>JAEOAD010001846.1:550000-1777500 GCA_036365145.1 Orientallactaga sibirica
TGCTGACCACAGGGCTGGGGAAAGCTGCACAAGAGTCCACCACTATGCAGTATGGAGCCACGCCAAGAGCAGGGGAGATGCAGAACACTCAGGAGTGAGGCATTTGCAGTATGTTCATTGCATTGAACACACTTCTTTTCAGTCATTTGTATAGCTCTCCTGCAAGGGGAGAGCTCCCCTGCTCTCAGGAGATGGTGTGTGCTGACCCTGGGAGCCAGCTCTGCTCTGCATGGCATCCAGGATGTACCTTCCAGCTCTGTCTAGTCTACCCCTCACGAGGTTCTCGGCTCTGTCTGGAAGGCAAATCCTGGCATCATCATTTGGCCTTTCCTCTTGGTGCCAACCAAGAGATAATAGGATCTCTTACTTGGGAAGGGAGCATGGACAATCCATCTTGAGGCTGTTGGGATGTGGTGGGTAAACCCAGACTGCTGACACACATTCTATAAGGACAGGACACTTCCCAGGACGGGGTGCCACCCTACTGAAGTTGAGAAAGCTTGTTTTATCAGCAGTGTCACCCTCACAGCATGAGGCATGTGTGGATGCATGTGAAGGGCCACAGCTGGAGATGCAGAAAATGAGCTGAGTGAGCAAACACCTCAACTCCCTATGAAGAGAGATGATTTTAACTTAATGCTTAATGATTTAAGATAGTCACTCCCAAACCAATGTGACTTTGAAAGAACAGGGAGATTTCTGCTGTATGCGAATCCTTTAAGTATGACCTTGACCCATGCAGCTGTTCTTCATATGAGTTAACATCACCGATGGCTGCCAGACCACAGTTCCAAATTACGTGAACACAGGGTTGAGTCTGGGAAGACTCTGGCTTGGGAGTGATGGCCTGAGGTGCAGTCAGATTAGCACACGGGCCAGACCGGCAGGGACCTGACTGCCAAGTGTGTACTGGGTTGGCAGAGTTAACCTTGCACCTCCCTTGTGCTCAGTGGCATCACCCAGGTGTTTTGAACATGTCAGTGCTGTGTGCGTGTACAACACAGAAATCAGAATATACTACCAATCAGGGCCTCCCTCCAGCCCTACCTCATGCCCCACAGGCATGTCATTAAACATTTCACAAGCAGTATCAGACCTGCTGGGTCTCACATGATGGTGATACCTGATTGTAAACCATTGTGCAATGTAAGCACACCCACACAAACGACATGTGTGCGTGGGTGGTGTGCATGCATGTGTATATGCACATAGGTAATCATGGGTGGGGAGACAAGGGGTCATGGTGAGATAGATTCCCTGTTGCTCTCAATCTTTCCTTTGAGGCAGGGTTTCTAGATAAATCGAGTGCTCAAGGATCCAGTAAGCACCAAGGATTTCCTGTCTCCACCTCTCCAGGGCTGCCATGACACACTTGTACCACCATGACCAGCATTGTATACAGGTACTGAGGAGTCAAACTCAGGTCTTCATGGTTCTATGGCAAACACTACCCACCCACCGAGCCATCCCCTCAGCCCAAACCTCCACTTTAAGTCCAATTAAAATAAAGTTCTGGGGGCCGGGCATGGTGGTGCACGCCTTTAATCCCAGTACTCGGGAGGCAGGGGTAGGAAGATCGCCATGAGGTTGAGGCTACCCTGAGAATACAGAGTGAATTCCAGCTCAGCCTGAGCTAGAGTGAGACCCTACCTCGAAAAACCAATAAATAAGTAAAGTTCTAGCCAGGTGTGGTGGCACCCACCTTTAAGCCCAGCACTCAGGAGGCAGAGGTAGGAGGATTGCCTTGAATTCAAGGCCACCTTGAGATTACATAGTGAATTCCAGGTCAGCCCGGGCTAGAGTGAGGTCCTATTTCAAAAGACCCAAAAATAATAATAATAAAAATAAAAAATAAAGTTCTAAGGATCTTCTAAGCCTTGCTCTGGAAGCTGGGCTTACTTTGAAAATCTAAAAATCTGTGATATCTTAGCTTGATTACAAAGATGCAGATGTAGGAGAAAACACTGAGGAGTGAAAAGCCATGGTGAGTCATAAAAAGGCAGTTAGTTAACTGATGTCTTTGTGCTTATCAGCCAGTTACCCACCGTCACCACAGGGAGTACGCGCCGCACTCTTGCCTGTTGTGTAATTTTTAATTCACCCAGAAAAATGACCAAGAACACATCCAACTCTTAATTCAGATAAAATGTGTGACTCAAAAGAATTCAACATCAACTTGAGGCAGAGACCTAGCTATCCAAGGGGAAGCCTACCTCAAGGTGACACAAAGTGTCCTCTAACCCTGTTCCTCCAGATCCGAGCAGGGGACGTTGCTCAGCCTTAGCTGTTTGCCCACTGCCACTAATAATGCCCATTCTCATCTTCACTCCTGTAACTAAGCAGTGAGGCGCCGGGAGGGAAGACGTGAAGGAGTGGATTGTCACTAAGCTAAGAACGACCCCAACAGTGGTGCAGTGCCCAGGATCTCATAAAGTCAGTTACGTGGTACTACTGTGCAAACACTGCTTCTGGGGTACCAGCCGAGATGCCAGGGGATGGGGACAGGGAAGGAAGCCAAACAAACAGATGGGGTACCAGCCAAGATGCCAGGGGATGGGGACAGGGAAGGAAGCCAAACAAACAGATGGGGTACCAGCAAACACTTGGGGTACCAGAAAACATTTGAGGTACCAGCCGAGATGCCAGGTGATGGGAGACAGGGAAGGAAGCCAAACAAACACTTGGGGTACCAGCAAACACTTGGGGTACCATCCAAGATGCCAGGTGCTGGGGGAATAGGGGAGGAAGCCAAACAAACACTTGGGGTACCATCCATGATGCCAGGTGATGGGGACAGGGAAGGAAGCTATACAAACATTTGGGATACCAGCAAACACTTGGGGTACCAGCAGAGATGCCAGGTGATGGAGGGACAGGGAAGGAAGTCAAACAAACATTTGGGGTATCAGCAAACACTTGGGGTACCATCCAAGATGCCAGGTGATGGGAGACAGGGAAGGAAGCCAAACAAACACTTGGGGTATCAGCAAACACTTGGGGTACCAGCCGAGATGCCAGGTGATAGGGACAAGGCAGCAAGCTGGCGTGGCTGGGACGAAACAATGTCATTTCTTCCTGGACGGTTTTCTGTCTATGATGTTATACTCTTATTAAATAATATTCCCTTAATGCTCTACGGGGTCCGAAAGGGCCCAGAGTCCCTCTGGAAGTGTCATGACAGGGTCATAAAAGCAGAACCTCCAACACAGTCAGAAGGTAAAAATGAGCAGGTGGACCATTGCCACCTCCTTTGTGATGCAGAGTGCGCCGTAGGGGGGCGTGGGAGACGTGGAAGCGTCTCAGAGGCTCGTGCTGCCCGCAGGGATGATCCGCAAGCGCGCGGGGAAATTTCGGATTTTACTCGCTTTGCTTGCGGCTCCCTCTAGCGGTGCGCAGCAGCGCCCGCGGCCTCCACTCCACGTTCCCACCCGGCAGCGCGTCCGGGCTCAAGTTCACGTGCGCAGTCTATCACCTCCCAGGTTTATGAACACATCTAGAGAGAACGAAGTCCACTCCGTCTGGCCATCAACACGGCTCTCACGCGCGTGGGCCGGGACCGTGGGAAAGCCAAGTCCGGTCACCGCACGGCACCCAGCGCACGCTACGACCAGTGACCGCCGGCTGTCCACGCCTGCTTTCTCGTCTCCCCGTGGGCCAGGGTGACAGCGGCCCCTTCTGTGACAGACACCGGGATGCCCAAAACCACACGCGAGCGGCAGTGGCACGTCCCACGCTCAGAAGATTCCCGTGCATGACCCACGGAGGCAGGGGCATGGCTGCGCATGTCCCCCCAGCTAATGACCTCCGTGCCAGAATGACTGACCCTCCGGGAAAATGACCATGGTCTCTGCTCAGACAGTTAGAGGTGGGGAGGGGATGATGGCTTTGGGTGTACAGTAATAATGCGCTCATTCGTGTATATGACTTCTAGATTGTTCCTAAGCTGCGCGGAGCAGTGCGTGTGTGTGCGCGTGTGCATGTGCGTGTGTGCATGCGTGTGCATGTGTGTGCATCCATGCATATGCACATGCAGCTGGTGGCAGTTCCTGGAGAGTTCGTGCAGGGCGGCATCTCAGACTTGCTCCCTGGCGGCACCCTGCGCCCTGCGGAGCGGCGCCGGCTCGGTCACAGCCGGGCTCGCACACTTACCGCTGCTGTGCGTCCATCCAGGCTGCCCCGCGGACGCCGGCGGATGGGGGTGTCCGCGGCTCCCCCCGAGCGTTGCGGAAGCGGGTTCCGGGGTGCACACGGATGCCTGTAGGACCAAGAACGACAGATGTGGGGGATGTCTTCCGGGATTGCTGGGCAAGCCGCGGGCTGGACGCGCGACAGGCGGGCCATGGGGTGAGGAGGGGGCGCGGGACTCACCTGCAGCAACAGTAACAACAGCAGCAGCAGCAGCAGCCAGAGCACCGCGCAGCCCGGGGCCCGCATGGCCCGGGTCACCCAGGGGCGCTCAGCAGGGGAGGAGGGGGAGACAGCGAGGTTCGGGTTCGGTTCCCCGGTGCCGGTGAGGGCTCGCAGAGGACTCGCGCGGGACTCCGCGCCTGGGTTATCTATCGCCGTGGCTCAGCGGCGCGGGGGGCGGAGACCCGGCAGAGCCCTGGGAGAGCCCAGGGGAGGATCGCCGGAGGAGGAGGAGGGAGAGGAGGAGGGGAGCAGGTAGGAGGGGAGACAGGAGGAGGGGCTGCGGTGGGCAAGGACACTGCGCTCCCCACGGGCTATCTCCGCGTTCGAGGAGCAGGTGCTCGACCCGGCCAGGTCCTTGGGGGCAAGGAGTCGGAGCGCAGAGGCAGGCCTTGCCCTCGCCTTGGGACCCTCTGCTGAGGAAGATGCAGGACCCCCACACACACACCCCGGACAGAAAGATGTGAATGACCCGTGGTCTCCCCCGGGGCTTGTGATGGCAGCGGAGCTGAGGCCCGCAGGTGGAGGAAGCTGGGTCTCACGTTCCTCCCGCCTGGAACTGGGCATCACTGGCTGGTTTCAGATTCGCTGTCACCCTCAAGTGTGTCTGGCCGGAGTGCAGGTATCCAGCCACTGCGTTCCTGGGGGAGCCTGTGAGGAGCGTCATGGGCTTGTTCACTGCAAAGCCAGGCCACTGGTTTGTGCTCTGCATCCCTTGCTGGCCTGTGTGCTCTTTTGCTTGTGAACACCTTCTGCCCTTCTGCCAGAGTATGAGTGTGAGTGCCAGGTTGAGTGGCGTGGGTACAGCGGTGAGCTTCCTCCAGCACCAGCTGCCCTTCCACTTCTCATGCCCCCTCCCTCTCTAGGTCCCTGGGACAGCTCCCCTGCAGCTGTGGTTTTGGGTGCCCTTGTTGGCAGGATTGGAGAAGGGGTGCATGCGGAACATTCCTTGTACACCCCCTCACCACAGCCCCTCTCCCGCCGCCTTGAGCCTTAGGGACAGCTCAGGACAGGACAGGCACTAGGGATGGGACAGCAGAACCACGTGGCTGGCAGAGTGTGGTACTGACTGGCATGCTCTCTGTCTCTGTCTCTGTCTCTCACGCACTCTCTTGCACTCTCACTCTGACTGGCTGCCATTCACTTGCTTGAAAATGCTCTTCATAAAACACTTTTTTTTTTGGTTTTGCGAGGTAGGGTCTCACTCTGGCCCAGGCTGATCTGGAATTAACTATGTAGTCTGAGGGTGGCCTTGAACTCACAGCAATCCTCCTACCTCTGCCTCCCAAGTGCTGGGATTAAAGGTGTGCACCACCACGCCCGGCATAAAACACTTTTTGACTTTTACACGAAGGTCTGAATTTAAGGGTGACTTGACAATGCCAGTCTGGCCCTCTGACGTCCCGCAGTGCCCTGCAAGTGTCCACCCTAGTTCCAACCTCGGAGTGCCCTGTCCAGTGCCACATGAAGTCCAAGTGCAGCCATCCTGTGCAGAGCTACCCACCCCCCCCCCCCAGTTTTTGTTGTTGTTGTTGTTTTTGGTTTTTCGAGGTAGGGTCTCACTCTGGCCCAGGCTGACCTGTAATTAACTATGTAGTCTCAGGGTGGCCTTGAACTCACAGTGATCCTCCTACCTCTGCCTCCCCTGGTGCTGGGATTAAAGGTGTGTGCCACCACATCTGGCTTCCCAGCTTTCTTTTATAAATTCAAGCAGACACAATGCAAGAAGAGCTGGAGTAAAAGGAGTGTGTCTTGGGAGATGTTTTATACGGAAATCCAACACAGCGCTGAATGAGTATCTTTCCAAGTACTCCCCGATGATGGGTGCTTTCCATCTCCATCTCCGTGGGCTGTGCTCGGACTCCAGTTCTCATGGGGAGCGGGACCCCTTGGGGCAGCACAGAGACGCAGGGTGAGAGCGGTGGTGAGCTCCCGGCCTTGCACCACTGTGCCACTTCCCAGCTCGCCCTGCTGCTTAGCCTCAAGGGGAAGCAGCAGGGAAGAGCGGGGAGCTGGGCAAAACAGAGTGCCCAGTGCCTGGGGCGTATCCCCATAGCAGCCGGCAACTCTGCAAGCCACAGCATATGGTGCACGAGGCACAGCCGTCCCTCTTCTATCTCTGTCTCATTCTTCTTTCAAGAAGAACAAAATCTGGGGAAACCAACTGCTCCCTAGTTGGACTGAAGGCCTTCTCTATGGGAGGGAATACGTGCCTAGTACTGAAAAAAAACTAAGCAAAAGTCTATGGCAGGGGAGGTCATGAGCCTTAGGGGTATAAAGCCTGCTCTTGTCTGGCTAAATGTATATATTATTCCCACCAAGCTGCCCTGAAAGCCCTACACTTAATGTTCATATTCACATATTAATGCTACTCTCACTTCTGGTTAGAGAAGCTTCTCTTTTCAGATGGCAATGACCACTGGGATGACCCAAAAGGCAACATAGTGCTGAGAAGAAGGGATGGAGGAGTGCCCAGCACTGAAACACCTCTGTCACACCCTCCAAGGCTCAGGGACCATTGCGGAAGAGGGGGCAGATAGAATGGAAGAGCCAAAGGAAGGGTACGACTCCTTACAATGCAATTGTCCAGACAGAAATTGGCCTTGATATCCATGACCTTGCAGTGCCTAGCAATACCTTCGCAAGACCCTCAAAATAGAAGAAAACGATGATGACATCAAATTAAAAGAGAGACTGATGGAGAGAGGGAGGGGATATGATGGAGAGTGGAGTTCTGAAGGGGAATGGGGGAGGGGAGGGAAATATCATGGTTTTTTTTGTCTGTAGGTATAGAAGATGTCAGTTAAAAAAAGAAAGAAAGAAAGAAAGAGAAAAGAAGAAGGAAATCTCAAAGGGAAGAGGAAGAGAAGCACAGTTATGTGGAGCACGCCATAACAGAACCAGCACACAAGCCAGCGTCACTCCTGTCACCGCCCAGCCACGGCAACTCCAGGGTGGTTTGCCCCAGAGACCCCGAGCTTCTGATGTTGTTGCACTGGCAACTGAGCTGCTCAAATTCAGACTTCAGCGAGCCTCCATGCTAGTCTCACTTGAAAGATCCACGGTCAGAGTGGTGTCAGCCTGCAGAACATCTGGATGTGCCTGCAAGGTGGGTCAGAAACCATGCTTCAGGGCAGACACACACACACACACACACACACACACACACACACACCACCGCATACACCTCCACCAACCCAATTGGGTGAGTAGTGGATTTTACCTCCAAGCTTGCTCTGCTTTGGTTGAAAGTTTATACCGCTCAGAAAAGCCTGTGACAAAGTTTGCTTCTCTGATATAAAATGCTCTTGCCTCACGAAGTCTTACATCTGAACAGGATTATGGGGGCCAGCACTTAGGACAGAATTCTATAGAAGCTCCTTGGCTGGGCACTTCCTGTGTATTTTCTATTTCAGTGGGTTCTTGGTATTCACAATGTCTGTGTAGTGCCGAGGATGGAAGTGGAGGTCTTGAATATGCCAGGCAAGTTCTCTCCCCCTGAGTTATGACCCCATGATGTCAGAAGTCAGACAGTGATGTCTGTAGATGGATAAAACAATGTGTAAGCAACACTTTTCCAAGGAGCTCACTGGCCGGTAGTTAAGTTTGCAGGCCGCACAGTATTGGCTCCGGTAACTCAGCCTGCTACTGTGAAAGGAAGCGCCAAGAACTTGTAAACCCATAAGCCAGGGGGTTCTGCTCCAGTAAATCCTCACTCACAGGACAGGACCAGCAGCTCGCAGACTCCACCCATGCTGCCGTGAGCTGCCCTGCCTCTACACAGACGTTCAGGGAAATCACTAACTGTATGTGGATATTGCCCACCTTCTGTGCAAGGTGCTAAATTCTCAAAAGGCAAGTTGAAGGCTGACTGTGTGGATGTGTGTCACTTTTGCCTTTGGGGCTAGCTTGGGGAGACTTAAATTTAGAGAAATTCACTTTGCACTTTGGCTCTCTCTCTTCCCTTTACAAACCAGGCCGACTTGCCCCCGCTACTCTAGGGATATGCCCCAGACACTGTGTGCTCTCTTCTATCTCCCCACTTTTCCCTGCTGCTCCCCATTGAGGCTGAGAGTGTTTATTGAAATTGGAGGGGAGGGGGACTAATGAGGGTAATGGGAAAGGATTATAATTAAATTACAGTATGTTCACATATTAAAATTCTCAGTAGGGGATAGAGAGATGGCTCAGAAGTTTAAATGCTGCTTGCAAAGCCTAACAGCCAGGGTTTGATTCCCTGGTACCCATGTGAAGCCAGGTACACAAAGTGGTGCATGCATCTGGAGCTCATTTGCAGTGGCTAGAGGTCCTAGTGTGCCATTCTCTGTCCCTCTATCTCTCTGTCTGTCTCTCTCTGCTTGCTAATAAATGAGTAAAAATATTTAAAAATTCTCCTCAATAAAAATAATTGATAAGGGCTGGAGAGATTGCTCAGTGGTTAAAGCCACTTGCTTGCAAAGCTTGATAGCCCAGGTTTGATTCCCCAATGCCCATGTAAAGCCGGATGCACAAAGTGGCACATGCATCTGGAGTTTGCATGTTAGCCCTGGCAGGAGGTCCTGGTGCATCCATCCTCTCTCTCTTTCTCTCCTTGCAAATAAGTGATAAATAACTAAATAAAAAATAATAATTGAGGAAAAAAGCAAAGAAGAAACAAAATTTGGAGCCAAGAAGGACAGACAGCATTAGAGGTGTGAATTCAAATGTGGAGCAGTGTAACTGCATTGGTGCCGTTTACATCACAATATGGTACCATGACCGAAGTGCATAAACAATGATGTTAATCATATATAATTTAGCATTAGTTCAGCAGGGGTCCAGAAGCCCTGCACTGCCTCCTGCAGCCCAACAAGGCTTTCACAGGTTGCAGAGACCTATATCCAGATGAGGTGGGCAGTGTAGACTGAGCCTCAGAAAGGAATTTCAGGAGGGGCCAGTCTGAGGCAGAGGAGCTGATTAAGACTGTTAATATAATAATAGAATAATGAACATAGATGCTCAGGGAAGGAGTAAGAACCGGCAAGTGGGGGTGTGGGCTTCTCCGTCTGTGTGTGTGTGGGGGGCGGTCACACTCCCCTGTCTTGACAATAGCCACGTGGAGGACTTTCGTGGGTTTTGAACTCTCTGTTTTCAAAGGGCTGCTGAGGTGGTTCTGAGGAGCTGATGAGTAATGTGGTAGATCACATGGGTTGCCCAGGGTGGAGGATGGTCTTCATCGTACACAGCAGACTTGTTTGTGAAGCTCTTAGGAAACATGTGGGAGAGAGGCAAGGTCCTACTCAAGCTCACCTGCACGGAGGCCTTGAGCACGGGTCATTGCTGTTTTCACACTATTAGAAACACCTACATGCAGGAAGTATTGTGTCTGTGCCCGCGGTCTTCAGAGCCCACGTTAACTGAACCGCACTTGTCTGTCCGCTGAGCTGGGGACAGGCTTTGGCCAGATGCCCCGCTGAGGGCTCTTCTCCCTCTTAGGTGCCTTGCATTTTCCTTGGTTCTAGCCTGCCTTCATTATGCTACTCATTTTTTCACCATCAATATTAATCATCCTTGTGATCAGTGTTCTACACACCCTACAGTGACACGGTTCTCTTCCCCTCCGCAGTGTGGACGCTGTGATTGATTTATCAGTCAGACAGACACCTTTTGGGATCATTTATCACTCAGACAACTTGGGAAGTAAGACTGAGAAACATTGCCGGGGTAGCCGACTTCAGCCTCTGCATTGAGCCTACTAAAGGGATTTCTCCCCAAAATAAAAGCCCGCTGCTCCATGTTGGATGTGCACTGCTGACCAATGTCCTAGACTTGCTCTCTCGGGCCTCGGCTGAGAGCCTGTGTCACCAGCCACCCTGCGACCTTGGTCTTCCACAGCCATCGTCTCCCAACCCCCCTTTGATTCCTCTCCCCCTTCATTTCCTGTTTCATGTAGTATTCACTAACTGACTTCCTGAGTTTTCAGAGTTCTGATGATTTTTAATTCTTGCCAGTGTTCATGCAGTTTGTTAGTAGGCATTTAGTTTTATGTCCAGAGTGTATTTAAGTGAGTAAATGATTCTATTTTCACTTCTACTCCAATCTCACATTTCTTTATGACCTCATAAGCTTGTTTCAATAATTTAAACACACACTGGCAGAGAAGTTGCCATGGCACCTCTGCCCTCTGCTTCCCTGACTGGGAGGAAGGGAAGAAGGCACTCCAAGTACAGGATGGAAGACGGAGCTCAAGTTCAAGATCACTGGGGAAGGACACTGTGACTCCACACTGAGCAGTGCACAGCTTATTTCATTCCCACTATAGCAAAAATCAATCTGAATAAAGTTTTCAGCTCACAGCACTTTTCTTTTGGAAGTGTCACTGTTGGGTGTGGTACCTGCTTTGACACAGGAAAGAAGCAAGGATGGCTTTGTGGTTTTGCTGGTACCATCTGCCTTGCCAGGCTAGGCTCTTCCAGATGCTCAAGTGGCTCTAACCTTGTCCTCACCAGATCAGGTCTGCTGCATTATCTTTCATTTTGCCTGGAAAACCATGGAAGACCTCGGAATATCAAGACCTCTTTAAAAGTCTACACTCTGCTGTTCCCCTCTCCAGCTTTGGAACGATCTCCAGATTTACATATTGACTTGGAGGTAGACAAAAAATTAAATGAGTAATGTTTAAGAATACAATACTTAAATTTATTTATTTATTTATTTTTAATTATTATTTTTTATTTATTTTGGGAGAGAGACACAGAGAGAAAGAGACAGAGAGGGAGAGGAAGACAGATAGAGATGGGCGCACCAAGCAGTCTCTCAGCTGCTGAGAAGGAAATCCAGATGCGTGCGCCCCCTTGTGGGCAAGTGCGACATTGCGCCCTTGTGTCACTTTGCATCTGGCTAAACGTGGGACCTGGAGATTGGAACAGCTGGAGATTGGAACCAGCGTTCTTAGGCTTAGCAGGCAGGCGCCCCCTTAACCCCTAAGCCATCTCTCCAGCCCAAATTTATTTATTTTCAGAGAGAGAGAGAAGAAGGCAGAGAGAGAGAGAGAGAGAGAGAGAAGACTGGGTGGGCCAAGGCCTTCAGCCACTGCGAGCGACTCCAGATGTCTGTGCCCCCTTGTGTGCATGTGCCATACTGCGCGCTTGCATCACTGGGTGTCTGGCTGTGTGGGACCTGGAGATTCGAACATGAGTTCTGGAATCTCTTTTAAAAGTAAGGTTTAAAATATACAGACCACCTGGGAAGAGAAAATAATAAATATGATACCTATTGAGAGAAAGTAGGTGTCATCAAGAGAAAAACAAAATGTGCATATGAAACAAAATATCAATGCCTAAGGGTGACTACGAGATGTCTAAGCACTATTAAATCTGTTACATGAAATAGATTGCATGTGATTTAATAAAACATCTTAGGTACTATTTTAAAATGAAGTGTAATTGTACATCCATAGTTCTTAACACCTTTGTTGAAAATCAGGCAACTGTAGGTGTGTGGGCGCCTTTCTCAGTTCTCTTATATTCTGCTGGCCTATGTCTGTTTTCATGCCAGTACCATGCCCAATGTGTTACTGTTGCTCTGGTAACAGTTGCCTTCTCATTGCTAGGACAAAACCCCTGACCAGAGCAGATGGAAAGGGTCTGCAGTGGTTTGAACGGGATGTCTGCCCATAGTTACCACATGGGGTGGGCAGGGGTTAGTGGCTAACAGGTGGGACGGGTAGTCACAGCTGTGTCCACCTGTGGAATGGACATGCGTCCCCCAGGGTCCCTTCTCACTTGTGGCAGGAGAGGAAGAAGCGCTCTGTTCTCTCTGACAATGGCCTCACAAGGAAACGCTGTCCACTGCACTGCCTCTTCGTGATGTGGCGTGTGAAGACATGGAAGTGGGTGTGTACAGCTTTGCGCTCACTGATTGCTTTTTTTTTTTTTTTTCTTTGAAGTACTCTCTGTGGACTTCCCACGGGATATACTTAAGAATAAATATTCCCAAAGACCGCACATTGGGACACTCCATGATTTCTCAGAGGACATTCTCCGAATTCTCAGAGCGAGGGAGGGTCCGTGGAGCAGGACACATGGTGAGGACACTTTCCTCCCAGGAGTGTAGTTCTGGGGCCACGTTACAGTGTCTGCCTGTCCGTTAGACTTGGGGCCCTCTGAGTGCACCCTCCTGTCTCTCCTACAAGTGTGACTCACAGGATGGCCTGCCCCTTAACTTTTTGCCTCCTGTTTGGGTAAGCTGTGTGTGACTTGTTCTGCCTGCACTCCTGTGCTCATCAGCTCATTTAATTTTTAAATTTTTATTTATTTTTTTGTTCCTCCCAGTTATTTTCTCTCATGCCTCCTACTAACATTCCTCTCCATTACATTCATGCTTTTTTATCTTCACTCATTGAGCTAAACCAGGGTTCCTTGCATGATCACAGGTGAAAGATTCTTTACTGTAGAACGGCAACTTGACAGTGACTATACTACTAATGATTATTTTTCAAAATTCTAGAATGAGGGCTGGAGGGATGGCTTAGCGGTTAAGGCATAAGGACCTAGGTTCGATTCTCCATGTCCCACATAAGCCAGATGCACATGGTGGCACACGAGTCTGGAGTTTGTATGCAGTGGCTAGAGGCCCTGGCGTGCCCATTCTCACTTTCTCTCTCTGTCTCTCCCTCTCTCTGTCTCAAATAAATAAATAAAATAAAATATTCAAAAAAAATTCTAGAATGAAATAAAATACAAATGCCCCTGTGTACTGAGTATGTGATGTGTGTAATGTATACATAATAAACTCAGTTCCCGAGCTGGGATGTCACATGTCCACCTTAGGTGAATTACAGTGGTGTTCTGCTGAACCCTCTAGCTGTGGTGTTGTTTATTGATTATTTTTACTTGTTTGGCCTAAGTTAGTAAATTTCTGATTTCTGTGAGGCTACTTAAAAACTGGTTACCCAAGCCCAGAAAGATTAAAAAAAAAAATCACATGTTTTTTCTGATACATGGCTCCTATTTTTATTTATTTTTTAATTTTTTTTATTTTTGGAGAGAGACACAGAGAGAGACAGACAGAGAGGGAGAGGGAGACAGATAGAGATGGGCGCGGCAGCAGCCTCTCAGCTGCTGTGAACGAAATCCAGATGCTTGCGCCCCTTGTGGTCAAGTGCGGCATTGCGCCCTTGCGTCACTTTGCATCTGGCTAAACGTGGGACCTGGAGATTGGAACCGCTGGAGACTGGAACCAGCGTTCTTAGGCTTAGGAGGCAGGCGCCTTAACCTCTAAGCCATCTAAGCTTAGCTAAGCTAAGCTCCTAACTTTTAATGTTTGCATGTATGTAAACAAGGGTGTGTGGCACTGAGTGTGAGCTATGAGTCTAGACAGGAGACCACCAGAGGGAACAAGAGTGAAGAGACGGGGAAAAATGTCAAAAAGAAACACGGGGTTGGGCTGGAGAGATGGCTCAGCAGTTAAGCACTTGCCTGTGAAGCCTAAGGACCCTGGTTCAAGGTTTGATTCCCCAGTACTCATCTAAGCCAGATGCATAAGGGGGCACACGTGTCTGGAGTTTGTTTTCAGTGGCTGGAGGCCCTTGTGTGCCCATTCTCTCTCTCTCTTTCTCTCTCTCTCTGCCTCTTTCTTTTTTCATTTTTAAAATTTTTATTTATTTATTTATTTTTTAATTGACAACTTTTTAATTGTAGACAATGTCCCATGGTACTTCCCTCCCTCTCCCTGCTTTCCCCTTTGAAACTTCACTCTCCATCATATCCCCTCCCCCCTCTCAATCTCTCAATTGGTCTCTCTTTTCAGCTTGATGTCATGATCTTCTCTTTCTCTGTGTGTTTGTTGCTCTTAAATAAATAAATAAAAAGTTTAAAAAGCAAGAAAGAATAATCTTAAAAAAAAAAAAGAAACACAGGGTTGAAATCAGCTAAGCTGGGAGGCAGGCACAAGGAAGGGGGTGATGGGAAACAGGGAAGGAAATCAAACACATTATATGAAAACACCATAATGAAGCCCAATCCTTTGTATGCTAATAAAAAGATTTTTAAAAAACACCATGTTAAAGGATTTATTCATAATCTTGGACTTGGTGTCATTTTCTTATTGGCAACTCCCATAAATATTAATATACACCATGATCACATTCACCTCCCACCACCTTCCCTTTCCCCGTTCCCAAATCCTCCTTGCACTGAATCCCTTCTTTTTCTTTGACTACTTGAAAGCTTTTGTCCTTCCACATGAATTTCTGGATTGTTTTCCTCTAGTTCTTTGAAGAACACCACTACTGTTTTCACAGAGGTTTCACTGAATTTGTAAATCAGTACAGAAAGCTTCATGATTTTAATTCCTCCAAACCATGAACATGTGTGATCTTTCCCTCTTGTAGAATCTCCTGCAATGTCTTTCACCGGGGTCTTGTAACTTCCTTTGTGTAGGACTTCATCTCCAGAGTCAAGGTCATTTCTAGGTATTTTATTTCTGTTGTTATTGTGAATGGGGTTGCTTTCATTAGTGTGATGGTTAAGTCTGTGTCAACTCGATTTGTTTAGGAATCCACAGACATTCCTCATAAGTGTGTCTCTGAGGTTGCCTCTAGGAAGGATTAACAAAAGGAATAATCCTTCCCCCAGGGGTAAGCCCTTCCCCCAGAGTGGGCGGCCCCTCTTGGAGGAGGGGGCTGGTTGATGAAAAGAAGCTCTGGGAAGAAAGGCTCTCCCTCTCCCACCTGGCTGCCGGTGCTGCTCGCTCCTTGCCACTGGGTGCTTGCTGCTTGGTGCTTTCCGCTTGGTACTTGCTGCTTGGTGTTGCTGCTCTCCAGTGTGGACTGAAGACCAAGGTGGACTGAAGAGCAGCGTCTCTCCAGGAAGACTCCAGGTCTTCAGTGCCGGATTGGGACTGCCGAGGCCTCCAGCCTCGTGGCCTGAGCAGCTACCGGGTTGCTTGACTCTCGGACCTACAACCTGCTAATCCAATAAATTCCCTTTTAATACAATTCATTTTATCCATTCTGTTTCTCTGGAGAACCCTGACTAATACAATTAGTTTATGCTCAGAACTTCGATATTGGTGATTAAAATGACTAATTTTTGCATATTGAATCTGTATCATGCTATTAGATCAGTTTCCATAGTCTTTTCTAAATGTGAAAGCATACCATTTGCAAAGAGAATAATTTAAGTTCCTCCTTTCCTGTTTATATGACTTTTACTCGTTTTTCTTGCCTAATTGCTCCGGCTAAAACTCCTAGCACTGCATTGGCAAAGAAATGGATGTCTTTCCCAATTCCTGTAAATGGATCCCTTTCCTTACTTACGGTGTGTAGAAGAAATGCTCTTGCTTCCCCCCTCTTAAGTATGATTAAGTATGACTGTGGGTCTGCCATATAATGCATTTATTATGTTGTGGTAATATAATCCTATATTTAGCTTGTTTAGGATTTTTATCATAAAGAAATATTGAAATTTTCATTTTTTGCATCTATGTAGATGCTATTTTTCATTCTTTTTATGTAATATGTTATGCTTATTGATTTGCATATGTTGAACTATCCCAGCATTCCTGTGATGAAACTGATGTGACCATGGCAGTTGGTCTTTTTCATGTGCCTTGGAATTCAAATTGTTTGTAACTTCATAAGACTTTTCACATTTACATTCATCAGGCATATTGTTTATAGATTTCTTTTCTGTTGTATTCTTGTCTGGTTTTGTCAACAGGGTAATTATGGCCTCATAGGATAAATTAATACATGGAAGAGTTTGAAACCATTGGCATGAAATCTTATTTAGAACTTTTGTAAAATTTAGCAGTGAAACCATCTTATTTAGGGCTTTTTCTTTGAAGTATTATTTTTATTACTAAATCAATGTTGTTATTTTTAAAAATATTTTTATTTATTTGAGAGAGAGAAAAAGAGAGAGAGAGAGAGAAGCAGAGAGACAGGCAGGTAGAGAGAGAATGAGCACACCAGGGCCTCTAGTGGCTGCATGTAAACACCAGATGCATGGGCCCCTCATGCATATGGTTTACATGGATCCCAGGCAATCAAACCTGGGTCCTTTGGCTTTGCAGGCAAGTGCCTTAACTGATAACCCATCTCTCCAGACCAATGTTGTTATTTTTTTAATTTGTTGGTTAAATTTTGTTTTGTTAATCATGTTGGTTCAATTTTGGCAGAATATATATTTGTTCATATAAATTTGTTTTTTTCTAGATTTTTGAGTTGAATATTATTATTACTATTCAAAACCATCTGATTTCCCCCATAGGATAGTTTAGCTAAAGGTTTATTGATTTTGTTTTTAAAACACCGATTCTTTGTTTCATATTCTTTTGTATTTTTAGACTTACTTTTAAAAATATTTTATTTTTATTTATTTATTTGAGAGAGAGATACAAAATAGGCAGAGAGAGAGAGAGAGAGAATGGTTGCACTAGGGCCTCCAGCCACTGCAAACAAACTCAAGATGTGTGCACCACCTTGAGCATCTGGCTTACGTGGGTCCTAGGGAATTGAACCTGGGTCCTTTGGTTTTGCAGGCAAGTACCTTAATCTCTACGCCATCTCTCCAGCCCCCTTTTAGACTAATTTAAAGGAGACAGTTGAAACCCAGTTTGCCAACAAAGATATGTGCAGGAGCCAAGATATGATATTTTAAACTCAAGTTTACCTGCAAGAAGATCAACGTTATGAAATGATGACAGCTACAGGAAAAAAAGACATGTGTATATGTGGGAGAAGGAATTGTTAAGGAAAAATCATTCTAAGGAGAGGAGAACTGAGAAAATTCCTGCGTGAGGGGCTGACCTGCTTCTGAGCCAGTTGATCCCCACACAGGCTGCTCTGCCCAGCTTGTTCTTGGAGAGCACTTCATGCTGGGATGAGGCCACCTGACAGTAATAGGCCCAAGTTTTCAGCTCCCCTTTGATCTTTGAATTTCAGTAATGAAAACAAAATAATTAACTTTGGCTCGAATATATGCATTAAGCATCCTTGATATGTGTAAATAGAGTTTATGGAGAACTTCTTAGGGCAAGAGTCTGAGTGTAGACATCCCAAGAAGAAAAAGATGCTAACCCTGAGAAGCTGAGTGAACCGTAGTTCCACGAATGTGGCCTGGGTGAAGGGGGCACAGTGAGAAGCAGATTGGCTTGTCAATGTCCTCTGGAGCTTGCAGTCACCGCAGGAACCTATTACAAGAAATTCACGTTGGAAACAATGAGAGCAAACCTGGCTGCCTGTGGGGCACTTCCCAACACATCAAAGCCCTGCTTTCCCTGAACCTGTGAGGTGGGGGAGCAGTGGATGGACCTCTGGATCCAGATGACGATGTGACTCAGGCACTAGTGAGAGCACAGAAATTAATGGATAAATACGAAACAGCCTGTGTAATAATGTAGACAGTTCTCTCTGTTTTATTGCCAGTTTTCATACATTTATGGAATGTGTCTTAAATATCAGTCGGTTAGGTGATGTTGGATGTGCTCTTTGTGGCTGTAGTCTTCCATAGGCCAGTTACATAGTTCCACATCAGCACATCAGGAAGGGTAGGTGCAGCTTGGACAATAAGAGAAATAATAGGGCTGGAAGGATGGCTTAGCGGTAAAAGTGTTTGCCTGCAAAGCCAAAGGACCCTGGTTTGATTCCCCAGGACCCACATTAGCCAGATGCGCAAGGAGGTGCATGCGTCTGGAGTTGTGAAGAAGAGTTCCCAGCAGGCTAATTCACGGATCTTTCACTTGAAGATAAGCTCTTGGTATGGGACACTAGCGTCCACAAAAGCAATGGTGGAAATGGAGACGTCAATGCAGGTTGCGGAGGGTCACTGTCATGGCTAATTCTTCCATCAGAAAATTAGAATGAGAGCTAGAGAGATGGCTTAGTGGTGAAGGTGCCTGCCTGCCAAGCCTAAGAACGCCTGTTCGATTCTCCAGGTCCCACGTTGAGCCAGACGCAAAAAGTGACGCAAGGGCGCAATGCTGCACTTGCCCACAAGGGGGCGCACACATCTGGAGTTCGTCCACAGCGGCTGAGAGGCTGCTGGTGCACCCATTCTCTATCTGTCCCTCTCTCTCACTCAAAACAAGAAAGAAAGAAAGAAAATTAGAATGAAGTAGTGGTTTTTTTCATTCCAAATAGCCCAGACACAAAAAGGAACTTGTATCATGTGATAAATGTCACTGCCGTGGCAACTTGAAGAATCGCACATGCTCTGAAGAAATGTGGCCACACAGGAAATCCACCTCCCACTAACATGATCCCCGAGAAGACCTCCACACTTCATTCTCCTTTGCACATGCAAGCACTTCACATAAAGATCCCATTTCCTGATTTCTCCTGAAGCTTGACTCAAGAGGCAGTGCTAGCTGGTAGAATCCCAGCAGATCTGACATTCTCACCTTCCAGGTGACCAGGTGACAAGCCTGGACAAGCCAAGTCTACTCCTTTGATGACTACTTTTTTCTTTTTTATGTCAATATGAATGTGGTGTGTGTTCATCTTGATATGCATGGGGGTGCATGTGTGTGCACATGTATGGAGCCCAGAGGTTGATGTTAGCTGTCTTCCTCATTTGCTCTCCATCTTATTTTTCTCTCTCTCTCTCTCTTTCTTTCTTTCTTTCTTTCTTTCTTTCTTTCTTTCTTTCTTTCTTTCTTTCTTTATGAGAGAGAAGGACAGAGAGAGAGAGAGAGAGAGAGAGAATGGGCACACAAGGGCATCTAGCCACTGCAAACAAACTCCAGATGCATGCACCACCTTGTGCATCTGGCTTTTCTTCGATACTGGGGAACTGAACCTGGGTCCATAGGCTTTGCTGGTAAATGCCTTAACCACTGAGCTATCTCTCCAGCCCTCTAGTTTTCTATTTGAAGCAAGGTCTTCCACGGAACCTGGAGCTCAACCATTTAGCTAGACAAGCTGCCCAGCAAGCCCCAGAGATTCTCCTGTCTCCACCTTCCCAGTGCTGGGATTATAGGTACACAGCTGAGCTTGGCTGTTAGGTGTGTTCTGGGGAGGACTAGGGAACTCACACTTTGCACGGGCAAACAGTATAACAACTCAAAAACTCCCCAGCCATGTGGTAATGACGGTGTGTGTGTGTGTGTGTGTGTGTGTGTGTGTGTGTGCAGACATGGGCAGGACACAACACATTTGGAGGTCCGAGGACAATGTGTAAGCCTTGGCTTTCTATATGCTATGAGGCAGGGTCTCTCATTGTCCTCTTCTCTGTCCATCAGGCTCCCTGACCTATGAGCTTCCAGTGGACTCTCCTGACTCTCCACACAGGAGTGCTTGGGTCACAGATGCCCACTACAGTTTCTGGCTTTACCATGGTGTCCAGGGATCTGAACTCACATCCTCAGGCTTGTGCATTGAGCACCTTATCCACTGGGCCACCTGCCCAGCCCTGGAGCCACTATTTTTGGTGTCGTTCTCACGTTAAGAAGACTAAAATCAAGCTCCAGAATGAAAAATGGTTTCTGTAAAGAAAGAAATGTGAGGGAAGAAGGTAGACATTTTCAGAAACATGGAGAACTCAGGCCGTGGTATACGAAGAGTGGTGGCTCTAGTGACAGCACAGTTTTCTCCACTTCTCCGGGAACTAACTCCCTGTGAGTTAGCAATGTGGTAACCAACACAGGATCCTCCACTCCACTCACCCAGTGCTCACGGGTCCATCTGCCCATGTGAGAGCGCGGGGGCACTTCTCACTGCTTGCACTGTGGGAGGGAAGCTGGACCCAGTCCTGCCTTACTCAGCACTGCCACTCTACTGTCATTTCCTCATGAGTGTGGGTGTGGGCGTTAAGCTCTGCACGTGCACACTCAGCTGTGAGATTCAGAAGTGAATGTGTGTTTCCATCTGCATGGAATCTTTATTGTCTTCCGTGAAGCATGCGGGCATGAGGAAGAGTCACCAAGGACTTGAGATAGGCTTGGGTGGCAAAGCACGCTGAGGCTGGATGTACATGACCATCACCGTAGACCATGAGAGCGCCTCCCTCCTGAGCCTGAGCTGACTTCTTCCCTTCAACGACATGAGGACACGCAGGAGGTCGGTGCTGCGGGGTTAATTATTCACTCTTTATACCAGTTATGTCTGACTTCCGTGGTGTTTCCCACTGTTCCAGTGACTGCCCTGGTCACTGAATAACTACAGGTTAGCACAGCACTCACTGGGTCCCTCCAGATCTTCTCAACCCCTGCACACACGGACCATACTGGGACCTCACAGATGCCGCTTCCTGCAAAACAAGCAGAGGGTCCCAGGGCCTCCAGGGAGAAGGATCAGCTCTGAGCATCTCAGATAAATCTGCTGTCTAGCTGGCAGAACCCGACTCACCAGGAGGGCTGTGGTAAACTTGTCTGGATGAACTCAGCTGTCTTGAGTGGGCAGGAACATCTCCCTTGAAGGCAGGGAAAGACGGAAGGGGAAACACACTTCTCACATCCCCTTAGCACCCTCATTGCTTTCTAGAGGGAAATGTTGGGGTGACTCTGGTTGTCTGGCTATTGAACATACATTTCCAAGGCACGATGCTGGTTCACAATGCTGGCAGGCTAATCCAAAATCAACATGTTCAATAAACACTGAAAATGGAGGAGGAGCAAGGATGAGTGATGTCAGGACACACCCAAATCAGTCTGCTTGGTAATGTAAGGGTCACAGCCACTTCCTTCATCATGAGCCCATTGACCACATGGACAGATAGCTGCTCGCTGGCCACATGGACACCTGCTTGCTGGTCACATGGACACCTGCTCACTGGCCACATGGACATTTAGCTCCTCGCTGGCCACATGGACATTTAGCTCCTTGCTGGCCACATGGACATTTAGCTCCTCACTGGCCACATGGACAGATAGCTGCTGGTCACATGGACATTTAGCATGGACATTTAGCCTCACTGGCCACATGGACAGATAGCTGCTGGCCACATGGACAGATAGCTGCTCACATGGACATTTAGCTCCTCACTGGCCACATGGACATATAGCTCCTCGCTGGCCACATGGACAGATAGCTGCTCGCTGGCCACATGGACATTTTTAGCTGGACAGATAGCTCGCTGGCCCATGGTCATGGACATGGACAGCTGGCTGCGGCCCATGGTGACTAGCTCCTCATGAACATGGACATATAGCTCCTTGCTGGTTCTGGAGGGCCAGCACGTGCACTCCAGCATCTCCCCCAGAGCCACAGAGGCTTCTCATGCCTGAGGCCTGTAGGGTTTAGAGGTTTGCTCCAATCAAGCTCTGGAGTTTGGAGCTGCTCTACACTTTCAGACTAAGAATTTGCCAGTGTGTAGGGCAATGGCAGGGGACGAGTCACCAGCAGTGTGGGGACATGAAGTTCCTCTCGCTTCTGGCAGGCCCCTTGCTGGGGTGTTCTGTCCCTGCCAGGGTGGCTGGAAGCAGGTGAAGCACAGCCCTGAAAACCACAGAGCCCCAAGGCTGGGACGAGAGGTAGGGTGTGTCACTGGAATGAGAGGTAGGGTGTGTCACTGGATGAGAGGTAGGGTGTGTCACTGGATGAGAGATAGGGTGTGTCACTGGATGAGAGGTAGGGTGTGTCACTGGATGAGAGGTAGGGTGTGTCACTGGGACGAGAGGTAGGGTGTGTCACTGGATGAGAGGTAGTTTGTGTCACTGGATGAGAGGTAGGGTGTGTCACTGGAATGAGAGGTAGGGTGTGTCACTGGGATGAGAGGTAGGGTGTGTCACTGGATGAGAGGTAGGGTGTGTCACTGGATGAGAGGTAGGGTGTGTCACTGGATGAGAGGTAGGGTGTGTCACTGGAATGAGAGGTAGGGTGTGTCACTGGATGAGAGGTAGGGTGGTCACTGGATGAGAGGTAGGGTGTGTCACTGGGATGAGAGGGGGTGTGTCACTGGGATGAGAGGTGAGAGGGGGTGTGTCACTGGATGAGAGGTAGGGTGTGTCACTGGGATAGGGTGTGTCACTGGATGAGAGGTAGGGTGTGTCACTGGGATGAGAGGTAGGGTGTGTCACTGGAGGGTGTGTCACTGGATGAGAGGTAGGGTGTGTCACTGGGATGAGAGGTAGGGTGTGTCACTGGAATGAGAGGTAGGGTGTGTCACTGGACGAGAGGTAGGGTGTGTCACTGGGATGAGAGGTAGGGTGTGTCACTGGAATGAGAGGTAGGGTGTGTCACTGGGACGAGAGGTAGGGTGTGTCACTGGATGAGAGGTAGGGTGTGTCACTGGATGAGAGGTAGGGTGTGTCACTGGATGAGAGGTAGGGTGTGTCACTGGTCACTGGGAGAGGTAGGGTGTGTCACTGGGATGAGAGGTAGGGTGTGTCACTGGGATGAGAGGTAGGGTGTGTCACTGGGACGAGAGGTAGGGTGTGTCACTGGATGAGAGGTAGGGTGTGTCACTGGGTCACTGGGATGAGAGGTAGGGTGTGTCACTGGATGAGAGGTAGGGTGTGTCACTGGATGAGAGGTAGGGTGTGTCACTGGATGAGAGGTAGGGTGTGTCACTGGATGAGAGATAGGGTGTGTCACTGGATGAGAGGTAGGGTGTGTCACTGGATGAGAGGTAGGGTGTGTCACTGGGATGAGAGGTAGGGTGTGTCACTGGATGAGAGGTAGTTTGTGTCACTGGATGAGAGGTAGGGTGTGTCACTGGATGAGAGGTAGGGTGTGTCACTGGGATGAGAGGTAGGGTGTGTCACTGGGATGAGAGGTAGGGTGTGTCACTGGATGAGAGGTAGGGTGTGTCACTGGATTAGAGATAGGGTGTGTCACTGGAATGAGAGGTAGGGTGTGTCACTGGGATGAGAGGTAGGGTGTGTCACTGGAATGAGAGGTAGGGTGTGTCACTGGGACGAGAGGTGGGGTGTGTCACTGGATGAGAGGTAGTGTGTGTCACTGGGATTAGAGATAGGGTGTGTCACTGGAATGAGAGGTAGGGTGTGTCACTGGATGAGAGGTAGGGTGTGTCACTGGATGAGAGGTAGGGTGTGTCACTGGGATGAGAGGTAGGGTGTGTCACTGGATGAGAGGTAGGTTTGTCACTGGATGAGAGGTAGGGTGTGTCACTGGGATGAGAGGTAGGGTGTGTCACTGGAATGAGAGGGTGTGTCACTGGGAGAGGGTGTGTCACTGGATGAGAGGTAGGGTGTGTCACTGGATGAGAGGTAGGGTGTGTCACTGGAATGAGAGGTAGGGTGTCACTGGGTCACTGGAGGTAGGGTGTGTCACTGGGATGAGAGGTAGGGTGTGTCACTGGATGAGAGGTAGGGTGTGTCACTGGGACGAGAGGTAGGGTGTGTCACTGGGGAGGTAGAGTGTCACTGGGGGATAGGGTAGGGTATGTCACTGGATGAGAGGTAGGGAGTGTCACTGGATGAGAGGTAGGGTCTGTCACTGGCCTGGAACATCCCACGTGAGTTAGGTTAGATGCCAGTCAGACCCACTGATCTCTCTCTTCCACCCCAGTGCTGGGATGACAAGTGTGTGCCACCATGCCCAGCATTTCGACGTGGGTTGTGGGCATTGAACTCACACTGCAAGGCAGACACTTGACCTACTGAGCCATCGCTCCACTGACCCATCTCTCCAGATGAGAGCTGGCACAGGAATTTTAAAAATATTTATTTATTTATATTTATTTATTTGTGACAGAGAGAAGTAGATAGAGAGAATGGGTGCACCAGGACCTCTAGCCACTGCAAACGAACTCCAGACACATGAGCCACCTTGTGCATGTGGCTTATGTGGGTCCTGGGGAATTGAACCTGGGTCCTTTGGCTTTGCAGGCAAGAGCCTTAAATGCTGAGCCATCACTCCATCTCTGGTTTGACATGACAGTGAGTGGTTATGCCAAACACATGGCTTAAATGTTCCATGCTTTTTCTTTCTACTTAGAAATGAAGTTTAAGAAAACCACCACACTTAAAATCTGGCTTTCTGTCAGTAAAATAAAGGATGTGACTTGGTTGCCAATCAAAACAGCAGCAGTCACCAGCTTTTGTGTCATGTTTGCACATTTCTCTCGGGCGTCACCACAGTGTCTCCTTTACCACTTCTGGAGAAGGCTTGCCGCTGCCTGCAGGTGACTTGAAGTGAGTGATGGGGATTGAGTTAAGGTGATCAGAGTCACAGGAGGTGTGCGACACACATGCTGCTTTGGTCTGTGGCTGGCTTGCATTTCACCCTCCACGTGAACACCCTTCGGCATACACACACTTTTAAAATATTTATTATTATTAAGATATTTCATATGGATACATCATGTGTTGGTACCCTCTTTTCCCTTGTCCTGCCCCCATTCCACTGGAGACACTCCTCAGAGGGGTTGCTGGTATTCCCTATGGGGTCATGGTTTCTGCTTTGTGGGAGCAGCAGTCAGTTATTTTTTGGGGGGAGGGAATGCCTCTGGATATGGTGTCTCAACCTGTGGCTCTTACAATCTTTCTGCCCCTCTTCTGCAAAATTCCCTGAGCCATGGTGGGTGAGTTTTAAGTCTACTTCAGTGATGAGCTCCTAGGATCCTCTGGATCTCTGCTTTGGTGGGTGTTGAGTATCCTCAGGGTCTGTCTCCTTCACCCTGGTGCTGATTATCAGGAACAGCATGGAAGCAGCACTCTTGCTCATCTCCCCAATTCCTCTGTGGATTCAGCTGTGGCTTGGCTGACATGCAAGGGGTGATTTTTCTCTTCTAGTCTTGCTACCTTCTGAAAAAGAACAGATTCTCCAATGGAGAGTGAAGTCAGCATAGTTTAAATGGGATAAGCATTATTAATTTAGGGAGAATTTGATGTATGTAACCCCACTTTTAGCCAAAGACTAGTGAGAGCTTGACACTGGAGAACATAATCTTTGTCTCCATAGGATTCTGATCTGGTTCCCAATTCCAGATATGGGTTCCTTTACACTGAGCGGATCTCTTAGCCAGTAAGAAAGCCATTGGTTACCCACTGAGGCTGTGTGCCACTATTGCTCTGGCATGTACATTGTGTCAGGGTGTTTGCTTCTGAGCAGCTTAGACCTCTGGTTGCTCAGACCAGTGTTGGCCACTTTCCCCCAGTAGTTCATGTAGCGTTTTCCAGCACTAGTTAATCTAACTGTCTGGGGACTGGCTCACTTCTGAATTCCAGCCAGCAATCTCTGTGCTCTGTGTCAGCAGCATATGGTGACTTCAGCAATAGGGTCTTAGCTTTTGCCTCAGGCAGTTATTCATGTGCTTTGACAGAAGCCTGTCTTGATTTGGGGACCTCATAGGTCTCTCTGATCAATGGCTCAGTGTGGGTAGCACCCAATCTCTGGTACTGGGAGTTATAGGTCAGAGACAGAAAAAAAAATCCTTTTAAGCTTAGGCTTCATCCCCCCCTCACCAGAGCCCTACTTTTCAGGTGTCCCCCCCTTACTCCTTTTGAGGGTTACATCTTTTAGGCTATCTCTAAGGACAAAGCTTTCTATGGATCAGCTCATTTTGGGTTTAATTTCGTGTTTGTTTCCACCCTTCCATCAGGTGTGACAGCAGCTCGAGCAGGTCCAAGTTAGGAACCACAGGTAAGTGACACCATGCGGTGTTTGTCTTTCTGTGATTGTCTGGGTTCGCTGAGTGTGATCTGTAAGTCCATTCATTTTTCTTCAGATTTCATTGTATCATTTTTTTCTTACTGCTGAGTAGAATTCCACTGTGTAAATATACCACAACTTCGTTATCCATTCATCCAATGATGGGCACCTGGGTTGATTCCAGTTCTTAGCCATAATGAATTGAGCAGCTATAAACATGGTTGAGTAAATGTTTCTGTAGTGAAGCATGGAGCATTTAGGATACATGCCCAGTAAGGGAATAACTGGGTCTGCTCATCCTTTTCAGGACTCTCCAAATTGATTTCCATAGTGTTTGTCCAAGTTTACCTTCCCACCAACAGTGGGTGAGGTTCCTCTTTCCCCACACCCTCTCCAACATTTGTTGCTGTTAACATTTTTTTAAAATTTTTAAATTATTTTTTATTTATTTTTGGAGAGAGAGACAGAGAGAGAGAGACAGAGAGGGGGGGGGAAGGAAGACAGAGATGGGTGCGGCAGCAGTGTCTCAGCTGTTGTGAACGAAATCCAGATGCATGTGCCCCCTTGTGGTCAAGTGCAGCATTGCGCCCTTGTGTCACTTTGCATCTGGCTAAACGTGGGACCTGGAGATTGGAACCGCTGGACATTGGAACCAGCATTCTTAGGCTTAACAGGCAGGCACCTTAGCTGTTAAGCCATCTCTCCAGCCCACTGTTATATTTTTTAATGATTCCATCTTCCTAGAGTGAGGTGGAATCTCATGGTTGTTTTAATTTGCATTTCCCTAATGGTGAGGGATGTTGACCATTTTCTTAAGTGTGTGTTAGCCATTTGCAATTCTTCCTCTGAGAACTCCCTATTCAGTTCTCTGCCCCACTTTTAGATTGGGTTGTTTGATTTTTTATTTTTTAGTTTTTTGAGTTCTTTGTAGATTCTAGATATTAGACTTCTGTCACTGGTGTTCCTCCTACCTCTACCTCCCGAGTGCTGGGATTAAAGGTGTGCACTGCCACACCCGGCATGCCCTTGTCATTTTAAAAATATGTATGGGTTTGATTCTGGGCTCTCTGACTATAGACAAGAGGAAAAGATACTACATTAAAACGTGGAAGATGAGTTTTGAGTCTCCTCACTGTCTCCCACCATCTCTTTAGAGGAGGTTTCCAGGATAACAGTGAAAACAGCACTTGACCTTAAACCACCAGGTTCACAAAATTCATCCAAGCAGGGCTGGAGAGATGGCTGAGCTGTTAAGGCGCTTGTCTGCAAAGCCAAAGGACCTCAGTTCAATTCCCCAGGACCCATGTAAGCCAGATGCACAAGATGGCACATGCATCTGGAGTTTGTTTGCAGTGGCTGGAGGCCCAGGTGTGCCTATTTTTTTCTCTCTCTCTATTTCCTTCCTTAAATAAATAAATATAAATAAAATATTTTAAAATTAATCCAAGCAGAAGTTCAGACGATGCAGAGGATTCAATACTAAAATAGACTTATAACATCAGGGAACATCGTGGAAGAAGGGTGGGAAGATTGTAAGAACCACAGGATGGAAGGTGTATCCAGAGACATTGTTCCCCCCACTGAGACTGACTGATGCATCCGTGACCTCACAGTGAATACCAGCAAGCCCAGTAAGGAGAGCCCTCGGGTGCATGGGAGCTGCAGAGAGAGGGGATATAAGAGTATAGCCCAATGAAAAGATGATCAATGTGCAATATGCTCATACAGTAAAGTTCATAATAAGAAAAATAATTATTTTTAAAAAGTGATAGATGTTAGGAATCAATAACAAGTATCAGACTTTGTTTTCTTCAGATTAGCCATTGAAGTTCAACTATAGGTCAACAATCGCCAGTCACAGTGGATTAACAACCAACAAGGTCATAAGCTCAGGATTTCTGTGTATGGGACAATAACGACCCATTAACAATGACAAGGGCAGAGCCGGAGAGATGGCTCCGTGTTTAAGGATCTTACTTGCACAACCTGGTAACCTGGATTCAGTTTGATGTGGATCAAAGGGGTACGGTAATAATTTGGGCAGTTTGGTGAGGAATTTGGTTAACGGTAAGAGGCAGGTAGGGAGATGTTTCCTCGTGTTAACGAAAGGGACTTGAGCAGCAGAGTGGGCAGGGACGGATGGCTGGGAAGGGCATCAGGGACAACAGGACTCAGCGAAGAAAGAGGACATGAGGCCTTTGCCTTGGGCCATGTTGCTGACCCTTCTGATGTAGGAAGATCCCTTTCACCCGCCCGGCCACATGAGGAAGGCGACGAGGATGAATGTGACCACTCCTGTCAGGGTGGGGAGATGAATGCCGGCCTATAGGCTGGCTGCCTTCAGAGATGGATAACTGAGCTCCGTGTGGAAGATAGCCATTCGTTATTTTTCCGTCAGCTTTCCTTGGACACCCGCTTTAAAGTCCATGGGCTGGTTAAGCAGCAACATCATGAAGCCAGCAGGCGGCAGAGGGGGGAGGGAGACCCAGAGTCCCCTCACTTCCTGACAGCGCACACAGATGTAAACTCCAGCTCAGGTTACCATGGCAACTCCAAAACCAAGCACAGGGCGATTGAAGAGGAAAATCCCCGAATCCCTGGGGAACACAAGGAGGGACCTGGAGAGCACTCTTCTCACCTGGCAGTGGGTGCGGAGGTGAACTGAGAAGAAAGAGTGGGGAATTACACAGCACCCACTTAGGAACAGGGAGGAGAAGGCCACAGTGTCATGATGAAAGGCAGACTGTTAAGTTTTGTGATGCTGGGGGACAAATACCGTCTAAGAAAATGCTATTTAAAAAAAAAAAATCCCACGGGGTTTTTAAAATTCTAGCTAGCAAAGTTTACACTTTCAGAAGAATGTGTCTGAAAAGAGGAGATAACAATGCAGGCCATTGTGTCGCACCCCACCCCCAAGCGGAGGTCCCCCGGTGGCTCTCATGACAGACACAGGAGACATTGAGCTCCCAGTTGGCCATGGATGGGAGTTTCCTTGCCTCTGGTGAAATTCCTTCCCCTCTCCAATGCCGCTGTTCTCAAGGACAATTCCTTTCCCCTTGGCGTATTGTCCGGCGAAGCCTGTGCCCCAGCCAAGGGCTCACTGGGCACTCCGCAGTGCCAAGAGCAGGCAACAATAAGCCATCCTAATGTGTAGCTGCATGTCTGTTCTCAGGTTCCTGGAATGCACGAGATAATTGTGCAACAGCCTGGGGTGCCTGGAATTCTCCCTCTACTGCTCGACATTGCTTGGAAGTTTCTTTTCTTCTTTTTTTTGATTTTTAATTTTTATTTATTTATTTAAGAGACAGAAAGAGGGAGGTGGGGGGGGGGAGAGAATGGGCACACCAGGGCCTCTAGCTGCTGTAAACCAACTCCAGATACAGGCTCCACCTTGTGTATCTGGCTTATGTGGGTCCTGGGGAATTAAACCTTTGTTCTTTGGCTGTACAGGTAAGTGCCTTAACTGCTAAGCCATCTCTCTAGCTCCCATTTATTTTAAATTTATTTTTATTTATTTATTTGAAAGACAGAAAGAGGCAGAGAGAGAGAGAGAGAGAGAGAGAGAAGTTTCTTGAACATTCTGAAAATATTTGGAGCTGCTCTGGTAATATCTTAATGACCTTTTCTAGCTGCAAGTCCACCTTGGTTTAACTTTCTCACACAGGACTCAGAGCTGTAACCTCCACCAGGCATTATCCACTTTGACCCTCAGTTCTGCCATTTAAGTGGAGTTCTCCTGTGTCCAGTTAGTGTTCTGGATAATTTTTTTGTTTGTTTGTTTGTTTTGTTTTGTTTGTTTTGTTTTGCAAGGTAGGGTCTCACTGGTCCAGGCTGACCTGGAATTCACTATGTAGTCTCAGGGTGGCCTCGAACTCTCGGCGATCCTCCTACCTCTGCCTCCTGAGTTACAGGCTTGTGCCACCACGCCCAGCTGTGTTCTGGATAATTCTATCTGCTGTTCAGGAGATGGCTCACTCACAGGTTTGCTGCCTCACACCCTCTCCATGCCGGCTCTGCCATTTCCTTTTGGACTCCATGACAGAGTGCACAGGTCTGTTGGGCTGTTGCAAATGTCTCTGAGGGACAATGGTGAGGCTCTGTGAGGGCAGAACTTTTGTGACAGGGACGTTTCAGACACTCCCTGTCCACCTGGATCACTGACAAATGCCATGGCGTGACAGAGACATTCCATCTTGGAAAAAGGGGCTGAGTCTAGAGAACTCCTTCTTGTGTATTTAAGCTAGTGTGAGTGGCAGAACCTTCTAGAAATTTAACCACCATTATGCTATTTTTTTTTTTTTTAAGGGCTAGGCCTGGTGGCAAATAGCTATAAGCCCAAAACTTAGGAAGTTGAGGCAGAATTGAGAGTTCCTGACCATGCTGGGATATATAGCTAGAGCCTTTTAAAGGAAGGAAGGAAGGAAGGAAGGAAGGAAGGAAGGAAGGAAGGAAGGAAGGGAAGAAGGAAGAAGGAAAGAAGAAAGGAAGGGAGGAGGGAAGAAAGGGAGGGAAGAAGGGACGGAGGAAGGACATATAAGTGGCCCTTTAAATTTCTGTCATGACCCAGTTGAATGGGCTGAAAATACACTCAGTTCATCCACGCTTTAATTCTGTGTGGTCTGTCACAGTCTTCAAACTCCTCACGTACAACTGTGATTACTGCAACTATAGAAAACCTCCTCGAATCTCTCCTTTAAAAAGTATTTGCGAGTATGTGCTCTGAGTTGCAGGCATGCCTGCACCATGTGCTCTGAGTTGCAGGCATGCACCATGTGCTCTAGGTTGCAGACATGCGTGCACCATGTGCTCGGAGTTGCAGGCATGCGTGCACCATGTGCTCTGAGTTGCAGGCATGCGTGCACCATGTGCTCTGAGTTGCAGACATGCCTGCACCATGTGCTCTGAGTTGCAGGCATGCGTGCACCATGTGCTCTGAGTTGCAGGCATGCGTGCACCATGTGCTCTGAGTTTCAGGCATGCGTGCACCATGTGCTCTGAGTTTCAGGCATGCGTGTACCATGTGCTCTGAGTTGCAGGCATGCATGCACCATGTGCTCTGAGTTGCAGGCATGCCTGCATCATGTGCTCTGAGTTGCAGACATGCGTGCACCATGTGCTCTGAGTTGCAGGCATGCGTGTACCATGACATGTACGTGGAGGTCAGAGGATGGCCCCATCTGCCCCCTCACTTGAGGCAGGGTTTCTCACTCTGGATTCTTTGTTGTTCTTTGCTGCCATCTGCAAGAGCTTTTGGGAAATTATCCAGTCTCTGACTCACATCTCGTCGTTGGCATCAGCGTGCTGGGGTTACAGAAGTTGGCCACAGCTTCCAGCTTCTCCCACAGGCTCTGGAGAGTAGACTCAGCTACTCCAGTCAGGGAGCAGCATTTTACCTGCTGAGCTGTCCCTTCAGAGCTGAATTTCTTTTTTTAAATTTTTATTTATTTACTTGAGAGATACAGAGAGGGGTGGGAGCAGATAGAGAATGGGCTCACCAGGGCCTCCAGCCACTGCAAACAAACTCCAGATGCATGCGCCCCCTTGTGTATCTGGCTTTACGAGGGTCCTGAGGAATTGAAACAGGGTCCTTTGGCTTTGCAGGCAAGCGCCTTAACTGCTAAGCCATCTCTCCACCCAGAGCCAAATCTGTTTATCATTTGTTGGTGTTTTTATTAGTCTTTATGTGGCTGGTGGCAAGGTGTGCCTGTGTGTGCATGTGTGTGCGTGTGTGTGGGCTTGGCTGTCCTGGAGCCCCGTTCTGACGTTTTTGTGATTGAAGAGGATGGTGGAGGCATAGAACAAAACACGAATGGGGACACTATTGTGATTCAGGGAAATGGATATTCAAGTTCAAAAATAAGGACTTCCTGGCTGGAGAAATGCTTAATGACTAAGGTGCTTGCCTGCAAAGCCTATGGTCCCAGGTTCAATTCCCCAGTACCCACATAAGCTAGATGCATATGGTGGCACATGTGTCTGGAGTTCATTTTCAGTGGCTGGAGGCCCTGGGGTGCCCATTCTTTCTGTCTCTATCTCTCTCTCTCATATGTGTGTGTGTGTGTGTATCTATATATGTATATATCAAATAAATAAATTAAATATAAATAAATAAAAAATAAAGATTTCTATGAAAAACAGTACATCTGAAGAAGGGATCAGTGGACTTTGTATACAATTTACTCAGACCACATGATAGACTTTCGTCGGCCAAGTTCAGGTCGATAAACAGCTGGCACAAGCCTCCCCCCCCCGACATCAGCTGTTGTCAACAGCTGTCATGAATGTGGGGCACTGAACATGGTTGAATATAGCCTTCCATCCTGCGGTCTAGCCTGCTCACTTGCACGTTCTCTGAGGGTAGCTGACTCCGTATCTGCAGCTGTGTCTGCCACGTTTCCCCACGCCTTACTGCATGAGACCCTCTTCTACCACAGCAGAACACACAGACTTTGTCTGCAGGCATAGCTGGGACCCCACACCGCAAAAGAGGAGAAGAGAGCCCTCTGCCACAGCGCCAGGAAAAGTCTGTGGACAAGAAGCCAGGGCGCCCTTCCTTTGTCACTCCACAACCCCAAGAAGGACTTTGTGTAAAGCCAGGAACTTTAAACTATGGAGGCAATCACACCTTATTGGAAAGGAACACAAGTTATTTTATGAATGCACTTCAAGACTTTAGTTTTTCTGGGACTTTTTTTTTGGGGGGGCATTCAAAGTAAGGTCTTACTCTAGCCCATGTTGACCTGAAATTCACTATGTAGTCTCAGGGTGGCCTCGAGCTCACGCGATCCTCCTACCTCTGCCTCCCGAGTGTGCTGGGATTAAAGGTATGCACTGCCACGCTCCACTCAGGACTTCAGTGTTTAATAAAAAGGCATAGGTTGCAAGATAGCTGATGCCATCCTGAAGTCTTGCCAGGTGGCCGAGCATCCATGCCCTGATGCTTCTCAGGCTGTGTGTCATGGGTACAGACATGTAGACAGCTACCTATTTACTTCACATCACTGGCTCAAGTTCCTACTTGAGCTGAGGGAGAAATGTCAGAATGGAGAGGACTTCTGCGTGTTTTAATTTTCTTAGGTTCAGTCGAGCAGCGTGTATGTAACTTAAAGCGTCCCCAGACTTTTCTTTTAAAAAAATATTTTATTTATTTATTTATTTACTTATTTATTTATTTTTTACTTATTTGAGAGAATGAGAAAAAGACAGATAGAAAGAGAGAGATAGGTACACCAGGGCCTCCAGCCACTGTAAGCAAATTCCAGACACGTGCGGCACCCTGTGCATCTGGCTCATGTGGGTACTGGGGAATCGAACCTAGGTCCTTAGGCTTTGCATGCAAGTGCCTTAACCAATAAGTCATCTCTCCAGTCCTTCCCCAGCCTTTTCTAAGAATGGATAGAGAGAAGGAGACCCTGTGCCACAGTCAGATATAAGACCTGTGAGAGCTGGGTGTACTGTGATGTGTCGGGGTTTGGCTCTGTCTTCTCAGCTGGGCACCCTTGTTCAGACGTCTCCTACCTAGACTGTCATTGGTCTTGATTCTGCAGTGAGGAAGCAGGAAGCCAAGTTGTCTTTACCACCTTTAGAGCTCCAGATATGACAACTCTGTGACCAGCTACGCACAAGCACGATAACAGGCATGTGAATGTATTTCACCTCAAAGTCAAGTTCAACTCAGGGCCATTTCTGGGTTCCCAAGGTAGTAAAAGACCCTTGAAATTAGCTGTAATTGCCACATGTGGCACTTTTGATGTGAGTCCCATGGCATCTCCTGTCGTGGACCTGAGAAAGGGGAGGTTCAGAAGGGAACGGACTCTGGGTTTGCAAAGCCATCGTCTCTGCTCAGCTTTTGAGATACCAGGATGTGGGAAATTTCCATTCACAGTTGCCAAGAACTCTCTTGGATGGTCTTTAACTATTGAAGACAGAGAGAGAGAGAGGATTTCGACATTTGTATACGGGCAGGAAACGGGTCCCTTTTATGTGTAATATTTTCTTTGTTTAAAATACGTATCTCCTCATCTCATTGATCCCCACATGCAGCTCTCCTCGGAGCACTCTGAGCACTGCATTGGGGTCTGGGACAGCTGCAGCAGGCTCTTGGGGACAGCTGGGCTTTTCCTTTTCCGGGGCCGGGTGGTTTTCCTCCGGCTCCTCTCCAGTCCTTTTCCCAGTCTCACTTTGGATCATGGGCTTCCTCTGGACTGGTCCCCTGTCTGTCAGACGCACAGCCAGAAGTCAGGAGAGCTCCAGGCCACCTTATCTCTGAGTGATTGTTAACCATCCCATCTCTACCTCCAGAAGCCCATCCAAGGCGCCAGGGCATCTGTACTCATGTCAAGCTCAGCTCAAGGGCTCAGAAGCATTCTTGTTATTCCCTCAGTGAGAACGTTTTCCTCCTATGACTGGTCATCTAGGCCTCATACAAAGTGTTTCACCCAACCGGACCTCGCCGTCCCCTCCAGCAGTCACATGCCCAGGCTGCATGCTTGCCTCACCCTGGCCTGCTCACTCATCTCATTGGCACAGGCTGAGTGAATGGAGTGTGCCTTGCTCTCAAGTGTGAGACCTGCTGCTGCTGCTATTCAGTCACTGTGCATAGGCAAGGCCCTCTTTTTTTTTAATTGACAACTTCTATCCTTACATACAAAAAGTGCATTATATTTCCCTCCCCTCCCCCATTCCCCTTTAGAACTCCAGTCTCCATCATATCCCCTCCCTCTCTCCATTAGTCTCTCTTTTAATTTGATGTCATCATCTTTGTCTCCTATTTTGAGGGTCTTGCGAAGGTATTGCTAGGCACTGCGAGGTCATGGATATCAAGGCCAATTTCTGTCTGGACAGTTGCATTGTAAGGAGTCGTACCCTTCCTTTGGCTCTTCCATTCTATCCGCCCCCTCTTCCGCAATGGTCCCTGAGCCTTGGAGGGCGTGACAGAGATGTTTCAGTGCTGGGCACTCCTCTGTCCCTTCTTCTTAGCACTATGTTGCCTTTTGGGTCATCCCAGTGGTCATTGCCATCTGAAAAGAGAAGCTTCTCTAACCAGAAGTGAGAGTAGCATTAATATGTGAATATGAACATTAAGTGTAGTGCTTTCACGGCAACTTGGTGGGAATAATATATACATTTAGTCAGACAAGAGCAGGCTTTATACCCCTAAGGCTCATGACCTCCCCTGCCATAGACTTTTGCTTAGGTTTTTTAGTACCAGGTATGTATTCCCTCCCATAGAGAGGGCCTTCAGTCCAATTATGGAGCAGTTGGTTACCCCATGAGTAGACATGCCACTATTGCACCCGTTCAGTCTTTGGGCCTGTATGGCCAAACTTGAATATTCAGTGTCCACTGTTTTCACTGCTGATGGCTTCTGTCTCTCATATGGCTGCGTGCAGTGCAGCTTTTTCCAGCTTTCAGTTGGCTGGTCTACAGGGAGAAGGTTTTCTGCTCGGCTCCAGCTTGCTTTCTCAGCGGCCTAGGCAAGGCCCTCTTAAATGAGATTCCTGGAGAGGATGCAATCTCCTCAGTGATACACCACCACAACCAGTGGAGCCCCGGAAGGTTCTTTTGACAGACATCCTTTCCCAACTGTCCACGCTCAGAAGAACAGACGCTTCTCCTTCATTCTTTGTGATGGGAGGTTTCTTCACGGACCCCTGCTTTATTGAAATTCCCTGGGAGACATGAACAGCGTAACCGTGTATTCACTGCCAATAAGGCATCAACAAAGACAGACAAATGGTCTCACAGGTCCAGGTTACTGAACTGACGAGTTTCACTGGGGTCACTTACAGGGGCGTGAACACCTCACACTACCAAAGAGTCTTTCTCAGCAGCAGTGCTAACCCACTGAGGGTCCTCTCGGAAGGAAGGTCCTGTGTTGCTGCCCGATGGATCATATCCCGAGCTGCTCACGCTCCCTGCACTGCCTCGGGAATCCTCCCTTCTCTCCATGACGTCCAATCTTGTCACGTATCCTTCAGCCCATCTCAGCTGCTTGAACTTAAGATGGCCATGGCCATGTCACACACAGAGGACGTGTGCTCACCCGCAGCCTCTCTACCAGCGGTGTTACTGCGGTCTTCTACCTTCAGCCTGTTGAGCATGGGTGTCTGTTTTCAGCTCTGAGTGGTGAAAGGTTAGTGCAGTAGGAAGGCAGGTGACAGACAGCCGGAGTGACATGTAGAGCTCCAGTGGGAAGGCATGATTATTAAGGACCCAGGAAGACAACCGCTCAGTGCTGTCATCACTCATCCCACCTGTGGCACTGTGCATGCCACCCCTACTTCCATTTACAGCCACACATGAACTCAGTTGTCTTCTTTCTTTTTACAAAAACAACACTTTATTTGTATTTATTTATCTGCAAGCAGAGAGAGAAAGTAAGAGAGGGAGAGAGAGAGGGAAAGTGAGAGAGGGAGAGAGACAGAGAGAATGGGTGCATGCCAGGGCCTCTAGCTGCTGCAAATGAACTACAGATACCTGCGCCACTTTGTGCATCCATTCTGGCTTTGCATGCATTCTGGGGAATCAAAGCCCAGTCTTTAGGCTTTGCAGGCAAGTGCTTTAACTGCTGAGCCACCTCCCCAGCCCAGTCCTCTTCTTTTACATCACTCTCTTTTCAATCTTCCTGCTTCAGCTCTGGATACTTTTTTCAACAATGTTCCCATCATGAGTTGAAGGATATTTTTTTATCAATTAGAAAATGAAATCCCTTCAAATTCTCAGGATACTGTCTCGGAGCTTCTGGTTTTTTTTTCTGGTGTGTATGTAGTATGCATCATGTGTGTGTAGCATGTGCACATGCATGTGTGCACATGTGTGGAGGCCAGAGGAGGATGCCCAATGTCTTCTTCTATCGCGCATCTGCCTCATTTCCTTAAGACTGACTCACACTGACATAGCCTGCGGCTGCTTCCTCTTCCTGGTTCACACCGGCCGATTCCTGGTTCACACCAGCTGATTCCTGGTTCACACCAGCTGATTCCTGGTTCACACCGGCTGACCAGGGAGCTGTAGGAACTCCGGGTCTCTGCCCTTCCACAGGATGGAGTTATAGGTCACTTGGCCACGCCTGGCTTCTGACACAGATGGCAGGGATGAAGCTCAGAGCCTTGAAGGCCCTCATGCTGGCCCCAAAACCCTCTTACTGCTGTGCCATTTCCCCAGCTCCTGAGCACCTGGTTTTTGTATTAGCTATCTCGGGTTTAAGCGTGTGAGTACCCAGCCCCTCCTCTGGCTGGGCTGAGGTACGTAGAGAAACGAGGGGCTACAGGTGTGCATTCTATAGCAGGTGTGCTCTGGTCAGGAAGGCAAGCTGGCAGTCTCTTTCTTGTAGACTTTTGCAGGCCTACTGCTTACCTCTGGGCTTCCATGGCCCTACCATCTCCTTATGGAAGGAAGGGGACTTATGTCCCTCCACGCTGCCTGGTGTGCTACTCATAGCTGCGCACACACCCTTCCTGTGGCTCATGACACGTAGCAGACAGCTTCAGGTTCGCTGAGATGAACTTCCAGACCAGGCACAGTTATGGAGGAAGGGATTTATTGAAGCTTACAGATCCAGGGAAGTTCCATAATGGCAGAAGAAGCTGGCCTGCCTTCACAGGACCAAACACAGAGAGCAAAAGCCGAAAACCCATAGCACAGCACACCTCAGGAACTCCAGCTAGACACACTTTGCATATCTTCAGATTGAAATCCTAAACCCACCACCACACCTTAATATCCGCCCAGTGACACTGCCTCCAGCCAGGTGGCTGAAGATGCAAACTACAAACTAATAAAACACTGAATATATTGGGGACCACCTATTCAAAAGACCACAGACACCCAAGCTGATGTATATCCCTTCTTGTTGCTGGGAACAAACACCTGACTTAAAGCAGCTGATTGGAGGAAAGGGTTCATTTTGTTCACAGTCTCAAGGGGCAGTTTCAGCATGGCAGGGAAAGGGTAGCAGAGCAGGACCGGACACCACATCTCCTCACAGCCACTGGCAGAAAGTGGCACGAGTGAGCTGGGCTCTGGCAAGGGGGAAGCTGGGACACAAGAGTACGATAGCCTAAACGCCTCCAGCAAGGCGCCACCTCTCAGAGGCCGCCCCTGGGGACAAAGCACTCAAAACACACTGAGTGTAGGGAGGACATCGGACGTTCTTTCCTGCCTGACGGTGGCACCTGAAACTGCCACTCCAAGATAGTTCAGCTTCCTGTCTGTCGGAGTCACTTCTCAGGGAAGCAGAGCCCGTGTGAAGCCCTTCCACCAAATGCAAGCCCAGTTCTTGTGCCAATGTCATGCATGTGCTTGGCCATGGACGTCCCTGCAGGTTGGTGGTCCCACTGGCCTCTGTATTGCCCCCGCGCAGATGAGAATCCAGGTTTCATGTTGAACTCCTACACACCCCAAGGAAATCATTAATTTCTGGCCCCCTGCAGGGCGGCTGAGAGCTTCCCAGGAAACTTCTTGAGCTGGGGGGGGGGACACAGACATGAGTCTCCAGCCCAGCACATGAGATGTGCTGTCCGATGACCTCTCCCCAAGGCCTTGTTTGTTTTGCGCGCTAGGAATGCAGACCACTTTAATGGGCTGGCTTGGTAAACTCAGTCTTTTTCTTCCTGTAAATCTTTAACACTTTCTTATATGCTCTGGAGGTGAGAGAGTGCAAAGTCTCCCGGCCGGCTTTGAGCCACTGCATGCGTGCCCCACACCCGTCTGCATCTCTTCAGAATCTGGCATAAATGAGACACGTTAATCGTAGCTGCAGGACTCACCTGAAGCCAGAGGTTTTGTTGAATGTCTGATTACTCTGTTAATTATAGCAAAATACTTGTGATACGTAGCAAGTTCAAGATTGAATCTAGAACTAACTCATTGAGGAGAGCCTGGTGCTGTCTGATTGGGACACTGTTGCTGCCTATTGTCCATCACTTCCCATGGTCCAGAAGCAATCTATGCCCCAGAATTTACTTTTTCTAACCAGGTCTCTGCTGTTTCCCCTCGTGTGTCTCTATGTGTACACACCTCCACGCATACTTACTGCACACGTATTTTCAGGTCTCTGCTGTCTCCCCTCGTGTGTCTCTATGTGTACACACCTCCACGCATACTTACTGCACACGTATTTTCAGGTCTCTGCTGTCTCCCCTCGTGTGTCTCTATGTGTATACACCTCCATGCATACTTACTGCACACATATTTTCAGGTTACTAAAATTCACTTATCAATAATAAAAAGAGTTTTATCAGTTAAGGTACCAGAACACTTTTCTACTAAGCTTTTAAAAATATTTACTAGCAGAGGGAAAATTCTTATCTTCAGAAAATTTGTATTACTCAAGCACTTAAAAAATATTTTATTTTTTTATTCATTTTGAAAGAGAGAGAAAGAGAGAGAGAGAGAATGGGCATGCCAGAGCCTCTAGCCACTTTGAACAAACTCCAGATGCATGCGCCACCTTGTGTATCTGGCTTATGTGGGTCCTGGAGAATCGAACCTGGGTCCTTAGGCTTCACAGGTACATGCCTTAACCTCTAAGCCATCTCTCCAGCCTTACAGGCATTTTTATTTTAACATTGAGGTGACACTGTGTGTGCTTTATTTTTGCCTGACATCCTGCAAGGGTTCAGTATGGTCTTCAGATACATGACTAGCACATAGTGTGGCTGCAGGAAGGATTCCTTTCTGCGATTCAGATAGCACATGGTGTGGCTGCAGGAGGGTGGTGGCTTTCTGGAATGCAGCATGAGGTAAGATTTAGAAAGACATTAAGTGCAGTGTGGAAAAGATCAGGTATGCCAGGCATGGTAGCATACGCCTTTAATCCCAGTACTTAGGAGGCAAAAGTAGGATTACTATGAGTTCGAGGCTAGCTTGAGACTGCATAGTGAATTCTGGCTCAGCCTGAGCTAGAGCAAGACCCTACCTCAAAAACAAAAACAAATGAATAAACAAAAAAGATCAGGCATGCCCACATTTCTGAGGGTATGCTAAGCTACATCTTCAAAGTAAATTAATATAGTAAAATTAATCACAAAACTAGAGCAGTAGAAGAAAAATTTTCCTGGGACCATGACTGATAAAACTTATATTTTACTACTGATCAAGTGAATTTGAATGGCCTGAGAATGTGTGTGCAGTACACATGCTTACAGGGGTGTGTGCATAGTCACACAAGGGAACAGCTGCTGGCAGAGACCTAACGGTGTGAGGAAGCGTCAATGTTTCATGTGCATGCTTCACAGTTAAATTACTTCTCATCTCTGGTGTGAATACAGGCTAGGCTCCTGTTTTATGCAAGGCAGTGAGATTCCCCTGTCCTGTCCAAGGCAATGCTCATATTTGTGAAACTCTTTTTCCTTGGCTCCTGTGCTGCTGTTCAGGAGCCTCCATGTGACAGGTGGCTGCTCAGAGACCTGAACATCCACTCCTTGTCTCTCCAAATTTTGTTTTCCTCCATCTCGGCTTGGGACTTGGCCATGTGACTTACTCTGCCCAATGGGATGTTAGTGAAAACTGAGTGCACTCACATTTCCATGTGCCTTTTTGTAAGACAGGACATTGCTATGTTACTGTGCCTGGAGTGGTGGAGGGGTGTGTATGAGTGACAGCCCAGGGACAGAGCCATGCTAGCTGAAGTCATCAGACTTTGGCCACTGCTCCGCCCAGCTTCAGGCAGCAAGGGCACTCCTGAACCTGAAGCTGACCAGTGCAGCCTTAATGGACACTGCCTCCTAACACACGATTCGTGTTCATCTCTTACTAACTTTCCAGTGACGGTGCAGCCTTAATGGTTCATCTCTTACTAACTTTCCAGTGACGGTGCAGCCTTAATGGACACTGCCTTCTAACACGACTCGTGTTTATCTCTTACTAACTTTCCAGTAACTTTTGCTTAGCAATATTCCTTTTTGATATTGCCGGGTCCAGTTCAGTGTTCAGTTATGAATTTAAATTTGTTGCTTGATTGAGATGTCAACTTTGTAACCTAGAGGTGTTCTTCAGACATCTCTTATGACCTTCACTATGAGAATTCAGCTCAGCTCCTTGAATTCAGGAGATTTTATATATACATACACACACACACACACACACACACACACACATATATGTATATATATGTGTGTATATATTTATGTTCTTTTTAATATTATGTGTAATTTCTTTTGGGGGGTAAAAGTACCGAGGGTTACTGCTTCCACTTCAGGATGTCATAATTACACACTTAGGGTGTCACTTTTTATCGCTGCCCACATCAGCTCACACTGAGGGTGTGTAAGTAAGTTAATGCACCGTGAAGTCATTCTGCCTTTTGTAATGAACATGATTTTGAATCTCTGTCAGTGTTGATTGTTGATCAGACCCTCTGGGTCTTTCATCCGTGGCAGGCTCCTGCTGAGTCAGTGTCACCACAGCACAGGTGTGCTTCCTCCCCATGGCCCAAGCTCCATATCAACCCCAGGGAGTTTCAGCAGGACAAAAAAAAAAGAAAAAAATTACGAAGACATATTAGCCGTGGCGTGTGCCATAGAAGACCAGAGAGTCATCCTGTGAGATGACTGCCTCACACGCTCAAGCAGGTTTGCTCTTGCAGGGTCACACTGTCCAGAGGAGCGTCCACTACCGAGCAGGGTCACAGCACAGTGGGAAACTCTGCACAGCAGGGCCACACTGACAGGGCAGAGTCACTGCAGGGCATCTCCCTTCACCACATCCTACAGCACTTCCTTTTTTTTCTTTGTTTTCTGTTGTTTTGAAGTAGGGTCACGCTCCAGTCCAGGCTGACCTGGAATTCACTATGTAGTCTCGGGCTGGCCTTGAACGGTGATCCTCCTCCCTCTGCCTCCTGAGTGCTGGGATTAAAGGCGTGCCTTTAATCTTCTTAAATGTGTTGGTCCCTGAACAGAAGTTTTATTCAAATGGTCTGACTGGTAGGATCAAGGTCATGTGCTTGTACTGAAGTGACTTCCAGCTTCCTGTGAGAACAGAGCAGCAACTCAAGACGAGGAATTCCGCACACAGGAGAACAGAATGTTTGAAGTTAAAGCAATGCGAGTGAAGGAGTAGGGTTTACTTGTGTCCCTCTTCCTTCCCTTCCTCCCCCTCCCTTCCTCCCTTCTTCTGCGCCTCTTCCTTTCTTTTCTTGTCGAAAGCATGTCCACCTTCATGTGCAGCCTGTGGGTAATGCTCACATCACAACATGCAGCCCTCATCCTCCAGGGTCTCCATGGAACCCAGGCATGGGCAGGCCTTGTGCTCAGCTTAGTGCTCCACCGGGACACGTGTGACACTGGAGGTGAGTAAGCTCCCACACCCCTTGAAGTTCAAAACCAAAGAACCTCAACAGAAGACTGAAGGCCTGAGTTGAACCTGTGCAAAGACACCTGGGAGGCTACAGGGATCAGAAACCAGAGCCTGGTAGAGTGCTGAGCAGGTAAGAGTGCTCGCTGTACAAGCACGAGGGCCTGGGAGGGTCGGATGTGCCTGCAGTGTGGTGTTGCTGAAACTCGGCATGCTTGGGCTGCAGGTCACTGAGAAATCAAGCTGGAGCTCAGGTGGAAGCCTCCTCCCTGTTGACTTATCAGAAAGCTGAGTTTCATTCTCAGACACCCACACAAACAGCCACACACTCCTGCAACCCCAGCCCTGCGGGGAGCGGAGGCAAGAGAATGAACAGGGCTCGCTGGTCAGCCTGTGTAACTGGAAAGGGCAGCTGCAGATTCAGTGGAGAGTCCATGTCAAGAACACACGCAGAGGAATGACAGGAGCTAACCTGGTGTTTTGATCTGGTCTCCACATATGTGCACACAGGCTCCGTGCATCCATACATACACATGCATAAACATAGACCACATTACACCACATACACACAAGGAGAAACAAAACTAAACTAATGATGTAGTCTTAGCAGAGGTGTCAGTCAGGAAGTCGGAGAACTCTGAGTTCAACTCTTAGCTCTGTCTTTGTTCAGCTGTTGTCATTTTTACCTTCCTGTTGCTGGAATAAAGCACCCAACCAAAGCAGCTGATGGGAGGGACGTTTTTATTTTGGCTTACAGTCTCAAAGGGAAGCTTCTTGAGAGCAGGAAGACCAAGGCAGGAGCAGAGGCTGGCCATCACTTCTGCCACAGCAGAGGGAAAACAGCAGCAGGAGAGTGAGCCGAGCTCTGGCAAAGGGGAGCAGGCTGTAACACCCCTAAGCCGCCTCCAGCAAGTTCCACCTCCCCACTTGCCACCAGCTGGGGACCAAGCCTTCAGAACACGAGTTTCTGGGAGGCATCTGATTCAAACTCCTACAACAGTAAATAATATGATCCTTGATGGTAAAATTTTCTTGAGCCCAAGAGGCATTCTTTGGAGATGATCCCTCGGCAGCCACAGAAACCATGTCAATAATAACCTCAGAGTTAATTTTTTTAAATTTTTTATTATTTTTTTGGAGCGAGAGACAGAGAGAGAGAGAAGGAGAGGAAGACAAGAGATGGGTGCGCCAGCAGTGTCCCAGCTGCTGTGAATGAAATTCAGATGCGTGCGCCCCCTTGTGGTCAAGTGCGGCATTGTGCCCTTGCGTCACTTTGCATCTGGCTAAATGTGGGACCTGGAGATTAGAACCGCTGGAGATTGGAACCAGCGTTCTTAGGCTTAGGAGACAGGTGCCTTAACCGCTAAGCCATCTCTCCAGTCCCAGAGTTAATTTTGTATGGATAAGGAATAGTAGATATGTATGTAAGCAGAGGAGTGGAATACTGGGGGTGGGTTCAGGGGAGGTAGGTGGAGGAGAGGAAGGGAGGGAGGAGGGCTAACTAAAACTAAAGATGGCATAAGTAAGCCATATGGAAACCTACTTCTTTGTTAGCTAGTTAAAAATAACACAGGGCTGGAGGGATGGCTTAGTGGCTAAGGCACTTGCCTATAAAGCCAAAGGACTCAGGTTCGATTCCCCAGGAACCACGTTAGCCATATGCACAAGGTGGCGCATGCATCTGGAGTTTATTTGCAGTGGCTGGAGGCCCTGGTGTGCCCATTCTCTCTCTCTCCCTCTTTCTGTGTGTCAAATAAATAAATAAGAATAATTTTTAAAGCTAATAAAATTAACATAAGCTTGGGTTGGAGAGGTGGCTTAGCAGTTACATCACTTGCCTGCAAAGCCTCAGGACCCAGGTTTGATTCCCCAGTACCTATGTAAGCCAGATGCACAAGGTGGTTCATGCATCTGGAGTTTGCAGTGGCTGGAGGTCCTGGTGTGCCCATATTCATTCTCTATCTGCCTATCTCTCAAATAAATAAAATAAAATAAATATAGAAGGAAGAATAGTAGGAAAAAGGAGGAAGAGCAGTAGAGGGTGGGGGGGCAAAGGAGGGTGGTAAGACAGGATTATGTAAATTTTTTAAATAAATGTTTTTATTTTAATAACAAAAAATACCTTAATATGTTGTAGCTAAATGGTGACATTTTCCAAGGATTTTTGTAACCCTCTCCATATCAATTTAGAAAATTAAATCATGTAATTATTGCAGTTGGGCAATACAAATATTAAAAAATATTTGTGCTCCTGTGTCCTGTTTTTCAAACGTGAACGAGTTGCATTTATTGGCCATAATTACCTAGGTAGATATGATAACCTTTAAATACAGGAGTCATCATCAGAATTCTGAATATCAGAGGACATATTTTTATACATTATTTAAAAAAACAAGGTCATCCCCCCTGCAGATTCACTCTCCTTGTTTATAGCACAGGCCTATGACAGTATGAACCTCACATCACAGGCTCCCCGCCGAGCACAGGCCCCCTTCTCTTCACAGTGCCCCATTCAGGGCAAGCATAGGCTGTTACAGGTGAAGGACAGGGACTGCTGGGACTCCCTCCACTGTCCAGCCACCAACACGTCTGGCTGCATTCTGGAGGCTCACAGCGATTGGCACACCCCAGCCTCTGAGCATCACGTGCTCTGCTGCTACTGGTGATGGCTCCTTCCAGCCGGACTGCAGCTGTGCGGCCCAGCAGCTGCCATTGGCTTACAGAAAGCAGGTGTTTCTGCTCAAACACCCTGCTGGGCCCAGTGAAGCAGGGGACAAAGGGGACTGGAAAAGCTCCGGTCAGGTGATAGTGTCAGCAGCTGGGGGAGCACATGGCCTGGGGGCCGGTCATGAGGATCCCAAGGTCAGAGTGCCTGGGGGGAGGATGCAGAGAGGCAAGGACAGCCCCTGGGGTTGTTTCTGCGGGCGGCTGGGACTGCATGGCGCCCTGGATCAGAACAAACACTGCCGAGGTGGAATATGTGCCTGCGCACTCCAAGTGGCTCTGAAGTGTCCAGCATAACTGTCCAACTCTCTGGCACGGAACCTCAGAGGTGAACTACATTGCTGTGTGTTGACAGTATTTTCAGGTACCAGGTTATGAAGAGTGAAGCTGGAAGCAGGACTATTTCCCAGCAGTCTGGAGTTGGAAACCTGTCCCTTCCACTTGATGAACACACCACCGTCATTCTAGATAGATGCGTGCTAGCTACTAAGTCTGGAAAACACTTTGGTAAGAAGTCAGTTGCAAGAGATTGCTTTGCAGTTGGATTAAGATTTAATCGTCTGGATGAATCAATTAACTTCATGGAACGTGGGCAGTACCTTGGATGGTGAGGGAGGTCCGTCCTCTGATTACACAAGAGAAAGCACAGGGAAAAACTCCAAACCACTGACAGAGCTGAGCACCGAGGGAAGCTTCTGTCCACAGTCTCACCCTCACAGGGCTGAGGGGACCTGGGTCCCAGGAACGCCATCTCCTCCCGCTCCTGCCACGAAGCAAGATCAGAGTCAGGTACCTGACAAAGGATGCTGGTCCAATGAGAGTTTTGATGGCTTTGAATCAGCTCATTTTTGTGTTCTCAGGCCATTCAGATTTTCATACCACAAAACCAAGAACATTGAAGAAACAGATTTTCAGAATTGAAAAATAAAATCTGTTTCACAGAAATGCAGCAATATACATTCGCACAAAGTGTGCAATCCCAGGCTGGCGGTTCTCAACTCTTTCCCGTAACTCAAATCAAACAACCCTCTGTCAGTGGGGTTTGCATGCAAAACCCCAAACCAGAACAACCAGCTCTGCCTTATCCCAGATGGAGGAAAAAGATCGCATTTTCAGCCATTTGTTTTCTTGTAACTTCATGGAAGATTTTTTTTTTCTAAGAAAAAGAAGTTGGAGCTGACTGCAGCTAGTTGAGGAATTTGTGAGGTCCCCTGAGCCAAACACAGTTGCCCTGTGACATTAAATTCTTGTCCTAAAAGCCAGCCCTAACTGTGCCCCAGGACTCAAGAGGCCTACAGCCGCCCCCGAAGGCTGCATTTTGGAATGCTCCTTTCAGACTTCATCCCCCAGAGAGAGAGTTCTTCACTAAGTTGCACCATTGATCAAAACCCTTGATAAAAGTCCTTTAGCATTGTTAAGGTCCTCCTTCCTGGACTCGTCATGCACAGCCCCAGAATGTTGTCACACAGCGTGTGTGTGTGTGTGTGTGTGTGTGTGTGTGTGTGTGTGTGTGTGTGCCTCTGCCCGAGACACAAAGCAGCTGTCAGTCATGGAGAGACAGAAAACTTCAAAGTGAGGCATGAGGGCTTTAAATGAGGCTGTGTAGTCATTCCCATGGTAAACCTCAGGGGGTGGGGAGGGGATGATTTCAGAATAGCCCAAGTTTTCTTCCAAAGAAAAATAGATAAAAATTTTAACATATAGCATCCTGTTTAAGAAGCTGTTCTGCTTATGCTGAGAGAGCAAGAACACAGCAGAAAGCACAGCGATGCCCCAGCTTGTGGAGTATGCACGTGGAGTTCCTTTGCAGTGTCTGGACATGCCCCAGCTATGAAGGGACAGCCCTGAAGGTCATTGTAACCTCTGTGACCTGTCTCATAGGTCCTTCCCTTTCCCTTCCTTCCATTCTTCCTTCCTTTCCTTTCATTTCTCTCTCTCTTTCTTTTGCTCACTCTTTCTTTCTTTCTTTCTTCCTTTTCTTTCACAAAGAATCTCATCTATTTCAGGCTGGTCTTAAACTCACTATGCAGCTAAGGATGACCCAGCCTCTTTGATCAACTTTTTGATAATTCTGTCATGTGACCATTAAGCAAAACAAATTGCTGAATGGGAAAAAGAAACAGAAGATAGAAACATTTACATCCACTGACATGCACGTACACCCTAGGGTATGCGCACATAGATATGTATGTGCGTATTTGTATAGACATGCACACGTAGAAACATATACATATATGTCCTAGTGGCAGTTTGGATGTTTACCAATAGACTCAGGAGTTTATTAAGGCTTGTAGCTTAGATCCCCAGCTGCCTGGCTGAGGTGGTGTCATTGTGGGTGGATTCTAGGGTCCAGCTCTAAGGGGTGGGGGTGGATTTGGAATTTCCAGCCAAAGATATGCAAAGTGCTGGGGCTTTGGCATTTCCAGGTATGCTTGCTTTTCTCTCTCTTGCGTGGATCAATGAAAGGGGGCCCAGCTTTCTGCTGCTGTTATTGAACTTCCCTGGATCTGTAAGCTTCAAGAAATCTCTTCCTCCATAACTGAGCCTGGTCTGGAAGTCCGTCCCCGAAGCCGGAAGGTGTCTACTTCAGTCCTTGAAACTTGGCTGGACAGAGGTCTGCTGATTCAGGACTCCACACTCCCTTCATCTCCTATTATCATTGTACCATGAGACTAGAAAAGTTCATTTGAGGCCTGGTGTGGTGGCTCACGCCTTTAATCCCAGCAGCACTTGGGAGGCAGAGGTAAGAGGATCACCGTGAGCGCCAGCCTGAGACTACAGAATAAGTGCCAGGTCACACTGGGATAAGAGTGAGATCCTACCTAAAATAAATAAATAAATAAAGAAAGAAAGAAAGAAAGAAAGAAAGAGAGAAAAAAAACCCCAAACCAAAAAATTTCATTTGAGCTTTAGCAATCCTGTGGCTGCAAGGAGAGCTAGCCTCCCGCCTGAGCTCTGCCTGGGGAAGGATGCTGTGACGGTGGTGGGACACCCGCTCCTCTAAATCCAGGGACAGGAAACTCAGAACAGAGGATGGGGTTGAGGCACGAGAGCTGCCATGGAGATCTCAGTCGCCTGTGCTTCCCACTGACGTGGCCAGCTGTAGACACTGCAAACGGCTTGACACTCAGCCACACAGCAGGTTCTAAAACAGCTAGCAAGCATATCTGGAATTCCGGTTAGTCTTCACGAACAATCTGAACTATCTAAAGTTTAAAATATTTCTCCTGCCCAGCGTGGTGGCTGGCGACACCTTTAATCCCAGCACTCGGGAGGTGGAGGTAGGAGGATTGCCATGAGTTCGAGGCCACCTGAGAATACAGAATGAATTCCAGGTCAGCCTCGGCTAGAGTGAGACCCTACCTCCCAAAGCCAAAACAAAACAAATAAGTGTATAAAATAAAAGAAAATGTTTCTCCTTTTGCTTTGACCATTGTATTTAAGCTGAACACATGATCTGCGTCTCGTGATGTAGCATACAAAGTGAAGCGCTTACCACAGCCTAGCAAATTAACAGAGTCACCATTTTCCTTGGTGTGCTAAGAGTATTGAAAATATCCTCTTTCAGCAAATTACTTACATATCACAAAGTGTTCCTTATAAAAGTCATGTGTGTGCACATATGTCTCTGCAGCTATGAAACCGAAATGTGTGTTTATAGCAAATGTACAAAGGAGGGACAGATCCAAGCTGGAAGAAGAAGTTGATGCCACTTCTCTCAGCATAGACGCTATTTCTGGAACCTGCCTGGCAGGGCGCCAACTAAGGGGAAGGGAGCAAAGTCGTCCCTGGAGCCACCACACAGGAGAGAAGCCGAAGACTTCCTGCTGCTTGGTGGTCTTGGGTTACAAGAATGTGAGGGTGGTTGACAAATTAGGGATGAAGTGCCAACTAACTCGCGTGTGAAGACAAGTTGGTCCTCCCTCCGCATTCCCAGTGGGCCCATGTCCCCGGCCGTGGGGATTTGTACACATTCCTTTTTAGATCGCTCCCTTTCTCAAGAATGTTTGAAGTTCAAGCTCAGAAGCTAGGTTGTCCCGTGTCCCATGCACACATTGAATTCTATAGAAACTTCCTAGAGAACATTTCCATAGCTCTTGTCTCTCTGCGGAGTACAGATTGAGAACCCCTAGATTATTTAAAGGGCAATCATCTACTAGCTTATAACGCTAGCGCTGTTCAGAGCGGTAAGTCACTTTATTGAATAAAATGGTGTCAATGTTATCAACGCCGAGTGCATCTCTCACTGCTTTACACTAGACAGCTGCTGTTGCCTGCAGCTCACAAGACAGGCTCTGCCCTTCTGGGTCCACAAAGCCCTCAGTTCTGTTGTCCACAAGAATGGCCCTTGATTGGTCAACCATAGAACTCACTGGGTCATTTATGGACCGGTTTCCATTGTTTCAGCACATAATTGTACCTTTTCACTCTTCTGACTAACGAAACAAACAACTTGGGGTTCCAAATTCCAGAGTCCTGTTTCCTTCTCTGTAAGGTAACAAGTCCCCCTTACTTCTCTGAACTTGCCTGTTTCAAGGCCAAAGTTTCCTCCCTATACAACTGGAATCTCTTCATGCCATCCTTCTCCTCCTCCTCCTTCTTTTTCTCCTCCCTCCTCCTCCTCTCCTCTTCTCCTCCTCCTCCTCCTTCTTCTTCTCCTCCTTCTTCTTTTTCTCCTCCTCCTCCTCCTTCTTCTTCTCCTCCTTCTCCTCCTCCTTCTTCTTCTCTTTCTTCTTCTTTTTCTCCTCCTCCTTCTTCTTCTTTTTCTCCTTCTCTTTCTCTTCCTCTTCCTTCTTCTTTTTCTCCTCCTCCTTCTTCTCTTTCTTCTTCTTTTCTCCTCCTCCTTCTTCTTTTTCTCCTTCTCCTTCTTCTTCTCCTCCTTTTCCTTCTCCTCATCTTCCTTCTTCTTCTTTTTCTTCTCCTCCTTCTTCTCCTCCTCCTCCTTCTTCTTCTTTTTCTCCTTCTTCTTCTCTTTCTCCTCCTCCTCCTTCTCCTCATCTTCCTTCTTCTTCTTTTTCTTCTCCTCCTCCTCCTTCTTCTTCTCTTTCTTCTTCTTCTTCTCTTTCTCCTCCTCCTTCTTCTTCTCCTCCTCCTCCTCCTTCTTCTCTCTATCTCTGCAGTCATGTGACTGTATGGCCCCCAATATATTCAGCGTTTTATTATAGTTTGTTATTTAGGTCTGTAGCCACCTGGTTGGAGGAAGAGTCACTGGGATGGATCCATCCCTAAGGTGTGGTGGTGGGTTTGAAATTCCAATCCAAAGTGTGCCTAGCTGCAGTTCCTGAAGTGTGCTGTGTGGTGTGGCTTTGGCTTGTGGCTTTTCTTCTCACTCTCTGCTTGGACCTGTGAAAGCAGGGCAGCTTCTTCTGCCATTATGGAACTTCCCCTGGCTCTGTAAGCTTCAATAAATCCCTTCCTCCATAACTGAGCCTGGTCTGGAAGTTCATCTCAGGGACCTGACGCTGTCTGCTACACTCTCCATAGCTTACTTCCTCTAAAGATAGTTGAATGACTTTCTGCTGTCAGAAAGGCCACCACGTCCACCCTATCCTGGTCACTAGAGCAAGCTTCCTTTGCCTTGCTTACTGGACTTCAGTGTGGAACATGGTCCACAGATTGTTAGGAGATGGTTAGCATATCTACCATGCAGATTCTCCTCAGGCAGGATGTATGCTCTCATATTTTTTATAATGCACATAAAAATGAAAAGTAAGCAAACAAAACAACATTGTGAGTGAAATTTCACCAAAACTTTTGTCTGGAATACACAGACTGCAGGTTAGTATTTTAGTTCCCTCAGATCACTCTTAACACGTGCATTCCTCGTTATCTTCAGTGGCTTGCGTGGGTCCAGTTTGTTCCTGGAAGAACTGAAATCTCAGCCACAGCTTCCGCTCTTTCCTTCTCGGCCACTGCTCTGGGCTCCTGATTTCACTTCCGGCCCCCCACTCCTGCCCTGAGCAGCAGCACACACATTCCAAGACCTCTGGTGGCAGCCTGAAACCATGAATGGTACCAAATTCCTATGTATCTATGATAAAGTTTAATTCCTAACGTATGCATGGTGCAAAATTCATTTAAAAAAATGGAAGAAAAAAATGTTTTAGGTGCTACAAGAAAAGGCAAGTGTATGGGGTTGTGATGGTTAAGTTTTCGTGTCAACATGATCTGTTTAGGAATCCAAAGACATTCCTCTTGAGTGGGTCTCTGAGGTTGCTTCTGGGAGGGATTATGTAAGAAAACTGGGAGAAAAGAACCCCTTCCTTCCAAAACCTGATGCCGGTGCTGCTTGCTGCTTGTGGCTTCTCTGGCCCGAGCATCTTTCCTGGTCAGCTATCCTTCGTTGGTGCTGGAACCAAGCTTCCCTGCTTCCTGAGTGGACTGAGGACCAGCGACTCTCCAGGATGCCTCCAGGCCTTCAGTGCTGGGTGGGGACTGTCAGACATCCAGCCACATGGACTGAGCAGCTACTGGGTTCCTTGACTCTCTGCAGCCTGCTATTGCTGGAGCATCATAAGCTGATCCAATAAATCCCTTTCTAACACAATTCGTTCTATCTGTTCTGTGCCTCTGGAGAACCCTGACTAATGCAGAGGTCTTTCTAAATACACTGGAGAGTTCTTTCACTGAAGACAGCCCCTTACAGTCTCATTGGTGGATCCACATTGCCAATATCACTAATCCTGTACTTGGGGACCCTTATTAACCAAAACTGGCAGTTCTTTGAATACGAATCCTGTGGTGATGAGGCAGCGAATCCAGTCCCAGAACCAGCAACTTGGAAAGTGATGGGTGGCCAGTGGACACAGTGTGGGTACAAGAGACCAAAGGGACGAGTCACTTCCCAGAGTGGACAGAGGAGACAGATGAGAATGTATCTTGCTGCAAAACCTCGGGGACAATTTAAAGCATATGAGTTGCTTATTTCTGGAATTTTCCACTTAGTATTTTTGGACTGCAGTTAACCTCTGGTAGCTAAAAGCACAGGAAGCCCAGCTGTGTGGGGAAGAAAGGTTCACTGCAGTTCCCATAGTCTCGCCACCTCAGCTCTTCATTTGTGGCATCTGCATCCATTTTCCTTGCCTGGATCTGGATACCCTTTCTCTGCTTATTAACTTTATTTATTTATTTGCATGGAGAGAGAGAGAGAGGAGACAGAGAATGAGCATGCCAGGGCCTCCAGCCACTGCAATCAAACTCCAGCTGCATGCTCCACTTTGTGCATCTGGCTTTACATGGGTACTGGGGAATCAACCCCAGTTTGTTAGGCTTTGTAGGCAAGCGCCTTAATTCCTGAGCCCTCACTTCACCCTGTATGACCTTCTCTTGGAGTGAGCTCTCTATGAATGCCTGTGGCTTCCTTCTTCTTTGCTGGCTGGGAAGAATGGTCCCCAAAGCTCTGTGCATTTACTCCCACCTTGTCATCCTATGGGGTCATCAAGGTGTGCGTGAAGGCATGTGGTTGGTTACTCTTCCCACGCTGGGTGACACCTCTCCTAGCCACAGTCCCTCTGGCTGCAGTTACACGTGCCTGTGTTCTGCTCTGTAACAAACCCGAGCAGACTTACTGGTGCTCACTAACTGTGCTTCCTCCCTCTCCAAAACTCACTCCAACAGGCTTGCGTCTGCTGGATGCCACCATGACAGTGTGGGTCCCCCCCACCCCCCCACCCCCTGCCCCCGCCGCTGTATACAGACTCCATGAAGCTGGGTCTCATGGGCCAGGCTCACTCTGTCTCAGGATCCCTGTCTTCTCTGAGAATCCATCTTCACTAATGACTATGGTTTTCTTTCATAAGAACTTTTCCTCTCCGATCTCTTACTGTGCCCCAGACATCAATCCCCTGTCCTGTCCATACACATTCCCCTTGTGACATTCTGTGTTCTTGTGGCTTCAAATGCTTGGTGTCATACTTAACAGCTTCCTGACCTTGACTCACTTGACTTGGTCAATTTTTTTTCTTTCTCCTCACATAGGCCCACCCTGAACCCTTGTCTGTCCTGTACTCTATACTCTGGATCAGAGGACCCTTGGAGCTCTACTTTTTTTTTTCTTTTTCTTTTGGTTTTGCGAGGTAGGGTCTCACACTGGTCCAGGCTGACCTGGAATTCACTATGTATTCTCAGGGTGGTCTCAAACTCATGGTGATCCTCCTACCTTTGCCTCCCAAGTGCTGGGATGAAAGGCGTGCTCCACCATGCCCGGCTCTAGTTTTACTCTGAATCCTGCCCATAACTCTATTGCTGACACATCTATTACATCCTCCACTGCCACTGTATTCTGAGGAACCGGCATCTCTTGGTTAGTAACAGCCACCAGTGCTAACTTACGGTGGCCCTTCCTTCCACCTTCACCCACGCCCCAGAGTCTGTTCCAAACACAGAAGCCAGAGTTGTCCATTCAAAATCCTATTCTGGGACTGGAGAGATGGCTCAGCACTTAAGGCACTTGCCTGCAAAGTGTAATGACCTGGGTTCAAGTCCCCATGTAAAAATCCCATGTAGAAAGCCAGATGCACAGTGGTACATGCATATGGAGTTTGTTTGACATGGCTGGATGCCCTGGCATGCCCGCTATCTCTGTCTTTTTCTCTTTTCTATCTTTCTCTGCTAAATAAAAATAAATAAATAAATAAATAAATAAATAAATAAATAAAGGAAAATTCTTAAAAATCCCATTCTGCTTCTGATATCCCTGCCCTGCTGAAAACCTTGCTTTTCTTCAGCGAGGTTGACCTGTCACACACTATGTGACTCTTAAGCCTCCCCTTCACTGTCCTTGTCCTTGAGGTCATCAGGAATGTTCCAGCCCCAGACCCTTGGCACCAGATGTGCATCTGCTTTGAAAACTGTTGTCCCATGCCCACATAGTTAGTTCCCTCACCTCTTGGCATTTCCAAAGCACCCTTCTTTTTAGATTTTCTTTTAATTTTTATTTATTTACTAGCAACAGACAGAGAAAGAGGCAGAGAGAGAGAGAGAGAGAGAGAGAGAGACAGAGAGACAGAGAGACAGAGAATGGGCACACCATGGCCTCCAGCCACTGCAAACCAACTCCAGATTCATGCACCACTTTATGCGCCTGGCTAACATGGGTACTAGGGAATTGAGCCTTGAACCAGGGTCCTTAGGCGTCACAGGCAAGCACTTAACCACTAAGCCATCTCTCTAGCCCTCAAGCATCCTTAACAAGACCTATCCTGACCACCATACTGAACATCATGACTGGCTGGCCCTTCTGTCCACGGTTCCTTCTCCTGCCCTGCTTCCTTCCCCTCTTCGTTGTCCACTATCTTTAGTCCTCATTGACTCATGGTACCCCACAGGAGGGTCGCACCTGTCTCTTTTGCTCACTGATGGGTCCCAGGTGTCTAGAACAGGCCGGGTCCATGTTAGGTGCATGTGGCTTATGCCAATGACCAAAGTCCACACTCCCCTGGTTCTTCCATTGGCTACCCCAGCTGTAAGAGTTCAAGGTGACTGATGAAAACCAAGACAGAAGTGGTTCTGGCATGGGCAGACCTGCTGGAAAACACCGTGCTTAGCCCCATACCATAGGGAGGCTCTGATGCGAGTTTACCATGGGACACATCTGACAAAGAGGTGTGATAAGATATGAACTTACTTAGACATGAGAAGAGGGTCCTTGCACAGAAGTGTGCATGAATCGGCTTGGGATTCAGAGCACAATTCAGGAGGCAGACAGCAGGATGGAGGAGAAGGCTGACCAGCAATGGAGGCTTGTGACTGTCCCTGGGCCTGTGACAGCCCTGGGCAGGGAAGGAGAGATGGACCTGGTTAGAGGCAGACTCCACCAGGTCTCATGATCTTAAACAAAGCTAAACTTAAGAATCAGTATCTTTTCCTATTTAGATCCATTTTAGATCTCTGAAGATTTATTGAGCAGGTAGTTATTGCATATCATTGTTTCATTAGGAATAATTTTATATCTTGACAATAAGAAAATATAAAGTTTTTATTTCCTTCTGTCACTATGAAATTGTTAACATTTGATCCGAATGATGAAAATAAACTGAGAAGTTACCATCTACTTCTGGGCTACAGAGCAGCATTGTTGTGCAGACTCTTCTTGCCCACAGACAGAATCATCACTGTCCCAGTCACTCCCCACTGACCAGCCCCATCCAGGACACAGCTGCTTCCCCCAAGCCATGCACAAGAAGGGCGGCGGGGGGGGGGTGTACTACGCAAGCAAAGGAAAGGTGGGTTCTTGAAATGTACTCTCATTGTAAATGAGCTGTAATGTGATATCTCAGCAGTTAACTCGATAACTAGTGCTTGCGTTATTATAAAACATCACTCCACAACCCAGGTTGACTGGGTATGAAGTGTGTTTTATGTTTCCAATAACACTGGAATGAAGAAACTCAAGCTATAATTATTTTCAGATTAGCTTATTAAATAGCCAAGTGATCTGAATGAGTCAGCGAAAAACTAGAAAGATAAATTTGTTGAAGTAGCTTATTAAAGGAAAATGGTTTTTTGTAGAACAGGGATTATGTTAAAATATAAGAAGGCATATATTAAAGAATTTTATGAACTTAAAAGGTTAACCTTTTGAAACTCAGCATGTCAATCAATATATGGGGAAATTACAGTAGGCATCCCCAATTTTGCTTTCAGAATTGATGGAGAGGAACTAGGTCACCAAATGTGACAAACCACGTGTTTCCAGTAGTGTTAGGATAGCCAATAACATCGATACTTTCAACAGCTTACGTTAGACAAAAGATAGGTAAATTAATGTATAATAGATTTATGTCATACCTCTTCCTACAGAATGATCGCTATTACTTTAATCCAAATAGTGAAATACATACTAAAGTTTTAAGTCAAGACCTGCAAACAGGTCTACATAGTAAGCTGAGCATTGGAGTCAACACTGTAGAAGTGAGTGGATCTGACATGGCTTAGAAACTAATAGACAGTTGAGCTAATAAGGAAACAAAATGATGTACGTAGTCCCGACTATGAGAAGAGAGTGAATCAAATTCTAGGTGTCACAAAGGGCTCTCTTAGTCACAAGTTTTAGACAGAACTTGGGGGCTGAGCAGTGGGAGAGATACAGGCATGCACTTCAGAAAGCCAGTGCAGGCACCCTGGCTACGCACTTTGCATGCGGCGTACCTGATCGTTGGTGTGAACGGATTGCCTCTCCTTCATAAACTTCCTTGTGAATGCTGTCCCTATAGACCACGCTCCTCAAGCTGCATTCTCTGGTACCACACTGATTGCCACAATTCTTTCTTTCTTTTTTTAAAAATGTTTTTATTTATTTGACACAGATCTATAGAGAGAAGGAGACAGAAACAGATAGAGAATGAACATGCCAGGGCCTCTGGCCATTGCAAACAAACTCCAGATGCATGCACCACCTTGTGCATCTGGCTTTACATGGGTACTGGGGAATCAAACCCTAGTCCTTAGGCTTTGCAGGCAAGTGCCTTCAGCACTGAGCCATCCCTCCAGCCCACAACTCTTTATTTTTGAATGGGGACAAACCTGCCCATTTCAGGAAGATAGTTCCTTGTGGGGGTGGTTGAACGCAAATGCACATCCCTATAGCCTGAGTTATTTTTGATTGCGCTTGCGCCAGCAGCCTGCTGAGGCATCACTGGATCTTTTAGTCCAGTCCTGAGTTACGTTTAGAGCAATTCGAGCTGCATTTGTGTTTGCTGCCTGTTGGTTTCTCTCTCTCTTTCTCTGTCTGCTGTGGATGCTGGAGTGAGCAAGCTTCTTCTGCAGTGATGGAACTTCCCCTGGATTCTATAAGCCTGAAAAACAAAAAAAACCCCTTTCCTCCCAGAAGCTGCTTCTGGTTGCATGTTTGTTCCAGTAACAAGAAAGTACCTTTAACGCCTGCATGTATAATTTTCCTTTATGGAGATAGTTGAAATATTTAGATATTATGTTATGATTATTAAAATCTCTTTAGAAAATATGGCTCAGAAACTAATATAAACAATAATTAACTGTTGTGGGCAGCCTGCCCAGGTAGTGTCCCATGACTATCACATTCCCAGTATTCATTGTTTTGTAGGTAATTAATCCCTTGTCTTCGACCATAGGTAGGGGACAGATATGGTGACTGACTGCTGAGCCAGCAACTCTCTCTCTTGTGCAGAGGACAAATGTCTGTGGCTTCTTCTATGATTCCAAGTCACAAGGAGGAAGGTTGTCTTCCAAAGTTTTCTTCTTTGCATCTTTTACCTTTGTTTTAGGTTGTTTTTCAGAGTTCTACACACACACACGCACACACACACTTTATATTAAATGTCTTCTGTTCAAATTCTCGCTTCTCGTCAGACTTGACACCGAGTGTACGTACACCTGTGGGCTGCGTCCCCCAGGACACAGGGTTTAATGCCTCCTGAGAGCCCGGGGATGATGCTTCCAAACCACAGGGACGCAGGTGCTTAGGACCATGAGGACAGAATGAAGGTAAGTTTGAGTCTTGGTCTGCTGCCAGTCACACTTGGTCACACCTTGGCTGCATCAAAGTCCCTCTGTCCCGGGTGTCCCTGGCATCAACCCCTTTGTTGAGCAGACCACCACTCTGGGCTGTGGTGACAGTTGTGAGGAATGCTTGTGAGAGGGTTGTTGTTGCTCACAGATGATAGGGCTGAGGGGTGCACAGGGTTGGAAGTAAGAATGCAAGGGTGGCCCTCTCTGTGCACCTGCCGCTCTATTCTCCAGGATAGCAGCCCATGGAGTTAAGGCTTTCATTCCTGCTGCGTGGCCTCCGCTTGATCGAGTCTGCAAAGAGTCAATTTCCAGGCAAGGCACTGCTCACTGTAGCAGAAGTTAAGGCTTCAATGCATATTTTTTTTGTTTTTTGGAGAGAGACACAGAGAGAGACAGAGAGAGAGGGAGAGGAAGACAGAGATGGGCGTGCCAGCAGCCTCTCAGCTGCTGCGAACGAAATCCAGATGTGTGCGCCCCCTTGTGGTCAAGTGTGGCATTGCACCCTTGTGTCACTTTGCATCTGGCTAAACGTGGGACCTGGAGATTGGAACCGCTGGAGATTGGAACCGGGTTCTTAGGCTTAGCAGGCAGGCGCCTTAACCGTTAAGCCATCTCTCCAGCCCAACACATTTTTTTTTTTTTGAGTGACAACATTTAACCCACTCCAAACAAAAGCTGCAAGATCAGATATGAACTCAGGGCTAGGATCTCAACGTATGCGCCCTCAGAAAGGAAGAGAATTCCTTCAAGGAAGAGAGCTGTCAGCAGATAGGATTTGCCGATTGGGACACAAGTGTTTCCATGTCAACCACGAGTCACCAAGCCGAGGTCTTCCTTCACAGCCGAGGCCTGAGCAATCATGTTTGAATGAAACCAGACATACTTGAGTTAGTTTGATGAATCCAACGTCACATACATTTCTGCAGTGGCCTGACAGGAACTCTTCTAAGTCCACCAGGAATTGCACTCTGACCTTCTGTTTCATCAACTCAAAGAGCCTAGTAGCTACTCAAGGCAAATACTCCTGGTCTGGGGCCAAGAAAAATATGTAAAAAAGGCAAAGGAAGCTCTCTGATTTTACTTTTATCTCTAGAAATACACACGCAAATAGAAGAAACAACTGCTTGGGGCCATTTTCCCATATAACTAGAAATGGATGGTTCCATGTAATGTAATGGTTGGGGTGACACCAAAAGCCCGGCGTGACACCATTGGCCACACTTGTAGGTCTGATGCTTACACTGGACGTCTCTGGAAACCCAGTTCTTCCAAAGGCTAAGAAGTAAGTGTTCCACCATGTCAGCTCTCCGAACATGTTAAATTTCTCCATGGATTCAAATCTTCTATTTACTTAGAATGTTTATATAGTCCACCTAAGTTGCATCTAATTCTTTTCGGTACATTTAAGGTGGAGGGAGGGAGATGATACATTATTTATCCTTGAACTTAGCTTTAGTATTCGAATTATGTTTTTCTTTTTTTAAATTTTTGTTTTATTTTATTTATGTGCAATCAGAGAGAGGGAGAGAGAGAGATAGAAGAGAGACAGATAGAAACAGAATGGGCACGCCAGGGCCTCTAGCCACTGTAAACAAACACCAGACACATGCACCCCCTTGTGCATCTGGCTTATGTGGGTACTGGGGAATCGAACCAGGGTCCTTTGGCTTTGTAGGTGAATGCCTTAACCGCTAAGCCATCTCTCCAGCCACTTTTAATTTTTTTAATTTTAATTTTATTTTATTTATGTGTAATCAGATATAGAGAGATAGTCAAATTATGTTTTTCTAAGTATACGTGTGTGAAGTTTTCTATTTAAATCATATTATTACAAAATAACGACATGGTACATGACCTTGAGTTTGGAAACGTTGCAGAACAATCAAGTAGATGTTCTATGGGGGAACACAGCCCTAATCCCAATTATGCAACATCACGTGACCAGAGGAGAAAGTGGGGTTCAGATATGCGACTTACAGAATTTCTTTGTGAGAATGAAAACAAAACGAAGACTGGTGGGACATTTCTTTGCTGTTGTAAAGAAGTCCTATAAACAATTCAGCTTCTTCACCGCACGTACGTGGTGTGCACGCTGGATAAACACCTCAAGCTAGCGTGCATCGGTATACGTGTGCACAATGGTTTGGTGCATGGTGTGTTTGCCTTCTTCTCTCTGCTCTCCCACCTGTCTGCTCAGGGCCATGCTCTGGGGATGCTGAAGATACACACACTTGATCTCGGAGCTGAGAAATGGAGTGGGCATGAGGTGCTCCCATGGCTTCAGCCTTGAATCTCAAGCTCGTGTTGGGTTGTCGAACCTCAGCTTCTTGAGTCCTTGGATATGAACAAGGCCTATCGCGAAGTGAAAGCCTTGCTCTCATCATTAGAAGAGCTTCAGTACAAATTGCACAAAGTATGGAAATTGTTCCTAGGGTTTCTGCCATTCTCTGATTAAAGTCCTGCACAGGGGACCGAGGCCAGCAGTCTGAACCAGCCGAGACAGCCTGTGGTCCCAGGTCCCCATATGGAAAGTGGCCAGCACTTGTGAAGAGCTGGCCTCTCCGCTTCTTCCCGAGTCCTCTCTTCTTCAGTGTGGAAATTCTGATCACAAGCAAGCAGACGACTTCGTTCTTAATCGTACTCAAACTTTTGTACTTAAGTGAGTACTTGGCTACCTAGGCCAGGTGAGGTGACCACAGCTCTCCTGAGGCCGGCCTCTCCATCTGCTGCTGGTTTAACACCTTCATGCTCTGAATTTCCCCTCCCATGTAGGTATCTGTTGTATATTGAAAGAATAAGAAAACTCACTCCATGACCATCCTGGGAGCCCTGATTTTTGGTGCCCTTCTAGAAATATCAGCAACAGGAGGGCCAAGCACATTCACAGCCCCTGTGATGCTGATTACAACAGTTAAGAGCAGCTTCTAGTCCATGTGGACCAGCTGACAGAAAGCTGAAGAAAAGCTACACTTCATGCACTTCAATGGGAGAGAGAGAAATTGCCAGTGAAGATACTCAACAGGGGACACTGCAAGCCTTATATTTGGCCATGAGGTCAAATGAGCCAACTGGTGCAATAGTGGCATGTCTGTTATGGGGGAAACCAACCGCTCTCTAATTGGACTGGAGGCCCACTCCATGGGAGGGAACACATCCCTGATACAGTGTTCTCTTCATCCTAACCCTTCTACCTGTTAAGATCCCTAAAATTTGGGGCGCAAGTTCTTTTGTATTTTCCATTTCCTGTAGAATAAAGCCCTGACATTTAAGACCAGTTAGGCTGTGCTCTGGAACTGCAGGACCTCACTTTGGGGTGACAGGTTTCCTGCCAAGTGCTCACCATTCTGTCCAGAAACATCAGGGCTCTGAGTGTATGTGACACCTGAGTAAGACACGCACCTTCCCCCCAGCCCCCGACATACACCCACTTTAGCACAATCCTGGCATCTCCCTGGCCCCTAAGACTGTGGGATGGACTTAGAGCCACTCTTCAGCCTCCTCCTAGGACGACCTTCACCTGCTTCCTGTCCTCTTCTCTCTCTCTCTCTCTCTCTCTCTCTCTCTCTCTCTCTCGCTCTCTCACTCCCTTCCTGCCAGCTTCTCACAGACCAGGCAGCCCTCACTCACCTTCGGGTGCTGCTTGGCTTTTGTATGCTAATAACCTTGATGCTGCCTGACATAGTTGACCAGCCACTCTGTCTCCTCCCCAAGCCTCTCAGTCACTCACCACCAGTATCTCCAGCACCAGTTCTCACCACAGGCAAACACAAGGTGTCTAATGAATGTTTGATGGAAACGTGTTGATAAGACCGATGTAGCACGAGACCTCTAATGCTGAGCAGGCTGACTTGTGTGGGACAGACTCCCAGAGAGCATTTTTATTTTTTATTTTTAGAGAGAGACACAGAGAGAGACAGAGAGAGAGGGAGAGGGAGACAGATAGAGATGGGCCCGCCAGCAGTCTCTTGGCTGCTGTGAATAAAATCCAGATGCATGCGCCCCCTTGTGGTCAAGTGCGGCATTGCGCCCTTGCGTCACTTTGCATCTGGCTAAACGTGGGACCTGGAGATTGGAACCGCTGGAGATTGGAACCGGCGTTCTTAGGCTTAGGAGGCAGGTGCCTTAACCGCTAAGCCATCTCTCCAGCCCCCAGAGAGCATTTTATTTAGTAGAAAACTGAAGAGGACAGAAATCATATTTGTGGCCATCAGCAGAGGTTGAGTCTTTGGACTGTAAAATGGAAAGATGGCGGGAAGCCTGCTGCTGTGTCCTCACCCTGTTTGTTGATCTGTGGGGTGTTAGAGAAGCCATGGGATGTCAAGTGGGGTGACATTATGTGTTACATATCGCCAGGGAGATCAAGTAAACCAGACACATGCTTCCTGTCCTGACCCATTTAGTAATTCCTTATCCAGCAGTGGTGAAGATTTTCTTCAAATTATGAAGTAGATTTAAGCTGAGTTCTCCCACGCCTGAGCCACATATGCCTAACATCATTGTAATTACCGAAGTCATCTCATAATTTCTTTGAAAATGTCTGGGCTTTCTCCTGTTTTATCAGCTGTTACCTACCCAGGGTCAATTAATTATAGTAAACATTATTCCGAGAGAAGCAAGTGAGGGTGGTAGCTAGTGCTGCTACTCTGTTGTCACAACAAAACAAACACTAACATGTGAGTATATGGCAAGAAGAGGAGTTTCTGGAATTGCTGGTGGTTTGCAGCTAATATGATCACTAATTTCTGTTCTGTTCTGTGTTCAGAGTGGGACTCACTTCCACCCCTAATGTCTATCCTTCCCTGCTGCCTTAGCACGTAGATAAAATCTATTCAACTAGTGTCACGTTCTGGGGTTCTTTAATAATTCCCAAGGGGGGTGCACTCTTGCTTTGCAGAGGGATTTGACAATGTCAGGAGGTGATTTTATGGCTACAGCGTTCTTCCGCACTCAGACTGTCCCTCTGCCCTCACACAGAGCAAGAGTGGGCAGTGCCAGTGGTCTGACTAGTGTATCTGTCAGTGTGGATTCTGGAATGCACTTGATAGGAACTTCGTAGGTACAGACCTGTCTGTGGTTGCCCCTGTATTGCTCTGGAGCAGTGTTTGATTTTTTTTTTTTTTTTTGATTTTTCGAGGTAGGGTTTTGATCTAGCCCAGGCTGACCTGGAATTAGTCTCAGGGTGGCCTCGAACTCACGGCAATCCTCCCACCTCTGCCTCCCAAGTGCTGGGATTAAAGGCGTGCGCCACCACACCCGGCTAGTATCTGATTTTACTTGGGTAACTTGAGGCCTTTAGCAAGAGCTGTCCAGTTCTCACTGGACTAGCCACAACGGTTATCTCTGACTCGCATCATGCCAGCTGTGCTTTTCTGGATACCTTCCCCATGCTCCTGCAGGCTCCCAGCTCCTTCTTCAACTGTTTCTGCCCTGTTCGGATGCTCAGAGAGCAGCAACCCTCTCTTAACCCACTCTGCTGGTTTGAATGGATATCCCTATTAGAGTTGGTATTTTAGATCTGCAGCCACCTGGCTGGAGGTGGCGTCACTGTGGGCAGATCCTACTGTGCATCCCTCAGGTGTGGGGGTGGATTTGGAATTCCAGTCTAAAGATATGCAAGGAGCTGGAGTTCTGCCTCCTGTTACTGAAGTGTGCTGGCTTTCGGTACGGTTTTTCTCTCAGTGTGGCCCTTTGAAAGGGGGCCCAGCTTCTTCTGCCATTATGGAACTTCCCTTGAATCTGTAAGCTTCACATAAATTCCCTTCCTTCCATAACCATGCCTCCTTGGAAGGGTCATCCCAGCAACGTGTGCCAGTAACCTTTGACCCTGGCAGCTTTCACCCTTACGTTCTGTGGGACACGTGCGGGTCATGTGGAAAACGTCCTGTTGTTGTGCGTCTAGGTAGCACCAAGTTTCCTGTGTTCCTGCCACATCCACGCACCTTTCAAATTGGTGCTAAATATGGCTAGATGCGCAAACAGAATTCAAGGGACATTTATAAAGTTTGATTCCCTCTTTTTGCCTGGATGACAAAACTCAGGCCTGAAGTGGCCGCATTCCAGCTGCAGGAGTGTCAAAGAGACAGAAATGCTTCCGTGAGCCTCGTTGTTATGATTTTTTATTCTATTTTATTATGTATGCAGTGCACACCATTCTCAAGTGTTCCATAAACCTTAAAAATGAATTCACACAAAGGATTAAATTGTTGCTATTGGAAATACAGCCTGCTTAATGAGTGGGCCAGAGTCACCATTCTTCCTTATTAAAACAATTTGTTCACTGATTTTTATTCAGTGGTGATGGTGATGGTGATGATGACGATGGTGCCAGGCTGGGCACATAACTCAGTACACAAAGTCCTTGTCTTGCAAACATGAGAACTGAATTGTGTCCTCAGCACCGTGTAAGAATGCCAGGCTTGGCACTGTGGACTTGCGATCCCAGCACTGGGGAGGTGAGAGAGGCAAATCTCTGGGGCTCACTGGCCAGCCAGTACAGACTAGTTGGTGAGCTCCAGGCCAATAAGAGACCCTGTCTCAAAACTATGTGAACAGGGCTGGAGAAATGGCTTAGCGGTTAAGGCGTTTGCCTGTGAAGCCAAAGGATCCCGGTTCGAATCTCCAGGATCCACATAATCCAGATGCACAAAAGGGCACATGCATCTGGAGTTTGTCTGCAGTGGCTAGAGGCTCTGGCATGCCAATTCTCTCTCTGTCTGCCTCTCTTCTCTCTCTCTCTGCTGGCAAATAAATAAATAAAAATTTTAAAAAAAACTATGTGGACAATATTTCTGAAGATAACACCTGAGGTTGTCCTCTGAGCTCTACATGCATACAAACACAGACACATGTGCACCCACATATATGTGAACAATGTACACATATCAAACATAGAAAACATAATATGAACAATAAGCAATGACAATAATCACATAAAGCCAAAGTCCTTTTACTAGTAGAAATGGTCTTATGCACGCTCGTCTGGTTTTGTTTTCGAGGTAGGATTTTACTCCAGTCCAGGCTGACGTGGAACTCACTCGGTAGTTACAGGCTGGCCTCAAATTCACAGTGATCCTTCTACTTCTGCCTCCCACGTCTGCCTCCCAAGTGCTGGGATTAAAGGTCTGCACCATCATGCCTGGCTAGTTTTATGTATTTTGAAAACGAAACCTACATTCCTGCAAAGCTGTTGGAAGCTATGAGCTCTGAGGCCAGTCAGCTGCGCTACACACACCTTTGCCTGCCCCACTTCCAGCAATCCCATTCCGCTCTGGCAAGAATTACCACTGTGTGCATTCCACAGAGACGCATCTTGCAAGCAGATCCTAGAGAAACTTTCCTACATCCAAGGATATCAGATCTGCTTTGCTCAGCTGCTGAGAGCATAGATTGCTGCCGAGACAAAAAGTTGTATTGAGGTATGACAGCCAGCTGGCCAGTTAAGTCATCATAACACGTGGAAGTAATGGTAAAGCTCAGCCCTACCCCCTCAGTAAGCTACAGCCACAGAGAGAGCACAAGTCTACCCCAAAGCGTCATTAACATGGTGGCCAGTGATTGTGCATGTGACTTTATTTTCTGCCCTGTTCATGTAGTTGTGTTTTGAACTTGTGTGGAGTGCTGATGACGCTTGAACACTCACGCTCACAGGTACCAGTTACAGACAGGCTACAGATGTGGCACGGTAGGGAAGGGGTTGCCAATTGTGAAATGCTTAGTTATATAGATGTTGGCTTCCTGTGTCCTCATGAAAAGTACAAAAGGTGTTGCTGATGAGCGGGGGATAAGGGAATTGGCAGTGTCTTTGAGAGTGACAGAGTCTTTTTCAATTTTTGGCTGGGCCGCAACCCAGGAATTAGCTCCCTGGACATCCATGGCCACACAGAATTTCTACTGAGTCAGGGGCCTCTAGGATCTTGTTTTATGAATTCAGTGAATGAAATCAATCCCCAGACCACAGGGGATGCAGTTTTAGAAGGATTTTATCGTAGCATCTTACAAAGGAACAAAGGCAGAGGTCCTGCTACAAAGCAGGAGGGGTCCCTGGAATGGGAAAGCCCACCTGGTGTCTCTGACTGGGGTCGTTCATGGGAATTTACTGGATGGAGGCTGAGTGGGTCAGTCCGTCTCTCACACTACATGTCTAGATGCTTCTGCAAGCTTCCTGGAAAGGGAGTCACGTCATCTTGGAAGGGAATAATTGTCTCTTCTAGAAAGAGGAGCTCCTTATGGAAGAAGAGACAAGGAAAGCCTAGACTCTTCTTTTCACATTTCTGACCTTCAGCAAGGCAAAGGCTGCAAGGTCTCCTTTGGAGAGACTGTGACACAGAGAAACCAGCTTCCCCTAGTTCTCCCATCAGGCTCAAGAACACTATTGTCTTCAGCCTCTTTCAGTTTATTTTTGGAGGCCTTCTTAACCTTGATCTGCTCACGGGCAGCACGTGTGTGAATCCTGAGTCTGCGTTTGTCCTAGTTTCTTCTCGACATGGACTTGATGAGACTTAGTAGGTTCTTGCTCAACCATGAAGCTAACCCTAACGTAACCAAGTTCAAGAAATGTCCACGATGAGGGAAGGTGGCGACATGTTTCATGAACATAGACATAACTGTTACAGTTTACATGACTTTTAAAAGAAAACTTTTTATTGGGCTGGAGAGATGGCTTAGCAGTTAAGGTGCATGCCTGCGAAGCCTAAGGACCCAGGTTTGATTCTCCAGATCCCACATAAGACAGATGAACAAGGTGGTGCATGTGTCCGGAGTTCGTTTGCAGTGGTTAGAGGACCCGGTACACCCATTCTCTCTCCCTCCCTCTCTACCTCTAATAAAAATAAATAAAATCTTTAAAAACTTTTTATTAACAACTTCCATACATATAGAAAATATCCCATGATCATAGTCCCCCACCACCACCCTCCTTTTTCCCCTCCTGAATTCTCCCCCCACTAAATCCCTTCTTTTTAACTAGTCTCTCTTCTATTTCAATGTTATCAATTTTTCCTCTTGTGTATGTAGTATCAGCCACTGTGAGGCCATGAACACCAGGGCCACTTTGTGTGTGGAAGATGCATGACTTCTTGAACACATGCCTTCTGTCCGTCAGTTAGCGAAAGCCAAGAGGAGCAGATGTGACACATTCCCTCAGGGCTTCATGGTGACTCCTTTGTTTGGTTTGACGGAAGTAAGTAGATTCTTGGATGACCTGAGGGACGCTTGCAAAGTATTCCACTACAAAAGCAAAAAAGAGGGCTGGAGAGATGGCTTAGAGGTTAAGATGCTTACCTGCAAGGCCTGAGAACTCATGTTCGAATACCCAGGTCTCACATAGCCAGATACACAGTGACACAAGTGTGCAATGTTTCACATGTGCACAAGGGGGCACACACGTCTGGAGTTTGTTCACAGAGGCAGAAGGCCCTGGGGCTCATCATTTTCTCTCTCTCTCTCTCTGCCATTTTCTTCCTTTCTTTCTCTCTCAAAATAAATAATAAGGAAAAAGAAAAGAAAAGGCAAATCTTGATTCTTCTGAAAGTGTGTAGGACTCCCTGTCTCCATGGGGACTGCCTGCATTAACCAAGGCATTTGCAGATAATGCATCTTTGCCAGTGGGGCCAAAGAGAGTCGGCCCCTGTCTGCTCACCAGAGCCAACTAGAGCTGGCTGTGCTCAGCTGACAGGCCCTCGCTTTAGACTGAGAGCAGAGGGAGGCTGGGAGCCGCACACACCACCTCGGGAACTCCTGGACCACAGCACGAGTTAGGGTCTGGAAGTCCTTTTCCAGGCCAGGCTTGCTCAGAGCGAACTTCCACCCAGGCTAACGTAACAACAGCCTGTGCTCGCGGAGCCTCACACTAAACATGCTCTACGACAAAGCAAACACACACACAAAACTGATTTGTCAAAGGACACAAATTCCAGCTTCTACTCACTGACTTAGCAGGCCCAAGGCAGAACAAAACACCAGGAAGACTTCAAAGGAATAGCTGGCAAAGCGTGGCGTGTTAAAATGGGGAAAAAAAGCCCTTTCAGGAATGGTCAGTTCCCTGGGCTCCTAGGCACGAGCTGTGTGTGAGTCTGTCCACCAAGAGGACAGAAACCTCACCTGAGGTCTTGTGAAGGTGCACGCACAGCTCATTCCAGCATCTACACATGGGCCCTGATGTGAGTGCTAAGTGGCAGAATAGGACGCCTTTGTGAGACCCCAGGTTAGGCAGTCGTGGAGGAATACAGTGTGGGAAAATCTGCTTTTGTGTGGGTTAAGCTCAACTCACTTTCCGAATGGAAAGAAAAATTATTTCCCAAAGACAGGTTGAACTCCTTTCCTTCTGTCACCGTGGAATTTTCTGGATTTCTGGAAGCATGCCATGTGGAGGTTTGATGTAAGAAATTTGAGCCCCATGTCCTCGTGACATATTTATCTAAGTTGAGTTGGAAATGGGTCTTGGTGAGCCCGGGAAGTTTAGTATTGGGTAGAGGCCACAGAGAGTAGGTTCAGCACACTCTGCCTGTCCTGGTAGGGCTTCACTGGGAAACAGAAGGTAATTACTACATTGCTTCCCTTCTAATTTATTTCTATCAAGGAAATAGTTGAATCCCAACCCCCTTACAAGAAAAGAAGCTTTCTCTCTTTCTCTTTTGGGGGAGGGGGACGGTTTTCAAAATAGGTCCTCACCCTGGCCCAGGCTGACCTGGAATTCACTATGTAGTTTCATACTTGCCTTGAACTCACAGCAATCCTGTCTCTGCCTTCTGAGTTCTGGGATTACAGGCATGTGCCACCAGGCTTGAGAGACAGAGAGAGAGAGAGAGAGAGAGAGAGAGAGAGAGAGAGAGATGAGGACACCAGAGCCTCTATCCTCTGCAAATAAACTCCAGATGCATGCACCACTTTGTGCATCTGGCTTTATGTGGGTACTGGGGAACCAAACTGGGTCATTAGGCTTTATAGGCAAATGCCTTAACCCCTGAGCAATCTTTTCAGCCCAGCAGCTTTGTATCTTTATGTGTCTTCTTGTTTCACATGAATCTTCCTGTGCCTGTGGTTGAGTTATATGTCTGTGTCTCTCCATTTGTGAATACCACACACCAAGTGTCTTCAGCCTGAGTGGGAAGTTCCCGGGGGAAGTCTCAGTGTTATGATGACCCAGGGTTAATTGACGAGAGCTTCCATGACTGTACAGAGTTGCAATATTGCAAGGCAGGAGTCACATTATCTTGGGCTATCTTAAGCCCCCTTGATAGCCATACATTGCCCACCCTGTGCTTGACCAAACATCCGTCCTTATGACCACTAGGTAAGCCCTTTGGAAAGTTCCAGAGCCCTAGCCTCCACCATCCAAAAGCTAAGGATGTCACATGATTTCTCAGGCCCATGGCAAGGATCTCTGCCATGTACTGTCACTTACCTCCATAATCTCCCAACAAGTGGTTGGATTCTGACGGTCTGAGGTTCTGCAACCATGAAGACTTCATGAAACTGTTACCACATTGGAGGGTGGTGTTTGGAGACTCTGAATCTGTGTTCCTGGCCTGGGGTGCCTTGTGTTTGGCTCCAGAGTAAACCCTCCGCCGTGAGCGTGGTGGTCAGCGTCAACATCACTGATCATAGTCCCCTGGCGGTGGCAGGGTCAGCATCAGCCTTCTTTTTAAAAAATATGTTATTTGTTTGAGAGATTGAGAGAGAGAGAGAGAGAGGCACCCAGTGCAGGGACTTCCCACTCACAACTATGGTTCCCAAGACCTTAAATATCAGCCCTTGAATTTGTAGTTATGGACTTAATTGGACTTAATTTTGTCATATGTGTGTGTGTGTGTGTGTGTGTGTGTGTGTGTATCAATGGAGAGCAAGAGCAAGCGAGCGAGCGAAAGAGAGAGAAGTCTATATGAAAATTACACATTTCTCACTGCTGATTGCCCTTTCTTGGTCTTTCACAAGCTGTTTCAGCAAAATCACGTGGCCCATCTGAAGAGGATGATTTGTGCAGGTAATTCAAAAACCTTGGCATAAAGCTGTGTGTAGTGGTGCACGCCTTTAATCCCAGCTCTCGGGAGGCAGAGGTAGGAGGATCGCCGTGAATTCAAGGCCAGCCTGAGACTACATAGTAAATTCAGGGTCAGCCTGGGCTAGAATAAGACTCTACCTCGTAAAGACTAAAAAAAAAAAAAAAAGAAAAAAAAAGGGGGGCTGGAGAGATAGCTTAGTGGTTAAGGTGCATGCCTGCGAAGCCTAAGGACCCAGGTTTGATTTCCCAGGTCCCATGTAAGCCAGATGCACATGGTGGCGCATGCATCTGGAGTTCATCTGCAGTGGCTAGAGGCCCTGACATGCCCATTCTCACTCTCTCACTCTCTCCACCCCCTGTCTCTAATAAATAAATGCATAAAAATAAAATCTTAAAAAAAAAAAACCTTGGCATGGAGTGGGTCTGCAGGAGGCAGCTCAGTGAGGGACTAGGGATTTACTGCCAGTGACACTGATGCCACTGGTCTGGGGACCTCAAGTGGGAAGCACAGCTCCAAGTCTCTTCTGTGACTTGGCTTGGGGACTGTCCACTCCACGGCCCCTCGTGCTGTCCAACCAAGCACAATGGATGTCTCCCGTCAACTTTTGTCACAGCCTAGCTGGGAGCATGCCAGGGCAAATGACACTTTTTTGAAGCCAGTCCTTTCCTCTCCTTCCTTCCTTCCTTCCTTCCTTCCTTCCCTCCCTCCCTCCCTCCCTTCTTCTTTCTTTCTTTCTTTCTTTCTTTCTTTTTTTCTTTCTTTTTTCTTTCTTTCTTTCTTTTTTCTTTCTTTCTTTCTTTCTTTCTTTCTTTCTTTTTCTTTCTTTCTTTCTGTAATTAAATTTCAAGTCTTGGGCTGGAAAGATGGCTCAGAGGTTAAAGGCACTTGATTGCAAAACCTGACGATCATGGGTTCCATTTCCCGGTACACACAAAAAGCCAGAGCATGCTTCTGGAGTTCATTTGCAGTGGCAGGAGGCCCTGGTGCACCCATTCACTCTCTTTCAAATTAATCAATTAAAAAATAAATGTCCAATCTTAAAGAAACAGACTATAAAGGGCATATATTGAGCCTGCTTGTTTACAGTTAGATTCTAGGGATAGTATTTATGTATAGGCTCCAACCCTTCTCTCTCTCAATCAGCTCTGTCCCCCGTTGGTATTGCAGCCTTTAAACTGACTTATTCTACTTTTTAGAAACACTGACAGAGATCCTAAATTCAAGGTTTCTCTAAAGGCATCTCTTCCTAAACTTTAAATGAAAGAACATCTCAGATTGCTTGACCTGAATAGCCTTACTAAATCAATCACACACCCTCTTCAAATATGTGTGGACTCAGGAGCTCAGAGCCTGCATTACAGCAGACTGAAGTCATGTTGAAAACACAGTCAACTCCACCCAGTTCACTTCTCCCCCCTCAGCTTCCGCCTGGGCTTACAGGTGGCTGGCCAGAAGAACAGGGGCTGATTACAAGATTGGCCAAGGTGATCAGGGACTTCGAACGCAGCTGGTATAAGAAACCATTGCTTCCCGCTTCTCTCTGAGAGACGCAGCTGGGACACACACTGTTTTTCTCATAATTTTGACAATTTTTTCTTTTGCAAGATGATCGTTGAACACCCAAACAACTCCATCTCCATTACCAATGATCACCATAATTAACATGCAACTGGTCACCTTTATATGGTTTAATAGCATCCATGAGAACCAATAGCACAACATGCCATCAATTTTGCATTGAATTTTTCAGATCCTTTGAGAGACTTGAATTTTAAAGCTGTAACTTACATTTGTCACCTCTGGGTCCCAGGCTCTGGTTTTGTAAAGCAGTGACAGTTCATGCCATCTGAGGGTTAGAATTCCTTAACTTTGAATCTCCATCAATTTAAAGTGGGGAAGACAACTCCCTTAAATCTGTCCCCATTTTCAGCTTTTTGACAATTCCCCCATGTTACTCTCAGCCATCAGACACACTACCTGATCATCATGGAGCGAGTAGAGAAAGGAAGGGATGGGCCTTCTGTGGTGAGAGGGTGAGAGAAGAGCATGCCCTTCCAACTCTGTAGAAGGATGCTTCACACTGAGCAGGGCATCCCGCAGAACTTAACATCAGATGTCCCGGTCCGGTGTGAACCCTCATCATAACATCCCCACAGCCCTGGGGTCAGGGAACATCCAAAGTAGGAAGAGGAGCTACGTTTCATAAGAAAATTTTGAATTATGAGACAGAAGCCAGATGACTAGAGGAGAGCAATGTTTTTCCAATTTCACAGCTGGCAGAAAGATGCATCCCTGAGTTGAAGGGGCAATTGGTTGGACATGGACCACGACTGACAATGGAGAAGGACTTGTGCACAAGCCGATGAACACCAGACAGACGGACACTGAGCACAGGGTCCAGCCCAATTCACAACACAACATGCAGCAACTTTTTATTATGCAGTCATCAGCTTTGCTACCCCACAGTGTAATGAAAAGCTCCCTGAATGAAGCCGTCTACTCATCCAGAACATCAGACAATATTTTGGGCTCTGGGCTTCCTGCTTCACCTGGCATGCAGGGCCCTTTGGATGCCCCAGTGCGCACCATGAGAATACAGTGCAAGCAGTCAGAGCTGCGTCCCCAACCTGCCCAAAGACCTCCACTAATGAATCAGGGTCAAGCAGAAGGGGACGCTCAACAGCATGGGGCTGTGCCTTGTTCTCCATCACATGTTAGCTTCCATCAGTGGTTTGGGTGAAGGCTCAAAAACTAAGCTTCTAAGATTTGCGTGTGACGCAAAACTGGCACAGACAGTCACCACAGCAGGTGACAGAACGGAGCCCCAGGATGATTGAAAATAAAGGAAACCAGAAGCCAATCTGATACAACTTAGGTGGGGGATGAAAATGCAGGAGACTGGGCATCACGGGGCATCTGTGTGCATGATGGTCAGCAAGCAGAGTTCTTGCCTTTTCCAGACTGAGTGAAAAACACGTGAGTGTCCATTGTAGCAGCCTGCGTGTGCTAGTTTTAGGAGGCAGTGGGGACAATGTGTATAAGTCCCAGTTATGGAGGGCCTCGCCCATGCACATGGGAATGAGTTCTTCTGCATGTAGCAAAGTGCGTCCAGCAGGGGGGCACTGGAGACAGTGGGCAGGAGGCTCCCTGCTGGAGCACACCTGGGTACAGGGACCTCAGCAGAGAGATGGAATGTGAGGGAAGTCCCGGAATGTATGATCTCAGGTAGGTGACCTCACCTGGAGCTGCATAGCTGTGCCTGCGGGTCTGCAAACCACCCCATGCAGGATGCTCACCCCATGCGGGAGTCTTGTCGAGGTCAAAGGGTCATGTGTGAGATGATGCCTAGACATCCTGCGTGCTGATGAAGGGGATTCCCTGGAAGATTGACAGGCCTTCTCTGACCCTGGCAGCCTAATTTGTCAAGTGCCCCAGGCATTCACTCATTCTCACACACTCACACTCATCCTCACACAGCCCACACATACTTTAAAGTACACGCGTGTTCAAAAGATAGTGTCTGGGGAGAGAGCTGACCGAGGCTGGTCCCCAGCCTGCTCCTGAGAGCTCTTTTCTGCAAGTCTGTGTCACTGCATCCGCTCTGGTGTTTTCATTCCCATTGCCTTCCCGGGTGAGGGAGGCCAGGTGGGCATAATGAGCTTGCCACCACGTTGTTTTAATGAGCAGCGTTTGTTCTCCGTCGTCCCCCTCCTCTCTGCTGTTTGTTTCTATGGCCGTGCTCTGGATGCTGAAGTCATGCTTGTCCCGGGGCCAGCTTTGGAATTAGGACAGCATGGGTTCCGAAAACCTGATGAAAACGTCTATGGACAATTCACAAAGGAACCGTGTATCTTAATTGGTGATTTTAAAATTGCTTCCACAAGAAAGAAACACAAATTACTGTTGGGTAAACAAAAAATCAAATAAAATAAAATAGTTGAAAAATGTAGTACATTAAAAAAAATTGAAGATTAATTGAAGGGGACACCAAATTATTCCCTTATTCTGTCTTTAAAAAAAAAAAAAGAAAGAAAGAGAGATAAGAGTTGTGAAATATTTTGGCCACATGAAGTGATAACTGTTTCAGTCAACATGGTTCCACGCAGTAATTGGAGATAATAGCGCAGAGGCCTTGCATGTCCACCTCTGAGGATTAAATTTGCAGATCACATGGGACCCTGTGTTGACCTTTCTACAGAAGGGAACGTGTCAAGGCAGAGAAAACCATCGTGTCATTTGCTGTGCTCAGCTTTTGTGAATCCCAGCACATGGCCAGGCCACAGATGTCTGCACTCACTGGATTGCATCACAAACTCATTCATCTGTCTATAGATCCATTCAGTTATCTGCGCATTCGTTTTGTTTTTTTTTTTTTTTTTTTTTTTTTTTTTTTTTTTTTTGAGGTAAGGTCTCACTCTAGCCCAGGCTGACCTGGAACCATGACCATGTAGTTTCAGGCTGGCCTTGAACTCACAGCTATCCTCCTACCCCTGCCTTCCAAACGCTGGGATTAAAAGCTCGCACCACCACATGCAGCCCCATTACTTTTTAATCCTACGATGAGCTTTCTGCTTGTTTTTGCAGCGTCACAGGTATGAACAAAGGTCCACACCTCTTAGGGCCATTGACTTTCAGTCTCAAAGTCTACACAGAGTCAGGACCTCCCATGAGATGGGCAATCACACAGGGACTGCCTTCATCTACCAGGGCTTAGGGCACATGAGCAAGCTACCAGGCTGTGGGGGGGGTGGTGCTAACGTAAGTGTGAGCATAAAATAAAGATTCTAGAAAAAAACAAAAAGTCACCTATGTTAAATATTCCACTAGGTTGGTTGACTAAATGTAATTGTGGGCATTTGTAATGTTGCAGGTCCAGAGCCTCGTTATCTTGGGTGCCCTGTATTCCATTTAATATCTACCCACTCTCCACTTTTGTGTCTGACCTAACACCTTTCAACTCCCAGGAAATACTTTGAAATGTGTTAACAGACCACTTACTTCCACCAACACAGAAGCTCAAAATGGCATCCCATAATAGCTACGACTAGAACAAAGATTTTCCCACTTTTTTTTTTTTTGGTTTTTGCAAGGTAGGGTCTCACTCTGGTCCAGGCTGACCTGGAATTAACTACGTAGTCTCAGGGTGGCCTCGAACTCTCAGCGATCCTCCTACCTCTGCCTCCCGAGTGCTGGGATTAAAGGCGTGTGCCACCACGCCCGGCTTTTCCCACTTTTTTGGAACTTCCCTAGCTGATGTTGTGACCAATACATTTGGAAAATACCTTGTTTTTTTCGTTTTTTTTTGTTTTTTTTTTAAACTTTCTCTTGTTCTGTAAATATAAAAACTCCATGGAACTGCTTCTACATCAGAACCTGTAATTCAGGTAACCTGAGTCCGTGTTCTCAGATCATGATCACTCATGTTTGACTCAGAATAAACTCTCTAATTCCCTTTGAGGTGAGAGCTATGTTTGACATTGATGTGAGAGACATTGCATTGCACCTCTTCCGGCCCTTGCTTTAAATATTCTAACTTTTATATAAAGAGCTGAAGGTAGAAGGGAGTCTGTGTCCTTGTCCAGGAAGAAAGTATACTGACGGTGTGCGTGCAACACACACTCACATTGCAGTATGAAGTCCATACGCTCTTAAAACATTCTAAAGAAGGTTCCAATTAGGTGGATATTTTTACACAGGTTTATTGGTGCTAAGGGAACAAAATTAAATGCTGAACCAACCACAGTTGAGCATAATGGGTTCAAGCCAAGGAAATTTCTGAAGATAGAAACACTTTATCTTTAATATCAGAAGTGTACTCTGTTCAAACCTCATTGGAGCGGATGCATTAAACGTTGGGAAGAAATGGAGTTGAGCACATTTTAATGGGCCTATTTATGGGAAGTATTCATAGTGGGAATTACTGGATGTCTGAGCATGGAAAGAAGAGGTCTTATAACTGCTCTCATTGAGTGATATTAGATTTTTCGGAAGGAAAGCTTATTTCTAGCACAAGGCGGCAGAAGTTATTAAAAATTCTCTTGCACATCATCCATCTTCCATGGTTTATGTGCAGCCCCTTTTGAGCATGTTTACCATATCCATGCTTAATGTCAAATAGGCAATTGCAAGATGCTCACGTCCTGAGGTTCAGGCTTGGGAGATGTCTCAGGTGGGAAAGATGGCGGCCTTCCCTGCACAAGGACCTGTGCTGTGTCCCTAGCGCCTGTGTGAAGAAGCTGGGCATGGCGGTGCATGACTGCCATCCCAGCCGTGGGCAGGCCAAGATGAGATGGTCTATGAAGATCGCTGGAAGCCTGTCTAATCCAACTGGCAAGCTCCAGACAATAAGAGAGCCTGTGTCAATAAAGAAAGTGGATAGATGGGCTGGAGAGATGGCTTAGCAGTTAAGGCGCCTGCCTGCTAAACCTAAGAACACCAGTTCCAATCTCCAGGTCCCACGTTTAGCCAGATGCAGTGAGGCAAGGGTGCAATGCCGCACTTGACCACAAGGGGGCACACACATCTGGATTTCGTTCACAGCAGCTGAGAGATTGCTGGTGCACCCATCTCTATCTGTCTTCCTCTCCCTCTCTCTCTGTGTCTCTCCCCCCCCCCAAAAAAAAAGTGGATAGAGCCAGGCGTGGTGGCACACACCTTTAATCCCAGCACTCTGGAGGCAGAGGTAGGAGGATCATGGTGAGTTCATGACCACCCTGAGACTACATAGTGAATTCCAAGTCTGCCTGGCCTAGAGTGAGACCCTACCTTTAAAATAAAATAGTGTCAGGCATGGTGGTGCACACCTTTAATCCCAGCACTCTGGAGGCAGAGGTAGGAGGATCACCATGAGTTCAAGGCCACCCTGAGAACTCCAGGTCAGCCTGGGCCAGGATGAGACCATACCTCGAAAAACCAAAAAAAAAAAAAAAAAAAAAAAAGCAAACTAAAAAAGGTGGCTGTCATTCCTAAGGAATTAGGCATGTGCACACACATACACATGAACCCCTCCACTCATGCACCCTACACATGAGCATACATACATCACACACATACACACAGATTTAAAAATAGCTGTGATTCTGCATAATGTCTTGTGAGAGTGACGCCATGTGATAAAATAACACTGAAGTTCATTGTCATTACAGAGGAGATGTAAATGTGGGTCCTCGCTGGGTGAAGTAAGACAGTAGTATAATCCCTCAGGTACCTCAATTTTCTCAAGCTGGATGGAAGTTCTCTTTTCAGAGCAGCAGGAGAGATTCTGTCCGGAGTGGCCTGTCCCTTCGTCCCTTGAACCTTTACCTCTGCCGTCCCTCCCTTCCACAGAATTATACGTCACCCTCTACCCACCTGGTTTGATTCACGTGTCTCCCATACACTTAGATGTTCTGAATGCTGGGTTCCCAGCTGATGGAGATTTGAGATAACACCTCCTGGAGGCGGTGTGTTGTTGGGGGTGGGCTTATGGGTGTTATAGCCAGTGTCCCCTTGCCAGTGTTTGGCACACTCTCCTGTTCCTGTTGTCCACCTGATGTTGGCCAGGGGGTGATGTCCACCCTCTGCTCATGCCATTGTTTTCCCCTGCCATCATGGAGCTTCCCCTCGAGTCTGTAAGCCAAAATAAACCCTTTTTTCCCAAAGGCTGCTCTCGGTTGGGTGATTTCTGCCAGCAGTGTGAACTTGACTGCAACAAGAGCCTTCCTGAATTAAGGTTCTAGGCCAGCATGCCCTCCCTGTATCTGGGCTTTATCCAGCCTTCTCCTAAGTGGTGGGACAGCTATCTTGCTTCTCTCGCTGGAGGAGCAGAAATGTCCCTACTTATGAGTTGTTTGCAGTCTTCATGGATAACTGAGCTGCTGGAAAGCTTGGCCTCTGTGGTTTGTACAGCACACCCACTGTACTCCCCACAGGGGTGTGTGCGTGTGTGTGTGCACACGCGCGCCTGGTATCAGCTTCTGTGAACTCCTGTATGCTCACAACCCTCTTCCCCTTTGTGCTGTGCCCACAGCTGGGCCTTGAACCCTGACTGATGTCTTGATGTCCTAGCTACCCATGGTGGAAATGCCCCCTGTGGGCCTCAGGCCTCTGGCAAGGCCCCTTTCCCACACACTGTGTCACACAGGGTGACCTGGGCCTGGAGATTTGGGTCTGGTCCTCGCACGTCCTGCCATGCCAAGTACCTAGTGAGGAAGTGCCCAAGGGCATTCTGTCCTGGGGAAGATTCTTCGGGTAACTACATCACACCGCACTCACGTGCAAGCGTTTCAAGAGCTAACTAGCACCCAACCACTGCAAGCTGCACTGCATGGCACTGGGCACAGAGTCAACAAGCCTCTTTCTGGAGGTGGGTGGGCATCGACTTCGTGTCTAGCAGAGAAGTTGTTTTGGGAGACAGGTGTGGGAACAGAGGCAGGTGTGGGGACAGGCCCAGGTGTGGGGACAGGCCCAGGTGTGGGAACAGAGGCAGGTGTGGGGACAGGCCCAGGTGTGGGGACAGGCCCAGGTGTGGGATGGATGGACAGGCCCAGAAAACCCAAGTGAACTCTTCTAAACTCTAGGCCTGTCCCAGATCACAGGTCACACAAGCAGATCAACTATGAGGGCACACTTGAGTTCCATCATGAAAACATTAAGTGAACATTCTTCTGGGCACACATTTCTCACCTGAGGGCACACTGTCCCAGATCACAGGTCACACAAGCAGATCAACTATGAGGGCACACATTATGAGGGCACACATTATGAGGGCACACATTATGAGGGCACACATTATGAGGGCACACATTATGAGGGCACACATTATGAGGGTACACATTATGAGGGTACACATTGGGAGACCCACTCGTCTACCGACAAAGACATGCATTTTGTGAGGCATCCAGATTATACTGGAAAGGGTCAGAGGAGAGCACAGTAAAACAGAAGTTACTTCCTGTATAAAAAGACACATTCAGGGCTGGAGACATGGCTTAGCAGTTAAGCGTTTGCCTGCAAAGCCAAAGGATCCAGATCCCAGTTCAATTCTCCAGGACCCACATAAACCCGCTGCACAAGGGGCACATGCGTCTGGAATTCGTTTGCAGTGGCTGGAGGCCCTAGCGTGCTCATTCTCTCTCTGCCTGCCTCTCTTCTATCTCTCCCTCGGCTTGTAAATAAATAAATAAAATTAAAATTTTTTTTTTAAAAGACCCATCAACAGTGGGTAAAAGTCAGTAGCTGACAAGCAGCCAGTTTAGGCAGGTGCAAACCCACCTGGACCCACGCACGCAGGGACTTTCCTGACGGGTCACCTGTCACCCGTTGGCATCTGTTGCTGGTGTCTTCTGATTTGTTTTGGGGAGAAATGGGTTAAACCTAGGTGCTTCCTTAGTCAGCTTATCACACAGGGGTACAAACGGGGCAACAGGCATGTGTTTAGATGCCTTCTAACACAAAAAGCCTGAAGGAGAAATTATTTCTTTTCCAGTTGTAACCCTCAACATAAATTCTAATATTTGTCAAAGTGCTTCTCATTTACACTGTGAAAACAAATGATCTGAAAGACACTATGTAATTGTGAAGCCAACATTTGTCTGCAAAGTTGCGAAGAAGAGTTATGGGCTCAGGATGAAATACTGTCACTTTACTGGGTCACACAGGTGGCCTAAACTAAAAATGCCAAAAGACAAAGCTTAAGTCTTCCGATAAAACAATAGTGATGCTTTTGATATAAAGGAGTGTGTTTTGATAATTTTTTGTTTAAAAAAACACTCTTATATTTTATAGGTTGTCAATAATTCATAATGATATGAATTCTCGACAATTCCAAGCACTTTTCGCAGCCATGGAAGACATCTCTCCTGAGAAATCAGAGGATTAAGGATGTGCAACTTGTATTTAATTTGAAGCATATGTTGACATTTTCATGGTTTTGAACTTGGATAACCCGTTATAGTCAATGCATTGATTGGTTCCATGTTTCTCATTTTTTTTTCCTTGAAGAACTCTTATTAAGCTGGATGTTACACTCAGATGACACTCTGAATACTTTTCCTTGTTAGTAAAATTTGCCAAACTTGGATATAATCTGAACTATTTTGAGGAAAGTCTGTTTAAATATTATAATGTTAGTGGATGAGAAAGTAAAGATGATCAGGGAGTTACAACAATGTTTTCATCAATGTATTTTATCTCAAATGACCCTCCTTGCATCCTTTGAAGTAATGTCCGCTGGATTTAACCCCACACTCACTCCCGTGCTGCCCTGTCACTGTTCACTGCCTTCCACCTGTACAAGGGAAGGGCTTAGTGCCTCACAGAATCTCCGTGTGACCATTTGGACCAGTGCATATAGGTGTGGTTCTGGTGTAGTTCTGATCATTGCCCACAGGATTGCCATGGTTCTGCGTCTCCTTTGTGACTCTCCGTTGGCCTGATCTAGCCTGCTCGTCCTAGAGTGAGGAAGAGAACTGGATGGAGTGGAGCCACGCCCAGCTAAGATCAGACCCATCTACTCAAGCCCAGCCTGGATTAACCCACACTGATGGTCCTGTACACTTGGGGGCTAAGATGTGGATTGATGAATTCTGTCAGTTTGGGGGCCTATTACTTAGCATTCTTTTAAAAATATTTTATTTATTAATTTGCAAGTAGAGAGAGAGAGAGAATTAGTGTGCCAGGACCATCTGCCTCTACAAATGAGCTCCAGATGCATGCACAACTTTATGCATCTGGCTTGATGTGGGTACTGGGGAACTAAACCCAGGCCATCAGGCTTTCAAGCAAGCACCTTTAACAGCTGAGCCATCTCTCCAGCCCTACTTAGCATTCTTGTTGTGAACAGTAATGCATCTTGAATGGTCATCCTTCATCTACGCAAGTAGGAAGGATCCCAGACTATCCAGACTTAAACAGTGTCTGTATTCCGGGTGTAATCTTTGTCTCTTTATTTCTTGATAAAGGAAGAAAAGCGTATTATCTTTCTGTAGCTTCCTGACAATGACCAGAGACTTAGCAGTTCTAAACAGTTCCAGTTTATCAGCTTGTAGTTCTCTGGTCAGAAGTCTGGCATTCTGGGACGGGGTTCTCCACCCAAGGTTGTCTGAGGCTAACGGCAAGGCATGGATGGCTTTGTGCTCCTCTCTGCACTCTGGGGAAGAATTTTCTTCTCATTGCTGGCAGAATTTGGTTCGATGTGGCTGTAGGGCTGAGGTTTCTGTTTCTTGTTGGCTGCCAGTGGGGAGACATTCTTAGCTCCTTGAAGCTGTTCATATTCCTGGACACGTGCACCCCATTTTCAAAACTGAAGACAGACAGACCAATTCTCTTCCATCAAATCCTTTTGAATTTTAAGTATTTTCTGCTCAGAAATGCCGAGTCACTTGCCAGGGGCCATAAGAGTATGTTCCTTCTTACCAAAAGATATCTTCTGTCCTTACAACTCATTGATTTGGGATCTTAACTCAAAATGGAAAAAAATAAAATCCCTTGATTCCACTCCTCCATCAGTGTGTCACTGAACACCAGGGAGATGTTTAAGCACCAGGGGGAAAGATGCTGATGGGTTGTCTTAGATTTCTGATCACCATCAAAAGACAGGAGTGATGGGCTGGAGAGATGGCTTAGCGGTTAAGGCACCTACGCGCTAAGGCCAAGAACACCGGTTCCAATCTCCAGGTCCCACATTTAGCCAGATGTAAAGTGACCCAAGGGCGCAATGCTGCACTTGACCACAAGGGGGCGCATGCATCTGGAGTTTGTTCACAGTGGCTGAGAGGCTGCTGGCGCTCACATCCTCTATCTGTCTACCTCTCTCTGTCTCTCTCTGTGTCTCTCTCCAAAAAAAAAAAAAAAAGACAGGATTGACCACAGCATCCATACTCTTGTCACGTCTCTCATGCCGAGCATGTTTCCTGACTGTCTTCCACATCCTGACTGACCACCTGCTTGACCATAAGGCAGTGTTCCCACGGGCGTATGATGAGTTACTGCTCCTCACGGGCATGGGGCACCAGCACTGCCTGAAATGTTGTCCCTGGGGCTGCAATATTAACTGGGAAGTATGAAGTATTCCTGCCTTAACAAGGACAAAATATTTCTCAGTGAAACATTGAGCTAAGTAAACAAAAAGGGTTTGCTGGAGAGCTGTATTGTTTCTGACCACTGATTTAGAGCAAGCGCCTGAAATTCAGCCAGTAACTAAGGGGGATAGTGTGAGAGAAAGGATCATTTTGTGTGTGTATGTGTGTCAGGGAGGGGGTGTACGATAATCGATCCAAAATTCTACATACTGATTTCGAAATGCCAAGGGGACATCTAGGTAGAACATTGTATACCTCAAGAGGGTTTCTGGATGATAAAACGTTGCTCACTATTCTGGAGATGGAAGTGGAGTGTGGACAATGACGTCCCCATGCCCTGGGGAGAATGTGTTTGAAGAAGGACAGAGCTCAAGGTAAGGCTTGGCACCCCACCAATCTCCTTCTTGAGACTTAGAGAGCACAAGTGTTTGCTGACTCCCCCACTTTGCATCTACTTGGAGCCTCTGCCGTTGGGAAATTGTATTAATTTCCTCTCCAAATTCCCACAAGCGCCACCGTATTCAATGTAGTGACATGTATTCAGTGTAGTGAGCACTAGCGGCTCAGGAATGTCGTGGCAGACTTATAAGTCAGAGTACCCCGGGGCGGGGGGGCTCCTGGTACCTGACAACTGTGCCAAGTCTTAGGCCAGAGGAGATGGTGTATTTGAAAAGATTTTATATTCAGAGGTGCTTTAATGACATAAATTATCACAAATAATGGGAGCACATGAAACTAATCCAAACAAAATAGTAGAGTAGATCTCCCAAGACGCTGACCATTATGACCAGTGCTGCAAGTCACCATGAGCCTGGGAAATACACGCCACCAAGAGATGGGACATGGACACTAGAGACGCAGGAAATACATGCTACCAACTGATGGGGCATGGACACTAGAGACGCAGGAAATACACGCCACCAAGTGATGGGACATGGACACTAGAGACACAGGAAATACACGTCACCAAGTGATGGGACATGGACACTAGAGACGCAGGAAATAAGTAAGATATCACTTACTTCCTTTCTCCTTTCTTTCCCTCTGCGCACTTGTGCGGGGCAGGTATCATTATTTTCAAGTCACTAAGTTCGCATTGAAGAGCGAACGTCCATCCTCAAGGGCGGGGTCGTGAAACGCTGCCCCACGCGTCGTAGCAGTGGCGCTAAGGCTACTTTGATCAACTTCTTGGAAGAGCACTTTCCATCTGTGCTTGAGTGCTGAAAGACAAGCATCGGGCGCAGATGAAGGACTTGACCCCAGGTCTTAGTGGAGGCAGGAGACAGCATGTGTAGAAGAATATGGGCTTCCTGATGAGACCTGAGGACTAGATTCATGGAAGAGAGTAAACAGGAGGCTGAAGGGGGACACCAGAGTGAGCTTTTGGTGGAGTTTTCCTGCTGTGTAGAAAGACTTAGACATCTGGTTGAGGAGATCAGAACATGATTGGAATATCACCTGCTGCAGTCAGGTTCGCATTGCTGGCAGAAATCACCCGAGCAATAGCAGCTTGTGGGAGGAAAGGGTTTATTTTGGCTTACAGACTCGAGGGGAAACTCCACAGTGGCAGGGGGAAACGATGGCATGAACAGAGGGTGGACATCACCCCCTGGTCAACATCAGATGGACAACAGGAACAGGACAATGTGCCAGACACTGGCAAGGGAACACTGGCTATAACACCCATAAGCCCACCCCCCAACAATACACTGCCTCCAGGAGGTGTTATTTTCCAAATCTCCATCAGCTGGGAACCTAGCGTTCAGAACATGTAAGGTTATGGGGGACGCCTGATTCAAACCTGCGCAATCATTTACTATAAAGCAAGGGCCGTGTTGTGCTTCTAGAATCATAGAGAATGCCTGGCACACAGTAAGCATGTGAAGAATGTCTTTTCAGTAAATGAATAAATAATGCGTTTTAAAGGGCTTCAAAGAGAAATCGCTTCGATCATCAAGTCTTTTGTGTGTTCTGGAAACAGTGCTTGTAATCAGGTATGCGCAGCCACTGGGATAGTTATTCAATTATTTGAGATCTGACTAAACTAATTCCGTAGTAAACGTAGCACCAGGAAGCAATAGGATACGCAGCGTGAATGTAGCCTTTAATCACTAATGCTTTTGGAATCCTTCACCACCGAGGGTCCTCACTAGTGAAACACCTCCAACACCACAGAGAGAAAATGTCAAGTGTGTATGGAAACAGATGACGATGGGGCAAACTGGAAAACACTCAGGCTGTGTGGCTTTCCCGAGCTGTGTTCTATGCAATGGGAAAAGGAGAGTTAAGCCCAAGGCCGCCTCGGATGTCATCACACCAGGGCTCTGTAATAGTCCCCAAAGACATCTTCTTCGTGGTTCTCATCTCCACTCCCATACTTCTGGTCCAACTAACCTGCACTCTATCAGACTAATGCTCCCCAAACACCCATTTCAATATGACATTGCCTGGGTCAAGCAGTTACAACCTAGACAGCATTCATCTCACAAGTATTTATGACCTGGCAGTCTGGGATCCAGCAAAGCCAGTGTGAATAAGCCATGCACACTGTCCCCACTGTGCTCAGAGCTGGGCAGGATGCTGGGGACAGGGAAGCACGGCAGCTGAGCTCCCCAGCAGCCTGGCCCTGGCTCCAGGAAGAACTGAGTTAATGAATGCCTTCTTTAATTGTCAGAGCTTTAAGCAGCGGGGTTGATCTCGGGGTGCCCCATTTTTCTCATTTGCCAGGTGAAAACTACAGTTGCCTCTCCTACTGTCTCAGTGAGGGTCACATATACAGTCACACAAAGAGGAGACTACCAGGAATTCTTAGATGCCCTGGGAGCCATGATTCTGCCTTCCAGGTGGTACACTTTTCACCTAGAATGCTATTTGGTCTGGCTTCTGCTTATGGTACAGAGTTTTGTGTACTTCAAATTCCGTTCCTGCTCTGGGAAGCTACTCTGCCTATCTACTGACTTACTATCTAATTTCAACCAGGATAAAATAGCTTCGTGTCTACTTAGAATAAAAGGGGATAAAAATGAGGGCCAATGATTGGTTTGCTTCCCTGACACATGGTAAGTCTTCCTCCCTCCAAAACTGTCTGGCTGGACGTGATGGTGCACACCTTTGATCCCAGCACTCGGGAGGCAGAGGTAGGAGGATCAGATCACCATAAGTTCGAGGCCAGCCTGAGACTACATAGAGAATTCCAGGTCAGCCTGAACTAGAGTGAGACCCTACCTTGAAAAATCAAAATAATAATAATAATAATAATAACTGGCTGTAAGTGACATCAGCTTTCTATTCAAATTCCAACTAGGTCTAATTCCATCTCACTTATAAATAAATAAAATATAATATAAATAATTATATATAATATAAAAAAATCAAACTGGATTCTACTCTGTTGAACGCATTATTATTATGGCTGGATAATCCAATTCATATGGATTATAACCTAGATTGTCAGCTAACATACTAAATGCATGAATAGGACAATTGAGACCAATGGAAACAAAATGATTCATCTAGCGCTGTCTCTTGTGTCCTCACTCCAGCATAGACATCTCTCTCTCTCTCCCTCCCTCTCTCTCTCTCTCTCTTTCTCTCTGTCATGTGATCTCACGCTCAGAAGAACAGAGGAGCTGGGGAGGGTGGGTTCTTTCAAATCCAGCAGCCTTTTGGAATGTGATTGATGTCTGCCCGTCTATGAGCGTGGCCTGCCCATCTCACTCAGCTCTGGCACACAGGGTACACACAGGCGTTGCTCACAAAGTCATTTCAAGTGGAACCAGTCTGGAAGTGTCTGAAAGTGTCTGGAAGCTATTTCCCTGGTTTTAAGTAGCCAGGATTTGCTGTTAATACAGTTAGAGTCAGCATTACACCCACTGCTCATAAATGACTTATTTAGAAAGAGTTAAGACATGTTGTGACTTGGCTGTCCTCTAGTCTTTGGAGATAAGGTCAAAGTTCCTAGTTACGAAACATGAAAACAAACACATCACAGTTATTTAACATATGTTACATGTAAATAGCTGGGGACGCACATTCTCCTCCTTTCCCCTGCCTTTTATTATTTCCTTTGAACTAACACATTTCCTCAGCTGCCAAACACATGTTTTTCTTGTGATGGGCTTTTGGGGAGGAGCAGCCCCAGTATGAGTGTCTCCCGTCTCCTGCTGGGCGCTCCAGTGCCTAGCAGATGAGGCTGTGTGACGCTGCCCTGCTCTGACGCTCAGCTACGCTCAACTTCTTGTGGTTTGCCGGCTGCCACAGCACACAGAGAGAATGTGCTTCTTTCAGACTGGCACGTCCCATAGAAAAGTACTAACCGGAGCCTTTATTTCTCTGAAGGTTGGTCTGTTGTCTCCCAGTTAGGCTGCCCATGGAAGACAGAGCTGCCTGCACCCAAACACTGCATGGCGGGGGTGCATCCTGGCTCCAGCACTGATGGTACCTTCTGGAATGTTCTCTGTGTCCTCGTTCTTTCAAGGCATAGTCCTCATATGACATTTGAAGATATGTGCAAGTAAATATTTTAACTCTCTATTCCAAAGCCCATGTTCTTCTTAAAAATATTTATTTATTTATTTATTTATTTGAGAGAAGGAACTTCTCCTGGATCTGTAAGCTCAATAAATATCCCTTCCTCCATAATTTTACCTGGTCTAGCAGTTCATCTCAGCGAACCTGAAGCTGTCTGCTACAAGATATTATGCACATTATGTAAGATTTGTACCTAAGAGGTTGTTATTTTAGTGCTATTTATAATATCATGTCTGGGGCCGGAGGGAAGGCTTAGCAGTTAAGATGTTTGCCTGCAAAGCCAAAGGACCCAGGTTCAATTCCCCAGGACCCACGTAAGCCAGATGCACAAGTGGGTGAACACGTCTGGAGTTTGTTTGCAGTGGCTGGAGGCCCTGGCATGCCCATTCTCTCTCTCTCTCTCTGTCAAATAAATAAATAAATAAAAATAAAACTATTTTAAAGTACCATTTCTTAATATTTCCAATGCCAGTTGATTTTTGTGAGTATAGAAGACAACAATGGAGTGTGTTAATTAACTATATTCTGAAACTTGTTATAGAGTCACTTATTAATTCTAGGTCATTTTAACCTTTTGAATCAATATGTTGCAATTTCCACATAGGAAAGTATAGTTGTATATCTTTCCTTCCAATCTGTATTCATTTTATTTCACTTTCTTGTCTGATCGCATCAGCTAGGGCCTGCAGGACACTGAAGAACAGCAATGAGAGGTCACGGCCTTACCTTGCTCACACTTTTGTAGGTAGAGTCCTCAGTTCTCATCAAGCATGATGCTAGCTGGGGGCTGCTTGCAGCTGTTCATTATCCACCTAGGCATGTTCTGCTCTGTTCCTCCCGTGCTGTGTTTTAGCTCATCCTCGCCTCAGAAAGTTTGTCAGGAACCATCCCATCTACCTCAGTTGTCGAGAACAGAGTGCAGAGAACTATCACTTTTTTTTTTGTCCTTAAAGTTTGGGTCTGCCTATAAAGCCAATTCAATGCTTTCTTTTCTTCTTTTCCGTTTAATAATTATAACTGGTGACTCGATTTTCTTAGTGAGATAGTTCCATCAAGGCTTTGATATTATTGTTTGACAAATTAACTGCTCGTAATTTCAGATATTAACATATAACAGACAACAGATATTCACATCAAATTCTGATAGGATGCATCTGTTACCCATTTTAATGTCCATAAAATTTTTGTTAGCCTGTCTAGTGTTTAACAATTTCATTTATATCTTTAAATAGCCAGGATTGATTTTATTTATTTTTTTCCCTTTATTCTTTTTCTAATTTATTTTATTAGTTCCTCTTTGAAATTTTTATTATTTCTTTTTTCTTCTCTGTTAAACTGAATATCCTTCACTTTTCTCCTCAGATAAGTATTTAAATTGTTAAATCTATGTTTTTCTTTCTAAATGTGTGTAGTTGATGCTACAAGTGTCTTCTAAGTACATCCTACAAATTTCATTTGTCTTCTGCTGACATTTTTATTTAGTTCAAAACATTATTTAGTTTTCCCTATGACTTTATATTTAAGCCTTGTACGTTTAGCCATCTCCTTGAGCCTCCACGAGCCCTCAGTTGGTACGGAGTGTCACTGAAGTCTCAGATCATTTTTCTTACCTGAATGCCAGTGTTTATTACAGAGATTTTTTTTAAAGATTTTTTATTTATTTATTTATTTATTTATTTATTTATTTATTTATTTATATGAGTGAGGGAAAGAGAGAGTGAGAATGGGCATGCCAGGGCCTCCAGCCACTGCAAATGAACTCCAGACACATGAGCCACCATATGCATCTGGCTTACATGAGACCTGGAGAATCAAGCCAGGGTCCTTAGGCTTTGCAGGCATGTGCCTTATCTGCTAAGCCATCTCTCCAGCCCTGCCACAGAGTTTTGTACTCTGATCTCAAGTGTAAACTCATTCAGTGTGATTGTGTCAGTCCCATTGGAAGGATGCATTCTGGGAATAGCTGGAAGAATTCTGTGCAAGATCCCCATCCCTGGATACTAATCAAACGCTAATCTCAATGCTGCTGAGGGAGGCATTGTAAGTGCAACAAAGTCTACAACCTTCATCAAAAAAAAAAAGACCACGCTGGGTTTTCTAGTGGGCCAAACTCAAGGGGCGAGCTCTCAAGTGCAGAGAGCATTCTCTGGGTGGAGGGAGAGATGGAGGAGAGAATATTGCTTTGGAGTGGATGGTCTGGAGGTCGCACAAACAAGATGTAATGGATACTCAGTGTACACGGTGCCTCTGGTAGGAAAGGTGCCAAGAGCAAGGTTGTGGCTGCCTCAGAAAGCCACGCGCACGGCCCGATTAACGCGGAGTGAGGGAATGGGAAAGCGCAGATGCCCTGCACTGGCAGACTTTCCCAACACACCCAAGCGGCTGACTGAAGGCGACAACGGCCCACCTTGCATTTTCTTTACTGCTTGTGAAAGAACCTTGCTCAGTGATTCTCATCAGCACTCAGCACCTTACTATCCTTGACACACTAGCACATTTCTCCTACCAGCAACGTTTCTGGTAATGCTGGCTGGGAATCTTAAGTGTGATGTCTTTCACGACTGTGGCAAGACTCTGTTGTCATGGGCTCTACCCGTCTCCACAGCCTGCAGAGACGTCACCTGTGATGTTCATACCGACTGCCATCTTGACGGTCACCTGCTATTATTGTGCCTCTGCTTGCTTTATTTCTAGTTGATTGTCTAGTAGATTTTGCTTTATAAACGTTGGTGTAGCTGGGTTTGGATTATCTTGATTGGGGTAATTGAGGTGGGAAGAGCACTTTAAGTGTGGGCATCACCATTGCAGTGGCTAGGGACATGTACTATGTATAAAGGAGAGAGGGGACGGGAGGTGGCTGAGCAGCAGTGTGCATCGCTCTCTGCTTCCTCACTGTGGACTGAATGTGAGCAGCTGCCTCAGCCTCCTGCTGTCATGTCTGCCCGGCTATTATGGGATGTACTGTGGAACTACAAGCTGAAATAGGTCTTCCCTCCTGAACATGGCTTTGATCAGTTGTTTGGTCCCAGCAGTGAGAAGGTGATGGATACGCCATCTTTACAAGTATAGGGAATATTTTCCCCTTTAAAACCACCGATTTGTGCCAAAAACCTGCCTCAGGTAAGATATAGATTCTTATCCACAGCCTAGACACCAATAAACAGATTGCCTAGCATCTACATGTTGTCGGGGCTGGGGGAGACTCGAAGACTCATCTCTGCCCCTTTCCCCACGAAAGAAGCCACATCATGGAAAACCCACAGCTGCTTGCAATAAAGGCCGATGGTCAGACTTACATCCAAGTGGTCAGGGACCTTCCCAGGCCTGCGGAGGGAAAAGAAGGCAGGAAAGAGCCCAGGGAATGACCACCAAAGACAGCAGGCATGGAGGGGAGAGGGAGACAAAGTCCTCCCAGTGGCTGAGTTGTACACAGGGCAAATTCATTTGTGCATCATCACAGAACAGTCTAGCACAGGATCTCAAGGAGGGAGGGATGCTGCAGTACTGAAGGCTTCTAGTCCTTCAGACAGCCAGGAGCTGGGCTGGAGAGATGGCTCAGTGGTTAAGAGATTTGCTTGCAAAGCCTAAGGACCCAGGCTCGATTCCCCAGTAAAGCCAGATGCACAGAGTGTTGCATGTGTCTGGAGTTCATTTGCAGTGGCTGGAGGCCCTGGCATGTACCCATTTTTTCCCTCTTCTTCTCCTCCTCCTTCTCTCAGCCTCTTTGTCTCTCTCACTGTCTCATAAATAAATCAATAAACCAATCAATCAATCAATCAATAAATAAAATAATTTTTTTAAAGTCCCATGGTTTGGTGGGAGCTTCTAAGGAGAAGAGCTCTGTGTGAGCACCTGTCAGGATCTGCGACCCAGGGCTCTTCTGGCTCACTCCCTCAAAGGATGCTGTCGGCTGGCGTTTCTCCTAGGAACACCCTCTGGGCTTTCATTACTTGAATTGTTTGTCCTGACTGTGGAATAATACCAGCTCCTGGGGGCAGGGAAGAGGGAAAAGGTGGTACCAACACCTGATGTGGGCATACTGTAGTCTTTATTTATTTATTTTTATTTATTTATTTTTTATTTATTTATTTATTTATTTATTTATTTATTTATTTGAGATAAAGAGGCAATGAGAGAGAGAATGGGCACGCCAGGGTCTCCAGTCACTGCAAACGAACTCCAGAGGCATGTGCATCTGGCTTATGTGGGTCACCGGGATCCTTTGGCTTTGCAGGCAAATGCCTTAACTGCTAAGCCATCTCTCCAACCCCATACTCTATTCTTTTTTGTTTGTTTGTTTTGTTTTGTTTTGTTTTGTTTTGTTTTGTTTTTGCAAGGTAGGGTCTCACTCTGGTCCAGGCTGACCTGGAATTAACTATGTAGTCTCAGGGTGGCCTCGAACTCTTGGCAATCCTCCTACCTCTGCCTCCCGAGTGCTGGGATTAAAGGCGTGCGCCACCACGCCCGGCTCTCTATTCTTAATATAAATAAAGAAATAATATTTTTTAAAACCCACTCCATTGTGGACATGGGTCTCAGAGGCAAGAGCTCTGCCTGCTGAAACACAGGGTGAAGATCACGTTGGCTTTCCCCCCACTTCACACACACGGGGGTGGTGCTGAGTCCACAGGCTCTGACTTGTCACCCATTGGACAGCGCAGAATGTCAAGTGGCATTTCCTTCTTGCTGTTTCTCCAGTCTGCTGAGCCCTGTTCACACATTCAGACTGCAGTTTACGTGGTGAGTCGGAGCTCCTCAGGTCTGCTGGGGCCCCATTCAGGTCGTCTGCTTCTGGAACACATTCTCTGCTTCCTGCTCATTCAACTTTCATCACCCGCACATCACATCCAATCACAACACAACACAGGCAAGGGCTTTTATAGAGAGGAGAACAGGACTAAACATTCAATTTCTTAAATGCAGACAGTTTAAAAATAGTGATTCTTACATGAAAGTCCAAATATCATTATCTTTCAACCTTTTTAGTCCAGAGTAGATCTGGTTCACATTTGCCTGGAGGTCACTGGTTATTGAAGAAGTGAGCAGTTCTCTCACCCTCGCCAGAATGGCTCTCATGAAGAAAATAAATAACAGCAAGTTCCTGTGAGACTCAGGCAAAAGGACCTCTGATATACTGCTAATAGGAATGCAAACTTGTTAAACCACTGTGGAAATCATAATGAAAATCATTCAAAACCTAAACTAGGGCTGGAGAGATGGCTTAGCAGTTAAGGCACTTGTCTTCAAAGCCAAAGACCCTCGGTTCGATCCCCAGCACTCACATAAGCCAGGTGCACAAGGTAGTGCATGCTTCTGGAGTTACTTTGCAGCACCTGGAGGCCCTGGCATGCCCATTTTTTTCTCTCTCTGCCTTTCTCTCTTTTTCTCAAATAAATAAATAATTAATTAAATAAAAAATTAAAAATTTAAAAAAACTAAAATAGAACTACCATATGACCCAGCTGTCCCTTTCCTGAAAGGACCCTAAATCAACCTGTAGCAGAAATCCTTATACATACATGTGGATTGCAGCTCTATCGTCAACAGCCACGTTACAGACTCAGCCCAGGTGCCTATCAACCCATGTTGGATAAAAATGTTCTGCGTATCAATGCAATAAGGAGGAGCCTTCTGGGCGAGCCTCAGAGATTCTTACACTGAGCATGGCAGACAGGTCCCCGCCCACTGCAGGCCGATGTCTTTCTACAGGACCTTGTCCCACTGACAATCTTGCACTCCGAGTCAAGCCTTCCTACGAGAGTGCACTGGAGGGGCTCTCCGTGTCTTTGATGGACGTGGGACCTCTCTTCTCAGGTTTCCCCCCAGGAGCTACGTCAGCACTCTTTCTGGGCTTCTCCTTCCTCTGATCCCGGAAGGACTCTTTTCCACGAAGCCCTTCTGTACACAACTTGACTGGATTAGCATCTCAGCATCTGCAGCAGGGCAAATACCGATCTCAAATGTCCAGGAGATCCCGCATAAAACACACAGCCTTGGAAGCTGGAGCCAGCTCCATCAATCCTGGAATGCCCGTCTCTGACATGTTAGAGCTCACCTGGCAAACCTGCCAAGACAGGGTATGACAGGGTACTTGACGAAGTCCTCTGAACCGTTTCAAGAACCCCCGCAGCTGGGTTTACGCCGTGGAGCATCTGGCTGCACTTTATCAGATTAGGTAATGCTGAAGAGATGGTCTCAACCTCTGAGCACGGGCTCCAGGGCTTTGCTTGTGGTGAAAGACGCGTTTGTTAAATCAAATATGTTTGTGAATTTTGACCAACAACTGCATTAAAGTTCGGTCATTAGAAGGATCACCATGAAAGATTGTGCCTCACATGATCCTGCACACTGGAACGGCATCAGGCAATTTGATTAATTGAATAAAACGGTCCATCAGGGCTATTAGCGTTATCAGTGATTTATGCTTAAAGTAGCGAAATAGTGCAGATGACTCAGGATTGCTTTGAAAAACTAAAGCCAGAGGATGGGAGTTGATTGTTTCAGGAACTCTGTCCCCACCCAGGACAAAGGCACGCTCATGTTATCACATGAGTCAGTAATATCTAGTTTCCTTTTCTGCAAGAGAATAAAAGTCCGTTTGATTTGCAGATTATATTTATTTATTTAAATTCTGTTTCATTTCAAAAATTTTATTTTAGTTAAAAAAAATACTGACAGAGAAAATATGGGCACCCCAGGGCCTCCAGCCACTGCAAACAAACTCCAGATGCATGTGTCACCATGAGCATCTGGCTTACGTGGGTTCTGGGGAATCGAACCTGGGTCTTTTGGCTTCACAGGCAAGCGTCTTAACTGCTGAGCCATCCCTCCAGCCCTCTATTTCATTTTAACATTTCCACCTGCGGGCTGGCCCTTGGGGTTTATCCCGGCCATGCTGCCCACGACTCTCCAAGCATTCTGTTCATTAAATCTGGCTTAGTGAAAAGGTTTTAGCAATAACGTGACTTTCAACTAAAAACAGCCACCGAGTGAGTGGTGGTTGGGGGCGTTTCTTCCCAATGCTGAACAAAAGGAGCAGGAAGGAGTTTTGCACGATCCTGTTTTCATAGACTGCCTGGAGGGTTCAGTGCGGGGGGAGGCAGGTGAGAGAGCACTCTGAGAGGAAGCATGGAGGTGTGGCAAGCCTCGCGGACCCCAGAGCTACACAGGCTCCCTCAGCAAAGCATCTGTGTACTGGGAACAGTTGAACTTCAACAAGAACAGAACAGCAGGACAACAGGCTTAGGACAGCTTTGTCCCTGGCTTGCGCCCTATACCATCTGTTTCTTGCCCATTCCCACTAGTTCCCTCAAGTTTTTCAACATTCCCACTTCTACCCTGCACTTCCATGTCATATAGACGCATATGCATGTATGTATACGTGTGTGTATACATATGTATGTCATACATAGCCTACACATCTACATGTGACTGCTGCATTGATTCTCCTCTCTGTTTTTTTTTTTTTTTTTTTTTTTTTTTTATTTATTTGTACTCAGGCTTCATAGACGTGTTCATTCAACGACACTGTGTTCTTTTGCTGTATTCACTCCTTTATGCCATCAGCCATTTCTGCTTCACACAGGGGCCACGTTTTATTTTATTTTTTACATTGTTTTATTATTTTATATATTTAGTTATTTTAGAGAGAGAGAGAGAGAAGCTGATAGAGAGAGAAGAAAGAATGTTTGCGCCAGGACCTCCAGCCACTGCAAACAAATTCCAGACACATGTACCACCACGTGCGTCTGGCTTCCATGGGTTCTGGGGCATCAAACCTGGGTTGTTAGGCCTCACAGGCAAGTGCCTTCACTGCTATCTCTCCAGCCACATTTTAAATCTCTTCTTCTAGGTGGACTTTGCCTTGGAGGTGTGTGTCCCAGGCTTCTGTCATGGACGTTGAAGTCTGAGGCAGGAACAGTTCTTCTGAAACCTCTGACTCTACTGATTGTCATGGTCCGTGGCCACAGGACATGGGAGTGAACCTGCACGCTGTGCTCCTTCGTCAGAGATGTCCAAGATCGAGGACAGGGTTCAGGGAGGTCTAGATACGATGAACTTGAAATAAAGTTATAAGGGGAACACTTAACGTTGTGTTTCCCAACGTTTTTAACGAAAAGAACACATGCAAACACATTTTGTCACACTTGTTGACTTCAAGTAAACTAGTTTGCTTTGAAAACATTTTAGAGTGTGATGCAACTTTGTGCAGAACTTCATTTAATGCAAAACTTGGTGAAGGTTAGTCTTGTCTCTTCACCTGAGTGGTAACAATTAGAGGAGGAATGATTTTCATGGAATCCTAAGCCTTCAAAGCCAAAAGACATGCCAGCCATTTTCAAACACGGCATAGAGCCAGATCTACATTCTGAGAAAGCTTCCCATGGATTGTGGCCACTGTGCTACCCAGAACACCTCATGTCAAGTGCCTGGGTCTCAGAGGCCACCGAGCTGAATGGCAGAAGAGTCTGGTTCAGAAAGCTACTTTCCCCATGTCTTGGGTTTAGCAAAAAAAGAAATAAGAACTCTGGAATGCCGTAAGGCCATCTTCTCAGGGTGCTCACGATAAGGTCTTTCCCAAATTCTTGAATACCTGTTGATGTATTGTTTTTTTATTTCACTAAACAGTACTAGAAGTTTAAACAAAGGTTAAGTATCAGTTATTATGTAGTTTGATGATTAAATACCTTTTATTTTAGCACAAAAGTGTACAGTGGGTCTGTTTATATCATTTTCATACATACATAATATACTTTCATCCTATCAACCCCAAATGCCATGTTTCCCCGCCCTCTTCTTGGTCCCTTGCCCATTCCCAAATAACCCTCCTTTGATTTTTATGTCTTTTAAACCTAGATCCAACATGAGAGAAAACATGTGACATTTATTGTTCTGAGCTTGGAGTATTTCATTGAAAACAATGGTCTCTAGTCCCACCCATTTTTATACAAATGACAAATTCTCTCTCTCTCTCTCTTTTTCTTCCTCCCTCATTTGACATTTTCTGTATCTAGCCAGCTGTTGCTGGGTACCTAGGCTAATTCTGTAACTTGGCAACTGGAATGGTGCTAAAGAGATTGGACAGTACCTCATGTTTTACTGTGTGCTGGCCTTGATTCTTTTGGTTATGTAGCCAGGAATGCCATAGTTGGATCGACTGGTCGTTCCATTTTTATCCATAGTGATTTCTACAGCCTTGACTAATTTTTGTTCCATCAACAGTGTCTCAGTGTTCTTCGCCAGCATTTACTTGTTTGTTGCTGTTTTCCTACTGGTACAAATTCAGACTAGAAAGAGATAGAATCTTAATTTAGTTTATTCCCTTGTCTGTTTGTTTCAGACAGGGTCTTCCTATGTGACCTGGAGTGGTTTGGAACTTACCTGGTAGCCCAGGCTAGCCTCAAACTCACAGAAGCCTTTCCTGGGCCTCTGGGACACTGGGATTAGAGACATGTACCTCTGTGCCCAGCCTCGGTACAGCATCGATTGACATTTCCACCCCACGGTGAACATTCATGGGCATTTATGCTGCTTTCATTTAGAATCTTCTCTTTAGTTCAGTTGCTCATTTATTGATTCGATGGTTATTTTGTTATACACACTTTTTAGTTGTCTATACATTCTGGATATTAATCCCACTTCAGATGAATAGCTGAGAAATTTTCCACCATGCAGCAGGCTGCGTGTTCAGTGGCAATTCTTTGTCCTGGGTGGAAGCTTCTGGATTTTCTGTGGTGGCATTTGTCCTATCTTGTTATTATATCCTGAGCCATGGTAGTCTGTTCAGGAAGTGGGTCCTATGTTTCTCTCTCTCCCTCTTTCTCAGTGTTTTGCAAAAGTCATCCTCCAGCAGTCCCTAACCCTTACATCTTTTGGACAGGGTGAGATAAAGTTCATGAGCTGTGATCTTCTATGGGCAGGTGTCCAGTGTTCACAGCAAGGAAAGATGCCATCTTTCCTCAAGCTTTGCATGCCTTTCTTGATAATGGGGCGAATATAACTTTGTGGGTTCATTCTAGGCTCTGTCGTCTATTCCATTGGTCTGTCTGCCTGTTTGTTTTTTTTTTTTTTTTTTTTTTGACCCAGTACCATCTAGTTCAGGCTGACCTGGACTTCACTATGAGTCTCAGGGTGGCTCGAACTCATGGCAATCCTCATTTGAAATGCTGGGATTGTGGCGTGAGCCACCACGCCCTTGCAGTTTGCTTGTTTTTTCTTTTCTTGACCCAGTACCATCCTGCTTTCGTGACTCTAGCTCCATAGTATCATTTCCAGTAGTGATTCTTCCATTTGGCTACCTGGGGTGTTTGTTTAATTCAGTTTTACATGGCATCTCCAGCAGGATTCTTCCATTTCCTTCCTGCAGTGTTTCACAGTTTTAATCACCCCTGGAGTAATTTTCAAGATTTTCTAAGACTTTCACTATTCACATCTAGAAAAGCTACTGAGATCTGTATGTTGATTTGTATCTAGCGGCTTTGTGGAAGTCTTTATTTGACCTGAGTGTTTTCTGGTGGAGTAGTTAGAATTTTTAAGTATGGGATCACCTCATCTGTAAATAAGGACAAGTGACTTCGCCTTTTCCTGTGTGTATCCCTTTTATGTCTTGATCTTGCCTTATTTAAGTTCTAAGAATTAAAGCACTGTATTAAAAAATGCTTCAAGGGCTGAAGAGATGGCTTAGTGGTTAAGATGCCTGCCTGCCAAGCCTAAGAACACCCGTTTGATTCTCCAGGTCCCATGTTTAGCCAGACGCAAAAGTGAAGCAAGGGTGCAATGCTGCACTTGCCCACAAGGGGGAGCATGAGTCTGGAGTTTGTTCACAGCTGCTGAGAGGCTGCTGGCACACCCATTCTCTCTGCCTCTCCTCTCTGTGTCTCTCTGTCTCTCGCAAATAACACAAAAAATAAAAAATAAAAATAAATGTTTGAAGTTCTCCTCGCTCAGTACAGTGTTGACTCCACATGCTTGTTTGCCTCATACAGCCTTTATTAAATGAAGGTATGATCTTTCTTCCCTGGGTTTCTTTAGGGCTTTAAATATGAATGGATGTTGAATTCTGTCAAAGACTTTTACTGCATCTCCTAAGATAATCATGTCTTAATCATAGATTCTTGCCAGATGTGGTATATTTTTTAATGTGTATAAAGTTGAATGACACACCCTTACAAAAAAAAAAAAAAAACCTACACTGCTCATGGTCTAATCCTGTTCTATGATCTCTGTGTGTGTGTGTGTGTGTGTGTGTGTGTGTGTGTGCAAGCACTGTGTGGTGTGTAGCTATATGCATGTTCATGTGTGTGTGCGTGTGAGCATACGCATGTGTATGTGTGTGGAGACCAGCCATCAATATTGGATGTCTTTCCCAGTCAGTGTCCACTTCATTTTAGAACTCTCACTAAACCCAGAATGCTCATGGCTAGACAGCCAGCCCTGGCTCCTGCTTTCCTGGGCCTCTGGGACACTGGGATTAGAGACATGTACCACTGTGCCCAGCCTCGGTACAGCATCGATTGACATTTCCACCCCACGGTGAACATTCATGGGCATTTATGCTGCTTTCATTTAGAATCTTCTCTTTAGTTCAGTTGCTCATTTATTGATTCGATGGTTATTTTGTTATACACATTTTTTAGTTGTCTATACATTCTGGATATTAATCCCACCTCAGATGAATAGCTGAGAAATTTTCCACCATGCAGCAGGCTGCGTGTTCAGTGGCAATTCTTTGTCCTGGGTGGAAGCTTCTGGATTTTCTGTGGTGGCATTTGTCCTATCTTGTTATTATATCCTGAGCCATGGTAGTCTGTTCAGGAAGTGGGTCCTATGTTTCTCTCTCTCTCTCTCTTTCTCAGTGTTTTGCAAAGTCATCCTCCAGCAGTCCCTAACCCTCACATCTTTTGGACAGGGTGAGATAAAGTTCACGAGCTGTGATCTTCTATGGGCAGGTGTCCAGTGTTCACAGCAAGGAAAGATGCCATCTTTCCTCTAAGCTTTGCATGCCTTTCTTGATAATGGGGCGAATATAACTTTGTGGGTTCATTCTAGGCTCTCTCGTCTATTCCATTGGTCTCCATGTCTGTTTGCTTGTTTTTTTTTTTTTTTTTTTTTTTTTTTTTTTTTTCTTTGACCTCTTGTCTCACGAACTCATGGCAATCCTCCTACCTCTGCCTCCCGAGTGCTGGGATTAAAGGCGTGAGCCACCACGCCCGGCAGTTTGCTTGTTTTTTTCTTTTCTTGACCCAGTACCATCCTGCTTTCGTGACTCTAGCTCCCTAGTATCATTTGAAATTGGGGATTGTGACCCACCCAGGACGCCCCTTGCTTTGGCTACCTGGGGTCTTGTGTTTAATTCTGCCACCCCTGAACATGGCATCTCCAGCAGGATTCTTCCATTTCCTTCCTGCAGTGTTTCACAGTTTTAATTCACTCCCCTGGTTAGAGTAATTGCTGGAGATTTTCAAGATTTTCTAAGACTTTCACTATTCACATCTAGAAAAGCTACTGAGATCTGTATGTTGATTTGTATCTAGCGGCTTTGTGGAAGTCTTTATTTGACCTGAGTGTTTTCTGGTGGAGTAGTTAGAATTTTTAAGTATGGGATCACTTCATCTGTAAATAAGGACACATGACTTCGCCTTTTCCTGTGTGTATCCCTTTTATGTCTTGATCTTGCCTTATTTAAGTTCTAAGAATTAAAGCACTGTATTAAAAAATGCTTCAAGGGCCGAAGAGATGGCTTAGTGGTTAAGATGCCTGCCTGCCAAGCCTAAGAACACCCGTTCGATTCTCCAGCTCCCATGTTTAGCCAGACGCAAAAGTGAAGCAAGGGTGCAATGCTGCACTTGCCCACAAGGGGGCGCATGAGTCTGGAGTTTGTTACAGCTGCTGAGAGGCTGCTGGCACACCCATTCTCTCTGCCTCTTCCTCTCTGTGTCTCTCTGTCTCTCACAAATAACACAAAAAGTAAAAAATAAAAAAAAAAATGTTTGAAGTTCTCCTCGCTCAGTACAGTGTTGACTCCACATGCTTGTTTGCCTCATACAGCCTTTATTAAATGAAGGTATGATCTTTCTTCCCTGGGTTTCTTTAGGGCTTTAAATATGAATGGATGTTGAATTCTGTCAAAGACTTTTACTGCATCTCCTAAGATAATCATGTCTTAATCATAGATTCTTGCCAGATGTGGTATATTTTTTAATGTGTATAAAGTTGAATGACACACCCTTACAAAAAAAAAAAAAACCTACACTGCTCATGGTCTAATCCTGTTCTATGATCTCTGTGTGTGTGTGTGTGTGTGTGTGTGTGTGTGTCGCGCGCACTGTGTGGTGTGTAGCTATATGCATGTTCATGTGTGTGTGCGTGTGAGCATACGTGTGTATGTGTGTGGAGACCAGCCATCAATATTGGATGTCTTTCCCAGTCAGTGTCCACTTCATTTTAGAACTCTCACTAAACCCAGAATGCTCATGGCTAGACAGCCAGCCCCGGGCTCCTGCTGTCTCCACCTCCCTGGAGCTGAGAGTCTAGGTGAGGCCACAACTCCTGGCTTTCCCATAGATTGACACCCACATTCTCAGGCTTCTGTGGCAAGAGCTCTACCTAATGAGCCATCCATCTCCCAGCATGACTCCAATTTTAAATTCATTTGGTTTGATTTATTTATTTATTTATTTATTTATTTATTTATTTATTTATTTTTGGGTTTTTGAGGCAGGGTCTCACTCTATTTCAGGCTGACCCAGAGTTCACTCTGTATTCTCAGGGTGGCTTCGAACTCACGATGATCCTCCTACCTCTGCCTCCCGAGTGCCAGGATTAAAGGCATGTGCCACCATGCCCAGCTTTATTTGGTTTTTTTTTATTTATTTATTTATTTATTTATTTATTTATTTATTTATTTTTGGTTTTTTCAAGGTAGGGTCTCACTGTAGTTCAGGCTGACCCGGAGTTCACTCTGTATTCTCAGGGTGGCCTCAAACTCACGATGATCCTCCTACCTCTGCCTCCCAAGTGCCGGGATTAAAGGCATGCGCCACCATGGCCGGCTTTATTTGGTTTATTTTTGAGCAATATTTTTGTTTGTTTTACAATGCTGGGTATTGAACTCAGACATTCGCCAATTCTTAGGAAATGCCCAGTAAGCAACATTGCCAGCCCAGTCTATGGTCCTTTTAATGTATGGCTGAATTTAATTTGCAAATATTTTATTGAGAATTTTTGCATCTGTATTCATCAAAGAGGTTTGCCTCAATTCCACGTCCCCCTTTTTATGTTGTTTTGTTAAATCCCTTAGCTCAGTTTTGGTATCAGGAGAATATTGACCTGACAAAATAAGGTTGGAAGTATTTCTCTCTTGTCCATTTTCTGGGACAGTCTGAAGAGCATTGTTATCTCTTCTGTTCATGTATGTGTGTGTGTGTGTGTGTGTTTGAACATGTTCGTTTGTGCATGAGTGTATGAAATTCACTGCCTTGTATGAAATTCATCAGTTTGGCTCTCCTAAGCAGCCAGCGAACACCAAGGACCCTCCGTCTGTGTCTCCCCGGGGCTGGGATCTCAGGCATGTGTCCTGGGGATGTGAAGCCAGACCCTCATGCTTGCATGACATTGTATGTATTGAGTTACTTCCAAAAACCCGTGATGTTACTTCTTTGTGAAGGTCTGGTAGAATTCATCAGTGAATAATCCTACCCTGCACTTTAAAAAAAAAAAAAAAAAGAGAGAGACATTTAATTACTGTCCAATATCATTGCTTGTTACTGATCTCTTTATGTTGTTGTACCTCTTGGTTCAAATCTGGCAGGCCTTGTTTGTCTAGAGATTGGTTCATTTCGTCTGGATTTTTTAATTTACTGAAATACAAATATTCCCTAATGACCATCTACACTCCAGTGGTTTCTGTCTTAATATGTTTTGGACTTGATTAATTTAAGCCATCTCTTTTTCTTTTACTTGGTTTATTAAAAGTTTGTCAATTGCTTAATCGGCCTTTTCATTACTCTGCAAAAATATGTGATATAAACTAAGGGAAGGGGGTGTGCGGTTTCAGAAGCTTCATTTCCTCATGCCTGGGAAGTTGTGGCAGAGCAACTTGTATTATGGTGGCCAGGAATGAGAGGAGAGAGTTACAGAGAAAGCGACAAGAGGAGGGTGGGAAAGGAAGAGAAAGAGAGAGAGAGAAAGAGGGGTGGGGGGAGGATGCCAGAATACCACATGATGCACACGTTCAGAGCAGCTTATACCTCAGACTCAATTAGCCCTCTTGGCAGTGCCTCCCAGACACTCAGATGTGCTTCACTGACCTCCTGGAAGTTTCCAGTCTAATCATGTTCACATCCCAGATAAGTCACCACGGAAACTGGTCCACCTCTTCAAAGAACCAACTTTGTTTCATTAAGCCTCTGTTTATTCTTTTCGTCTTCATTTCATCAATTTCCACTTTGATCTTTATTAGTTAATTATGTCTACTAATTTGGAGTTCAGAGTTCTTCTTTCCCCAAACCTCCATACCTCACTCATTAATTTTTTTAAGACCTCTTTGCTTTAAAAAAGACAAAAAAGACAAAAAAAGAAAAAAAAAAAAAAAAAAAAAACGGCTCTCGTGTGCCCAAGACTCCGGAAACTTTCTATTATGCCAAGGATGACTTTGAACTTGTGATCCTCCTGCTCCTATCCATCCACAAGTGCTAGAATTACAGATGTGGGCCACCATGCCCAGTGTGCAGTGCCCATGTAAAAAGCCAGGCATAGCCACACGTGCCTGTAACCCCAGTCCTATAGTGGGCAGAGAGAACAGAATCCAGGGTTTCATTTTTAAAGATAAGCGCTCTCCCAACTGACCAGACCCCCCAGCCCCATTGCTTCTCAACGCCAGCACACTCAGCTATGCACAATCCTAGTAGAACTGCCTTGTCTGAATTTAAATGCTTGCAGCGTTTCCTTTTCCCTTCGCTATTTCTTCAAGGAACCACTGATGATTCAAATGCAACATTATTCAGTCTTCCCATTTCATAGTCCCTGCAGCTGCCCCTGGTAGTGACTTCGAGTTTCATTCCATTCTGATCTGATAAGATATAATACACTTTCTCAACTTCTTGTAATTGTTAAGACTTGCTTTATGGTATGGTCTGGAATATTTTGGAATAAGTTTCCAGGCTGCTTGACCAGTGGGTATTCTTAGCTATTATATGGAATATTGTATTTTCTCGGTTAAGTCCAGCTGGCTTATGGTTCAATTCACCCGTGATATCTAGATCACTTCTTCCTTCTGATATAGTAATCTTGTTTGATAGTTATTTTGTTTCTGGGCTTCAAACACATCCACCTTCTCTCTGCTTGCCCTTCCGGTTGCTGCTAAGAAGTTCTGCTACTCTGATTGGCTTGCTTGGAGGGCCACTTTATTCTGTAGTCTTGGCTCTTCTTTCTTGCAATCTTCAGTATTCTTCCTTTGTGTTGGTATTTCAACTGTCATGTGACCTGGAAGTGACCTTTCCTCTTCCTACCTGCTCCAGGTCTAAATGCCTCCTATACCTGGGTGGTTACGTTATTTCTCTATATTAGAGAATTTCTTGCTATAATTTCATTAAATAAGTTTTCTATATATTTAGTCTGAAAATTAGTTACTTTCTCTTTGCTGCTACAAAAATCCATTTACAGGAGGAAGTATTTGTTTCAGCTTTACAATTCCAAGTTACAATGCATTATAAAGCACCGTGTCAGAGCCTGAGGCAGCTGGCCACATTCAGCCCACAGTAAGGCAGCAGAAAGTGGTGAATTCTGGGGCTCAGACAGCTCTCCCCCTTTTTTATATGGTCCAGACTCCCAGCCCATAGGATGCTGCCACCCACACTTAAGGTAGTCCCTCCACCTTAATTAATCTAATCAAGCTAACTCCTCACGGGCATGCCCAGAGGCTGACCTAATCTAGGCCCGTTTCCTAGGTGATTGTAGGTCTTGTCCAGTGGACCACCAATACAAACACCGCCCCCCCCCCGCCCAGTCTATCCTTGAGCTCTGTCCTCTATACCACTGTCATGGGCATTTGTCTGTTTTTAATATATTTTATTTATTTATTTGAGGATAGAGTGTTGAGATTAAAGGCGTGCACCACCGTGCCTGGCCCAAGATTCCTTTTATATGAGTTGCTTGAGTTATATCCACATCACTTGAAAACCTAAATATCAGAGCAATGTTTAATACGAATCTTCCCCTCCAGCTGTGCGGCAGATAGACCGATTGCCAGTGGTTCAATTTTTGACTGTGTATAAAACCTGACACTTTTCTCTGAGTTATAGACTTCTGTGGTATTGTTACCCACTTCTTTGATATAAACATAATTTAAGATGACGCCAACCATCATTTCTGGACATGGAGATACTTCCTGTAGGGTTGAGACTTATTACGAGCGCTCAGCGGGGCCTGCTATTCCAAGTGTGGTTGGGGATTTTAACAACTTAGATACCACTTTGCCTTTTAATTCAGTGAGGGACCAGTTTTGTTCAGGATTATTTTCTCCAGTGGAGATTGTCCCTTCTGATCCCTTGATTGGGGCCACCCTCCTGGGATTTCCTCCCGTGCCCACTATGAAGGGGTGAGAGGAACCGTATAGGTGCTGTAATTCTAAGGAGCCAAGAGCACATGGATCCAGAAACATCTAATAGAAGGGCCCCCGGAGGTATGAAGAGAAAGGCGACCCCGTATTTTATTTCCGTCAGCACTGAGTTTATGACAAGTGAGTAAATTAAGACATTGACTCACTCCTGGCAAATTAAGACATTTGACAAAGCAACGCATCTTCATGCCAAGCATATTACTTTCCACGGTGACCGAATGTTTTGTGCTTTCAAAGGCAGAAGAGGGGGCGGCAGGAGGAGGGCGGGCTCCTGGGGACTGGTCCTAGGTGCCGGCCACTTTGGAATGCTCCTGGATATCTCATGACATTGGCACTTGTCATTACTTTGTTAACGTATTAAAAATAATTACAAAAGCGTGCTTTGGATGTGAACCACGTTATTCTTCTCCAGGGAACCCACTGGAGACGAGGCTATGGTTGGGGACGTTGGGATGCCAAAGGACTAGTTTGGCTCTTGGCCTCCCAGAAGTCAGAACGCAGCAGTAAAATGAGGAGGATCAAATTGTTCCTGAGGCAAAAGAAAAGTACATTTCAAATCAGACTAGCAGAGCCAGAAGAAGTTCATTATGCCTGTGAGGAGAAATGTAATACCCCTACCATGGAAGCATTCTTCTGGAGGTCTAGGACTTAGGTCACTTTGGAGGGAAGGACTCGCTGAAGGCTTCACACAGCACGGGAAATAAGAAGGATAGAGCTGGGCACTCAGGAGGCAGAGATAGGAGGAGCACCGTGAGTTCGAGGCCACCCTGAGACTACACAGTGAATTCCAGGTCAGCCTGGATTAGAGTGAAACCCTATCTCAAAAAAACAAAAACAAACAAACACAAAAAGAACCGGGCGTGGTGGCGCACGCCTTTAATCCCAGCACTCGGGAGGCAGAGGTAGGAGGATCGCCGAGAGTTCGAGGCCACCCTGAGACTACATAGTTAATTCCAGGTCAGCCTGGACCAGAGTGAGACCCTGCCTTGCAAAACCAAAAAAAAAAAAAAAGAAGAAGGATCAATTTGTGTGGACAGAGCCAGGTTCTCAGCATGCACAGAACAAATCTCAGGTAGTCGAACAATCTTGAATACAAAATGAAAATACTACAGCAGATTAATTGTGCATCTTGGAGAAAGGATAGTTTATCTTGCATAGAAATAAGAACAGGGCTGGAGAGATGACTTAGCAGTTGAGACACTGGCCTGCAAAGTCAAAGGACCCAGGTTCGATTTCCCAGGACCCACATAAGCCAGATGCACAAGATGAAGCATGAGTCTGGAGTTCATTTGCAGCAGCTAGAGGCCCTAGCTCACCCCTTCTCCCTTCACCTCCCTCTTTCCCTCTCTCCCTTTCACCCTCAAATTATATATACATATAAAACAAAGATATACATACAGAAGCCATCAGAAGAAAAATCCAATAAAGGCTAAAAATGTCAGGCCCAGGTAACCCCACTTACCATGATATCCGTGAGCTAGAGAGGCCTGGGAACGAGGAACGGACAGGAACACCTGGGAAAGGACTGGCTCAGACCAGAGACAACCGAGAGCCAGGGCTAGGCAGGAAGAGTGCAGCAGGGGAGCCACGCCCACATCAGAGGACACGCCTCCCTGGAAAGGTAGGACAGGTGACAATATCCAGAGGCAGAAGCCAGCCAGGAGGAGGGGCTGTGCACTTTTGGTGGGAGCCGACGTCACCACTTGGGAAATTGTTTCTTGCCTGTGACCAGAAGTTCTTGGGCTTTCATGACCAACTTCACCTCAAGGAAGATTCCTCAGCCATGTACACACATGCAAGCTGACTATAATGTATACATATATATTTATGTGATATAAACGCAACGTTCATACTGTTAAGTACTGCGGCCGTACATCTGTATAATGTATATGTGTTACATACGTCACTCAACCATATCTCATCGATCCATCTCATCTGTTGTAGCAGAGGAAGGGGGGATAATCTGTATAATGTATACGTGTTACATACATCACTCAACCATATCTCATCGATCCATCTCATCTGTTGTAGCAGAGGAAGGGGGGATAATCTGTATAATGTATACGTGTTACCTACATCACTCAACCATATCTCATCGATCCATCTCATCTGTTGTAGCAGAGGAAGGGGGGATAATCTGTATAATGTATACGTGTTACATACATCACTCAACCATATCTCATCGATCCATCTCATCTGTTGTAGCAGAGGAAGGGGGGATAATCTGTATAATGTATACGCGTTACATACATCACTCAACCATATCTCATCGATCCATCTCATCTGTTGTAGCAGAGGAAGGGGGGGTAATCTGTATAATGTATATGTGTTACATACATCACTCAACCATATCTCATCTATCCATCTCATCTGTTGTAGCAGAGGAAGGGGGGATAATCTGTATAATGTATACGTGTTACCTACATCACTCAACCATATCTCATCGATCCATCTCATCTGTTGTAGCAGAGGAAGGGGGGATAATCTGTATAATGTATACGTGTTACATACATCACTCAACCATATCTCATCGATCCATCTCATCTGTTGTAGCAGAGGAAGGGGGGATAATCTGTATAATGTATACGTGTTACATACATCACTCAACCATATCTCATCGATCCATCTCATCTGTTGTAGCAGAGGAAGGGGGGATAATCTGTATAATGTATACGTGTTACATACATCACTCAACCATATCTCATCGATCCATCTCATCTGTTGTAGCAGAGGAAGGGGGGATAATCTGTATAATGTCTGCGTTACATACATCACTCAACCATATCTCATCGATCCATCTCATCTGTTGTAGCAGAGGAAGGGGGTAATCTGTATAATGTATATGTGTTACATACATCACCAACCATATCTCATCTATCCATCTCATCTGTTGTAGCAGAGGAAGGGGGGATAATCTGTATAATGTATACGTGTTACCTACATCACTCAACCATATCTCATCGATCCATCTCATCTGTTGTAGCAGAGGAAGGGGGGATAATCTGTATAATGTATACGTGTTACATACATCACTCAACCATATCTCATCGATCCATCTCATCTGTTGTAGCAGAGGAAGGGGGGATAATCTGTATAATGTATATGTGTTACATACATCACTCAACCATATCTCATCGATCCATCTCATCTGTTGTAGCAGAGGAAGGGAGGATAATCTGTATAATGTATACGTGTTACCTACATCACTCAACCATATCTCATCGATCCATCTCATCTGTTGTAGCAGAGGAAGGGGGGATAATCTGTATAATGTATACGTGTTACATACATCACTCAACCATATCTCATCGATCCATCTCATCTGTTGTAGCAGAGGAAGGGGGATATAATCTGATGTCCTTGGGCCATGGGAAGTGTAAACAGTGCTTTCATGGCCCATTCTTTGAAATAGTCAAAGGAGGGCTCTTAGTGGGTTTTCTGTTGCTATAATGAAATGCCAGAGGGTGACTACTTTATAAAGAAAAAAAATTTACTTAGCTCACAGTTTTGGCTTAACTACCTTCCCCTGGGCCTACCCTTTGAAGAGCCCCCATTTATCACAACACTGCACTGAAAACTGGGCTCCAGGTTCATGGACTGTTTAGGGTACAGACTGAAAATATGCACACCACAGAGTGAGAGAAAATCTAGGGAATCTGAGTGTTTGAGGAAGGCTGGGACCATGGCTACTCATACGAGGTCCAAAACTGTTTCAGGGTCTCTTGGGCACGTGTGTGTATGAAGCTTTGCACTAAGAAATAAATGTCGGCTGGAGAGATGGCTCAGCAGCTACGGCACTTGCTTGTAAGGCCCAATAACCTGGTTTTGATTCCCCAGTACCCACATAAAGCCAGATGCACAAAATGGCACATGCATCTGAAGTCCGCTTGCAGTGGCTGGAGGCCCTGGCATGCCCATTCTCTCTGCTCATCTCTCTTCTCTCTATCTCTCTCTCTGCTTGCAAAAAATAAATAACTCAATATAAAATTAAAAGAATAAATGTGAGGGGCTGGAGAGACAGCTTAGTAGTTAAGGCGCTTGTCTGCAAAGCCTAATGACCCAGGTTCAATTCCCCAGTACCCCCAAAAAGCCAGATGTACAAAATGGCACATACATCTGGGCTAGAGAGATGGCTTAGCGGTTAAGGCGCCTGCCTCCTAAGCCTAAGAACGCTGGTTCCAATCTCCAGCGGTTCCAATCTCCAGGTCCCACGTTTAGCCAGATGCAAAGTGACTCAAGGGCACAATGCCACCCTTGCCCACAAGGGGGCGCACGCATCCGGATTTCATTCGCAGCAGCTGAGAGATTGCTGGCACGCCCATTCTCTATCTGTCTTCCTCTCCCTCTCTCTCTGTCTCTTTCTGCCAGGCACCTGCTCTGGTCTCCCCAGGCCAGAGCACCAGATGCGGAAGGACAACTTCCAGTGACCCCAAACCTTAGCCAAGCCAGAGCCTGAGCCTGCTCTACAGCGAGCTTCTCCAATTCTCTCTGGCAAACTGCTCTGTGGAGCATAGCACACCTTCTGTGTCTCAGATCTCTGAGTGTGAGTGTCTTCCTATGATCCTCATGTATGGTGGAGGTCTTGCACACTGCCTGTTTCAGATCTCTGAGTGTGAGCATCTTCCTATGATCCTCATGTATGGTGGGGGTCTTGCACACTGCCTGTTTCAGATCTCTGAGTGTGAGCGTCTTCCTATGATCCTCATGTATGGTGGGGGTCGTGCACACCTCCCATGTCTCAGATCTCTGAGTATGAGTGTCTTCCTATAATCCTCATGTATGGTGGAGGTCTTGCACACTGCTCGTTTCAGATCTCTGAGTGTGAGCGTCTTCCTATAATCCTCACGTATGGTGAGTGTCTTGCACACCACCCGCTTCAGATCTCTGAGTGTGAGCGTCTTCCTATGTTCCTCATGTATGGTGGGGGTCTTGCACACTGCCTGTTTCAGATCTCTGAGTGTGAGCGTCTTCCTATGATCCTCATGGCACACATATGAGTGTCGTGCAGTCTCCGACTGACAGGAATCCTGTACTAACAAGACACTGTCAGCTCATCCTGGCTCTCTATGCCCCAGGCCCTGGGTCCCTCTCCCTCTGGGTCCCTGACAGTCTCTGCCTGCCATTCCTCTGGGAGGCTTCTGATTTGCTTCTATTCTTGGGCTCACCCCGACTTTATCAGTCACATAGAACCTGCGTCCCTGCAGCCTCTTGAACCCTGCCTTGTGGTCAGGGTGCCCTGTCCTCCCTGCCTCCACCAACACCGGACTTTATCACAGGTCACCTGCGTGACGCCGGCTCTACAACGCGGTCTTGACAACACACAGTAAGGTCTGTCTAAGTGAGTTTAGGTGTGACCACTGGTCCTGCACAGAGCTAGAAGGAAGGCCTGCTGGGCAGGCTGGACCCGAGGGCTGCTGCTGACTGCACCCACTGCACAGCCAGGAGCTCTGAGCATCTTGGTGCTGGCTCTGTCCCAGGGTCAATGTCTATAAAGCCTCTGCAGGGGGGATTGTGTGACCAAGGCCTGGTCTTCGCTGGAGAGTCTCTGCTTCCTCTTGGACAGGCAGCACCGGTAGCCTTGGTGTCTTGCAGTGTGTGAAGAGGCCTCTAGGTGGCAGCACAGCACCAAGATGCCAACTGGTGCCAGGAAGGTCCTGAACATCTCTAGAGGGCACATCCCAGAATCCCTGGATGAAGTGAACACCCAAGGGCAAAAGGCAGGGCCGCCTCTGGGAAAGACTCCCGCTTGTGGAAGGAGGTTCCGTGCTGAGAATTGTGGAAGCGAGATGGGTAGAAGTGGGGACTCAAAGATGGCATCCCGAAAGCTAACGATGGAGGAGAAGGAAAAGAATCACCCCCTCCAGCCCCGGGAGTGTGGGCTATCGGAGATGCACCAGGCTGGGTCGCAGGCTGAGCAGTGAGCAGCACTGGGGCGTGGTGAGGTGGGTGGATGAGAGACAGAGAAAGAGAACGCTTGGGATGGCTCTGTCCACTGTGGGAGCTGAGCCTGCGGCACAGGGTGTCCAGCACTCTTGATTGATACTTGATTCAGCAGAGGGAGCAGGAAGGGAGACCTCGGCTTCTCTCTAAGTGTCTTGGCCCGTGGAAAGATTGTCCCTTCCTCCAAGGTGGCAGTGAAAGCCTGCCGCTGAAGCAAAAGGTTGTAAGTTCTACCCCATGTTAGTTTGTTTTGTTTTGTTTTGTTTTTCGAGGTAGGGTCTCACTCTGGCCCAGGCTGACCTGGAATTCACTATGTAGTCTCAGGGTGGCCTCGAACTCACGGCGATCCTCCTACCTCTGCCTCCCGAGTGCTGGGATTAAAGGCATATGCCACCACGCCTGGCTCCATGTTACAGTTTGAGAAAAAGGACTATTAAAAACATCAACCTAATATTGAAACAAGGGTGTGACATCATAGCTTTTAAGGACATTATAAGGCACAGACTGGCTTTTAAAGAGAAGTGCGAGGAAACACTGGATTGCCATCTGGTGCCAACTCAATAAGGCACTGGACGTTATTTTCATTAGTGGCTTAGCTCAGAATAATACTGATTATTACAGGCTTGGCATGGCCGCACTGGGTCTGTCCTGCCTCACATCTGCTGTTGTCCTGCAGCTCACAGTCCTTGGCAGGGCAACTGTGCCCATTAAACAGAGTCTATAAATAATTATTAAATTGACTTCAAACTGAGTATGGAAATCAATTACTGCTCAAAAACCCACAGAAGTCATTAATCCAAGGCACACTTACAGCGCTCCACGCGCTGTCCCCAGCCCCGGGCTCCGAGGAAATGGGAGGAAATGAAGAGGCACAGCTTGGCTGGTGGGAGGGTGAGCGGGCTATGGGAGAACGAGCTTAGCTACGGGTGAAGCAGCAAGGCCACTGGGCCTGAGATAAGGCTTGTGGGCAGGCTTTGCTTAGCAGGCTGGTCTCAGCTTCCATGAGGGTGAGAGTCGTGCTCAGGGGAGCTGCTGGCAACTTCTGCTCTGACCAGGACTACAGTTCTGTGCTTTTGTTAAAAAAAAATTTAATTAATTAATTTATTTGAGAGAGAGAGAGGAGGAAGAGAAAGAGAGAAAGAAAAAATGGGCATGCTAAGGCCTCTAGCCACTGCAAACAAACTCCAGACATATGCACCCCCTTGTGCATCTGGCTTAAGTGGGTCCTGGGGAATTGAACCGGGGTCCTTAGGCTTCATAGGCAAGCACCTTAACCACTAAGCCATTCCCCAGGCTGAGTTCTGTGTTTTCCTAACAGGTGAGTCTAGGCACAGCTACTTCTGAACAGTTGAGAACAACTGCAGGCCAAGGCTGTCCATTTCCTAACCACTTAACAATTCCTTTGGAACCAAGATCAGCACTTTATTGATTAAAACTGCTTTATACCATACATTCTTTCAATGTATTGTTGTGACAGATTTAACGAATTATATACAAATTAGAATACATGGTGCACATTTGAAACACAAAGTCAGTGGCACTGTAGTTCCTGTGCTGATTTACAGGTCTGTTACATGGAATTCTCTGTGATCTCTCCCATCATAGCATGTTGATTTACAGGTCTATTACATGGAACTCTCTGTGTTCTGTCCCATCATAGCATGTTGATTTACAGGTCTGTTACATGGAACTTTCTGTGATCTCTCCCATCATAGCATGCTGGTTTACAGGTCTGTTACATGGAACTCTCTGTGATCTCTCCCATCATAGCATGTTGATTTACAGGTCTATTACATGGAACTCTCTGTGATCTCTCCCATCATAGCATGTTGATTTATAGGTCTGTTACGTGGAACTCTCTGTGATCTCTCCCATCATAGCATGTTGATTTACAGGTCTATTACATGGAACTCTCTGTGGTCTCTCCCATCATAGCATGTTGATTTACAGGTCTGTTACGTGGACTCTCCATGATCTCTCCCATCATAGCATGTTGATTTACAGGTCTGTTACATGGAACTCTCTGTGATCTCCCATCATAGCATGCTGATTTACAGGTCTGTTACATGGAACTCTCTGTGCTCTCTCCCATCATAGCATGCTGGTTTACAGGTCTGTTACATGGAACTCTCTGTGATCTCTCCCATCATAGCATGTTGATTTACAGGTCTGTTACGTGGACTCTCCGTGATCTCTCCCATCATAGCATGCTGATTTACAGGTCTGTTATGTGGACTCTCTGTGGTCTCTCCCATCATAGCATGCTGGTTTACAGGTCTGTTACATGGAACTCTCTGTGCTCTCTCCCATCATAGCATGCTGATTTACAGGTCTGTTACATGGAACTCTCTGTGATCTCTCCCATCATAGCATGTTGGTTTACAGGTCTATTACATGGAACTCTCTGTGCTCTCTCCCATCATAGCATGTTGGTTTACAGGTCTATTACATGGAACTCTCTGTGCTCTCTCCCATCATAGCATGTTGATTTACAGGTCTGTTACGTGGACTCTCCGTGATCTCTCACATCATAGCATGTTGATTTACAGGTCTGTTACATGGAACTCTCTGTGATCTCTCCCATCATAGCATGCTGGTTTACAGGTCTGTTACATGGAATTCTCTGTGATCTCTCCCATCATAGCATGCTGGTTTACAGGTCTGTTACATGGAATTCTCTGTGATCTCTCCCATCATAGCATGCTGGTTTACAGGTCTGTTACATGGAACTCTCTGTGATCTCTCCCATCATAGCATGTTGATTTACAGGTCTGTTACATGGAACTCTCTGTGGTCTCTCCCATCATAGCATGTTGATTTACAGGTCTGTTACATGGAACTCTCTGTGATCTCTCCCTTCATAGCATGTTGGTTTACAGGTCTGTTACATGGAACTCTCTGTGATCTCTCCCTTCATAGCATGCTGGTTTACAGGTCTGTTACACGGAACTCTCTGTGCTCTCTCCCATCATAGCATGTTGATTTACAGGTCTGTTACACGGAATTCTCCGTGTTCTGTCCCATCATAGCATGTTGATTTACAGGTCTGTTACATGGAACTCTCTGTGATCTCTCCCATCATAGCATGCTGGTTTACAGGTATGTTACATGGAACTCTCTGTGATCTCTCCCATCATAGCATGTTGATTTACAGGTCTGTTACATGGAACTCTCTGTGTTCTGTCCCATCATAGCATGTTGATTTACAGGTCTGTTACATGGAACTTTCTGTGATCTCTCCCATCATAGCATGCTGGTTTACAGGTCTGTTACATGGAACTCTCTGTGATCTCTCCCATCATAGCATGTTGATTTACAGGTCTATTACATGGAACTCTCTGTGATCTCTCCCATCATCGCATGTTGATTTACAGGTCTGTTACACGGAACTCTCCGTGATCTCTCCCATGACAGCATGTTGATTTACAGGTCTGTTACATGGAATTCTCTGTGATCTCTCCCATCATAGCATGTTGGTTTACAGGTCTGTTACGTGGAATTCTCTGTGATCTCTCCCATCATAGCATGTTGGTTTACAGGTCTGTTACATGGAACTCTCCGTGATCTCTCCCATCATAGCATGTTGATTTACAGGTCTGTTACATGGAACTCTCCGTGATCTCTCCCATCATAGCATGTTGGTTTACAGGTCTGTTACGTGGAATTCTCTGTGATCTCTCCCATCATAGCATGTTGGTTTACAGGTCTGTTACATGGAACTCTCTGTGGTCTCTCCCATCATAGCATGTTGGTTTACAGGTCTGTTACATGGAACTCTCTCTGTTCTCTCCCATCATAGCATGCTGATTTAGAGTTTAGACATACTCTAGTATGCGGGATTTGCCTGGACACTGCTCCTCTTCAACATGGCCAAGAAGAAAGAAGGCAATAAGTTCTTAACAACTTAGGAAGAGGGCTTCGAGTTCACCATAGAAACACTTCACCAGGCAGGTGAAGAACAGGGGATGTTAAACTATATCCAAATGCCACCCTACCACCCCATGAAAAGGACACATCAGTTTGGGTGCAGTGACATCACAGAGGGAGAAACAAGAGGAGCCAGGGCCCTGCTAAAGTCACAGACCACGGGGCGCTGTCTTCAGCTCTGCTTCCTGCCCCTGTGACACTTCTACTCTCGCTCAGGTATGCACCACCACAGAACAATAGAAGGGGCCCATCCTAGGTGTGTCCTTCTCCAGGGCACACCTGCATGTGGACTGTCTATTCTATTCCTGGACCAGGTGCCCAGAACCGTAACACTCCTGAAACTGTAAGGGTGAGTAAAGTGGATGCGCCCATCAGTTAAGGCTGCCTTTGGGAGCCTGAGACATGGGATGCGTGGAGTTCTTGGATATGTGACTGATCACACCCAGACCTCAGGGACACCAAACCCAGTGGTGCTTTTTGCCATCACTGGAAACCACTCTCCACCATCTGTGTCTGAGCTCAAGTTCTTTCTCATTGCATAGAGGATCTCAAGGATCCTACGTGAATCGCACCTGACTTTCTGATAGGAAGATGTGCCTTATTATGGCACACAGCATATACCTATCTATAGCATTTGACTCTCTAAATGACACCTGCCCGGCTCCCAGTGCACCCTCATTTTGCGGAGAGCTATAGCTCATATGGCAGTTGGGTCAACTTACCCGACACCACACCTTCAGTCTTTATCACGGGGGGTCACTCTTGTATCTGTGTTGTCTCTGCAGATTCAGAACAGGGACATGATGTATTTGTTACTTTTCTTACTGCTGTAACTGAATACCTGATGGAAGGAAGGAAGGAAGGAAGGAAGGAAGGAAGGAAGGAAGGGAAGGAAAGAAAGAAGAGAGACAGGTAAGGAGGGATGGAGGGAGGGAAAAAGAAGGAGGAAAGGAATACAAAAGGAAAGGAAAGGAGATGAGAGGAATGGGGACAGGCTCTTTATATTTTATGCACACAGGTATATGTACGTGTGTATCATGTTACATGGTTTCGTATGTGTGTGGGCACATATGTACATGTGTATACACATGTATGTGGAGGCAGGTAGCTTCCTCAGTCACTGTCCACTGTCCTTCTCTCATGCAACATGGAGCTCACTGATTCATCTTGAGTAAGCCCTGTGTATAAGCTAAGCCCCAGTAGTGCTGGGATATCATTCCAGTAATTTCTGTCCACATCAGAAGTCCACAGGCTAGGAGCGACACTGATGTCAACCCTGGTGAGGGCCAGGAGAAGGCATATCCCACTCATGTAGTCACGCAGACATATTGAGTACCTCTCCCAGCCTCATGTTCTCTGCCCTGTCTGGTCCTCAGTGGAGTGGATGAGGCCACCCACCCTTGGAGGACCATTGTCCCGTTCATTTCACAGACTCCGATGTTAATCTCATCTAGAATTATCATCACAATCTGGAATAAGTCCTAACCACCGCATGGCCCTGAGAGGGTGGCATGTAAATTGAGCCATCACAGAGTTTATTTGTTCCTCCTGTGGTGGTGAATCACTCTCTTCCACTTCTTTTCAAACATGTCTTCATGTCCGATCCCTTTTGCCTCTCCTACAAGTGCCATGCAGGAAGGCGTCTTCTCTGCCACCGCCGCCCCATGACGCATTGGCTCTCCGACGGTACTGTCGACTTCTGCTTTATGTGATCATGACTCCCTCCTGCTAGGCCAGAGCTCTTTGAGGATCCAGCCGGTTTGCTTTATAAAGGGCCTTGGGCATGGGTGAAGCAGCCTCTGGAGGTACGAAGTGGGTGGAAACGGTCCCAGAGTGACTGCCGCCTCCTCTCATCAGAAACCCCCTTCCTCGCCTTCTTGAAATCTGGTGTTCTGTTCTCCCAAGCCAGGTGTGGGTCAGCCATTGTTTTATATCCACTTCCTGGCTCGTCCTCCATCTAGCTAATATTAGAGGACCCTCATTCTACCTCATGTGGTTCTTAGCAGAATTCTGGTTTTCACAGCCGCAGAAAGCCTCCTGTCTTGTTGGCTATTGGCCAACAGCTATGCTGAGTCCCACACAGCCCCACAGCTCCCTGGGCATGGACTTTCAGAGGTCATCCACCATATGACCACTGGAGGCCAGACTAAGTATCTCTTGCTATGGTCAGCTAAGAGGAGTTCATGTGTAAAGAAATGCCTTCATGGTGCCAAACCCTGGGGACTTCTTGTCTGAGTGCCTGTCCGAAATAACTTTACCTGTTAGCTCAGCTGTCCCTGTCACATCATTCAGTGGCCACTCCCCGATGACCCCAGCAAGAGGACATCACTACCCAGAAGCTCCATTGTAGCCCTATCCTGCCAAAAGTTTTTGTACAGGGCTGGAGAGACGGCTTAGTTCACGTGCTTGCCTGTGAAGCCTGAGTACACATGGTTTGACTCTCCAGATCCCATGAAAGCCAGACACACAAAAGTGAGGCAAGTGCAAGGTCGCACATGCCCACTAGGTGGCGCAAGCGCCTGGAGTTCAATTAAAGTGGCTGAGGTCCTGATGCACCAATTCACTCTCTGTGTCTCTCTTTCTTTCTCTCTCTCTCTCTATTTCTATATATAGAAATATATTTCTATATACATTTTTATATGTGTTTCTATATATATAAAGTATCTGTGTGGGAAGTACCACCATTGTCTAGGAGATCTTTACTATGTTACACCCTGATCCGCCTGTTGTCTCTCCACAGCAATGCAAGCTCTATGAGAGGAGGAACCTACCTCCTCCACCTTGTTCAATCTGGATCCGTGTCTGGTGTGTGGTGCTGACAGCATGGTCCGTTAGCTGACTGCATATGGAGCACATGTCTGGTTCACTCATGGGTCCTTGACGATCCAGGGTGGCCCAGAGGACAGCATGGAGCACAGGGATGTCTACCTATAGCAACCAGTAAAGAAAACTCCAGGGTTCAAATTCTGAGTATCATGTTGCTTAGTTCATTATGTTATATATATTATAATAATATATATTATATTATGGAAATATAATATGTTGTATAATGGAAAGCAATAATGCAAATATTGTTGGCAGAAGGAAGTTGTCAGGACTCTCAACATTTCTAACCTGTGTGTGCGTATGTATGTATGTATGTATATATGTATGTATGTATGTATGTATGTATGTATGTATGTATGTATGTATGTATGTATATATGTATGTATGTATATATGTATGTATGTATGTATATATGTATGTATGTATGTATATATGTATGTATATATGTATGTATGTATGTATGTATGTATGTATGTATGTATGTATGTATGTATGTATGTATGTATGTATGTATGTATGTATATATGTGGAAGCCCAGTTTTTTCTCCTGCTAACCTTCTTCCTTTGTCCATTAGATAAAATAAGAGCATGCCTTACAATCAAGCTGGTCTTGTCCCTGATGTGTGCCTAGGACGGTGGACTCTGCCACTAACAGAGCACTGTCTGGTTAGATGAAAGCAAAGCCATGCGCCAGGAAGGCTGGGTGACCCAGCTCCGTCTCACCACACGCATCATATCACTGACATAAAAGCACTACAATCTCTCTCTGGCTTCAATCACTCATTGTCGTTTTTAGAAAAAGCGTACAACTGTGAGTGCAGCCGCTATTATCAAAGCTTAGCTAATCTTCCTGATGATGATGGACGCCTCGGCTCATCTAATAGCTTGGAAGATCCTTGGAGATCCTGGCACTGCTTTATCGGAACGAATCGTGGATAACACACTCAATTTGTCCTCCTCTTCTCTCCTCCTCCAGCATTTTCAGTGCATCGCTGGACAGTTCGAGGAAGGCCGAGCCCACGGTGATATTGCTCCCATGGGAGAACTCGGGCTGTCCCAGCTGGCCAGAGCTGCAGAGCCTGATTGGGCTGGCTAGTCAACTTGACATCTGAGCATTGACAGCAACTGCAGATGATCTTCAGATACCGAGCTGAGCTGCGGATGCAGTCCAGTATTTACTACTCGGGAGGAATTTGCATTCATCATTTGTCATGATCTAAACAGCTACAAGGACACATCCCACACCGCACCCTGTGCAACTACGTGGGCGAAAGGGCTTCTCTCCACATCCTCTGGTCTCCCTGAGCCCTTCTCGCACAGCTGTAGAATCCCTAGTAGGCGCTCTTAACTCCCCACGGACTTCAACAACTCGAGAACCTTCCTTTACTCTCCCAAAGTACCAGGGCAAAAGGCTGTCCCTCAAGAGCATGTGTGGGGTTCAGGAGCTGTGAGTACAAACTCATTATCAATCCTGTTAGATGCTCTGAGTCACTGCTTCGTGTCCCACTCTTATTCTGCCCAGGGAGGAGTGGATGGGCTCCAGAATGGTTACTGTGCCCCAAACCCACAGATGAAGAATGCTACCAAGGATCCTAAACCACTTCAAAGTAGTAGTTGAGATGAAGAATGCTACCAAGGATCCTAAACCATTTCAAAGTAGTAGTTGAGATGAAGAACGCTACCAAGGATCCTAAACCACTTCAAAGTAGTAGTTGAGATGAAGAACGCTACCAAGGATCCTAAGCCACTTCAAAGTAGTAGTTGAGATGAAGAACGCTACCAAGGATCCTAAACCACTTCAAAGTAGTAGTTGAGATGAAGAACACTACCAAGGATTCTAAACCATTTCAAAGTAGTAGTTGAGATTTTGTGCAGAAAAATGCCAGGATCTACAGCCGGCAAGATGGCTCAGCAGGTAACATTGTGCAAGCATGAGGGTCTTCGCTTGGATTCCCAAAACCCATGTAAAAGCTGGGCATTGAAGTGCCTGTCTATAAACCCAGTGCTGGGAGGTGGAAACAGGAAAATTCCCGAAAGCTCACTGAGGGGTTACTCACGAGGAATCCGTGAGCTCCATGTTCCATGAGAGAAGCAGTGCAGAGTGACTGAGGAAGCTCCCTGAGAGACTTCCTGCCTCACACACATGTGTACACATGTACATACACGCTCACACACATATGAAACCACGTAATATGAAAACACACATACACGGGCCTGTGTGCATCAAATATAAAGAGCCTTTTTTAAATTAATTAATTAATTTTAATTAATTTATTTATTTATTTTTGCTTTCTGCACATGGAAGGAATCCTTCCTTTCCTCCTTGGAAAGATGGAAACAGTGGTGTCCACGCAGTGTACGCTTTCCCACCTTCCTCCCCAGATCCCAGGAACGGCGTCTGATTTCTGTGGCATACATTCGCACATGTATGAACATACATGCAGGCACAATATATACACGTGACAAAGACCGTGCCTGGTGCCCTTGCTATGGGGTGTACAAGCAGATAAGGAACCGCCCACGCGGGCTGGCCATTTGCTTCACGTCTATATCAGAATGAATTCCCCACAGGAAGCCTCCCTGTTGAGCAAAGGTATTTCATTTTTCCAACTCTAACTATAGTGCAATTCATTTCTTTTTTTAGTTTGATTGGGCCTTATTTTGTATATTTTGAAAAACGTATTGTATGCCTAGATGCTTAGGATACTGTGTTGAAAATTTGATTGACTTTATCCTCTTGTAATTATGAAATAAAATTTCCTCATGGTCATATTCTGAGCATGGAAACTTACATTTTGAAATGAAGGGTTAGTTATCTCCTAAACTTTTAAATTGGTGTTGCCATCATACATACTTATTTAGCTTTTGATTTTTTTCACTTTATTTGAGACCTAATAAATAAATTAGTTAAAAATCTATCAACTTATAATGCTGCTCTTTATTATTTTTTTGCTTCTTATTTATTTATTTATTTTGCTCTTTATTACTTCCTTTTCTATTTTATTTGTTTGTTTGTTTGTTTGTTTGTTTGTTTGTTTGTTTGTTTTTTTCAAGGTAGGGTCTCACTCTAGCTCAGGCTGACCTGGAATTCACTATGTAGTCTCAGGGTGGCCTCAAACTCACGGTCATCCTCCTACCTCTGCCTCCCGAGTGCTGGGATTAAAGGCGTGTGCCACCACGCCCAGCTCCTTTCTATTATTTCTGCCTCTGAAATAACTTGGTATTTTTATGGTTCCAGTTTATATCCCTCCCACTCTGATTTTTTATGACTATTTTGCTGTTTTAGTGGCTGTTTTTTTTTTTTTGGTAAAACAAACTTAAGTATCACATTCTAACAGTGAGTGATGCTATTCGTTTCTTAAACAGTGTGAGAAGCTTGCGGCTGTGGAGGTGGACACACATATTTAATCCCAGAGGATGGACAGCAAAAGCAAGGCTAGTGGGAGTTCTGGGCCAGCCTTGGGCACATATAAGACTTGTAAGACACTGTTTCTAAGTAAATAAAAAATAAACAAACAAACAAACAAACATAAAGTAAGTCTCAACAGTGTAATTCTTTTTTTGAGAGAGAGAAAGACATAGAAAAACAGAGAGAGAAAGAGGAAGAAGCAGAGAGAGAGAGAGAGAATGGGCACACCAGAGCCATTTCAGCCACTGTGAATGAACTCCAGACACTTGCGCCCCCTTGTGGGCAAGCGCAGCATTGCGTGCTTGCATCACTTTTTGAGTCTGGCTAAACATGGGTCCTGGAGAATTAAATGGACGTTCTTAGGCTTGGCAGGCAGGCGCCTTAACCACTAAACCATCTCTGCAGCCCTCAACAATGTAATTCTTTTCCTTATCTCTGGGTTTGTGATGAATGCAGAAGCCATTTTACTGCAATTTCATGTTATAACCCCCCAGTGCATGTTATGTTTTTAAAAACATTCTTTATGGAGGATTTAGTAATAGGTGGTCTTTTTCCTTATTCGGGTAGTTGAAATGTGTGGTGTGCTCCATTCTCTTGTCATAGACCCACCTTTCAGCTCACCAGTTCCTTCTCCAAGGAAAGCCTCCTGTGGCATTTCTGGTGGGACTCTGTATTTATGCTGTCCCCCCAGAACACCTCACCTAACTGATCCTTAAGAAAGCTTTGGATCTCTGTAGAAAGCTGTGAACTCACAGCTCTTTTCTTTCCACTTCTTGTTTATAAAGAGCTTGTGTCGTAACTGCGTTCCTTTCTGTCATAATGTAATGTCAGAAGTGTGATCCTCTTTATGTCACAATGAAGTGTCTTACTAGTGTTTTCTTCATGGTTTTGCTTCTGTGTTTCATTAATTCAATCTGTGGGATTGTAGCATTCATCAGATTAAAATAATCCCGGTCTTCTCAGCTTTACTCTTTCATTGCTTCCTTCCTCCTCCTCTGCTTCCTTCCTCCTTGCTTCTTCATCCTCCTCCTTCCTCCTCCTCTTCTTCCTTCCCTTCCTTTTTTGCCACTTCCTCCCCAGCAGATTTTTCTTATAAATTTCCACTATTGATACATTCTCTGTATTTTTAAATTTTTATTTGTTCATGCGTGTGTGTGCGTGTGTGCACACACACAGAGGCATAGGTGTGGCAAAGTTTCTTGCTGCTGCAAACAAATGCCCATCCAGCTTGACATGGGTGGCTGGGGAACTGCACTCTGCGTGCCTTTGCCTTCAACCTCTGAGCCATCTCCCCTCCCCTTCTCTGTTTACACTTATCCTGGAGATTTCTGGTGTTCAACCGACTGTTAAGTTCATGTATTTGTGTTTACTGTCGATTCCAATAACATCTTCTCAGCTTCACTGCATGGACTTCTCTTCTGTGAAGCTCTCTTCTAAGAAGTTCTATCTACTGTCACAGCTGCGGTGAACTCTCATCGCTGAACATTTGAGTGTGATGTTGAAAACTCTCCCGTGTCTCCTCTTAGCACGTTGTCCATATGGAGTAGTTAGAGCAACATTTTAATTTTTTTTTGTTTTGTTTTGTTTTTGATGCAGGGTCTCACTGTAGCCCAGGCTGACCTGAGATTCACTATGTAATCTCAGGGTGGCCTCCAACTCCTGGTAATCCTCCTACCTCCGCCTCCCGAGTACTGGGATTAAAGGCGTGCACCACCACATCCGGCTTTTTTTTTTTTTTTTTTTTAATTTTTAAAATTATTTTTTTGGAGAGAGAAACAGAAAAGAGAGAGAGAGAGGGAGGGAGAGGAAGGCAGAGATGGGCGCGCCAGCAGTGTCTCAGCTGCTGTGAACGAAATCCAGATGTGTGCACCCCCTTGTGGGCAAGTGTGGCATTGCACCCTTGCATCATTTTGCATCTGGCTAAACATGGGACCTGGAAATTGGAACCACTGGAGATTGGAACCAGTGTTCTTGGGCTTAGGAGGCAGGCGCCTTAACCCTAAGCCATCTCTCCAGCCCTTTTTTTTGTTTTGTGTTTTTGAGGTAGGGTGTCACTCTAGCCCAGGCTGACCCGGAATTAGTTTCAGGGTGGCCTCAAACTCATGGTGATCCTCCTACCTCTGCCTCCCAGAGTGCTGGGATTAAAGGTGTGCGCCACCTTGCCCAGCTACATTTTAAAATTTGTATCTGTTCATTCTAAAGCCTGTGTTGCCACCGGGTCAGTTTCAATGGACTCATTTCTTCTTGTTGTGAGCATGTTTCCCCTCCATTGGAAATCCTGGTGCTTTGTTGTGCACAGTGCAGCTGTGTGACTTCACTGGGTGCCGGGAATTTCTGTCCCTAGAGATGCCTTTGAGCTTCTTCTCGAGAGACCATTCATTTACAGGTCTGTATTCTCAAACAGTAGTTTGGGTCTTTCATGTCTGACTTCTAAGTATTTGTTTCTAGAATGGGAATGGTGATCAGAAAAGACCATGCCTAAGAGTCATTAGAAACGCCTTCAGAGGTTGTGGTTTTATATCTCATGGGGTTCTGTTAACCATCCCGCAGGGCACAGGACCACCCCTCCCAAAGCCAGCAGTCATCAGCAGTGACTGTGGGGCTATCACTGAGAAGCAGTCATCGCCATGGTAAGCCAAGGACATCAACGCGCGGTGAATTACAAGTGTCTCAGCTGTTGGTAGGAACAGATACTGTTCTCGGTCCTGAATACTGTATACTGGCACGATTCCCCCTTCTCAGCCTCCAGCCTGCTCCTCAAATGCTTTTAAGAATGTGGCTGTTCATGCAGCAGAGCTCCTCTGCACATCTCCAAAGCTTTCTCTCTGCGTCTGCCTCCTCCCCACTCTGCACTGTGAGTTCCAATCACCTCTTCCCATCACTTCCTACCTCTTCTCCTCAGCACATAGACTGGCGGGTCTAGCAGGGCACCCTTCCCTCTGCCTAAGCTTTGAGACACCCTGCAGGCAGCAAGATGCATCAACTGTCACCTCCCAAGATGCATCAACTGTCACCTCCCAAGATGCATCAACTGTCACCTCCCAAGATCCATCAACTGTCACCTCCCAAGATGCACCAACTGTCACCTCCCATCATTTATTTCTCAGCTCTCATAGCCTTCATCATGTGACGTCACCTTGGAAATACGTGCTTGATTCATTTCATCTAGTGCTTTGGCAGCTTTAGACAGAAGAATAAAAATAATCCCTTTCTTGATGAGACCCATGCATTTGTTCATGTTAACAATCCTGAACAGGGGATTTCTTGGACTTTTGTTCTTTCGTGGCACAGGGGGTGTCAGATTTCTGTCTCAGGGCTTGAGGGAAAGTGTAGGTCTCACCAGTGATCTGTATTCAGAAATTAGAATTCAAGGTGTGATGTTATTGTCATGCAAGAATTTCAAAGCCAGACACACAGGGGATTAGCAAATGTGTCCCAGTCCTTAAAAATCTGAGGACTCATCTGGGTATAGTTTGAGTTTTATAAAGTAAAATGTAATGAAGTCAAATCATATTTGATCTTTAAATCTTGGGTACAAAATTATGAAGAAAACGTAAAGTATTTTACACTAAGGAAGTGGTGTGTTACCTCCCAGTCAGCAATATGTAATCGCAGATCTCCTTGGCCTCCTGACGCCTCTCTGATACACTGAATGGTTCAGCATTTCATGCCAAGCCTTTCAATTTCTAAGAGAATGACTCAAACGGGGCCAATTCTGCCCTGATGCTCATGGGGCAAGAAACACTGAGAAGAATTTACCCTTCTTCTGTCACCTGTGTCCCCCACCCGCCCCAGCCTTCCCTGTGAGCGCAGTCTCACTGAGCAGCAGCCCCCTGGCCCTTCTGAACTCTGTTTCACATGCACACGCAGGCCAGTGTGTGTTGGTTTCAGTTTAGAAAATCTTCAAGGGACGTTCCCATGACCTAGAGCTGCTGAAAGTTTACCGGGATGTAGACGAAGGGGGACACCCGGATATGGAATGCAGTGTGGAGGCCCACCTCAGTGCCCTGTTCTGAACTAGACTTCTGCCTATTTAAATGTGTCTTTTTACAGTCTCAGCTTGCCAATGGACTCACACAGAAAAAAATACTGGAAACTCTGTTCAAACAGTGTACGTTTTCTCTTCACACTGAGTTAGGCATTAAGGAGGGAGGGCCCAGCGAGGCACGATTCTATCTGTTACAGTCAGATATGCCCATGTTGTGCAGGCGTGCTTCTGTTTGTTCGTGTTCATGTAGGCATGTTCACTGACGGGGTAGCCACGTGTATGTGCATGAGGAGGACAGAGGACAACCTTGGGTATAATTCTTCAGGTATCATTCACTTTCCCCCCACCCCAGAGTCTCTTAGTGGCTTAGAACTTCCCAAGAAGGCTAAACAGTGAGCCCAAGGGGTCTTCCTGTATCCTCCTCAGCACTAGGATTATAAGCATTCACCATCATGCCCAGGGTTGGTTTTTTTTTTTTTTTAAAAAATTTTTTAAATTTTATTATTTTATTTATTTTTGGAGAGAGACAGACAGAGAGGGAGAGGGAGACAGATAGAGATGGGCGCGCCAGCAGTCTCTCAGCTGCTGTGAACAAAATCCAGATGTGTGCACCCCCCTTGTGGTCAAGTGTGGCATTGCACCCTTGCGTCACTGCATCTGGCTAAACGTGGGACCTGGAGATTGGAACAGGGTTCTTAGGCTTAGGAGGCAGGCACCTTAGCCGCTGAGCCATCTCTCCAGCCCTTCTTATTCTTTTTAATGTGGATTCTGAGAATAGAACTCAGGACCTCATGCTTACCTAGAAAGCACTTTGCTGACTTAAACTCTCCCCAAAGTGGCTGTGCTTTTGTGCCAAACATATAGGTCCATGTGATCGTGACAGGAGTTGATTCAATTTGGGAATTAAGTTTTGATGTAGTGCTCACAGACATAAATAAATAATTATCCTTTTGAATTAAAGGATTACATATGAATAAAGGATGAAGAAAATGGTTCACCATTAACAGTGACACATGCTCACAATCTCAGCCATTTGGGAGGCTGGGGCAGGAAGATCACAAGTTTGATGCCAGCCTGGGCTACACAGTGAGACCCTGTCTCAAAATGAAAAGCATATACACATATACAACCTAAGACCCTCAAACCAAGAATTTGACAATTCGAAATGTGTTAGCAGCCACAGTCCTTAAATATTTTAGGATCTTGGCTGCACTGTTGAAAAAGACAGAACCAGCCTCTGCTCGTAACTCGCTGGGTGCTCTTCATAGGATCTGAGGCAGGGAGCCTCCATTGGTGACCTCGGCATTCAATGCCTGTCCTTGACATTTCCTGCTTGTTTCTTTAGCTGGGGAAACTGGTATGACTCGAACACAGCCACAGATAGGGCTCTGGCTATGGAATTCCCACTGCCTTGATGTGCTGAAAAGAAAAGACATGAGTGAGATGTGTGTGGGGGTTGGCCATTGGATGGTGCTCTGTCTGCACTCACACGTGTGTTTTAAGAGGGAACTGAGGCTTCAGGAAGGAAGGGGAGGTGGGGAGGGGAGGGGAGGGGAGGGGAGGGGAGGGAGGCTGCATCACATCGAACCTCCTAAGCACTCAAGGTCTGGGAAGCCAGCTTGCCTCTGATGCTTGGCTCCATCCTGCATCCTGCATCCTGCATCCTGCTCTGTCTCCCTCCAAGAGTGCCCGAGGCAGAAGTGAGCACGTTTGTGGTTGCTTCGTGTGTATCAGAACTGCAACAAGACAAATCCCCAGGAAGAGAGATTCCTCTCCCAGCATCTAGATTCTACCTCACCGGGAGCCTTCTCCACATGGAACCTGAAAACCAGACCTGATTCCTGAGGAGAGACAGTCTCACGGTAAGCTCCACGCAGCAAGGAACCCCAAAGGATAGAGGCTCCATGGTGCAGCATCCCCTGTGTGTCTGGTGGCCCAGAGGAGAACCTGAGCCCGTTGTCAGGATGACTGCCACTCCAAGGAGAGGGGTGACAGGGACACGACTCGAAGCAAGTAAGCTCAGAGCTCCCGCTGCAGGCAGATTTCACAGACACAATCTCCCATGGAGAGAAGAATGGTAAAAGATGACTGACTCCCGGCACAGGGAGCCTCCTGAGTCTTCCAGCACAGGGTATGACTTCATGCTAAGTTTTCAACTTTATACTGCCAAGCAACAAAACAATATTGAAAGTCACAGAGAGGGCCTGGGCCCCACCAAATTCTAATTGCTGTGGTCAGAACAAGTTTCGGGGGTCACACAAACTGTCATCTTTTGGCTTGTGTCACTGCTGTTCACAAACTGGGCACATTCCTGGTCTCCACATGTTTCAGATCAAGCAAGGAACAGTCATGAGATGCAAAGAGCATTGATAGGATGCAGTTAGCATTAATGGAATGCACGGAGTGTCAGTGAGATGTGTGAAGTATAAAATAAGTGTAAATGGTATGCAGGGGCTGTTTGTGGCGTGCAAGGAGTGTCAATGGGACACAAGGAGTGTTGATGGGATGCAAGGAGTATTTGTGTGACACAAGGAGTATTTGAGAGAAGGAGTATGTGTGGGATGCAAGGAGTATGTGTGGGATGCGAGGAGTACTAATGAGATGTGAGGACTAATTATGAGACGCATGTCTCTGGGGATCACGCTCCCACTTGGCACAGTGGCTGGTGGAGAAAAGTGGCATGCCAGCCCCTTCTCACTGGTAGATGCTCTGCAGCCTCGAAGGAGGCTTCCATGCTGAAGGTCCTTGGAAGAGAAAGTGGGGTGAGGCCGCAAGCACCCTGCATGCTCTTCACCAGCCTGCTGCAAACCTGGCTCAGAGAGAACTGTATTTGGATGACAGTATCTTGTTCCAGAACCTTCCCAGCCTGCCATGCAGGAAAGCACAGGAGGTTGCCCAACCCAAACTCCCAAGAGGGAGCCCCCTGGACCATTCCCCCCATGGTTATCAGAATATCTGCTCACAGGTCTGTTCCTCATCCCATTCCCATTGAACAGCATTCTTTCCTCCACACACTGGCAACGAGCAGCCTTCTCAACACCCACTTCCACGACAAACAGCCGCAGCACAGCTGTATCACATGATGGCCAAGTTTTCACCTAGACAATGGCTTTAAGAACAAAGCCTGTGTGCTCGGAACATTTTGTTCCTTTTGCCCCAATCTGATTGCATGTCAATTTGGATGCGTGTGGTTGTGGGTGCGGGTGCCAGTGGGCAGGGCTGTGGTCTGCTACTTCACCTGTAGACTGGTGTTGCTGCTGTGCCCAGGACTGGCTCACGAAGGAGAGAGAGCAGCCAGTGTGCCCCGGGGCCTCGTTTCCCCAGGCCGGGTCTGCAGGCAGCACATTCAGGCGGAAGTCCCATAAGCAAGGCACTTTCCATAGCCTTAATCAGTCTGTCCTCAGCTGAGACCGAGGGAGTCCCGTGGAAAGAACAGGGCTAAGGGTAGCTGTGCCCGACAACAAATGCACTCAGCATCTCCCCCACATTGACAAGCCACTTAAAGAAAACTGTAAAGTTAGTGTTTAGTGCCTGAGTTTCTGCTGTTTCTGCCCTGTGCATGAGCCTGCTCAGTTGGGCTTGTTTGTCTACAGGGACCTGCAGTCCCACCTCCCATGTTAGCCCGCTTTCCATTCCGTGTCTGAGATCGCTCACTTTCCAAGACTCACAGCTCAGAGGACCGGGTCTGTGCCAGAAGGACACATTGCTTTGGGGCCTCTGCAGGAGATGCTGGGTGGCATTGGCACAGGGGACACATGGCAGAGAAAAGCTGCTTAAAACATGGCCATGGGGCTGGAGAGATGGCTTAGCGGTTAAGGTGCCTGCCTGCTAAGCCTAGGAACACTGGTTCCAATCTCCAGCGGTTCCAATCTCCAGGTCCCATGTTTAGCCAGATGCAAAGTGACACAAGGGCGCAATGCCGCACTTGCCCACAAGGGGGCGCATGCATCTGGATTTTGTTCACAGCAGCTGAGAGGTTGCTGGCACGCCCATCTCTATCTGTCTTCCTCTCCCTCCCTGTCTCTCTGTGTCTCTCTCTCCAAAAATAAATAAAAATAATTTTAAAAAAATAAAAAAAAACATGGCCATGGAGCAGAAGAGAAAAAGAATAGGGGGTGGGCAGAGGGCCACTAGTCCCTCCATGAGCACAGCTGAAATGATTTATAGACTTTCCCCAAGGCCGGAGCTCAGAGCAGCTCCAGCAGCTCCTGCGACCCTGGTTGGGGACCAGCACGAGAGCACGTCCTTTGACATTGTATGTGTAAAAGGAAACATCCCACAAGGCAGCCTGTGTCACCCGTTTCCCTGTGGACGTGAAGCACATGTGGTGACTCAACAAGCCCCTGTGTCCATCAGTCACAGCGCCATTGTCAAGAAACCCAAGCAACACTTGTTGGCGAGCATGTGGGGACCAGGAGCCCTCGACCCTGCTGGTGGGAATGGGAATTCCCACAGTCACTGTGAAAATCAGTGGGGGAGCTTTCTTGGAAAAGAAAACAGGGGAACTATACGGTCCAGCTCTACAGCTCCTGGGTGTGTATTCCTGAGGGAATCTGTACCAACACCACAGAGGCCGAGTACCCGTGTTTTTTGCTGTAATATCACAACAGGCAGGCTGTGGAGTCCGCCGAGAGGCCTGTCAGTGGAATCGTGGATAAAGCAACGTGGCACGCATGCATGCATGCGCGCAATGAAGCATTATTCATCCACAGAGAAGACGGAAATCTTGCCACTGGCAGGAAGTGGACGGAGCTGGGGATCGCCTCGCAAAGACATAAGCCAGATTGGAAAGATGAGTATTGCAGTTTTCACTCATGCAGATCCCCAAAAGACATGAAAATAGAGAAGGGATTGGCTTGAGGGTGAGGAAGAGCTTCCAAAAGGAGGGCAGAGGGAGTGAAGGAGGGCAAGGGGAGTGAAGGAGGGCGGGGGAAGGGAAGGAGGTCAGCAAGGTGGTGAACATAATCCAAGCACGTGATACACATTGTGACAATGCCATCCCCAACCTCATCACTGGTGATATGAGTCTGTACTGATAAAAATACTAGCTTGAGCCGGGCGTGGTGGCGCACGCCTTTAATCCCAGCACTCGGGAGGCAGAGGTAGGAGGATCGCCGAGAGTTCAAGGCCACCCTGAGACTACATAGTTAATTCCAGGTCAGCCTGGACCAGAGTGAGACCCTACCTCGCAAAACCAAAAAAAAAAAAAAAAAAATACTAGCTTGATATCAGTGGACACTGTATCAAAGTGGTGAGAAGTCAGGACCAAAAGCCCCTTACTGACCGTTGGCAGAATCACGGCCTTGGATCCCTTGAAACATGAGCAGAGACAGGTGACACCAGTACCTAGTGTCTGTCTGACTGTTCATGGGCTGACTTCCAGAGCAGGGGGTCCTATTCCGGTAGGCTGGTGCTGCCAGCCCCAGTTTTCCCCTTGGCCCTGACTCTGCCAAAGTCACACCTGCATTCCATTATATAGCCTCTGGCCAGACTCAGAGGCTGTCTTCTGGAAAGGACCGGACCACGGCAGTTCTCTGTTCTGTGGGCAGCACAGTACCTGCCACCACAAGCCCACTGTGAGAGAGGCATGCAGGACACTGCAGCCAACTCCCAGTGAGGCTGTGCCCAAGAAAAGAAAATGACTATAGAAACTGGAATTTCCTAAAATTTTCATGTCATAGAATATTGATCTTTAGATTTTCATAAAGGCATAACTACTGCTAGCCATGTTCCTAGTTTGTGGATGTGAGACACATAAACTTTTCTGACATCTTGAACCAGAAACTAATCTAAAGCAGGCGTGGTGGCGCATGTCTTTAATCCCAGCCCTCGGGAGGCAGAGGTAGGAGGATAGCCATGAGTTCGAGGCCACCCTGAGACTACAGAGTGAATTGCAGGTCAGCCTGGATCAGATTGAGACCCTACCTCAAAAAAAAAAAAAAAAAAGAAGAAGAAGAAGAAGAAAGAAAGAAAAGAAAAGAAACTAATCTGAGAAGGTGCTTATGGTCTTGGACATGTCACGCACACATGCACGCACACACACACATGTCATTGAGGTCAGATATCAGACCCCTATAAGGGTTCTGTTGGAATCTTGTAGTTACTGGTATAAGACAAGGATTCAGCAGCAACAATTCTCGTCTCATTCCCACGGCTAAATTGGTCTCTTATGGACGTTATGTCCCCACCAAGAGTGTGAAGGGCACATTGATAATCACTAGGAGAGCTGTCCGCCTAGCTTCAAATCTTTGATGAACAGTAGGTGACTTTATCAATAAGTTGTTTTGACAATACAATGAATTTACCTTGTTAAATCATGTTACAGCACACTGCCATAACAAGTCATGATTGTAATCTCTGGCTTACGAGAGACCATCCTTCCCTGTGTAATAAGCCATGGCTTTCTCTTCCTACCTTCCTCTGGCCATAAATCTCACACTCTCCACTGCTGTTGCTATCTTGGCAGCTCCCTGCCTTGGCCTCCCTCTGGGTTCTTTGCAGAGAATGAACGTTCACGCAGTAAGTCAGGCTCTTGAAATCCCTCCAGTACGAAGAAGGGGAGGAAGACTGTCTTCCTTTAATTTCCTCTCAAAATGGACATCAAAAGGCCTCTGGTCTAAGTCCTTAAGCCATCAGCTCCAAATACTCCTGAAAGTGAACATCTAAAATGTTCCAGAAATGTTAAGCATTAGTTCTAATCTCCCTCAAAACCGTCTCAAGAAAGATACCACTGATAGAGAGCTCTGATTCGACTTGCTTGGAAATTTGTGTGGAATGATTGTTTAATTTGCTCTCTTTGTTTCTGGAAGATAGCATCATCTTCACTTTGGGGGAAATGTCTCTTATAAGATGTGTTTTCAGCAAAAGTCTGGGTCTTGCTTGAGAAGTTACAAGAGCAAAGCAGGCCTCAGGCAAGGACACACAGCCCAAGTCACGGCTACCCCAGGGCTGGCCTACAGACAAGTGCCACCCTGCTGCTCTTCTCCGCTGTGACCCTCATGTCCCGGACACCGCATCCCCTGATGTGTCTTTACAGCGGCACCAAGCCTGTGGACAGAGCTGTCACAATGCCAGTGGCCCGTAGGCTATCCTCTTTCTTCGGCTAAAGACAAAAGCTTAGCTGATCAAGACACACTGTGGACGAGGCCAAGGCTTGGGAGTCACGGGATTGACGCTGACGACACCCAGCTCTCCGTAAACACATGCCTCTGGTCACACGGGGACTGGGTGGGAGATAGCGGCTGGGCCAGTCCAAGTCCATCACCCCAGTGGACACAACTCAAACCACATGGCCCGGTGGCCCTGAGCCACCCCATCCCTCTGCGTGGATAAAGTCAGCAGGTCACAAATGCTAGCACACAGGCTGCCAGTGTTTTCTGTCTCTGTAAGTTTGTTTATCTCTTTCCGTCTCTCCCATCATTTAATGCTTCATTTTAAGCATCATTGAGAAATGTTCAAACTTCACTTATCATTTGAAAGTGCGGAATGCTTAAGCTATCAGAATTACCGAAAAGTCAACCCACGGCTGTAATCAGAATTCATTCCAGTCCACAGTGTCTGTGGTGTTTGTTAACCACAAGAACTTGAGCTTGCTTGAAAATAACTACTTTTTAAATATATATATTTTGGTTTGAGGTTGCCAAATAATTATTTCTTAAAAAAGTGAAATGTAGGCTGAGGATGTAGCTCAATTGACTAACATGCATAAAGCCCTGGGTTCAGTCGCTAGCTCCCCATAAAAATCTTTGACACATGCCTGTAACCCCAGCACTGTCTCCTGGCAGAGGCAAGAGGATCAGGAGACCTTCCCTCAGTGCATAGTGAGTTCAAGGATATCTGGGTCTTGTCTCAAAATAGGAAAGAAAGAAAGAAAGAGAGAGAGAGAGAGGAAGGAAGGAAGGAAGGAAGGAAGGAAGGAAGGAAGGAAGGAAGGAGGGAGGGAGGGAGGGAGGGAGGGAGGGAAGGAAGAAAGGAAGGAAGGAAAGAGAGGAAATGAAAGAAAGGAAGGAATGAAGAAATAAAGAGAAATGAAAGGTTTGTGCAACATAACTTAACCCAGTTTCCAAATTATTTATATGAATATACTTTTCTTCATCAGAGTAAGGTCTATTTGAATTTAACTTAATGGTGCTCAGACATTTCTGTTTATAATTGTTTTTATTTCTAACAAATATTTTATTTTTAACTTTCTGGTTTTTTTTCCATTTTGCTGCATTCTATAATTTTCCTTGGACATCTCTAGCTTCATTCTTCAGCTGCATATCTGTTTAAACATGAGAAAAGAGAAGATTTGCTCGGTGTATTGTGTCCCTAGAGAACGGCACTAGCCTACCGTCCAGATTCCGGGGAGGTCAGGGTGGCCATGGGGACAGATATCTGTTGGGTGGGGGCACTGGGCTGACCCATGAACACTTACCTGGTGACCCTCCTCATACCCTCCCCTACAGGGAAGTTGATGCACAAAGGCAGGAAGAGGCAAAGAGGATGCTTCTTCTATGAGACATTGAGGCACCACACCCAAGCCCCCCCCCAGGGAAGCCATATTTCCAATCACAGAACTGCTGGTGGGTTTTAAGGACCCCACCCTCTCCTCTGGCCACAGGCAAATATGGTGGGTGGGGGCATCTGCAGGGCAGCCCAGGAGCTGGGCTGTTGTTGCTGTGGAGTGCAGTTAATAGCCCTGGGAGGGTGCGCTGAGCTCCCGAGGACACCGTGTTGTGTAAGTGGCAGTGTTTGCTCCTGGGAGGTTCGTGGGAGTGTCGCATCTAGCTTGGAAGTCCTTATGACAAGACAGAGGAGAAACTAACACGTCCTTCTTCACCTCCTGCTCAGGGTCCTGGGCCACATCTCCAGAGCTCCCTGTTTTACGGATACTACAGTGTGCGCAGCACAGAATAACTGCCGGGGCTGGGGGGTGGTGGGCAGGTCTTCATATCCTCCGAGCTGTGGTGCTTGTTCTAGAAAGTCCTTGCTCTGTGACCCCTGAGCCACTCTCGTTACAGTAAGAAAGAGCCTTTCATGAACTTATAAGGTTTCCTCTTGAAGACTGTGGAAGGGGAAACCCCAGGTGTGACTTTGCCATGAACTTGAGCAAATGCATTTGGAGGGACATAAGTGTCCCAGTAGAAGACAATATGGACGTTCTGGGTCCAGATAGGTTGTGTCTCTCACCCTGTTTTGATTGGAAACCTGGGAGAGCAGGGGCAGTTCTCCTTTGATGGGAGGTGGGGTGGACTAGGGTCCTGCCTGGAATATCTGAGGGTGTCTTTGTAGAGTCCCAACGGACTATGGTTATAGAGACAGGACATGGAGAAGCCCAGAAGAGCAGAACCCAAGTGGGGACCCAGAATGGCCTGGAAGGAGAGCCAAGGTTGGAGCAGGATTGTGTTTGAAGAAAAATAATTTTTTGTTTATATTTATTATTTATTTATTTATTTATTTGAGAGGGACAGACAGAGAAAGAGACAGAGAGAAAGAGAGAGAGAGAATGGGCACACCAGGGCCTCCAGCCACTGGAAACAAACTCCAGATGCATGTGCCACCTTGTGCATCTGGCTTATGTGGGTCCTGGGGAATCGAGCTTCAAACCGGGGTCCTTAGTCTTCACAGGCAAGCACTTAACTGCTAAGCTGTCTCTCCAGCCCAGTCTGTAGAAAAATAATAAGCAAAGTTTGGGGCTATGTTCCTAGAGGCATTTGTCAATTTGTGAAGCTGTGTGGAAATCAGCGCAGAGAACATGTTCTGTAGGCAACTGTCCTTCCATTCCTCTGCGTGAACAAAGCCCTCCACACGTGGATGGAGGGGGGAAGAATCATCTCGCACAGTGGATGCAACGTCATGAGTGCAGGAAGTTTAGTTTCAAGTTTGCAAGAGTCATGTCCATCACAAGGCAGAGACCTCACAAAGCTGCTCCTCTCATCTGTTCCAATAACTCCAGATCGACCCTCACGATGCCATCACCACAGCACAGGAGTACTCTGCCCTGAGGTGGACCCAGGCATGCTCCACTGGCAGAAGCAGTCCTACATGGAGCTGCCAAGAAGACAGAGTCCTGATGAGGGGTGGGCTTCCCAACCCCCCTGGGAGAACCGTGGTGGGGGAGGATGCTGAGCCTGCCAAACGTGCATGTGGAAGATGTCACCCGGATTGACAAAGGTGAAGGTCTCAGTGCCTCTCGCCAAAGATCAAAGTCAAGGACCTGGAAATAAACCCACAAGGACAGTCACTGGCTGTGGGAGAGACCCAGAGAGCCTGCTAGAGGCCTGACAAGGGAGCAGGCGCCCTGGGATTGTTCTGAACAACACTAGCTAGACCCAACAGCCAGAAAAAGAGTGGAGACCACAAGGAACTGAAACTTGCCCACAGAGGAAGGAGTCCACGTGCATTGTGACAGCCAAAGCAGGACTTGGGAACGGGAAGCAGGAGCGTCGGCTGGGGTGGAGTGGGGTGAGGCTGCAGACACCCTGTTGGTACTTGCTGTGTGGGCCTCAAGGCATGCCTTATACACGGAAGGCCCTAAAACATCAATGAGAATACTAATTTTGAATGAGAAGATGAATCACAATAAATCATATGGAAACTCAAATGGAAACACAAGGGCTGGGGAGATGGCTTAGGGGTTAACCTGCTTGCCGGTGAAGTCTAGGGACCTAGGTTCAACTCTCCGGATCCCATGTAAGCCAGACACACAAGATGACACAAGCTCAAGGTCACACATGCCCACTAGGTAGTGCACATGTCTGGAGTTTGATTTCAGTGGCTGGAGGCCCTAGTCCATCAATTCTCTCTCTCTCTCTCTCTCATTAAAAATAAAAAATGGAAACACAGTTAGGAACTAAGGAACTGCTGGACTCTTAGGATCGCTTCCCACTTGTTTTCAGTTCATATCCTTTCTCTGCCTTTTTTAATATTTATTTTTAATTATGAGAGAGAGATTGAAAGAGAGAGGAGAGGAATCAGGGCCTCTAGCCACTCCAGACACATGTGCCACCTTGTGCATCTGGCTAAGGTGGGTTCTGGGAAATCGAACCTGGGTCCTTCAGCTTTGCAAGCACCTTTTATATGTCCCCTACTGAAAACAGTTCAACAGGTCATATTGTGAGGAAGTCACGGCATATGACAATCTCATTTTGGGCACAAGGACATATGCTACAGAAAGACCACTAGAGAGAGAGGAGACTTCATGGCCAGGTAGTGATGCTAAGGGGGGTATCCTCGCACTTTACCTGCAGGCAGTGGGCTTCTAGATACCTAGTTCCTAACGTCATTGGCAGTCAAGTTTATGTGTGTCCTCAGGGACAGCTAGGTGGAAGTGGGCAGATTAGCTCAATGACAGTAAGCTTAATTAAAATGCATATGACACATATCACAGAGAGAGAGATGGACACCATATTATATCAACTTGCTCCAGCATGGAACCTGGTTTAATAAAGGAATTTTGCTCTGCTCACGGGACCTCAACAATTCTCTGATTCTGTTTAGATCATGCGTCCATCTCTTTCTGTTTTGTTAAGGCACAGAGGTGACATTACATGTCATTTTACCTTTTGCGTTCTAACTTCAGCCACAGACACACATGCAACTGGAGGATAAAATGTTTCCCAGCGGCAACCAGGTGCATAGACCCAGAGTGTTTCCTCGGAGAGCAAATGTGAAGTCCTCACCAATAAACTCCACAGCAGGAGGCACGTACGAGAGACCCAGTTCCCTAACAACGGGGGACACAGCCTGGGGACAGGCGGTGCTTCATGGAAATCACCTGTGATCTACGATTGTGTTTCCAACATGAATTCCGAATCACTTTCTCTGGACCACATACTGACGCCCCGTTCTGAAACAATAGACCTGGGGCAATTGGTCTCATTTGGGAAGAACTAATATGTTTCTGAAAAGGAAAGTAAAAGAAATTATTTACAAAAATTTATGTGCCTCCTGGGAGCCTACAGTATATTTCCAAATGTTTAGGCTCACATTTCCAACCTCGAAACCACTTCACCAGCAGGCAGTATCTAGCCAGATCATCCCCACAGGGGTAGGAAGAGAGCAACTTCTGAAAAGATGATGGTACAATGATGAAAGTCCCACTGAGTCAGTGGGAAAACGGCTTGATTTTTATTACCCGGGGGTGTCTTAATTCAACCAAGATGATATGGAAAAAGTAGACATATGCATGCACATGAACTATCAGCTAATAATGACAATTGCCTCTGGAAATATTACCATTCATAACTGTAGTTTCTTTTTTACATTTTATTTTATTTATTTGAGAGAGAAAGAGGGAGAGAGATAGAGAGAGATATACAGAGAGAGAGAGAGAGGGAGAGAGGGAGAGAATGGGCACACCAGAGCCTCCAGCCACTGCAAATGAATGCCAGGCACATGTGCCACCTTGTGCGTCTGGCTTTATGTGGGTACTGGAGAATCAAACCTGAGTCCTTAGGCTTTCAGACAAGTGCCTTAACCACTGAGCCATCTCTCCAGTCCCACAACTGTACTTTCTAACAGGATATAAAATTGAGAATATACACATGAAAGTGGTAAAAATATTCAATAGGTGAGCTTAGGGCTCTGAGCAAAAACCCACCTGAATCACAATGCTGAGCTCAGAGGAGAACAGTGTGTGTGAGCTGGTTTGTTTGAGGTGGACCTGGAAGATCCCACACTGAGAAGGGTGGACACAGCTAGGAATTGTAATGCATGACCAATAGCTACGAGAATGAGAACAGACATCATCAGTCACATTTGGGGGCCACTTGACCCATCAGCACCCCACTGGAAGAAAGCCCAGAAATCTGTTTTAAAATCCCCAGTGGGTCCCTTTGTCTTTTCTGTGTGTGCAAAGCTTCCTTATTTCCTTGTGTTCTAAACGGAGCCTAGCACCCAGCGAACAAGGGGAAAGGCTCTGGATTTCGTGCTTAATGAGAAGTGAGGGAGACTTTTATGACGATTTGTGAAGGTTCCCAAACATCTCAGAGCATATGTTTCCTGTCTTTCTTGTGATGAGGACCTGGGGTCACTGGAGCCATTTGTCTTCACGTCCCTTCACGGAGAGCGGTCAGCCTGGACAGCAAGCCTGACTGTAGCGGGAAGATGATGTTCCCTTCCTTTCCCCGGGGACTGGGGCAAGGGCCTGGAATGTTCCCTTCAGGTGCTTCACGATGCGGCGAGAGGAACTTGCATTCGCGGGTCAGATTCGACTTGGCAAGATCCCCCCATTAGCCTTATCTTTGGACGCACTTCCTCTGGCGCAGATGTCTGCGTGGTCCTGAGATGTGACTGCTGGGATGACCGGTGGTGTGGTGTTGAACGACTCAGGACTCACGTTGAGTTTGGAAATTACATTCTGAATGGTTATAAAATCATCATTGCTGTCGCAGTGAATATTGCTTTCCAGTGCTAACACTTTAAAGACGCTCTGCATTTCCTCTGGGGCTTCAAACAGGGAGAAGCTATGAGGAACACTTGGGTGTTGGCCCGTTCGCCCGAGCCGATGACGTCTCGATGAGAAACACGCTCACATTACTCCCAGAAACCAGACAAAAACCCAACGACAGACATGACCTTGTCTCTGCTTTGCAGATGGATGATGTCATTGAGGACAAGCACGATGGTGCTCTCACGAAGGAATCTTCTGGAAGACATGAGAAAGCAGTCTCTGTACCTGCTCACCTGAATGTCAGCTGGTATCTAGGAGGTGATTTTTGTTTAACTTTCTGCAGGACCTCATTGCTGTCCTTTCAAATTTAAATCTCAACCATGTTCAGTCAGCTTGATTAAATTTAAAATTTAAAGCCAAGATGATACAAAATTTTAATTTTTACCATTTATTTTTTGGAGAGAGATATATAGAGAGAGAGGGAGAGAGAGGGAGAGGGAGACAGATAGAGATGGGCGCACCAGCAGCCTCTCAGCTGCTGTGAACGAACTCCAAATGCGTGCGCCCCCTTGTGGTCAAGTGCGGCATTGCACCCTTGCATCACTTTGCATCTGGCTAAACGTGGGACCTGGAGATTGGAACCGGTGTTCTTAGGCTTAGGAAGCAGGTGCCTTAACCGCTAAGCCATCTCTCCAGTCCAATTTTTACCATTTTTAATGTAAATGGAAATCTTACTACATTCAGAGACTTCTAGGGCTCCATTTTATTAATGTCTATCAGCATTTTATAAGTTTAATAAACAGCTGAAGACCTTTCGGTCCCGAGATCGTCACCCACAGAATGAGAACTCAGGGTGCTACACTCATTTCTGCTCTGATTGGTGTGGTGTGAACTTTCTTCTTCTGTGCCCAGACTTTTAAATATTGTTCCATATGTTTAGAAACTTCTTATTGACAATTTCCATCCATGCATATAACCCATTTGATCTTACTCCCCCTACCATGAGCTTCTTTTGCCCCCCTCACCCATCCCCTTACCACTGACCCTTCCTCTGTCCAGCGAGTCCCTCATCTATCTTGATGTCACTTTTCCTTCCTCCATCATCCCTGATGACCTGTTGTGAAGTGACCGCGCAGTGTCCAGCACGAAACGAGACATCTCTATCACACTCTCGATTTAGTGCTCAGGGGCCACTGTGCAGAATATAAGGGCAAAGGACGGTGGGGAGTGCTGTGTCTTCTGGACACAAGTGGCTTTTGCACGAGTGACCTGACCGTGGCTTGTCATTCCCTGCACGAGACCCGATGGGAACGTTCACACTCAAGTCTGCCTACACTTTCTGTTTCTCTCTTACTAAAGGGCCTTGCTTCCTCTAAAGTGTCTGTAGACTCTGGTGATCCCAAGGGCTCCAGCCTCACACTGCGCCTGGCAACTGCCCACACCTCTGAGCTTGCCTCTCTCTAAGCTTGTAGCACACACACAGGGACACACTTACACTGCACCTTTCACGCCATGTTCTCTCCGTCAGGTGCACACTTGAACGGCCTCCTGGATCCTGTCCCAGGGGCCCAAGGGCAGCTGGAGCGCATCACTCCTGCCCTGCCTCAGGCTGGTAGTGCTCTGCATCTCCTCTCCATCCGGTTGGTGACTTTGGGCAGAAATGATGGGTATTCCACTGTTCCAGAGCCTCTCTTGGGGGTCACATCATGTGTCTGCAGAGATTCCTTTGGCCCTCTGGGCCACACAGCAGTGGGGGACATGTTGAATATGCACCCCAGACTCATCTCCATATGGATCTTAGACATCTCCATTTATTTCCCAATTCATCCCAAGCTCAAGGAGGGAGCACAGGTTTTACTTGTTCTAAACCTAAGTTTCCAGCAATCACTCAAACTTCAAATGGCAGACGCAAGACGTGCCCTTCCCCAGACCATCCTCCCTCCATCACTCATTCAGGAATGTCAGAACTGAAGCCAATCCACTTCCCTCCTACCTTCTCGAGCTAGTGTTTTTAAAAAATTATTTATTTATTTATTTTAACAAGGAAGGGGGGAGAAGAAAGGGAGGAGGGAGGGAGGGAGAGAGGGAATGGGTGTGACGGGCCTCCAGCTGCTGGAAACAAACTCTAGACACATGTGCCACCTTGTGCATCTGGCTTATGTGGGTCCTGGGGATTCAAATCGGGGTCCTTTGGCTTTGCAGGCAAGTGACTTAACCTCTAAACCATCTGTTGCAGTCAGGTTCACATTGCTGGTAGAAATCACCTGACCAAGAGCAGATTGTGGGGGAATAAAAAGGTTTATTTTGGTTTACAGACTCAAGGGAAGCTCCATGATGGCAGGGGAAATGATGACATAAGCAGAGGGTGGACATCACCCCCTGGCCAACATCAGGTGGACAACAGCAACAGGAGAGTGTGCCAAACACTGGCAAGGGGAAACTGGCTATAGCACCCATAAGCCTGCCCCCAACAATAGTCTGCCTCCAGGAGACATTAATTTCCAATTGCCATCAGCTGGGGAGACTAGCATTCAGAACACCCAAGTTTATGGGGGACATCTCTATCACACCATCTCTCTAGCCCTAGCTAATATTATTTTTGTTTGTTTTGTTTTTGTTTTTTGAGGTAGGGTCTAACTCTGGTCCAGGCTTACCTGGAATTCACGATGTAGTCTCAGGGTGGCCTTGAACTCACAGCGATCCTCCTACCTCTGCCTCCCAAGTGCTGAGATTAACAGTGTGTGCCACCACACCAAGTCCTAGCTAATATTTTTTAAAAAGTATTTCTCTTTCTCTCTCTCATCTTTGCTCAACTGTGGTTTACAGCTTCCCCTTTCATTACCCAGGCATTCATCTCAGCCCCTGTCTTGGTTTTCCTTAAACAGCCACAGTCAGAGGTGTCCCCCAAGATGCAGGTGGGGCCCCCTTCACACCGATGCTCACACATACACATTGCCACTGGGGTCAGTATGTGCTTTTCCACTGCTCTGAAGTTAACAAAGGAAACTGTGGTTGCCTGGCTGGAAGCGCCAGGGCTGGGCATCTCTCCAGGCTGGCTGACTGCGGGTCACCTTTCAGGATTCCTCTCCCAGTGGAGACAGGAGTCCCTGCTTCCCTCAGGCTCCAAGCAACGTCCACCCGCCACCCCATCCCTCCTGTCCAAGAAATGAACGTGTAACACACGTGAGATGCTCTGCGACCCCATGTTGTTTTGATGAGATTCCTTCTGTTTCTAAAATATGACTTTTGTTTCCTTTGACAATGATTACTTTTCCTCAAATCCCAATTTTCCTTTTATTCCCCCGCCCCTTGGGAAGACACTGATAACACTTCCTCCTCCTGCCCCTCCTTGGCCCAGCTCTCTAGTGCAGATCAATTCGTAGAAGCACCAGCCTAGAGGAAGCACTGAGAAAGGGTCCCTTTGGCCATTAGTGACCATGATGGAAGGAGCTCTTGTGGTGCCCAGATCACACGTGTGTGTGTGTGTGTGTGTGTGTGTGTGTTTGGGAGCCCATGAAGTGGCACGGATGCCTTCCCTGCATGTCCCTGATCCTGAGCAAAACCAGCGATGGACAAACTGCTCCAGCTAAAGAGAGAAAGGTCAGGTTAAACAGCACACAGCACACGTTGTCAGCTAAATCAGACAAGCCCATGGTGTGTGGGGGACGGTGACTCCATTATCCTGGCTGCTTACGTGTAGGATAAAGTGCGCAGCTCTTACCACAGTCTTAATGTGTGCCTATCCATATATGCTTGGGATAAAAAAAATGTTGAACACAGGACGAGCTCAGAAATGCATGTGCAGAGACAGGACAATGAAGCTGCTGGCAGGTGAGGGAGCAGCCCTGGTCATCAGGACTGGCCAGTCCCTGCGTCTCTGCTGGGGAAGAGACCACCTCCATTCTGCCTTTCCTCCGGTTCTTGCATGCCCACCCACTTAATGATACAAATCTGTTGTTGAAATTTTGGAAACTATTGTCGCTTACCCTGGCTGCATTTCTGGCTTCATAGGACTCATGATAAATTATCTTGAATCTAGAGCTGTAGCTTGGGGATATGGGGCTAGCCTAATGTGTGAGGCCTTGCAATGAAATCCCTGGTCCTACTCAGCGCATGTGTAGATGATAAAGATACAGATATATTTTCTGTCTTTCCCTTCCCTGCAAGGAACTGCCCCAACGTCACGTGCGAAGAGTCTTGAGGCTCACGTTGGGGTCTCTGGCCACAGTGACTTGTGGAGAAGGGCACTCACTGAGAATGCAAACATGCAGACCCCTGGACATACTGGGGGAAGACAGAGCCAGAGAACAGAGGTTTTCAAGGGACGAGGGTGTGGGAGGCAGCAGCTGTAATCTATCTGAAGTAGCCCCTGACACGGGGGCTTATTAAATTAAAGGTGCTGGCGTAGAAATGCGGGTGAGTGTCATGCGCTGACCATGAATCAGGAGCCACATCCTGACTCATTCATGCATCAACTCCTGTCTTTCTTGAGGTGACAGCTATAGCATCCTCCTGACCTCTGGCTCTTCTGCAGTCTGAACAGCCTGCTCTTGGGCCTGCCTGCTGGTGATTTATCTTGCTCTCTACTCCCAAGGCCTCACGGCATCGCTTCTCTTGTGTCTCCATTTGTTCTATAAAAATTTCCAGACTGCACTTGCCTCCCCAGAGCACTTCATACTTCTTGTGGAAGTTTCAAAGATACATTCGGAAGACCCGGATGTTCTATAGGATCCATAGCAACTTAACCAAAGGCCCCAGGAAGACAGTGGGACGTGGTGAAAATGCCGTAAATATAGCTTAGCTAGCTAGAGTCATGCTGTGGCTCAGGCAGAAGGGTGCTTGTTCAGGACCTGGGGGAGTCTTTCCCTCTCTTCCTGTCACCTGACTTAATGGCAGCTTGGTCCCAAGGATTCATCCACATGGGTGAAGATGTGTGTCACACAGGCTCAGCAAGGGTCAGGATTCGGATTTGGGCACAAGCTTAGAATGGAGCTGCCTGCTGGGTGCCACATCCATGCAGATCTTGTCCCTGGGACTTAGATGCCTTCTGGCTTGTCCCTCTAACCCAGTGTCTGTCCAGGGAGCCCTTCCTCTTGTTCAATGCCCTTCTCAATCACAACCTCTCCTGTGCGACTTTCTCCAGGAAAATCCGTGCTGTCTGCTGGCCATTGGTTTCATACACGTGTCTCCTTTGGGGCTCATGTTTCCACGCTGTGTTGGAGATCTCTACGTCTCTCCCATGACCGGATTTCTGCAGGACATGGTGGTATTCTAGTTACCTCCTCATGCAAAGACAACCGTGTGTCAGTCACATACATCACAGCCTGGAGGATTCTAGATGCCATGCAGCGAGATGCAGAGCCATAGTCAGACTTCTTAGTAGCAGAAGGCAGGCATCTCTCATTCCTGAGGAAAGATATGGGCTGTTTTAAATAACTTACGGTTGGCAGTGAATAGGGGCCTTCTGTCCAGGAGGAAACTGAAGTCATGCCTGAACACTTCATGAAGAGATGAGGAGAGCAGGCCTGGAAGGAGGACGTGTTGCAACATCGTTCTGGTTGTTACAGGTGTTAAGGAAGCTTAACTATTGGGCTGTGACATAAGGCCAGACACAACTGTGGGTTCCCTGAAGTGCCATGGCCTGGGAGTGGGAAGTGGCCCTTTCCTCGTGTATTTTCCCAGTTAGCTTCCATGTCAAGAGATCTGCAGGTGCTCAAACATGCTCCCCTGTTGGTTTGGCCCTCCTGCCGTTCACTGCAATTATAGCAGGAGAGGCCAGGGGAAACTCCACTGTGCATATCTGGGAAGTCTGGATCAGTGAACGTCCCTGTGGGGAGCCCCAGGGAAGAGCTCCACAGAGTGGCTGGACATCAGGACGTGATCCTGTGGTGATCTGTTACTGCAGCACTGGGGAGTAACTGCACAGTGATCCTGTGGTGATCTGTTACTGCAGCGCTGGGGAGTAACTGCACAGTGATCCTGTGGTGATCTGTTACTGCAGCGCTGGGGAGTAACCGCACAGTGATCCTGTGGTGATCTGTTACTGCAGCGCTGTGGGGAGTAACTGCACAGTGGTCCTGTGGTGATCTGTTACTGCAGCGCTGGGGAGTAACCGCACAGTGGTCCTGTGGTGATCTGTTACTGCAGCGCTGGGGATCACAGTGATCCTGTGGTGATCTGTTACTGCAGCGCTGGGGAGTAACCGCACAGTGATCCTGTGGTGATCTGTTACTGCAGCGCTGTGGGGAGTAACTGCACAGTGGTCCTGTGGTGATCTGTTACTGCAGCGCGGGGAGTAACTGCACAGTGGTCCTGTGGTGATCTGTTACTGCAGCGCTGTGGGGAGTAACTGCACAGTGGTCCTGTGGTGATCTGTTACTGCAGCGGGGAGTAACTGCACAGTGGTCCTGTGGTGATCTGTTACTGCAGCGCTGTGGGGAGTAACTGCACAGTGGTCCTGTGGTGATCTGTTACTGCAGCGCTGGGAGTAACTGCACAGTGGTCCTGTGGTGATCTGTTACTGCAGCGCTGGGGAGTAACCGCACAGTGATCCTGTGGTGATCTGTTACTGCAGCGCTAGGGAGTAACTGCACAGTGATCCTGTGGTGATCTGTTACTGCAGCAGTGATCCTGTGGTGATCTGTTACTGCAGCGCTGTGGGGAGTAACAGCACAGTGGTCCTGTGGTGATCTGTTACTGCAGCGCTGGGGAGTAACCGCACAGTGATCCTGTGGTGATCTGTTACTGCAGCGCTGTGAGTCCTGCACAGTGGTCCTGTGGTGATCTGTTACTGCAGTGCTGTGGGGAGTAACTGCACAGTGGTCCTGTGGTGATCTGTTACTGCAGCGCTGGGGAGTAACTGCACAGTGGTCCTGTGGTGATCTGTTACTGCAGCGCTGTGGGGAGTAACTGCACAGTGGTCCTGTGGTGATCTGTTACTGCAGCGCTGGGGAGTAACTGCACAGTGGTCCTGTGGTGATCTGTTACTGCAGCGCTGTGGGGAGTAACTGCACAGTGGTCCTGTGGTGATCTGTTACTGCAGCGCTGGGGAGTAACTGCACAGTGGTCCTGTGGTGATCTGTTACTGCAGCGCTGGGGAGTAACCGCACAGTGATCCTGTGGTGATCTGTTACTGCAGCGCTGGGGAGTAACTGCACAGTGATCCTGTGGTGATCTGTTACTGCAGCGCTGGGGAGTAACCGCACAGTGATCCTGTGGTGATCTGTTACTGCAGCGCTGTGGGGAGTAACTGCACAGTGGTCCTGTGGTGATCTGTTACTGCAGCGCTGGGGAGTCACAGTGATCCTGTGGTGATCTGTTACTGCAGCGCTGTGGGGAGCTGCACAGTGGTCCTGTGGTGATCTGTTACTGCAGCGCTGGGGAGTAACCGCACAGTGGTCCTGTGGTGATCTGTTACTGCAGCGCTGGGGAGTAACCGCACAGTGATCCTGTGGTGATCTGTTACTGCAGCGCTGTGGGGAGTAACTGCACAGTGGTCCTGTGGTGATCTGTTACTGCAGTGCTGTGGGGAGTAACTGCACAGTGGTCCTGTGGTGATCTGTTACTGCAGCGCTGGGGAGTAACTGCACAGTGGTCCTGTGGTGATCTGTTACTGCAGCGCTGGGAGTAACTGCACAGTGGTCCTGTGGTGATCTGTTACTGCAGCGCTGTGGGGAGTAACTGCACAGTGGTCCTGTGGTGATCTGTTACTGCAGCGCTGTGGGGAGTAACTGCACAGTGGTCCTGTGGTGATCTGTTACTGCAGCGCTGGGGAGTAACTGCACAGTGGTCCTGTGGTGATCTGTTACTGCAGCGCTGGGGAGTAACTGCACAGTGGTCCTGTGGTGATCTGTTACTGCAGCGCTGGGGAGTAACCGCACAGTGATCCTGTGGTGATCTGTTACTGCAGCGCTGGGGAGTAACTGCACAGTGATCCTGTGGTGATCTGTTACTGCAGCGCTGGGGAGTAACCGCACAGTGATCCTGTGGTGATCTGTTACTGCAGCGCTGTGGGGAGTAACTGCACAGTGGTCCTGTGGTGATCTGTTACTGCAGCGCGGGAGTAACCGCACAGTGGTCCTGTGGTGATCTGTTACTGCAGCGCCGGGGAGTAACTGCACAGTGATCCTGTGGTGATCTGTTACTGCAGCGCCGGGGAGTAACTGCACAGTGATCCTGTGGTGATCTGTTACTGCAGCGCTGGGGAGTAACTGCACAGTGGTCCTGTGGTGATCTGTTACTGCAGCGCTGTGGGGAGTAACTGCACAGTGGTCCTGTGGTGATCTGTTACTGCAGCGCTGTGGGGAGTAACTGCACAGTGGTCCTGTGGTGATCTGTTACTGCAGCGCTGTGGGGAGTAACTGCACAGTGGTCCTGTGGTGATCTGTTACTGCAGCGCTGGGGAGTAACTGCACAGTGGTCCTGTGGTGATCTGTTACTGCAGCGCTGTGGGGAGTAACTGCACAGTGGTCCTGTGGTTATCTGTTACTGCAGCGCTGGGGAGTAACTGCACAGTGGTCCTGTGGTGATCTGTTACTGCAGCACTGGGGAGTAACTGCACACTGCAAAGTGAATACTTGAGGATCAGAGGAAAGCAGAGTCATACAGCCAGAGATTCTGTCCCAAGGAAAGTTTGTGTACTGTGATAAGCCCTAATCTACAGGCACATCTTGCTAACCACAGAACAAAACCTTCTGACTCCTGAGCTCCCCACACTGCATCTGGCCGCCAGCTCGTTCTTGCTTCACTGTGATACCTGGCCTGTGCTCACTGGCACAGTTCTGGGATTGGGTCCTGCAGGTGTGTTCTGCAGTAGGTGGCATCCCTTAAACTGCAGTGTGGGGAGCGCTGCCTCTCCCACCTGTAATTGCCCCTCCTGTCTTAGTGGGTCTCCCTGCAACCCTCAGTACAGGCTGGTGATGGGAGGTGTGCCATATAGGTAAGTCTCGTATGAAGACCCTTTTCTTGTCCTGGTGGTCACCTCCTGCTAATGGGATCTCCAATAGGATGTGGTGGTCTCTTACAGCCTGTAAGCATCTACATTGGCATTGCTAAGAAGACTTTGTTTTTAAATTAAAATACAAGCTTTATTTAAAATTTATGTCTCCCCTCCTACCACCCTCTGTTGTTCCTCATTCCCCTCCTCTGAACCCCCTTTTCTTTCCTTTTATCTCTTATTCTATGTTAAAGTTGTTTTCTCCATCCTCCTTCATCCATGACACCCTGGTGATGCAAGTCTTGTGCAGGTACCAACAGCCACTGTGAGCTCATGAATTCAAGGACCACTGTGTGTCTGGAAGGCAGTCTTTAAAGCACTCCTGCCCACCCTTTATCTCTTTTAAAACTTTTTTTTTTATTTTTAAAATTTTTGTTTATTTTATTTATTTGAGAGCAACAGACAGAGAGCAAGAGGCACAGAGAGAGAGAATGGGAGCACCAGGGCCTCTGTAATGCCCAGTTCATGGCACCTCCAGTGGCCACCAAGGATGACCAAACACGTATGCAAACGCAAAGAGCTTTATTCAGGCTTAAGCTCAGTCTCCTGCCTTCACCAACGCAGTGGATCCATGCTAGAGCCCCGAGAAGCAGAAAAGTGGGCTTTTTATTGAGTTATGTGCAAGGGGGAGAGGGCTATCACCTGCGCAACTACATGATTGGCTAATTTGAACAGTAACTGTACTTGGGGGTTCCTGATTGGTCTTAGGGTTTTGGCGGGCTAGGTCTAGGGGAATTTCTAACTTAATTGGCTCAGCAAGTGGCGGTTACATTTGAACAGGTTGGCACACGCGGTTACATTCATTTGATTGGTTGACATTTACAAAACTCTGAGACAGTGGATCTTATTGGGCCATCCGGCCCAGGACTGCAAGAATGTTGAGTCATGCTCATACAGCAAGTTTATGGTTTTTCCTGGTACTGCTTGTTCTTCCCTTGATTCTGGGAACTCGCCCCTGTGGCCTTCAGAGTGACTGAGGCCTGTCATGGCTACTCTGTCCTGGGTCTTTTACCTCCAGCCACTGCAAACGAACTCCAGATGCATGCGCCACCCTGTCCATCTGGCGTAAGTGGGTCCTGGGGAACTGAGCCTTGAACTGGGGTCCTTTGGCTTCACAAGCAAGCCCTTAAACCACTAAGCCATCTCTACAGTCCCACCCTTCATCTCTCACATTCTTTCCACCACCTAACTAGTTGTCCAAAGCTCCTGAGCCACCAGACGGTGTGATACAGATCTCCTTGACTGCTGAACACGCCACTGTCACTTCCTCGTGGCACTTTTTAATCACACACTGTTCTAATTTTTACACATTTCCACACTTAATTTTTGTTCATCTACAATAAACTTTCATCCTGAAACGATAATAAAACCAAATAATGAAGAAGAGTTGCAGGACAGGCGTAACAGATACTCGAAAACCCAGGGCAGAAACTGACCTGGCCTCCACAGATGACATGCTGCTGCACAGGACCAGCCACGAAGAGAGGTGGGGGGGAGGAGGAATGGGAGAGCTTTCCGGCAGCCTGAGGGGTCTTCCTGACTTGGTTGCTGGCATGCATCTATTGTACAGAGATGGTCCTCTGCTCCCCTCTGGTGGACAAATCTTGAACAGCTGCACAGAGGGGCTCTGATTATTGCAAACAGATTCTCCTGTGGGATTGCTGTTCAGACACCTGTCCCAAACTCTTCCCCTATGAGTGGATCTCAGCATGTGTTTCCTAGTTACAGCAACCATTTGTCCAGCTTTCGTGTGTGTGTGTGTGTGTGTGTGTGTGTGTGTGTGTGTGTGTGTGTTTGCGTGTTGGGGATGGGACTTTGGGTTCATAATAGCTTCAGTGCTCAAACAAGTTTGGGGCACAGCGGTGCTTTGGTATCTGCTAGGACAGGAGGGGACAGGGTACCAATTACATGGTGACCACTTCCACGGTTGGATTTCATGGGCAGGCCAGCGACTGGCTTGGCTGAGCAGTGATTTTATGACTAACAACAACAACAACATAAAAAAGTCGCCAAACCCACTTCACGGTGGGCTTGGGCAATGTGCTGTGGCCCGAGGACTATTGGCTCAGTGGATTTATTCTCTGCGCCTTCCATTAAGGTCTCAGATGAAGCATGGACACCTGTGGGTGGTCTTTTCTGGGTCAAAGATTCGTACTGGTTCTTTCACGTTAATTCGCTGTACCCTGAATGGGGAGGGGTGTGCTTGGGCTGCTTCTCCCAATGACCCTGAGCTTCGTGTTCTGGAAAGCAAGAGGGTATGGTGCCCCTGAACTTGTGTCTATTTTCCTTAGGAATGCTGATCTTTCTCACTCTCCACCAAGGTCACCCAGCCATCAAGGGCAAAGGCATTTACCATCCATGTCACTTGACAGTGACCTTCCAGGGGGAAGTCCAGTCCACAGGTCAGAATGGTTCTCCCAGTGGCCACTTCCACATCATGACATCCACCCATTTCATCTCAGGGGAGGCACGTGGACCTGTAGAGCTTGTCCATCAGTGCCTCAGGCTCTGTGGACCTCAGGGCCAGTGCCTGTTCCCACTCTGGAGCAGCTGAGAGGAGGCCTGTGTCTCAGCATGGCCTCCAGAAATCCGCCACTGGCCCTGGCTCCTGTGTAGGCATCTTAGGAAATGAAGCACGGAGATCAAATGTAAGGTATCTGCTATGGGCCGTTAAAACTAGACCATTCACCTGCAGAGCACTGGGCCCACACCTGCCCTTACAATGGGGGGAAGCTTTCACACAGACCTGTCGTTTTTATGTGGACTGGACCTCCCTCCCCACCTGTCCTTGTTATCTGGACTGGACCTCCCTCCCCACCTTTCCCTATTTCAGGGGCACAGCCTTGAATTTAGAGAAAACTAGCCTCTGGAACTTTCCTATCCAGAAGTGGGCAGACTCTTCTAGGAGCAGAGCCTGGGAGGTGGGAGAGCTAACTCCTGACACCCTCATCCAGGAATGGGCTAGCTGCCTGAGGACTGAGGAAACGGAAGGGTCGTTCTAACCATTAGGACACCCATGGCATCTGCTGTCACCGCTGCTCTTGTGTGGCTGTGGCTCCCTCTGCTCACAGGTGCTCATTGACACTTCTATAGAACAGACGAAAACCAGCAATGTGTGAACAAGTAGTACCTTGCATGAGCAAAGGGTTAGGACCTTTCTACTTCAGATAATCCTTAAACATTTGTTAAAGGAAGGGGTGTACGGGCATGACCTGCTGGACTCTGCTGATCCGGAAACACACACACACACACACACACACACACACACACTGATCACAACAGCAATCACACTAAGCCCACCAACTGTCTTAACCAGATCTGAGGCCCATGGTGACTGACCGCGTTGTCTTCAACGCTATGACCAGCTCTTCTTACTCAGCATGTTTGTTCTAAGTCGAGAGTCCAGGCAGACCTCAGAGGAAATTGGGCAAAGAGTATATCTTGCGGTCAGCCAGCATCTCTAAACAGTGCTCGTCAATACTGGTCATCTTTGCTGTTCAGGCCAAAGGTTCACCAAGGCAGAGGAAAGCTGGTCACATTGCTTTAAGTGTGTGAATTACACAGTTGTAAGATTAACTTCGGAGCAAGTTATATGGAAGCACTTTACTATCTCACGGCAATAAGATCACAAAAGGTATGGTAAGGTCCTTAAGAAATATTTCCACAGTTCTTTCCCATAGTTCATTCTTATGGTTCACCTCCACCCCACCTGCCCCTCTTCTCAGGACTGGACCTCCCTCCCCACACCCCTCCCTGCTGTTGAAAAAGATCTCTCAACCGCCGGTGACCAATCTTAGCCCATCACAACAAATGCCACGTGGCAAGAAACCAGATGAGCCCCATCCCTTTTATCAATGCTTGGGGAAAACAAAATTTATTTAATGCAAATGATTAAATAATTTATTTCATGGTTTTTAAAGAAAACCACCAAAAAAGTGCTTTTAGCTGCATTAGTCAGAACGTGTAGGGCTCAGCGCATCATGCACATTCTTCTTGCCACCTCCAACCTTCCTCCCTTTCTAACCCACGGGGAGGCTGAAGATGATGCCCTCTGGGGTCCAAGTTTCAGGAGAGGGAGGCTGGCACTCCCCCAGGGAGAAATGGTTGTTGGAGGACAAAGAAAACCATGGAACCTTATTCTTCACTCTCTGCTGAATTGCTTAGCCGTGGTCACTCAATTCCTTCTTCCCATAAAGGACGGCTCCTCCTCCTCAGCCTCATCAAGGCCAACTTGGGCGCTTTGTCCAGGGTGAAAGAACACGAAACCCTCCAACTTTCTGCTGCTTGGCATGGGTGAGAAAGACCTTAGAGAAAGTCCCAGACAAGGGAGTGCTGCCGAGCTGTTTCTTTGCACCCAGCAAGGTGAGGGGAGTGCAGCCAACAGCTTTGCAGGCCACTGGTCTTGCAGGCCAGCCTCGTGTTCATTAGCCAAGAATTCTTTCCTCAGCGCTGTAACAACCTACAAAGCGTTCCTGGGCAGATTCACAGCAGCAGTAATTACAGGAGGCGGCTGGAGGAGGGGGTCCTGGCCCCTTCTAAAGTAAACCACTTTCAAAACTCTTTTTTGAGTAGAAACATTTTTAGCTTTAAGAAAAGGAAAAGAAACACCCCAGGCAAATATTTACAAATGTGAAGTCAGAGATCCATAAGAAAATTTATCCTTGACAACTATGACTTTCTGCCTGCTGGTAACTGGGTCAAGGCTGTGGGCAGTTCTCAAGGAGACTGGCCCCAGGCAGCCGGACCCTTCTCCTCACTTTGTACCCTTGTGCCTCTGAAACCGAGTGGGAACGAGAGCAAGACAATTCATGCAAACGGAAACGGAAACCAGCACTTATATAATAACTGTATCTCCAACTCCCTGGTGATAGCCAGTTTTAAAAGCCTCCAGTTTCCCCATCTAATTACTTAAAGTCACAAATTACAAATGGACTTACACACAAATGCACCAACAGCTCTGTCTGCACATGCTCATGTGTGGATTGGGTAGGAGGATCACCATGAGTTCGAGGCTACCCTGAGACTACATAGTGAATTCCAGGTCAGCTTGAGCTAGAGTGAGACCCTACCTCGAAAAACGAAAACCACCAACAACAACAAAAACAGGTGCTGACTATTTAAACATGGTCCGATTGACCAATGCCACGCAATAAATCTGGGGTGACATGTGGCCTATATAATACACCTCATCTAGGGGCCCTGGGATGGAATTTCTGGAAACTTCTTATGCTTTTGTCTCTAGCTGACCGGGAGCTTTATGATGCTCTTGTGTAGTTCGTGACCTCACCTGGCTTTTATCGTGCTCAAGCCGCGGCTCTGCAGACTGCTTCTCTTTGATAGGGCTGCACAGAGATGAAGGACAGAAGGAGTCTCAGCCCTGTGTTGGGGGGGGGAGGAGCTCTGTCCAGCATCAAGTTCAGCCTGCTGCCTCTCTGTGTGGTCAGGAGGATGGTGCCCAGTAGCCCTGTTGATAAGTGGGTTCTCCATGAGCTGGGGGAATGGGAATGCACGTGAGAGGACAAAGTGTTTCCCTGCTAGTCGCCTCCAAAGGCTGTGGCCCCAGATCAGCAACTCCTTCCTCCTCCCCCACCTGCAAAGTGTGCACAAGTTCGTTGATCAAGCAGCGTGTTTTCATACAATTAATCCGACAGTTTACCTGTCAAAACCAGAGTCTCTAAACTAGGGTGAGACGTAAAGCTAGGCTAATGCTAGACTGAATCTTATTTTGAAATGGGACAATATATTACAATTCATGCCATAAGTTAGAAGTTCAAAGCCTTAATAATAGGGGTGTCTGAAATATGAATGAATAGGCTACATAGGGTTTGTGTCACTGGGGTAAAGCAACCCAACTAAGAAGATGTATATAAAGCCGGGTGTGGTGGCACACGCCTTTAATCCCAGCACTTGGGAGGCAGAGGTAGGAGGATTGCCGTGAGTTCGAGGCCACCCTGAGACTACATAGTGAATTCCAGGTCAGCCTGGGCAAGAGTGAGACCCTACCTCAAAAAAACAAAATAAACAAATAAATAAATAAAAATAAAAATCACTATGGGGGTTTGATTCACCCATAGACTTTGGTGTTCTGAACGTTAGATTCCCAGCTGATGGCAATTTGGGAATTGAAACCTCCTGGAGGCAGTGTAGTGTTGGGGCAGGCTTATGGGTGTTATAGCCAGCTTCCCATGCCAGTGTTTGGCATACTCTGCTGCTGCTGCCGTCCACCTGATGTTGGCCGGGGGTGACGTCCACTCTCTGCTCATGCCATCATTTTCCCTGCCATCCTGGAGCTTTCCCTCTAGTCTGTAAGCCCAAACAAACCCATTTTCCCTACAAACTGCTCTTGGTTGGGTGATTTCTTCCAGCAATGTGAACGTGATTGCAACAATCCCCTTGAGTAAAAAGCCCCCTGGGAGAGAGTGAGACTCTGCCGAACCAGTGATTGTGTGCTAGAATGAATCCTATGTTGAAAAAGGATCAAGTTCTTAAAATCCATCCCATCAATTAGAAGTTTAAAGCCTGCAGTGAGATTTAACAATATTACAGGAGATTTGATTTCAGCTGCTTGGAGTACTTGACTGTCATTCAGGTTGAAGATGGACATCACTCCACTTTTCTTAAGTCCTCATGGATGTTGGTACAGAATCGTTGACAAAGAGGCAGGAGTCCACGACTTACGTGGAACAGTGTTTATTTGTGTGTGCTGACACGGGTCCAGAGGATTCATACCTGCAGGTTGAACCCCAAGTGCACTGGGGATTTTACTTGTATTTTACTTCTTTATTTCATGTTTATTAAGTAGATTTTTTAAATTTTTTTTTTTTTTCTTTTATGAGAGAGAGAGAGAGAGAAATTAAGGGAGAAGATTGGTGTGCCAGGGCATTCAGCTGCTGCAAATGAACTCCAGACGCATGTGCCACCTTGTGCATCTGGTCTGCATGGGTCTTGGGGTATCGAACCTGGGTCATTTGGCTTTGCAGGCAAGTGCCTTAACTGCTAAGCCATATCTCCAGCTCTGGTAGAAATTTTTATGGACGTATCACGTGTTGGTACCATCATTATCCTCTTCCCTGTCCCCAATCCACTGAGGGCTCATCTCTGTGGGATTGTGGGTATTCACCATGGGGTTATGAGTTATGAGTTGGGGGAGCACAAGAGAGCCAGTTCCTTTGGGGGCGGGGGGGACAATTCCTCTGGGTGTTCCTTTTCACCCTTTGGCTCTTCTGCCTCCTCTTCCACATGCTTCCCTGAGCATTGATAGGTGTGATTTTTGTTTCATGTTTCCATTTTTATTTGATGTTTCCAAAGGTAAAAAGTCAAGATTCTTACAGCACTTAGAATGAGACCATGCAAAGCAATTCAGCATGTACAACAATCCTTTCTCTTCAGTTTTTCTGATTTACACAGCAATGTTTGATTGACAAGAACTGGATGGCATGTGCTTGGTTTTGACAATTCAGCGTGTACAACAATCATTTCTCTTCAGTTTTTCTGATTTATACAGCAGTGTTTGATTGACAAGAACTGGATGGCATGTGCTTGGTTTTTGTACAACAATCATTTCTCTTCAGTTTTTCTGATTTATACAGCAATGTTTGATTGACAAGAACTGGATGGCATGTGCTTGGATTTGACAATTCAGCGTGTACAACAATCATTTCTCTTCAGTTTTTCTGATTTACACAGCAATGTTTGATTGACAAGAACTGGATGGCATGTGCTTGGTTTTGACAATTCAGCATGTACAAAAATCATTTCTCTTCAGTTTTTCTGATTTACACAGCAATGTTTGATTGACAAGAACTGGATGGCATGTGCTTGGTTTTGACAATTCAGCGTGTACAATAATCATTTCTCTTCAGTTTTTCTGATTTACACAGCAATGTTTGATTGACAAGAACTGGATGGCATGTGCTTGGTTTTGACAATTCAGTGTGTACAACAATCATTTCTCTTCAGTTTTTCTGATTTACACAGCAATGTTTGATTGACAAGAACTGGATGGCATGTGCTTGGTTTTGACAATTCAGCGTGTACAACAATCATTTCTCTTCAGTTTTTCTGATTTACACAGCAATGTTTGATTGACAAGAACTGGATGGCATGTGCTTGGTTTTGACAATTCAGCGTGTACAATAATCATTTCTCTTCAGTTTTTCTGATTTACACAGCAATGTTTGATTGACAAGAACTGGATGGCATGTGCTTGGTTTTGACAATTCAGCGTGTACAATAATCATTTCTCTTCAGTTTTTCTGATTTATACAGCAATGTTTGATTGACAAGAACTGGATGGCATGTGCTTGGTTTTGACAATTCAGCGTGTACAACAATCATTTCTCTTCAGCTTTTCTGATTTATACAGCAATGTTTGATTGACAAGAACTGGATGGCATGTGCTTGGTTTTGACAATTCAGCGTGTACAACAATCATTTCTCTTCAGCTTTTCTGATTTATACAGCAATGTTTGATTGACAAGAACTGGATGGCATGTGCTTGGTTTTTTACAAAAACTGCAGACAGGGTCAGTTGACAATAAGTTGTCTTTTTTTTTTTTTTTTTTTTTTTTTTTAGGAGGCACATGGAACTCAGGTGGGTATGTTTAAAGTCAACTCTATTTTTAAATATGTTTTATTTATTTATTTATTTATCTGAGAGAGAGAGAGAAAGAGAATGGGCATACCAGGACCTCCAACCACTGCAAACAAACTCCAGACACATGCGCCCCCTTGTGCATCTGGCTTATGTGGGTCCTGGGGAGGCAAACAGAGGTCCTTTGGCTTTGCAGGCAAATGCCTTAACAGCTAAGCTGTCTCTCCAGCCCTTCAGTCAACTCTAAGGTTGAGTTCTCAGAAGGTTCCAGATTTCTGTTTTAATGTCTTTGTGTATCGGAGGTGTCTGTCACCAGCACCCTGGCGCAGGTTATCAGACTCACCCTAGAAGTAGCAGTTTTGCTCACCTCACCCATTCCTCTGCGGTTTTCGCTTATGTGGGCGGCTTGGCTCATCTCCTGATGGGGGCTCAGGCATCTGTTCTTATCTCGTTCATAAATTTTGGTTTTCCTTGGTTCTCGTTGTCTTTTGTAAAAGGCAAACAGATTCTCAATCTCACTCTCCACTGGAGAATCTGTTTGTGTTTGTCAGAAGGCAGTGAAATTTTACTTTTTTTCTAAGGATTTTATTTTTATTTATTTGTTTATTAGAGAGAGGAAAAGAGAGAGTGGGAGAGTGAGAATGGGCACGCCAGGGCCTCTAGCCACTGCAAACCGAACTCCAGATGCATGCACCCCCTTGTGCATCTGGCTTATGTGGGACCTGGAGAATCGAACTGGGGTCCTTAGTCTTCACAGGTATGTGCCTTAACTGCTAAGCCATCCCTCCAGCCCAAATTTTACTTCTATAGCCATTGCAGTTTGAGAAGTTGGAACAAGATCTGAGATGTGTGAACCTCAGAGTTAATATCCATCAAGTGCTGTAGGTCATTTGACTGCTGAGCCATTGGTCCAGTCCCTATCTTTCTATCGCAGCTGCCCTCGCTTTGCCCGGCAGGAGCCCCTCAAGCGGCCTTGGCTCTTTTCCACTGCTGGCGTTCTTGGAGTGCTTCCTTCTTCCCCATGCAAATGGTCAGGCCCACCTTGTATTTCTCCCTGTCTTCACTCTGAAATCGGCCGTTTTGGCAAGAAGCCAGGTTCTTTTTACCAGAGAGTGGAGGTCGGAGTAAGATGGTGGATGCGTGGCAGGTGAGCTTCTCACTGGGACTTGTAGGCCCTCTCATGGTGGTCTGGGTTTGTTCTGAATCTATGTAAGCGTTGAGGCGGGTGCTAAAACTCAGGCCACAAATTTATTACAAACCAGAACCAGACCAGGACTCAAGCCCAATGCAGTAACCTATAAAAGGGACATGAAAGAAGCCAGTGACTGAAGGCAGCCTGTACCACAAAAATAAATAAATAAATACATAAATAAATAAATAAATAAATAAATAAATAAATAAAATATAAAGTCCTTCCAGTGACTTCTGTCACTCTAGTCCAGCCCCACAGGGCTCTTTCTGCTCCCCTCCATACTGGATGTGCCTCCTTTCCCTGGCAGGAAGAAACCTAACCTGGTGGGCATCGTCACTCTGCGCCCTCTTTGTGGCTCCTGTCAGCGGGACGTCTCTGCCATAGTCCTCTTTTCTCCCTTTTGGGCTCCATACCTTGTGCGGGACTGTGCAGGGCCTTGCCTCAACCTCTTGCTAGGGTCTTCCACGGTGCGCAGTTCTCACTCGCCAGCTAGCCCTGCTGGTGCCGCACAGGATACCAGTACCACGGCTTGCGAGACTTAAGTGTCTTCGCAGTACTTTGAATCCCCCAGCAGCCACCCTCCAGGAAGCCGGGAGAGCTGGGCTTGACCCTCATCCAAGGACTGGCCGGACTGACGACCAGCAAACAAGCAATCAACTTTGCAGCCTCCGTCCTCTGCCTGTAGATGGCATCAGATCCTACAAAACTGCATCCCCCTTGGCTGCTTGTCGTAATTCTGGACTCCCCCAGCTTCCGCAGGTCCAGCTAACAGTTGGGGTTCCCATGCCAGCCCCCTTTGAATGGCACACACAACTATTATGAAAGAACGTCCATGCCTTCTGTGTGTGCGCCTCCATGGACCTCCAGGTGTTCAGCCGTCTGGAAGTTTCCTTACGATGTATTTTTTTTTTTTTTTTTGAGGTTTGATGGGGTTCTTTGCCTGAAAGCCATGGGGAGATGTGGCTGCATAGAAAGGGATGCCTGATGCTAATAACAGTCTGAGTGGGGACCCCAGCGAAACCCACCTCTGCAGCCTTTCACCTGGGTGGGCTACGACAGCTCTTCTGGAACAGAGGCCTTACCATTTACTATCAGAAGATGTTTAAATTTTTTTTTAACTTTTTTTTTTTTTTGTGTGTATGGGTGCCAGGATTTCTTTGCACCACTTTTTGTTATTATTTATTGATTGATTTATTTGAAAGGGGGAGAAAGATACAGGTAGAGAGAGTGAATGGGCACACTAGGGCCTTCAGCCACTGCAAATAACTCCAGATGCAGGTGCCACCTTGTGCATCTGGCTTATGTGGATCCTGGGGAGATGAACCTGGGTCCTTAGGCTTCACAGGTCAGCACCTTAACCACTACACCATCTCTCCAGCCCTCTTTGTACCATTTTTTGCATCTGGATTTGGTGGACGCTGGGGAATCCAGCAGGCTTTATAAGCAAGTGCTGTTAACCACTGAGCCATGGCCTCAATCCTCAGCAAATTTCCTTAGGCCTATCTCCAAGGCAGAAAGGCTAGGGATGAGCACATTGTAATTTTCATTTTTGTGACCTGGCTTACAAAAGAGAAAAATGCTGGGTATTGTGGCACACAGCTTTAATCACAGCACTTGGCAAGAAGAGGTAGGAGGATCCAGAGATAGAAGTGTGAGTTCCAGGTCAGTCTGAGCTACAATGAGACCCTGCCTCATAAAAACTTTAAAAATTAAGATATAAAATAAATAATGAACTAAATCAGTTTAGGGTTTTAATTTTTTTTTTTTTTTTTTTTTTTTTTTTTTTTTTTGTCTGTGTGTTTGTGTGGTTTCTCAGATAGGGTCTCACTCTGGTCCAGGCTGACCTGGAATTAACCATGTAGTCTCAGGGTGGCCTCGAACTCTCGGCAATCCTCCTACCTCTGCCTCCCAAGTGCTGGGATTAAAGGCGTGCACCACCATGCCCGGCTGGGTTTTTAATTTTTAAAAATTTTTATCTATTTTTTGGGGGGGCAGAGAATGGACACTCTAGGGCCTCCAGCCACTGCAAATGAACTTCAGACACATGCACCACCCTGTGCATCTGGCTTATGTGGGCCCTGGGGAATCGAACCTGGGTCCTTTGGCTTTGCAGGCAAATGCCTTAACCACTAAGCCATCTCTCCAGCCCTATTTTTATGATATATTTGCTTTTTTAATGTTCTTGGTTTTTTAAAAAAAACAAGCAAATAAGTAGATTTTCCTTTGCTTTCCATGTGGTTAGTGAGACTGAGAAGTCGGGAACTGCCTAGCACTGGTGTCTGGGGTGGAGGCTGGGGGAGGTCTTAGAGAGAGAACACAGAGACTTCTACGCAGTGTCTCCATGTTCTTCCTCACCAGCAGAGAGACAACGGTGAGGTTGTTCCTTCTGCCTGTGTGCCACTTCTTTTCAGGGCCACTTTTACTCCTAAGCAGATTGTGTTGGATGGCCACACACCCCTCTGCACCCGCAAAGTACAATCATTTTAAAGCCAGGCATGGTGGCACACACCTTTAATTCCAGCACTTGGGTGGCAGAGGTAGGTGATCACTATGAATTTGTGGCCACCCTGAGACTGCATAGTGAATTCCAGGTCAGCCTGGGCTAGAGAGCGAGACCCTGCCTCAAAAATCCAACCCCCAAAAAAAAAAAAAAACATTTTGAGCGAACATGGTAGCACATGCCTTTAATCCCAGCACTCTGGAGGCAAAGGTAGGAGGATCACTGCGGTTTTGAGACCAGCCAGGGATTACAATACCACCACCATCATCATCAACAACAGAAATCATTCTGGATTGTAGGAGTTGTTGGTGATTCTGAACAATGGACTGGCCTGAATCCCCTTCCATAATCTCTAGCTGGATTGCTTGCGAGCTACCGTTTCCCAGTTTCATGTGTAGAGTACATATAAAGTGCTCCCCCCCAATGTGGTGCTCAGCAAATGCTTGTTCGGCACATATCTGTTACATTGCTCTAAGGACTGGGGACAGCTTTAAAATGTTACTTTACGATTCCTACTTATAAACTGCTTTTGTATTTCTAGTAGTTGTACATTTCCTTATTTGTCCCACAGTAGCATCATAGTTACTTAGAAATCAGCTACTTTCTCGGGTGTAGTTCCTGATCGGGCACAGAGAAATCCTCTCCATGGGACGCTTGGCAACTTCAGCGAGTTGCCCCTTCACCCAGGCAGCTGACCAGCCGGACAGCTGTTTCTCAAGCACGCAGGACACTGATATCTCTTGGACCACATCACCGCTCTTCGAAACCCTTAAGCTTAGATTTAGTATTAAGGGATTTTCTTGGTCCCAATTCCGTATTCCTCTGTTTGTGGTCCAGCTGAGAGGAAGAGACGGGGAGATTGCTCTTTGACTGCTTTTAACAGCCTCGATTGGCAAGGAGGAAGGGAAAAGGAAGAGCACAGTGGGGTAGATCTGGGGACTTTGTAGCCAGGAGGGCCATGGTCAGAAGAGGAACGTGTTTGTTCCTTCAGTAAGAACCACGTGTCATGTGGAAAAGGTCGTTAGACACTGCAGGCCAGTGCCTTAACCACTGAGCCACGTCTCCAGCCCGAAGATTTTGTTTATTTGGAGGATGTACATAATCAACCAGAAGGAAGGAAATGTCGCTTTTATGACATGTAAAGCGAGTGGATCACAAAAGTGCATCTTCTAAGGACAGAAAACACGAAGAACAGTTTTACCTACCTGCAAAATGTTAGGTGTAGTGTCTCACTGAAGTCCAGGCTGGCTGCTGACCTCACCTCAACCTCCCAAGAGCTGGGACTAAAGGCGTGTGCCACCACACCTGGATGTTACAGCCTTCACATGGTACAAATGTGTGCCATGAGCCGAGCGTGGTGGCACACACCTTCAATCCCAGCACTTGGGAGGCAGAGGCAGGAGGATCACTGTGAGTTCAAGGCCACCCTGAGACTAGAGTGAAGTCCAGAACAGCCTGGGCTAGAGAATGAGACCCTACCTTGAAAAAAAAAAGAACTGTGGGGCTGGAGAGGAGGCTTAGCAGTTAAGGCATTTGCCTGTAAAGCCAAAGGACCTCAGTTCGATTCCCCAGGACCCACGTAAGCCAGATGCACAAGGGGGCACATGCATCTGGAGTTCATTTGCAGTGGCTGGAAGCCCTAGCGTGCTTATTCTCTCTCCATCTCACTCTGCCTCTTTCCCTCTCTCAAATAAATAAATAAAAATAAAAGATATTAAAAAAAAAGAACTGTGTACCATGTAAAGTATCCTCCCTTTCTCCTCCCTTCATTTTCCTGACGCCAAGGTAGCTGGAATTTTTAGGGTAGAGGCCTGGCCTTGGGTAATCCCACAAAACTAGGCCAGGCTAACCCTTTCCCTGGGCACCAGTTAAAGAGACAAGCAACCGCTAAGATCAATTCCAGCATCTGACAACTGCATGATGAGAAAATAAAGCAATACAATATGACATTCTTTTTTTACAATGTAGCTTAATTTTTTATTAGTTACTTTTAAAAAATTTTTTTTTATTTTTTTTATTATTTTATTTATTTTTGGAGAGAGACACAGAGAGAGAGAGAGAGAGAGAGAGAGAGAGAGAGAGGGAGACAGAGATGGGTGCACCAGCAGTCTCTCAGCTGCTGCGAACGAAATCCAGATGTGTGCGCCCCCTTGTGGTCAAGTGTGGCATTGCGCCCTTGCGTCACTTTGCATCTGGCTAAACGTGGGACCTGGAGCTTGGAACCACTGGAGACTGGAACCAGAGTTCTTAGGCTTAGCAGGCAGGTGCTTTAACCACTAAGCCATCTCTCCAGCCCTTATTAAAGTTACCTTTTTTATTGACAACTTCCTTAATGGTAGACAATATCCCATGGCACTTCCCTCCCTCCCCCCACTTTCCCCTTTGACACTCCACTTTCCATCCTATCCCCAGGAGAAAAAGATGATGACATAGGGCTGGAGAGATGGCTTAGCGGTTAAATGCTTGCCTATGAAGCCTAAGGACCCCGGTTCGAGACTCGATTCTCCAGGACCCACGTAAGCCAGATGCAAAAGGGGGTGCATGCATCTGGAGTTCGTGTGCAGTGGCTGGAGGCCCTGGTGCACCCATTCTCTCTCTCTCTCTCTCTACCTGCCTATTTCTGTATATCTCTCTCTCAAATAAATAAAGTAAAATAAAAAATATTAAAAAAAGATGATGACATTAAATTTTGAAGTTTTAACTTTGGCATGTGACATAAATGAGTTTTATTATAGAATTTTCATACACGTCCATTTGTTTGTCTTTTACAGAAGGCAGCAAGAGTGGAGGAAAACCAAAATCCATCCACAAGACAGGATTTATCAAGAGGTAAGCCAAGCCCCCCACATAAGCTGGGGCCCAGGTGAAAGCACAGAAGAACTGGTGAGTTGAGGGCGAGAGAGCCTGACAGCCTGTGCCCACGTGATGGCAACAGACACTGGGGATACACAAAATGTAGCAAATGAGAAATCTAGAAGCTGCTTAGAGGTCAACATTGGAGTAGACTTAAAACACACTCACCAACGCTCAAGGAATTTTGTGGAAGAAAAGACAGAAGAGCCATAGGGTGGGAGGAACCATCCGGAGGCATTGTCCCCTCCCACATCCTACCCCACATGGGCTGGCTCACTGCTGCTTCCCCAACTGATAACCATAACCCCATGGTGAATGCCCACAATGCCACAGAGGAGGGACCTCAGTGGAATGTTTTTGAGTACTTAATTATTCCACATGGAATTCTATGCCTCCATCACCTTATCAGTGAATAGAATATCTGAATTAAATTATAGAAACTGTATTGGTATGTCCAAGAATTCACTACCTTGTTCATTCTATTTAACTTTAATTCTTGGAAGGAAAGTCATTTCAATAAAAATGTGATTTTTATTTTTTTTTTTTTCATTTTTCTGTTTTTCAAAGTAGGGTCTCACTGTAGCCCAGCCTGACCTGGAATTCACTATGTAGTCTCAGGGTGGCCTCGAACTCATGGCGATCCTCCTACCTCTGCCTCTCGAATGCTGGGATTAAAGGCATGCGCCACCATGCCCGGCAAAAATGTGATTTTTATATTTTGAAATAGATTTCCTAACAAATGCATTAACTTGTGATCTTCTTCTAGCATAGTTAATTTTGAATGTTCCCAGTCTTATGGATTCTCCCACATAAAAATAAGGACATGGGCTGGAGAGATTGCCTAATGGTTAAGGCACTTGCCTGTGAAACCTAGGGACCCAGTTTCAATTCCATGGTACCCATGTAAGCTAGGTGCCCAAGGTGGAGCATGCATCTGGGGCTCATTTGCAGTGGCTAGAGGCCCTGGCATGCCCATTCTCTCTATTTGCATCTCTGTCTCTCAATTTTTTTTTTTTTTTTTGATTTTTCAAGATAAGATTTTGCTCTAGTCCAGACTCATCTGGAATTCACTATGAAGTCTCAGGGTGTCCCTGAACTCATAGCAATCCTTTTACCTGCCTCCTGAGTGCTGGGATTAAAGGCATGAGACACTACAGCTAGTTTTTAAACTATGTGTGTGTGTGTGTGTGTGTGTGTGTGTGTGTGTGTGTACAGCAAGGGCATTCTTTTTGGTGTACAAGTAGTTTTAAAATTCATTTTAAACTATATTTTTAAGATAAATTCAGATAAGTTAAGACAAATGCTTTGCAGACAGCAGTCTCTCTCCAATGACTAAATGCTCCTACATTTCGAATCCCGAGTTGATCAGGCTAATTCATGTTGTCTGCACATGAAGAACAACATGGGTTTAGGGCTGGAAGGGACAGAGAAAATGATGCTAGGAGGAAACTGAAATTATGTGAGTCTAGTACGAACACAAAGTAGAAAGTAGATTTTTTTTAATGGAATTGGAGATATAAGCAAGGGCTAATACGTGATAAACCCTCCGAACCATGTAACTGTTAGGTAGAGCAGGAGCGGAAATGAAGGAGGAGGACAACAGTGGTCTGACTGAGGCAACTTTCGGTGTTTATGCTGCCCAACCCCCCTCTCCCCTGGCTCACCAATGCCCTCGGCCAGCATTTCCAGCCAATCTTATCTCAGAGCCAGCCTGGCTCTTCTTCTGGTGACAGCCCCTCCCCCGCCCTTTGATCTCTGTCCCTCTGACTCTAGCTTCTCCATTTGGTCCATGCTGTCCCCTGCAGTCCCCAGTCCTTTGTCTTCTGTATCCCACTCCCAAAGAAAAACCTCTATAAAAAACCCAAACTATCCAGAGTCACTCCATCTGCTCTCTCTCCTCCCATGAGACCCCCAGCAACTCGGGCCCCAATACACAGCTTTTTCCCTGCTTCAGAGTGGCCCTGCGTGGTCTTTGATCATTCATGAACCTTCCAGTAACAACATGATAGTGTAGAAGATGGCAGGTAGGCGAACGTCATGGTCGGTCTTTGTGTTTTGGAAGAGTTGCCTATTCAAGAGAGAAGAACTATGGTCATCCAATGTCCAGCAGGTATATGAAAAGGTGCCCCATACCACTGATCATGAGAGAAATGCAAGTGAAATATATGTCACCTCACACTCAGTAGGATGCCGTTATGAAAAAGAGAAGCAAAAACAAGCATTGACACGTATGTGCAGCAAAAGGAACTGTGTGCACCATGGGCAGACATGTGAATTAGTGCAGCCATTATGGAAAAAAAAAAAAAAAGGATGGTGTCTCCTTAGAAGCTCAAAAGTACAGCTGTCATATGATGCAACAATTTGATTTCTGGGTATAGTGCCAAAGGAAATGAAATCAGTATCTCAAAGAGGTGTCTTTACATCTAAGCTGATGACAGAACCATGTTCACAGAGGAAGACACAGAGACGACATGCACATACATACACACATGCCTATATACGAACTCACCCTGGAAGAATGTTCCAGATAAGATGAAGACACTTCATCATTTGCAATAACATCACACTGTTCTAAAGGTTTAAAATATTTGCATATGAACTCAGGTAATCCTTTTAACCCGAGGACGTCGTGCTAACTTAAAAAACAGAAACACACATCTCACACTTATATGTAAAATCTACAAAAGTTTAATTCATAGAAGAAAAGCATAGACTAGATTGTCAAGGTCTGGTAGTCAGGAAATGGAAGATATTGGTCAAAATACACAGACTTTGAGCTGTAAGGTGAAATAAATCGTTCTGGGGAGTCTCGTATTCAGAATAGGTGATATTATTGGAAGGGAAAGTGAACATATTGGGTTTAGGTGTTTTTTTGTTTGTTTGTTTTTTTACAAAATGTGAGTGATTTTCATGAGCAAAATTTATGAAGCACAAACAGAAACATGGTTTTAGACAATATTCCTGTTTTTGCTTAGGCTACTTATAGCCTACAGCAGAATAAAATTTATTTTTTTCTACTTTCCTGAAGTCCGAGCACCTCATCTGTATTTATGGCAACCAGGCTTTTATTTGTGATGTCATATACTTGTGTCTGGGATGGAGATCTCGCAGTCCAAGTGTGAGCTGGGGAGAGAACCATTTAGTGCCCTGTCTCGAATAAGCAGCACCATTGTCACAAACTACAATGTTCGCAGCACGAGTCACACTGTGTGCATGAGCTGTTCGGTATTTGAACCTACAATCATTCGTTGTAACATCAAACGTGGATCCTTAAGGGCTGGAGAGATGGCTCACAGTGAAAGGCAATTGCTTGCAAAGCCTGACAACCTGGGTTTGATTTTCCAGTACCCACGTAGAGCAGCAGGAGGATATGCCCATGTTCACTCTCTGCCTGCCACTTTCTCTCTGTATGTCTCTGCAAAATAAATAAATATATTCTATAAATAATTATTGAAAAACAGACCTTTAAGATGATCTGACCCAATTTCCTTACATGGTAATTAAAGAAACTGAGGCCCAAAGAATTTGGTTGGATAGAGCAGTGTTGTGCCTTGAAGCCATGTCACCTAACTCCACTTTCTAGCCGACACAGCTTCTGTGTTGAATGACTCATAGGTTAACCCACAGAAACACAGAAATCTGGTATCTTAATTTCCTAGGGCATGTGCATTTCCAGAAATGTAACCATTGCTCCACCAGGCGTTTTCTGTAGTCGTAAGTGCATTGACAAGCTAGCCCTGTCAGCATTATCAAGGGTCGAAAGTTACTTTGGAATAATAATGACATTTTCTGGAAATATTTCTAGTTGTCCCAACTGGATGTCTGTCATCTAAGGAGAAGAGACCAGGAATGGTTCTAACCTAAAGCGAACATATCAGCCACACCACCACAGAGGCGTATTCTAAAACGGCAGGGGTGCTGTGGTCATGATTACTTACGTGGGTACTGGGGACTCGAACCTGGGTTCTTAGGTGACTTGCCGGCCCCCGGTTCATCGTTTCAAGGGTGCTTTTCCACCACAGCACGAGCATCACGGCAGCTGTGGTCTGTTTGGCCATGGCAGGACGCTAGTGGCCTGGCTTGTTTCAGCCCAGGGACTGATGTGCCTGGAAGTGGAGAAAGTGGTGGGAGCTGGGCGTGGTGCTGGCTTACATCCTCAAAGGTCCATTGCCCGGTCACCCACGTCCTCCAGCAATGTCCAGTTTCCACAACCTACCAAGAGCACCCTTTTCAGATCTTTGTAAAACTTCATGTTTTATTTTAATTTTTAAAATTTATTTATTAGCGAGCAAGAGAAAGATAATATGTGGGGGGAGAAAGAGACAAAGACAGAATGGGTACACCATGGCCTCTAGCCAGTGCACATGAACTCCAGAACATGTGCCACTTTGTGCATCTGGCTTTACATGGGTACGAGGGAATCGAACCCACGTCATTAGGCTTTGCAGGCAAAGGACTTAACCTCTGAGCCATCTCTCCAGCCCTGTTAACATAAATACTAGCCTCCATGTGTAATTAGGAGATCTAGAAATCTGCCATCTTATCCAGGGACAAATTGGAATAACAATATGGAGATGTTTCTGGCTCAAGAGGGAGCTGGGGACCAGGTGGGTGTGCTGGGCAGAACTGGGATGGTGGCAGCTGCTGGGCGCCCAGCAGAACTCCTGACAATGAGTGAGCATTCACACTTCCTTGTGGCTTTGTTCTCTGTCTGGGGCGGACACACACACACACACACACACACACACACACACACACACACACGGCCTTTCTATGGGTATTGTGTTGCTTGTGTTGCTTCTTGTTGAGAGCTCGCCCATAGAAACTTCCTTGAATGGTCCAGGAGCCAATTCTTAGTTAATGCCAAGGGTCTCCCGTTGGCACCACCTGCTGTGGAAGTCCCTCTGCCTCCCTCACCTTTACCGATGACCTCTGCTAGCTGGCTCCAGTTGGCTTTCTCGCTTAGTTTCTGCCAGGCAGGTCCTGAATATGAGCAGCTATTATTGACTCCCTGCAGAGAAATTTGAGGTAGCATGTGTATTTAGCTAGTTAGAATTTGTTGGCTAATATATGTGTCTGAGCATTTACAGATAGGGGTGGGCATGGGGCCTAGGTGTCTCTCTATTGTGTGTTTTAAAGGGATCCTAAATGTATGGATGGAAGCCGTGTGATTAAAAAAACAGAGGTTTGTACCAGAATCATCTCAGTTGCCACTGAGAAACCCCCAGGACACCTAACCATACAGGAGTCTGTAATGTATTATTGAAGAGGACCCGATTCTCATTCAGATCACAGCGAATTGGAGCTACTGCAAGGTCATGGGGACCCTTCCCGCCATCGCCTCTGGATTGTCCCAGGTAGCAAAGAATGCTGAACTGTTGCTATCCAATGTGGGTTTCTTGCTTTATTGCGGTGGGTCTTGCTGTAAAACAGGATCACAATTTGGGGGAAATAAATTGCTTGAGACTTGAAGATCAAAAGCCCCAAGGCATTTTTGATAAAAGTCATAAATATAACCCGATTGTCACACTGAGAATACATGACTATAAAACCCTTTGAGTATGTTCCTGGTGATAATATTATAACATTTTATTTATAAATCCTGGTGATAATATTTGATCAGAATCATAAATATAATCCGATTGACACACTGAGAATATATGACTATAAAAACCTTTTGAGTATGTTCCTGGTGATAATATTTAATCAGAGTCATAAATATAATCCGATTGTCACACTGAGAATATATGACTACAAAAACCCTTTGAGTATGTTCCTGGTGATAATATTTGATCAGAGTCATAAATATAATCCGATTGTCACACTGTGATTATATGACTATAAAATCCTTTGAGTATGTTCCTGGTGATAATATTTGATCAGAGTCATAAATATATCCTGATTGTTACACTGTGAGTATATGATATAAAAACACGTTGAGTATGTTCCTGGTGATAATATTATAACATTTTATTTATAAATCCTGGTGATAATATTGATCAGAATCATAAATATAATCCGATTGTCACACTGAGAATATATGACTATAAAAACCCTTTGAGTATGTTCCTGGTGATAATATTTGATCAGAGTCATAAATATAACCTGATTGTTACACTGAGAATATATGACTATAAAAACCCTTTGAATATGTTCCTGGTGATAATATTTGATCAGAGTCATAAATATAACCTGATTGTTACACTGTAAGTATGTAATATAAAAACACATTGAGTATGTTCCTGGTGATAATATTTGATCAAAGTCCTCCAATTTAGCCTATCAGATGTGCCAAAGTAATGGAGAAAAGGTGAAAGGTGTTTTAAAATGGATGACTTCAAAAATATTGGACAAATATTGGCTTTTTTTTTTTTTTTGGTGGTGGTGGTGGTGTTTTTTGATGTATGGTCTCCCTCTAGTTCAGGCTGACCTGGAATTCACTGTGTAGTCTCAGGGTGGCCTCGAACTCATGGCGATCCTCCTACCTCTGCCTCTCGAGTGCTGGGATTAAAGGTGTGCACCATCACGCCCAGCTCAAAATTGGCAATTTTATACATACCTACCTACCCTCTGGTGGTACATTTCTGAAGGCTTTGCCTCATGCTTGCTTATGACAGATGACAAGCCTGCTTTGGCATGGTTCCTATGCCGCCACTTAAGCAGAATTCGATTTTTTTTTTTTTTTTTTTGGAGAGAGACAGAGAGAGAGAGGGAGAGGAAGACAGATAGACAGATAGAGATGGGCGCACCAGCAGCCTCTCAGCTGCTGTGAAAGAAATCCAGATGCACGCGCCCCCTTGTGGTCAAGTGCGGCATTGCGCCCTTGCATCACTTTGCATCTGGCTAAACGTGGAGACCTGGAGATTGGAACCAGCGTTCTTAGGCTTAGCAGGCAGACGCCTTAACCCCTAAGCCATCTCTCCAGCCCTGTTTTGCTTTTCTTTTTAAACATTTTTATTTATTTTCAAGGAGAAAGCGTGAGACACAGGGAGAGAATAAATGGGCCTCTCACCACTGCAAATGGACTCTTAGATGCATGTGCCACTTTGTGCAACTGGCTTTATGTGGGCACTGGGGAACAGAACCCAGGCAAGTCAAACGTGGCAAGTGAGTGCCTGTAACTGCTGTGCCATTTCTCCAGCACCCCCATTTTTGAAAAAAAAAAAAAAAAAAAAGGGTTCCGGGGTCAAACTCTATTCCTCATGCTTATAAACACTTTACCAACTGAGCTACCTTCACAGCCTCCACTGACTTTTTTTTAATTAAAACTCCCAAGTGAGTCTAGGAGGATCCGAGGTTGTGGAACACTGACCTCACTCAAAGCACTGAGAAGGTTAATGGTAAACAGAGTCCAGAGATATTAAGGAGGCAAGGCAGACCCACAGTCCTTAGCAACTTATTTGAGGAGCAAATGACGGGAAGAAAAACATAGAGGAAGAGCCTGCAGTCTTGCTTAAAGAGGTCTTTCTACAGCTAGTGGCCATAAGTTATAAAATTCTAACCAATTAGAAAATGCAGAGGCATATTTAAGACCAAGATTATATTAAATATGACTTCACCTTTCTTTGATACATTTGGCGTTTGGGCTTAGGGGACATGTCATTAAGTACGATACGGCTTAGGGGACATGTCATTAAGTATGATACGAGGTGTGACACACAGAAGACAGTGGCTTGCACACACCAGTGCAGTTGATAGCTTCCCATGACGTCATTCCACCCATGTTAGTGACCTGCTCAGACATTTTTAATAACCCACCGGTGTTCACATAATACGTTATGGATTCCTTGCTTGTAATTCAGGCCTGATGCTTCCACTCACGCCAAACTCATCCACTCTGCTCAACTTCTTTTTTCTTTTCTTTTCCTTTTCTTTTTCTTTTCTTTTTTCTCTTCTTCCCTTCCTTCCTCTTTCTTTTTCTGTTTTTTTTTTTTTTTTTTTTTTTAAGGTAAGGTCTTGCTGTAGCCCAGGCTGACCTGGAATTCACTATGTAGTCTCAGGGTGGCCTCAAACTCTCAGTGATCCTCCTACCTCAGCTTCCTGAGTGCTGGGATTAAAGGAGTGCAACACCATTTTCTTATTTTAACTTATTTTCTATGGGTCTTAAATATATTTTATTTGTTTGTTGAGAGAGAGAGAGAATGAACCCCAGGACTCTTGCCACTGTAAATGAACTTCAGATGCATGTGTCACCTCCTGCATCTGGCTTTATGTGGGTACTTGGCAATTGAACTTGGGTTATTAGGCTCTGCAGGCAAGTGCATTAACCACTGAGCAATTTCTGCAGCTCCTGGTTGTCGTTTTTATTCACACTGAGCATGTCAGAACTTCATTGTGTGTCAGTGATGGAAGATGCGCTTGCTGAATCAGAAATATTTTCAAGTGGTAGAAGAAAATTTCCATTTTGGGGGAGATCATTCATAACATAACAATTACCAACACAGCATAGGTTTTTAAAATTTATTTTACTTTACTTTACTTTAGAGGAAGAGAGAGAAAGATAGAGAATTGGCACACCAGGGCCTCAGCCACTGTAATAAACTCTAGACACTTGTGCCACCTAGTGGGCCTGTGCAACCTTGCACTTGCCTCACTTTTGTGCATCTGGTTTATGTGGGATCTGGAGAGCTGAACAAGGTTAAGGCAAGCGCCTTAACCACTAAGCCATCTCTCCAGCTCCCAACACAATATATTTTTAAACTTGGTATTTGTCATTAATAATCTTTAAGCAGTTTCTTACATCCACACAAGTAAGAAAACAATATCAAGCACAGACTTATAGTGTTTACAGATTTCTCCTGTGTACATACTCTTACCATGAACTCAGGAAGTGATGTGTACAAGCACCCTTTAATATACAAACAGTGTCCACACAGACTTACAGTGTTTACAGATTTCTCCTGTGTACACACTCTTACCATGAACTCAGGAAGTGATGTGTACAGGCACCCTTTAGTATACACCGAGACATAAATAATCTGGAAAAGGGATGATAGTAAAATGAAAGTCAAATAATGAGCTAGTAGACTGGTGGTGCCCGTCTTTAGTCCTAGCATTCGGGGCTGAGGTCAGAGGAGGATCCCTGTGAGTTCAAGGCCAGCCTGTGGTCATGGAGAGAGTTTCAGGTCAGCCTCATGACATTCTTGCAAAGGCATCACTCAGCGCTCATGAGGCAGGTAGTGCTTTCTGCTTCCTCTCTGCTGATCCCGAGTTCTATGCACTCTTCAAGGTCCAGCCAAGCTCCACCTTGCTAGGAAACCCGTCAGGCCTTCCGTCCATCTTCCTTCTGTAAATCCTCCACTTTTTCAGCCGATGCCAGTTCTCAGTTGCTCAGTGTTGTCAATCATGTCTTAGTCCATTTTTTTTTAAATATATTTTTCGGTTTTTCAAGGTAGGGTCTCACTCTGGCCCAGGCTGACCTGGAATTCACTATGTAATCTCAGGGTGGCCTCGAACTCATGGTGATCCTCCTACCTCTGCTTCCTGAATGCTGGGATTAAAGGCGTGGGACACCACACCCGGCGTCTTAGTCCATTTTTAACAAAGTGTCTGAGAGTAGCTTATTTACCAATAATGGGAATGTATTTACTTTACGGTTTGGTACTCTAGAAAGCCCATCATGGTGTGAGGACCATCGTGCCACATCCCATCACAATGTGGTAGAAGGCATGATGTGGGAGACAGGGCAGGCATGCCAGGCCTCTCTTCCTCTTCTTATAAAGGAGAGCTGCACTCTTAACCTTACCCAATCCTAAACTCATCTTCAAATACCCTCAACACACACAGTTGGGATTACGTGTCTGACACATGAGCTTTGGAGGGACACGTTCAAATCATAGCAATGTGTGTGGTTAACAGCATCAGGCTCAAACCCATGTGTGTGGTTCCATCTGCGAGGGTTCAAACCACAGCAATGAGTGTGGTTAACGGCATGGTGAACTGCGAGGGCTCAAACCACAGCAATGTGTGTGGTTAACGGCATGGTGAACTGCGAGGGTTCAAACCCAGCAACGTGTTTTAACAGCATGGTGCCAGGGTTCAAACCATAGCAAGTTGTTAACAGCATGGTGTGTTGCTCAATCAATGTGTAGTTCGGCATGGTTTTTTCAAAATAGCAATGTGTGGTTAACGGCATGGTGAACTGCGAGGGCTTAGCAATGTGTGTGGTTAACGGCATGGTCTCAGGGCTCAAACCATAGCAATGGCTGACGGCATGGTGAACTTCAGGGCTCAAACCATAGCAATGTGTGTGGTTCGGCATGGGTGGGCTCAAACCATAGCAACGTGTGTGGTTATCAGCATGGTGAACTGCGAGGGTTCAAACCACAGCAATGTGTGGGTTTAATGAGGCGAGGGTTCAAACCACAGGAATGTGTGTGGTTATGGTGAACCAGGGCTCAAACCACAAATGTGTGTGGTTAACAGCATGGCGAATTTAGGGCTCAAACCATAGCAAAATGGTTAACAGCATGGTGAACTGCGAGGGCTCAAACCATAGCAATGTGTGTGGTTAACAGCATGGTGAACTGCGAGGGTTCAAACCACAGCAATGTGTGTGGTTAACGGCATGGTGAACTGCGAGGGTTCAAACCACAGCAATGTGTGTGGTTAACGGCATGGTGAACTGCGAGGGCTCAAACCATAGCAATGTGTGTGGTTAATGGCATGGTGAATGTGCGGGTTCAAACCACAGCAATGTGTGGCAGGCATGGTGAACCAGGGTTCAAACCACAGCTTCTTATAACAGCATGGTGAAGGAGGGCTCAAACCATAGCAATGTGTGTGGTTAACGGCATGGTGAAATCGAGGGCTCAAACCTCAATGTGTGTGGTTAATGGCATGGTGAAATAGGGCTCAAACCACAGCAATGTGTGTGGTTAACAGCATGGCGAACTGCGAGGGCTCAAACCATAGCAATGTGTGTGGTTAACAGCATGGTGAACTGCGAGGGTTCAAACCATAGCAACGTGTGTGGTTAACAGCATGGTGAACTGCGAGGGCTCAAACCACAGCAATGTGTGTGGTTAACAGCATGGTGAACTGCGAGGGCTCAAACCATAGCAATGTGTGTGGTTAACGGCATGGTGAACTGCGAGGGCTCAAACCATAGCAACGTGTGTGGTTAACAGCATGGCGAACTGCGAGGGCAGGAGTATGCCTAGTGACACGTGTACCTTCTGACATCACTTCCACACATCAGCGACTAGACTTCATGCTGTTGGATCTAGTTGGCTTTTGGTTAAATTACCCATATATAGTTTGTCAAATCCCCTGTAACCTCGTCTCATGAAAGTACCCAAAGACCAAGCTGTTTCTAGGAGAATGGGAGTTTTTGCTTGGCTCACATTCCACTGACTCAGGCTGCACAGCTTGCCCGGTGTGACCCCGGGATGAGTGATTCCCGTCCCCCAGCTTGCTGTCTTTGAAAAGGCCATCTTTGGCTCCCAGAGCCTTGGCGTCAATGTCTAAGCATCATGGCTGCACAGCATCCCCCGTCTCCCCTGAGTCATCTCAGCCTGGTATTATGCAGGAGCTCTGTCTACCTGTTGAATTTTGAATGAGAACCCAATGGGCAGGAGCCCTGTACTGAATTCTGTATTTTGTTCCTTGCTGAGCTTCCATGAATATAAAACAGGAGCCCAGAGGGGAAGAGTCAGCAGGTGCAGATCAACCTTATCCATATTTCATGGAGAGGGAGTCGGAGTTCATAGATGGGAAAACCAAGTGTGAAGAAGGCCAAGTTCAACAACTTGCCAATGCTTTCTGAGCGAGCATCTAGCAAAGAGGAATGAATATCTTATGACAAGGGTTCATGATTGAGGCTTTAAAGTTGCACCCTCTTTCTAAAGCCCAAGGAAAACAAAAACCGAGTAACTGGCAGTCAGGGAAATTCCTTCAGCCACCAAGGATTACAGAAGCAAAGATGGAGTTGCTCCCTTCACCCGGCAGCTGAGCTCCCCGTGACGTGTCACAGACTGAATGTCCCGGTCTATGCTCTACTGCAAAGCCATGGGTTGAAGGACACGGAGTCTGAAAACCTGTGGCATCCCTATCTATCCTCTGCACACTGTGGCTTCCACGTGGTCGCAGAGAAGGGGACTCTTCCAGTGACAGTCAGCCCTGGCACATATTTTTCTCAGGTCCTGATGGATTTTGTTTATTGTTTTGTCAGTTTTCATTTTCTGAAACATGGCTGCCTTACATTTGTGATTCTCCTACTTCAGCCCCTTAATTGCTGGGATTGTAGTTTTGTCTCTATGCCTGGTACCTTGTAGGTTTTTTTAATTAGATACTTTCTTTTTATTTATTTATTTGAGAGAAGGGAGCGAGAAAGAGAGACATAGAGGCAAAGAGAGAGAGAGAGAGAGAAAATGGGTATGCCAGGGCCTCCAGCAGCTGCAAACAAACTCCAGACATATACATTACTTTGTGCATCTGGCTTACATGGGTCCTAGGGAATTGAACCTTGGTCCTTTGGCTTTGCAGGCAAATGCCTTAACCACTAAGCCATCTCTCCAGGGTTCCCAGTCTATTCCATGTGCTTCTCAGTGTCATCATCAGGGTCCAGGGCTCTTCATAGCTAGGCAGGCTGCAACCCCCATTTCTCATCGCATGCACAAATACGTCTGTTCTTATACTAACTATATTAACAGGGCTGGACTTTTAGCTCGGTCGAAGAGCAGAGAACCCCGAGTTTAATCTGCAAACAAAACAAAAGAACCCACAACCCAAAACTCATACCAAAATAATCAGCATAGAATAGCTACAACAGACCAAAAAAAATAACATCAAAATAGAAGATAGCCGGGGGTGGTGGTGCACATCTTTAATCACAGCACTTGGGAGGCTAAAGTAGAAGGATCGCCGTGAGTTCAAGGCCAGCCTAGGACTACGTAGTGAATTCCAGGTCAGCCTGGGCTAGAGTGAGATCTTACACTGAAAAAAAAAAAAAATGAAATAGGGGAGAGACTAATCTGAATGAAGAAGGGATTCACTGGAGGGTGGGTTTATGAGGGGGAAGATAGGGTGGTAAAAGGGGATTATTATTGTTTGTTGTCTATATTTTTGGAAGTTGTCAATATAAAGTTAAAAAAAAAAAAGGCGAGACCCATGGAGCTGATTTCTCGCCCCTCAGAAGATGCGAGGCCTCGAAGGAGGGGCTTCAATGTCACTGCACACTGCATGGTCTCCCATGAGTGTCACCTCCCTTCATTGGGTCATGGTGGCAGCTTTGGGACTGGGAAGGGATTCCAGATCTTCTCCTGCTGATATATTGTAAAACGATATAACCATCAGTTAGAGACACTTACTAAGTTCACACACTCTTGTAGAACCACAGAGTACCACATCTCTCATCAGCTCTGCTAACCCAGACAAGCAAAAAGATCCACGCGGTGCCAACCCCTCCCTCGAGTGTCCAGGGATTAAAAGAAGTCCTTGGAAGGCATCCTTGGACAAATCCTGTTTGCTCTGTTGTTGCACAGAAGCAGCCTGTGGTTTGGTTCCTGTCGTTGTGTTGATATTCTGCTTCTGTGATCAGCTAAGAATAATGGCGATGCCAGGAGCTGGCTACCCTTGGCACTATTTTTCTTCCCCAGTTTGCGCCATGACAGAAGTTTTTCCTGTCATCAGCATCAGAAGATGGTGCTGAAATAAGGCAGCTTAACCAGCTATTGACAGTGATGCCACACTTAGCTTTAGAAAAGCAAATGGTTATTTTCGACTGCATTTTGGCCAAGTGGTAATTCTTTCTTTTTGACATTTGACTTGTTTATTTTGTTGAAGTTAGCCTACAGAGTAACAGGTTTCCTTATGATGTTTGCATACATGTATGTCATTTCATTTTGTTCTTATTCACCCAACTTCCTTACTGCACTCCCCATACTACCAACTCCCGCTTGCTGATATCCTATGCCCCCCAAATATTCAACTCCTCTGCTTTTTTATTTTTATTTATTTATTTGAAAGAGAGAGAGAGGGAAAGGGACACACACAGAGAGAATGGGCACACTAGGGTCTCCAGCCTCTGCAAAGGAACTCCAGATGCATGCACCAACCTTGTGCATCTGGCTTGTGTGGGTCCTGGGGAAGTGCCTTCACTTGTGAAGTGCCTTCACTGCTAAGTCATCTCTCCAGACCTTCTCTGCTTTTATGTCACATGTATCCCATTACTCTTTTTTGCCCTCAATATCCCTCCCTTAAGCTCTCTTCCTCTCTCATAGTTACTTTCCTACTTTCATGACATTGGCACACATGCACACAGATTTAAATCTGCAGTTCACATAGAGAGAACACACTGTATTTTCCCTTCTGAATCGGCACTATTTCACTTAACATAATGATCCCCAGTAGCATCCATTTTCCTGCAAACGTCATGATTTCACTTAAAAAAAATTATTTATTTGCAAGCCAAGAGAGAGAGAGAGAGAGAGAGAGAGAGAGAGAGAGAGAGAATGAACATATGCACACCAGGGCCTCCAGCCACTGTAAATGAATTCCAGTGCATGCACCACTCTGTGCATCTGGCTTTATGTGGGCACTGGGGGATTGAACCTGGGTTGTTAGGCTTTGCAGGCAAATGTCTTAATCCCTGAGCCATCTCTGCAGCCCATGCTTTTACTTTTTAATAGCTGAGTAAAATGTCATTGCATATATGTGTCACCATTCGTCTGGTGATGGAGTCTGGTTCCATTTCTTACTGTGAACAGTGCAGCAGTGAACATGCATGTGCAGCACCTCTGTGCTATGTTGACTTAGAGTACTTTGGGGACGTGTGTGTGTGTGTGTGTGTGTGTGTGTGTGTGTGTGTACCCAAGAATGACATAGCTGGGACATATAGTAGCACTATTTTTAGTTTTTTGAGGAACCTCCACAATCACTTCCATAGGGGCTGCGTTAATTTTATATTTCTACCCACAGTGTATAAGGGTTCCTCTTTCTCCATATCCTCACCAGCATTTTCTTTTTCCTCTCCTTTCCACTCTATTTTATTTTATTTTTTTTTTTTTTTTTTTTTTGTCAGGTAGAGTCTCACTCTAGCCCAGGCTGACCTGGAATTCATTCTGTAGTCTCAGAGTGGTCTTGAATTCATGGTGATCCTCCCACCTTGGCCTCCCAAGTGCTGGGATTAAAGGTGTGTGCCACCACGTCCAGCTCTGATCTTTTAAAAACAACCCAATGCATTTAATTACTGTTGCCCACAGAAGCATGGGTGAGGGGCTATTTATAGGAGCATGGCCAACTTACCAGTGATTATGCCAGTGAAGAAAATGTCTCTTTCTTCCCCAGCAACCATCAACTGCTTAGAGATGTTCTAGGAAAATGTTCATTTGTTTTCTTTTAAAAATATTCAAGTATTTTTATTGACAACTTCCATGAGCAGAGATAATAGACCACCCCATTTCTCCTCCCCAGACCCACCCTTCATTAAATCCCTTCTTTCCAATTAGTCTCTCTTCTATTTTGATGTCATTTGCTTTCCTTTTTTATATTTTATTTATATATTTATTTCAGACAGAAAGAGGCAGAGAGAGAGAGGGAGAGGGAGAGGGAGAGGGAGAGGGAGAAAGAGAGAATGGGAATTCCAGGGCATTGAGCCACAGCAAACGAACTCCAGATGCATGTGCTATGTGATCTGGCTGAGGTGGGTCCTGGGGAGTTGAACCTGGGTCCTTTGGCTTTGCAGGCAAGTGCCTTAACCACTTAGCCATCCCTCCAGCCCATCATTGCTTTCTTGATGATAGCCATTCTGATGGGGGTCAGATGGCTAAGGATGTTGAACACCTTTTCAAATATTTACTGAACATTTATATCTCTCATTTGAGAGCTGTCGATTGAGCTCATTTAAGGCATTGATCATCAGATGACTTTCGGTGCTGAATCTTACAGTTCTTTGTAGATTCTTGATACAGTTCCATCTGGTGTGTAGTTGGCGATATCACAAATCTATGGATTGTCTCTTTGGCTGAGCAGGAACTTTGTAATTTCCTATAATTCCATTGGTCAATTCTGAGGTTGTTTCCTGTGCTGTCCCTATGAATTTCTCTTTACAAAATGTGTTTGGGGGCTGGAGAGACGACTCAGCAGGGAAGGAGCTTGCCTGCAAAGCCTATGGGCCTCGGTTCGATTCCCCAGTACCCATGTAAAGCCAGATGCACAAAGTGGCATATGCACCTGGGGTTTGTTTGCAGCTGCTGAAGTCCCTGGTGTGCTCATTCTCTTTATCTGTCTCCCTTCTATCTCTCTATGCTTGCAAATAAATAAATAAAATATTTTTTGAGGCAAGCCCAAGCAGACTGCCTTTTTTGTTTTTACACAGGAATGAGAGAGAGAGAGAGAGAGGGTGAGAATTGGTACACAAGCACCTCCAGCCACTACAATCAAACTCCAGATGCACGTGCCCTCTTGTGCACGTGTGATCTTGTGCACTTTGTCACTGTATTCTGGCCCATGTGGGACCTGGAGAGTCCAACATGAATCCTTAGGCTGCACAGGCCAATACCTTAACTGCTGAACTATCTCTCTAGTCCTAAAATATTTTTTAAAAAGTATTTGGGCTGGGAAGAAGGCTCAGCAATTAAAGGCACTGGCTTGCAAAGCCTGATGAACAAGGGTTCAATTCCTCAGTACCCAGGTGTGGTAGTTTGAATAGATGCCCCCAAATATATTCAGTGTTTTATTAGTTTGTAATTTGCATCTGCAGCCACCTGGCTGGAGGCAGTGTCACTGGGTGGTGGTGGGTCTGAGATTTCAATCTAAAGATATGCAAAGTGTGCCTAGCTGGAGTTCCTGAGGTGGGCTGTGCTGTGGTTTTTTGGCTTGTGCTTCTCTCTCTGTGTTTTGTTCTGTGAAGGCAGGCCAGCTTCTTCTGCCATTATGGAACTTACCCTGGATTTTTAAGTTTCAATAAATCCCTTCCTCCGTAACTGTGCCTGGTCTGGAAGTTCATCTCAATGAACCTGAAGCTGTCTGCTACACCATGTAAAGCCAGATACACTAAGTGGCACATGCATCTGGAGCTTGTTTGCAGCAGCAAGGGACTCTGGTGAGCATCTCCCCCCACAAATTTTTTTCTCTCTCTCTCAAATAAATAAATAAAAACAGGATTAAAAAAAAAGTCTTTGTCTAAGCCTATATCTTGAAGTATTGTCCCTTAGCAGTTTTCAAGTTTCAGGTCTTACATTCAGACCTTTGATACATTTTTTTAAAAATATATTTTATTTATTTGAGAGAGAGAGAAAGAGACACACAGAGAGAGAATGGGCGCATCTGTAAACGAACTCCAGATGCACGTGCCCACTTGTGCATCTGTCTTATGTGGGTTCTGGAGAATCGAACCAGGGTCCTTTGGCTTTGCAGGCAAACACCTTAACCATTAAGCTATCTGTCTAGCCTTCCATTTTTGTTTTAAATTTATTTATTATTTGAGAGAGAGAGAGAGAGAGAGAGAGAGAGAGAGAGAGAGAATGGACCTTCCAGGGCCTCCAGACACTGTAAATGAATTCCATACACATGTATCACCTTGTCCATCTGGTTTAGATGGGTCCTGGGGAATGGAACCTGGGTCCTTTGGCTTTGCAGGCAAGCGCCTTAAGCACTAAGTACTAAACTATGTCTCCAGCTCTTTTGATCCTTGAGTTCATGTCTGCTCAGGGTGAGAGACAGATTGAGTCTCATTCTTCTGCAGGTAAATATCCAGTTTCCCCAGTATCCATTTGTTGGAGAGGCCATTTTTCTCCAGTGGATGTTTGGGACACCTTGGCAAACTTGAAGTGGCTGTAGAGGCGTGGGTGCATTTCTTGGCTCTCTATTCTATTTCATCGATCTAGGCATGCTCTTTTGTGCCAGACCTGAGCGACGTTCTCTCTATGATTCTGTAGTTGAGTTGTAGATAAAATAGCCTTATGCCTCTTGAATTGCTTTCTGCTCGGAATTGCTGTGGCTGCTTGGGGTCTTTTGTGCTTTCATGAAGAACACAATTGGAATTTTGATGAGCATTCCATTGAGTAGATGGCTTTGGAAACTCTAGCCATTTTTACAATATTGATTCTGCCAATCCATTTGCATGAGGGGGGCATTCCATTGCTAATGTCTTCTTTGACTTTTTTTTTTTTTTTTTTTTTGCAGTGTCTTAAAGTTTTTACTGTAGAGGGTTCTTCTTTTTTAAATTTATTTAATGAGAGAGAGGGGCAGGTAGAGAGAGAGAATGGGTACGCCAGGGTCTCTAGCCAGTGTAAACAGACTCCAGATGCCTACACCATCTTGTGCACATGGCTTTATGCAGGCGCTTTGAAATAAAGCCTGATTCCTTAGGCTTTGCAGGCAAGCTCCTTGACTGCTGAGCCATCTCTCCAGCACCCTGTGCAGATTTTCACTTCTCTGATTAAATTTATTCCAAATTATTTTAGTACTTTATTTTATGCATATATGTGTGTGTGTGCACATGCACACACGCGTTTGGGTGCACGTGTTTGGGTGCACATGTGTGTGCTAGTAGAGGCCAGGTGACAGCCTTGGTGTCATCTCTCAGGAATGCCTTAATTAGGCTAGACTGACTAGGTAGTGCGCTGCAGGGATTTCTGCCTGTCCCGAGCTGGGATTACACCACTGCACCTAGAATTGGCATGCAGATGAGTGTTTTTTGCATGTTGATTTTTATCTCCTGCTACTTTGCTGAAAGTGTTTATTTGAGTGAAAAATTTTCTGGTAGATTCATTAGGATCTTTTCTTTAAAAATACTGTTTATTTATTTGCAAGCAGAGAGAGAGAAAGAGAGAGGCAGAAAGAGAGAGAGAGAGAGAGAGAGAGAGAGAGAGAGAGGCATACCAGGGCTTCCAGCCACTGCAAACGGACTCCAGATGCATGCACCACTTTGTGCATCTGTCTTTACATGGGTCCTGGGGAACCCTCTTGGGTTGATGGGTTTTATAGGCAAGGGCCTTAACCACTGAGCCATCTCTCTAGCCCCTCATTAGGATATTTTAAATGTAGGATCATATTGTTTGCAAATCGGGATTCTTGGAATTCTTCCTTTCTATTTGTATCTTCTTTATTTCTTTCTCCTGTCTTATTGCTCTTGCTAAAACTTCAAGCACAAAGAAGAGATTCAGTGGTGGGGGGATTCCAGAGAGGGAAAAGGGAGGGTGGTGGGAGGGAATTATGATCATGTTATATTGTGTTTCTGTATGGAGGCTGTCAAGAAAAAGTTAAAAAGATAAAACTTCAAGCACTATATTAAATAATAGCATTAAATAAATGGCTGATTTTAGAGGAAATGCTTTGAATTTTTCTCCATTTAGTATAATGCTGGTGATGGGTCTGTCATATGTAGCCTTTGTCATGCTAAGATATAGTTCTTGGATTTCTAGTTTCTTCATGGCTTCATCAGAAAATGATATGGAACTTTGCTACAGGCCCTTTCTGTGTCAATTAAGATGATCAAATTTATTTCTGTCCTTATATCTATTGATGTTGTATCACATGTGTTAATTTATTTCTGTCCTCATATCTATTGATGTTGTATCACATGTGTTAATTTGCATGCATTGAACTACACGACACAGACATGCTCTTGGTTGGGCAATTTCTGCCAGCAATGTGAACCTGACTGCAACAGGATTTATCCATTTTTTTCTATATTTTTATGTTTTGTTAAAAAAACAATATTTTACTTATATATTTGCAAAGAGAGAATCAGAGGGAGAGAGAATGGGCATAAAAGGGCCTCTAGCCATTGCAAACAAACTCCAGATGCATGCACCATTTTGTGCATTTGGCTTTACGTGGGTAATGGGAATTGAACCCAGGTCATTAGGCTTTACAGTCAAGTGCCTAACTACTGGGCCATCTCTCCAACTCCTGTTTTTGTTCTTTTAATAAAAGTTTTCAAAGTATTTTCTGACCCCCTCCCCCAGATTTCATTTTAATCTATCGTAACATCCTCTTTCCATTTCCAATTTTATTAATGGGGGTCCTTATGTTTGTAAGGCAAGCTCTCTAATCACTGGGATCTCCCCCAGCTTGGTCACTTCTTAAGCATAATGTACCACGGGTTGTCCTTCACAGCAGCCATTTCACTGGTGAGAAAAAACAAAATCAATGACTCATACAAGGTTGCACGGCCAGGAGAGGCAGGGCCAGAACTTGACCCACATCTACTTGACCCTAACCATTCCTTCATATGGACTAAATAAAATGATCTTCAAAGGGAGACTGGAGAAATGGCACAGCAGTCAAAGACACTTGTTTGCAAAGCCTGATGACCCGGGTTCGGTTCCCCAGTACCGCTGTAAAACCAGATGCACAAGTGGCACATGCATCTGGAGTTTGTTTGTAGCAGACAGAGGCTCTGGCGACCCCATCCTCTCTTTCTCTCTTGGCTTACATATTACATTACCAAATTTATGTTTGATATTGTGCGATTAAAAGATTAAATGTGTTTATCTTTCACTTGCTTCTGGGTTTTGAGCTGTAGTTAAAAATATTTCTTCTTGCTAATCCAGAGCAATTCAGTCATGCTTTCTTAGAGTGTTGGTATGACTTCATGGTTTACCTTGAAATCCCTCGTCCATTCGGATTTTAAGAGGGTGGTGTGTGAGAAATGTGTTCAATTTTCCCTTTTCCATTTTGCTTTCCATGAATCCCCTCAACACTTGTTATGTTCTCCCACTGATTTAAGATGCCTGACTTTATTGCATACTAAATTTCCATGTGCAGTTAGGCCCATTGGTTTTGTATATGTGCCAATTTCAAACAGTTTTTAATTAGAGAGGTTTTACAATGGAGGGCAAGTCTCCTGTACTTTCCATGTTTTTTTTTTTTTTTTTTTAACCTCCTGGCTATTCTTGCTTGATTTGTCTTCCAAATGAAGATAAATTTGATATAAATTTGCCTTTTTCTAGAAAATAATCATGATGGTACCTTACATTAAACTTTTTAAAATATAAAATGTCTTCATGAGGACCACGTCAATGTATTTACCTGTTCACTTTTTCACCCGTGCTCCTGGGCCTTCATGAGGACCACGTCAATGTGTTTTCCTTTGCACTTTTTCATCGTGCTCCTGTGCACTTTTTTTTTTTTAAAATTATTTATTTATTTTTTTATTTGAGACAGAAAGAGAGGGGGAGAGAGAAAGAGAGAGAATGGGCATGCCTGGGCCTTTAGCCACTGCAGACGAACTCCAGATGCATGTGATCCCTTGTGCATCTGGCTTACGTGGGTCCTGGGGAATCGAACTTGGGTCCTTTGGCTTCGCAGGCAAGTGCCCTAACCGCTAAGCCATCCCTCCTGTGCACTTTTTCATCCGTGCTCCTGTGAACTTTTTCATCCGGGCTCCTGTGAACTTTTCATCCGGGCTCCTGGGACTCTAAGGAGCATTTGCAGCTTTCTTCATAAGTTTTGGGTACTGTTTTTTTTTTAATTAAATTTGCATCTAGATATTTTATTTCACATTACAAATAGGACATTTCTCCCATTCTAAGTACATTCTGCTCACATACAGTGAATTCTACAGTTTCATAATCTGCCATCTTACTATTTTTATTCATTTATCCATTGGTTTTTTTTAGTTTTTCAGGTATAATGGAATCTCAGAGGCCCACATTTTGCATCATCACTTTGCAAGGAGTGTGACTGTCCCATGACAGTAGAGCTTTGCACATTTGGACCCAGAAATAAGACCTGTGAACCAAGTTATTTCTCTGACGTTCAACATTTGTATTTAGTACTTTGATTTCAGTCCGAAGTCAGACTTTTAGAAAAAACTTTCCTCTTGTAGAACTTTTTTTTATTTCTAAGCACAAATCTTTCAGTGTTATATATAACACATTTTGTGACACAAACAATACTTGTGACAATAAAATAAGGATAGTTACTGAATGACATGTTGTCTTCAGTTATGTTCTCTTTGTTGGGGAAGATGAGTGACTAACTGAACAATAATCGTTGTGCCTTATTTTTTTTATTTTTATTTTTATTTTTTTTTCGGTTTTTCGAGGTAGAGTCTCACTCTGGTCCAGGCTGACCTGGAATTCACTCTGTATTCTCAGGGTGGCCTCGAACTCATGGAGATCCTCCTACCTCTGCCTCCTGAGTGCTGGGATTAAAGGTGTGCGCCACCATGCTTGGCTCTTTGTGCCTTATTTTAACAACATTACACATGAAACCTGAAGGAAGAGAAAAAGGTAACATCCGAAACAGAGATAACGAAGTGTGTCTATCATATTCGAAATAGACGCAGGAGTTGCTACTGCTCCTATCTACCCTGTGCTCGGAACTGTTCTGAGAATTTTACTTGTGTCATCTGATTTGACACGCAAAGCACCTTTGTGAGGTAGGTCTCATTTTATTATTATCAGAAATCATCTTTGATTTTTTTGTGTGTGTGTGTGTGTTTTTGAGGTAGGGTCTCACTCTAGTCTAGGCTGACCTGGAATTCACTATGTAGTCTCAGGGTGGCCTTGAACTCATGGCGGTCCTCTTACCTCTGCCTCCCAAGTGCTGGGATTAAAGGCGTGTGCCATCATGCCTGGCTTCATCTCTGTTTTAAGATGAGAAAATTGAGGCACAAAGAGATTAAACAGCTTGCCCAAGGTCATACCATTGAGAGCCGGTAGAAAGATCAGGAATTAAAAATGGGTTAGGTGCTTATAATTTATATAATCAATATATAAAAATATATATAATTATATAATCAATAAAAATCAATATGACTATAATCTAAAGTTTGTGGGTTCTGAGCCTCTGTCTTGATATATGTACCACCAGTTAAGAGAATCTTTATAAATATATGCAGAAACAAATCCAGGATAAAATGTGGAAGAGAAATAGTCCACCCATGCTTGTCACGCCAGCCTTTTAAAGGGAGTATTGAAAACATGATATTTTCAGGCCTATTTTAGTCTCTTTAGGATGCCATAACAAAACTGATAGCTTATAAACAATAAAAACGAATCACTCGTAGTTTGGGAAGCTGTGTGGTCCCAGAGTGACCCTGTGGTGGGCTCACTGGGACAGACTCTTCCTTCAGGTTCACAGATGGTGTTTCCAGCTGCATCCTCCAGCAGGGGCAGAACCAGGCAGCTCTCTGCAACATTTTCCACCTTGTATTATTATTATTATTATTATTGTTGTTATAATTGTGGCACTAATCCTGTTCACTGGAACTCTGTCCTCAGGATCTGATCACCCTGCACAGGCCCCACTTCCTAATATCGCATTGGTAGTTTGATTTCAGCTTCTAAATGTGGGTGGATGTAAATATCCAAGACATGGCAGCAGCCTGCTGTGACCCACTTGTTCATGTGTACACACTTACAGTCACACAATCTTGTGTTTTCCTTTTGAAAAATTGTATTGTTTTCTGAAGATAACATCGCATTCTTTTTGTTTGTTTGTTTGTTTGTTTGTTTGTTTGTTTGTTTTGAAGTAGGGTCTCACTCTAGCCCAGGCTGACCTGAAATTCACTATGTAGTCTCAGGGTGGCCTTGAACTCACCATGATCCTGCCACCTCTGCCTCCCAAGGGCTGGACTCAAAAGTGTGCGCCACCATGCCCAGCAATTTGCTGAAGCTAAAACAATAACTCTTTGAAGTTTTCTAATGTGCTTTACTTTTACTTATTTTATTATTCTGAGAGAGAGAACAAGGCAGATAGAGAGAATGGGCACACCAGGGCCTTCAGCCACTCCAGACGTAGGTGCCACCTTGTACATCTAGTTTATGTGGGTCCTGGGGACTCAAACCTGGGTCCTTTGGCTATGCAGGCTAGCACCTTAACTGCTGGGCCGTCTCTCCAGCCCTTTAAAAATTATTTATTTTATTTTATTTTTTGCTTGCTTTTAAAATTCAGCCTGGCCTTATTGCTACTCTTATTCTTACAGCAATGGTGCCCTGACACCATGTTGCTAACCCCACTTCAGTTTTCAGAAAAGCAGACTGGGAGTCAGCAGGTCCCGTGGGGTTAGAGGGTCCATGTCCTAAGTCAAGGGGCTCATTCCCACTGAGGTGCTCGAACGCTGCCGAAGCTTCTATTAAAACCCATTTCTGGGGCTGGAGAGATGGCTTAGCGGTGAAGGTGTTTGCTTGCAAAGCCAAAGGATCCCGGTTCGATTCTCCAGGACCCACGGAGGCCAGATGCACAAGGGGGCACATGCATCTGGAGTTCATTTGCAGTGGCTAGAGGACTCTCTCTGCCTCTTCTCTCTCAAATAAATAAATAAAATATTTTTAAAAAATAAAAATAAATTAAAATTAAAATTAAAAAAACAAAACAAAACATTTCTTACCTGTCCTCAGAGAGGCAGGGAAGCAGCCCGTGGTATCAGGGCCCTTCACACGCATGAATCCTCTGATTTCGTTCCTGGCCAGCTTCCCCTGGGCAGGTTAAATGGCCCCTATTCTGCTCCTCACAGACTTTATCGTCCGATTCTTTTGTCAGTTTTAACAAAGAGGTTGTGACTCTTGGGTTCCTGCTCAACAGAGCACTTCCTCATTATTTTGTAACCTTTATCCTTCCTTCCAGAGAGAGTTAAATCAGGCCTGTGGATTTTTGATATGAGTGTCTGGCAGGCTGGAACGTACTGAAAGGTCTCCAGTGGGGCTTGCTGATGAAAGCACCACTCCAATCGCACAGCTCCATTCATGGCCCATGAAAGCAAGGGGCCCCTCCTCTGGCCCCCAGACCCACAGACGGAGCTGTGCCCACGTGGACGTCCACATTCCACAGCAGGTCTCATTTTGGCAGGAAGAGATACGTAGTGATGAGAATGGAAACGAGGAACCGCTGGCTAATTACTTCAGGTGAACAATTCTTTTCTTTCTTCTTTTCTTTTCTTTTCTTTTCTTTTTCTTTTTTTTTTTTTTTGTCTGAAAAGCCACTGTTCATGTGTAAAAATTACCTTGACCCAGAATTTCATTATTGCACCTGAGCCAGCCTGGAAATTGGAAAAATTAAATGCCATAAAATATGTGCAATAAAAAGAAAACTAACCCTGGAGAGTTAGCAGCCTCGGTGCTCTGGATACTGAAGCATGAGGCATGTCAAGTGTACTGTGTGGCCTTTTAGAAATGACAGCAGATGCCCTGTCTCTCCCTGCATCTTGGGCTCTCTTCCAGAAGGGTCTTTCTGTACACCCTAACATGAGCGCGCCCCTCCCCTTTGACCAGAGAAGTTGCTCTGTTCTTTCTGGGAGTGGCACATGGCTGGTCCCTTAGTGGACACTGGTCAAGGGACCAGGACAGCAGTTCATGCCAGCCTTTCGGAAGAACCTTTTGTATCCATGTACAATGCGCCGCTTCTCCACTAATCCTTTGCATCTGAGCCCTGACCCCTAGTTCTGGCAGTGAGTCCCTTTAGGAAATGTCACAACCCCTGGCTACTGAAAGGAAGCCCCACTTCAAGTAAACATCCTGTGGTGGTTTGATTCAGGTGTCCCCCATAATCTTAGGTGCTCTGAATGCTGGGTCGCCAGCTGGTGGCAATTTGGCAATTGGCGCCTCCTGGAGGTGGTGTATTGTTGGGGGTGGGCTTATGGGTGTTATAGCCAGCTTCCCCTTGCCAGTGTTTGACACACCCTCCTGCTGCTGTTGTCCCCCTGATGTTGGCCAAGAGGTGATGTCCACCCTCTGCTCATGACACGTTTTCCCTTGCCTTCACGGAGCTTCCCCTCAAATCTATGAGCCAAAATAAGTCCCTTTCCTGCCATAAACTGCGTTTGGTGGGGTGCTTTCTGCCAGCATCAGGAAGCTGGCTGCAATATATCCCTTCAGGTTCAGAGGATACAGATGGGCCAAGAAGCAAAACATGTTTCCCATTGTAAAGAGCTATGGGCCATGCAGTGTTCATTCTTTGTTTGGAAAGGGTTTGGACAATGAGTGGGGAGAACTTTCCAGAAGGGAGTTATGCGGTAAGTAGTGATGAAGTTGATCTAGGACCAGGAGTCTATCCGCTCTGGCCCAGGGCAGTCTGATTTGGGTTGACAGGGCCTGGCTGGCGAGGCCCTCCGCCGCACAGTGAGGCAGGTGGGGCCTCTTCGGTTGGTTCTAGAGCAGAGAAGGGCTGTCACACAAGTGGCGTTTTAGTGTCTGGCGATGGTATGAGACACGGCCTGAGGGACAGTAGGAGGTGATGATTTTTTATTTTTATTTGAAAGCAGCATCCGTCCTGAAAGGAGTCGGTTTTGACCTCAGAGGGGAGGACTATGTGGTCCCGCAGAGAAACAAACTGTGGGAAGGAGGCCTTGGCTTGAATTCTTGCGCCTTTATGTGGCTGTCTCCGTGCAGTCCTCTCTGGCTCTCCGTGTCACGGTTGCCAGTGTGATCGGGTGCGCACATCAGTATTTACTGCAGACATGTTTGTCAGGGCCGAGTTCCCCATAGTCCCTCCCACTCCTTCCTATGTCACATTAAGTGTGTTTCACTTCTATCTCATCAGCTTGGCTCCCGGAAGGATACAATCCCTGCTATAAATCTTTTCAGTAGTACTCAAGTCTGCTAACATACACCCTTGTCCCTCCCATTATTATTATTTTTTCTTTTTGCTTTTGTTCTTTCAAAGTAGGGTCTCACTCTAGTCCAGGCTGACCTGGAATTTACTATGTCATCTCAGGTGGTCTCAAACTCTCAGCGATCCTCCTACCTCTGTCTCCCAAGTGCTGGGATTAAAGGTGTGTGCCACCATGCCCGGCTCCCTTTTTATTTTTTTTTTTTTGAGAGAGAGAGAGAGAGAGAGAATGGGAGTGCTCCAGCCTCTCAGCTGCTGTGAACAAACTCCAGATGTGTGTGTCCCCTTGTGGACAAGCTCAGCATTACACTCTTGTGTCACTTTATATCTGGCTAAACGTGGGACCTGGAGATTGGAACCGGCATTTTTAGGCTTGGCAGGCAGGCGCCTTAACCACCAAGCCATCTCTCCAGCCCCCATTTTTAAAAAATTTTTTATTTTTATTTGAAAGAGAGAGAAAAAGGTAGAGAAAGAGATGGAGAGAAAGGGCATGCCAGGGCGTTCAGCCATTGCAAACAAACTCCAGACTCATGTACCACCTTGTGCATCTGGCTTATGTGGGTCCTGGGGAATTGAACCAGGGTCCTTTGGCTTTGTAGGCAAACACCTCAACTGCTAAGCCATCTCTCCAGCCCCCTAAGTCCCTCTTTAAGTTTCTTTATTAGAGACAGAGGGATGGAGAGAGAGAGAGAGAGAGAGAGAGAGAGAGAGAGAGAGAAAGAATGGAAATGCCAGGGCCTCTAGCTCCCATTTAAAAAAATATTTTATTTATTTATTCATTGGAGGGGGGGCAGCTAGAGAGAATGGCACGCCAGGGCCTCCAGCCACTGGAAACGAACCCCAGACACATGTGCCACCTTGTGCATCTGGCTTATGAGAGTTCTGGGGAATCAAACCTGGGTCCTTAGGCTCTGCAGACAAACGCCTTAAGTGCTAAGTCATCTCTCCAGTCCCCACTATTTGTTTTTATTATCTTTATAGCAGTTATGAGGTACTATAGTTTGGATCAGTGACCCATGTGTTACAGATCTGTTTTTAGGGTGACATTGTTTTGGGAAGCTGAGCCTTGGGAGAGTCCCAAAGAGTGGCACACCTATGAGGTGTGACCTTGGTCCCTTTTTTTCCTTTTGACTTCCTGGCCATGACCTACCACATGCCACACATGTTCCACCATGGTATGACATTGTACCATGCAATCAAAGCAAGGGGGCCAAGTATAGACTGAGCCCCCCCAAACTGTGAGCCAAACAAGCCATGTATTTTTCAAGTTAATCAGTATCTCAGGTATCTTGTAGTAACAGGAATCTGAACAAGGCATCAAGCACGTTTGGGGGAATTGTTATAAGATCATATTTCTTTCTTTCTTTTCTTTCTTTCTTTCTTTCTTTCTTTCTTTCTTTCTTTCTTTCTTTCTCTATAGTCCAGGTCATCTGGCATTCACTAGGTAGCCTCAGATTGGCCTCAAATTCAAGGCAATCCTCCTATCTCTGCCTCCCAAGTGCTGGGATTAAAGATGTGCCCCACCACACCTGGCTAAGATCATTTTTTTTTAATTTAATTTTTTTTAAAATTTGCAGCACAGAGAGAGGATACAGAGAGAAAATGGGTGCACCAGGGCCTCGGCTAAGATCAGAGTTTTTAAAATTTAATTTAATTTTTTAAAATTTGCAAGAGAGAGAGAGAGAGAGAGAGAGAGAAAATGGGTGCATGAGGACTTCTAGCCACTGCAAATGAGCTCCAGATGAATGCACCAATCTGTGCATCTGGCTTTACGTGGGTACTGGGGAACCCAACCTGGGTCAGTAGGCTTTGCAGGCAAGTGCTTTAACTGAGGAGCCATCTCTCCTGCCATGGTAACAAAACCAACATGGTACTGGCACAAAAACAGACATGTAGATCAATGGAACAGAATAGAGGACCCTGATGTAAGTCCAGGTAGCTATAGCCACCTGATCTTTGACAAAAATGCCAGAAATACTCATTGGAGAAAAGACAGCCTCTTCAGCAAATGGTGCTGGGAAAACTGGATATGCATCTGTAGAAGGATAAAAATAGATCCTTATCTCTATTCATGCACAAGAAATTAAGTCCAAATGGATCAAAGACCTTAATATCAGACCTAAAATCTGAAACTTCTAGAGGAAAAAGTAGGGGAAACCCTTCAACATATTGGTCTTGGCAAAGACTTTCTGAATATAGCCCCAATTGCTCAGGAAATAAAACCACAGATCAACTGGTGGGAACTCATGAAATTACAAAGCTTTTGTACAGCTAAGGACACTGTGAATAGAGCAAAAAGGCAACCTACAGAATGGGAGAAAATCTTTGCCAGCTATTCATCTGACAGAGGATTAATATCTAGGATATACAAAATACTAAAAAAAATAAATAATAAGAAATTAAACAACCCAATAAAAAAGGGCTATATGGACAAAATAGAGAATTCTCAAAAGAAGGAATACAGATGGCATATAAACATCTAAAAACAGGTTCTACAACCCTAGTCATCAGGGAAATGCAGATTAAAACTATGTTGAGATTCCATCTCACTCCTGTCAGATTGGCTACCATCATGAAAACAAATGACTGTAAATGCTGGCCAGGATGTGAAAAAGAGGAACCCTTCTACACTGTTGGTGGGAATGCAATCTGGTCCAGCCATTGTGGAAATCAGTGTAGAGGTTCCTGAGGCAGCTAAATATAGATCTACCATATGACCCAGCTTTAGCACTCCTAGGCATATATCCTAAGGACTCATCTCACTACCTTAGAGATACTTGTTCATCCATGTTTATTGCCGCTCTATTCACAATAGCTAGGAAATGGAACCAGCCTAGGTGTCCCTCGACTGATGAGTGGATAATGAAGATGTGGCACATTTACACAATGGAGTTCTACTCAGTGGTAAAGAAAAATGAAGTTATGAAATTTGCTGGAAAATGGATGTATCTGGAAAGGATTATACTTAGTGATGTAACTCAGGCCCAGAAAACCAAACGTCACATGTTCTCTCTCATATGTGGATCCTAGCTACAAATGATTTTGGACTTCTATGTGAGTAGGAATAAAACTCAGTAGCAGAAACCAGTAAACATGAAAGGGGATATAAAGGGAATAGAAAGGGAGGAGGAGGGTATTTAATAGGAAGGTATTGTATATGTGTAAGTAGAAGAACAGATTGATGGGGGCAAAAAGGCCTAAGTGAGGTCAGGGGAAGAGATTGAGTAAAGGAAAGGTGGAGGGAGGGCTAAACAAAATTTAAGAGGATATAAATAATTCATATGGAAACCTACTTTTTTGGACAATAGAACACTCAGAAGCCATAGATTGTTACTAGAAAATTTTTAGTGCCAGAAATGGGATACCTTCCAGTGAGTTGTTGGCCAGGGAGGTCACAGATACCCCAAAACATTATAGGCCATTGCCGAGACCCTTGGTTTCCCACCAGGAATAGATGGTAAGACCCTATTGCTGAAGACTCCACATACTTGGGCTGCAAGGTCACTGAGAAATCCTGCTAGAGCTGAGCTGACAGCCTCCTCCATGTGGACCAGCTGACAGAAAGCTGGAAAAAGCTACCCTGCATGCAGTTCAATGGGAGGGAGAGAAATCACCCATGAAGATACTCAACAGTGGACATTGCAAGCCTTAAATCTGGCCAGCCAGGCCAAATGAGCCAACAGGTGCAATAGTGGCATGTCTGTTATGGGGGAAACCAACCACGCTCTGATTGGCCTGGAGGCCTGCTCCATGGGAGGGAATACATCCCTGATACTGAAATCATATGACAGGGGTAGTCATGAGCCCTAGGAGTGTAACATCTGCTGGTGTCTGGCTAAATGTATATACTATGCTAACCAAACTGCCCAGTAAGCACTTCTCTTAATATCCACACCCATATATTAATGCTACCATCACTTTTGGTTAGAGAAGCTTCTCTTTTCAGATGGCTGTGTCCTTGGGATGACTCAGAAGGCACCATGGTGCTGAGAAGAAGTGACAGAGGAGTGCTCAGCACTGAAACACCTCTAACACACCTTCCAAGGCTCAGGGTCCATTGTGGAAAAGGTAGTGGAAAGAATGTAAGAGCCAAAGGAAGAGTTGGACTCCTTACAACGTGCTCCTCCAGACACAAAATGGCCTGTACATCCATGACCTCACAGTGCCTGACACTACCTACACAAGACCATCATAATAGGAGGAAAAGATGATGATATCAAAATAAAAGAGAGACTGATTGAGAGGGGGAGGAGATATGATGGAGAGTGGAGTTTCAAAGGGGAAAGTGGGGGGAGGGAGGGAAGTACCATGGGATATTGTCTACAATTATGGAAGTTATCAATAAAAAAAAATTTTAAAAAGACATGTCCTCTGAAATCCACAATCCAAGGAATTAGAAAATGATAATTAATCATTACTTAATAATCTGATAATTAACCTGATTAGATTAATGAAAATATCAACACCAACCAAAATGCTTTCTAAATCCTAAGTGTTCTAAATGATTCCATATAAAATTTCGCACACTCTGAGCATGTCTGTTACCATATCCCTCCGTGCAGTGTGCATATGCATGAGGGATGAGCGAGGGGGGGGAGAAGGAGACTATGTATGTTCGGATGGTGGATAAGGTTTGGGGGGAGATGGACGAAAATTTCTAAATGAGAAAGTCATTTTTGTTCTCTCTCTAACTCATGGGGTTCCCTCCCTTTAGGGGAACCCAGGATTCCCAGAGTTTTCCAGTTTCATCTCTGCCACTTCTTTCTCTTCCATTCGAGAAAGCACACCAGGATGCAAAGGGAGCAATGTGATCAACAGTTGCCCCCCCCCACCGGGACAGCACTGCCCAGGGCTGCTATGAGCGCTCTCCCAGGAAGCACCCTGGCATCACTGTGCCAATCTGCTGGTCTCGGGAAAGGCAGCAGTGGTTGATCCACATACTTTCTGTTCACACTGCCCCTTCTACTCTGTGTGGACTGCCCAGCCTGTGCAGGTGACGTGAGCCCTTCCTGGGGGCTGTGTGACCAGAAAGGATCTCTGCCCCATCGTAGCAGTGCCACTGGGTCTTAGGGATTTCTAGCTTCATTGTTCCCATTAATGTACTTAAATTGCCTTCTTTTCTGACACAGATATCAACTCCTTCCCGCATATTCTAATCATGGGCAGCTCATTGATTGATATCCACCGTGAGTGGATTTTCAATCTTGGAGCTGAGGTACAGCCCTCGACATGCAGGGAGGGGATTTTTTTTTCTTTTTTTCTTTTCCAGTGCTGATAAAGATGACGGCTTAATCTCCTCTCTTTTGTTCCCATGTTCTAATTGAGTAGACTGTTCTACAGACAGAATCGTGCTCAGACGATTTAAATTACCTGACACGCAGAGACATCCTTGGGTTTTGTATTATTGGCAGTATTTAAAGATCTGCAGCCTATCATATCTATCAGATTGTTTAGGTGGCCAAGCAGCAGAGACAAGAAAAAAAGAAAAGGAAAGTGAAGGGACGACAGATAGGCAGGACGGAAAGAGAAGAATGGAAGCGACGGTTTCCTGAGGTTTTTAGATTATTTTCTAGGTGTCTTTGGTTGCCAGGCATCTTGGTATTCATTTATTTCTGCTTGCCTCATCCTAAAAAATATTTGTGGCAGTTACTAAGACCATGGTAGGCCAGTGGATGGAGAATGGTCCTTCCCAGGGGTAGTGGAGAAGTTCAAGATACATATTAAAACTCAGAGCTGGAGAGATGGCTTAGTGGTTGGGGTGCTTGCCTGCAAAGGCTAAGAACCCATGTTTGATCTCTCTCCAGATCCCATGTCAGCCAGATGCATAAAAGTGAGGCAGGCACAAGGTCTCACATGTCCACTAGGTGGCGCAAGTGTCTGGAGTTTAATTGCAGTGGCTGAGGCCCTGGCATACCAATTCTCTCTCTCTCTCTCTCTCTCTCTCTCTCTCTCTCTCTCACATGCTCTTTCAAAAAAAAAATAATAATAACATTCAAAGTCAGCCTGTCTGTTATTATCAGTAACACTGCCAATTCTAAAGAATGTCAGTGAGAAATGATTTCCCCCGTCTCAGTGGGCCACTGCAGCATTTATTTTAAACCCAGGCAGTCTTTGTATCTATTTAAAACAGGTGTTTGAATCTATCTTAAATCATGCATCGAAATGGTGTATCATTTCACATAAATTGGAATGTAGTTATTGGCGATGGCTCATTTACAATAAAAATTTATTTTCAGTGAAAAATATGTGATATACCCAAAATAAGTCCTGCATTTCTATGGCGCTCAGCGGGTGACTTGCTTCAATAAATTGCCTCGGTAGCTGCCTTTCTCCTTGGACCACTGGCCAGCCATCCTCATGATTAGTCTAGTCTCAGCTTCTCTGTTTAAGGTTAAGGACTGAGGAAAAAGTAAAATCTTTGACATGTATTGGTGTTGCAAAAAAATATATAGAAAATATTACCCTTCTTTGCTTTGTCAAAAATGTCATATATGGACTGGAGAGATGGCTTAGCAGGTAAAGTACTTGCCTGCAAAGCCCAAGAACCGAGCTTCAATTCTCCAGGACCTACATAAGCCAAATGCACAAGGTGGCACATGCATATGGAGTTTGTTTGCAGTGGCTAGAGGCCCTGGTGCACCCATTATCTCTCTCTCTCACACACCTCTCTCTTTCTCTCTCAAATAAATAAAAATAAATATTAAAAATTGCCATATATCTAACGATCAGATAATCTAATAATCAGAACACACATTGTGCTACCTTTAGGCTCTAAATAAATATTTGTTGGACGAATCATTTTCTAAAATGGTGTGTATGTATATAACATGTCTATATACCTTTATTCTACCTCAAGCCAGTTCTACATATCTCTTAAAAATATTGTTATTTATTTATTTGAAAGAGAGAAAGAATGGGCATGCCAGGGCCCCCACCACTGCAAAAAACAAAACAAAACAAAACAAAACAAAACAAGAAACTCCACACACAATCTTTGTGCATCTGGCTTGTAAAGCCACCAGGCTTTACAAGGGCCTGCAAGCACTGAGCCATCTCTCCAGTCTCTTTCTTTCCCTTCTCCTAGTCCGCTGTTGGCCAGAGTCTCCAGTAGGCTGAAACTTGCTGTGCAACCAGAGCTGGCCTTGAACTCCTGACCTTCCTGCCTCAGTGCTGAGAGTCCAAGCTGGTGCCCCATGGCCAGTTTCCACATATCTTCTTACTGTGTTTCCTTCATCTCTGTCTCTTCTCCTTTGCAGCAGGCCATTATCAGCATCTCTCCGTGACAAGATTCCTTTGTGCTTTCTCCTTTGCAGAGTGGGCTGGAGAAATGGCGTAGTGGTTAAGTGCTTGCCTGTGAAGCCTAAGGACCCCCCCCATTCGAGGCTCAGTTCCCCAAAACCCATATAAGCCAGATGTACAAGGGGGCACATGCATCTGGAGTTCGTTTGCAGTGGCTGGAGGCCCTGGTACGCCCATGCTCTGTCTCTCTGCCTCTTTCTCTCTCTCTCTGTCATTCTCAAATAAATAAATAAATAAATAAATAATAAAAAATTTTTCAAAACTCACAGAATTGCCTCGTCTAGACATAATGAAAAATTAAGAGATATTAATAATGCATAATCTTTGTGTTGATAATGGACTGTTATTGTTAGTTGGTGCTATGAACTATATGTAAATATATTATTAGTAAGAATTTGGGGGTTGGGGAGATGGCTCAGTGAATAAAGCACTTGTTCTGCAACATGAGGACCTGAGTTCGGAACCCCAGTGACCGATAGAAAGCCAGACCCCATGGCAGGTGTTTGTAATCCCAGCCAGGCCCACAGGCCGGTTAGCTTGGCAAAAGCAGCAGTGAACAATGTGAGACCCTGCCTCTGACGTGGTGGCAGGTTAGAAGCAGCCCCCCAAAATTCCCTGTGCCTGCACTCACACACATGAACACACACACACACACAAAGTTAAAACTCATTGAAACTTCTGCCCACACACCCTTATAGATTATACAAGGCACCGCTTGAGGACAGATGTCACCACAGTATTCCATCATAACTGTGAAAATTATCACAATATGGCTTCCCTCCTTCCCCTCCTGCCCTTCCTCTCCCTTCCTTCTCTCTCTCCTTCCCTCATGGATGTTCTTTCCTTGTGCTGGAACTTGAACCTTGCACGGGTTAAATAAACACTCTACCACTGAGCTACATCTTCAGTCCCAGTTGTGATAATTCCATAGCCAGCTCCAGCTGACATTGCGGTGAGCCCAGCTGGTCTAGTGTCTGTGTAAGATGCTGAGCGAGCGTGGTGCTTTGACTCAGGTGTTCCCCATTAACTGAAGTGTTCTGAATGCTAAGTCGCCAGCTGATGGCAATTTGAGAATTGGATCCTCCTGGAGGCAGTGTACTGTTGGGGGTGGGCTTTTGGGTGTTATAACCAGTTTCTCCTTGCCAGCGTTGGGCACACTCTCCTGTTGCTGTTGTCCACCTGATGTTGGCCAGGAGGTTATGTCCACCCTCTGCTCATGCCATCGTTTCCCCCTGCCATCATGGAGCTTCCCCCTCAAGTCTGTAAGCCAAAATAAACCCTTTTCTCCCACAAGCTGCTTTTGGTCAAGTTCTTTGTGCAGCAATGCAAAGCTGACTGCAACAGTACATCGGTTTCAGAGGAGTAGGATCATTGCTGCTGGAAACCTGAATCTGTGGCTTTGGCCTTTTGGAACTACTTTGCAGGCGGAAAGTGGAAGGATTTGAAACCTTGGCCTAAGAGACACCTTGCGATGGTGTAAGTACAGCTTGACAGACTATTCTGATCAGAGATGAAAGACCTGAACGCCATAAGAACTATGGGCTGTGAGGTTTGGCTAATGAAGGTGAGAAAGAACTTGGCCTGGACTGATCTACAATCAGCTTGTGTGAGAGGCTTGCTGGTAGGCCCATGTCCTGAGAACTTGTGCAGGGGTGCATTGTGTACAAAGGGACTATTGTGAGTGGAAGGATATGGCACAGAAAAAAAGGGTGTGTATGGGGGTGGATCTTGGGGCTGAAACTGCTACCTGTTCAGCTGCAATTACAATTAAAATGAGAGATTACAACCATTGAGACTGGGCCAGCTGGTCTGTACTGGGACAACAGAAAGCATGCGAATTCTTTTGAAGGAGCCTGAATGCTGAAGGAGTGTCCTGCTCTTCAAGGTCGGATTTATTCCCCTCTGGATTAACAAATTGCTAGTGCACCTGGTGCTATGGAGTATAACGAATGCAGGGAAGAGAGAATCGTCGTTGCATTTGCAGCGGCTTTGTTTTATGGAAATGGCCACGGGTGGTGAGAAGCAGGCTTGTTGGATGACCTGCATGGAGGCTCGGTGGAGCCGTGAGGATGAACCGTGGTTGCAGTGGAGACCCGGTGGAGCTGCCAGGACGACGAGATGTCTGCCGCGGACAGCTGCCGGCACTGGATGAAGTTTTCGATGACTGTGAGTACCCTAGCTGAGCCGATGGGGGAGGGGGAGGGGACGGAATTGGAATGCCAGATACTCGTCACTGGTTGGAATTATTGGAGACTTGTCACTGGTTAGAGTTGTCAGACTTGGAACTACAGAGGTTGCGGTTTGTCCCGTTTGTTTTAAATCTTGTGTTGGTTGGCTGTTTCTTTGCTATGCTCAAGGCCATCTTTTATAGTGCGCCATTATGGTTGTTTTTTTTTTCTTTTTTTTTTTTTTTTTTTTTTTTTATGGCTCAGATCTGTCTCTGGGGATGTTCGAACAATGCTAGGATTGATAAAAAACTATGGGGACTTTTAAAGTTGGACTGATGCATTGCATTTTACATGGGTGGTTGTCAGTTTATGGGCGCCAAGGGCGAATTGTGGTGGTTTGATTCAGGTGTCCCCCATTAACTTGGGTTTTGAATGCTAGGTCCCCAGCTGGTGGCAATTTGGCAATTGGAGCCTCTTGGAGGCAGTGTGTTGTTGAGGGCAGGCTTATGGGTATTATAGCCAGTTTCCCCTTGCCAGTGTTTGGCATACTTTCCTGCTGCTGTTGTCCACCTGATGTTGGCAAGGAGGTGATGTCCACCCTCTGCTCACGCCATTGTTTCCCCTGCCATCCTGGAGCTTCCCCTCGAGTCTGTAAACCAAACTAGGCTCTTTCCTCCCATAGTCCGCTCTTGATGCAGTGTTTTCTGTCAGCAAGGAGACGTTACCTGCAACAGGAATGTTCTTGTACTCATGTGAATGAATGTTCGTCTTTCCACTGTATTGTGTGTGGCAGAGAGAAGCCGTCTCTTGTATGTAACAGCGTGTGGCACAACAAGGTGCGTTGAATCGTTCGTTACATGACGTGAGGCTTCCGGTAAATAGCAGTAGTTAAGCTTTGGGGTGTCAAACATTATATATGGGTTTGGGGAGATGGCTCAGTGGTGGCGAGTGCTGACTGTACAAGCATAAGAGGGCCTGAGACCGCTGAATTCCATTTCCTATACAAGTGTTTCCTGTACAAGCACAAGGGGGCCTGAGGGGCCTGAGTTCTGTTTCCAGAACCTACATAGAAGCTGGTCACGGGGGCATGCGTCTACAGCTCCAGTCCTATGGGAAGCCGACACTGGAAAGTTGCTGGGGCTCATGAAAATGGCTAGTTCCAGAGTCAAAGAGACGCTTCGTCTCATAGAGACAAGCTGATGAGCAGTGGGAGGATCACCCAGCCTTCTCCTCGGGCTCTGCGTACACACTGGGGGCTGCATCTACATGCTCAGGTGCAGAAACCACCCATGCACCACATCACACCTACCACACACGCGTGCATGCACCACACCACGCCACACCATGCCTACCATACGCGTGCATGCACCACACCACGCCTACCACACATGCAACAAAAATGATGTATCTGGACTTGTTAGCATGTGGGGGTTGTGGCTTTTAAGAAATCAAGTGATCAAGAAATCAATTATGTTGCCATCATTTTCACCTGCAGATGGACACTATTCTGTCTGCATGGCTTTCTTAAGGTGTTCACTCTCTACCACTCTTTAAAAATTTTATTTATATATTTATGAGAAAGAGAGAGAGCGAGATTGGGTGCACCAGGGCCTCTAGCCACTGCAATGGAACTCCAGTCACGTGTGCCACCATATGCATCTGGCTCATGTGGGTTCTGGGGAATCGAACTTGGGTCCTTGGGCTTTACAGGCAAGTGCCTTAGCTTCTAAGCCATCTTTCCAGCCTTCTCTACTGCTCTTTGAGAAGGTAAGATAATGTAAATGTCTATGCAATGTAGCACATCCTGCATGCCATTCTCTGCATTCTGAGTTTGGCCACGATGCCATCTTTTTAAGTCTATGGCTCAACTGTCTCTCAGTTCCTCTTTTGGCACTGGCATGCATCCATGTATCAAAACAGCGGGAAGGGGGTAACTGTGCCCTGAGGAGCTGAGCGAGCAGCTCAGGAATGGATTGAGAACATGGCTTCCACCAGCAGAGGCAGCTCGAGATCGGGTATTCCTTTGTGGACAGTTCAGTGTCCTTTGCGTGACTTGGTTTGTCCCTGCAGAATCATGATGGAAAGGGTCTGGGGTGAAACAAACTGAGTCGGGCCACTCAAGGATGTTGTGTGGGGTCAACTTCCGCTAGTGTTGCAGTGAGGCCAAATGTGGCCCTACTTGGAGGGATGGTTGTGGGCTGTGCCTGACCTATTTCTGCCAACGTTGCCTATTGGGCATCATCACACCTGCTACAGGACAGGGGGTTTGACAGCTGAGCCCCATTGTTAATGCATGACCTATACAGATTGTTCAAATGGCTTTGGAAATCTGCAAACAGAAGTACTGTGAGAGCAATGCATCGGAGAGAGGAGATGGGTGGGGCCAGGAGCTCATGTTTTACAGATGGTCCTGTTTCCTTCCTTATCCTTTGAGAGGAAAAAAATGCCATAAAAATCAATCATTTTATACCTGGTAGAGGATTGACTTTGACAAGTAATAGAAGGACCATAAAGGACTGGCATTGGGTTATAGAAATTGCCGATTGTCCAAAGGAGAAGCAAGTCTAAGGACTTTTCTATATCTCCTCGGGAGGTAATTATGACTGTCACCTGGTGTATTGAATATGTTCTTGCAGATGTATTCAAATTCATAAGAGTTTCTTTGGTTATCTCTTTTCTTAATGCTTATGTCAGAGCCCCTAAAAATTGGTTCCCTTAATGTTAGCACACAAATATCAAGAAAATGGTGCAGTGGGTTTATGTGAAAACTATTTAACAACTGGCAGCTGGCAGCGAAACGTGGCCCAGCGAAATGGGATCCGAGCGAATCAGTGTGATTGCTCACCCAGAACAGCTGTCTCGGGCCCTGCTGGTTGAGTGGCCGCTCTGAGGACAATAGGGCCTGATGCCCTTGGAAACCAGATGTCTCTATTAGCTACTCCTGTGTGTTAGAAACCATGAAGGTGATTTTTTTTCTTTTTCTTTTTTTGGTTTTTTGAGGTAGGGTCTTGCTCTAGCCCAGGCTGACCTGGGATTCACTATGTAGTCTCAGGGTGGCCTCGAACTCATGGTGATCCTCCTACCTCTGCCTCCTGAGTGCTGGGATTAAAGGCATGCGCCACCACGCCCGGCACTGTTCTGTGTTTTTGTTTTAGTTTTAGTTTTGTTTTTTTTGAGGTAGGGTCTCACTCTAGCTTGGGCTGACTATGTATTCTCAGGGTGGCTTTGAACTCACAGTGATCCTCCTACCTCTGCCTCCCAAGTGCTGGGATTAAAGGCATGTGTCACCACGTCCGGTGAAGGGAGATTTATTATCTGATCATTCCAGATGTCAATAGTCTGAAATGGGTGGGTTTCATTGGACCAAAATTAGGTGCTGGCCTAGGTTTCGTCCCATCGGCGGCTCTAGGGAGGAATCTGTTCTTGGTCTTGTCTAGCTTTTAGAGGACGTTCATGCGCTCACAAACCCTCCCAACACAGGAGCTTCTCCAGGTCTCTCCCCCCTCGGCTCTGTGTCTGGTGTCACATTCCACACTCTGGCTCTGACTCACCAGCCTCCCACTTTTTCCTCATCAGGACCCTTGTGAGTTCAGTGGGTCCACGTGGATATCAGGATCATCTCCCCATTTCAGGACCCTTCATTGAATTATATTTGCAGGGTCCCTTCTGCCTGGAGAGGTAGCATACAGGTTCCACGTGCTGCAATGCTGACACTTTGGTGGGTCACTACACCACCTCCCGCTCATATGGTGACTGCCCTTGTGTGTCTCCAGCTAACTGGCTTGGAAGGTTGGCATTCACGCCTTCCACGTTACCGTGTCGTTTTCAAATCTCTGGTCATTAAGGTCATTTCAACATTATATTGGCAAATGTAAAAAAAAAAAAAAAAAAAGAGTAGATTTTAAAAAAAAAATTACTCGTTTGCAAGGAGAGAGAGAAAATGGATATGCCAGGGCCTCTAGCCACTACAGATGAACTCCAGATGTATGAACCACTTTGTGTATCTGGCTTTACATGCGTACTGGAGAATCGAACCTGGGTCGTTAGGCTTTTCAGGCAGGTGCCTTAAGTGCTGAATCATCTCTCCAGCCTGAGCATTAGATTTTTAAAAATTTTTATTTTTATTTATTTACATGTGAGAGAGAGAGAGAAATAGGCAGACAGAGAGACACAGAGAGAATGGGCACGCCAAGGCCTCCAGCTACTGCAAATGAACTCCAGCTTCATGTGCCCCCCTTGGGCATCTGGCTTACATGGGTCCTGGGGAATTGAACTTGGGTCCTTTGGCTTTGCAGGCAAGTGCCTTAACCGCTAAGCCATCTCTCCAGCCCCAGCATTAGAATTTTTAAGACACATTTTTAACTATTATTGGTTTTTCAAAGGCTACAAAACATGGTTATCGGAACAATACCTCTCACTGATGTGGCCCACACTGATTTGAAGGGTTGTCATCAGATGACACGCTTACAACACACCGAGGGCTGGAAAGATCACCAGGCATGTAAGAAAGAGCACTTCCTGTGCAGGCGCGAGGAGGCCTGAGAGTCCACAGTCCCCAGGACCCATGTCAACAGCTGGCTGTGGCCCTGTAACACCAGTGTTGTGTGAGAGCCGAGACTAGGGAGAGGCCAGAGCTAGCTCCTGAATCAGCACGGGCTCGGGCTCAGATCAGAACTAAGAAGTAAGCCGAAGAGCGATAGAAGGGGACCCCCGAAGTTTCGTTTCAGCAACCACAAGTGAGGGTACCCCAGTGCAGGTGAGTGCGTGGGGCACCACATGGGTACATGAGCATATGTCACACATACCACACACCACCCACCCCCACACACACCCACACACACCGTATTACACACAGAAAAGCAAAAAACAAAGAGAGAGAGAAAACACATCAAAAGATCATTCAAGCTAGGTATGGTGGCAAACGCCTTTGTTCTCAACACTCAGGAGGCTGAGTGTGGTAGTTTGAATGGATGTCCCCCAATAAATTCAGCTTTATTAAAGCTTCTTGCATTTCCAGCTGCCTGACTAGAAGAGGTGTCACTGTGGACATGATTCCTTTTTCTTTTCTTTCTTTTTCTGTTTTGCTTTTGAGGTAGGATCTTGCTCTAGTCCAGGCTGACCTGGAATTCGCTATGCAGTCTCAGGATGGCCTGGAACTCACAGTGCTTCTCCTACCTCTGCCTCACAAATGCTGGGATTAAAGGTGTGTGCCACCACGCCTGCTTTTTGTTGTTGTTATTGTTATTGCCCCACTGGCATATATTTCTTGAGGGTCTTGTTTCAACACACAAACATACACCCACTACACACACACATGTGCACACGCACAATTGGCTCTCTGTGAGCTCCACATCTGTGGTTTCAATGAACCTAAACTTGAAAATTACTAGGGTTGAGGTAGAGCATACAGACAGAGCACTTGCCTAGCATGAGAGAGGCCTTGGGTTTGCAAAAAAAAAAAAAAATGCATTTATTTATTTTCAGTTTTACTTATTTGTGAGAAGAGAGAGAGAGAATGAATATGAACACTCCAAGGCCTCCAGACACTGCAGACAGACTCCAGATACATGTGCTGCTTTGTGCATCTGGTTTCACATGGGTCCTGGGGGATAGAACCCAGGCCATCAGGCTTTGCAAGTGAGCACCTTAACTGCTGAGCCATCTCTTCAGCCCCCAAAATGCATTTATAGTGAACATATACAAACTATGTGGGTTTTTTGCCATTATTCCCTAAACAATACCGCATATGGCTATTTGCATGTTAACATTGTAGGAATTGCATTTAAGATATTATAAAGTCTGGAGATGGCCTGTAGCACACAGGAGTATGAGTGGAGCCTGGAAGTGAATAGGGAGTGTGGTAGTTTGAATATATGTCCCCCAATATATTCAATGTTTTATTAGTTATAGTTTGCATCTGCAATCACCTTGCTAGAGGCAATGTCACTGGGGGTTGGTCTTAAGGTGTTAATGGTGGGTTTGAGATTCCATTGTAAAGATATGCAAATGTGCCGAGCAGGAGTTCCTGAAGTGTGCTGTGTGACCTTTTGGCAGTAGTTTTGCTCTGTGTGCTGTGGTGGCTGGTTGGCTTTCTCTCTCTCTGTTTGGCCCTGTGAAAGCAGGCTGCTTTTCCTGCCCTTATGGAACTTCCCCTGGATCTGTAAGCTTCAATAAATAATATCCCTTCCTCCATAACTGTGCCTGGTCTGGAAGTTCATCTCAGCGAGCCTGAAGCTGTCTGCTACACAGGGAGCCATTTCATATGCGGGACCTGAACACCCAGGGGTTTGATGCCCCTCAAAGATGCTGGATCCAATCCCCCATGGACATTGGGTGCAATGCATTTATAAACATATATGTGTGTATGTTCATACACACATGTGTTTACTTTTTATGAAAGTGGGGTTCTGAGTTACTGCTTGTAAGATGCTTTAACAGTGCAGGTACACTGGTCTATTAAAATGTCAGACTGGGGCCGGGTGTGGTGGCGCACGCCTTTAATCCCAGCATGCGGGAGGCAGAGGTAGGAGGATTGCCAAGAGTTCGAGGCCACCCTGAGACTACATAGTTAATTCCAGGTCAGCCTGGCCCACAGTGAGACCCTACCTTGCAAAACCAAAAAAAAAAAAAAAAAAAAAAAGTCATACAAGGGCTGGAGTAATGGTGGTTAAAGGCACTTGATTACATAGCCTGAGGATCCATTCTCTTCTCTCAGACATGCTTTCTCAAATACGTAAATTATAAAAACATAAAAACACATCAGTGGAGATCACTGTCCTTTTATTTTTAAAGCCCTCACAACTTTGGCTCTTGCTGGCTTCCTCTGAGCCATGGGAGTCAGGCGGGCCGGGCCTATCTTGTCATCTTTCCTCATAGGTCCTTGGATGGGTCAAAGGGCCAGTTTGTACCTTATGCGCTGTGAAGGGCAGAGATCAAACACACGAAAGTCTTGTAGCGCCTGATGCTCTCGGAGGTGACTGGTGACTTCACAAATGTCAGTTCCCTTTTCTTTCAAACTCTTGGTCATAAAATGACTCGTGGTTTGGACAGATGGCTCAGTGATTTGGCTGCAAAACCTGAGGACCCAGGCTCGATTCCCCAGGACCCATGTAAGCCAGGTGCACAAGGTGGCGCACGCATCTAGAGTTCTTTTGCAGTGGCTGGAGGCTGTGGTGAGTCCGTCCTTTCTCTCTCTTTCTCTGCCTCTCAAATAAATAAAATAAAAATAAATGACTCGTGCCTGTACTTTAGCCTCCCTGCTTTCTTATGTGAAAATACCAATTTTATAAATAGATAAACTGAAATTACTATTATTTTCTTAGTTGCTCAGAATGTGCCACCGTGGAACTCTCAGATTGCATGAATTACTGGTTTTCCCAAGACTGACCTTCAGGGAGTCAGTGGATGTTCCTTGCTACACCTCGCCTCTATATTCCTAGAGACTCAAGTCCGAACATCTCATTTTTCAATACGAAGGGCAGAAAATTAATTGCGAACAAGTACGGGCTGCTGCATGCACCCTGCCTGTGCCTTTTCTCATCGTGTCACAGGCCAGGAGTCCTGGCAGGGACAGGGAGGCCGCCGGCAGAGGAAGGGACAATAGCACGGTCTCCTGAGAGGCCCGAGCCCACATAATTACCCCAGTGTGACCCCACAGGTATTCAGGATAAAGTCTTCATCACTGACGAGAAATATTTACTAAGCCCCACTTCGTGTTTGCTTTCTAGATATAATGAATGAAGTGGGTTGAAAGGCCCCAAACCCATTTAATGCCTGGATGGACATCTGAATTAGATGACGGATGAATCATGCGAACATCAATGCACAAAAAAAAAAGAAAGAAAGAAAGAAAAATTCTATCTGCAGTGCATGTGAGCTCTGAGCTAACAGTCATTTCTTTATTTTGAGTGTGTGGGGGTTGGTCACTTCTCACACATTCTCCCCATCCTGGAAATTCCATAGGTGTGTACTTAGAAGTGCTTGCTAGTGGGTGTGTTTAGCATCATATGGCACGTGCATTGGAAGCGTGTTAAGGGAGCCGTCACTGTCTCTGGAGGGGGAAAGGAGAACAGCACCCCAGGGCTTCCTGATGTTTTGAGGCCCAGCTGAGCCTTGGGAGTAAGGGCAGGTGCTGGCAGTATGGAAGTGATCTTAGTGGTGATGTGAGGCTGTGGGTCTGTGGTCGACCAAAACAAACTAAGGCAGTTTTTTTTCAGCCTTCTGTTGGTCCTCTGCTGATTTCAGAGTTGGAGAACAAGAGCTACGGAAGGGAGAAAGAGACACAGGCAAGAGCCACAAAGGGGGCTCCGTGTACTAACTGTTGGCAGATATTGGCCACCGCAAGTCTGTGCACTGGCCGATGGGAGCGACTGGCCTCTCGTAGGAGGGGGCAGGTTACAGACATTCCTTCCTGGCATCCTTTCCTGGAGCTGCCACTGCTTAGCCGTCTTGGTTGTTTATCTTTCTGTCTCTTTAAAAAACAACAACAAAAAAACATTTTATTTATTTAAGGGAGAGAAAGAGGCAGAAAGAGACACAGAGAGAAAATGGGAATGCCATGGCCTCTAGCCACTGCAAACAAACTCTAGATGCATGCACCATTTTGTGTATATGGCTTTACATGGGTCCTGGGGAATTGAACCTTGGTCCTTTGGCTTTGCAGGGAAGTACCTTAACTACTAAACAATCTCTCCAGCCCTATTTATCTTTGTGGATCTCTGTTTTCTCACCTATGCAATGGGGATAAGGCCCACTGATATAAAAATATTTAAGTATGTATGGCTATATGAAAAAGTATTTATTTGAAAAAGTATTTATTTGTTTCTTATTTCACATATTACCACATTTGTTTTTAAATATTTATTTAATATTTATTTTTATTTATCTAGTGCATATGTGTGCGATGTGTGAACATGTTCATGTGTGAGTGTGGACAAAGAGCCACTTTTCTTTTTTTTTCGAGGTAGGGTCTCACTCTAGCCCAGGCTGACCTGGAATTCACTATGTAGTCCCAGGATGACCTTGAATTCACGGCAATCAATCCTCTTACCTCTGCCTCCTGAGTGCTGGGATTAAAGGTGTGCGCCCCCATGCCTGGCATGGTTCTGATTTTTGACAGTTGTGGATAAAGTGACATCAATCTCTGTGTGTAGGGGTTTGTGTTGATTTCTTTTTAATGGGCTCATATGGGAGCACGGTTGCTGGAAAGTATGGTGTGGCCATGCGGAGGGGAAGCAGGGAGGGAGCCAGGTGGGGAGGACAGGGGAAAGGGAGGGAGCACTTATTTCAGGGAACTGGATGCTTCATGGAGTTATGGGGGCTGGCAAGTCTGCTGTGTGCAGCCTGGGCCAGGAGGCTGGAGACACAGGGAGGCTGGCTTTGCAGTTAAAGTCCACAGACATCTGTGGACTTCCTGCTTGCCCAGGGAGGGCCAGTGCTGTAGCTGAGGGGGAGGCCCACCCACCCATGTGACGAAGGACAATCTTCTTCACTCAGTGGATGGATTTAAATGACATCACTGTCCCTTACTGATGCACCCAGGATAACGTGGATGAAGTATCTAGGCACCACAGCCCAGCTAAAGCATATAGAATTAATTATCACAAGCATACCAATGAGTGAGAACCATGTTCTGAACTAAATAAACCTTTCTTTAAAAATATTTTTATTGGGCTGGAGAGATGGTTTAGCAGTTAAGGCGTTTGCCTGCAAAGCCAAAGGACCTCGGTTCAATTCCCCAGGGCCCATATACACCAGATATACAAGGTAGCACATGTGTCTGGAGTTCGTTTGCAGTGGTTGGAGGCCCTGGTGTGCCCATTCTCTCTCTCTCAATCCCTCTCTCTCTCTTTGTCTCTTTCGCTCTCTCTCAAATAAGAAAATAAATAAATAAAATTAAAAAAATTTTTAAAACCACCACCAACAACAACAAAAAGCAACCCAATCACTTCCCCAAAATACAAAAATATTTTTATTTATTTGAGAGAGAAAGAGAGAGGGAGGGAGGGAAGGAGGGAGAATGGGCACGCCAGGGCCTCCTGCCACTGCAAACAAACTCCAGATGACTGCACCACTTTGTGCATCTGGCTTTATGTGGGTCCTGGGGAATCAAACTTGGGCCATCAAGCTTTGCAAGCAAGTGCTTTCAACTGCTGAGCCATCTCTCCAGCCCCATAAACATCTTTTGAATACCCAGCCTTAAGGATTTTGTTACAGCAGCAGAAAATGGACCAAGGCAGTTCGAAGATCACATGACTAGTGTTACGGTCAGGAAAGCCCCACAACTCACCTTTCCTGTTGTCCCACGGAAGGAGACTGAAGATGGTGATGGCACTCGGTGGGGTGCCTCCATGTCTGTTTCAGTCATGTTTCTGGCAGCAGCTAAGTGTGGCTGTGGCCGGCTGTGCCAGCCATATTGTGGTGGCTTCAGTGGCACCAAGGGGCATGTGGGCTCCTGATCAGTGGCTCCACCCGGGCAGAGCCAAGTGCTCAGGTTTGTGTCCGTAGGTGGTTTTCTAACTTTCTGGCCTTCGGAGTTCAGCCTCCCTGTCTGTGCTCCTCCAGCCGCATGTCTCCTCACGTGCTCTTCCAGCCCCTCTCCACTTCCGTATCCATGTCCCTGCTTCCATTCTTTTTGCCTGCGGAAGTGCCTAAGAAACCGGATGTGCTTACACATGCCCTTCATCCCAGCATTTGCAAGGGTCACGAGTTCGAGGCCAGCCTGGGCTGCATGTTGAACTCTGGCTTAAGCAATCCCAGAAAGATGTTTCCTCAGAGTGAACACCGAAGCGGTGCCTGATGTGACCTGGTCCAAGGTGGGCGCTCCAAACACCTGGCTTCGCTTTGGTTCTTTTCGCCTTAGCTTCGGTTTGCTTGGGTTTTCATGGTTAAGGACCCTGAACACTATTGCTTCAAGGATCTATATCTATATCTATATCTATCTATATCTATGTCTATATCTATCTATATCTATCTATATCTATATCTATATCTATATCTATATCTATATCTATATCTATATATATCTATATCTATATCTATATCTATATCTATCTATCTATATCTATATATTTAAGACAAATGCTCAAGAGACTGATGGACATATCAATAAACTGTAGTGATTAAAGCCAGGGAAGAAAGCATTGGGCAGTGAACAGAGGTAGATATTTGACCCTGAACGCAGGTCTGATGGGCCTGTGCCTTCTTTCTCACATCAGGATGCTAGCCATCAGACACGGCTTGTCAAAATGGGACTGGACTGCCTGTGGCTGTTGTGTAATAAACTTTGAGTAGCACACTGGCTGCTTTACCAATTTTCCTCAATCCACACAATACTTCAAATACAATGTGGGGTTGTTGAGAAGACAGTTTTGTTTTTTTAATGATATTTATTTATTTAAAGATTTTTAATAATTATTTTTATTTACTTATTAGAGAATGGGTGCACCAGGGCCTCTAGCCACTGCAAATGAACTGCAGATGCATGCACCACCTTGTGCATCTGCTTTATGTGGGTCCTGAGGAATCGAACATAGGTTCTTTGGCTTTGCAGGCAAGCGCCTTAACCACTAAGCCATCTCTCCAGCCCGTTTCACTTTTTAAAAATTATTTATTTACTTGAGAGAGAGGGTGCAGAGCCTACTCCTGAGCACTAGGGGGCTCCCCTGAGAACGGAAACCAACCTGGCTAAGACTGAGGGAAAGTATGTTTCCGTGTAGGAGGTGACACCCGCTTGGAAGCATTATTCAGACTCAAATGATAATTCTAATTTGAGCTCAAAAAAAAAAAAAATCACTTCAGGGCTGGAGAGATGGCTTAGCGGTTAAGGTGCTTGCTTGCAAAGCCCAGGGAGTTGGCCTGCTCACCTCAGTGAATCTTCTGTGGTATGCTCTGGAACATTCATCCAAAGGCTTATCTCCCAGGTTGATCCTAAGTCTCATAACGTTGACAACACCAACCATCACACCTTCCATTTTGACAGCACTCTTAATATTTTGATCATTTCATTCCTTCAACAAATAGTTCAAGGCCCAACTCTTAAAATGGGCAGCAGGTCTGGAGAGAGAGCTTAGCAGTTAAGGCACCTGCCTGCAAAGCCTAAGGATCCAGGTTCAGCTCTCCAGATCCCACATAAGCAAGATGCACAAAGCAATGCAAACACAGGAGGGCACACGTGCCCACTAGGTGGTGCAAGCACATGCAGTTCAATTTCAGTGGGTGATGCCCTGGCACACCAATTCTCTCACTCTTGCTCTTTCTAAAAACACAAAAGTAAACTATTAACACGGACAGCGCCTTCTACTTGGAGGTTCAAGGAAAGAGCAGTGTCACCTATCTGCCTTCCTTTCTTCTGGAAGGAGTGTCTGTCACTGCTGCTCCTATCCCTTGTGGACTTCAGACCTGCTTCTTCAGGCCACTGATATGGACTGAATATTAGTTTGAGACAGATGAAACTTCTAGATTCATGGGCTGAGAAGCTGCCAGGTTCCCAGCCTCTCCATCATGCAGATAGCCATCGGTGGATTACCCATCCTCTATTCACCAAACCCACTGAATAATTCCCTTTTATAATACATACACATTCTAGGCCAGGTGTGGTGGCACACACCTTTACTCTCCTCAAGAAGCAGAGGTAGGAATTTGAGACCAGCCTGGGACTACAGAGTGAGTGCTAGGTAGCCTGGGCTAGAGGAAGACCCTCCCTTGAAAAGACAAAACTGCTGGAGAGATGGTTTAGCAGTTAAGGAGCTTTCCTATGAAGCCTAAGAACTTATGTTCAAATCTCCAAGTCCCACGTAGCCAGACGCACAGTGATGAGTGCAATATTGCACATGTGCACAAGGGGGTGCAAACACCTGGAGTTCATTTGAGGTGGCTGGAGGACTTGGAGTGCTCATTCTCTCTCTGCATTTTCTCTTTCTCTCAATATAATTTAAAAAAAATTTAAAGAAAGGAAATCTTTAAATTATGCACGTGCGTGTACACACACACACACACACACACACACTATTGTTTCAGTTCCTCTCGACAACCCTGCCCAATACAGGGTGAGAGTGGGATGCAGAGCAATTCTTGTTTCACTACACTCCGGGTAAATTCCTCCAGAGCACTCGTCTCTACCCACTTGAAATGACCCTTGCTTCGGCCACTGCTGGCTTATGCAAAGACTCACTGGCTTCCTGATAAGAAAGGGCCCATAAGAGAGGAGAAGGCATCTCAGAAACAAAAGCTTGCATCTACACAAGCCGAGCATCCTCAAAAACCTTGGAAAGGCGTTACCTTGCTACAACCAAGCTACGGAGTACAGAGTTTGCCAGACAGTAAGACGAAGGTTATGCTTGTCAGCTTGGGATGGCAAGGTACTAAAAAAATGAGGGCATTGAGTAAAAAGAAGAATAGCTCCTATTTTTAGATAATAAAATGTATTGTGAAATCCTTATTTTTTTTAAAGGGGACCTTGAGGTTTCTTTTTGGAATGAGGTTACTCTTTAGAGCCTCTGCCTTTAGCCCGGCAGTAGGTCTTACGTTAGTGGCCCTGCGATAACATGTTTTTGTAGCTATAATTATCTACAGTGTCTGAACAAAGCAGGCTTATGGTAAGCACCAATTAAAATAAAACAAAAATTACAGGTCTGAAGTTGCTTTATTCTCTTCTGCTTTTTCTATGACTGGATTCTGCCACTGGGTGTGCTGTCTCAGGTTGTGGTCCACAGGGAATGGGCAAGTGAAGGTGAGAATTGCAAAAAAAAAAAAAAAAAAAAAAAAAAAACTCTGTTCCCACCAGTAGGCAACTTGGGAGAGTTCATTGTTTCTTTATCCTCAAAGCACCCTGGAAGCCTTTCACATGTGACACCACTAGATGTCACTAGAGGTCAAGTTTCCCACAAGTAATTGAGATGGAGGCTATTGAACAGCCACTGGGCCTCTCACTCTATTAATATTTAAAACCTGCATTTGTACCGGCTGCATTTTCCACATTGAATCTTTTACGTGTAATGTGACTTTGGTTTCTGAGGAGCACGGCTTCATCCGGGCTGACTGCTAAGCCCGCTATTCTTTGGTGCGGATACGTCCCCTGCCCTTGCTCTATCTATAGCTCAGTGAGCTCAGATCGCATTTGCCAGGAACATAGCGTGGCAAAGGTGTGCTAGGTTTTGCTTTTGCACACTGGTGAAATTCTTGTTCTCCGACAGGTTTTGGCTGACCCGAGCACAAAGTCGCAAACGGGAAGCCTGATCGCTGGCCTCTTAAGCTCCTCGGAAAGTGGGACTCCTTTATGGAGGTCATCGCGGTCATCGGCGGCCTTCAGACAGGGCCACCGTGTAGGCCATCCAGAAAGCCGGTCCTGCTCTCAAGACCCCGATAGTAAAGGTCTTTTCTGAAACAAAGCCCTTTTCTTTGAAGCGCCTTAATCCCTTTATCTCTCTCTAGGCATCTTGTCATTTTTTCTATGACAGCTCCCGGGGGACCAAGACCAGCAGAATTTTCTACGCCTTGGGAATATCTATCCTCATCAGTAATTCAGGCAGTAGGAAGGAGAACTTGTCGTGTGTCCCCAGAGGGACCCTTCAATTGTGCCGTTTTATGCTGAAGGCATTCTTTGTCACGAAGAAGGGAATTCAGGGATGCTTGGATCATACAGCGTAATGATAAAACTTCGGAGTCTACAATCTCCAGAACCCTTACATCTTTCAAATCACTTTACTCTCATTGATCTGGTGAGGAAGGCAGAACATATATATAAATTTGTCTTTCACAGGAGAGGAAATAGCTCAGAGAGGGTTAATGGCTGGTTCAAGGCTTCCCAGCAAGCATGGGAACACTTATATCTCCAGGTTTCTGGGCCCTGAGCCCTCCTTTGCCCCATGATTCCCAGGAAGATTGTTAAAGGCTACAAGAAATGGGCCTTGTGGCCAGGCTGGCAAGGGATGAGGGACCTGGTGCAGGAGAATTCAGGGCAAAACTGTGACGTCTCTACCGGGTTGTTCTGCTGCCAACCACCCACTTTCCCAAGGCACCCACCTGAGGTCCACCATCATCTTGGCTGGAATGGTTTGCTGAGAGTGTTGTTGTTGTTATCATCATTATTATTTTATCACTGTTTTTACTTTTTAGAGAGCATGAGAAAGACATAAAAATAGAGAGGGAGAGAGAGATAATTGGCACGTCCGGGCCTCCACCACCGCAATTGAACTCTAGACACTTGTGCCACCTAGTGGGCATGTGAAACCTTGTGCTTGCCTCACCTTTGTGTGTCTGGCTTACGTGGGATCTGCAGAGAGATTGACCCTGGGTCCTTAGGCTTTGCAGCCAAGCGCCTTAATCGCTAAGCCATCTCTCCAGCCCCTTATTTTTATTTTTTTTTTATTTATTGATTTTAGAGAGAGCAAAAAGAAAGAGAGAATTTTGTTTTTTTGGTTTTTTTTTTGTTGTTTTTTGTTTTTTTTTTAAGGTAAGGTCTCACTCTACCCCAGGCTAACCTGGAATTCACTCTGAAGTCTCAGGGTGGCCTCGAAATCATGGAGATCCTTCTACCTAGACTTCCCAAGTGCTGGGATTAACAGCAAGCTCCACCATGCCCGGCTTTGAAAGTGTTATTTGCAAGATGTGAAAAAGATGGTGTGCACAGAGGAAGCCCACATAAACATCTCAACAATTACAGGAGACTTTTTGTTGTGGTTTGGGTTTTTTTTTAGAGGTAGGGTCTCTAGCCCAGGCTGACCTGAAACTTACGCGAGTCTCAGGCTGGCCTCAAACTCACAGCAATCCTCCTATCTCTGCCTCCCAAGGGCTGGAATTAAAGGTGTGTGCCACCAAGCCCCGCTACTCTCACGGGGGAAGAGTTCAAGATATGGTTCTTATTTTCAAACAGAGAGAGAGAGAGAGAGAGAGAAAGAGAAGAATATGAATCTGAGTATTGTTGTCAAGTTCAATCCAGAATGTAAGAAGAGGCCAGAAGCCAATAATGACCACAGGGGTCTGGGAGATCAATTTCCTGCCTTCCTGGTGGTGGGAGGGTCAGGCATGGCTGGTGAAGGGGAGCTGGGAGCTTTCCTTTGTCAATACTTGAACTAATGCTTGACTAAGCTACATCTATAAAGCATTTTGCTAACCTGGTGAAAAACCGCTAGCTAATTACTAAAATAATCTGTTAATCTGTTGAATGGGGCCTCTTTACTGATAAATGGAGCCTTTGAAAAAATACTGCTTAATCAATCCCCTGAGCTAATTTCCAACCACAGCCAATACTTGCCTGAGGATGGACTAGAAACTTCCTAGAGCGGCTGTCTGGGCTTATTTCTGAAGGTGAGCTTACCTGTAAAAATCTATGTTTGTGGATTCTGAAGCCGCCTGCTTGCCTGGTGCTTTGTGGAGTTCGTGTCTTTTCGTCAGCTAATTGCTTCTTCGGTCCAGCCCACGTGTCACTGGTGCAATGGGTTGAAATGTTTGCTTTTCATTCCCAGCCTGGCTTCGCCCCTCAGTTCTCATTACGGCCAGTGGGCTTCGACCTTGGCTGCGCACGCAGAAGTGCTTGGCAAGCTTTAAAAAATTGCTGATAGCGGGGGTACTACCTCTGCATGCTCGGATTTAATTGGTTTGGGGTGGAGCCCAAGCACCGGCATTTTTAAGTGCCCCAGTTGACCAAACTTTGTGGTGGGCACAGGCTGCTCTTCTTGCCGGGGTGGGTAACCAGAAATCCCAGTTCAGCTTCATTTCCCTTTTCAGTGAAAGGAAATTTGATCGAGAAATTGAAATGAGAAACCTCCTCTAGTCAGTAATTGTTTAATTTAGATGCCAAATCATATTTTGACACTAAATTGAAATATCTACCGTCACCTGGATATAATTTGTACCACCACATAATCGAGTATGTCCCAAAGGGCATTCGCGTGCTCATTTACATCGGATTATTCTAGATGCTTGTTAACATGGAAGTCTCCGAGCCACATGCGTACACCTGCTGAACTGCTGTGTTCTGGTGGAAGCCCCGGGCTTTCGTGACAGCAGTCGCGGCAGGAGCTCGGGGACAGGGGACAGTAAACACCAAGGCTTCTCTGATTGAAGCTAGCATGAACCTGTTTGTCCTGAGGACATTAGCATAGCTTGGTTCTTACAGTGGGTTTGGCTGGGTTCATTTTTTTTTTTTTTCCTAGCAAAATTGCAAAACTTCTAGCCTGTAGCCTTCCATCAGGTCTCCATCAGACCATGTGCGTTTTCCTTTCATAGGCTGTTGGCTTCTGACAGAGTCATCTCCATTTAGCCTTTCGGCATTCCTGACCAACTCAGAGGTCCCTTGTTCTCTCGAGTCTATTCCAGGGCAGCAGAATAAAGAACCATGAAGCAGCTGCATGGCGTCACGGGCCTGCCAACGAGCCCACGATTGTCCTATTTCCCATTCGCAGTTTCCCTTTCCAAGCTTGCCTGGCCATTGGGTATCCAGCTGGTTACGGTGGATTTATTTGCATCAAGTAGCCCCTTAATATTACCCCATACAAGATCATTGGCGCAGTTTTCTCTCAAGAGTTGGTGGTTACAAAGCCAAGCTGTACCTATCACGTGAGAAACCTGTGATTGGAGAGCATTGTGTTTCTCCATGTATAAGAACCCCCCAGATTCCTGTTTGGCTTCTGTCCCTGTCTTGGTTCTGGCCTTTCTAAGTCAGCATCATGTTTCCTTCAAATCAACATGTTTGTTTGTTTGTTTGCTTTTTCAGATTTTTTATTCTTTTTTATTTTAGAGAGAGTGAGAGCGAAAGATAGAGAGAGAATTGGTGCACCAGGGCCTCAGCCACTGAAATCAAACTCCAGACACTTGCGCCACCTAGTGGACATGTGCGACCTTGCGCTTGCCTCACCTTTGTGTGTCTGGCTTACGTGGAATCTGGAGAGTTGAACATGGCTCCTTAGGCTTCGCCGGCAAGCGCCTTAACCACTAAGCCATCTCTCCAGCCGTTTTAATCCATTTCCCAGTTACACTAAAGATAAGATGAGGACTTTCAAGTCAGAGCTCAGAATGAACACATGCTAAGAGACACTACCCCCATCCGGGTCATGTCGAAATGCCAGAGCCAAAGGATTCAGTTAAACCACCAAGAACCAGATAGAAATCTTAACGACGAAACAACCATTGAAATAAAAGAGGGCAAGTAGATCAGTCATAGTATAATTTAAACATAGAGAAAGAGAGAATTAATAATCTGGAAGTGAGAGCTGACAGTTTTCATTATACACCCCACAGAGGTCAGGAAATAGAAATACAACAGAAATGGAGAGGCAGGGAAGACGGAATGAGAAACTCCACCTAAGAGGAACTCTCTAAGCAAAGAAGAAAGATGACAAAGGAAAACAGATGCAAACAAGTATATTTTCTAAATGTGAAGACATAAGATTGTGCAAATAAAATGTCCGAATGCCAAGAGGAATTGAAAAAAAATGTTCCTTTGATAGGTTCCACTGCGGTGGGATGCAGAACATACAATTTTGAAATTGCCCAGTGTAGTTGCTCACACCTGTAATCTCAGCACTTGAGAGTTTGAGAAATGAGAATGTTCGGGAATTCCAGGCCGGCTTGAGCTATGGAGTAAAACCCTGTGTGATGGTGAATCTCACAGTTGGCAACTTGATAGGATTTTGAGGCACCGCGGAAGTAAATTTCTGTTCATGTCTGTGAGGGATTTTCTAGATTGTGTTAATCCAGGTGGGAGGACCCACTGTCAGGGCGGGTAGCACCATTCCATGGGCTGGATGCGCTTGAGTGCATAAAAGAGAGAAAGCAAGCCAGGCGTGGTGGCTCACACCTTTAATCCCAGCACTCGGGAGGCAGAGGTAGGAGGATCACTGTGAGTTTGAGGCCACCCTGAGGCTACACAGTGAATTCCAGGTCAGCCTGGACTAGAGTGAGACCCTCCCTTGAAAAAAGAGAGAGAGAAAGAGAAAGCAGGCTGAGCAGTACCGGCATCCCTCCGTCCCTGTCTGCTTCCTGACCAAGGAGGCACCATGACCAGTTATCTGACGCTTCTACATTGCTACGTCTTCTCTGCCGTGACGGACTGCACTCTCACACTGTGAGCCAAAATAATCCCTTCCTTCCTCAATTTGCTTGTCAGGTGTAGGTGTAATAACATGTAAAGAGCTAATACACCCTGCCTCAAAAGACCAAATTATTATTTTTAAAATCTTCCAGAACTCCCGACCTTCAAGGCAATAACAACTAGGCTGAAGGCAGACTTCTCATCACAGACCCCAGAAGGCAATGGGGACTCACTCAGAATTACTCTGAACTCACAGCTTCATACCCACCTGCTAAGAACACAAGAGCTTCCACGCGTGCCCTCACTCTTTTGGTAATTTTTTTTTCAAAGTAGGTTCTTGCTCTTGTCCAGGCTGACCTGGAATTTACTATGTAGTTTCAGTCTGGCCTTGAACTCACAGTGATGCTCTGACTCTCCTACCTCCACCTCCCGAGTGTGAGTGTTGAGATTAAAAGCCCCCGCTACCATGCTGAAAGAGAGAGAGACACGGAGAGAGAGAATGGGTGTGCCAGAACCTCTAGCCCCTGCAAATGAACTCCAGATGCGTGCACCGCCTTGTGCATCTGGCTTTACATGGGCACTTGGGATCAAAGTCATTAAATTTTGCAGGCAAGCACCTTAACCGCTGAGCCATCTCTCCAGCCCTCTTTTGGTAAGTTTTGGTGGCTTTGAGTGATTATGGTGAGTGAGATCCTTGTGTGCACCATCTTGTCACCAGGAAGGAAGTTTCAGATTAAACTTTGCCTCACAAATGATGTTTGATCTGTCCGGCATGCAAAATAGTCATAGCTGGTTCTAGGAGATCAATGGAGACCAGTGGAGCTCTCTTCTACTTCACCATCCTTCAGGGATTTCTAGCGATGCCTTGTGTAACGAGCACCCTGGAGGCAGAGGTGACCACGTGGTAGCAAAAGCAGCTAGCTGATCTCTCTGTTGCACCCAATGACAGAGTCCTTTCTAGAATGATGGGACATGGGTTAAAAGCCACCCACTGCTCTGTAGGGTCTGAGGTTCTGGTTGGGTCTGTTTCTGTACCCTGTTCATGAAAAAGCACAGGTACCAAATGACATTTTAAAAATTATTTAAGAGAGAAGGAGAGGGAGACAGATAGAGAATGGGCATGCCAGGAACCTCTCAGCTGCTGTGAATGAACTCCAGGCGCGTGCGCCCCCTTGTGGGCAAGTGCGGCATTGCGCCCTTGCGTCACTTTGTATTTGGCTAGTCGAAAGGGGTTCTTAGGCTTGGCAGGCAGGTGCCTTAACCACTAAGCCATCTCTCCAGCCCCCAAATGACATTTTTAAACAATGTCACATGGCTTAACCACCAATTATTTCAACAAGGAAAAGACAGTTTGTGACCACATTGCTAATTAAAGTGTTCTCCATTAGTTTCGGCGGTATTGCAGAAGTTCCCTCTAGGGAGTAGCTCCCCCCTTCCTCTCTTCCTCTTCTCTTTGTTTTTCTCCTTCTTCAGTACTTAGTGTTTTGCCCATGGCATGCAAGGGATTTACCACTGAGCTACATCCCCAGCACTTTCTTAAAACTTTTTATTCTTTAGACAAGGGATCACCGAGTCGCTCAGACTAGCCCTGAACTGCTCCGTAGCGTAGTAAGCAGGCCGTGAACTCACCATCCTCCCACTTCAGCTTCTTGAGTAACTGGATCAAAGACTGTGCTACTAAGCCAATAAACCCAGCTTGGGAATAGAGTCTTTTTTTAAAGTTTTTTTTCATTTAAATATTTTTATTTATTTGTTTATTTGAGAGAGAAGGGGGAAAAGGAGGGAGAGAGGGAGGAAGGAGAGAGAGAAAAGAGAAAATGGGTGCACCAGGGCCTCTAGCCACTGCAAACAAACTCCAGCTGCGTGTGCCACCGTGTGCATCTGGCTTACGTGGGTCTTGGGAAATTGAACCAAGGTTCTTTGGCTTTGCAGGCAAGCACCTTAACCACTAAGCCATTTCTCCAGCCCTCAGGGACATTTTAAGGTTGAAAGACATTGGAGAGTTTATCACTCAAAAAGAAACAGTCAAGGATGTCCTAGAGCTGGAAGAAAGACCTACAGAGAAGGCGTGGGGGCAGGAAGCAGACGGTAACATATGTGTTTGCTTAAAAGCAAAAGCACAATATTATTGAGAGTCTGATCATAAAACAACAAAGGCTTGGGAGGGAAATTAATACAAGCTAAGATTTTGGAGGGAGATACAGATGCCAAATTACTTTATACTTGGTTGCAAGAACATAAAGTTAAGAATCTATTATAGGGCTGGCTGGAGAAACGGCTCAGCAGTCGGAGGTGCTTGCTTTCGAAGACTAATGGCCGACATTCAGTTTCCCAGTGCCTATGTAAACCCAGATGTGTAAGATGGCACATGTGTCTGGAGTCCTGGTAATGGCAGGAGGTCCTAGCACACCCATACCCACTCTCTCTTTCAAATAAATAAATAAAGCTTTATTTATTAATTTATTTTAGATAGCTAGATAGAGAGGGAGAAAGAATGGGTGTGCCAGGGCCTCCAGCCACTGGAAACAAACTCCAGATGCATACACCCCTTGAGCATCTGGCTTACATGGGTCCTGAAGAATCGAACCTAGGTCCTTTGGCTTTGCAGGCAAGCACCTTAACTGCTAAGCCATCTCTCCAGCCATAAATAAAATATTTAAAAAGAATCTATTTTAAAATTTAAGGAGTAACCACTGAAAAGAATAGAAAGTGAAATTCTTATTCCAGGAGGAGAAAATAGAACCTTGTGAATGTCACACGATGGGGAAAAATGGGCTGGAAGAGACATGCTTCTAGGAGTCATTACCTGGGGTTGAAGGTGGAGGCAGGAGAACAAGGCTCCCATACAGGCAGCAAGTGAATACGGAATTCTGAAATACTATTCTTTGTTGTCTTTGGTATTATTTAAGAAAACGAGCGTCTTTAAACAAGAAATGTACATGTTAAAAATCTGGATAGATTTAAGGGCGACAGCCCGGAGGCAAGCAAAAGTGTGCCTTAGTAAGACCAGAAGTTGAAAAGGAGCTGCGGGAGGAGAGAAGGGGCCAGAAACAGTGGGACAAGAGGGAACGATGCATGAAAGGATCATCATTCTTTTGTAGAATGAATACTTGTTTACATTACACAAACACTTGGGGAGCTGAAGAGATGACTCCATGGTTAAGGCGCTTGCCTGCATAAGCCTAAGGACCCAGGTTCGATTCCCCAGGACCCACATAAAGCCAGATGCGTCAGGTGGTGCACGTGTCTGCAGTTTGTTTGCAGTGGCTGGAGGCTCTAACGTGCCCATTCTCTCTCTGTGTCGCTCTCTTTCTTTCTTTGTCTCATTTCTGTCTCTCCCTGATCGCAAATAAATGAAAAAAAATTATTTAAAAGTTTGGGTTCAGGCACACAGACTGCGACCGACGGAACACGCCTTTGGTGTCACTAAGTGCTCACTTCACAGGTTCGGGCTTGATTGCACTTACCTGCTTTCTCTCTGTGTTCTCTGAAGGTCACAGGTGAGTGGAGATTCTCCGCTGGGCCTTTCCGGAGCTGCCTCACCCTAGGTACCTGCCCAGCACACGCTGCTGTGCTTCAGAGCTTGGTCAGCTCAGCTCAGAATGCCTGACCTTCACTGACCTTCACAGGATTTCAAATCATGAGGCCCTGGAGAGGCAGGCATCTTATTGAAGGATGTTGTTTGCAAAGCCTGATGGCCTGGGTTCAGTTTCCCCAGGACCCACATAAAGTCAGATGCACCAAGTAGCACATGCATCTGGATTTTGTTTACAATGGCAAGAAATCCTGGCATGCCCAAACACATACTCTCTCTCTCCTTTCAAATAAATAAATTACAAGTTAAAAAATATATAATTTTATTTATTTATTCATTCATTCATTCATTCATTTGCAAGCAGAGAGAGAGATAGAAGAGAGACAGACAGAGAGAATGGCCACACCAGGCCTCCAGCCACAGCATCCAGATGCTGAATCCAGGTGCATGTGCCACTTTGTACATCTGGCTTTACGTGGGTACTGGGGAATAGACCTTGGGTCATTAGGCTTGGCAGACAAGCATCTTCACCACCAAGTCATCTCTACAGTGGTTAAGGCACCTTCCTGCAAAGCCTAAGAACACCAGTTCCTATCTCCAGGTCCCGTGTTTAGCCAGATGCAAAGTGATGCAAGGGCGCAATGCCACACTTGACCACAAGGGGGTGCACGCATCTGGAGTTCATTCACAGCAGCTGAGAGGCCACTGGCGTGCCCATCTCTATCTGTCTTCCTCTCCCTCTCTCTCTGATTCTCTCTGTATTGCTCTCCAAAAAATAAAAATAAAAATAAAGAATGGAAATTCAGCTGTGTGTGATACGAAAGCAGAAGGGAAACTATTGCTGAGGGGGAGGGGACCAGTAGGAGTCAGGATGGGAGTTAGTGAAGGGGGAATCTGAGCAAAATACAATGATATATCTGAATAAAAACATCATAATGAAACCCATTATTTTGTATACAAACTAAAAAAAATGAGTAATTCTTTCCACATTAAAATGACACGTACCCCCCAATACACATATAAAGCTTAGGTCATGGTCTTGCACCCCTTCACCTCTGGTCCCCATTTCCCCAAGGGCCTCCTGAGCAGCGGCCTTGGCGTTCACTGTGGGGTAGTTAGGGCCTCTGTCTGTCTTCAGGGATTGGGGGGACGCTGCTCCTCGGGATACTTCTACCCACCTGTGACTCCCGCAGTCTTCACATCCTTTCTTCTGCACCAGCCCCAGAGCCTGCTGGGAGGATCAGCAGTTTGTGCTTAGTGTTGAATTTCTATGGGCTCTACTTGTTATGACAAAAGTTAATACTTTTTTAAACTAAAAGAGAGAAATGTCTTTTTATTTTTGTTTTTTCGAGATAGGATCTCACTCTAGCTCAGGCTGACCTGGAATTCACTATGTAGTCTCAGGGTGGCCTCGAACTCACAGAGATCCTCCTACCTCTGCCTCCCAAATGTTGGGATTAAAGGTGTGTGCCACCACACCTGGCGAGAAATGTTTTCTTTTCTGTACAACTCCAAGAAATCCTTCATTCCTGGAGAAAGAATGTTCTACCATAAAGAAACATCCCCAGAGGAAACAGAATGACAAAAATCAGCAAGTTTCAAGTCATTGGAGGTGGTCAGGCTGGGTGGCAATCGTCAATGATTGCACTGGGAAGCACTGAACGTCCAGTCTATGTTTCTAATTCAAGAATTCTTGAATCGAGCCGGGCGTGGTGGCGCACGCCTTTAATCCCAGCACTCGGGAGGCAGAGGTAGGAGGATTGCCATGAGTTCGAGGCCACCCTGAGAATACATAGTGAATTCCAGGTCAGCCTGAGCTAGAGTGAGACCCTACCTCAAAAAACAAACAAACAAACAAACAAACAAACAAAACAACAACAACAAAAAGAATTCTGGGATCACTGGGGCAAATCTCTAGGTCCAGATCAAACTCTGGCCAACATACTGTGCAGGAGTCTCTAAACAACTGCTAATGGTTCAGCAATGCTGGAGATCTGAACTTGGTCTTCACGCTTGTGTAGCAAGCACTTTACCGACAGATCCATCTCCCCAGCCCCTCTTGTCTCATTTAATTTCCACAGCCATTTGGTATAGGGATTAAAATCTCCATTTTACCAATAAGGTCTGTGTGGAGACCCCCAGCATCCATGCAGAAAACCAGGTGTAGCAGTGTACACCTGTAATCCCAGTACTGGGCAGGCAGAGACGGGGGAATCCTGGGGCTTGCTGTCCAGTGTATCGAGTTAAATTAGTGAGAGAGTCTGTATCAAAAAAAAAAAAAAAAAAAGTTGGAGGACTGGAGAGATGGCTCAGCAGATAAAGGTGCATGTTTAAAGCGTCTGACAGACTGGGTTTGATTCCCAGTACCCATGTAAAGTCAGCCGGATGCACAAAGTGGCATATGTATCAGGAGTTTGTTGGCAGTGACAAGAGGCCCTAGCAATCCATTTCTCTTTTCTCCTTGCAAATAAATAATAAAATTAAAAAAAAGAAAAGGTGAAGAGCAGTTAAAGAGGACATTGGCATTGACCTCTGGCTTCTACACGCATGCTTGTATACACACGAACACATGCCTGTGAGCATGTACATTCACACATCACACGCTCCCCCAAAATAAAAGAAGGGTTATAAACTATCCAACACAAAGTCACACTTGATGTGATTTCAATAAATGTCCTATTTGTAGTAAAATGCCTCAGTGAGGATCGGACGGGGTTTCACGTGAGAGAGGGAATACCCATGGTGCTACTGAGGAGGAAGCTTTGTCTTTTGGGGGGTGGGGCAGTAAGCAGAGAAGATGGGCTGGGCTAGTGCAGGGAGAGGGTGGCCACAGTGAGGATGGCAAGGAAGATGGGGGGAAAGGTATAGCAGAGGAGGAAGGTGAAGACAGTCTGAGAGAGCTGTCCTGGGAGGATAAGCCCATTGTTATGAGAGCAACTGTATTTCAAAGGCGGAGAAAAAAAATGTTCATTTTTTTCCTGCAGAAGGAGAGGTAACGATTGCTAGGAAATGAAGGAGCCGGAGGGTTCCTTGCTTCCTGGACTGACTCTGCTGAGAGTCAGCTCCCGAGAATGCTGACCTCCGAGGGGTGACTCAGAGGAAGAGAGAGAATGTCAGTCAACGGAGAGCTGCCGCCCTGGAAGCTCAGCAGGGGTTGGGCATCCTTTGCTGAGTTTAGGCATTGAAGCCCACCCACCCCCTTCAGATAACCACAATTGCTGAGCCATCTCAGAGGTGAAAGGTCAGAATTCACAGCCTCTTTGGTGTCAGCAAGAAGCCCAGGTAGAGCGGGATCGGCAGACACGAGTGTCCTTTGCTGTTCACACTCTGGCACTGTGGTTATAAGGACAGGACGACTCTAGACTTACTGTGTTATGGAAGGTTTTGATCCCATTCTTAAAATACTGATTTGTACAGAATTTACACACATATATTCTACCCATGCTTAGACGTAGCAGAATGGGTCTTTGTGTATTTCTGCAGAAAAAAAAATGGGAGAGTTCTTTTTAAAAAAATTTATTTATTTAAAAAAATTTTAAATTTATTTTAAAATTATTATTTATTTATTTATTGGAGAGAGAGAGAGAGAGGGAGAGAAAGAAAGAAAGAATGAATGGGCACACCAGGGCCTTCAGAGAGTGCAGATAAACTTCAGACACATGCCACTTTATTCATCTGGCTTAGGTGAGTCCTGGGGAAGTCGAACCTGGGTCTTTTGGCTTTGCAGGCAAGGGCCTTCACCACTAAACCATCTCAGGATGGAAGAGTTTTGTGTTCTAGCTCTGCCTCTTCCCACAGAGCCTTAAACCATCCTGTGACAAGAAAGCTGGGAGCTGGGAGCTGGGCGCGTGAACCTCCTCCATAGGGTGCTCCCGAGGGCATTCGCAGCTGCTTTCAGATGCATTCCTCTCCCCGTGGAATTCTCACGATGACCTCGTGAGCAGATGCCTCTGTCCATGTTAGAGACAAGAAAACTTCAGGTGCGGCAATGTGCTCCTGGTCTGAAGAGGGGGTAGTGTCCGAATCCAGGTTGCCCACCTTCACGCCCCACTGTGCTGCCCACACTCCCTTCTCCCCACCCTCAAGGCGTTCACAGCCCAAGCACCTACTGCTTCCAGGGTTGCAGTGGAACTCAGCGGCAGTCCTGGGTTTCCTTGTCGTTTTACTTTACTGCTAGGGGCCCGGGCTTCTTTAAGACCATAAATAATACATACATTAGTATGTTGAGCTGATTCCCACACTTCTTCACCAGGCTTTCGGTTCTTCCTGAGATCAATACAGCTTAAAAGAAAAGGGAAGCTGGCTCAGCTGGTGTGTGGATCCCAGAAACGGCTGCAACGCAGCCCGCTTTCCCCGGGTGAGAGCCGTGCCTGACGGCTCAGCTTCCTTTTCCCTAATGAGCTGGGATGTGGTTGTGCATTCAAAATACAGTCAGTTCCTAGAAAATGTGCTTAGATCCACACCCTGATTAAATGCTGTTAGAAAGGAATTTCTTTCGGAGGCTGTGCAGGCAGAAAGGTGGAGCCGATTTCTAGTCTGTTCCATGCGGCCTCAGGACTGTGGTCATGCTTCTGGCCACCAAGCTTTCCACCTAGATCATCTGAGATGGAACCACAGAGAGGACACGAAAGAGAAAGAGACAACAGCAGCAGTCACACATGTGACGTGAAGTGGCAAAGGAATATCACACTGGTTGTCATACCCCAAAGAAACTGCTGGCTTACAGCCTGGGCTGCCGGCCCAACAATGGCATGTTAGTTCACCCCAGGAGAGGAACTCTCCCAGGAGACACACAGCCCTGTGTTGGCTGTCCACGCAGGCTCCATGCAGGTAGCCCCATGCCCAGCTGTATGTGGAGCCTCAAGTGACCACCTGCTACTCACTCATATGCCCAGCCATTTCTTTTCTTGGATTTTCCTACTTTTTTTTTAAAGGCTCAGTAGCTATCTTCTTCTTCTTCTTCTTCTTCTTCTTCTTCTTTTTTAAGGGAATATGAAGCTGCAGCCTCTGACATGATATGTAGATAAAAGATGTCACCAGGATAAGAGCTGGAGAAAGCGTTAACGAGGAATGCTCAGGCTGTTTTCAAAGCCCCTCTGCAGCGCCCGGAGGAGCCCAGAGCTGCCGGAGCATGGGGTGATAGTCAGTGTCACTGGGCCGCAGCGCACGCTCAGGCCTCGCTCTGATGAGCTGGGCAATCCGGGGACTGTTTGAACAGACCAAAGAAAAAATATCAAAAAGCAAATTGGAGTCAGGGAGAAAATGAATAGCCCATGATCTCCAAGGGAGATTACAGAGGTAATGGTAAAGCAGTCAGGTTTTTAAAGGGGCTGTGATTCTAAGAAAGGTAATTTTGTTCAACTTTTTTTTTTTTTTTTAATGGAAAAGAGGATGAAGAGATCAGCGCAGGCTAAATCATCCTTGTCAGAGAAAAGATAAATCTTTCATTGGGAAACATTTCTTCACATGCCCTTTTGACATTGAGGAATATATTTGATATAAGGCTGTGGGGCTTTATCAAAACCGTAATATGCTAAAATAAACAAAACCACAATGCGATGTTTTATTGGAGAAGAATGGCCATAAAAAATGGAAGGGAACTTTCAGGATTTATGGTGTGCCTCCCTATGGGAGCTTTGCTGCTTTTAATAAATTTTTAAGATCTACACGTGCTGCATGCATACACAGTCGTCAGCCCACTTTGGCTCAGATAACAAAAGAAGCTGGCTTGGCCGCTCTCTCTATTACTTTTGTATCCCTGTGACCAAAATATCGGACAGAAACAATTCAAAAGGAAGAATTGTTTGTTTTGCCCCGTGGTTTCAGATATTTCCAACCGTAGTTGCTTGGCTCCACACTCCTGGCCTCACGGTGGCAGAGGTGTGTGCTCATCAGAGTTGGCAAGCTTTCTCCTGTTATCCACCCAGCCCTCTGGCCTGTGGGACAGTTCCTTCTGCCCTTCAGGGTGAGTCTTTACCACTCAGTTAATTCTCTCTGGAAAGATCTTTATTGACACAACCGGAAGTGAACCTTATTGATTATCTAGATGCTTCTAATTCCAATCAGGTTCACGAAATGAAACATCCTCTTCCCCCAGAGAATCAGAAACTCCCAAGTACATCTTCTGAGACCCACAGCTCTTGTTCCAGACCACTGCTCAGGTCTTGCTTCTGCCCTCAGTATCCATTGACCATACAGCTTCCTTAGTCCACCCTTTGTAAAATTATTAAGTAGAGGGCTGGAGAGATGGCTTAGTTGTTAAGGTGTTTGCCTGCAAAGCCAAAGGACCCTAGTTCGATTCTCTAGGACCCATGTAAGCCAGATGCACAAGGGGGTGCACGCATCTGGAGTTCGTTTGCAGTGGCTGGAGGCCCTGGTACGCCCATTCTCTCTCTTTCTCTCTCTCTCCCAAATAAATAAGTAAATAAAATATTTTAAAATTATTAAGTAGAAACTTTGTATGGTTACATCATTCCCTCCTCCATGTCCCAATTCCACAGAGGGCCTTCTCAGAGGGGTTGTTGATATTCACTATGGGGTTGTGGGCTATGAGTTGGAGGAGCAGCAGTCAGCCTCTGGATATTCCTTCCCACCCTGTGGCTCTTAGAATCTCTCTGCCCCCTCTTCCACAAAATTCCCTGAGCCGTGGTGGGTGTGCTTTAAGTCTCCTTCAGTGTTGAGCTCTCAGCAGCTTCTGGATCTCTGCTTTGGTGCATGTTGAGTGTCCTCAGTATCTGTCTCCGTCACCCTGGTGCAGGTTGTCAGGCTCACGGTGGAAGCAGCACTCTTGCTCCTCTCGCCTGTTCCTCTGTGCTTTCACCTGGGCCCTGGCTGATGTGTGAGGGGTGGTTCATCTCCTGCCAGGGAGTCAGCTTTCTGTTCTTGTCTTGTTGATTGATTTTGGTTGTCTTTGGTTCTCGCTGCCTTCTGCAAAAGAAAAACAGATTCTCCAATGGAGAGTGAGGTCAGCATAGGTTAAAAGGAGCAGACATTGTTAATCTAGAGAGATTTTGATGGGTGTAGCCTCTCTTTTAGCCAAAAACCAGTGGGAGCTTCTCATTGGCGTCCATAATCTTGGTATCCGTAGGATTCTGACTCAGTTCCCAGTTCCATCTATGTGTTCCTTTTCACTGAACTGATCTCTTGGCCAATAAGAAAGGCATTGGTTACCCACCTAGGCTGGGTGCCACTATTGTACCGCCCTGACTCCATCTTTGTAACCCTTTCACACACCCATCCACCTGCAGGTTTGAGCTGCTTCTCCTCCTGAGATCAGTGAGAAGGGATAAGCGGAATTTTAAGGTGCAGAGACCCACAGGAAGGCCATTTACTGTTTTGTGTATTGCAGCACATTGATTCTGCAGGCTTTTCCCGTCCATCTTCCATCACACTCCTTCTTGGCCCTTCTCTCTCCAGGCCTAGATTGTCCATCTGCCAAGTCTCCCTGGAACTGGCATTGTGTCCCATGCCAACTGCTGCCATGTCCCTGGGAAGCATTCCACTGCCTTGTTGCATCTCCACTTACCCCTGAGGGGAATTCCTCTGCTCACTGTCTTGTGTCAGCCCCGCTCTTCTCTGGACGCTGTCTTGTCCTCAACTCTGCTGGCATTTCCAAATCTGCCCTTATCTGACGCACAAACATCTTCTCCGGGCTTGCTAACTCTTGGCCAGAGCGTTCTTGGATTGCCACTTTCTTGTGGTGCTAAAGATGGCACTGCCGGGCCTGGCACCTGCTAGGCAAGGGCTCCACTATGGAGCTGCATTCCCAGTCAGGATTTCCAATTTTTAGCTTTGCCACAAACACACTCAAAAGTACCGTCTGCAGTTTTTTTTTTTTTTTTTTTTTAATGTTTCCATCTCTTTATTTTAAGAATATTTTTATTTGTTTGGAGAGAGAGAGAGAGAGAGAGAGAAAGAACAGGCATACTGGGCATCCTGCCAAACAAATTCCAGATGCATGTACCACTCTGCATCTGGCTTTATGTGGGTAATGGGGCGTCAAACCTGGGCCTTTAGGCTTTGCTAACAAGCACCTTAACTGCTAAGCCATATCTCCAGGCTCTCTGTGTTTTTGCTCCATATTCAGTGGCTTAGATCTCTCTATCCTTCCATTTAATGTTTCTCTACATGTGATATATTCTCCTTTATAACTTTGATCTCCATAAGGTTCACTGTAGACTCCCCTGTTAGCTTGCCTTCTATCTCTTGCACATTCTATCTAGATCTATCTATCATCTATCTATCTATCTTCTCTCTCTATCATCTATTATTTATACTTTTCAGCTTCTCTTAATAACTGCCTCACTGTCAGTATTTCTCAGACATTTTATTTGTTCAGAATACATTTTTCCCTCCTAAGTACCCAAACAAGCAAACAAACAAAAGACCAAACAAAACCAGAAAAAAAGGAAAAAAAAACGGAGCTTGGTGGTCACGAGTTGCTTATCTTTGGGTCGAGTGCTTCCTCTGAGTCCCAGTAGTTTGGCTAAGGTTGTCTGCTCACAGACGGGAGTGCGGATGTGACACCGTGTTCTGCTCAAGTGTTCAGCATGAGGCCATACTATGACCTGCTTGTATTCACCACATTCCATTGACAATTGGGCATTCCCATTGACAAACAAACCAAGGGACCTCGGTGTTTCAGATAAGTCAAAAGTGGCTTCAGACCCTTTTAGGGTAGAACAGTTCACTAAGTGTTCAAATCCTCAGAGAAATAAAGTAATAACATTGGATTCTGAAGTCATGGAATCAACTACCTAACCACACAGCCAACCAACCAACTGACCTACCCAGCAATGTGCTGACCAGTCGGCCATGAAGAAGCTCTGAGCAGCGGACAGAGCAGTGAGGGGGAAGGAGGCTGGGCTGGTTTCTCTCTGGGACCAGCACACACAGTAACCCTGCCCAGGTCTCCATTGGCATGTGGCCTCTCCCCCAGCTGCTAATGGCTCTTGGTTCTTTCTCTGGAACTCTCCATGGCTAATAGGACAGAGCCTGTCCCACAGAAAGGCTACAGCCAGCACCTTTGAGGACCAGGGGCGACTTTCCAGCATTCTCAGCACGTTCTCTTCCAGCACTGCCTCATGCTATCCCTCCTGTTGTCCTGAAGGTCTTCCTCTGTGAATCATGGGATTTGCTCTTTCTTTTTTTAATTTTTTAATTGTTTATTTGCAGGGAGATGAGAGAGAGAGAGAGAGAGAGAATGAATGGGCATGTGCTAGTTCATCCAGCCACTGCAAACAAACTCCAGACACATGCACAGCTTTGTGCATCTGGCTTTATGTGGGTACTGGGGAATCAAACCCAGGTTGTTAGGCTTTGCAGGCAAGTGCCTTAACTGCTGAGCTATCTCTCCAGCCTGGGCTTTGCTTTTAAGGATAGTGACCTAAACAGGCACTTTTTGGTGAAGTGGAAGGCCGGGTTGATGAACGCTGAGGTTTCTGCCTTTCCTGATGTTTTCTTGTGGCTTGTGTCATGTATATTTCTCAGAGAGCACTAAGAATGAAATGCTGCAATGGGGCAGCTTTGATTCTGTGTCATAGTATGTACTTGACCTACACTGGGATTGCTTCAGCCAATCATATCCTAACATTTCCTTCCGTTACCCCTTGTGCTTTGATTCAGGGGTCCCCCGTACACTTAGGTTTTCTGAATTCTAGGGCCCCAGCTGATGGAGATTTGGGAATTAACGCCTCCGGGAGGTGGTGTATTGTTGGGGCAGGGGGTGGGCTTATGGGTGTTATAGCCAGTGTCCCCTTGCCAGTGTCTGGACACTCTCCTGTCACTGTTGTCCACCTGATGTTGTCCAGGAAGTGATGTCCACCCTCTGCTCATGCCATCGTTTTCCCCTGCCATGATGGAGCTTCCCCTTGAGTCTGTAAGCCAAAATAAACCCTCTTCCCCCCCCCCCAAAAGCTTCTCTTGGTCAGGTGATTTCTGCTAGCAATGCAAACCTGACTGCAACCCCCGTTTGTCAACTTCTTATTACAATGAAGTTGCCAAGCTAGCTAAATTATGAGCAAGTTTATTTTGACCCACAGTTTCAGAGGCTCCATCCATGGTCAAGTGGCTCCATCGATTGGGACCTCTGTTAAGGACAGTGGTGGGGCAAAATGAAAACCTTCACCAGCCAGGCAGCTGAATACAAATGTACCAAGGAAAAAGAAGAGGTCCTGACCTCACAATCCCCTTAAGGGAACATCCTCAATGACAGAGTCTTCCCACCAGGCCACCCCTCTTAAAGGTTATATCACCTTTCAATAGTACCACTTGGGAACTCTGAGGACCTTGCCTTTAATGCTAGATTTTTTTTTGTGGGGGGACACTTATCCAAGCATAGCATGCTAGCAATAGGACTCAGAAGAGTTCCGGCAGTGAGCACGATAGAGTGATTTTTCAGTGTGGTGGATGATACGGCCACAAGCTCGTGACCTCCTGAACCATGCTGATATTTCTGGATTGGGGACATGTCTATTTGCTTGATGCAAGCCTGACTTGATACTTGTCAACATCCAGGCTGGCATCAAATGTTTCACATGGCATTCTTCACATAGAGCAATCTGTAAGTCATTCAGGAGGCAGGATGTGTTCCAATCTAAGTGTCCTACGACTGCATTATGTTCAGTGCTGGCTGGGGTCGTGGAAACACTGAAGAGGAATGACGTCATCGAAGCTAATAGAAACAACCCATGGAAGAAAAGATCTTCCCCCCCAAATTACAACACTTACAACACAGTTCTTCAGAGTGCCCATTCTCACCATCCAAGCTAAGCGCGTTTGCCAGAACTTTATCATGCGGCCATTGCCAAGCTGATACAAGTTGCATTCCCTCAGGAGACCTACTTAAAGTGAACCACTGGGCATGTGGTTATGGAGCTGAGACTCAAGACTTGACTGCTTTCCCTTGTTCTGAGTTGACCCCGTTAACACCGAAGACAGTCTACACTCCCGTGGCTCAGCCGCCCCTGAGAGAGAACTGTGTTCCAAAGGGTTCGGTGAGAGCTGCTTAGGAACACCGCCACTGACTGACCCCTCCCCACTGGCTTTGATGACCTCGGCGACTCTACCATGCAAAGCAGCAGTGCTTGACTTTATAAAGAGAGAGAAGCTTATGTGGGCTCATGGTTGTGGAGGCTCCAGTCTAAGACTGACTGGCCCCCACTGCTTTTGCTGCTGGGAGGAGACAACACATCATGGTGAGAGTGTGGGCAAAGCAAAAAAAATATATATATAAAATAAAAGCTCACTTCAGGGCTGGGAAGTGAACGTGAAAGAGATCAGGGTCCCCTTTTCCCTTTGGTGGCATTCCTCCAATGACGTAAAGCCCTTCCATTAGACCCCGCCTCTTAAAAGTCCACCCCTTAGGCTGGGCATGGTGGTACATGCCTTTAATTACAGCACTTGGGAGGCAGAGGTAGGAGGATCGCCATAAGTTTGAGGTCACCCTGAGAATACACAGTGAATTCCAGCTCAGCCTGGGCCAGAGCAAGACCCTACCTGAAAAAAAAAAAAAAAACATAAAACAAAACAAAACAAAAGTTCACCCCATCCCAGTACAATACTACTGTATCCATACAGTAGCACTAGAATTGTTTGTTTGTTTGTTTGTTTATTAGAGTCAGTCAGAGAGAGAAAGAGTGAGAATGGGCGTGACAGGGCTTCCAGATGCATGCACCACTATGTGCATCTGGCTTACATGGGACCTGGGCAATCGAACCTGGGTCCTTAGGCTTTGGAGGCATGCGCCTTAACCGCTAAGCCATCTCTCCAGCCCTCTAGAATTGTTTCTTTTTAAACATTTATTTATTTATCTATTTATTTATGAGAGCAACAGAGTGTGAATATGGTTACACCAGGGCCTCCTGCCACTGTAAACAAACTCCAGACACATGTGCCACTTTGTGCATCTGGCTTTACCAGGGTACTGGGGAATCAAACCTGGGCAGTCAAGCTTTGCCAATATATACCTTTCATCACTGAGCCATCTCTTCTCTGTAATTTTTTTTAACACATGGGCCTTTAGGGGACATTCGAGATCTAAAGTATAGCGATAGCTCACAATCAGTTTCAGAGTTTAGTTGAAAGGCAGACTTTGGAGAGTCCTGATATACACACCTTGGGGTCACAATGGCTAGAGTGGGTTTGCAAAGAGAAATAAAAAAAAAAAAAATTAGATTGCTGCCAAGTTCCTTACATGCCAAATAGTGTTGTTTGAATATGTCCCTTAAAAAAGTTTAGGTATTTAAACATGATGGCCAGTGTGATGGGATTACGTGGAGAAAACTTTAACACGTGATGAGGCCACGAGGGCACCTCCTTCACCATGAGACCCAACCCTGTACCCAGGTGGCTCCATTCAGCACTCCACTGCCTGCCTCTCCCTCTAACCTGGAGGATTCAGACCCAAGGAACCATCTTAGAAGCAGACACATGGGCCCTCATCAGACAGCACTTTGATCTTAGACTTCCCACCTCCAGAACTGAGGAATACACACAAAGCTTAAAAATTACCCAGCATCCAGTAGTTTATTAGGGGTTTAATTCTGGAATGCTTAGTTGGTTTGTGGTAGCAGTGGGTGTAGATGCCTCGGGGCCCTTGGCAATGGTCTTGTGCCCTGTTCAGGCTATGGACCACTTTCTTACGAGCTTGGCATGTTTATCAGCCCAATGGGCAGGGGTCCTGTAGTGAACTGAAGGAACACTGACAGCAGACTTAGAGATGAGGGGGGCTCCCATGAGAATTTTCCAGAGCACTGGCTCAGGAGAACTTTGGTGGGAGAGTGTGGGTGGAGGTGCAGAAGAGAAACCTGGAGCGGATTTGAGAGTCCTGCCCAAGTGAAGGTTTTCTTGGGCCCTTGGTGAGTGTGCCAGTGAAGTCTGCACATCCGTGAGAAAGACAGACGGAATTTCCATGAATAAACCTTGGAGCCTGAACATTCACAGTCCTAAGCGGGGAATGAATTAGTCCTCAGACCCTTGAAAAACTTGATTTTCAGGTCTTAGTGGAGATGAGTGGGGTGAAGGCTGAAGATGGCATGGGGACCCCCTGAACGAATAAAGGTGTGCTCCACCACGTCTGGCTTATTTTTATTTTTATTTATTTTGTACGTATTTATTTAATTTTTGTTTTGTTTTTTTTGAGGTAGGGTCTCACTCTAGCCCAGGGTGACCTGGAATTCACTAGGTTGTCTCAGGGTGGTCTCAAACTCATAGCGATCCACCTACCTCTGCCTCCCGAGTGCTGGGATTAAAGGAGTGCACCACCACGCCTGGCTTATTTTTATTTTTTAAGTCAGGTTTGATATTCTAGATCATTCTGTTGTTTATCTTGGTACACTACTTTATGCTCCTCCCTGCTCTTGTAGAAGATTCTGATTTTTACTAAGAACTTGCTGTATGCTAAGACCAGGGCCCCTGTGTGTGCCCTCTAGGAACTTTCTGGGCTTCGCCAATGAATGTCCTTGTGATCCAGCCTGCCACGTGCCTGGTGACTTGTTGAGTGCTCTTGGATGGGGACTTTGCCTGGGTATGAATACTATGGCCTGAACAAGTTCCCAAGAAGTGTAGAGAAGCTAGGTTGGAAAAATAAATAATGTCTGTTTTAAGGGATCAATTTATTCCACATGTTCACTCCTCACATTTTCTTCTATATAGGCCTCTTAGAGCCCAAGGCCACAGCACCAAATTAACTTGAGTTCAATTTTTGCTTTTATTTATTTGAGAGAGAGAGAAAGAGGGAAGGAAAGAGATGAAGAGATGCCTCTGTGGTTAAAGCACTTGCTTGCAAAGCCTGACGGCCTAGGTTTGATTCCACTGTACCCATGTGAAGCCAGATGGACATGTGTTTGGAATTCATTTGCAGTGGCAAGAGACACTGGCAGCCCATTCTCTCTCTCCCCCTCTATTTCCTTTTCCCTTTCTCTCTCTCTCCTTGCAAGTAAATAAAAATAGATAAATAAATAAATAAATAAATAAATGTAGTTTTTTGGAAAGAGACACAGAGAGAGGGAAAGGAAGACAGATAGAAAATGTGTGCACCAGCAGCCTCTCAGCTGCTGTGAACAAAATCCAGATGTGCGCGCCCCCTTGTGGTCAAGTGTGGCATTGTGCCCTTGCATCACTTCGCATCTGGCTAAACGTGGGACCTGGAGATTGGAACCGGGTTCTTAGGTTTAGCAGGCAGGCGCCTTAACCGCTAAGCCATCTCTCCAGCCCCAAAATATGTATTTTTTTTAAGCTCAAGCATAGATCGCTGCCGTGGTTGAATGTGAGGTGTCCCTGATAGGCTGGTGTGCCTGAACATTTGGTCCCTAGCTGGTGGTGTTGTTTTGGAAGGTTACGAAGCCTTTAGGTAGTGGAGCCTTGCTGGAGGAAGCAGGTCACTGGGGAGTAACCCTTGATGATTGACAGCCCGGCCCCACTTCCTGTTCATTCTATCTTCCTGACTGGAGGCCATGTGACCTCCTCCGAATCATGCTCCCACCACCATGCCTTTCCAGCTGTGATGAAATGTACCCTCTAAAGCTGTAAGCCGGAAGAACCCTTCCCTTCCTGAAGCTGCTTCCTGGCAGGTATTTGGTCACAGCAACAAGTAAAAATGAATATAATCACCATTACATATTTGACTTAATTGAAGCCACTCTGCCCAGTTTATTTAGAACTTACACAGTTCTAAATGAGGGTGAGAGAGTTTTACATTTATCACAAAGGATAATGTACTTCAAAAAAAAATGTCCAGAGGCAGGCTGAAGAGATGGCTTAGCCATGAAGGTGCTTACCTGTGAAGCCTAAGGACCCAGGTTCGATTCCCCAGTATGCACATAAGCCTGGCGTTTGTTTGCAGTGGCTGGAGGCCCTGGTGCACCTATTCTCTATGTCTATCTGCCTCCTCCTCCTCCTCCTCCGTCTGTCTCAAATAAATAAAACATTTTAAAAATGCCCAAACGCCCTGGTTTAGCGCTTATTTGAAGGGTTAGACATCTCCCTTTCTCCTGAGACGGATGGAGCTCTTTCTGCTCTCACTGTTCATGACTTTCAGTCACTGATCCTGAAGAAGGAGCAGTTTTTCCTTGACATGTCCTATTGATTTGGTTTCTGAAACCTTCTCCCCTTCAGGTCTCTGTTTGTCACCGAGGGCTGGCGCTCAGGAGGACAAGACAGCTGAGTCACAGGATTGTGTCCTCTGCCATGGTCTGGCCACTTCCTTTAGGAGATAGCCTCAAATCCTTCTGCTCCCATTCCTGAAAGTACCGTGTAGGGGCTTCTGTCCCGATGGCTGGGTGCATCCTGTAGGAGACTCGTTCTTTCCCATCACACAGCTAACTCTGCTCCCTTCCTGGCTTCTTCCACCCGTTCAATCTTCCCACAGTCCTCTCCAGCAAGGTGCGGGGGAGGGGAGCATGTGAACACATAAGGAAGGAGATGTTTTAGATGCTGCCAGTGAGTCACCTGTCCACGCTGGCAAGGGTAGAGTGCATGGGTTGGGCATGGGCTGAGCCAGGGTCCAGGTTAGCTCCTCGAGCGCTTGCCAGCTGATGTTTATTTTATGCTACATCAGAGACCAGCTGGGAGTGTGCAGCAAACTGGAAGGGCACATCTGGCCAACACTGTAGAATTCATGTAAAATGAAACCTCATTACCCTCCTCTTCCTGAAAGCGAGGCTCAGATGTTCACTTTCCTGCACTGAACGCGCGTACCGCGTGCGCCATGGACAGGTAATGCTGCCCAGGAGACTTTGGCTTGGAACCTATTTGCTTGTCTTCCAGGCCCCCCACAGCATGGTCACTTCAGGAGGCCGGCCTTCCCTTCCTCTGATCTCACTGCTGCCTGGCCTCCTTCGAGTCCCCTGATGGCCCGAGTTTACTCACCGGTTCTGGTTCATTTTCTTGCGCTGGGATTCGGTTCGTAGCTCTGTGCAGCATGGGGTCCCACTTAGCTGACTCCCTTTCCCACTGGTTTCTGATGAGAAATAAATTGAGGGGGCTGCTAGGGATGTGGTTGCTAAGTCTTCCTGTTTGGGGACTAAGGAGTGTGTTGGCAAATCTCATTTTGAAGCTGCCAGTTCTACCTCTGGAATATTCAACAGGACAGATTTTTACATAAATAACATGGCAAACGATTGTATGTGCCGGCTAGGCCACAGGGATTCCCCTTTGGAATCACAACTGAAGCAATGAGATTCCGCAAACGCTGCCACTAAGTGGGGCTCCCATTCAGAAGGCCCTGTTCTCCAGAGTCCTCCGTGCGAAGTGCTTCAGGTTTCAAGCTGTTTGCTCAGCTCTGTCTATGCCCGTATTTAGCAGCAGCAGAGGGAGGGGAAACCTGGCTCTTGTGATGTTTGACTGGGGAAGCTAAGTGTTCGTTTACCACAAAGAACAAAATCAAAGATCAAGATTCTCTAAAATATGTCTTGCTGCATGTGTGTGTGTGTGTGTGTGTGTGTGTGTGTGCGTGCATGCGCATATTCGAGTGTTCCTGTGTGTATATAAGTATGTACTCAGTCAAGGTGTGTTAGCAAGTGAGGTGTGAGCATAAAGCTAAAAATAAAAATGAGAGCATTTTATCAAGAACCTTTCTTTTTTTCTTCCAAACGCACTGTTCTTAGCTATAATGTCACCCTTTCTTACACGGGTGCAGAGCAGTGTACTGGTTCATACACGTGCATCACGATGTTTATTGTTCAATACGTGATTGCGGCTCAAAGACACAAGGACGATCTGATTTCGGGAGCAAGAAAGCAGACACAAGCAAGCTGCAATCTGAGATCATTGCCGTCCTATAAATGTTTGAGTGGGGAAAGAGAATCTTATCTATGGGACTTGGTGCTTACACAGTGGCTCAGAACACAGACCTCTGCAGGCCACCAGGATAAAATGTTTCTCTGGAATATATGGCTGTGGACAGAGGGTGAGGAGAAGAGAGGCGTGAAAGACAACCTGAGATGGTAGCCCCCGGAGACTGCGGATGGAAACTGTGCATAGCTGAAAGAGAAAGTCACTCACACTTTTCAGGGATTCGCTGGATTTTGACATTAAACCCAGTGGGGTGAATGTACCTGCCCGAGTTCTGAGAGAGGTGATGGTATGCTGGGCTTGGAATTGGGCACATCTAGTCTTCAAGCCCTAGAGCTCTGGGCCAGTACGGCTGCAGCTTCCACGTGACTAAGTTACAGGATGTTTCATCCCTCCTTCAGGCAAAGAAGCAGCTTTGCTCTTGGGCCTGGGGTAGGGGAAGGGTATCAGTGTGTGTGTGTGTGTGTGTGTGTGTGTGTGTGTAAGAGGGTGTTCAGGCAGGAAGTCATAACCCTCTTTTTTAGAAAAGTATTTTTATTTATTCATTTATTTCAGAGAGAGAGAGAGAGAGAGATAGAAGAGACAGAGAGACAGAGAGAATGGGCAGATCAGGGCCTCTAGCTATTGCAAACAAACTCCAGATATTTGTGCTACCCTGTGTATCCAGCTTTACGTGGATACTAGGGAATCAAACCTGGGTCCTTAGGCTCTGCAAGCAAGCACCTTGACCTCTAAGACCATCTCTCCAGCTCACAAACCCTCTCTTTTGGTTTTGCGTCTGCATTTGGGTGGTTTTGATCCTATTCTGGGCTAAGTTTAAGGGTGATTTCAATTGTTCAAGGTAAACTCCAGCTCTCAAAAAGTTTTTAAGGGCTGGCGAGATGGCTTAACAGTTAAGGTGCTTGCCTGCAAAGCCTAAGGACCCATGTTCAACTCTCCAGACCCCATGCAAGTGTACAAGGTCACACATGCACACAAGATGGTTCACATGTCTGGAGTTCAGTTGCACTGGCTGGAGACCCTGGCATGCCAATTTGCTCTTTCTCTCTCATAAAAAATACAAAAAAAAAAAAAAATTAGATAGTATGTACCTAGTTGGTATTTTGAGGAAGGAAGCCGCAGTACCAGAGGGGAGTGCGGGCCTACCCACGCCAGCTCATTTGTGGTGCACATGTTCTCGGCCAGGGTTGAAAGGAATCTTCCCTTGGCCAACTGGCCATTCTTGCATTCTCTTAAGTTAAATCCATGTAGGATTCAGTGGGCCAAGGGTATCCCCAAAATAAAATTTCTCTCATGTATGTGGGTGGAGAGAGGAAGAAAGAGTGGGCAGGGGATGGGAGAAGAGAAGAGGAGAGACAGAACAAGAGCCATAACTTGGGTGGGAATATCTGCAGTTTGCGCTTGGCTGCCAGCACCCTCTGGCTTCACTGGGACGTATTTATATACATCTAGCTGGTGCTAATAGCTAATAATCAGCAGTGAAAATGCACTAGGCATGGACTAAAAACACTTTACATCTATGCAATTTTGAGTGGGTGGTGGGGGTGGTGAATGTGCAAGGCATGTCCACGTGCATGTACCACGTGTATCCCTGTGCGCTCGCTTGAGGCATGGTGCTCCCAGCTACGGTGGCTGGAGGGGACTGTAGGGTGTCTCTCTCCATCACTCTTTCATCCATTCTTTTAAAAATATATTTATTGGGGCTGGAGAGATGGCTTAGGGGTTAAGGCGCCTGCCTGCTAAGCCTAAGAACGCTGGTTCCAATCTCCAGGTCCCACGTTTAGTCAGATGCAAAGTGAGGCAAGGGCGCAATGCCACACTTGCCCACAAGGGGGCGCCCACATCTGGATTTTGTTCACAGCAGCTGAGAGACTGCTGGCGCACCCATCTCTGTCTCCCTCTCCCTCTCTCTCTCTCTCTCTCTGTCTCTCTCTCCAAAAATAAATAAATAATAATAATAATAAATATATTTATTTATTTACAAGAGAGGGGGTGCAGATAGAGAGAGAATGGGCACACCAGGCCCTCCAGCCACTGCAAATGAACTCCAGACTCATGCACCCCCCTTGTGCATCTGGCTTACGTGGGGCCTAGGGAATTGATCCAGAGTCCTTAAGCTTCACAGGCAAACGCCTTCACCACTAAGCCATCTCTCCAGTCCCCTCACTCTTTCTTACCTCATTTGGAGCTTTCCCGTCTCCCCTCTGTGCCACCATGAGCTCTGGAGAGTCCAGTCTGTGTTTCCCACAGGACTGGATTTACATATGTACAGGGCCATGTCCAGCTGTTTATGTGGGTCCTGGGGATTGAATTTGGGCAGTCCCTCAGTCATGCTTAGACAGGAAGAGCTCTCTCTCCAGCCTGCGTCTGACATATACTGAGCCACTCAATGCTGATGATAATTCTCTAAGATGAAACTACAATCTCATTTTATTTACTTTTTATTTTAGAGAGAAAGAATTGGAGTGCCAGGGCCTCAGCCACTGCAATTGAACTCCAGATGCTTGCACCACGTAGTGGGCCTGTGCAACCTTGCACTTGCCTCACCTTTGTGCATCTGGCTTACATGGGGTCTGGAGAGTCAAACATGGGCCCTTAGGCTTCGCAGGCAAGCGTCTTAACCACTAAGCCATTTCTCTAGCCCTACTATCCCATTTTATAGGTGAAGACAAAAAACCTCAGAGCCCATGCATGGTGTTTTCCCTGATGCAGCTTGCATGAAGATAGGGGTGAGGGTTCTGTTGACAGAGGACCCTGAACTTTTCGCTGCTCTCCTGGGACTCCAGGGTATGGAGAGGATGTTACTAGCATTCAATTGCCTGGCTGTTCTTCACTGGGATTTTCTGCAGGTGGTGGTCTTGCCTTGGCCCTCTCCTCTCTTCACCCCTTCATCCTCCTAACTCTTCCTCTTCTACCCTTGCTTCTGGACTGGGGTCCACCCCACATGCCTCAGTTCCTTCCTCCCAAGGCCCTCACTGTTTTACCCACCGGACTAGATCTTTTGAGATCATGTCACCTTTGTGTCCACACGCTACACGTTGCCTGGCACCCTGTCGTACACGGTGCCTGCTTGCTGAAGAGATGCTGACTCTGTAAAGATGGATGGTATGTCATTTTCTGTCCAGTTTCCGAAATATGCTCACCTCCCACTTAACATCAGTATCCGCTCCTAAAAAATCAGATGTTCTGCCCAGAAGTGGTAATGGGAGCCTATTTCTTATTACTGTTAAGTGGGAAAAATTACAGTGTGTTACACATCAACCCCAAATCCCTAAGCAATTTCCTAAAACATAGCTGAAACATAGCAAAATACCTATAAGTGAGTGAAAGACTCTCACATTAGGATGTAAAATGCCTAAAACATCCCTTCCTGATCCCCCGTCATTAACATGGCAGTTCACAAAGGATTGCTGTGTGTGTCATAAAATCCTTTCTCCTGGCGCCCTCCTTTTCTCCCTGACTCTTCTTTCTTCTACATGATTTTCATCAACAGTTTTTTTTTTTTTTTTTGGTCAAGTTGCAGAGCACGTGTATAATACTAAACAAAAATCAGTGCACGCCATTCACAGCTCTGGGATCTGTTCCAGACCAGCACAAGACAGGCAGAAAGGCAGAGGGTGGCTCTCACAATGAACGTGAAGTCCTCCCGTGGAGTCTGGAATGTAACCGAAATCTTTCCCCCACGTGTTGCTTGTTAACGATGATACATTGATTTGAGGCGCTATAAACATAATTTCTTTTGGAAACTCATACATCACTTGCAAGCATTTTATCATAGCCAGTGACTTCCTTCTTCTTTCCTGTTTTCCATTCTTCCTGCTTTTAAAACAAATGAGTATGTAAAATTTGGGCGTGACCAGAGAGAGGGTCATAACATATGATCTATTTGGAGTTGAAGACATGTGAGAATTAACAGATGTAGGAAGGGGCTTTGTCCAGATATATACTTTTTAAAATCTGTCTAAAAGCAGAGCCTTCTAGAAGAATTCCACTAGCATAAGTCCCCTGTAAGAGAAGCTTCCTGTGCCAGAGAAAGAGTGATTTCTGACACCAAAGACGAGAAGATTGTGCTGGATGCATTAAGTAGACCTCATAAATCAGACATTGTTATGTTATAAGAAATTGGTTTATGAGGTTACGCATGGTGGCTCATGCCTTTAATTCCAGCACGAGGGAGGCTGAGGTAGGAAAATGACCATATGTTGGAGGTCAGCCTGGGCTAGAGTGAGGCTGTGCCTAAAAAAAAAATACATTAAAAATTGATTGAAGGATGGCTTAGCGGTTATGGTGCTTGCTTGCAAAGCCAAAGGACCCAGGTTCGATTCTGCAAGACCCATGTAAGCCAGATGTGCAAGGGAGCACATGTGTCTGGAGTTCATTTGCAGTGGCTGGAAACCCTGGCACACCCATTCTCTCTCTCTCTCTCTGTCAAATAAATTATAAAAAACATTTTAAAAGTGGATGTATGTTCTTACACCTGGTGAGAAGTCCAGTGGCCTGCAAGCTGGAGAGCCAGGAAAGCTGGTGACACAGCTGCCGCCTGAGCCCAGAGCCCAGAGCCCAGAGCCCAGAGCCCAGAGCACCAGGAGGAACGGTGGTGTAAGTGCTAGTCCGGGATTGGTGGCCTGAGAGGTGGGGTATGGTAAGCCAGAGTCTGAGGGCAGCAGGGGAGGGTAGCCAGCCAGTGGAAGCGAGTTCTGCTTTTTACTGCCTTGTTCCACCGAGAGCCTCACCTGATTGCACCCGGCCTTCCACGAGGAGAAGGGCTGTTTGCTTAGACTATTAATGTGATGTGGTTTGAGACACCCCCACAAACTCATCCTGACATTTAGTCCTCACTGTGAGGTGCTAAGAGGGACCAGACGGGATCTTTAAGAGGCCATGAAGTCTTGAAGGTTCTGCCTTGTGAAAGAATGAATTCATCCAGGGGTCACTGGGTCATCTTGAGAATGGGTCTGCTACAAAAGCCAATTTGTCTCTGCCTCTTGTGTGCATCCCTCTTATCATGTGATGCCCCGCAGTGCCCTGGGGACTCCACACAGTTCTCAGAAGCATGGAGGATCTTACAAGATACAGCTTCCCAGTCAAGAATGGATGGCTCAGATAAAAAACTTGAGTGGAACAAGCTGTTTCCTTATAAATTACTCGGTTGCAGTCACTCTGTTACAAAGAGAATAGACTCAGGCACAACTCAAATGTTCATTTCATCCTGAAAGACATGACCAGAAATAATGTCTAACCTCCAAAATAATAAATAAATAAAAATAAAAAGAGTCGGGCGTGGTGATGCATGCCTTTAATCCCAGTGCTCGGGAGACAGAGGTTGGAGGTAGGAGTTCGAGACCACCCTAAGACTACATAGTGAATTCCAGGTCAGCCTGAGCTAGAGTGAGACTGTATCTTGAAAAAACCAAAATAATAATAAAAATAATATTTAACCTATTGTCTGGTCACCTCTTGATCCAGTCAAGTTGATGAATCAAATTAACCATTTTACCTTCTTTGCCTGTGTTTATCCCATGTATTTCTAAGTCACTTCCCTGTTGTTTAAAAATATTATTTGTTTGTTTATTTGAAAAAAGACAGAGATAAAGGAGAGACAGATAGAAAATGGGAGTGCCAGGGCCTCCAGCTACTGCAAAAGGACTCCAGATGCGTGCACCATCATGTGCATCTGGCCTTACGGGGGGGGGGTACTGGGGAATTGAACTCAGGTCCATAGGCTTTGCAGGCAAGCACCTTCATTACTGAGCCATCTCTCCAGCCCACTTCCCATTCTTTCTTGTCTCTTAAGAGCCTTGCTTCTGCTTTCTCTTAAGATGCGATATGAGTACTAAAGGCTGCTTATTTGAACCACTTTCTTTGTGAGCTCCAGAGCAGGGGAATAAACATTCTCTTTTCCCTTGTCAGTTTAATTCACACACCCCGCCCCTCCAATCACTGACCTGGAGAGAGATAAAGAAGATGTTCCCAGAAAATCAGGATGAATTCTGCACCATCTATCTTATTTTCAAACTTTAAAAGGCTCTCTATGATCAGATGGGACAGAACCCCTCCTCTGATGTTTCCTTGCAGGGTGACAGTGATGTGGTTTAATGTGGAGTCCGTCAGGGGCCTGAGAGTTCACCTAACTGAGGCCTTGGCTTTGAAGTCAAGTGTGAAACCAGTTGAGAAATCTGGCCCCATGGTCCCTGGTCAGCTCTCCAGTCCTGTAGTCCACGGAAGATGTCCACGAGTCTTGACTCAGTAAATTTAGACACTCGACGCTCATTCCAAAACAAGTATCCCTCAAAAGCAGATGAGCCTTGCGTTGGTTTTCTTCCCGTTTCTTTCTAGTCTTTTTTTACGTTGTGACAGAACTCCTGCATTTCACCTGGGCATAGAATTGAAAATATATTTCCTAACTGTGGTGATCTATTCCGATTGGCAACTTGATAGTTTTTAAATTTTTTTTTAAATTTATTTATTAGAGACAGAGAGAAAGAGAGAGAGAGACAAAGAGAGAGTGAGAATGGGCATGCCAAGGCCTCTGCAAACAAACTCCAGATGCATGCACCACCATGTGCATCTGGCTTACCTGGGACCTGGAGAATCGAACCTGGGTTCTTAGGCTTCACAGGTATGCTCCTTAACCACTAAGCCATCTCTCCAGTCCAGCAGTTCTGTGAGTCACCAAGGACACGAGCCTCTGGGCATGCCTGTGAGGAACTGTCTTCACTGGGTTGAGATGGGAAGACCTACTCGAACTGTGGGCAATGCCATTCCGTGGATTGGGGTCCTGGATGAGATAAGAAGAAGGAAGCAACAGCCGGGCGTGGTGGCACACACCTTTAATCCCAGCACTCGGGAGGCAGATTTAGGAGGATCGCCAAGAGTTTGAGGCCACCCTGAGACTACATAGTTAATTCCAGGTCAGCCTGGACCAGAGTGAGACCCTACCTCGGAAAAAAAAAAAAAAAAAAAAAAAAAAAAAAAAAAAAGCATAGGAATTTTCCAAGCTGTTTCCATCATAGCCAGTTTTTATCTTTTGAAACCATATTGCTTGGTTGCACACATAGATGATCACATAATGGGCAAGAAATCCACTCTTGTGTGAAGCCAGACGCAAGGACAATGCTCTGAGAATAGCAATCTTTTCCCGCGCAAGATAAAATAATCAGGCCCCTCCCGAAGTCTTCTAGAACTCGGTTACCAAAAGGCATCGGAGTTCAGAGGTGTTAACTTCCTTGCATCAGGTTTCAGCTGGATGGAATTTTCAACAGAATCACATCTGACCTTCCCTTACAATGGCTCTGGCTGTTCAGGAGGAGATAAGTTTGATGCTAGCCAGCTACCCAAGCTCTTCTGAGCACCTAGCCCATATCCTTAGCACTCTCCCCTTGAACTGTTATCTTTTCTTTTCCCAATTATATATCTATATCTGTCTATCTGCATCTCACAAGGACAAGGAGCCATCAGCATTGATTGTATGTATGGTTTGTTGATTAAGTCCAGGAGACTCTGGCATTGGCAAATACATCTTATTAAGTGTGATCAGGCAAGTAAATTGTCCCTGCCCTCCAGCAGGCTACAAAATGAAGTCTAATACGACAGACAACGAAAAGTTAATAACAGCAGACGCAAAGCCAGACTCCCATTGTCTGCGCGCAGAACCCACTTCTCATTGCGGTTTCAAGGTGTTGGCTCTGAAACTTGGAACACGTTCTTTGAAACAGAAGCCTGTTCTTGCTGGAAAAAATGGTCCTACGCGGTATTATTTTAATTTAATTAGATTTTTAAAAGGTTAACCATGACATTTTAATAGCTTAAGCTCACATTAATATTCTGAGAACACTGTTTAGCCCAGCCACTTACCATTCAAAGTGATGTTTTTCCAGAAAAGGAATTGGCTTTTAGGACAATTAGGAAAAATAGCTTTCATTTTATTAAGATAGGTATCTTGCTATTTAAAAAGTTATTGAAACAAAATACATATATGACACTGAAAAATGTGAAGACCATAGCTTGATACAATTGATCCAGGAGAAAGTGTGGCCGGGCCATGTGCGTATGGAGGTCACCCCAAAGGCGGCTGATGTCCTTCAACAATGAGCAAATTAGTGGACTGTGCTCGTGGTATGCTGTGTGTTGTCAGCTTAATGTTTTATTTATCTGCCTGAGAGCTGCTATCTTCATTAGGGAGTTTGGAAACAAAGCAAGATGGTATTTTACTGGCTTGGCAGACTAATAAACTCGGCTCATGTTTTTCCTGTTTTGACCATGGCTAATAGTTGTTCTTTTTAAATCTGGGCTAGAGAGGTGGCTTAGCAGTTAAGGTGCTTGCCTGAAAAGCCAAAGGACCCAAATTCAATCCCCCAAGACCCATGTAAGCCAGATACTCAAGGTGGAGCATGCATCTGGAGTTCATTTGTAGTGGCTAGAGGCTCTGGCACACCCAATCTCATTCTCTCTCTCCTTTCTCTTTCTCTCTCTCTGCTTCTTTCTGTCTCTCAAATAAATAAATAAATAAATAAATAAATAAAATATTTTTAAAAATCTACTTAATATGCTAATGGATATTGTGGGAACAGTGGCCAACCATAACTTCCTGTAAACAGAGGCAGAATGGAATAGTTCAGTCTCGTGTGTGTGTGTGTGTGTGTGTGTGTGTGTGTGTGTGTGTGTGTCTACTGTGTGACAAGCTTTGGGCACAGAGGCGCTAAACCCATGAGTCAGACTTCTGGTGTTCATAGTTGGCAGGAGTTGGCACTGGGAACCACAGCTGGCTCTCACTCTATGGTGTGGCCAGCTACAGGTGCTAATCTTGCTGCAAGAGAGCAGAGAGGAAGGTAACACGTCCATCCCGGTGTGAAAGGTAGAGAGGAGCTGGGACTTGCAGGATTTGTGAGATTGTGCTATGGGGACTTCAAGTGACGTAGTCCATTGCTTAACCCACTGTTCTCAAGGTATGGTCTCCAGAGCCCACATGACTGGACGCACTTACGCGCGTGTCTCACACAGAGCCCTCTCAAGGAGAAAGCTGGTAAGGAACATTGTGTTCCTGGGTACAGCACTTGGTGTTTTAGCCAGCATTCTAGATCTTTCTGATGTTCACCAATGTCAGGAACATATCCAGTCTTGGTCCCTCATGAACAAAGAACCATTTGACTTGACTAACGTTTTGGGAATGGTGACATGGAGAGATTGGGACTCAGGCTGTGTGGCTACAACTTGGATCAATTTTGAAAGAAGTGAAGAAAGAACGGAAAGACATTAATATTTATTTTTATTTTTAGGGAGAGAGAGAATTGGTGTGTCAGGGCCTCAGCCACTACAATCAAACTCCAGATGCTTACATCACCCAGTGGGCATGTGTGACCCTGTGCTTGCCTCACCTTTGTGTGTCTGGCTAATGTGGGATCAGTACAGTTGAACATGGATCCTTAGACTTCGTAGGCAAGTGTCTTAACTGCTAAGCCATCTCTCCAGTGCAGATATTAATATTTGCATTTGCTATCTTTATGTGAAATCATTGTTTTTCTAATAATGACAGATCGGGTGCGAGGTAATAGGAGCCAACTCGACTTTAAACAGACTAGCTTAAAATTGTTTATTTATTTGCACAAATATGTTTGTGTGTGTGTATGGATGCACCAAGGCCTCTTGCCACTGCAAATGACTACCTGATGCATGCACCATTGTGTGTGTGTGTGTGTGTGTGTGTGTGTGTGTGTGTGTATGGTTTCTGTGGCTACTGGAAAATCAATTCCCTGTTGGAAGCTTTTTCTAGCAAGTATCTTTAACCACTGAGCAATCTCCTTAGCCCACAAACTAGCTTAAACTAAAAGAAAAGTTATTAAAATGATACCATGATGTCTGATTGCTAAGGGAGAATTTGACAACCAGGGCTCAGTAAGGTATTTTTTTTTTCCTCCTCTTTCTCAATTTCATATTATTTCTTTAGGATAGATTCCCAGATGTAAGCTTCCTGGCATGGAGAATGTGACAATTTCATGGCTCTTGATGTGCACAGACAGACATCTTGCAAGGGCTGGTCACGGTGATGGATGTTGAACATCCACCTGGATTTTATTGCATTCCCATAATCATGGATTTTATTGATTCTAACTTAATAGAGAGAAATAGCACATCATTGTTTGCCATTGATGATGATTGGTTTTGTAGTGCCGGGGACTGAATGGGGCTCTTGTTCTGTCACTGACTGAGCCACATTCCCAGCCTGCAGATGATGTCATATTTATGGTCCTCTTAATTTACCAATTGTTTATCTTAGTTTATCAACTTTAAAATTTTATTTTTCTCACACACACAGAGAGAGAGAGAGAGAGAGAGAGAGAGAGAATGGGCACTCCAGGGCCTCCAGCCACTGCAAATGAATGCCAGACAAATGTGCCACCTTGTGCATCTGGCTTATGTGAGTACTGGGGAATCGAACCCGAGTCCTTAGGCTTTGCAGGCAAGTGCCTTTACTGCTAAGCCATCTCTCCAGCCTCCAGTTTATCTACTTTTTAGAAGTTCAGGATACCAATAATTCTAGTAAAATGAAGAGGAAATCATAAAGGTTTGGGCGGCCACAGGCTCTTGGGCTAGCATCATTAATGTCTCTACTAGAAGTGGTCAAGCGAACTGTGAACTGATCCCAGCTATGCCAGTAGACAGGCCTTGTGTTTTGGTCCAAGTTTCTGCACTCCCCTTGGCCCATTTCCTCTTCTAGAAAGTGTGGATGATCTGTTGTTCCTGCATAATGTTCGGAAGATCATAATGAGGTAGGCAGGCAGTCATTTCTGGGTTCAGTTTATGCTCGGCCAACTACAAAGAACGAGCAGATATCAGATGCTGCGGCTTTGGCCTGTTCACAAACAGCCTTTAAGAGCACACAAGATCAGGACTTGTGCCAGTAGCCTGCAAAGCTTGCTCACATCTCACATAAGTGAGATTTAACTCACAGGTGCAAATTCAGAGAAGACATGAGTGGCATTTCAGGTCATTTTTTTTTTTTTTTTTTTTTATTCCTACCAGCAAATGATGAGTTGTACAAATTGGTACCTGACATTTCAAGCGCCATGGACGCAGAGTCTTATCTGTTCCTTCCTTCATCATTGTCACGCACCAAGGTAAACAGAGCGCGGGAGCTGACCCTAACCACGCTTCCGTGGAGCTTGTGTGTTTGCTCAAAGGACACGCTGGGCACGTTTGATAAGTTTAATATGGGTTTTCCTTGGCTGCACTTACGGTTTTAGAGGGCATGTTTACAGCAATTTGTGCATCTAATTCTGTCACGTAAATCATGGGAGAGGCTAAGCAGCGCATTGTTTTGGAGTCAGAAAGGTTAGGAGACTTGACCCTGCGGAAGAATGATTATCAGTCTTACACTGAGCCCGGTTTTCCTGGCCTCTACCAGCGTCTTTTCACTCTCTTACTTACAGTGGGTTGAACTTAGCTCAGCCTTGCTGAGGAAATCAAGGTGGTGGGATTCCTGTTACGGAATCTCCCCTCACTTGAAAACCAGGGTGGATCCAGGGGTCGTGGCATGCTCTTGTGATCCCTTTCAACTACAAAGTGAGACCCTGTCTCAAAAACAAAGAAACAAACAACCCCCACCCCCAAATCACCAACCAATTAACTAACAACAACAAAAAAAACAAAAACTTGAAACAGTAAAAGTAAATGAGCAAGGCTGGAGGGATGGCTTAGCCGGTAAAGCACTTATCAGCAAAGCCAAGAGACCTTTGTTCGATTCCCCAGGACCCACGTAAGCCAGATACACAAGGGGGTGCATGCGTCTAGAGTTCGTTTGCAGTGGCTGGATGCCTTGGCACACCTATTTTCTCTCTCTCTCTGTCTGTCTTTCTGTTTCTGCCTCTTTCTCTATCTCAAATAAATAAATAAATAAATAAATAAATAAATAAATAAAATATATATATATATATTTTTTGGTTTTTCAAGGTAGGGTTTCACTCTGGTCCAGGCTGACCTGGAATTAACTATGTAGTCTCAGGGTGGCCTCGAACTCTTAGCGATCCTCCTACCTCTGCCTCCTGAGTGCTGAGATTAAAGGCGTGCGCCACCACGCCCGGCTAAAATATGTTTTTAAAAATTAAATAAATGGTCACAGAAACAATGACAAAACACTCCCCAGCAACCTGGGTTCCAGTTGCTTCTGTGAAATGTAGCCCCAAATAGAATTAAAACAAGAAAACCTGGCACAAAAGGTCTATCAGGAAGCCCCAGTTGACCTAAAATGCCAGGCAGAGGGTTCACCAGTGGAGGGTGGTGTGGGGGCCTCCAAGCATGCTCTGGTCAGCTCCTCTCTGACGGGAAGGTCCCTGCCAGTCAATGGAATTATCTAGACGGTTCTGAGGGATAAAAGGGGATAAGTGAGTCCGACAGAAAAGCTTGCAGAAAATTGAACAAAACCAGGAAAAGATAAGATGGGCTAAAAAAAGCAGCTCAGGGCATTTGGGTTAAAAAGGGAACCTGCCTAACCAAGCATACAAGGCTGGTGGTTGGTGGGGGGAGGCTGAGGCCCGGCAAAGCCCCGTTGCTCCTTTGGGGTCCCCACACATGCTGCACAGTGGGAATGGTTTACTTACCAATGACTTCCTCCACTGGACTGCAACCTCGGAAGAGGGCAGAGCTGTGTTGTTCCACGCTGGCAGGCAGAAGGCACAAACTCATGGTGTGTGCAAAGTGTGATCTGCTGAACCTATTAAGGTTCTCAAGCCATTGATGATGCATGTAAAATGCAAAATTTTAAAACATACAATCTTCCACCCAAAATACCTTAACTCAGATTAGGAAACTGAGTTGTTTTTTGAACTAAATTTGGGAATTAGTCTGTGCTTCTATGAAGACACAGCTGAGACATAGGGATGAGGTGACTGTCCTAGAGTTCAGGTTAAAATGTTGTTTTGTAAAGCCCAAATATCTGGAAAATTGCTTCCTTCTTTACATAATCGCAGGGAAGAATGGTTCAACTATTGGCTTTGAAAATGAACATGGGGCCTAACAAATTAGCTGTCCAGAGGACTGAAATAGCCAGCTCTCCGGAAGCAACTTCTGAGGCCCAAATTAGGAGGGAATAATATAATCTCCTTTTTTTTTTTTTTTTTTTTTTTGGTTTTTCGAGGAGGGTCTCACTCTGGCCCAGGCTGACCTGGAATTAACTATGTAGTCTCAGGGTGGCCTTGAACCCAAATCCTTACCTCTGGAGTGCTGGGATTAATATAATCTTTCTTTCTTTCTTTTTTAAAAAAAATTATTTATTTATTTGAGAGAGAGAGAAAGAGGCAGAGAGAGAGAGAGAGAGAAAATGACATGCCATGGCCTCCAGCCATTGCAAATGAACTCCAGAAGCATGTCCACCTTGTGCATCTGGCTTAAGTGGGATCTGGGGAATTGAACCTGGTTCCTCTGGCATTGCAGGCAAGCACCTTAATGGCTAAGCCATCTCTCTGGTCCATAATTTCCTTTCTCTACCTGCCTCCCAGTTCTTCTTTTCCAACATTCTTTCTGCCTCTCCAGCCTCATGCACACACTTGGGCTAGAATGATTCCACTGACGGCTCTTGTGACTCAGATGGTGGGTGTCCGGCGCTGCTGTGTTCTCTGACCGGGGGCTGCCCTCCAATTGGTAGTCCAAACAGATGGCACCTTAACCACGAAGCCATCTCTTCAGCCCGAGTCTTGATATTTATCTCGTCTTTTCTCCTGCACACACCACCAGTTTCTGCACATCATTTCCCTTCATTTCTCCAGGAAGCCGCACTCAAGGTCAGGTCTGCACCGGCATTCTTTTTTAAATTTTTTTCTTTTTGGTTTTTTGAGGTAGGGTTTCACTCTGGTCCAGGCTGACCTGGAATTCACTATGCAGTTTCAGGGTGGCCTTGAACTCACAGCAATCCTCCTACCTCTGCCTCCCGAGTGCTGGGATTAAAGGAGTGTGCCACCACACCCGGCTCCGGCATTCTTTATTGAAAGATCATGCGCATTGACGCTGGCTCTGTGGTCATATCACATAACAGACAGTTTGGGGCATGTTCGCCACTCTTGCCATGGGAAACTCCTTGTTCCCATCAGCTCTATCCACCACCATGTTGCTTTGGTCTTTCCAAGTCTATTTTATTTTATTTTATTTTATTTTATTTTATTTTATTTTATTTTATTTTATTTCATTTCATTTCATTTATTTTATTTTATTTCATTTCATTTCATTTCATTTCATTTTTCCTTTTCCTTCAGTCTCTTTTGCCTCTCCCTAGCTGTTTACTCGCTTCCATGAAGAAACTGACTCCTTGAGGGAAGACAGGGAGGAGCTGAGCTGAGTTAGCTCTGCTTACTGTACTTGACCTCATTAAACATGGAGTAGGTTTGGGACAGAATGACTCCAAAGAGGAGGAGGTTGTATGAATAAGGGTGGAGAGATGCCAGGGATGTTACACAGCCTGGACACGATTCTAACCCTGCTGACATCTGTCCATTCTCTGTGCTCAGTCTGACTTGACTTGCTTTCATACCTACATGTGAAACAGCGGGGAAAAGGACAGCCTGTCACTTTCAGTGCTTCCTTCCCTCAGGTAGCTTTAGAGCGAGGTTTTCTTGTTCTTTAACCACCGTCATTCTTTGGACGTTAAGTGTCACACGGCAGCCAGCGGGCACCTGAAAACTGTAAGGTTAGCTTTTGCTTTCATTCTTGGACCCTGATCATTTAACATCAGTATTTGTTGTTCAAACTGTCATGGCTCTGGGCTAGGAAAGACAGAATAAGCAAATATGATTAAGACATGCTCCTGTCCTCAAGAACTCATCATCTACTTTAAAAAAAGTTAAACAGCCGGGCATGGTGGCGCACGCCTTTAATCCCAGCACTCGGGAGGCAGAGGTAGGAGGATCGCCGAGAGTTCGAGGCCACCCTGAGACTACATAGTTAATTCCAGGTCAGCCTGGACCAGAGTGAAACCCTACCTCGCAAAACCAAAAAAAAAAAAAAAAAAAGTTAAACAACCATAACACTGTGTTTCATCTTTTTAAAGTGAATTTGAAAGCTTTTCTGTGAAATAGGGGAGGCCAGCCAATGATGATCTGATGTAAAGAATGGCAAAATAGAAGCTCAGAACCATTGAGTGACTAGTCTGGACACTCAACGTCATTGAGAGAGCAAACGAGAATGAGCTAGAACATGTGACTTTGCCTTCTGACACAGCCCCCTTCCCATGTTCCAACGCCTTCTCCATGCGGCACCTTCTCCCAGAGAAAATGACGTTCTGAAAATCTCTGGGTTGGTTCCACGTGTGGGAGAAACTTCTGGGCTTCCACGCGTGAGAGAGAACACTTCTTTCCGTGCCTGCCTTATTTCATCTTCCAGGGGAAATCCAGCTGGATCATGGTCATTTCTACACGCTGCTATAGTCAGTGGTTGGTGGGGGATATTTTTTTAATCAGGGATATAAGTGTGTGGGTTTCTCATGTCCCTTTAAAAAAAAGATTTTATTTTCATTTACTTATTTATTAGAGAGAGAGAGAGAGAGAGAGAGAGAGAGAAAATGAGCACGCCAGGGTCTCTAGCCACTGCAAACAAACTCCAGATGCATGTGCCATCATGTGCAACTGGCTTACGTGGGACCTGGAGAATCGAACCTGGATCCTTAGACTTCACAGGCATGCGCCTTAACTGCTAAGCCATCTCTCCAGCCCCTCGTGTCCCTTTTTTGCTATCAGGAAGGTGTTTGCCTTGTAGGATGACTTTGGAAGGGTTCCCTCCCCTCAGGTCTTTGGACAGTTTGACGTGAATATCATTAGTTATTTAAAGGACGGGGAGGACTCAGCCGGGGCCTTCCTACGACCTTCCCTGTTTTCCATTGCTTTCTTACTCTCTGTGTTTCCTTATTACTGGCTCAGTCTCCTTATTCCATACTGGTCTTTTCAGTTTGTTCACATCCTCATGGTTCAGCATCTGGTAGGGCCAATGTGTCCAGAACTATATTAATTTCTTCTAGACAGTGTTGATGCTCTTCGACATTCTTCGTGTTTCAGTGCTATCACCTGCAATGCCTCCATTTTCACCTCTAATTTTATTTATTTGTGGCCTCTCTTCTTATTAATTGGTTTAGCTATAGGTTTGTCAATTTTATTTCTCTTTTCAAAAAAATCAGCTATTCCTTTGAGTTTTTATATTTTTTTTGTTTGATTTCTTTCGCCTCTGAATTTTTTTGTTTGTTTTTTGTTTTTTGAGGTAGGGTCTTGCTCTAGCCCAGGCTGACCTGGAATTCACTATGTCATCTCAGGATGGCCTGGAGACATGACAAGCACCTTAACTGCTAAGCCATCTCTCCAGCCCTAAACAACATCTTTTGAATGAACAATGTGCTGTTGAAGAAATCACAAAGGAAATTCAAAAATTTCTCAAAGAAAACCAAAATGGAAACAAAACATACCCAGACTTATGAGATGTAGGAAAGGACCATTTAAAAGCACTATTGGTGACTGGACTAGAGAAATTGCTCGGTAGTTAAGGCTTTTGCTTGCAGAGCCTAATGGCCTCATAAAGCCAGATGCCCAAAGTGGTGCATACATCTGGAGGATTCTGACACACCCATCTTCTCTCCCCCCTTGCAAATAAATAAATATATTTTTAAAGCACTATTAGTGGCTGCACAGACAGCTCAGTGATTAAAGGCATTTGCTTGTGAAGCCGGGCAGCCTGCTTTCAATTCCTCAGTACCCACGTACAGTCAGATGCACAAAGTGGCACAAGGCATCTGGAGTCAATTTGCAGTGTATATATGCCGTATACGCACACACGAGTCAATTTGCAGTGTATATATGCCGTATACGCACACACGAGTCAATTTGCAGTGTATATATGCCGTATACGCACACACGAGTCAATTTGCAGTGTATATATGCCGTATACACACACACTTCATACTACATATCACACATACTTCACACACCCAAAACACTGAAAAGTAACAAATAAAAAGGAAATTTATAGCAAGGAAAAATTTGAATAAATATCTAGAGAAGTCAAACATGTATAAAAGGCCTAGAGTCAATTTGCAGTGTATATATGGGCAAGTCTGAAAAGTAACAAGTAAAAAAAATTATTTGAATAAAATTAGAGTAAAACAAGACAGTGACAAAGGCAAGTCAAGAAAAAATTAGTAAAACAAGACAGTGATGAAGGCTTCAGAGGAAAAAAACAAGCCAGGCGTGGTGGCACACGCCTTTAATCCCCTGTACTTGGGAGGCAGAGGTAGGAGGATCGCCATGAGTTCAAGACCACCCTGAGACTACCTAGTGAATTCCAGATCATCCTGGGCCAGAGTGAGAGAGGAAGACCCTACCTCCAAAACCAAACAAAGTATGTTGTTTAGTATGTCTGAATTTATATAAATTTAAAGATTCTTTTGTTGTTGATGTTCCCAGTTTTATTCTGCTGTGATCAGAAGAATATGAGTTCATTTTAAAAATTTGAGACTTATTTTGTGGATTGATATATGGCCTCTTCTAGAGAGAGGTTTATGTGCTGCTGAAAAGACCGTGTGATCCGCAGCTGTTGGATGAAATGGTCTGTAAGTGTCAGTGCCGTGGACCTACATACAGGACAGTTGAACGCTGAGATTTCTTTGTTTGAAGGCCTACCCATGGATTAATGCGGGATATTGAGGTTTCTTACTGTTACTGTATTGGAGCCCATTTATTTCATTAGATCTGATGGTGTGTCTTTTATAAAATTGGAAACTCAAGTACTACACATATGTACAGTAAGTTATATCTTTTTGTTGAATGGATCCCTTGATAATTATAGTTTGTTACATATTACAGTGTTTTTCCTATTATGTCTAATATAAATGTCATTGTCAATGTACTCTTTGGGCTTCTCTTGGCTTGGAATACTTTTTTTCTTCTTTTCATCTTTCAATTTGTGTGCGCCTTCACTGGCGACTTTCTTACAGGCAGTGTGTTGTCGGCTCTTGTTTATTTTGCCCAGTCAGGCAGTATCTATACCCTTTAATTAGGCAAAATAACTTGTTTGAATTCAGAATTATTAGGAAAAGTCTTACTCTGGTATTTCATTGATTTTTTTTTTTTTGAATTGTCTTGAGTATTCTATTTTTTCAAAAATATTTTTTTGGGCTGGAGAGATGGCTCAGTGGTTAAGGCGCTTGCTTGTAATGTCTCATGACCCAGGTTTGATTTCCCAGTATCCACATAAAGCCAGATGCACAAAGTGGTGCATGCATCTGAAGTTTGTTTGCAGTGGCTAGAGGCTCTGGTACATATTTATTCTCTATCTCTCTTTCTCTCTCTCTCTCCTTGAAAATAAATAAAATAATTAAAAAATAAAATATTTTTATTAGGTCTCTTTTCTGTCTTTGTATTTTGGGGATTTGTTGTTTTGATATGTTTGATTCTTTTTGATTTCTCTTTTGTTTATCCATTCCAGTGGGATTCACTTTCACATCTGTTTATTATGAAAGTGATCTTTCTTTGTCTTCTCTTAAGTATTTTTGGAAAGGATAATTAGATGTTAATGAATTTCTTTGAGCTGGGCATGGTGGTATGCACCTTTAATCCCAGCACTCAGGAGGCAGAGGTGGGAAGATTGCTGTGAGTTCGAGGCCACTATGAGACTACATAATGAATTCCAGTCAGCCTGGGCTGGAGCAAGACTCTACATCAAAAAAAAAATTTGTGTGTGTGTGTGTGTGTGTGTGTGTTTGTTTGTTTGTTTTTGCTAGCCTTGGAAAGTGTTTCTCTCTTAATTTCTTAATATATCTTTAGAAAATATATTTTATTTATTTATTTGAGAGAAAGAGGCAGAGAGAGAGAGAGAGAGAGAGGGAGAGAGAGAGAGAGAATGGGCACACCAGGGCCTCCAGCCACTGCAAACAAACCCCAGATGCATGTGCCCCCTTGTGCATCTGGCTTACGTGGGTCCTGGGGAATCAAACCAGGGTCCCTTGGCTTTGTGGGCAAGTGCCTTAACCGCTACGCTAAGCCATCTATCCAGCCCCTCTCTCCTTCCTTTCTGAAGTACAGTCTTGCCAGGTTCTTGGCTGTTCTTGGTTGGCAGTGATTTTCTCTCAGGACTTAGGAGCACAGCGTTTCATCTCTTCCTGGCCCATAAGCTTTCAGCTGAGAGATGTGCCGTTAGTCAGTGGGGGTGCACTAATGTGACTTAGCACTCTCCTCTGGGAGGTTTTGGAACTCTTTGTGTTGTACCTCTTTCTCCCTTCCTGCCCTCCCTCTTGGGATGTTTCAAAAGACCTGACTTCAAGTTCAGATATTCTTTCTTCTACTTTCACTGAGGTTTTTGAACTGCATTTTTATCAAATGTGTTTTATTTATTTATTTTTTTACTTCTCATACTGAGCTCTTCACTTCCGTGTATTCCGCTTGTTGCTTTTTCTCATGATTTCTATTTGCTGAAGATCTCAGTTATATCATTCATTGTTTTCTTCTTTTCCTTCAATTATATATTTTCATTGTTTTAAAAGCCATTTTAAGATCATTCTTTTACATTTTTAAAAATTTTATTTATTTATTTATTTGCAAGCAGAGAGATAGAGAGATAGAAGAGAGGCAGACATAGAATGGGCATGCCAGGGCCTCCAGCCACTGCAAACGAACTCCAGATGCATGTGCCCCTCGTACATCTGGCTTACATGGGTCCTGGAGAATCGAACCGGGATCCTTTGGCTTTGCAGGCAAACGCCTTAACCGCTAAGCCATCTCTCCAGCCCTCTTTTACATTTTTATCGGGCGTTTTAAAATATCATTTTCTTTGGGATCTGCTATGAAAGTTACTATGCTCTTTTGATCATATCATGCTGCTTCATATTTTTCATATTTCTTGCGTTCCTAAAAAGAGATTTCTGCATCTGCAGGGGCAATGATTTCCACTGCTTTTATGGAAGGCTTTGTAGTAAGTGCTCTTCTCCTGAAAATGTGTGTTGGGGTGTTGTTTTGGTATACGTGTTCACTTTGGTTCTAACTGGCACTGCAGCGTCGTCTCCCTACAGCTTCTTGGCTGTGGTTAGAGACTTTGGGCACAGGGCACCCCACAGCAAAGCTGAAGGCATCTACTGTTCTCCAGGACCATGCAGGAGTGTGGACAGGCAGGTGTAGTGCAGACAGCCATGGGTGTGTAGCGTTCGCTGCGTAATGGGAATGGAAGTCCTAGTTAGAGGATAAGGGTCTCTTAAGATGCTTAAGATACATCTTTGGTTCCTGACAAGGCCTGGAGGGTCATTCCCAAGAGTGGTACAGACACTGAAATGCCAGCTCTCTCATCAGACACTGGCCACATGCTGAGCTATTTCATGAGAAGAGGCAGTGGTGGGAAGCACAGAGCTCCCTTCTGTGACCGTCACACAGCCCTAACAGTAGCATGTTCCTAAAGATCATGTGAAGGTGAGGCTCAAACTGAGAATGGAGCTATTACTTTACGTCCCAGATCTGGTCTCAACATGTGCCCTAAGATGGGTGGGACTGGGGTGGTGGGAATTATGTAGATGCTGCCATCGGCTTTGGCACTGGCAGGAGCCCACATGAATGTGACCCTGATCTCCTACCTCTTGGGGGCCCACACCCTCTGTTTCCCTCAATGCTGTCGAGACCACCTGTTGTAATGTAGGGCGCTGAGTATGCTTGGGTGCTCTGGTTACAGTCATTATACTGGGGTAAGTTGGGTGATTGGGGTTGTCCCCCCAACCTTAAGCCAATGCAGTGGAATGTCCGTGAGGCCCCAGAGATGGCACTATGACATGGAGGACTTTCATTCATCTGCACTTGATTTTTCACACGTGGGATCATTTAGGACATTGCCTTTTATCTTATTCCATAGGGGAAATCATTTTACATTCCCGTACTGTTTACTTAACAGTTTCTTGTTTCCCCATTGAGATGTCTTGCCAACTGTGACATAGATCAGAGATCCATATATAATCACATGATGAGAAGTTGTGGAACAGTTAGAGAAGTAATTTGCACGTGATGATGTAGAGTGAATCTGTGCCATATGAGGGCTAACGAGAGGCACGCGTCAAGAACCAGGGACTATGATGAACTGAATCCCATCCGTATGAGGTACCAAGGGGACAGCAAACCAGCCCAAGGCTGAAAGAAGTCAAATGCCTTGTCTAAGCTCAGGTGGCTGATATGAGGATTGCGCCTCAAAACCTCAAGACCAGGCACTGGAGAGATGGCTTAGTGGTTAAGGCGCCTGCCTCCTAAGCCTAAGAACGCCGGTTCCAATCTCCAGGTCCCACATTTAGCCAGATGTAAAGTGATGCAAGGACGCAATGCCGCATTTGACCACAAGGGGGTGCATGCATCTGAATTTCGTTCGCAGCAGCTGAGAAGCTGCTGGTGCACCCATTCTCTATCTGTCTTCCTCTCCCTCTCTCTCTCTCTGTCTCTCTCCAAAAACAAACAAACAAACAAACAAACAAACAAACAAACAACAACAACAAAAAACCTCAAGACCAGTCTACACTAAGCTTTCTCATCAGACACAGAGAGCAGTTGGTGCATAATCCTTGTAGAAATGCAGCGTTCTTAATATATCAGTACCTGTTGTGGTTACCATCACATTGCAAAACACAGGACCAAGAGCAGCACGTGGCAGGACATGGCTTAGTTTTGGCTGACCGTCTCAGGAGAAGTTTCACCATGGCATTGGTAGAGCAGAGGCTGGCTATCACGTCTTGTCACATTAGCTGGGAACTAACAACAAGAATGAGCCAGCTGGCAAACACCCACAGGTGGAGGTCCTCAGCCTCAAGGGCCATTCCCAGGGACACACCTCTTACAGCAAGGCTCCAGTCCCCCTAAGGCTCCATCAGCTGGGGGTTGAGCGTGAAGCTTCATCCCAAATACATGAGGCTGTGGGAGACAGTTCACATTCAAATCACCATCACTTCTTCGATATCTCTGTAACTCCCATGTATGTTTACACACAACACCACAGGAAGATGAGATCACGGGGATCTTCCTGGATCCCTGGGTTCCTCCATCTATCTGGTATCTCCTCTGCATGTCTTAGTATGTTCTATCTAACTTTGGCCCTCACAGGCTCCCTTCCATTGACAGAGATACTCGACTATGCCTGCCTCTTTTCATCTTAAAAGAAGTGTAGGATACTGGTTTTTTTTTTGTTTTTTTTTTTTTTGAGAAAGAGAGAGAGACAGGGAGAGGGAGACAGATAAAGAATGGGCACACCAGCAGCCTCTCAGCCACTGTGAATGAACTCCAGATGCGTGCACCCCCTTGTGGTCAAGTGCAGCATTGCGCCCTTGCATCACTTTGCATCTGCCTAAACGTGGGACCTGGAGATCAGAACTGGGTTCTTAGGCTTAGGAGGCAGGCGCCTTAACCACTAAGCCATCTCTCCAGCCCGCATAGGGTACTTTTGATCACTTACCCATCCCTTCTAACGCCTGATACATTTTACATCTTTCTATCCATATCCTTCTTGCATACAAAGCTCCACACGAAGGGCTGGCTACCTTGTTCGGTCATGCTTTAGCCCCATGCACCATCACTGACAAATAGTTGGCTTGCAATTGTCTAATGCGTATATCCCACCTGTTCTAGTTTCTGCCTTACACAAGGCTGTTGAAAGGGTCCTGTTCCAGGGTGTGGGAATTTATTTATTTATTTATTTATTTTGGTTTTTTCATTTTTCGGTTTTTCAAGGTAGGGTCTCACTCTAGCCCAGGCTCACCTGGAATTCACTATGTAATCTCAGGGTGGCCTCGAACTCATGGCGATCCTCCTACCTCTGCCTCCCGAATGCTGGGATTAAAGGTGTGCCCCACCACGGCTAGGGTGTGGAAATTTAAAGTTGATCTCGATGGGCCAAATTAATCTTCTAGATGGTTCATGAGCCAGAAGTGCTGCTGACATCCTGAATCCACGGGCTTCAGTTGCAGGAACTGGATTCTTCTTTCCTGGTTAGCAAGAGTCTGCCTTGGCTTAGTGCCCCTAAGCAAGTCTCTGCTCCATTCTAAGACTGCCCTCAGGGGACGTGAGCCCTGCCAGGAGCCTTGGCTTTCTCAGCTGAGGCCCTGTCACTCCTGTCACACATCCCTTATACACTTTGCTCTTCAGCGGCTCATGAACTTCTCAGTGGCCTTTACCAGGCTCCCTAATGCACTGTCTTCATTTTGATCTACACCTCCTCGGGCATGTTCCAGAGAGCCAAATCGCTCCTCTCCAGGCAAGTGAGCATTCCTACTTCCCAGTGGTCCCCAGAAGGTCTGAGCCCCTCTCGCCCCCAGACACACACATGCACAGGCTGTTCCCAGACGCAGTTTCTGTCTCCACACTCTTGTTCTTTGTGAACTCTGAGGAGTGAGTGACGGGGCTGGACAGGGAGGTAGGGAATTAGCAGAGACAAGACCTTAGCATGTCCGTGGCGGCCACAGTCTCTCTGTAGGTTCCAGACCCTGACAAGACTGAAGTGGGCCAAGCTGGGGAGCTTGTATATGTATATATGTTCAGGGGATCATGTATCATCGTATTATATCACATATCATCTTCATAGTCTTCTTACCTGCAACACCTTCCCAGAGTCTGATGTAAACAGGCAGGGAGATATTAGTGGACTGGAACGTACACTCTCTAAAGTAGCCTGTGTCCCCAGCACCCATGGGACTCACCACTAAGCTTCAGCCATTCCCATCTGTTAAGTGTGAATCACTGTGTTTCCCCCAGTGTTGTTTCAAGAAAGACATTTTTGGGAGTGTGTTTGTGTATAGCACGCGCATGCCATGGGGCATGTGAGCAGGTCATGGGATGACGTCTGGTGAGTCTGCCCCGCCTTCCGCCGGGTCTGAGGCAGGCTGTCTCCTTGTTTGGTACTATTTGCCAGGCTGGTTGGCCCGTGAGATTCTGGATGGTTCCTTTCTTACCCTAAGCACACTGAGATTGTGGCCATTAGCACTATGGCATCCTGCTTCACATGGGTGCTGGGGATCTACCCTCACTCATTGTGGGGGTTGGATTCAGGTGTCCCCCATAAACTTAGGTGTTCTGAATGCTGGGTCCCCAGCTGGTGGCAATTTGGGAATTGGAGCCCCCTGGAGGCAGTGTATTGTTGGGGGCGGGCTTATGGGTGTTATAGCCAGCTTTTTCTTGCCAGCGTTTGGCACACTCTTCTGCTGCTGGTGTCCACCTGATGTTGGCCAGGAGGTGATGTCCACCCCCTGCTCATGCCATCATTTCCCCTGCCACCATGGAGCTTACTCCTTGAGTCTATTAGCCAAAAAAACCCCTTTCTTCCTACAAGCTTCTCTTGGTTGGATGTTTTCTTTCCTTTCTTTCTTTCTGTCTTTCTTTCTCTCTCCCCCTCTCTCTCTCTCCCTCCTCTTCCTCCTCCTCCTTCTTCTTTCTTCTTCTCCTCCTCCTCCTCCCCCTCCCCCCTCCTCCTCCTCTTCTTTGGGGATTTTTTAGAGGTAGGTCTTGCTTTACCCCAGGATGACCTGGAACTCACTATGTAGTCTCAGGGTGGCCTTGAACTCATGAAGATCCCCTACCTCTGCCTCCTAAGTGCTGGGATTAAAGGCATGAGCTGCCATGCTCGGCCTGGTTGGTGCTTTTTCTTTTTTTGCCAGCAGTATAAAGCTGACTATAACATTGTTTGTGTGACAAACACTTTGTCCACTGAACCATTTACCTAGGCCTCAAGAAAGAAATACTTTAATGCATTTGAGAACATGGTATCAATTGCCTCCTATATTTTTCCGGCAGCCCTCCTATTTGTAGAAGGGTTTAAATATGTGTCCCACTATATGTATATTTATTAATTTAAAATTCCCACATGTATATTTACATGCTATATAACTTTTAAGGGTGAGAAAAAATATATAGAAGGTATAAAATATATTATCCTGTAACCCAAATGAACAACGTGTGTGTCCCTGGTTCGCTTTGTCAAGTATGACTTTAAAGTCTGATCTCCACCTAATGGGGAAGAGATCAAATGCTAGGTTGTTTTTGCTCCCAACACGTCTGACTTCAAATGTGTGGGATTTTTTTTTCCCAATGACACTTCAACTCCCCAGACACCAGCTGGGTATCCTACACTTCAATTCAATTCTGGCATTATCTACCGGGGGATAATATCAGCTCCCAGAAATTAAAGGCTCAGTCCCATCTGACTGCCCCCACTTCAGGCACTGGTTACAAACCCCAGGTTGTCACTACTCCTCCTGGCTGACCTCAGTAAATTGAAGAAGTTCCCACAGCATACTCCTTAGGCTCAGCGATCCCATAGATTGATTCATAGAACTCAGGAGATTTGTTACAAAGGACGCCACTCAGGAGCAGGTAAGGGGAGAGATGTCCAGAAAGAGCGAGGCGATTATAGACCATCTGCGTCCATGCCAGGCAGCCCATCCTCCCAATACCTACTTGTTTTTAGTGTTTCTTATGGAAACTTCATTGTGTATGCAGGATTGATTAAATAATTAGCTATCGATAATTGAACTCAACCTCCATCCTTTCTCCCCTCCCTGCGTGTCTGGGGCTGAGAGTTTCAACCTTATAATCACACAGTTGGTTTCTCTGGCAACCATTCGCTCATCCTCATGCTTTCGAACCACGAATAGTCACTCAAATGTTATTGAAAGGGAGCCGGGCGTGGTGGCGCACGCCTTTAATCCCAGCACTCGGGAGGCAGAGGTAGGAGGATCGCCATGAGTTCGAGGCCACCCTGAGACTACACAGTGAATTCCAGGTCAGCCTGAGCTAGAGTGAAACCCTACCTCAAAAAACCAAGATATATCTATATATATATAATTGAAAGGGGCTTGCTATGAATATCAACAGTTGCTCCTGTCACTCTTATCACCATGGAAATCCCAAAGGTTTTGGAAGCTCTGTGTCAGGAACTGGGACAAAGACTAAAGATGTGTTTCTCATTAGATCACAGATGCCTATGCATTACTGCTCCTTTTTGCACTTTTTAGACTTAAAAGTAATGCTCATTGGCTCATCAATATTTATCTCATCAGCTAAGCAGATCGTCTCAGTGGCACAGCTCCACACCACCCCTCCCACCCCGCAGGATTCAGTCCAGATTCTTCCACATTAAGTTTTCAAATGCTGATCATAAACATTTGTGTTTTCCCTGAATTGGCTATCAACCAGAAAAGAGGCTCCTCACCACGAGTTTAATGTCACTAGTATCCACATGTGTTTCTTAGACATGTAAATTCTTGGGCTTGTTAAAGCCAAATGCTCCCTGGGGTACTGTAAGCAGATGTTGTGAGGACTGCACGCATCAACAGAGAAAACATCCCTCCTCTTTCTCCATTGGCAGTGACATTGGCAGTGAGCTGGGATTCATTCGGTTCTTCATCTCACAAATAACTATGGGTACCAGACACTAGGCGACTCTCTGGGAATTAAAGATTAAATAAACATGATTTTGACATTTAATTTTGTTAGCTTTATACACTAACATGTGCACCACTACACACTCAATGAGACAACACACCAGTGAGAGACACTGATAGACAGGGCAAGGGCTATATTTAAAATATATATACCTTTATTTATTTGCAAGCAGAGAGAGATAGAGGGCTGGAGAGATGGCCTAGAGGTTAAGGTGCTTACCTGCAAAGCCTAAGGACCCAGGTTCGATTTCCCAGTTCCCACGTAAACCAGATGCAAAAGATGGTGCATGTGTTTGGAGTTCGTTTGCAGTGGCTACAGGCCCTGGTCTGCCCATTCTCCCTCTCTGTCTCTCTAATGGATGAAATGAAAATAAAAAAAATTAAAGGAAAAGAAAAGGAAGAGGGACAGAGAGAATGGACATGCAGGGCTTCTGGCCACTGCAAAGGAACTCCAGACCCATGCACCGCTTGGTGCTTCTGGCTCTATGTGGGTCCTGTGGAATCGAACTCTGGTCACTGGGCTCTATAGGCAAGTGCCTTTGTTGACAGGCCATCTCTCCAGCCCACGGGCTGTGTGTTGGCTCTATGTTGTTGAAAATTCCATGTGTTAAATTGTAGCCCTTGAGGTGATGGTGTTGGGAGATGGTGGAACCTTTCAGAGCTGGTCTTTAGGTCCCGGGGGAACGTTCTTGAAGGAGATCATAGGTTTCTCCCTGATTCCGTGAATGCACTTGCTCACCTGCCTCACCACAGGACCCAAAGTGACCAATTGATCCTGCACTAGAATCTCTAAACAAATGAGCCCCAATGAACCTTTGTCCTCTTTGCTAAGTTATGTCAAGTATTTCGATATATTCGAGGTGAGCTGGCAAACACAGAAACCCTATGAAGGAAACACTCTCCTTGTTGATATACAGAGCTGTGGGGTGAGAGATAAGTATGGGCCCTTCCCATGGCCAAGGAAAGGGTCCCCGAAGAGGTGACATTTCCGCTCTGCATGAGGCATGAGAAGCTTGACAGAGGGTGCTTATGCATGGGACCGAGTGCTGACACACACGAGGAGGGAAAGGGAGAGGTGGGTTAGCCTTTGAGAGGGTGCGGGAAGGTTGAGATCTCCCCTACAGAGGAGAAGGTATGCGGGCACACCATGGCTTACCTTGACAAGCCTCAGACCACAGGCAGAATTTTAGTTGCAATACGAGGTCACTGGAGAGCAGGGGAGAAATGCTGTGTAGTGAACAAGGACCTGTCTGCTTGGAATTGTGGTGGGGAGAGAGTTTGTTAGTGGGTATGATGGGCTTGGAAATACAGAAATGTATCATGCAATCTTTTCAATAAAAAATTTAATCTCCTTATTTTTTAAAAAAATATTTTATTTTTATTTATTTATTAGAGGCAGAGAGAGAGGGAAAGAGAGAGAGGGAGAGAGAGAATGGGTACGCCAGGGCCTCTAGCCACTGCAAACGAACTCCAGATGCGTGTGCCCCCTTGTGTATCTGCCTTACGTGGGACCTGGAGAATCGAACCAGGGTCCTTAGGCTTCTCAGGCATGCGCCTTAACTGCTAAGCCATCTCTTCAGCCCAGTCTCCTTATTTTTTATTTTATTTTATTTATTTATTTATTTTGGTTTTTCAAGGTAGGGTCTCACTCCAGCCCAGGCTGACCTGGAATTAACTATGTAGTCTCATGGTGGCCTTGAACTCACGGCGATCCTCCTACCTCTGCCTCCCGAGTGCTGGGATTAAAGGCATGCACCACCACGCCTAGCTCATTTTTAAAAAAAATTTATTTATTTTATTTACTTATTGGGGGGGGGTAGATAGAGAGAATGGGAACAGCCAGGCCTCCAGCTGCTACAAACAAATTCCAGATGCATATGCCACTTTGTGTATCTGGCTTATGTGGGTCCTGGGGAATTGAACCTTGGTCCTTTGGCTTTGCAGGCAAGTGCCTTAACCGTTAAGCCGTCCCTCCAGCCCTAATCTCCTTATTCTTATGGGTGATGGAAACTTTTCCTAGAGCCTAGACTTTCTAGACAGTTCCACATAAACAGTCAGTCATAGCCATGGTTTCCTGTATGATTTTAGGGTTTTTCTGCCCCTCGTCTTCCTTCTCTTTCTCTCTGGGCTTGTTGAAGTTCTGGGTTTTTGTTTTTTTTTTCTTGCATACGTCATGGCTCTGAATATCCTGTTTTTGTTCCATGGACTTCACTATTCTCGATACCTGCCAGTGTCTCTGTTGGACTGCAGCATCTTTTCTTGCCCCACCCAGGTTCTTGTCCATCAAAAGCTTTCCGTCTATTGAAACTACTGAATCTACCATGGATTTAAAATTTCACATAGGAACTCAGTTGAGGTCTATTTTTGCCCTCGACTGACTCCTTAAATGTGCCAAGGGGAGCAAGAAAAAACAAGGTACATATCCAAGGAGAAAAAAGAAAGGTGCATTTATTCCAAATAGTTGTATCTGTCTACATTGTGTTCCTACTAAGGGTTTATCTTATTCCCTTCTGGTAGTTACTTATCCTCAGTGTGGGGCAGCAGGGAATTGGGCAGAAATACAGCCAATTCCCTTCCTTCTCTCTCTCCCTCTCCATATATATATACACATATATCCTTTTCATGAAAATTCTCTTCAAAGGCTTCCATTACTCCGGGGGACATCAGGATATTAAGCCAGCAATAAGGAGAACAAAGCTTCCTTGTTCTACTTTGGAGTATCAAAATACGATTTTGAATATCAAGAAAATTAGCAATAACAATGACCTTGAAAGACAGGGGACATTTTGAACATTTATCAGCCAAGTTCCGGAGCGAACTATCTGCAAAGAGGCCGGGTCAGAATGAGTCTTCTCCATCCACTCCCAAGACCAGGCTAGGAGTTTTCCAGGCTGCTAGAGCGGAGGTGAAGAGAGGACCAGGGCTCACGTCTCTCCTCAGACAGAACTGGTTAAGTCCTTATTCTGTGAGTAAGGGCAAAACAAAGGCTGAGGCCTGGTTTTCCTCTAAGGGAAATGGCCTTCCCAGAATGCACTGCTCACAACTTCAAGCATGAAGGAAGATGAAATAGGCGGAAGACAGATGAGAGGGCCTTGGGTTGAGGCCTAGGTCAGAGTTCAAGTTCAGCTCAAGAAGGAAGGCAGCACTTTGGTAAAAAGGGTGATATGGGGCCAAAGAGATGGCTTAGTGGTTAAGGCACTTGTCTGTGAACTGTAAGGACTCATGTTTGAATCTCCAGGTCCCATGTAAGCCAGACACACAGTGACACAAGCGCACAATGTTGCACAAGGGGGCGCACCACATCTGGAGTTCAGTCACAGTGGCTGGAAGCCCTGGCATGCCCATTCTCTCTCCCTCTCTCTTACCCTCTCTCTCTCTCTCTGTCTAGCTCTCAAAAATAAAATTAAAAAGGTGGTACAGAGTCGGGCGTGGTGGCACACTCTTTTAACCCTCCCAGCACTCGGGAGGCAGAGGTAGGTGGATCACTGTGAGTTCGCGGCCACCCTGAGACTACATAGTGAATTCCAGGTCAGCCTGGGCCAGAGTGAGACCCTACCTCAAAACACCATGGGCCCCCAAAAAGCGGTGTCGGTGAGGGTGTGGTAGTGTTTCTCATGCGTGTGTGTTCTAGGAGTGCTCGACTGTAGATGGCGTGCGGGGACAACTGGAGAGAAAAGGGACGAGCGAGAAGGCAGTGGCTAAGAGCACACTCTGTGCGAGTGCCAGGGCCTGACTTCAACCCTAGCACCCATGTACAAAGCCGGGGTGGCCCTGCACACCTGCATCCCCGGTGCTAGAGGGGCCAGAAACAGGGATTCCTGGCAAACCAGTCTCACCAGAAAACAGCATGAACTGTCCTAAGGAAATATGGCAGAAGAGTGAAGCCAGAGGGGACATCCAGCATCCTCACTGGCCTGTGCATGCATGTACACAGGGAACATACATCTGAATACACACGTGCGTATACCATAAGTACACTCACGGGCACATGCATACATACACACACACATGCACAAATGAAAAGACAGAAAGAGCCAGGTGTGGTGGCGCACGCCTTTAATTCCAGCACTTGGGAGGCAGAGGTAGGAGGATCACCATGAGTTCGAGGCCACCCTGAGACTACAGAGTGAATTCCAGGTCAGCCTGAGCTAGAGTGAGACCCTACCTCGAAAAACCAAACAACAACAACAACAAAAAGATGGAAAGAAAAGAAGTGGAGGACAGTGTCAGTAAAGATAGGGAGTCAGTGAGTGACATTTGTGTTTCGGGTAAGGACCAGGTTTCAGGGCTGCAAAGCATAGTAGATTTACATGATCATAAGCCTGCTGATACTGACCCTCAGAACTCACGTGTGAGGAAGCAGTGATGAGATTGTGGCTCTTGAGATGAAAATCAGCCTCACAAAAAAGGTTTTGTAGCCCTCAGAGAACTCTTTTGCCTTGCTCTGAGCCTGCTAGGTACTTAGCCCATGTGTGATGCACAACTAAAAGTGTGAGTTTTCGGAGCCTGAGAAATGGCTTAGTGGTTAAGGCACTTGCCTGTGAAGCCTAAGGACCCAGGTTCCATTCCCCAGGACCCATGTAAGCCAGATACACAAGGTGGCTCATGTGCCTGCAGTTTGTTTGCAGTGGTTGGAGACCCTGGCATGCCCATTCTCTCTCTCAACTGAATTTTTAAAAGTGTGATTTCCACTGGATTCGTTTGCTGGGTCTGTCATAACCATGGGCTAACAGACTGAAAGGCTTCGTGAAATTTACTATTGCGCAGGTCTGGAGGCTGCAAGTCTGAGACCGAGACACCGCAGGGTTGGTTCCTTCCAAGGTCTAGGAGCTAAGAGATGTGAGGGGGAGATTTGTTTCATGTTTTTCTTTGCACTTTTAGTTGTTTGCTGACATTTTTTTCTTAAATTTCATTTATTTATTCATTTGACAGAGAAAGAGGGAGAGAGAGAGAAAGAGAGAGAATGGGTATGCTAGGGCCTCCAGCCATTGCAAACGAATTCCAGATCCGTGCACCCCCTTGTGCACCTGGCTAACGTGGGTCCTGGGGAATGGAACCTGGGTCCTCTGGCTTTGCAGGCAAATGCCTTAACTGCTAAGCCTTCCCTCCAGCCTGTTTGCTGACAATTTTTATATATATAAATTTTTATTTGGCTCGTACATAGACCACCCGGTTCCTTGCCTTCTCTGGGGCTGTAATGTGTCCTCCTTCTTCTCCTCCTCCTCTTTCTTATCCCTCTTTCCTAACCCCTTCTGATTCTTACAATGTAGCCCAGGCTGGTTTTGAACCTGTGATCTTCCTGCCTCAGTTTTGCAAGCTCTGGGATTCCGGGATGCCAGGCGGACACTTCTTTCCAGGACATTGGCCATTCTGAATTCCAGGAGCGCACCGTGCTCCAACGTGACCTGTCTTAGCCTAACTCCATGGGCTGTCACCCTGTCTCCAAAAAGGTAACATTCTGATGAAGTGGTGTTAAGACTGTGAGGGTTTGAGATGTGCAGTAATGGAGACAGAGGCGGAGGTTTGAGCCCAAGCTTATGAAGATTTTATTAGAGCCAATCAATTCTTATCGATTAGGGAAGCAGCCAGTATTGGAAACTGAACTGCTACCCGAAGGGCAAGGGAGCAGGGTTTTTAAACAGCTGCCAGGACAGTCCACCTAGGGAGAACAGAGTGATCCTTAGCGTGATTGGTGGAAGCCCCCCGTGTTATGTGCAGTGTCAGGACACCAACAAACTTCAAGGTTGTATTTTTATCAGGAGGCAGGAGCTGTTTGCTCTCCAGCTCAAGGGAAAGTTTTTGTGGTTTTTCTTGGAATTGGGGCTGGGTGAGGGGTTAAGCACCAAATGGCCGAGTGCACAAAATGGAGTCACATTTGTCAAACATTGATCAGGTTTGTCTTTGTCCCTTCAAGATAATGGCATCGGAATTTCAGGGGAACCAAATCCAACCCATAATCCTCATCTCCTTGAAAACCCATGCACTGGGGTGTCCCATAATTATGACTCGAGCTGATTTTGAGTGTCCCATGTCTCTCTGGCTCATCCTCTGCTCGGTGTGGGTCACCATCACCCTTGTCCCCGAGGGGTGGGTTCAGATGTCTTTGACATGACTGGATTTCCATCGCCAGTCACCATGGCGACGCAGGCAGGCAGCTCACTCCCCGTCACATCCACTTGGGCCTCAGCTCAGTCACATTCGGGTGTTTCTTTTCTCCTTGGCAGGGATAGATCATTCTTCCCATCGGGGAAGGTCACAGTGCGCTAACCTTGAGGAGTCACTTGAATTCAGTCATTCTGTAGACATCCGTGTAGAACTATAGAATAGTGCTGTCAGGTTGTCGGCCAAGATCCCCCATCAGTGCTCACTTGAAAGAGTCCAGGCCCGTATCTGAAAGCCACGCTGCCTTCCTGACCTGCATCCCAGCTTCTCCTGCCCAGAGACTCCATCAGGCTCTGTTCTTCTGTGATCTGGTAGAACCTTGTTGTTCTACCCTCAATTCCTAAGTACATACAGGACACTAGAACGCTGCCTTTGCCCTCAAGACCTGGACTCTGAATAACCACTGACCGTCTGTGGGTCAGTGCCCACTGAAAGTTAGTTCCACTCTCTTTTATTCTCGTGTGCACATGCATAGTGTGTATGGCGTGATGTGTGTGGCAGACGCAAGTGCGTGTACAGATGGGCGCACCCTATGTAAACACACATGGAAATCAGACAGGAATCCATCAGATGTCCCCATCTGCTGCTCATCTGCATATTTCCTTGAGAAAGGTCTCTCGCTGATTCTAGATCTTTCCATTTTTGTGAGCCGCAGCATTGCTCTGGTCTCTGCTCCCTGTAGGACTGGGCTTACAGATGTGCTTGGCCACGTCCAGCTGTTCGTGTGGGGGCTGATGAATCAGACGGTCTCTGCCCCACCCCCCAGGCTCTCATGCTTGTGTAGGAAATTCTCTTACCTGCTAAGCCATCTCTCCAACCCCGCCCCATCCTCTTTTCATTTTCAATTTTCTGAAATTAGATTTGAATATTCAGGTACGTGTTGTCACAGAATGTGCTGGCTATTGGCTACGATTCTTTTGTCAGTATTCATAAGCTACGAGCCTCGGGCTCTGTACCTGTTAGCGGTGGGCACTCTGTGGACTGTCTGCTGAATGAGCGACTTTCCAGCTCTCTTCTGGAGAGAACGTGTGACATCTGCAGCGTATGCCATGTTTTAATTGTGACAATGCAGTGAATAAGCTATGGGCTCAGGAGGCCAAACAGCCCCTCATTCAGATGCCAGCCCTGCCTTTGCCAGCTGAGCATGTCAAGTGACATCAGGTCCTCAATCCATAACTTTCTCCACGTAGAAGGGAAATGGGTTGGGACTGGGCGTGTGGCTTAGGTGATGTAGATAAAGCACTTTGTATGCCTGACGTTGCTTAGGTCAATATGCTAGAAAAAGCTACCTGTTTTCTTGCCTTGTTTTCTTCAGCTTCTGGAAGCCCTCAGAACGTGCAGGTCACGTGATTACTGTGAGCTCCTAGGGACACACTACGGTTTCTTTGCCTCAACCTGTGCTTGGCTAATTTGAATTGGGTTCATCAAGCTGAGCTGTTGCAGTCTTTTTTTTTTTTTTTAAGTCTATGCTTCAGTAATCCATTTTTTATTTTTATTTTTTAAAATTTTATTATTTATTTTTTTTGAGAGAGAGAGATACAGAAATAGGCAGGGAGAGAGAGAAAGAAAAAGAGAGAGAGAGAGAATGGGTGTGCCAGGGCCTCCAGCCACTACAAACGAACTCCAGATGCATGCACCCCCTTGTGCATCTGGCTTACATGGGTCCTGGAGAATAGAGCCTCGAACCGGGGTCCTTAGACTTCATAGGCAAGCGTTTAACCGCTAAGCCATCTCTCCAGCCCTGTCGCAGGCTTTAAGGAGGAGAATCTGTGAGTAGCCTGGGAGCCATGGCCATCTTGGGCTTGACGCTCGCCTGTTACCCGGAATGACGTAGGACCCTGGCAGCTGTTCATGCTCAGAGAGACGGAAGGGAAAGATTGTGTGGTTTTAAAAACAGAAACCACCCCCTCCCAAACACGGCACCCTGAGATAGACCTGGACTTCTCGTTCCAGAAGCAGCAGGGATAAAGTGGGAGATTCTAGACCGGGGGAGGAAAGAGATCTGTTTTCTTGGCAGCAGTTCCTTTGGGGATTTAGAACATCAGCAGCTTTCTGTTTGTGTTCTGATCACTGGGTGAACATTGAAACTCTCCCTTCTTTCTTTTCTTCAGCAACTATGTTTGGAAGGTCAGGGTCGGCAGGTCAGCAGATAGATGATATCACTATTTTAAAAAATATTTTATTTACTTGAGAGAGGGAGAGAGAGAGATATATATAGAGAGAGAGAATGAGAGAAAGAGAATGGGCATACCAGGGCCTCTAGCCACTGAAAATAAACTCCAGACACATGTGCCATCTTGTACATCTGGTTTACTGGGGAATTGAACCTAGGTCCTTAGGCTTTGCAGGCAAGCACCTTAACCACAAAGCCATCTCTCCAGCCCACATCACTATTTTCTATCTGTGGGTCAAGTAGATGCCAAGATGAAGGCTGACCTCCACTTTCCATAGTCAGGTTTTTCTTGGTTGGGCAGCTTTTCCAGTGCACTGTTCTTTTCTGAGCATCACGCTTTTTAAAATTTATTTATTTATGGGTTTTGTGGGTTTTCGAGGTAGGATCTTGCTCTAGCCCAGCCTGAACTGGAATTCACTATGTAGTCTCAGGGTGGCCTCAAACTCAAGGTGATCCTCCTACCTCTGCTTTACATGTGCAAGCATTAAAGGTGTGCGCCACCACACCCGGCTCACACTTTTATTTTTATGGAGGAAGCTGAAGAGTCTAGCGAGTCTGAAACGGTCGGCGAGCTGACGAGGAACACCGACCTCCTTGTTTCTGAAATGCACCAGAGGAAAGTAAAATCACACACATAGAATACCCACATCATCAATCTGACATTCCAAGTGAAGTTTCATGGAATAAACAAACAAAAAAAAAATTTCAAAAACTAACTAACTAAATAATAACCTCTGTGAAAGTTGGTCTGCTTTTGAGTGGCCCGCTGTGGTGGCTTGAATATAAATGAGGTGAGGCCCCCCAATACTCAGGTGCTTTTGATGGAGCTTCCTTAGCGGGTGCAGCATCTGAGAGGGGGTCCTTGCCAGAAGAGGGGTGGATCTGGGCTCGAGGAGGCTGGCCCGCTGTGTGTTCAGAGCCTGCTGTTCCTCAGCACTGCAGGTGTGTGACGAAGCCAGCCAGCTTCCACCACCATGTCGAAGCTTCCTCTTGAGACTGTAACCCTGACACGAACACGTTCCTCCTACGAGCTGCTTTGGATGGGTGCTGTGTCCCAGCAAGGAGAAGCCGAGAGCCACACTCCCTCACAGCAGCAATCATACGGCATGCTCCTTAGTCAGAGGACACGCTCATCATATCACTGCCCCAAACACACACACAGACGCACACACACACACACACACAGAGACACACACACACACACACACAGAGAGACACACACAGACACACACACACAGACACACACACAGACACACACAGACACACACACACACACACACACACTGGTATTGCATGAACTGTCCTGCAGACACTATGACAAGCACTTGCTCCCCCAGGCGGGGCACCCACAGACTACACGATGACTCCACCACCATTCACCCCAGCAAACCCATGAGCTGCTTAGGCCTCCTTCCAGAGCATGGGTGAAGGGTTCTTACAGCAATGTGGAGACCCCAAAGCAGCCGTAGCATGGGAAAGTCTCATCCAGCTTGGCTGACAACCTCGCCATATGTGCACAGATATGATAGAGCTCCCTGCCCCTTGATTTTCAGCCTTTGGTTTTTTTTGGTATTTTTCATTTTTCGGTTTTTCAAGGTAGGGTCTCACTCTAGCCCAGGCTGACCTGGAATTCACTATGTAATCTCAGGGTGGCCTTGAACTCATGGCATTCCTCCTACCTTTGCCTCCCGAGTGCTGGGATTAAAGGTGTGCGCCACCACGCCTGGCTGGTTTTCAGCCTTCTATAGAGTCCGTCTCAGTGGCTGGAGGCCACAATACGATGCGCATTTGCTAGTGATGATTCAAAGATGACAATGTTTTTTTCTCAGAGGACAGTGACACGCAACAATTGACAAACACAGATATATGCAGACATATACACGTGTGTGTTTGCACAAATATATAAAATGTTTATGTACAGCACATATCACTCAAAAGTACAGATGAAATCAGATTCGTTGGCTTGAAAATATTTCTCTTGTGATTATTATTGGACTTCTTTTGCGGTGCTTGCATTCAAGCCCAGACCCCTGCACATGTTAGGCAGGTGTTCTCTCACTGACACCCGCCCCCAGTTGCATCATTTCTTACAGTGGCTGTCAGATATTTTGTCTGTGAATGTGATGTATATATTTCTTACTTTTTATTTGAGAGAGAGAATTGGTGTGCCAGGGCTTTAGCCACTAAAATCAAACTGCAGACACTTGTGCCACCTAGTGGACACGTGCAACCTTGTGCTTGCCTCACCTTTGTGCATCTGGCTTATGTGGGATCTGGAGAGTCGAACATGGGTCCTTAGGCTTTGCAGGCAAGCACCTTAACCTCTAAGCCATCTATCCAGCCCTATGATGTATATTTTTATCCCAGCTCCCAGTTTTGCTTTCTCATTCATATGAAATGCAGATAGGGTTATTTTTTTTTTCTTTTTTGTTTTTTGGTTTTTCAAGGTAGGGTCTCACTCTAGTTCAGGCTGACTTGGAATTCACTCTGTAGTCTCAGGGTGGCCTCGAACTTCACTGCGATCCTCCTACCTCTGCCTCCTGAGTGCTGGGATTAAAGGCGTGCGCCGCCACGCCCGGCTGCAGGTAGGTTCTGATAATCCAGATTAGCAGTGTCTGTCCTGCACTCTGTAGGTTTCACTTCTTTTCTGTTTATTTCAAACAGATTTCTTTGTTGCATCTAGCTTTGTCACACTGTTTGGTTGTTTTCTGTTTGTATCTTTTCCTTTAATTTCCTTTTGCTAATCCTTCTGTGCTTTCTTTTTTTTTTCTTTAATCTTATAATAATGATATTTGAAACTTTAAAATAGCCAAACATCTATTTCTGAAATCAGTCTTGGACAGTTTTTATAACAGATCATGAAATAAGAGAAAAAGTTATATTTCACATTTCCAGCTCCTTCCCCTCACCTAACTTTTTATTATTTTTTTATATTATCAAGATTTATTATTCATACAGAGCTGAGCTCTGGAAACAGTTACACACTCCGTGGTCACCAGTGGCTCTGTCATCCATGGCGTTTCCATTCACAACTTCACTTTAAACATTCTCTACTTATCTTTAGGATTGCTGCGTTTGGTTACCAAGTGTCTTTTATTTTAAGGACTCATAAGATCTACATTATCAGAACCTTTATGGCATTAAAATGATCTATCTTGGGCTGGAGAGATGGCTCAACAGTTAATGCACTTGCCTGTAAAGCTTAACATCTTGAGTTCCATTCCCTAGTACCTACAGCAAGCCGGATGCACCAAGTGGTGTGTGTGTCTGGAGTTTGTTTACAGCGGCTGGAGGTCCTGGTGGGTCCATTTTCTCCCTGTCTCTCTCTCTGTGTCTCTGTCTCTTTTCTCTCTGTCTGATGGGTGCTTGCCTCTAATCCCAACACTTGCGGTTAGGGGCTGGGGTAGGAGGATCGCTGTGAATTTGAGGCCAGCCTGAGACTGCAGACTGCATAGTAAATTTCAGGTCAGCCTGGGCTAGATCAAGAGCCTACCTTGAAAACACACACACACACACACACACACACACACACACACACACACATTATATATATCTGTGTGTTGGAAATGGTGGTGTATACATGTAATTGCAGCACTCAGGTGGCTGAGCAGGGGTCATAACAAGTTTAAGGCCATCTAGGTCACTATACATTACTATACATTTTCTTTATCAAGATTTTGTGGATACTGTTCTACTAACTTTTTTCACTAAATATTCCTAAGATGACGGAGGTCAGCTACTTTCTTCTTGGGGTACCTACTTTTAACTCCTCAATTCCTGTAGGAATCTTTCTTTATTCTTGAACTTCAGAGTCCCTACATTTGAAGCTGTATATTACCTTGAATAAAAACTTTCTGTTCTGGAGTTTGGGGGATGATTTAGTAAGTGAAATGCTTCCTGTGCAAGATTGAAGACTTGAGTTTTGATATCAGAACATCTGTAAAAGCCAGACATGGTGGCACACACCTGCACTCCCGGGCTGGGGAAGCGGAGACAGAGGGATCCCTGGAGCCTGCTGGCAAGCTAGTCTAGTTCTGTTGGTGAGTTCTGGGTTCAGTGAGAAACCCTGTCTCAAAAAATAGAATGGAGAGGGCTGGAGAGATGGCTTTAGTGGTTAAGGCACCTGCCTCCTAAGCCTAAGAACGCTGGTTCCAATCTCCAGTGGTTCCAATCTCCAGGTCCCACGTTTAGCCAGATGCAAAGTGACACAAGGGTGCAATGCCGCACTTGACCACAAGGGGGTGCATGCATCTGGATTTTGTTCACTGCAGCTGAGAGACTGCTGGCACACCCATCTCTATCTGTCTCCCTCTCCCTCTCTCTGTCTCTCTCCAAAAATAAATAAAATAAAAATTAAAAAAATAGAATGGAGAGTGATTGAGGAAAAAACCTGACATCAACCTCCAGCCTCCATGCATGCACATGCCCCATATATGTACACAGGCACACCTGTGCACATGCCCCCACATAGTTACATGTTGCCCACATGCAGATGAATATGTATGCACATATGCAAATACACACACACACACACACACACACATATGAAAGAAAAAAATTCTATAGATTTTTGACCAGTAGTTTCGCATCTTCATTTCAGAAAAATTGTCTTTTTTCTTGTTTTTATTTATTTTTCAAATAATCATTTTAATATTTCTAAATGTTTGTTCTCTTCTACCTTGTAGAAAAAAATCAACTGTCATTAAAAAAAGACCTCACACTGGGCTGGCAAGATTGCTCAGTGGTTAAGGTGTTTGCCTGCAAAGCCTAAGGCCCCGGGTTTGATACCCCAGTACCCACATAAAGTCAGAAGCACAAAGTGGCACATGCATCTGGAATTTGTTTGCAGCAGCTGGAGGCCCTGCTGTGCCCATTCTCTCTCTCATAAATAAATAAATAATACACTGTTCTAGGCACTATCTATGCTTTCTAGTGCTTATAATGTAGTTGTTTAATTTGTTTTTGGTGTACAAACTAATGAGTTTCTTTATGATGTTTTCACACGTGTGTGTCATTATATTGTGTACACTTACACTTCCATAACCCTGTGTGCCCCTTGCAATTGTCCCTTTTTCTTCCCCTAAACGGCTCAACTTCCGCTTTCATGTCATGAGTACTTTGTGCCTCAGGCCTTCAAGGTCTGTACCACTGTGGTAGTTTGAATATATGGCCCCCAATATATTCAGTGTTTTATTAGTTTATAGTTTGCATCTGTAGCCACCTTGCTAGAGGCAGTGTCACTGGTGGGTTTGAGATTCCATTGTAAAGATATGCAAAGTGTGCCTAGTGGGAGTTCCTGAAGTGTGCTGTGCTGTATGGCTGGTGGATTTTCTCTCTCTCTTGCCTGGTCCTGTGAGAGCAGGCCGCTTCTCCTGCCATTATGGAACTTCCCCTGGATCTGTAAGCGTCAATAAATAATATCCCTTCCTCCATCACTGTGCCTGGTCTGGAAGTTCATCTCAGTGAACCTGAAGCTGTCTGCTACAATCACCATGCCTGGTACAGAAGAAGGTCCTGCTAATATAGTCCTTGTGAGTCCTTAAGATCAAGTGCACTTGAAAATCTAGATCAAAAGATTTGCATAAAAAAATCTAGCTAGTCAGGAGAGGAGGCAGAGGCAAGAGGATCACCATGAGTTTGAGGCCAGCCTGGGACGACAGGACAGAGTGAATGCCAAGTCAGCCTGGGCTTGAGTGAGACCCTACCTCAAAAAAACAACAAAAAAGCCGGGCGTGGTGGCACATGCCTTTAATCCCAGCACTTGGGAGGCAGAAGTAAGAGAATTGCCGTGAGTTCGAGGCCAGCCTGAGACTACATAGTTAATTCCGGGTCAGCCTGGACCAGAGTGAAACCCTACCTCGAAAAAACCAAAACAAAACAAAACAAACAAACAAACAAAAAAAAACAACAAAATCTATTGTCTATCATTTCTGTTGTATATTTATCTATCATCTCTCTCTATATATGGCTATATATCATCTATATATCTGTATATCCTCACTCGATATATATATATATAGGTTCTGCACTGCATATGAGAGAAAACATGAGATATTGTCTTTTTTCTTCTCTCTCCTTTTTCTTGTTTCTCCCATTCCTCCCTTTACACTCTTTCCTTTTTCCACAGTCTCCTTTCTACATCTCTCTCTCTCACACACACACACACAGGCATGCGCACACAATTAAATACTGCTTGAGAGAGAAAACACGTGCCATTTGTCTTTCTACGTCTGGTTTCTTTCACTTCCTGTCAGATCGGTGTTTATCCTTCTCTGTGTAGTAGCTTTTATGTTCTGTTCTTTTCCATTTCTCAAGCTCCACCTTCATACTCTGTTTTGAGTGTTATCTATTCCTACTGCCTCTAATGGGATTTTCGTTACTGTGTTTTATTTTATTTTACTTTAATTAATTAATTAATTAATTTTGGTTTTTGGAGGTAGGGTTTCACTCTAGCCCAGGCTGACCTGGAATTCACTCTGTATCCTCAGGCTGGCCTCAAACTCACGGCGATCCTCCTCCCTCTGCCTCCCGAGTGCTGGGATTAAAGGCGTGCGCCACCATGCCCAGGTCTGTTTTATTGTTCTTTGAACTTTCTTCCAGTGCTACTGCAGTTTATATTTTTTTCCTTCCATTGTTTTATGATCTAATCATTTGTTCCATGCTTTCTTTTCTTTGCTCTTTCCCCAAATAACTCAAGCTTGCTTTCCTTACAAACTGGGTAAAAGTATATGCACTTTCCTTCTATTTTTCCAAAGGGATTCTTCCGGTGAAAGATTTTCTTTGAAAAATTCGCTCAGTTTGATGGCCTGGCTTCTCATTTTGGGGCACTATCTCTCTGTGGATCTATGTCTTGCGTTTTTTCAAAAATTATTTATTCATTTATTATTTATGAGAGAGAAGAAGAGAGAGGCACATGAGAGGGAGAAAGAAAGAGTGCGCTAGGTCCTCTGGCAAACTGCAAACTCCAGGCGCACACCCCACCTTGTAAATCTGCCTTACATGGGCACTGGAGAATTGAACTCGGGTCTTTAGGCCTCTCAGGCAAGCACCTTAACCGCCAAACCATCTCTCCAGCCCTGTTATTTCCCTTCTTCAGGCGCCTATGTCAAGGGTACAAGTGTGTGTGGAAGGCTGGCAATCAGCGAGAGCCCTGCCTATCAGCTGGTTTTCCTCTGCCTTGAGCGCTCACTTAGCTCTCCCCTGGTTTCTGTTCTTCCCCTTGTGCGGAGAGCGGATCACACTTGCAAAGACCGCAGCCTCCGATTCACATCTGACCCGCTGAGCGTTCTCTGTAATCAAGATGAAAGTAGTTCACAATGATATGCATCGGAAAACAAGCCTTCCCCACAGAGCCAACCACGCTGGCTAGTTCTGTGTACATTCCTGTGCGTCCAGATGGAGGTTCACAACCCTGTGATGCAAATATGATCGCAGCACCATGGCTTTGATGTGCCTTGAGTGCGTCCCCTGAGCACGTGTCGCCTGGTGGGTGTGGGTGTGCGCCTTTAAAAGCAGGGCCTGTTGGGAAGTAGTTAGGTTGTGAGGACTCTGTCTTGGGAAGCAGTGAAGCAGTTCTGGGTTCCTTGTTTGTTCTTGCATGGCAGTGTTTATAGAAAAACACCTTGACCTCTCGGCCATCTCTGCCGCTTCATGTCTTGCCCTGTGATCTCCCTCCCTCCCTCTCTCTCTCTCTCTCTCTCTCTCTCTCTCTCATGCACTCCTGTCTTGTTACCATCTACCATGACGAGATGTAGCTGGCACGCGGGAGGATACCCCTTAGGAAAGTTGATGCCATGTTATTTGGACGTTCAGCCTCTAAAATTGGGAGCTAAATCATATTTTCATATTATCCAACCTCAAGCTTTCCATTATAACCAAGGGAAGTGGAGGAAGGCTTGTGTGCACATGCTTGAGTTCTCACTTGAAGGTATGCGCTGTGTGTAGCACCTGCCTCTCTACACCCTCCGTCTTGTTCCTAACAATCCAGGTTCGATTCCTCAGTACCCACATAAAGCCAAAGGCACCGTACTACACACATCTGCAGTTCATTTGCAGCAGCTGGAGGCCCTGGCACACCCATTCTCTCTCTCTCTCTCTCTGCTTAAATAAAAATATTTTAAAGCTTTTAAAAATATTTTAGTAAGAAGCGAGTATCACCAGATGGGGGTGAAGACTGTTCCATTAGACTCACATGCAGAGCCGCTGTACTGTTCAGACTCTCTCAGACAGCACATGGTTTCTGAATGATAGTTTTGTTTCATTTAAAAAAATTTATTATTATTTGCAAGGAGAGAGAAAGGGAATGATTATGAATGGGCAGGCATGGGCCTCTTGCCACTGTGAACCAATTCCAGATTCACGTGCCACTTTGCATATCTGGCTTTACGTGGGTACTGGGGAGTTGAACCCAGGCTGTCGGGCTTTGCAAGCAGGCGCCTTTAACTGCTGAGCCATGGATCCAGCTCCTGTTTTTGTTTCTTTATGTGTTTTTCCAACTTGTTGGTTGCTCGAGCTGCCAGGATTGACTGGAGACCCAGTGAAGGGCCAAGGACAGTCCAGTGGTCATCTTGTTTGCTGAAGGTAAACTCAGGTCCAACTCAGCATCTCTGCTCATGTGTCTGTCCTGGTGTGAAGTGGCGGACTAAGCGAACCTGTTGTGGCGACCTGATGCAACAGTATGAAGACAGGAACGAAGGCTGTGTCAGTAAACGTGGGGCCCTGCAACCCTCTGTTTCTCTTCAGTTCTCCTTCCAAAACTGACTGGTTTTAACCTATCAGATGTGTGGTTTATACAGATGGCTTCACTCATACTTAAAATGTTTTCTGTGAAAACAATATAGTTATAGTGGAAAATGGGACAAAAAAACCAAATTACCATGATCAGATGGATTAAATAAGGACTGTTAGGAAGAGTGGAGATAAACCATCCTGAGATTTTTAACGTCGGCAGGAGTGATGTTAAAAACACAAATCTCGGATCTAATCGAATGTTGATTTGTTATCTTCCATTCGTGAAGTCAAGTAATGATTTCTCCAGGGATGAGAAAGGAGGTGTGTGTGGGGGGGTAGCTTTTCCTGGTGCAGCAAGACTTTTTCCTGTGTGCGTCTGACTGGGGTGGGGTCCACAGTCCACACACAGACCCCGCACGCATCTTGTAGGAACTGCTGTGCATGCTGGAGTGCTGGTGGCACATTCTTATTTAAAACATTTTTTTGAAAATTTGTAACCCGTCTTTATCACATTCCTGGCTTTGCATTGAGCATTTTCGAGGTAGGGTCTCACTCTAGCTCAGGCTGACCTGGAATTCACTATGTAGTCTCAGGGTGGCCTCGAACTCACGGTGACCCTCCTACCTCTGCCTTCCAAGTGCTGGGATTAAAGGGTGCACCACCACGCCCAGCTTATTTATTTATTCATGGGGTGGGGGGGAGAATGGGTGCATCAGAGCCTGTAACCACTGCAAACAAACTCCACATGCATGCATGCGCCACCATATGCATCTGATCTACATGGATGCTAGAGGAATTGAACCTGGCTCCTTAGGCTTTACAGGCAACTGCCTTCATCACTGAGCCCCCTCTCCAGCCTCCTCTTTTCCTTGTTGTGTGCCATTTGCTAGCTGAGGCTGCTGTGAGCCCTCGCACACTCTCCCCTTCTAGGGATGAACCACCCATGCCTTGCACATGGGAAGCATATACTCTTCTTCTGAGCTACCTTCCCCAGCTAGCTCTCTGAAAGAAGGGGAGACAGACACACAGAGAGAGAGAGAGAGAGATTGAGAACGCCAGGGCCTCTAGCCACTGCAAATGAATTCCATGCATCACCTTGTGCATCTGGCTTATCTGGATACTGGGGAATAGAATCTGGGTCCTTAGGCTTAGCAATAGAGTGCCTTAACTGCTAAGCCATCTCTTCAACACATGCACGAAGCATTTTCTAGGTATTATCTTGCGTTACTTTTACAAATGACACTGTGAGGTAGAGTCAGATGCCCAGGATCAAATTTTGACTCTGCCAACTCCTCCGCCTCCCTTTTGTCACGAGTGAGATGGGCAAAGTGACAGTACATAGCTCAGAGGACAGTTATGAGGTCATTCATGGAACTCTCCCAGAAAGCCCTCATGAAGTAGCTGGTGATATTATTACATTGTTAATTTGCTACCTCCATCTTTTTAAAACCTCTTGAAAATATTATTTATTTATTTATTTATTTGCAAGCACAGAGAGAGGGAGAGGAGAGAGAAACACACACACACACACACACACACACACACACACACACACACACAGAGAGAAGAACATCGGTATGCCATGGTCTCCAGCTGCTGCAAATGAACTCCAGAAGCATGTACCACTGTGCCTCTGGCTTTACACGGGTACTGGTGAATTGAGCCTAGACCGGTAAGCTTTGCAGACAAGTGCCTTAACCACTGAACCATCTCTCCAGCCCTTTGAATGCCATGTTACCCAGCCAGTTGAGTGGAGCCAGGGCCCAGATGCTGGTCTGGTTGTCTAGACAGCCTGTGCTTTTAAATATGATGTTGTCTGGCCATTTCACAACCAAGCCCCCTCATCCTGGGGCTAAATGCTTTGGGGGTCACATTGTGTGCTGAGAAGATAAAACATTCTTGAACTTCCTTGTATGTTAGAAACATCCCTGAAGCTGGGTTTATGTCCTTCCTGGGCTTTTATCTTAGCACTGTACCTTTCTTTCCTGGTTGATATTTCATTCAAAAACTGATAGCCTGTGCTAGAGCGAGATCCTATCTCAAGAAACAAAACAAAACAAAAAACAGAAAACAAATAAACCAAAACTGACAGCCCCATTTGCCCCCTACCTTACTCCCTGGAGACTTTACTGATCTTGTGGCTGCGTTTCACGGCTGCGTTTTCACAGGCATCATCACAGAAGTGAGCCCGGCTGGAGTTGCTCCAGGGGGCAATGAGGCCGGGAGGTGCCAGTAACCTCACTACATCCTTTTGACAATTACTACCACATCCCTAAAGTTGTTTTGTGTGAGACCCTACATGAGAGAGTTGTTTCAATGTTGAGGTTTGGAAGTATACGATTTAACCTGGTGCTAAGAAGATACAGCTTTCTGTTATTTTAATCTTTTTCGGGAGATAATGTTCAAACTAAGCGGAAGCACAGTCGCTTTTCATTATTCATAATCACCGTGCCCTCTCAAGTCACCTGCAACAGTTCAGCAGTTGCTAAACCGTTATTTCTTGGAAATATAGGGTTAGTTCCTGTGAGACTCTGGTTATCACCGTTTTTTTTTTTTCTTTTTCAATCCCATCATCACATGACTTGCTTTAAGTGTGTGCCTATTTAAAGATATTTTATTTAAGACACAGTTGATTTATAACCACTGACCTTATGAGCAACAGCTCCAACTCATGCGTGAATGAAGCTTATCTAATACACATAGTTTTTCCGGGAGGCCTGTACAGCTAGTGCTCAGAAACACGAGCCAACACTTCAGCCCTGCCCCTGGGGACCATCTGAAACAGCATCATCACCCACACAATGCACAAGATGCTCAACCCAACCCCGTTGTCTGAGACACACCGCCCCAAGAGAACACTTACTGCAGGAGAGCTGAGACAGACGGGCAAAGCCTGGCTTTACTGGACCTCAGGAGGAAATGAGCACCCGGGTGACTCAGAGTTTCATTGTTCTAGAACTGTCCATGAATCACCGAGAAAGCATCTCTCAGCATCTATTTTGAGGGTTCTCAATTCCTTTTAGTAAGTAGGCAAATTTGCAAACATGGCCTGTGCAAATAATGAGGGTCAATTGTATTTTGCTTTTAAAATATTCCTTCCCCGCACCCCCGTCCAGCTTTAAGCTTTAATTTGGAGGCTTGGATAGATGGATGGTATTATTGGTCTCCCAATACCAGGCGCTCTGCCCTGCAGCATTCTGTCCCCTCCCACTTTAATTTCAGGCTTGGAAGATGAGATAATAAACTAGTGCAAGCAGAAGCTTGAAAACCACATGTTCATTCATTTCCTTCTTCTCTCTTGGACCCCTGCCACCATCACACCGCCAGGAGAACAAGCGGGCTGAACATGAGAGACACGGGGAAGAGCAGAACTGCCCCATGCCAGCCCATTCTAGACCAGAGAAGCCTGAGCCAGCCCTGAGGCAGCCACGAGCTGACCACAGATGAGAGACTGGTTAAGACCAGGCAAACCTTCCTCTGGATCTAGAGACCAAGAGAAATAAGCAATCTTTTTTTTTTCTTTTAAACACTTTTTATTGACAATTTTCATACATGTATTTTGATTACAATCCATTCTCATTACTTTTTTAATTAAAAATATTTGAGAGAGAGAGAAGCAGATAGAAAGAGAAAGACAGATAGAGTAGAAAAATAATGGGCACACCAGGGCCTCTAGCTACTGTGAACAAATTCCAGATGCATACGCACTTTGTGCATCTAGTTTACCTGGGTACTGGGGGATCAAATCTGGGTCCTTAGGTTTCACAGGCAAGGAACTTAAATGCTAAGTCATCTCTCCAGTCCTACTGTCTTTTTTTTAACCAATTGTTTTATTAATTAGGAACTTTGTTGTATGGACTAATTGTGTGTTGGCCCCATTTCCCTCCTTTCCACCCCCACCCAATCCTTTTTTTTTTTTTTTTTTGAGGCAGGGTCTTACTCTAGCTCCAGTTGACCTGGAACTCAGTCTGTAGCCCAGGCTGACCTCAAACTCATGGAGATCCTCCTACCTCAGCCCCATAACTCCTGAGGTGAGAGATGTGAGCCACTGTGACTAGCTTAATCAACTTTGTGTTTTGGGGTGTTCTATTGTGCATCAATAACTGGTACGGTGACTTGAGCATCTCTATTTTAAATTTTTTAATTTATTTTTAAGATTTTTTTCACTTTTTAAAATTTTTTATATATATATATATCACAGGTTATACTCTTTTGTCCCCTTGCCCCACTCCCGTTACCCTGGGGGACCTCCGCAGAGGGGTTATGGTATTCACTGTGGGGTCATGAAAGGCCAGTTAGTCCCTGTGCGGGGGGACCTCAGAATATTCCTGCCCACTCTGGCTCTTAGAATCTTTCTGCCCCCACTTCTGCATTGTTCCTTGAGCCATGGCAGGCCTGTTGGCAGTCTGATTTAGTGTTGAGTTCTCTGTTGCTTCTGGATTTCTGCTTTGATTTTTTTTTAAAAAAAAAAAACAACTGTGTTTTGAGAGAGAGAAAGAGGCAGAAAGAGAGAGAAAATGGGCATGCCAGTGCTTTTCAGTTGCTGCAAACAAACTCCAGACATGTGTGCATGTGCAACATCGTGCGCTCACATCACTGTGAGTCTGGCTATATGGGACCTGGAGATTTGAACATGAGTTCTTAGGCTTCACAGGCAAGTGCCTTAATCATTAAGCCATCTCTCCAGCCCTTTGGTAGGGTTTGATTGATCACTGTGTCTGTCACCACCGCCTGGAGCTGGTTGTCAGGCCAGCAGTAAGAGCAGTATTCATGTCGCTTCTTCCTCTGCAATTTCTCCTGGGCCCTGGCAGATATGGTAGAGGTGGCACATCTCATGATTGGCAGTCAGCTTTCTTTTTGTCTTATGGATGGATCTTGGGTCTCCTCTGTTTACTCTGCCATCTCCCTGTGGTCTGTTCCCTCTTGGGCAGGTGTCCTGAAATGGCGTCTAGCCCTGGAGCACAGCCCCATGTCACAAAGGCACACAGCCCCCAAATATCTCTCATTTTAACCACTGAGCCATCTCCTTAGCTCAATCGTCTCTATTTTCAGTGAAGGCATTTTCACCTTTAGATTTTCTATAAGAGCCAAAGACAACTACCTCAGCTGAGATCCATGTCTCAGTCTCTCCATCATGTGGACATGAGAAAGGAGCTCAATCAGTCCAGCACAGATCAAGGAAGACAGAAGAAAAATAAAGGAGGAAGGACATCAGATGGGCAGAAGCAAGAGTGTAATTTTTCACATCTAGTTTCCTAGGCTTGATGAGCAGCTGCTCTTTCCATTAACTTGAGCTTGGCTAATACTTGGCCCGTTATTTATTATTTCTTTATAAAACCTTCCATTGATATTGGTAGTGACTTTATTTTACACTGAAAAGAAAAACCCGAGTAAGGAGCCAAGGAAAAAGGAGAGGGGTGGAGGTGGAAAGAAGGGAGTGAATTATATACAGAAAATAATTTCTCATGTTCCAGCCCCAGAACATGAAAGGAAACTCACCAGGGGAAGAATACATCAATAACTACAGTATATATTCCCCTAGAAAAGCCGCTGGCCCCAAGGCATCATGAAAGTTACACTTAAGAAGACCATAAACCTTTTAAAAGTCCCATTTTGAATCAAAATAATTTTCTTATAAAATATTAATTCTCAAAATGAGTTGTAAAATATGAACACAAACAGCCAAGGCTATTTTTATTTCGGCAATAAAGCTAAAATTTCTTAGAGAAACTGACAGCTATGAGAAAGAAGTGGAACTGTGTGTTCAGCACACTCAGATGCCAGCCCATCTCTCAGCACTGTTGCCGGGCAGCCGGGCTCGGTGCTAAGCTACAGAGGCTCCCAGGAAAGGTCTTCGGAGGGAACCCTGGAGACGCCACTGGAGTCCCAAGTGTAATTTCAAGCTAGCTCTTCATTCTTTGATTTGTTTTTTTCAGAACTTATTTTCTGGATACTGATTTTTTAAAAAAAAAAAAAAAAAAAGACATGTCATGAGCTCAAGATACAAATGAGAGAAAATTATTTTAAAATGTAGAGGAAAACACATTGAAGGACAGCTCTGAGTGAGATGAAAAATTCTGTAATTAGCCCAAAATTGCTTTGCAGAATTTTATGCTGATGTAGTATTTTTCAGTTAAGATTAAAAGAATCATCCAGGCATGGCAACTTGTGACTATAAACCCTAGCATTCTGGGGGTGGGGGGGTACTGAGGCATAAGGATTGCCATGAGTTTGAAGCCAGCCTGGGCTACGTAATAAGTCTGAGACTAGCCTGGGCTATGCAGTGGAACCAATAAATAATAAATAAATAAAATGCTGTAATGATATTTTGGTACAAAAATAGTGCTATTGTGATGAATTCCTATAACGACATGAGTCTATGAAATCAGGCTTGGGTTTAAATCTTAATTCTACCATTTACAAAACCTGTAATTTTAGGCAAATTTCCTGACTGTCCTGTGTCTCAACTGTCTCATCTGTCACATCATTACATCACTTGCATCATCTGTTTGCAGTATGTGCGTGAGAATATATATATATATATATATATATATATATATATATATATGCATACTATTATTGTGTATATTATTTCATATATTATTCATACATATTATATATATATATATATATATATATATATATATATATATATATCCATACTATTAGATGTTAATAACGCTGAATTAGCACTACCTAGGAAAACCCAGATTTCCTCTGTCTTTTTTTTAATTTAATTTTTTTTTTATTTTTGGAGAGAGACACAGAGAGAGACAGACAGAGAGAGAGGGAGAGGGAGACAGATAGAGATGGGCACGCCAGCAGTCTTGGCTGCTGTGAATGAAATCCAGACGCGTGCGCCCCCTTGTGGTCAAGTGTGGCATTGCACCCTTGCATCACTTTGCATCTGGCTAAACGTGGGACCTGGAGATTGGAACCACTGGAGATTGGAACCAGCGTTCTTAGGCTTAGGAGGCAGGCGCCTTAGCCGCTAAGCCATCCCTCCAGCCCTCCTCTGTCTTTTTGCAAAGCATGTTCTGAGCCACTCTTATGAAGTCCAGTTTCATCCCCATGGATACGCATCTCTTTTTTCCCCAGGGGCAAAGGGATCTCAGATATCCTTTGAGGTGCCCCCTTCCACAGAGGAGATGTAAAAGCAGCCCAAGTCCTTCCATACTTGGTCAGCTACATCTCACAAGGCTTCTTTGAGTGGAGGCAGGAGAGAATAAGGCTCACTCCTTCTCCAGGATCTTCAGGGAACCCCATCCCCCATCTGGAAACTCCATTGTCCCTGCAAATCCTGCCGCTGTCCCAAGCTGGCATTTCCCTCCGCTTGCTAGATCTCTCTCGTTCCTGCCTAAGATGCACCTGGTCTTGACCCTGGCCGCTTGCAGCCTCTGTTTCCCAGGGTTCTGTTCTATGTGGTGTATTGAATTAAGCCACCTAGGGTTCTTTGCAAACTAGTTCCCTCTTTTCCCTCCATTGTAATTGCTGACGTGTCCTTGCTTCCAGATCTCTGGGCATTTCTTGTTCAGCCCTAGGAAATCCTTCGTCCCTGGTAGACTTGGGACCAGGTACACCTGGGAAAATGGAGTGTTCACCTTCCCTTTCCTCTTAATGTTCTTCAAATGTATTTAAGTGAGATTCCAGTTTAGAGCTTTTGGTTTTGCTAGCATGCTTGCCCAGCCTCCCAACTGACTGTCAGTCTCATCTTGCCCTCTTTAAGATATATGCTCTCTTGAGCTTGTATTGCACAAACAACATATAATGTGGGGGGTCACTCGGGGGTAAGAAGTAATTTACAGTTCTCCGATGAGGTCCCATTTGGAAAGGCCTGACTTCAGCTGACCCAGCCTCCAGCCATAATTCTCCATTGCCATCCACACCGACCGTCATCAATCTTTCCTCTTCCAATTAGCCCCCTCCCCTAAAGACCTGTGACTAACCCACGGTTACACGACACCCAGGGACAAAGTTAATTAGGAGTTAGGGTTATGAGTAGCCACTCTTTTCCTTAGGGGGAAAATTCCTCTTGTTTCCAAAAGAGTGGGCTTTAAACCGAAGCAAAACAAAAACTGTGACAGCGCAGACCAGCCTCCATTGACGAGACGGAGTCTGTGTTGCTTGCCAGCCATGAGAAGAGCAAAGGAAGACCCAGGCCGACTGTCTTTGCATTTAAATAACAGCAACCATAGTGATTAACATCTATCAAGCATGAACAATATGCTGCCCCTTCTGGCAAAACCTTTCTGTATTTTGACTCATTCTAACCCCTCAACTCCATTTGCCATATACATATTACCTACCATATGCTTCCTAAATAAAAAACTAGAATTGCTGTGATGGGGACAATATCACATATATGTGAAATGTCGCATAAATGTGTTTACACTTTTCTCCTTCATAGTCCAGGGAAGCCATTGTCTTCCACATTCTCAGATGGGGCATGGGAAAGTCACAGATGAAAGAAGGAAAAAGAAAAAAGAAAAAGAAAAGAAAGGAAGCTGGAGAGATGGCTTAGCAGTTAAGGCATTTGCCTGCAAACCCAAAGGACCCAGGTTTGAATCCCCAGGACCCATGTAAGCCATATGCACAAGGTGGCACATGCATTTGGAGTTTGTTTGCAGTGGCTGGAGGCCCTGGTGCACTCATTCTCTGCATATTTTCTAAATCACTTTCTCAAATAGATAAATAAAAGAAAAAAAGAAAATAATTTCTTCTAACAAAAGAAAGAAAGAAAAAGAAAGAAAGAAAGAAAGAAAGAAAGAAAGAAAGAAAAAAGAAAGAAGGAAAGAAGAAAGAAAGAAAGAGAAGCAGGAAGGAATTAAGGGAGGGAGGAAGAAAAGAAGGGAGGAAAGAAGGAAGGGAGAAAAGGAGGGAAGAAGGAAGAAAGAAAGGAAATAAGGGAGGGAGGAAGGAAAGAAAGAAGGAAGGGAGGGAGGGAGGAAAGGGAATTCTAATCCTTGAGCTGTGACTGGAGGGCACTGTGGGACAAAGAAACTACCCAAACACAGGGCAGAGGAGCAGGAACACGTGGGCCCTGCCCCGCTTCATTTGGCGGGAGAACTGGGGCAGGTGTGTGTGTGTGTTTCTAGTGGACGGGAGAGTGTCAGGAGAGGACAAGGCGAGGTCTGAGGTCAGAAGCAATGCTGGCGAGATACCCTTTGGGGTCCTGATCCAAACTGCCTTACGTGCTGCCAGGCTGTGAGGTGCAGAGAGACCGGAGCCTTGACTGTGGTCAACCAGGGTGCAGTACTGACCGTGTATTTCTTCACTGTGCACCCCCTTGTGAAAGAACCCCGATCTGAGGACAGGCCTTGTCCCAGGCTGCATTTCTTGGTCACCTTGGCAGCATAAAGGCCACAGAAATGCTACGGACAATGAAATGTAAGCAAACGTTTGAGGGCAACTTCTGGGAAGGTCTCTAACCGAAGGCCATCCTGGCAGGAAGACACTTTACAGTCTTCTATGATATCCTGTCAATTCCATCACATTATGGCCATATGGACCCCAGTGGCTGGTCTTGCATCTGCCACCTTGTAGCACAAATGGGAATTAAGGACCGAAACGGGCCTAGCAAAGCACAAAAGCACAGGAAGCCTGTGTGATGAGTCCATGGAGCTACCACGCAAGCCCTGGGTTAGTTCCCTGGAGTGAGAGAATAAATCTCGTGTTTTAACCCATCATGATGCTCCGTGATTTTAGTTACAGCTGAAAGCTATGCTAGGGGACATATTCCGAGTCCACTTAGAATTAGCCTGGGAGAACTATGAATATGGGAGCAAGATGGACAAGCTCACTGGGCTGGGTTCAAGTGAAAATGCTGCTGGGGGCTCTGGGAGAAGCTTCTGGCTGTGGGACTGAATTCAGGGTGTCACCGTTCCAACAAGCATCCACTCCTGACCTTGCCAAGAGAATAGACCACACAGGGAACAGCCCACCACTGGGTGGCAACAGGCCACCCCGCAACCAGGGAGTTAGTAGATAGCATAGGGACATGTCGGGTGGGTCTCAGCTCCTCAGGGGACTCGCCAAAGAAGAGCTGTTACAAGGAGAAACAGGGGGAAGAAAAATGCTAAAAAATTGAGTGTTAATCTGAAAGACCCTGGATTAACTCAGGAAACCACTGTAAGCATGGATTGAATGGATTCTCACTGGATTGGCTCAAATTTGTGTTTTCTTTTACTATGTAGTTGGCACTGAAGGTTTGGGTGGAGGATCAGGTACGATATATAGAACAAAAAAACAAAAAAACAAATCAAAAAGACATTAACTCCTGCATTTGGTTTGCTTTGCACACTGACCTGTTTCATACACAAGGAAACTAAAATGCATAGTTGTTCAGGAGTTTTAAGGTCACAAGGCTATTAATGATGCTAGTATTTAATATTTTTTAAAATTTTTATTTATTTATTTATTTTTGGAGAGAGACATAGAGAGGACAGAGAGGGAGAAGGAGACAGAGAATGGGCGCTCAGCTGCTGTGAATGAAATCCAGATGTGTGCGCCCCCTTGTGGTCCAGTGAGGCATTGCACCCTTGCGTCACTTTGCATCTGGCTAAACGTGGGACCTGGAGAATGGAACCAGGTTCTTAGGCTTAGCAGGCAGGTGCCTTAACAGCTAAGCCACCTCTCCAGCCCTAATATTTTTTTAAATATTTATTTTCAAGCAGAGTGATACAGACAGACAGTCAGATAGAGAGAATGGATGCGCCAGGGCCTCTAGCCACTGCAAACAAACTCCAGACATGTTCTACCTTGTGCAGCAGGCTTACATGGGTACTGGAGAATCGAACCTGGGTCCTTAGGCTTCTCAGTCAAGCACCTTAACCACTAAGCCATCTCTCCCTTTTTCATCAAGTTTTTCAGTTCCCACTGCTGGGGAAGAAATCACTGGGGTAGGTGGGTAGAAGCTGATCTGTCAGTATCCCGTGTCTTTCATCCGTTTCACCTTACGACTGAAGAATGTTTAATCATGTCCTCCAAACACAGAGCATCGGAGACATGACCGTGTTATAAAGTAAAGTATCTTGACTGTGAAAGGTTGTGAGGAATCTCAGTAAGATCTGCATCTGCGACTTCCTGACTGTGAAGGGTTGTGAAGACTCTTAGTAAGATCTGCCTCTGCGACTTGCACCCTCACAGACCAAAGAGCTCACCCTTTGACTCACCATGCCCATTCTGAGAAGTTTCTTTATGCCCGTGCTCACTGTGGCCTCGTGTGAAAGAGCAAAGGTCTAGACACAACCTAGATGCACACAGATGTGGAAGTGACGGAGTAAAGTCAAGTCTGCCTTCACTGTGGGCTGCTCTGCAGCCATTATCAAGATGGGAGCCAATCTGGAGATCCACGTCTGTAGATCTAGTTGTGCTTTATTGATTTTTTTTTCTTGCATTCATGGGCGTGTGTGTGGTGGGTTTGCATGTAGTCATGTGTGTGCACACACACACACACACACACACACACACGCATTCATATGGAGGCCTGAGATTAAAACATCAAGTGCCTTCCTCAGTTGCTCTCCGCCTCATGTCTTGAGTCCGTATCTCACCTGGGACTGGAGGTTTTGGTCAGACAAGCTAGCTAGTCACCAGGTCTTCTGACTCCACATCCCCCGTGCTGAGATAACTGGCACATGCGGTGACACCAGCCATTGTACGTGGGCTCTGGGGATCTGAACTCAGGCCCTTATGCTTACATGGAAAGTGCTTTACCCACTGAACTACCTCTCCAGCCCACTTTCACTTTTTTCTTTCTTTCTTTTTTTTTTTTTTTAATTGGGGTTGGAGAGATGGATTAGTGGTTAAGGCACTTGCCAGCAAAGCCAAAGGACCCAGGTTAGATTCCCTAGCACGTCACATAAGCCAGCTGCACAAGATGGTGCAGTGGCTAGAGGCCCTATCGTGCCCATTTCTCTCTCTATCTTCCTCTCTCTCAAATAAATAAAATATAGACTTATTTTTAGTGCACAGAATAATGGGTTTGATGGTCACTTTTTTCATACATTAGCATAGTGAGAAAATTCAGGAGACTTCTGTATGTGCATGAGATGGACTGTTTGAATAAGAGCCCACGAGGAGAAATTTATAAAGGACATAAGAGAAAGAGAAGGTTTCTTTGTCACGTTATTGTTAAACATGTTCTAGGTGAGAAACATGCCCCAAATGTGTGCAGAAGGCCTTAAATGGAAGTCCACAGGGCAGGGTGACTCCATCTAACAGCATCAATCTCTACAGTCAGCTGAAGGTTTTAGTGCTTATGTCATGGCTGACATGAAGCATAAATCACAAATCAGACAGCTCGTGTGTTGCCTGCTCCATACTGTCCTTGTTTTGTTTTGTTTTGTTTTGTTTTGCTTTGCCTTTTTTAAAATTTAGATGAGGCAGGTGAGGGTCTGAGGAAAGCAGAAAGGTGTCGGGAATATTGCTGACAAACAAGGACTGGGAGGGAGAGCGGAGAACTGGGAGACGAGAGCCTTGAGCTGCACCCATCAGGGCAGAGATCCCGCTGTTCCCCTGGCTTCCTTCCTTCAGCAGGGAAACCTCCCTCCTCAGTGTTTGGAAATAAGGAAGGGAAGAGGAGACACGAGGGTATCATTCCTCATCGGGGTGATGCAGCTTCTCCAAGCCGGCGGTTGCCCTCAGCATCTCTGTGGTGCCAGCCATCTTTATACTACTGGCATTGAAGATCCATTAATCACCCAGTGGGATGGGTTCATGGTGGGCAAACAGCTCCATGTCACCATCCCCCTTGTGAGGAGCGTAAACATAGTTAAATGTTTGCAAAAGGTGGGCAACAGATGGGCTGTTAAGATGGTGTCATTTATGGTCATTAAATGGAGCTTTGGGAAACACGGCACCTGGAGTACTGCTGACGTCTCTTCCAGGGAAGGATTATCACTCTCACGCTGCCCAGTGTGGAGTTCCATAGCTTTCCCAGACTCCAGGGGACCATCCCACAATTCCCCCCACCCAGTTCCCTGCAGGCCACCATGGCCGCTGCTTGGTTTCTCTCTCTGTCTCAGCAGTACCACAGTAGCCAGACTGCTGAGTTCTTGGGGACCGGATACCTAGGACAGAGTCACCACTCCATCGCCGAGTCACCATCCCAGAATCCTCCCCTTTCTGCGATGTGCTTGGGGAGTGAGACCCTGAGGTGGAAATGTGGGTGGGTTTACATTTCATGTAGGGAAGGCAGAAGCAGCTGGCAGGAAGGCGGCCTATGTGAAGCAGAGGATGCTTCGGAGCCAGGACTCTTCTTCCCAAGACTCCTAACTTCTTCCTCGGCATGCCTGGGCTCTGAGCACCAGGGTTGTCCAGAGCCTCCCCCAGGTTTCACAGCTGGTGCTCAGTTACAGGGGAACCTGAAGCCACTTCTCTCCACTCCACAGGTGGATTCACCCCCGTATCACTTAAGCCTGGCCATTCGCGGGTGCATCTTCTCTCCTTCACTGTCCACCCGGGGCCAGCTCTGAATTTGCAGCCATTAGCTCGAGGCCTCCATGGAGTGGACCTCACTTGAAGATATGGGCTCTTTCTAGAGCCAGTTCCTGGAAAGTGTAGCATTTCTACGAGGCTGAAGTATGAGGAAACAGTTAAGGGCAGAGAGATTCAGCTGAGATGTGAGAAAGAGCTTTTCAGTGATATTGGGTGCTGCAGGCAGGCACCTTTGAGTTTTGAAACCACCCAGGCAGCCTTAGCAAGGGCAGAGATGTGATTTGAACAGATTCTGTTCTGAGGTGACAAGATAGATTTGATCATTTTTCGAAAACCTGGCATCTTCTGTATGCCATGCAGGAAGTACTATTTGCATGTTGAGTTACATTTCTTATTTAATGTTAAACAGTTGAATTTTAATCAATTAAATCAATATGCCACTTTTTCATGTGTACAGGAGAAGTATAATTAGCATCTCTATGTTTTTATGTGACTGTTTTTGTCAAGGATGGCTCTAAAAAAATCATGCCTATACACAGTTGACTTAAAGGAAAAGGTTAATGAGTGAAATAACATGTGTACTATAGAAATGACAAGTCCCAGAGGTGGCAACTGGGGGACAGAAGCCTGCAAGCCTAAGCTTGAGGGGCAGCTCCCACCCCCCATGACCTTCAGAAGTTCTGCTTTCTCACCCAGTCAGTGTGTAAGGATGGCGATAGGAGCCCTGTCCCCTGGCTAATGTGATTTTCAGGTGCTGGGTAAGGCGGCCGTGGGCCTGCCCTGGAAATGCGGAACTCTTCTAGGCAGCCGAGGCAGCCCTTCCTTCCCAGGCCAGCCAGCGGGGCTTGATGAAGACTGAGAGCCGGCCGCGAGCTTATTAATGCGGACATCCGAGCCGCGGCTCTGGCAAAGTGATCTGCCCTTCACGCAAGCCCACGAGGACAATGAAAGCCCGCGTGTGTCTTGGAGGGGGGCCAGAATGAGGCTTGTTGTCAGAGTAGAGAAATTCATTAAGGAAGATCTCATTCTAGGGGCTGAAGAGTCAGTGAATGGATGAAAAGAAAAGAGAAGGGGGCTGGCTGTGCTCTGGAGACAGCAAATTAAAACTTAATCCCTTGTCACAGGATGCACATGGTCTCTGGCTTTCCAGCTTGATGACAGAGGCATCAATCTTGTGAATACTTATGTCACCTCAGCCCCACCTCCTGCCTCCCTCCTTGAGCATGGGTCCATGTGGCATCTCTGGGCAGGTGGTAGAATTCTGGACGGGAAGAGAGATAGGATGCCAACAGGAGAGGAAGGTGTTTGAAGGCCAGTGACAGGAAAATGACAGCTTGGGACTCAGAAGTTGGTGCAATACCTGGTACCAAGTTTGCAAGCTGAATGGAGTCAGGTGGGTCCCACGAGTGCTAGAGTCATGACCACGTAGTGATCAATGCTCACAGGATCCACGGCACTTTTCAGCTGCCATCACAGCTGGCTTGGGGGCCACATGACCCCTGGGATGTGGGAACGAGCTGCTTCCAGCCCTGGGTTCGCAGAAATCCCACAGGACCCTCAGCGCCACTCTTTCCCTAGCCCGGTGCCCCTAGAGACCTCGTGCTCCACGTGATTTAGTCACACTGAAGAGTGCGGTCCTACCTGTGCAGTGAGCAAGAAACCCACCTTTGTTGTGTTGGACGGTTAAGATTTGATATGAGATTTTCATCAGCTACAGAGCGTAAAATAGGGAACAAACCACTATGAGAGAGCGGATGTGAAGAGACAGTAACTTGGAAACTCAGAGGTGCTGCGGGCGATGGTTCACAGCAGGACCTTTATCACCACAAGGGTGATCTATAAATACGATGGGAGCTGAACGTGTGTGGATGACAAGGAGAGCGACATGTAAAAGACTATGCATTTATTATGTGTTATAGTGAAGATAGTATAACCCAGAATGTATGTAATTTCACCGCTGTGTTTTCCAAGTGCTGGGATGAAAGGCATGCACCATCATACCTGCAGGGTGGGGGTTGAGGGAAAATAGGTGTGCCAGGGCCTTCTGCTGCTGCAAAGGAGCTCCAGACATCAGCTGGAGGTAGATGCAAAGAAATTAAGTTAAAAATGTGGAAATGGTTTATTGGTTTAAATAAACAATGTGGTCAAGCGTGGTGGCGCACGCCTTTAATCCCAGCACTCAGGAGACAGAGGTAGGAGAATCTCTGCGAGTTCGAGGCCAGCCTGAGACTACATAGTGAATTCCAGATCAGCCTGGGCGAGAGCGAGATCCTACCTTGAGAAACCAAAAACAAAAATGTGAAAGTAGCATTTGAATAATTAAAACGTGAGGACCATAGACACAGGGCAGAAGAAAAAGGGAGGCTTGCGATATCTCTGAACAACAGTAAGGTCTGTTCTATGGTGAGTTACATACTTAGCTCTGAGAGTCTAGGGCTTGAGAAAGACTTACAGTGACCAATTCCTCGCTGCCTCCAGAGTGACATCCAAGTTCTTCCATCTGGTATTTAAGGCCTTCTCTGTGTAAAATATGATAGCATATAACAAGTTGTTTCAATTTGTGTTGACCCCTGTACATGATCCTGTCTCTTAATTCCATCCAATTTATAAGGTACAGTTTAAATCCCCTTTTCTCCATGAAACTTCACTGCATTGCCTGCAAACAAAAACTTGTCATCCTCTTGAATGCAATGCATGCTAGGCAAGCACCCTGTCAACGGAACCATATTGCCCCAACCCCCTTTCAAAGCAGGCACCACCCAAACCCACAGTCACGAGGCAGAGGCAGGTACATCTGCACTGTGACTCCTTTTTCTTTCTTTTTCCTATTTTAGGTAGGGTCTCACTCTAGCCCAGGCTGACTTGGATATCACTCTGTAGTCTGAGGCTGGCCTCAAACTCACAGCAATCCTTCTGCCTCTGTCTTCCAAGTGCTGGGATGAAAGGCATGCACCATCATACCTGCAGGGTGGGGGTTGAGGGAAAGTAGGTGTGCCAGGGCCTTCTGCTGCTGCAAAGGAGCTCCAGACACATGCATCACCTGGTGCATCTGGCTTTATGTGGGTACTAGGGAATTGAACTTGGGTTGTTAGACTTTGCAGACAAGCGTCTTAACCACTGAGCCATCTCTCCAGCCCTGCATTGTAACTTCTTAATTAAATGACAAACTCCTGAACAAGACCCACCTTACTCTTTACAATATTTCTTTGACTCTTTCATGCTTTGAGTAAGACCATCAAAATGTTTGCTGCAACTTCTTGTTTTTAAACATCTGTTTCTCATGCTTCAGAGCTTTTGAAAGCACAAGCCAAGAATTGCTGGATGTAGCAGAATTGAGCTGTCCTATGACACGAGGGTAATTTATTGAGCATTCTGTTTGAATAACCTCAGCTCTAATGAAGTTGGCAATCAAAAATGTCATGAGTTTTGCTATTACCTGACTTATTAAATTGTTCATGTTAGTGAAATGTTTTCAGACGGGATGCCAAAGTACTGCTAGCTGCTGAAAAAAAGATAGACCTCAAAAGCTAAATACTGTGTGTGTGTGTGTGTGTGTGTGTGTGTGTGTGTGTGTGTGTTAATCAAGGCAAGTCAGCTTTCCTCGAAGTGATAAGTCAGGGACCAAAGCTCCTTCTAGCATATGGTCAGGTTATTCTATATCATAATTTGTATCCAGCTGGCAGAAAGTCAAAGAAGACTTGTGGACAGCCCCCTGTGGTAGTTTGAATGGATGTCCCACACAGATTCAGGTGTTTTATTAAAGCTGGTAACTTGGATCTCCAGCCGCTTGGCTAGAGGAGGTGAGGCGTCACTGGGGGCAGGTCCTGGGGTCCAGCCCAAAAGGGTTTGGGGGATGGATCTGAATTCCAGCCCAAAACTATGCAGAGAAGTTTGAGTTTACGGCAGTTCCCTGCTGTGTGTGTGTGTGCGTGCGTGCGTGCGTGCTGGCTGCTGGAGGTTTCTTTCTCTCGCTACTTGTATTTGTGAATGGTAGCCAGCTTTTACCATTTGATGGAACCTCCCCTGGATCTGTAAGTCTGAAGTAAACTCAATTCTCCCTCAAACTTTGCCTGGTTTTCACGTTCACCCCAGCAACATGAAGCTGTCTACAACACACCCCTAACTTAAAAAAATATTTATTTATATATTTAAAAGGGAGGCAGAGAGAGAGAAAGAGAAAGAATGGACACACCAGGGCGTCAAGCCACTGCAAATGATCCCTAGACGCATGCGCCACCTTGTGCATCTGCTTACGTGGGTCCTCGGGAATTGAACCTGGGTCCTTTGGCTCTGCAGACAAGTACCTTAACCACTGATCTATCTCTCCAGCCCATCCCCACTTTTAAAAAGGCCTGATCAATAGGCTATTGCTGGTAAATCCCAGTGCCAAAACTGAATTATCCCCCGACAGTGAGCTGTTGGTCAGGGAGGCTCATGAGACCTCCGAAAACAATTTAGGCCTTTGCCAAATCACACGGGTATCCCCAAAGCTGAACAGTAAGAACCCTACTGCTGAAGACAGCACAGAGCGGGGTTGCAGGGCATTGAGAGATCAAACTGGAACTGAGATGGAAGCCAGCTCGCTGTTGGCTAGCTCTCACAGTGCTGAAAGCACTATGCAAGTCTCCGGGAGACCAAGGTCATCAAGGGCATGAACAAACAATGGATCTTGCAAGCCAGGCAAGATGGGCACACTGGTGCAATAGTGGCACCCAGGCTATGGGGCAATCAGCTTTTCTCTGACTGGATGTGAGGCCCATTACTAGAGGGAATTAGGTTCTGAGAACCAAGTCAGAAGCTTTTTGCTTTCTAGGTCACAGACTGCAGAGAGACTGTGCTGTTCTTTGACTAAAAGGACCGATGACATCTATCAAAAGTCTTCTAAATTTCTGTGTTTTTCTCCTTTGGTCCATGTCTTCATTTTGACTAGAGAATCTGCTTTTTACAGATGACAGTTCATCACAGAGACCCAAGGCCCATCAGTGTGACAAGACAAAAAGCCAATGGCCTAGTGTGAGATAGTTATGGCATGACACAGGAAGTGGTGGGTTAGACACGAGCGCTGCCCTCACTGCTGGCCTGAGACCCTCCCCGAGGGAGATGGCCACAGACGCCGAGGAGACTCAAAACTCATGAAAGCAGAAAACGAGAGCCAGACCTAACACACCTTCCATGACTCAGGGAACATTGGGGAAGAGTGGGCAGAAAGAATGTAAGAGACAGGGTGGGAAGGTGTACCCTGAGGCATCACGCCCCCACCCCCAACACCCACAGAGACTGACTGGTGCATTCGTGACCACACAGTGAAAACGGATAACCACACTGAGAAGGGTCCTCGGTGGAATGGGGCGGGGGAGGGGACACAAGAGCATAACCCGATGAGAACGTGACCAAGTCGCAATGTGTTCAAATATAAAAGCGCTCAATTAAAAACAAGACAAATGAAAGGTCAGGTCCGGAAAGGCCACATGATTCCCACTCATGGTCTGTGTGTGGGAACAAGTCATGTGACCATATCTAGCAGCCCTGGGGCTGGGAAACTTGAACCCTCATTGTTTCCCATCACCATTCTTTTTATTTTAATTTTTATTTATATACAAGAAAGAAAGAGAGAGAGAGAGAGAGGGGGGCAGAGAGAGAGAGAGAGAGAGAGAATGGGTATACCAGGACCCCCAGCTTCTGCAGGTGAATTCCAGATGCATGCACCACCTTGTGCATCTGGCTCACATGGGTACTAGGTAATTGAACCTGGGTCCTTAGGCTTTACAGGCAAGTGCTTTAATTGCTAAGCCATCTCTCCAGCCCACCATCCTTTTTTGTTTTAATTTTTATTTAGAGAGAGAGGGAGAAAGAGGCAGAGAGACACAGAATGGGCATGCCAGGACCTTCAGCTTGCTGTGAATGAACTCCAGATGTGTGCGTACTTGTGATATTGCGCTCTTGCATCACTGTGCGTCCGGCTATATGGGACTTGGAGATTTGAACATGAGTTTTTAAGTTTCGCAGGCAAGCTCCTTAGCCGCTAAGCCATCTCCCACCTTCCTCTCCATTCTTAACTATGGATTGGAGAACATACATCCGGGTCAGCGCTTTCCTGCTTCAGGCACTCAGCTTGGCCTACCTCATCAGTCGCCTTCCATTTTTAGCTCCTTTGGATTTAATTGACAAGGGAATGTGGAGGCCTTTGGCAAGTGCTTGGAATAGCAGAGGAGAACACAGTGTGCAAGCTGAAACAAGGGACCAGGGAAACCCAAGCTAAGGCCCGCCGGCTCCTTGCACCCTTTTCTTGGGGTGAAGGTTGTGAAGGGGGGGGTCTTGTGAAGATCCCAGAGCCCAGAGCACAGTGAAATTCTGCAGCTGGGAGCAGGCATGGTATTTCCAATCTCTGTGACCCCAAAAAGAGTGATGTGGGAGAAGTGGGAAAGTAGCTTTGCTGGCCGGATTGTGTGGCTTCTGCGGTTCTAAGTTCAGGATGTGGGAAAGAGTACTGGGTGACCCTGGATCCAGGAAGAACTATTTCGTTGTTGTCGTTGTGTCTCACCTGTTCCCTTATTTGGCTGTTATGTCAATCTGGCTAATGGGGAGTGCTATCATTTAACAGACTAGAAAAGCAAGGTTGGAAATGATGCCAAACAAACCAGCACCAGTGACTCTGCATCTAAGTCCCATCCCCTCTCGCACATTCTCCTGTGGGGGAAACAGTGGGCTTCCAGTGGATGTGGGAAGTAAATGAATTCTGCTCATCAATCTCCCACAATCACTTTTTTCCATGAGCTTTTCAAAAAGATGTTGAAACAAAAGAGAGACCTCAATATCCATGCCTAGCAATACCTTCTCAAGACCCTCATAACAGGAGAAAAAGACGATGACAAAATAAAAGACAGACTCACGGAGAGAGGGAGGGCGTATGATGGAGAGTGGAGTTCTGAATGGGAAAATGGGGAGGGGAGGGGAAATATCATGATTTATTGTCTGTAAGGATAGAAGTTGTCAATTAAGAAGAGAGAGAGAGAAAGCTAGGCGTGGTGGCACACACCTTTAATCCCAGCACTCGGGAGGCAGAGGGAGGAGAATCGCCGTGAGTTCCAGGCCACCCTGAGACTACATAGTGAATTTCAGGTCAGCCTGAGCTACAGTGAGACCCTACCTCGATAAAAACAACAACAACAACAACAAACAAACAAAACAAAAAAACAGAGAGCGAGAGAGACCGGGAGGGGGAGGGGATTCAATGGAGGATGGATTTGAGAGGGGTAGAATAGGAGTGGGGGTGGAAATTATCATGGTTTATTGTCTATACTTATGGAAGTTGCCAATAAAAAGATTTACAGAAAAGAAAGAAGGCTTCTTCAGTGGTGTAGCCATTGATAAGTTGCCATACGCCAGTAGATAACCCCACCTGTGTTCATGCCAGCAACCTTAATTAAATTCAGTGGGTCATCAAAGAGAGAGGGGGGGGCTGGAGAGATGGCTTAGTGGTTAAGGCGCCTGCCTGCTAAGCCTAAGAACCCGGTTCCAATCTCCAGGCCCCACGTTTAGCCAGATGCAAAGTGACGCAAGGGCACAATACCGCACTTGACCACAAGGGGGCGCACACATCTGGATTTCATTCACAGCAGCTGAGACTGCTGGTGCGCCCATCTCTATCTGTCTCCCTCTCCCTCTCTCTCTGTGTCTCTCTCCAAAAATAATAAAATAAAAAGAGAGAGAGAAAAACATGAATGTAGAATGGAGGCTAGCTGGGGTAAAGGGGCTTAGTGGAAGTAGAAAGAAGGCAACAGAGGGCAGTGGAAAATCAATATGTTCAAAATGCATTATATTCATGTATAAAATTATCAAAAATATAAATAAATACAAGAATCATGTTGCTGATTTCATTCAAACGTTGCTTCTGTCCACTTGACTGTGCCTATAGGCATTTTTGCACCCAGGCTAAATCTAAAGAGATGCGGCTCTGTTAGTGGCATTCAGTAGGTACTGAGGACCTATGGCACCCAGTAAGCAGTCACATGCTCCGGAGAGCCAGTGAGTCAGCAGCAACACTCTTAATTAGCACTTCCTGTGAGAGCATAAATTATACACGTCAAATGTCACCGCTCTGAAGAATTTAAGAGATCAGCGAATCTAGCTGTTTTTGTAAAGGCAATAAATATGTGGGTGCTTGAAAAAAAAAGGCGTCTTCCCTCTGGTGATCAGAACAGTGCAATTAAAACAAGATAAAGCTTTTTCCTGGCAGATTATCTAAACCAAAATATATCCAGCATTAGTTGGGTGTGGAAAAATCTCCTGCTGGGTATGCTATTATAGGAGTGTAGATTAGTTACATTGGGGGGGTACTTTGGCATGTTTCAAAGGAAATATTTATCCTTTGATTTAGTAATTTTATATCTAGGAATACATGTGAGGGTATATAAAATATGTGTTCATGAATGGTCTTGATTCATTTTGATCATAAGATACCTAGAGAAAATGTATTATGTTTTACTTTTTAAAATACTTTTATTTATTTATTTATTTGCAAGCAGAGAGAGGTAGAGGAGAGACAGAGAGAAAGAGTGCACGCCAGGGCCTCCAGCTGCTGCAAATGAACTTCAGATGCACATAACACTTTGTGCATCTGGCTTTATGTGGGTGCTGGAAATTGAACTTGGGTCATTAGGCATTGTAGGCAAGCACCTTAACCGTTGAGTCATCTTTCCAGCCCTGTAAAGAAATTTTAATAGCTTAAGGGTTAAATTAATTATAGAACATGTAAGTTGCCATATTGTAGAATTCTGTGTGGTCATTAAAAGGAATGAATTCCTTATATAAGATGAATATGTAATATTGTAAAACTACTTTGGAAAAGTCTTGACATTACTTAAAAACGTAAAAGAGTAGCCATAAGGCCAAGAAGAATGGGGTTAAGTACTGGAAACATATGTCTACATAAAAGCATATACACTAGTGTTGATATAGGAATTATTCAAAAATGTTTTTAATTAAAATAAAAAAATTATTTATAGTAACCAAAGTAGAAACAACCCAGTTTATATTAACTGGTAATGGGTAAGCCAAATGTGGTATGTGCGCGAGGTAAATTATCTTTCAGCTGTCCAAGGAATGAAGCACCAATGCGTGTTACTATATGAATGAACCTGAAAAATACCATGCCACACACTATGTGTATTTATATGAAATGTCTACATGAGGCAAGTTCTGAGAGACAAAAGGGAAATCTGCAGTTTTCCGGGACTGGGACCAGGAAGAGAATGGGCATGACTACTGATCCGCAGTTTTCCGGGACTGGGACCAGGAAGAGAACGGGCATGACTACTGATCCGCAGTTTTCCGGGACTGGGACCAGGAAGAGAACGGGCATGACTGAAGTTTTCCGGGTCTGGGACCAGGAAGAGAACGGGATGACCTGATCCGCAGTTTTCCGGGACTGGGACCAGGAAGGAAAGATCCGCAGTTTTCCGGGACTGGGACCAGGAAGAGGCATGACTACTGATCTGCAGTTTTCCGGGACTGCATGGACCGGGACTGGGACCAGGAAGAGAACGGGCATGACTACTGATCCGCAGTTTTCCGGGACTGGGACCAGGAAGAGAACGGGCATGACTACTGATCCGCAGTTTTCCGGGTCTGGGACCGGGAAGAGAACGGGCATGACTACTGATCCGCAGTTTTCCGGGACTGGGACCAGGAAGAGAACGGGCATGACTACTGATGAGTTTTCCGGGACTGGGACCGGGAAGAGAACGGGCATGACTTTCAGTTTTTGGGACTACTGATCTGACTGGGACCGGGAAGAGAACGGGCAAATATGAGGATTTTGGAATTAGTGGCGAGAGTTGCAAAATTTATGAAGAGTACACTAAACATTATTGAGTTGTTTTAAATAAGTAATATTTTTCCACATTTTTATTTACGTAGGCAAATTTTATAGTATGTAAATTACGCAAAACTAGTGCTCTAACTCCTGAACCATGGAGCCAGCTACTATAGTATGTAAATTATAAGCCACTAGTTTTATTTATATATACTTTTAACAAATGAGTTAAATCTGTTTGTCTGAAAAATGGAAAGATGCCCCTGATACATCGTAGGGGTAAAGAACAGGGTACAGAACAACACATAACCTTTTTTAAGCAAATTATTTCAGTCATAATGCAACTGTAAAAATAGAAAGCTCAGGGTCCTCAGTGGTTAAAGCCCTTGCCTACAAAGACTAAGGAGCTGGGTTCAATTCCCAGGACCTACATGATCTTAATGCACAAGACGGAGCATATTCCTGGAGTTCATTTGCAGTGGCTAGAGGCCCTGGCATACCCATTCTTTCTCTCCTTTTTCACTCTCTCTATCTGCCTTTCTCTCTCTCTCTTTCAAATGAGGCCCTGGCACACCCATTCTTTCCTTTTTCACTCTCTCTATCTGTTTCTTTCTCTCTTTCAAATGAGGCCCTGGCATACCCATTCTTTTCTCTCCTTTTTCACTCTCTCTATCTGCCTCTCTCTCTCTTTCAAATGAGGCCCTGGCACACCCATTCTTTCTCTCCTTTTTCACTCTCTCTATCTGCCTCTTTCTCTCTTTCAAATGGGGCCTGGCATACCCATTCTTTCTCTCCTTTTTCACTCTCTCTATCTTCCTTTTTCTCTCTCTTTCAAATAAATAAAAATACATAATTTTTAATATTCTGTTTTTATTTATTTATTTGAGAGGGAAAAAGATAGAGAGAGAAAGAGAGATAGAGCATGCCAGGGCTCCAGGCATTGCAAATGAACTCCAGTTGTGTGTGCCACCTTATGCATCTGGCTTACGTGAGTCCTGGGGAATCGAACCTGGGTCCTTAGGCTTTACAGATAAGCACCTTAACCATTAAGCCATCTCTCCAGCCCCACAAAAATTTTATTTGTTTTTTAATTTTAAAAATTTTTATTTTATTGTTTATTGACAACATCCTTAATTGTAAACAATATCCCATGGTACTTCCCTCCCTCCCCCCACCTTCCCCTTTGAAAAGTATTCCTTTAAAAAATAGAAAACCCAGTAAATATTTAAAACAAAGGGAATTTAATACAAACAAATTGCAAAGGTGAAAGGCACGTTCCATTGGTGGGAAAACTGAGGAGACATTATTTTCCGAGGCTGCGTTGCCAGGGTTACTGTTGGGAACAGGACCTCAGAGGACTTTCCAGAGGAACCGGAAGCTCTGAGAACCGCCGCCGGAGGCGTCATTAGAAACAGGATGCAGTGGAGGAATGCCTTTGCTTCTCCTCCTTCTCCAAATCCCCAGTCTTCCTCTCTATCTTCCCAGTGGTCATGTATCCTCAAGAGTCAGAGGAAAAGAGAGACTGAGAAATACAGTTCACAGAATGGAGCAGAAGCGGATAAAAGCAGACTGGCCAGTGATCCATTTTGCAACCTGACCTCCATTCTCATTTTCTTCACTTGAACATGTGTCACACAAACAACAATGTTGCTAGCCTTTCTTGACAAGGGGAGGCCCAAGGTCTCAATTGTCACAGCCATCTGTTGCAGTTGCTCTCTCATTGCTTGGGACCAACAACTTGACCAGAAGCAGCTTATGGGAGGAAAGGGTTTATTTCTGGCTGACAGTATCCAGGGGAAGCGTCATCATGGATGGGAGAAGCTGGCTCACGTCCACAGATCCACAGCAGAGAGACAACAACCAAGCACCAGCAAGCACGAACAGGCTGGACTCCATCTGGCTCTGCACACCACTCCTTAGGGCTGCAGGACTCCATCTGGCTCTGCACACCACTCCTTAGGGCTGCAGGACTCCATCTGGCTCTGCACACCACTCCTTAGTGCTGCAGGACTCCATCTGGCTCTCCACACCACTCCTTAGTTGCAGGAGGGCTGCAGGACTCCATCTGGCTGCAGGACTCCATCACACCACTCCTTAGGGCTGCAGGACTCCATCTGGCTCTGCACACCACTCCTTAGGGCTGCAGGACTCCATCTGGCTCTGCACACCACCTGGCTCTGCACAAGGCTGCAGGACTCCATCTGGCTCTGCACACCACTCCTTAGGGCTGCAGGACTCCATCTGGCTCTCCACACCACTCCTTAGGGCTGCAGGACTCCATCTGGCTCTCCACACCACTCCTTAGGGCTGCAGGACTCCATCTGGCTCTGCACACCACTCCTTAAGGCTGCAGGACTCCATCTGGCTCTGCACACCTTAAGCCTGCACGACTCCATCTGGCTCTCCACACCACTCCTTAAGGCTGCAGGACTCCATCTGGCTCTGCACACCACTCCTTAAGGCTGCAGGACTCCATCTGGCTCTGTACACCACTCCTTAAGGCTGCAGGACTCCATCTGGCTCTGCACACCACTCCTTAGGGCTGGACTCAAAGAGTTGCCATCAGTGACATTGCACCCTTGCCTCACTGCATCTGGCTAAACGTGGGACCTGGAGATTGGAACCGCTGGACATTGGAACCAGCGTTCTTAGGCTTAGCAGGCAGGCACCTTAGCCGCCAAGCCATCTCTCCAGCCCTATACTCATTATTTTTAATGCAACAACGAGGCAAGCACATCAATGGAATGCATACATTTCGGATTGCTCTTCTATTAAAGGGGTCAAAGCTAAGGCGACCCTCAAATAGTCTGCAATGCAGACAGTGCCCAGGGCAGAGAGAAAAAAAAAAAAGTGAAGGACACAAAGCAAGCCCCTTCCTTTGACAGGCCCATGGGGGCTCACTTACTCTGTTTCCCTGGCACCCTGCTGCTGGCCAGGGACTGAAGCTAGGACAGAAAGGTGTGCCTTTTCCATTCTGGCCTCTTTTGAAAGGGAAAGGCTGGGCTCAGGACACAGGAAAGGCTGGGGAAACAAGGCTTCCTTGAAGCCTGGAGTGTGGGCGCTGAGGCCTGCCCATCTGCCGCTCTGCCTTACCTTTAATGAAAACTGTCCACGTTCCAGCAGCAGGTCCTCGCTCCTCATTAACGCCGCCGCGGTGCAGCCTGGCTGGAGGACGCGTTTAGTTTGCAGCTTCCAGACTGGTGGAGATGGGCCGCTTTGCAACCCTCACACCCTTCTCATGCTGAGTTTACTTTCTGCCCATCCTTTGTTTTTGCAAACATTTCGGGATTAATTGAACACTCTTCCCCCCCTTCCAACCAAAACAACATGCTGGCCTTCCCTGCACAGTATAGCAATCTTGGCCTGTGATCATCTGTGTAAACTTTCACGTCGGAGGCCCCAGCGCTGACAAAAGACCAGTCTCACGTAACCCCAGGCCGCTGTGCGGGAGAAAATTGAGTTTCATTTCAGATCAGCCTCTTCAGTTTCAACCCCCTGAAAAGCTCATTTTCGATAGATCTAGATCTGAATGTCTTGAGGCTCTCCTTGAGCATGCGCCTGCATAACTTTTCCTTGTCTTTTTAATTATAACTATGGGTCTGGAAGCTTCTATCATAAGTCGTGTTTTGAGTACGGGGAAGAAGTAGGGAAGGAATTCAGAAAGCATCACAGAAAAAATTGTTTTCTCCAATATAATTTCACTACTGAGACCCTGCTGGGAAAGCTAGCTAGGGTTGCAATGATTGTCTGATTTCTATAGCTGCATACCCTGGCTTGTAAAACCAAAGCAACCCCAAACTCACCCCATTAGGTTAGTACCCTCTCTGTCTTACTTCTATTCGGAATGATCAGAAGGTGATCATTAAAAGTTGTCAATTAGGGCTGGGGAAATGGCTTAATGGTTAAGGCGTCTGCCTGCGAAGACTAAGGACCCAGGTTCCATACCCCAGGACCCACGTAAGCCAGATGCACAAGGGGGCGCATGCGTTTGCAGTGGCTGGAGGCCCTAGCACACCCATCGGCTCTTTCTCTCTGCCTCTTCCTCTCTCTCAAATACATAAATAAATAAATAAAATATTTCTTTTAAAAAAGTTGTCAATTAAAAATGAAAAACTGACCCATGTGTAGAAGACAGAGTATTGGCCTCCAGTGAGGTCTGCGTCTGCATCCGTGTCTGCTGTGGTTTGAAGATGGTTTGTCCCTTCTAAACACGTGTTGAAGCTGGCTGTCCATTGTGAGGTATAAGATGAGAGAAACAGGCTAGAGCCATGGCTTAGGGGTTATGGTGCTTGTCTGCAAAGCCCAAGGACCCAGGTTTGATTCCCCAGTACCCATGGAAGCCAGATGCACAAGGTGGGACATGCGTCTAAAGATAGTTTGCAGTGGCTAGAGGTCCTGGTGTGCCGATTCTTTCTCTATTTGTCTCTTTCTCTCTCTCTCAAATAAGTTAATTAATTAATTAATTAATATTAGGACTAAAATGGAAGAAACAATCCAATTATGGTGTTCAAAGGAGAGGGCTTTGGGAAGTGATGTGTACTAAAGTAATCAGGGTGGAACCCTCATGATTGAAGCTGGTGTCTTGATAAGAAGAGAGGAGAGCCACAAATATGCACACACACACACTCACGCACACACATACAGTCACACACATACACTTAGACACATACACTCACACTGTTAAACACACACTCATACATCACACACACACACACTCACACACACTCACACACACTCTCTCTCTCACACACACTCTCTCGCGCACACACACATATACACCCTTTCTCTGATTATGTGGTACTCAGAATGGCTGCGTGACTCATCCCACACTGAGGCCATCACCAGATGGGGGTTCTTGATTCTGAACCTCCAAAACCACAAATAAAAGTGAAAGTAAAGCTTTTCTGTAAAGCGCACCCGCTCTGTAGTCCGCATTGTCAGTAACAGTAACAGAAGCCAGGTGTGGTGGCGCAGGCCTTTAATCCCAGCACTCGGGACGCAGAGGTAGGAGGATCGCCATGAGTTTGAGGCCACCCTGAGACTACATAGTGAATTCCAGGTCAGCCTGGGCCAGAGTGAAACCCTACCTCAAAAAAACAAAAACAGCCAGGCGTGGTGGCGCACGCCTTTAATCCCAGCACTCGGGAGGCAGAGGTAGGAGGATCGCCGAGAGTTCGAGGTCATCCTGAGACTACATAGTTAATTCCAGGTCAGCCTGGGCCAGAGTGAGACCCTACCTCCAAAAAAAAAAACAAAACAAAAAAAAAAAACAAAAAAACAAAAAACAAAATCATTAACAGTAGAGAAAACCTGGTCAGTAACAGCAAATGTAGAGTAAACCTCTTTCTTTTCTGTAAAGCGCACCCGCTCTGTAGTCGCATTGTCAGTAACAGTATCTAAGACTCTGGGCCTCTCACCAGCCAAGCAATTACGTAGGGATCTTGGGATGGGAGATTATCCTGGTTATCCAGGTAGATGCAAAATATATGGATAGATTCAGAGATACGGAGAGAGAATGAATATGGGCACACCAGGGCCTGTAGCCACTGCAGACAAAGTCCAGATGTATGTTCCACTTTGTGCACCTGGTTTACATGGGGGCTGGGGAATCGAACCCAAGGTCATTGGGCTTTGCTGGCAAGTGCTTTAACCACTGAGCTATTTTTCCAGCCCTAATGACACAAATCCTTAACAGCAAAAGGAGAGAAAAGAAAGCCAGTGGGAAGTGTCGCCTCAGAGAAAGGGCAGAGAGATGCAGCAGGCCTGGCTTTGGAGACGGAGGAAGAAGGTCTGTGGAAGCTGGAATTGATAAGGGAACAGATTCTGCCTGAAGTCCCTGCCAAGTCCCACAGACACAGTGGAGCTAGGATAATGAAACAAGTGTTGGACTTCTGGCCCACTAAACTGTCAGAGGATAAATCTGTGTTGTTTTCAGGCACTAAGTTTGGGGTGATTACTTACAATGGACAAACAGTATGAATATATCATATAAATTTCCTCTAGTTCATTTAAAGCTGAATTTTGTGAAGGCGATCAAGGTTCAAGGGTTCAAGGGTTCAAGATCCTCAGGGGGTTCCTTGCCCTTCCTCACCCCTTAGCCACTGAAGTCTGGTCATTGGTCCCACCATGCCTCTGAAACCTCTTACACATCAATTGCCCCCCTGCCAACAAGTCAAGGAGACACTGCTCCCTCTGTGTCTTTTACTCAAAATTTGACACTGTTGGCCATTTCTGTGTGCTAGAAATGCCTGCTATCGCAGCTTTCCTGAAACCACCCGTGTGTTTTGTTCTTACCTCCCTCGTCATCCTTGTAGTTCTGTGTAGCTGCTGCTTGTCCTTGACCCAGCCCCTAAGAATCGACACGAGGGTCTGGTCTTGCAAGGAGCCTCATCTCTTCTCATTCTATCCACTTTCCCCCGGATTTGTCACCCATCTCCTTGGCTTCCATATGACAGTGGAAACCTAGCCTAAATCTTTTGTTCAAATATCCTTGCTGACTTTCGAAGCTAAATGTATATTCAGCAATCTACATCAAACTCAGCGAGTCCAATGATAAACTCATTTTCTCCCCCCCAAATTCCCTTTGTTTTACATAGAACATTATTGTCCGCCCTGCAACGTAAGTCAGAAACCTGAGATTATCTTGTCTCTCCTCCTCCCCCAGATCTCACCACTCACATCTCTCCATCCGCTCGGCTCATCCTGGTAGGCCACCTTCATCCACCTGAATTATTGCCAGAGCTAAAGCCATCCCTCGGAAATCAAAATGCCATCACTCTTCATAAAACACTCTAACATCCTCAGGAATAAACTCCAAGCTTCACACTTCAGGAATGGTGTCACCTTGTCCCCCTTCCTGTCTAGCATCCTCTTCTCCCCTGCTTGACCTCTTTGTTCAGACATTCCCCCGCTACACCCTTTCTACCTAAGACGTTGCAAACTGCTTTAGCTGTCTAAACGTGCCATGCTGGGCCAGAGAGAGACCTCAGCAGTGAAGGCGCTTGCCTGCGAAGTCTAGCGACCCTGGTTTGATTCCTCTGTGCCCACGTAAAGCCAGATGCACAAGGTGGCGCATGCATCTGGAGTTTGTTTGCAGTGGCTGGAGGTCCTGGTGTGCCCATTCTCTCTCTCTCTCTCTCTCTCTCCATGCATGCAAATAAATAAACATTTTAAATGCACCATGTTTCTTCTTGTCTAAGAGTATTCACACACGGGTTTTTCTCCTCCTGGTCCTTCTCCTCCTCCTCCTTCGTTTTTTAAAATTTTTTTATTATTTTATTTTATTTTTGGATAGAGACACAGAGAGAGATAGACAGAGAGGGAGAGGGAGACAGATAGAGATGGGCGTGCCAGCAGCCTCTCAGCTACTGTGAACGAAATCCAGATGTGAGTGCCCCCTTGTGGTCAAGTGCGGCATTGCGCCCTTGCCTCACTTTGCATCTGGCTAAATGTGGGACCTGGAGATTGAAACCGCTGGAGATTGGAACCAGCGTTCTTAGGCTTAGCAGGCAGGCGCCTTAACCACTAAGCCATCTCTCCAGCCCTCCTTCGTGTTTTTTTTCTTTTTTCACCACACAGTGGGACCAGCTAAGTCTTCCCCACACACAAGTCACAGCTTAGCTGTTGCTATGGTACCAATCTTCCTTCAGCATCCCGAACTCCATCTGGAAAACTAACCCTCGTTTTCTTTGTGTCTTTCTGGCTAGATGGCAAATCCTGATGCCATCTGCCACTGAAGGGAGTCAGTCCCTCTCTGCTTATGATATGGTGCAAGCAGGTAGATGAGTGGAGACTGTCCACCAGATGGTCTTTCTTGCAGGGCTCATAGCAGCAAGATGAAACAATTGGAACTTCCTCCAGGCCCCTGGTAGGACTTGGACCAGAGTGCTCTGGCTGTCCATGGGTTCCTACTTCACAACCTTTCAGAACCGCCTTGATTTCTGTTTGCTTCCTCAGCTGTTCAGTTTGCACCCAGCACCCTTTGCAGAGTTGGTTTCTAGCAGCACCTCACTTCTAAGGTTCCCTAAACTGGAATGAAACCTCCACTATAGGTGTACCCTCATCAGAGACCTTACTAATATTTATGAAACGTCATTTTACTTCTCTCTGGAAGACACATTGATAGAAATATTTCGTTAGAATAAAACTGAGAAGATAGGCTTTTAAAAAAAAAAGACCTAAAGGCTGGAGAGATGGCTTCGTAGTTAAGGCGCTTGCCTGGAAAGCTTAAGGACCCAGTTTTGATTCCCCAGGACCCACATAAGCCAGATGCACAAGGTAGTGCATGCATTTGGAGTTTGTGTGCAGTGGCTGGAGGCCCTGGTGTACCCATTCTCTTCTCCTTCTCTCTCTCTCTTTCCCTCCATCCCTCTTTTTCTTCCAAATAAATGAATAAACTTTTTAAAAGTGATTTTAAAAAGTACTAAAAGAATAGCAATGTGAGTTTGAGGCCAGCCTGAGACTACATAGTGAATTCTAGGTCAGCCTGGGCTAGAGCGAGACCCTACCTTGAAAAAGAGTGAGTGAGGGAGAGAAAGGGAGAGAAAGAGCTGGAGAGATGGCTTAGTGGTTCTTGCCTACAAAGCCTAACGACCCGGGTTTGGTTCCCTAGGACCCACATAGAGCTAGAAACACAGGTGACACATGTGTCTGGAGTTCGTTTACAGTGGCTAGAGGCCCTGGCGTGCCTGTACTTCTGTGTGTGTGTGTGTCTTTCTCTCTGTTTATATTTCTGTATATATATATCTCCATCCATCCATCCACAGGGGCATATGAAGCTTTACCTAAAATTCTAGCATTCCTGTTGCATGAATTATGGAAAGAAAGGGAAAAGAGAGCAAGGTCGGGATAATATTTGAATAATATTTGAAAACTGCCTAAATTTTACAAGAGACATAAAGCCACAAATTCTCAATGAACTCTCAACAGGCCAAATGCAAAGAAACCCACACTAGACATGTCGTAGCCAAGCTGCTGAAAGCTACAGCCAGAGTCTTGGGAGCCAGGAGAGCTCCGCCCGCGATCTCACGTGCAGAGGGCAGGGAATTCGGGTGACAGCAGGCTCGTGCCAGGAGCCGTGGAGGAAGTGGCGCGATGTTTCGAGGGCTTACAGAAGGGGAGTGTCACCCAAAGGCCCAGTTTTAGTGAAAATATTGTTCAGAAATGAATAAAAATGGAAGAACTTGTCTCCAGCAGACACAGACTACAAGAATGGCTGAAGGACCTTCTCCCCGCACAGAGATAAGGGACATCAGAATAAAGAACACACCAAGCAGAGGGCAAGCAGGGCACTCGGGTTCTGTCATGCTTCCTTTTTTAAACTTTTATTTATTTGCATGAGGCAAGGCCTCTAGCTGCTGCAAATGAACACCAGATCTTGCACCACTTTTTGCATCCTGCTTTCATGATTGGCTTGGAGATTGAACCTGGGCTGGCAGGCTTTGCATGTAAGCACCTGTAACTGCTGAGCCATCTTCTCAGCCCCTATGAGTTTTCTACATTATATTTTCCATTTAATTTTAAATGTCTGATGTGGTTCTAGATGTATAGAGAGAAACCAAGACAATTTTGTTAAATGAGTTAGGTTAGAAGACATAAAAAAGGGATATTTAAAAATATTTTTTATTTATTTGCGAGAGAGAGAGAGAGAAGCGGCTAAGGGTGGAATGGGGGTAGGGATAAGGGGGGTGCTAGGGTCTCCAGCCTCTGAAATGAATTCCAAATGCATGTGCCACTTTGTGCATCCTGCTTTATGTGCGTACTGGAGAATTGAACTGGGGTCCTTTGGCTTTGTTGGCAAGTGCCTTAGCCGCTGAGCCATCTCTCCAGCCCGAGGAAGGGCTAGTTTCATGCTTTACTCAAAGCAGTAACATTTTACTACTCATGCTGTGATAACTTTTATGTACTAGACAACTGAAAAACTTATACAAGGAGATGCGCTCAAGCACCTTCTAGATATGTCAAAATGGAGTGCCAAAAAGCGGATCCAATAACCTGTAAGGTTTCAGGGAAAAGAAAACGTGGAAATGCAAAACATGAAGTAGCAGACTTAAGTCTTAGCATATCAATAACTATGCTAAAGGTAAATCAGCTTAACACGCCAGCTGGAAGACTGAGATTGGCAGAATGGGCTTAAAACGATGATACAAGTATATGCTGCATGCAAGACACTTCATAATAATGGCGTGCCTAAAGTAAAAGCAAAAGGATGGAAAACAGATGCAAATTAATATGAATATCAGATAAAATAAGCTTAGTTGACCAGAGACAAAAGGTGTCTTATAAGGGTCAAAATGTCAATCCACTGAGAAGACAAAACCATCCTAAAGAGATGCCCAACACAACAGAAGTGTGCAATTGTACAGCAGACCCTGAAAAACTGGAGAGGAATTGACGTAGCCGCCATTGTAGCTAAAGGCTGCATTAACCTTCCTGCAACAGTCAATAGACAGCGAGACAAAAGCTAAACAAGAATACAGAAGAACTCATCCGTCCCGTGGACTATGAGGCTGCCATCGCATTTAGCCTGGAGAGCTGGCTTAGTGGTTAAGCACTTGCCTGTGAAGCCTAAGGACCCCAGTTCAAGGCTCGATTCCCCAGGACCCACGTAAGCCAGATGCACAAGGTGGGGCATGCATCTGGAGTTCATTTGCAATAGCTGGAGGCCCTGGCGCACCCATTCTTTCTCTCTCTGCCTCTTTCTCTCTCTCTCTGTCTGTCTCTCTCAAATAAATAAATAAAAATAAACAAAAAGGAAAGAAAGAAAGAAAGAAAGAAAGAAAGAAAGAAAGAAAGAAAGAAAATACACTAGTCAACAACAGCAGAGAATCTTTGAAATAACAGAGGAACAGGGACCATGATGGGCTCTATACTGGGCCATAAAACAAACCTGAAAAAGTTAAAAAGAGGGTCTGGAGAGAAATGGTTTAGTGGTTAAGGTGCTTGCTTGCGACCCACATAAACCAGATGCACAAGATGGCGCATGCATCTGGAGTCCATTTGCAGTGGCTGGAGGTGGAGCGCCCATTCTCTGTCTATCTGCCCCTTCTCTCAAATAAATAAAGTATTTAAAACAATAAAACAAATGACTCATTCAAGCAGGCACTATGACACAGTGGAATTCTGATTTGTTTTAATTTATTTTGTTTTATTTTAATGGTATTTGCATACTACACAAACATTCTACTTCACAGTTCTATTCTCATCCCAAAGCAGTAGAGGCCCAAGAGGAACTTTCAACCGGAATAAAGAATACTCTAAGCTAGGGGAAATGCACTGTATTAAATATATAAGGTCTTATCTACATGGTGTGACTACAGAACTAATAAAGTATTCTCTAAATAAAAGAAAAAAAGAGCCGGGCGTGGTGGCGCACGCCTTTAATCCCAGCACTGGGAGGCAGAGGTAGGTGCATCGCCGTGAGTTTGAGGCCACCCTGAGACTACATAGTGAATTCCAGGTCAGCCTGGGCTAGAGTGAGACCCTACCTCGAAAAAAAAAAAAAGAGAGAGAGAGAGAGAATACTGTAAGCTACATGTTAAATTGGTGGCGCACAGCTAACACAATGTTGAGAGGGAAATTTGTAGCCTTAACAGGCAAATTAGAAAAGAAGAAATTTCTCAACCAAGAGTCATATTCTGGAGACGGAGAAAATCTGTGTATCAAAGAGCTGTATGTTTAGAAAAGGCAGCATCTTTAACAACCCGCTGGCAAAATGAACAGAATCAGATACAACTATCAACACTCTGGTGACACACAGGATGTAGTGGAGAACTTCCAGATATTAGACCAATGTGAGAAAGCAACACAGAAACTATATGTACCCAAATAAAGGTGCCAACATACACAAGAGATCCTTTAAAACACCTTAAAACCATGACAACTCAATATGAACTGAAAAAAACCTTATTCTTCTTTTTTTTTTTTTTTTTTTTTGGTTTTGCAAGGTAGGGTCTCACTCTGGTCCAGGCTGACCTGGAATTCACTATGTAGTCTCAGGGTGGCCTCGAACTCTCAGCGATCCTCCTACCTCTGCCTCTGAAGTGGTGGAATTAAAGGCGTGCACCACCACGCCTGGCAGAAAACCTTATTCTTTTGTTTTTCAAGGTAGGGTCTCACTCTAGACCAGGCTGACCTGGAAATCACTCTGTAATCTCAGTCTGGCCTCAAACTCACAGCGATCCTCCTACCTCTGCCTCTGAAGTGGTGGAATTAAAGGCATGCGTGACCACACCTGGTGAAAATTATTTTTAATGGATTTATTCTAATTGTACATATTTGTAGAGTACAGTGGGACACGAATTAGATCACTCAAACAGCTCTGTAATTATTAAGGAGATTTAATTGGTAATTTAAAAATTCCCTAAAATAGGACTAGAGAGATGGCTTAGCAATTAAGGCACTTGCCCACAAAGGCAAAGGACCCAGGTTTGATTCCCCAGTACCCACGTAAAGCTGGGTGCACACAGGGACACACATCTGGAATTCATTTGCAGTGGGAAGAGGGTAGTGGGTAGAGTGGGTGTGTCCATTCTCTCTGTCTTTCTCTATCTGCCTTTCCCTCTCCTCTCCCAAATAAAGACATAAATAAAGTCAGGAGTGGTGGCTTATGCCTTTAATACCAGCACTGGGAAGGCAGAGATAGAATGATTGCCGAGAGTTCAAGGCCACCCTGAGACTATATCGTGAATCCCAGGTCAGCCTGGGCTAGAGTGAAACCCTACCTTGAAAAATAAACAAACAAAATAATAATAATAAAAAATATTTTAAAATTCCCTAAAATGTATCTCCAATGTGCAAATAGTTTGATTTAAAATTTTACCAATTATTTATAAGAATACAAATCACACACATTCTTCCAGAAACCAGAAGACAAAGCAAATCCTCTTTCTTTCTTTCTTTCTTTCTTTCTTTCTTTCTTTCTTTCTTTCTTTCTTTCCTCTTCCTTTCTCCCTTTCTTTCTCTCTTTCTTTCTCTCTCTCTTTCTTTCTTTCTTTCCTCTTCCTTTCTCCCTTTCTTTCTCTTTCTTTCTTTCTTTCTTTCTTTCTTTCCTCTTCCTTTCTCCCTTTCTTTCTCTCTCTCTCTCTCTCTCTTTCTTTCTTTCCTCTTCCTTCCTCTCTTTCTTTCTTTCCTCTTCCTTTCTCTCTCTCTTTCTTTCTTTCCTCTTCCTTTTCTTTCTTTCTTTCCTCTTCTTTCTTTCTTTCTTTCTTTCTTTCTTTCTTTCCTTCCTTCCTTCCTTCCTTTCTTTCTTTCTTTCTTTCTTTCTTTCTTTTCTTTCTTTCCTTCTTTCTTTCTTTCTTTTTTTTTCTTTCTTTCTTTCTTTCTTTCTTTCTTTCTTTCTTTCTTTCTTTCTTTCTTTCTTTCTTTCATAGAAATAGGCAGAGAGAGGGAGGGCAGAGAGAGAGAATAAGCTGCCAGGGCTTCCAGCCACTGCAAATGAACTCCAGACACATGTGTCACCTTGTGCATCTGGCTTATGTGGGTCCTGGGGAATCGAACCAGGGTCCTTAGGTTTCTCAAGCAAGCACCTTAACCGCTAAGCCATCTCTTCAGCCTACAAATCCTCCGTGCTTACACGAGGATGAAACATAGCCTTTGTAGTTTACAAAGTGAGTACATTCTGTGCTTGCACAAGGATGAAACTGCCTGACATGGTTCTCAGAAATGGATCCACATTAGTTGCCTAGTGGTCTTTTAAAAAATACATTTTTTATTTATGAGAGAAAGAATGAATATGGGCACGCCAGGGCCTCCAACTACTGCAAATGAACTCCAGATGCATGGACCACCTTGAGCATCCTTGCATGGGTACTAGGGAATTGAACCTGGGTCCTTTGGCTCTACAGACAAGTGTCTTGACCACTAAGCCATCTCTCCAGCTCCTTTGGTGAGGCATAGCTAATCTAACTTCCAAAGTCACCCAATTTCGATTTTTGTAGGCAGAGCCTACAAAGAATGAGCATAGTTCTCAACAAAAATCGAAAGTTAATCTTCCTGACGTGAAATGCCCGCTGTCCCCGACCTCACAGAGGCTGCTGTTTTGCGCACAAGACTTGCACCATACTGGGCCATTAACATTCTGTCACGGATGATGGAGGAGGGCGAAAAAACCCGCATGAAAATACAAGAGGAACTGGTTGAAAAGAAGACGGGGGTCGGTGAAAGGAGCACGAAAGGGCAGGACCAAGCAAGAACACAGGAAGGGACTATGGTCAGAACACATTCTGCATATGTGTGGAAATTGTCAGAAATAGAAAGTTATAGTTACTATGCCCTATAAACACTCCCGAAAGTAATTCTTGTTGTTCCCCAGCCAGCGAACATTCCTTGCCGGCCTGTGTTCCTCTGTGCAGTAGGAATCTTGACTCAGTGTGGCCAACAGCTTCTCACCTCCCACCGAGGGGATGGACGTTTGAAGCTGTAACTCGGGCCTGCAGTGAGGAAGGGCAGAGTATGACATGCTCACGACAACATCCGCTGTCGCCTTTCCATCTCACTCGCGTGGTGCCATCTGCTACCAACTTAATGAGAGAAAAAGAGAGCGAGAGATCCTTTCTGGAAACCAACTCCAGGCCCCGAGAGATTCTCCGAGTTCCCAGCTTCCATGGCCCCATGGTTATTACCTGAAGAAGGACTTGATGGGTGTGTCAGAGCCTGACATGCCTGCTGTGGTTGGAATATCTGTCCCTGCCTCAGAAAAGTCACAGGAAGAGCTAAACCCCAGGCGATGGGATCAAGCCATGAGGAATCCACCCTGAGTGCTGGCATAAAAGAGCCTGGTGGTATACTTGTAGAAGGCATTTCTTTTTCTTCCCTCCTTTCTTTCTCTTTCTTTCTTTCTTTCTTTCTTTCTTTCTTTCCTCTTCCTTTCTCTCTCTCTTTCTTTCTTTCCTCTTCCTTCCTCTTTCTTTCTTTCTTTCTTCCTCTTTCTTTCTTTCTTTCTTTCTTTCTTTCTTTCTTTCTTTCTTTCTTTCTTTCTTTCTTTCTTTCTTTCTTTCTTTCTTTCTTTCTTTCTTTTCCTCTTTCTTTCTTTCTTTCTTTCTTTCTTTCTTTCTTTTCTTTCTTTCTTTCTTTCCTCTTTCTTTCTTTCTTTCTTTCTTCTTTCTTTCTTTCTTTCTTTCTTTCTTTCTTTCTTTCTTTCTTTCTTTCTTTCTTTCATAGAAATAGGCAGAGAGAGAGGGAGGGCAGAGAGAGAGAATAAGCTGCCAGGGCTTCCAGCCACTGCAAATGAACTCCAGACACATGCATCACCTTGTGCATCTGGCTTATGTGGGTCCTGGGGAATCGAACCTGGGTCCTTAGGTTTCTCAAGCAAGCACCTTAACCGCTAAGCCATCTCTTCAGCCTACAAATCCTCCGTGCTTACACGAGGATGAAACATAGCCTTTGTAGTTTACAAAGTGAGTACATTCTGTGCTTGCACAAGGATGAAACTGCCTGACATGGTTCTCAGAAATGGATCCACATTAGTTGCCTAGTGGTCTTTTAAAAAATACATTTTTTATTTATGAGAGAAAGAATGAATATGGGCACGCCAGGGCCTCCAACTACTGCAAATGAACTCCAGATGCATGGACCACCTTGAGCATCTTTGCATGGGTACTAGGGAATTGAACCTGGGTCCTTTGGCTCTACAGACAAGTGTCTTGAACACTAAGCCATCTCTCCAGTTCCTTTGGTGAGGCATAGCTAATCTAACTTCCAAAGTCACCCAATTTCGATTTTTGTAGGCAGAGCCTACAAAGAATGAGCATAGTTCTCAACAAAAATCGAAAGTTAATCTTCCTGACGTGAAATGCCCGCTGTCCCCGGCCTCACAGAGGCTGCTGTTCTGCGCACAAGACTTGCACCATACTGGGCCATTAACATTCTGTCACGGATGATGGAGGAGGGCGAAAAAACCCACATGAAAATACAAGAGGAACTGGTTGAAAAGAAGACGGGGGTCGGTGAAAGGAGCACGAAAGGGCAGGACCAAGCAAGAACACAGGAAGGGACTATGGTCAGAACACATTCTGCATATGTGTGGAAATTGTCAGAAATAGAAAGTTATAGTTACTATGCCCTATAAACACTCCCGAAAGTAATTCTTGTTGTTCCCCAGCCAGCGAACATTCCTTGCCGGCCTGTGTTCCTCTGTGCAGTAGGAATCTTGACTCAGTGTGGCCAACAGCTTCTCACCTCCCACCGAGGGGATGGACGTTTGAAGCTGTAACTCGGGCCTGCAGTGAGGAAGGGCAGAGTATGACATGCTCACGACAACATCCGCTGTCGCCTTCCATCCTCACTCGCGTGGTGCCATCTGCTACCAACTTAATGAGAGAAAAAGAGAGCGAGAGATCCTTTCTGGAAACCAACTCCAGGCCCCGAGAGATTCTCCGAGTTCCCAGCTTCCATGGCCCCATGGTTATTACCTGAAGAAGGACTTGATGGGTGTGTCAGAGCCTGACATGCCTGCTGTGGTTGGAATATCTGTCCCTGCCTCAGAAAAGTCACAGGAAGAGCTAAACCCCCCAGGCGATGGGATCAAGCCATGAGGAATCCACCCTGAGTGCTGGCATAAAAGAGCCTGGTGGTATACTTGTAGAAGGCATTTCTTTTTCTTCCTTCCTCCTTCCCTCCTTCCCTCCCTCCCTCCCTCCCTCCCTTTCTTTCTTTCTTTCTTTCTTTCTTTCTTTCTTTCTTTCTTTCTTTCTTCTTCCCTCCCTCCCTCCCTCCCTCTCTCTCTTTCTTTTCTTTCCTTTCTTTCTTTCTTTCTCTTTTCTTTCTCTTTCTTTCTTTCTCCTTTCCTCCCTCCCTCCCTCCCTCCCTCTCTCTCTTTCTTTTCTTTTCTTTCTTTTCTTTCTTTTCTTTCTTCTCTTTCTTTCTTTCTTTCTTTCTTTCTTTCTTTCTTTCTTTCTTTCTTTCTTTCTTTCTTTCTCCTTTCCTCCCTCCCTCCCTCCCTCTCTCTCTCTCTTTCTTCCCTCCCTCCCTCCTTCCCTCCCTCCCTCTTTCTTTCTTTCTTTCTTTCTTTCTTTCTTTCTTTCTTTCTTTCTTTCTTTCTTTCTTTCCTTCTTGAAGGCATATCTTGAGTCGTGCCCATTATGTGATTTCTTTCTAGATTTCCTCTCAAGACACGGGAGAGGTTACAGTTCAGCCCATGCAGGATTTTGACTCATCTTCCAACGGCTTCGTCCAGTCTCAGAATAGAATCTACTGAAACAAAGGGTGCTAGCGAACTGCTGCAATAAATAAAACCATGAAATGAAGTGACCAGGGATAAAGATTAGCTCAAGTCTTTCTGTTTCAAAGATCAGTTTCTTTGCTATTGGCATAGAGAGGGCCACTGCGATGAATCCAGGAGAAACGGGTAGCAAGGTCACCATCTGAGAATGAAGTTAGTACAAAGCACACACACACACACACACACACACACCCACACACAAAGACACACCCCCACACGCCCACACAGAGACACCCCCCACAGAGACACACACACACACACACCCCACACAGAGACACACACACACATACACTACAGACTAATCTCACTTGCGAACAGCACAACAACAACTCTGAATAAAACATGTGCAAACAGAAAGCATATGAAAATATTAATATTGCATGACAAAAGGAATTTAAGTCAAGAATGTGAGGGTGCTCCAATATTTGTGTATACTAATCAATTTTAAGTTAATGGAGCAAACAGGAAAATCAAATGACCATGTTCATGAATTTTTTCTGAGAAGATTCAACACCTATTCTTTTTTAAACTTTTTTTTGGGGGGTGGGTCTGCAGGTTATCACTTAACAGTTAAGGCACTTGCCTGCAAAGCCAAAGGACCCAGGTTCAATTCCCCAGGACCCATGTAAGCCAGATGTACAAGGTGGCACATGTATCTGGAGTTTGTTTGCAGTGGCTGGAGGCTCTGGTCTGCCTATCCTCTCTCTCTCCTGCCCCCCCCCCAACCCTTTCTCTCTGTCAAATATATTTTTATTAATTTTTTTTTAAAAAACAAAATGTTTTAAAATGTTTTTATGAGAGAGAGAGCAAGGGCAAGAGAGAGAGAGAGTTGGTATGCCAGGGCCTCCAGGTCCTGCAGTGTAACTCAACGTGTGCACCACCTTGTGCGCGCGTGCAACCTTATGCATGCATCACCTGGTGCGTCTGGCTCGTGTGGGTTCTGAGGAGTGGAATGTGGATCCTTAGGCTTTGTAAGTAAGTGCCTTAAATTCTACGCCATCTCTCCAGCCCCTCAGCTCCTCAGCTCTTTATGACAGAGAAAAGGGCCTAGGAGATGGTTCACTGGGTACAATACATGCCATCCAAGCATGAATACCTGAGTTTGGACGCCGACCACTCATGCTAATGCTGAGCATGGCAGCATGCCTTGTAATCCCAGCCCTGGTGAGGTAGACACAGGGGAGTCTTGAGGGTGTTCAGGCTAGCCAGTCTACTTAGGTTCAGTATGAGACTGTTTCCAAAAATAAGGTGGGCTGCAGAGATGGCTCAGCAGTTAAGGTGCTTGCCTGCGAAGCCTAAGGACCCAGGTTCAACTCTCCAGATCCCACATACGCCAGACACACAAAGGTGAGGCAAGCACAAGGTCGCACATGCCCACTAGGTGGCACAAGCATCTGGAGGTTGAGTGCAGTGGCTGAGGCCCTGGCGTGCCAATTCTCTCTCTCTCTCTCTCTCTCTCTCTCTCTGTCTCGCTTTCTCCAAAATGAAAAAAATGGTGGAGAGTGACTGGGGAAGACATCTGGGTAGATATATAGCTTCCTTACACACTTGCACACACATGCATGGTCAACCCACACATACATGAACCCATACACATAAATTCATACCATGCACATTAAAAACATTTTAAATATTTTTCTCAGGCTGGAGAGATGTCTTAGCGGTTAAGGCGCCTGCCTGCTAAGCCTAAGAGCACTGGTTCCAATCTCCCACAAATGCAAAGTTCCACTTGACCACAAGGGGGCGCACACCAGGTCCCATCTCTATCTGTCTTCCCCTCCCTCTCTCTGTCTCTCTGTGATGGTTAAGTTTGTGTCAACTTGATTTGTTTAGGAATCCACAGACATTCCTCATAAGTGTGTTTCTGAGGCTGCCTCTAGGAAGGATTAACTAAAGGAAGAATCCTTCCCCAGGGTAAGCCTTCCCCAGAGTGGGCGGCCCAGAGTGGGCGGCCCCTCTTGGAGGAGGGGCTGGTTGATAAAAAGGAGCTCTGGGAAGAAAGGCTCTCTCTCTCCCACCTGGCTGCGGTGCTACTAGCTGCTTGGTGTTTTCCGCTTGGTACCTGCTGCTTGGTGTTGCTGCTGTCCAGTGTGGACTGAAGACCAGGGTGGACTGAAGAGCAGCGTCTCTCCAGGAAGCCTCCAGGCCTTCAGTGCCGGATTGGGACTGCTGAGGCCTCCAGCCTGCACTGAGCAGCTACCGGGTTTCTTCACTCCGGACCTGCAACCTCTATTTCTGGACTGTCTAATCCAATAAATCCCCCGATTCATTCTGTCCATTCTCTCTGTCTAATCTCTCTCTGTCTCTCTCCAAAAAAGTAAATAAAATAATAAAAAAATTAAAAAAATATTTTTCTCAAAACAAGAATCATAGATATTGCCTTATTATGCAAAATCTAGCTTGATATTTACTAGGAAAACAGGAGAAGAAAACTTATTAAAACCAGGAGCCAGGAAAGGACACTTTGACACTAGTGTGTTTTATCATAGTTGTGCATGTGTATGTGTGTGTAATTAGAGAAGAGAAAGAAGTTAGTAATTTAGAAGTTGGAATAAAAGACATGAAATCATAGTTATTAGTAGATGCCATGACTGACTCAAATATATGGGAGAGTAAATTAAAATATTGTTATAGTCAGAAAATTCAGTAGGGTAACAACAAAAATCCATACAAAGCCCACTGGCCTGGGTTAAATTCCCTAGCAACCATGTAAAGCCAGATGCAAAAAGTGGCACATGTATCTGGCATACAAACACGCATGCACGTACACACACAAAATACATAAACTCATTAAAAATATGGGCTGAGAGATGGCTCAGTGTTAAAGGCACTAGCCTGCAAAGCCTAAGGACCAGGGTTTGATTCCCCAGTGCCCATGTAAAGCCAGATGCACAAAGTGGCACATGCATCTGGAGTTCACCTGCAGTGGCTGGAGGCCCTGGTGTACCCTGTCTGTCTCTCTCCTCTCTTTATCTCTCTCCGCTTGTAAATAAATAAAATTATTTTTAAAATGCAAAATGGATTGTTTTGGAAGAAGACAGGCGAATTCTAAAATTTATATGGAAAAAGAATCCTAGGAATCTAGGAAAATTCTGAAATTAAAAAAAAAAAACACTATATTTGGGACTGTTTCTACTCCATAGGAAAATTCAAAACGATGTGACACTGGACTGAAAGAGATAGACGAAGGGAAACTCAGCCTAAAGAGACCTTGAAACGCAGAGGAATGTGTTGTGTGATCAACGTGGCTTTTGAAACCAGTGGGTGGCCTGATAATGGGTTGACAGGAGCCCACTACAACCTCCATGCTCTCATCTGCTCCGTTACAGAGGTCCTGGCAGGAAGCCAGCGCACTACACTCCCAGATTTTGTCAGCAGTGGTCGTCAGCTAGGTTCTGCAACTGAGAGAGAGGTGCTCAGTGGTCGGGACAGGGTGCAGGGGCAAAGGGGAGCTGCACTTCTGATTCCCAGGCTGCTTCTGGCAAGGAGCTGAGGGAGGCCGCCTCAGGGGCAGATTGTCTGGTCACTGCAGCATCTGTGAGAAAGGTAGTGGTCCCAGTAGTATTTTTAAAGTGCAAGACCCTGGCCTGCTGCCCCAAGCATCCATGCCTGCCGATGCTGTCAAGGGTTCATCTTGGGGCTGGAGGGATGGCTTAGTGGTTTAAGGCATTTGCCTGCAAAGCCGAAGGACCCAGGTTCGATTCCCCAGGACCCACGTTAGCCAGATGCACAAGGTGGTGCATGTGTCTGGAGTTCGTTTGCAGTGGCTGGAGGCCCTGGCACGTCCATATTCATTCTCTCTCTCTCTCCTCTCCCTCTTTTTCTTTGTCAAATAAATAAATAAAAATAAATTTAAAAAACAGTTCAGCTGGGAGCACTAGCTGGTGGGGCCCAGCCCCAAGGCACTAGCACTCTGATCATTACACCCCGTCCTCTTGGCTTCCTCATCCTTTTGAAAGTCTTTCTCACAAATTCTTTTTTTTTGAAAAATATTTAATTTATTTATTTGAGAGAGAGAGAAAGAGGTAGAGAGGGGGGGGGAGAAAGAGAGAGAGAGAATGGGCACGCCAGGGCCTCCAGCCACTGCAAATGAACCCCAAATGCATGTGCCACCTTGTGCATCTGGCTTATGTGGGTCCTGGGGAATCGAACCGAGGCCCTTTGGCTTTGCAGGCTGCCCTCTTTCTCATGAATTCTTTGTATTAAATTATTTTTTGAAACATCCAGAGTACTTTTAGATTTCCACATAGGATACTAGCTTAGTTAAGGAGAAAATATTTCTGGGTTTTTGTTTGTTTGTTTGTTTTGTTTTTCAAGCTAGGGTCTCACTCTAGCCCAGGCTAACCTGGAATTCACTATGTAGTCTCACAGTTATCCTCCTACCTCCGCCTCCCCACTGCCGGGGATTAAAGGCGTGTGCCACCATGCCCAGCAACAATTCTTGAGTGATGATACTGGTGAAATATTTGATCCGTCTCAGAGCGGGGGATGTTTGATTCCCTACTTCACACTTTATACTAAAATATATCGATATCAGACAATCACAATGACAGTGAAGGAGATAAATCAAAACAAAATAGAAGAAACCATAGTGTATTTTAAAACAATCTCAGAGCACTGAATGTATTTCAAAGATCTAACGTGCCCCAGATAACAGGAACATTTGAAATTTTAATTTCATTTTTTAAAGTCGGCATAAAGAATAAATCCCACTGCTCAGGAAGTCTGTAACAGGAAAAATATTTGACTGCATTGCCATAGACAAACGCCAACATGCCAGCAGTCAGGTGTCTTTCCTCAGTTGCTCTGCACCTTATTTTATTTATTTATTTATTTATTTTTGGTTTTGCGAGGTAGGGTCTCACTCTGGTCCAGGCTGACCTGGAATTCACTATGTAGTCTCAGGGTGGCCTGGAACTCTCAGCGATCCTCCTACCTCTGCCTCCCGAGTGCTGGGATTAAAGGCGTGCGCCACCACGCCCGGTTTGCACCTTATTTGTGAAGACAGGGTTTCTCACTGAAGTTAGAAATTACTACTGGGCCAAACTAGCCAGTGAAGATCGACGTGCCTCTAGCTCCCAGCTCTGGGATTAACGGCAGAGGCCGCCGTGTTCAGTCTCCACACGGATGTTGTGGATCATGAGTCAGGTTCTCAGACTTGTATGGCAGGCAGCTTTGGCCCACCGCGCCATCTCCCCGGCACGTGCTGTTTGGAGGCAGGATTAAGCATGGCCTCTTCTGGCCCCAGACTCACTATGTAAGTTAAGACTGGCCTTGAACTCCTGATTGTCCTATAGATGCACTCCTATATCCAGCTTTTTAAATAGGCAAAACAAAACAATATCAAAACATCCCAGGATTCAGCTAGCGAAGCCCTCTGATGCTGGGATTTTTGTTGTCGTTGCTTGGGAAGTTTCTGATTGTTAATTCAACCTCCTTAACTACTATTGGTCTGATCAAATTTATTCCATCACGATTCAGTCCTGGTAGATTGTATATAACTAGGAATAGATCCATATCATCTATGTTATTTAAGTGGCTGGCACATGAATTTTTAAGTTTTTATGTTTTTTAAATTATTTTATTTATTTTTGGAGAGAGACACAGAGAGAGACAGACAGAGAGGGAGAAGGAGACAGAGAATGAGCGCGCCAGCAGTCTCTCAGCTGCTGTGAACGAAATCCAGATGCGTGTGCCCCCTTGTGGTCAAGTGCGGCATTGCACCCTTGCGTCACTTTGCATCTGGCTAAACGTGGGACCTGGAGATTGGAACCAGGTTCTTAGGCTTAGCAGGCAGGCGCCTTAACGGATAAGCCATCTCCCCAGCCCAAGTTTTTTTGTTGCTGAAAATGAATGCCAGATGTTTGAGCTGTTGTTCGCATCTGGTTTTCGTGGGTGGCTTGGGAATTGAATCCTGGGCCTTCAGGCTTTGCAGGCCTGTCTTTAACTACTGAGCCATCTCTACAGCCCCAGAATGTTTTTTTTTTTTTTTTCAAGGTAGGGTCTTGCTCTAGCCTAGGCTGACCTGGAGGTCACTATGTATCTCAGGGTCACCTTGAACTCATGGTGAACCTCTGATTTCTGCCTCCCAATGCTGGGATTAAAGGTGTGTGCCTCCACGCTCTGCTCTCAGTATATTTTAAAAAAACTTTTCTATTGACCATTTCCATAAATACAAATACTACACCATTGTGGTAATCCCTTCCCACTCCCCTCTATTTCTCCCCCTTCCAAATTCCCCTTCCATTGAATCTCTTCTTTCCAACGAGTCTCTCTTCTATTTTGATGTCATCATTTTCCCTCCCATTATGCAGATCTTGTGTGGGTCACTCAGCCACTGTGAGGGCATGAACATCAAGGTGACTCTGTCTGGATGACAGTATTGTAAGCACTCCTTCCCTTCTTTTGGCTCTTACATTCTTTCTGCAATGGTCTCGGAGCTTTGGAGGGTGGGATAGAGATGTCTCATTTAGTCTGAACTCTCTGCTGTCACTTCTCAGCATTTTCGTGAGTTTTGAGTCACCCACGTGGTCACCACCATCTGGAAAGAGAAGCTTCTCTAACCAAACCTGAGAGTAGCATTCACAGGTGGAGATAAACGTGTTTAGAGGATAGATTCGTGGGCATAATATAGCTATTTATCCAGACACCAGTGGTAGTTCCTTTTAGGGCTTATGATCTCATGGACTCATAGGCTTTTGATTGGGTTTTCAGTGCCAGGCAGGAATTCACTGTCATGGAGTGGGCCTCAGGTCCGATCAGAAAGCAGTGGTGTCTCCCACGACAGACATGCCACCATTGCACCGGCTGGCACACTTGGCTGCTGGCCAGCCATAGTGCTTCCAGGGCCCATTGCTGGTCAGCCTCTTATAACTAGGTTTATTTTTTCAGGATCAGTTGTAATGTCTCTTATTTCATTTCTGATTTTATTAACTTGGACTCTCCTCTTTGTTTCGCAGCTAATCTAGCTAACGTTCTGTGAGTTGTATTTGTTTTGGGAAGTGTGGGGTACGCTTATGCTCTTAACTGTGGTGGTGGAAGCATGGGCTTTGCGCATAGCCTGACTCATCAAGTTGTACACAATCCATTGCACAGCTATTTGCATATCAATAACACCTCAGTAAAGCTGTAACCTTCACATTGCACTTGCTCTCACCTTCACATTGTGGGCCAAAGCACCCAACCAAGAGCAGCTTGTGAGAAGCAAGGGTTTATTTTAGCTTACAGACTTCAGGGGAAGCTCCGTGATGGCAGAGGAAAACGATGGCATGAGCGGAGGCTGGACATCAGCTCCTGGACAACATTAGGTGGACAACAGCAACAGGAGAGTGTGCCAGACACTGGCAAGGAGAAGCTGGCTATGAAATCCATACACCCACCCCCAACAACACACCTCCAGCAAGGTTCCAATTCCTTAATTGCCACCAGCTGGGGATCAAGCGTTCAAAACCCATGAGTTTATGAGGGAACACCTAACTCAAACTACTGCAGTATCACTTATAATAAAGAAATTGCAGCTCACAATAAAAAAATCACAATAAATTCCATTTCTCCCTATCAGGTTACCAAAGATAGAAAAAGAAGTTGATAGTTCACTATGATGGCTTTTAAGTACATTTATGAATTCTTTGATAGACTTATAAAAATATTTTATTTAGTTAATTAGAAAGAGGCAGAGAGAGAGAGAGAAAGCAAGAGAGAGAGAGAGAGAGCAAGCGAGTGAGCAAGAGAGAGAATGGGTACACCAGGGCTCCAGTCACTGCAGACGAACTCCAGATGCATACACCACCTTGTGCATCTGGCTTATCTGGGTTCTGGGGAATTGAACCTGGGTCCTTAGGCTTTGTAGGCAAGCACCTTAACCATTAAGCCATTAAGCCCCAAATTCTTTGATATTCTTTTTTTGGGGGGGGGGTTGAGGTGGGGGTCTCACTCTACCTCAGGCTGACCTGGAATTCACTCTGTAGTCTCAGGGTGGCCTCGAACTCACAGCAATCCTCCTACCTCTGCCTCCCGAGTGCTGGGATTAAAGGCATGCGCCACCACGCCCGGCCTTCAAATTCTTTGACATTCTTGCTCTTCCTGGGGTGGGCCGGACTTCATCACTTGCTTCCTAAAATAGCAGGTAAGAAGCTTGTGATGTCTAAGACCAGATCTTGGAAGGCATCGCTGAGGTTTGAGGAGACGGCTTAGTGAGCAAACTCGGCGAGACTTGATTTTGGTTAACGAGCAAATGTAAAATGCTGGACCAGGTGGCACGTGCCTGTGATCCCTGTGCGAGGGTAGAGGAGACAGGAGGAGTCTCTAGAGCTCGCTGGCTAGCTAGTCCAGCTGCACTGGTGAGTTCTCGTTTCAGTGTGAGACCTTGTCTTGAACACACACACACACACAATGGCAGAGAGCACTTAAGGAAGACACCCATGTCATCCTCCAGCCTCCACACATATGTGCACCCACACATGTACAAATACACACAAGTGCTCACACGCACACACATCCCATTGCTGTGTTCCGCTTGCCCTCTCTCAGATCACTTCCTGTGGAGAAGGGCAATTGGGTTGTCACAAGAACACTTCAGAAGCCCAGGGAAGAAATCCACATGGGAAGAAACTGAGCTTTTTTAAAAATAAATTTATCTATTTACGAGAGAGAGAGAGAGAGAGAGAGAGAGAGAAGAGAGAATGAGCGTGGCAGGGCCTCCAGCCACTGCATACGAACTCAAGATGTAGGCACCATCTTGTGCATCTGGCTTTCCGTGGATACTGGTGAATCAAACCTAAGTCCTCTGCTTTTGCTGGCAAGCGCCCTAACTGCTAAGCCATCTCTCCAGCTGGAAACCGAGCTTTTTGGCAATCATGTGAAGGAGACGCTTGGAAGGTAGATTCCACCAACCCTGGTTCAGATTCAGGCGACCACACCCCTGGCCAGCTTTGTGAATGACGGTCAATAGAACCACCCAGCAAAGGTCCCTTCTTCACAGACACTGGGACACACAGTACATGTTCCAAGCTATTAAGGACTGCGGTAATTTGTTACGCAGCAATAGATAACTAAAGAACTTGCTGTGTGGTGAGTGTGCAGGAATAGGCCGACACCCTCATAAGCTGTTGGTAGGAATATAAATCAGATCAATTCCATGCAGACATCACTGGGTAACATGTATTACAGTGAAAGTGTAATTGTTCATTTAGAAATACTTCTAAAGATACACTCGCACAGGTGTGAAATGTGAATTAAGCAGTGGTATTTATCGTAGCCATTTTTGCATCGTAAAAAAGTTGGAAGCAATCTAAATGTGTCCTGTTATGGGGTGAGGTAAATAAATGAGGAGCATCCATACAATGGAATCCTAAGAATGGGCTGAAGAGACCCATGTAACTATAAAAAGTATAACGTGCTGCCTTTGTGGAATACAAAAGAAAAGAATATGAATAGATATACTGTGGATGGACACAAGAGGCTGATAACAGTGGGGGGAGAAGGGAATTGGTAGAGGGACAGGACTCTTTTGTCATTAATTTTATTTTGAGCCAGGGTCTCACTCTAGCTCAGGCTGACCTGGAATTCACTACATAGTCTCAGACTGGCCTCGAACTCATAGTGATCCTTCTACCTCTGTGCTGGGATTAAAGGTGTGCGCCCTCATGCCCAGCAGGAAAGAACTTTTCATGTATACCTTTTACTTATTTGAAAGAGACAAAGAGAGTGAGAGAGAGACAAATGTGGGGGAGGGGGTAGAGAGTGGGCACGCCAGAGCCTTCAGCCACTGCAATTAACTCTAGATGCACGCACCACCTTCTGCATCTGGCTTTATATGGGTACTGGGGAGCTGAACCTGAGTCCTTAACAAATGCCTTAACCGCTAAGCCATCTCTGCAGCTCCTTGATATATTTTTTTGAAAAAAATTTCTTTCACCACATGCATTCATTACGTATTCCAACAGTGAAATCAATTGGAAACTAAAATAGATGCCAGGTTACTCGTATTAAGAAAGAGACTATAGGCATTGGTGGCACAGAGCTAGAAAGCTGCTACTACAACTATGGTAGCTGTGTCCTTCACGCACGGGCTATGGCTCAAGAAAGGTGAGGAAAGGAAAGGTGGAGGGAGGGAGGACAATGGGACACGCAGAAGCCATAGATTACTAGAAAATTCTCAGTGCCAGGGACGGGATACCTTCCAGTGGGTTGCTGACCAGGAAGGTCACAGATACCCCCAAAATATTATAGGCCACTGCAAAGGCCCTTGGTTTCCCACCAGGGATAGAAGGTAAGACCCTATTGCTGAAGACTCCACATACTTGGGCTGCAGGTTCACTGAGAAATCCTGCTGGAGCTGAGCTGAAAGCCTCCTCCCTGTGGACCAGCTGACAGAAAGCTGGAAAAAAACTACACTGCATGAAGTTCAATGGGATAGAGAGAGAAAACACCAGTGAAGATACTCAACAGTAGACACTGCAAATTTTAAATTTAGTCAGCCAGGCCAAATGAGCCAACAGGTGCAATAGTGCCTGTCTGTTATGGGGGAAACCAACCACTCTCTAATTGGACTGGAGGTCCACTCCATGGGAGGGAATACATCCCTGATACTGAAAACTTACAGCAGGGGTAGTCATGAGACCTAGGGGTGTAACGTCTGCTGGTGTCTAGCTAAATGAATAGACCATGCTCACCGAATTTCCCAGTAAGCACTTCTCTTAATGTTCATAGCCATATATTAATGCTACTCTCACTTTTGGTTAGAGAAGCTTCTCTTTTCCGGTGACCTTGGGATGATTCAGAAGGCACCATGGTGCTGACAAGAAGGGACAGAAGAGTGCTCAGCACTGAAACATCTCTAACACACCTTCCAAGGCTCAGGATCCATTGTGGAAAAGAGGGAATAAAAAATGTAAGAGCCAAAGGAAGGGTAGGACTCCTTACAACGTGCTCCTCCAGAAACAAAATGGCCTGGATATCCATGACCTCACAGTGCCTGACACTACCTACATAAGACCATCATAATAGGAGGAAAAGGTGATGACATCAAAATAAAAAGAAGGACTGATTGAGAGATGGAGGGGATATGATGGAGAGTGGAGTTTCAAAGGGGAAAGTGTGGGGAGGGAGAGAAGTACCATGGGATATTGTCTACAATTAAGGAAGTTGTCAATAAATAAATAAATAAATAAAATAAAGAAAGGTACAGCCTAAGCCACCATATCTTTCTTCTGTCTAGAGCAAGAAGCTCTACCTAGAGTTTAGATAGAGAGGAAGGTTTTGTCAGTGTTTGCTCAGACCAAGAGACAGAGAGAGAAGCAGTGTACAGATCATCAGAACCTTAGTACTAGGGAGGGTACCTCGACTAAGAAATATTCAATTCCTTTTGTTTAGTTAGGCTTTTACAAGAGATCCATTTCATAACAGGCAGACATGGAGTTACTGTGAAATACAGATTTTTTTTTTCCTTAGAGAATATAAGGAAATGGGAGCTGGAGAGATGGCTCAGTAGTTAAAATCTCTTGCTTGCCAAGCCTGGGTTTGATCCCCCAGTACTCGTGTAACGCCAGATAACAAAGTGGCGAGTGTATCTGGAGTTCCTTTGCAGTGGTTAGAGGCCCTGGTATGCTATCTACCTATCTCTCTCTCTCTCCTCTCTCTCTCTCTCTCTCTATCTGTCCATATACATAAATATGTATAAATATATATATACACACACACAAGTATACACACATATATGTATGTATATAATCTCAAATAAATAAAAATATTTTTGTTTTTTTTTTCAAGGTAGGATCTCACTCTAGCCCAGGCTGACCTGGAACTCACTCTATTGCCCAAGGCTGGCCTCGAACTCACAGTGATCTTCCTACCTCTGTCTCCTGAGTGCTGGGATTAAAGGCATGAAGCACCATGTCTGGCTAAAAATATTTTTTATTGTTTTTTAAATTATTTTTTAATTATTTTTTTGGAGAGAGACGAGAGAGACAGAGAGAGAGAGAGAGAGAGGAAGACAGAGATGGGCGCGCCAGCAGTGTCTCAGCTGCTGCGAACGAAATCCAGATGTGTGCACCCCCTTGTGGGCAAGTGCGGCATTACGCCCTTGTGTCACTTTGCATCTGGCTAAACGTGGGACCTGGAGATTGGAACTGCTGGAGATTGGAACCAGTGTTGTTAGGCTTAGGAAACAGGCGCCTTAACCCCTAAGCCATCTCTCCAGCCCTAAAAATATTTTTTAATAAAAGGAAAGCTAAAGGGATATTTTGGTCTCATCATCTAATTTTTTATTTTAAGTATTTATTTTTATTTATTCATTTGAGAGAAAGAGAGAGAGAAGCAGATATAGAATGGGTGCACCAGGGCCACCAACTGCTGCAAACAAACTCCAGGTGTGTGTGCCACTTTTTTCATCTGGCTTAACGTGTGTACTGGGCATCTGAGCATGAGCCATCAGGCTTTGCAAGCATCTTAACCTCAAAACCATCTCTCCCGCCTCTTTTTTTTTTCCTTTTGCGGCAGGGCCTCACATTGCAGCCCAGCCTAGTCAGGAATTGATTAGGTAGCTCATGCTGCCCTTGAATCAGTGGAAATCCTGAGTACTTATTTAACTTATATGCACTGATCGTTTCCTGTTTGCCAAAAGTTAGGTTATATTTTGGGGTAATCTGCTGTGAGAAACAGTCGGGGGGTGGAGGGTGAGGCAAGATTCAGAAATATTACCAAAAGAGATTTAAAGGGACTATGACGGCTGGTTTCAAGAGTTTACAGAGCAAAGAGCTTATCTGTGTTTTTCCAGAAGGGGGGACAATTAGAGAAAGTGAATAGATGATAAGGTGACTCAGACACGGGCATAAATTACAGTAGAATCTTTTGACTTTGTGAAATCTATAGCCTTGCAAAACAGCATTCTTCCGGCAGGTCAAGAGAACTCCCAACACAGAGATAAGAAGGACCAAGCCCAGAAAGATTAAATGACCCGGGCAGGCCCACATGACCAGTTCCTGGAGGGCCTGGCTCAGAACCCAGACCGCAAGGCCAGTCAGGCCGGTCAACTCTCGGCAAGTGATGAGCTTAACTTTTGCAGTTTTGAGATCAAAACTCCGTGCTGTGTTGCAATTTTGATGAAACGCATGCTCAAGGCTAGCGGGGGCAGTGAGACCTTGAGTCAGAAAGAAAATACCACTGACGCTGAAGTTCAGTGTTGCGGAAGACATAGTGACTTCTGTGATGTATTGTATTTTATTTCTGTTCAATATTTTATTTATTTATTTATTTGAGGGGGGGGGAGAACAAGAGCCAGATAGAGTGTGAGAGAGAACGGGCACGCCAGGGCCTCTAGCCATTCAAATGAACTCCAGACTCATGTGCCACCTTGCGCATCTGGCTTACGTGGGTCCTGGGGAATTGAACCTGGGTTCTTAGGCTTTGCAGGTAAGCACCTTAATCGCTAAGCCATCTCTCTAAGCCTGTTTTTGTTGTTGTTTTGTTGTCATTGTTTTTTTAGTTTTTCGAGGTAGGGTCTCACTCTAGACCAGGAATTCATTGTGTAGTCTCAGGGTGGCCTCAAACTCTTGGCGGTCCTCCTACTTCAGCCTCCCGAGTGCTGGGATTAAAGGCCTGCGCCACCACACCTGGTTTATATGCTGTTGTTTTTAATGAAAAGTACTTTTTTAAAAAAATATTTTATTATTTATTTATTTATTTGAGAGAGAGAGAGATACAGAAATAGGCAGGTAGAGAGAGAATGGGTGCGCCAGGGCCTCCAGCCACTGCAAACGAACTCCAGATGCCTGCACCACCTTGTGCATCTGGCTTACATGGGTCCTGGAGAATCAAGCCTCAAACCGGGGTCCTTAGGCTTCATAGGCAAGCATTTAACCACTAAGCCATCTCTCCAGCCCGAAAAGTACTTTTTTAAAGTGTAATGGAAAGCAGTTAAATGCTCATGGAGATGAGAACAAAGTGAGAAAATAAGGGCCTATATCAGAAACAGGATGCTGTGGAGCCCTCAGAGCAGCATGCTAAATTCAGTGTTGGTGGGCGTGGAATGTGGAATTGCTTCTTTGGGTCCTGCATAGTTTCCATTCTGTGCCTGAGGAAACGTCCAAGAAGAACGGATCCTATCTTCTTATGACTCTTCTGTCTTCCTTGGCTCTAAATAATTTGAACAACCTTGGCCATGAGGAAGGAGAAAGCACTGCTAATCAAATCTACCACCCGGAACAGAAGTCTGGGGGAAGGGATTGCATAAGGGGGCCGGGAGGTGGTCTCATGGTATAGTGTGACTTCCTTGAGGGTCTGTGTGGCTCATTGGAGAATCTTTCAGACGTTCTAGGCTGAAGTGAGTCCAAGTAAAGACCCACTGACAGATACTCACTCTGAGACGTTTCTGTGTTTGCTTTAAAGAGCTGTCAGCTGTGGACTTCCCAGCCTCCCTAGAAGCTCCCTCAGTATTTCTCAGCGGGAGCAGCATTTGAGAACTTGTCAGAAATGCAAGTTTCAGCCCCACCCCAGTGGCCCTAAACCATAAACCCCAGGGAGGTCTGCACTGCGTGAGTTTTGGCATCATCTCCTGTGATTGATATGAAGGACGCTGGAATTTGAGAGCTGCAAGAAGGCTACTTGGAGTTTAGAGCTGATGTTCGGCCTCAACCATCAGCTCTGGCCCTCCAAGAGACAGCATGAGACACGCTTGTGCAATTCTCTCCCACACCTCTCTTCTAGAAAGTAACATTTGAGTTCTCCTTCCTCATAGGCAGTCCTCAAATTATTTAGACAAAGAAAAGCCCACAGGAAACTGAGAATAGAAGTGCTGCCCGTGTGCAAAATATCCTTTCTTCTCATAAAGGAGTGTCCGTGAACGCCCGCAGGTTTGCTGGCCATTTTGACCACAGTCAGGAATCCACACGAATTGCCTGGGATGCAGGTTGATGCATACAAAATGCTGCTGGGGGCTTTCCATGTGGTCCTGCCAAGGTTTAAACGGCACCCACATTTTTCATGACTGGAAATAGAGATGTCAGCAGAGCCAGGGCGGACCGTGAACAGAGGTTCAGTCTGCAGTAGCTGTGCCGAGACCCCCCAAACCAGCTGCTTGTTACACAATTCAACCTGCACAGCACTTTTGCCAACTCCAGTTTTCCTGTAGAAAGCTAAAGCATACATGCTTCATCCCTCCGATGACTAGAATTTACCAAATTACACATTTAAGAGCTGAGTTCACGAGTCTCCGTCCACGTGTGAGTGTATGGTGGTGAGTGTGCGTGCATGTGTGTGTGTGTGTGTGTGTGTGTGTGTGTGTATTGTTCACCCAGGAAATAACTCTGGCTTCATTCACTTCCCTCACCCATCCATTCCTCTGTTGATTCTTTTTTCGCTTCTATGTGGCAGGCTGTTTATGTAACAGCTATTTACAGTGATATAAACACCCCCCACTCCAACGGAATAAATGTCAAGACAACAGCAGGAAACCCATTTTTCTCCTGTCATATCCTATCCTTTCCTCCTTTCCTGTTGCATCCTATATCTGTTATTAAGTGAGGGTGCCCGCTAAGGGCAAGCCAGAGTACACACCAGGAAACTGAGGGTTGTCCACAGTCCAGCAATGGCCCCATCGTAAACCAAACCTGTCACTGCAGCAGGGAACCCCAGGCTTTCTCTGCCTATGTGATCAGGAGGCCTGGGTGAGCAACCGCTGAAGGGGGAGAGGAGATGCTGGGGACGGTGTGGGAGAAGGGAAGGACCCGAGCTTGTCTCAGCACCTCTGCAGCTCCCTCCCGAATGGAGAAGCTTGGGGTCTAGGGAGACGCCAATAACATGTCTGGTCTGGACTTTGTCTGTTTAAAAAGCCTCATCTGTAAGCTGTGAAGTTCCTCCTTCCAGGTGGCATTCTGGTAAACAGATGGTTAAGTGCTTAGCGAAGTTATGCTCTTCACATTGAAGTCAGGTCATTTCAGAATTTAACCCTGAAATTGCTGCTTGCTTGCTTGCTTGCTTGCTTGCTTGCTTGCTTGCTTGATTTATTTATTTATTTATTTATTTATTTATTTATTTATTTATTTATTTATTTATTGTGATCCGAAATGAGGAAATGGGGAAGGAAAGAGAAAAATATCATACCTTAGATATGTTTATAAATTCTAACCAAGAAGCCCGGGATACCTGCCTTCGCTTGCTGGCAAATTGACTTCAGCTGTTTGAGATGTGGCTGCCTGTGGATGGAAAGGGGCTGGAGAGACCCTTCTGCAAGCCAGGGTTCCCAGGTCCAAGTGAGCCTGCCCCTTCTACTGCTTGGTGGACGTCTGCTGACAGCCTGTACAAAATACACCCTGGCTTTATGGGGGAAAGGAGGCCTCTTCCTATAAACCGCTCTGGTAGTTAAAGAAAGGGCAACCTTTTATGAATAGAACAATCTAGGTTGGCCTTTGCTGGGTTGGCAGAATTCATTCTGGTAGCATGCGTGCGTGTTTTTATACAAAACCTTTGTGGTCTGAATAAAGGTCAATGGAACCGTAGGCAGTCAGTTTCATCCCTTTATGTCTGTTTCATCCCTTTATGTCCTTGTCCCCTAACCCACCAGCTGAGTGTCCAAACCTTCCTGACAGTACGGGGCTTTAAGGAGGGCCGGCACAAAGCTCTGCTGTCCCACTGTTCCGTTTATGACCGCTTTCCTGAGCCACATCTGGATGCCAGTATGCACTGGCGTGGGTGAGATTTCCCCTAAGCTGTGGGGCAGTGTCCTACTTAAGATGGTCTCATGCCCCCACAGGAATACTGGGCATGACAGGAATTCTGGGGACGAGGGAATTGGCAGCAGGCTGTTTGGAGGAGAGGCCCACACTGGCACAGAGGGTCTGTACTGGAGGGCATTTCTAAAGAATGGGGCCCAGGACAAACCAATGGGATAGTTCTCGGGAGGCAGAGGTAGGAGGATTTTTCGAGGCCACCCTGTGACTCAATCCACAGTCTGACAAGTGAGTAAAACTTAAGGGAGGAGGATTTATTCTGGCTCACGGTTTGAGTATACAGCTCACGGATGTGACAATGGGAACTTGCTCACATCTGTGTAGATGTGGGGGGATCAGAGAAAGAGGAATGCCTGGGTTCAGCAAACTTTCTCCTATTTCTCTTTTTATTCATCCTGAGAGCCAATGTCCATGGACCAGTTTGTATGCACTCAGTTAATCCTCTCTGTAAACGTCCTCTCAGACGCACCAAAGGTGTGCACCCTACTGCTCTCAGCATACCTGAATCCAGTGACATTGACAGTTGAAATTAATCATCACATCCTCAGAATATTTTACAATGTCAAATTATATTAGGGTGACTTTTAGGAGAGGACCTGAAGGTGACAGGTTGAATGGAAGGTGAATTGTCTCTTGTAATTCTTTTTTAAAAAAAAAATTATTTACTTGAGAGAGTGAGAGAGAGAGAACAGGTGTCTAGGGCCTTGAGCCACTGCAAGTGAACTCCAGACACATGCATCACCTTGTGCAACTGGCTTACGTGGGTCCTGGGGAATCAAACTTGGGTCTTTAGGTTTTGGCAGGCAAGCAACTTAGCAGCTAAGCCATCTCTCCACCCCTCTTGTGTTCCTTAATACAATGGACCTCACTCCACCCTCAGAGTAAACACTCCATGTTGATTTTTTTTAATTTATTGATTTTTTAAAAAATAAAAAGGCTGCACACGTAGACCCCCCTCTACCCCACCACAATTCTGCTGAGGGTCTTCGGTGGGGTTCCTGGGATTCACTGTGGGGACCAAAAGCCCTTAGTCAGTCTCTGCAGGGATGGGGAGACACAGTGTCTCAGGCTGTTCCCACCCCAAGGCGAGGCTCTTACAGTCTTTCCGCCTCATCTTTTGTGACGCTCCCTGAGCCTTGGCTGGCATGATAGGGATATGATTTAATGTTGCTTTCTCTGTAGACTCTGGATCTCTGGTTTTATGAGATCCGAGCGACCACAGTGTCTGCCATTTCCCTGGAACTGCTTTTCAGGCTGGCCACGAGAGCAGTGTTGGTGTCACTGCTTCCCCTGTAGTGACTCCTGGGCACGGGCAGATGAGCTGGAGGGGACCTGTCTCCTGGCAGAATGTCGGCTCTCTCTTCTTGATGTATGTTGATATTTTCATTGTCCCAGTTAAACACGTGAGTGGAAGAGGGTTGAATAATGAGCTTTCTCTCATCCTCTACGCAGGTGTATGGACCCTCCTGAGGCCAGACCAATCAGCTCTCTCTCTCTCTGTCCCCTGCCCAGATGTGCTGACCCCTTCCTGAGCCCAGACCATTTGGCTCTCTTGCTCTGTTCAGGTGTCTGACCTCCTCCTGAGTAGGCCTCCTGAGCCCAGTAGAGATTTACCTGGTGTGTATGGGGGTGTGGTGGGGGGACCCTCCTCCATTTACTCCCTACTTTTTGTCTGTCCGACTCTCCAAACCTTATTCTCGGGGCCTCTGAGCATGACTAAGACCACGTTCTTCTGCCAGAGTGGGAAAGGATATTCTTTCTCGATTTTCTGATGGCCTTTTAGTTTTTTTTAAGCTCTAGCCTTTTTTTATGCCCCTGACTCCCCTGAATACATGTAATGTTTATAATCTATCATTCTCAGTCTGTTTGGTTCAATTCTTTATTAAAAACAGGTAAAAACCCAGGGCTTGGGGGCCTGGAGAGATGGCTTAGTGGTTAACCACTTGCCTGTGAAGCCTAAGGACCCTGGTTCAAGGCTCGATTTCCCAGGACCCAGGTAAACCAGGTGCACAAAGGGGCACATGCATATGGAGTTTGTTTGCAGTGGCTGGAGGCCCTGGTGCACCCATTCTCTATCTATCTGCCTCTCTGTTGCTCTCAAATAAATAAATAAAAGATAAACAACAACAACAACAAAAAATCCCAGGGCTTGGAGTTTACGGACTTTCCCTGAACGCCATTGTAGTTCCAACTCCAATTTATACCTCTTTCTTTCTTTCTTTCTTTCTTTCTTTCTTTCTTTCTTTCTTTCTTTCTTTCTTTCTTTCTTTCTTTCTTTCTTTCCTGCTTAGTGTTGGGAAGCTGGAGGTGTACCCTTTCTAGGCCTTCCTTCTCTATATTTCTAAATGGGGCAAAGATAACCCATTTCCTGGCTGGTGAGATGGCTTAGCAGTTAAGGCGTTTGCCTGCGAAGCCTAAGAACCCCAGTTCAAGGATCGATTTCCCAGGACCCACGTAAGCCAGATACACAAGGGGGTGCACGTGTCTGGAGTTCGTTTGCAGTGGCTGGAGGCCCTGGCATGCCCATTCTCATTCTCACTCTCCCGCTGTCTCTTTCCACATCTCTGTCTCAAATAAATAAATAAATAAATAAATAAATAAATAAATAAATAAAATAACACCTTAAAAAAATTTTTTTAAAAAAGAAGGAAAGAAAACCCATTTCCATGTAGTTCAACTGGCAGCATGCTTGCCCAGCCTGCAGGAAGTCCTGGGTTCAGTCTCTATTAATGCATAACCTGGGAGGCTATGGCACATGACTGTCGTCCCAGTTCACAGGAGGTAAAGGAAGAGGGTCAGAAATTCAAGGTCATTCTCTACTACACAGCAAGTGTGAGACCAGATTGGGATGCATGAAGTCCCATCTCAAACAACAACTACAACAAAACAAATTTAAACTATACCCAATCTGTGGCCTAGAAACACCCCAAAGATTAAGGAACTTGCATTCATAAAATTTTGAAATGAATTCTTACTATGGAAATGATAACAATACAATTGTTACCAAAGTCTATCCAAGCTTCCTGTGGCCTTCAGCAACTCCTCAGGCTCCCCTTGGCTTTGGTGATAAAATTCTCCCCACATTACAGCATTTGCCTAAGGAAGTCAAAGGAAGGGGCCTGCGTGAAATTCACACTCACTTTCACCATCAAACACTTCCTTTTAAATTTTTAATTCTATTTTTATTTTTGAGAGAGAGAGAGGGAGAAAAAGACAGACCGAGAGAGAGAGAGAGAGAGAGAGAGAGAGAATGGGCACGCCAGGACCTTTCAGCCACTGTGAATGAACTCCAGACACGTGCGCCCCCTTGTGTGCATATGCAAAATTGCATGCTTGTGTCACTTTTGCATCTGGCTATGTGTAGGACCTAGAGATTTGAACAAGTGTTCTTAGGCTTAGCAGGCAAGTGCCTTAACCGCTAAGCCATCTCTCCAGCCCAAACACTTCTTTTTTTTTTTTTAAAAAAATTATGTTTTCAATTATTTATTTATTTTAGTTTTTTTGAGGTAGGATCTTGATCTAGCCCAGGCTGACCTGGAATTCATTCTGTACTACCAGTCTGGAACTCACAGCAGTTCTCATGCCTGTGCCTCCTGAATGCTGGCATTAAACGTGTGTGCCCTTGAGCAAAACCTTTATAGGGAAATATCGTGTGTTGGTACCATCATTTCCCTCTGCCTGCCCCCATTTCACTAAGGGCCTTTCTCAGCGAGATTGCTGTCATTCACCATGGGTTGTGGGTTAGGAATTGTGAGAGCAGCAGTCAGTCATAGAAGCCTTTTTTTTTTTTTTTTTCCAGGTAAGGTCTCACTCTAGCCCAGACTGACCTCCAATTCACTATATAGTCTCAGGCTGGCATCAAACTCACAGTGATCCTCATACCTTGGCCTCCCAAGTGCTGCGATTAAAAGCATGCACCACCACACCCGGCTATAAACTATTTTGTATGTGTCAGAAAAGTGGCATTTCTAGAAAGAATTACATGCCACTAGCTCAGGCTGAAGCAGTATGTAGCTAGGCTGCTCCATGAATCAGATTCAATCAGTGCAGACCCATGAGCCCCTGGAGCTGCAGACAGGCTGCGCTGGAACTACTCTTTGAGTTGCTGGTCAGGGAGTGGATCTCACAGACCCAGGATCAGTTTGGTAGCGCGGGATTAAGTTGGAATGGCAAGAAGGAATTCTTTTGGCTTCTGGTGCCTGGGAAGGAGGCTGACTGTGAGAATTCATGGACAGGCACTTTTAATCCCTTATCCAAAGTGCCACTTCTCACATTCTCTGCAATACGCAGGGAAATTGTTCTTGTTTTAGGGCAGGATTGCTTTATTCTGAAAAGGAGCCATTCACCGGGAGTATTGTCTGCCTGGGAATCAGGGGATCAGGCAATCACGCCATGGAGATGTGGATTTATCTTGTACCCAGAATGTCTTAACAATCTTTCTATCACTTCATTACAAGGTTGTTTTTGCTCCCCGCTGCCTGGTGACAGACAGCATGGAGTTCTCCTGTCTTTCCTCATTTGATTTTCATTTGTCCTCTGCCACATGCATTGCAAAGTTGGCGGAGGTTGGGAGGGGTGTTGGCACGGCTGGTGACAAGTCTGTGGACTCAGAAATCATTTCTAAGCAGCGGGGGCAGGGCTGCCCACATCTGCACATCGATGGGGAGACCTCGAGGGTAGGTGGGCTCGTTTCCTGCCAAAGCCATGGTCTTTCCTTTTCGTGTGAAGAGATGACACAGCAGGTGGGGGTCACGATGTTCTAAATGCCCCTCAGGTTAGTCACCTGACCCCACCACTCCGGCAGGGGGGTGGCCATTTGTCATTTTCGTCCCTTTCCTAACCCCTCGCCCCTGTTTTCTCTTCCTCCCATTTTTGTCTTTTCTCTTTCCCCGAGTCCTGCCTTTCCCTGTGGGACAGTCTCCCACTCTTTGTCAGCTCACTTGAGGCCTGGACTTCTAAGTTATTGTCCTTCAGGAAATCTACATATAATCCACTATGCAATCCCAGCATGACCACGTCGATGTCTCTTTCCTCTCTGGATTCCAATTAAATATCTTTACAAGTCAAAATGGACTGTTACCTCTCTTGATGGATTCAATCCATTGTAGTACCTCATATAAGAAACACTCAAAACAGATCGAAACCTTTTGTGATGGGAAAAAGCAGGGTCTATTGGAGTTCTGCCTAAATGAATGTGGTAGTTTGAATAGATGGCCCCCAATACACTCAGTGTTTTATTAGTTTGTTGTTTGCATCTGCAGCCACCTGGCTGGAGGCAGTGTCACTGGGCTGATCTTAAGGTGTGGTGGGTTTGAGATTTCAATCTAAAGATATGCAAAGTGTGCCTAGCTGGAGTTCCTGAGGTGTGCTGTGCTGTGTGGCTTTTGCTTTGTGTTTGGTCCTGTGAAAGCAGGCCAACTTCTTCTGCCATTATGGAACTTCCCCTGGATCTGTAAGCTTCAATAAATAATATCCCTTCCTCCATAACTGTGCCTGGTCTGGAAGTTCATCTCAGCGAACCTGAAGCTGCCTGTTACAATGAACCAGGGCTGTCTTCCCCCTGTTCCTAAATGAACCAGGGCTGTCTTCCCCCCATTCCTAAATGAACCAGGGCTGTCTTCCCCCCATTCCTAAATGAACCAGGGCTGTCTTCCTCCCGTTCCTAAATGAACCAGGGCTGTCTTCCCCCCATTCCTAAATGAACCAGGGCTGTCTTCCCCCCATTCCTAAAGGAACCAGGGCTGTCTTCCCCCTGTTCCTAAAAGAACCAGATTTGATTCCCCAGGATGCACATAAGCCAGATGCACAAGGTGGCACATGCATCTGGAGTTCGTTGGCAGTGGCTGGAGGGCCTGGTGTACCTGTTCTCTCTTTTATCTGCCTCTTTCTATTTCTCTCTTTCTCAAATAAATAAATAAGTAAAATATTTAAAAAAAAGAAAACTGTCAATAAAATGTTCAAAAAGTGAGGGGTGAATAAATGTATACTAAATCTCTGAAGAAAATTCCTATGCTGATCATGTTCCATTTACTTGTTTCGATCTGATCAAAATCCTTATCAATTGAATTCCATGGCCAACTTGACTAAAAATGTATGCATGGTGCTGAATTTTCCCAACAGTTTATTCAAAATGATTATTATAGCAACTGCATTTAGCCACTCATGGAACACACACCCCAAGAAATGTGTTCCAGGTGTTCTGGGACCTGGGGGAACATTAAGGAATAAAATAGCGCCTGCCTCATGGAGTTATCTTTCAGTGCAGAAATTGTGAGCAGGAGAGCAAAGACTCTATATAGGAAGTACACTGGGACATGTGCTCTTAACAAAGAAAGAGAAAGTTGAGGAGCTCATTTAAATCTTCTGAGGGTGAGGGGAGTCCAAAATGGTGACATATGAACCATAAAACTCCAAATATGATAAGCCCACCATGTTGAGCTCTTTCTCTCTGTTTACCCACCTGTTCCCCCCAATGGGAAGAAGCCTAGAGAGTTTAGTTTCCAATCAATTTCCTTGCAATCTGTAAGAAATGACTCTTAAACGGGCATACCACTGGTATTTCTAGAGTTTTCATTTCTGTAGGGGTTTCCAAAGTGTAGAAGATAGTATAAGTGTGCAGGTTTTTCCCCAAAGTCACAGAAAATATTTTATTATTCCTCTGTTCTTGCAAACATATTTCCTCTAGGTTTTATTTTCCCTTTGTAATTTAAGAGTCTCTTTATTGTCCCCCAGAATAAACAGAACTCAAGCAAATGCTCAGATAAAAGTCCTGAAATGGCAGGACATAGAGATTAAATATTTTACTACAAATAAAGTGCCTCTTCCGTCCAAGTTCCTACTCCTCAAATAGTATTTTCATCAAACCCCTGCAATATCACTCCCAAAAAGCAAATGCCTTTGAAATTCTTACAATTCCAACCTTGCAATGTATCTATTGTGCATTTCTGGTTTCCTTTCAAAGGCTCTTTCCTCCCTTTCTGAAGTCATCTACATAAAATGTCTGAGGCAGTTGGGGTTTTTCCACAGTTGATTTAGCTGGCCTGAGATGCTAATTGAATTTAGGAGTGTTTCCAAGGGGAGTTTAGGGTTTCATGGACATATCACAGCCCACTGCTGCGGCTCCAGATTGTGTCTGAAGGAGTGAGACTCAGTTCTGTCTGTAAAGAAAAGAGAACTCCCCAAAGTCGTGGTCATTTTTCATAAATAATGTCTAGCATTCATTGGTTCCAGGCATCGTTCTAAACTTCTGAAAATGTACTTGTCAAGCTCTGTTATTGCTTCCAACGTACGATTAAGGAAACAGACTATCCCAAGATCACATGGCTACAACGGGGCACAGCCAGGGACCTGGGTCAGTATTTTGTGAGTCAGTGTTCTGTAACTATACACAACATACACAAGTCAAGTCATTTATAAATACAAAAAGTTCGGTTCTAGACCATGACTGATGGGCCCTTTGCTTGCGTCTGTGGTGGGGCAGCATTGTGGGTCCTCACTGTTCCTGGGGGGTTGTTGGCCACCAACGTCCCTGGCACAGGAGGAGTTGGGGGGGAACAGGGTCTTGGAGCTGGTGAGTGCGACAGGCAATGAACCACAAGGGAAGCCATCTGATGGATAGAGTGCTCTCATTTATTCAAAAGGGGAGTGGGTTTATAAACACTTGGGAAAGGTTGAGAAGGCACTTATAGACTATAAGGTGATTGGATACATAGGTTTATGGGTTGCTATCTAATTGGTGGGTGTTGGAAGGCAGAAGTCGTGAGGGAGAAGCTGCAAGGGAGCTAACAGAAGTGGCGGGAAAAGCTACGTGACTTCAGCCACATATTTGATGGCTACAGCTGCAGGGAGACTGTTTACTGCCATATAAGGGTCTCTTGGGCAGCTGGCCACTGTGGGGGGTGCAAAACCTGACTATGGAATGGTCAGGTGCTTTTGGGATGGGGGAGGGCCCACCGGTTCTACCTTCTCTGGCTGAAGATGGGGCATACTATGACCCATCGCCAGAGTGGGTTCCCGATGATAAGGCCAGCTGCAACCCTTACAGCCCAAGATCCCCGGCCATGCCCAACAGCCCAGGCCAGCTTCCTCACAGTCCAGCCCGTGTTTAGCAATGCCCAATAAGGCACATCACATGCTAGTGTGTAGGGGAGAGTAAACTGCCTGCCTTAACACCAGGAAGTCAAAGAGAACGAGATCCCACCATGCTCTCTGAGTACTTCCCAAATGACCAAGGACTTCTCACCCAGACCTGTCTCTTGAAGACTCCACTGTCTCCCACTAGAGTCAGCTTGGGACCTGTAGCAGACAGCTTCAGGTTCGCTGAGATGAACTTCCAGACCAGGCACAGTTACGGAGGAAGGGATATGTATTGAAGCTTACAGGTTCAGTGGAAGTTCCATAATGGCAGAAGAAGCTGGCCTGCCTTCACAGGACCAAACACAGAGAGCAAAGCCACAGCCAAAAGCCACACAGCACATCTCAAGTGTGCTAGGCACACTGCATATCTTTTAGATTGACATCCTAAACCCACCACCACACCTTAAGATCCACCCTGAGACACTGCCTCCAGCAAAGTGGCTGTAGATGCAAACTACAAACTAATAAAACACTAAATATATTGGGGGACATCTATTCACACTGCCACAGGGCCCAAGCCATGACCCACAAGCTTTCAGGAATATTCAAAATATCCAGAATGAAGGTTTCTAGAGTCCCTCACCCTCAAGCTGTACCTTACACTGTCCTTCAGTGAAGATCAGTTAGGATACTGGAAGGTGCCCAGTCAGCCAGCAGGCAAAGGCGTGGCATCATCGGTGGTCCATCCCATCCTCCATCCTGATTGGTTAGTGTTTGTGGTCTGTCCATCCTGACAGGAAGATGTATATGCTATGCTCATGGCTAAACTTGTTTTTTCAAGAGAGAGAGAGACAGAGAGGAAGAGGCAGAGAGAGAGAATGAGCGTGCCAGCAGCCTCTCAGCTGCTGTGAATGAACTCCAGACTCATGCGCCCCCCCGTGGGCAAATGTGGCATTGCGCCCTTGTGTCTGGCTAAACATGGGACCTGGAGAATCAAATGGGCATTCGTAGGCTTGGCAGGCATGTGCCCTAACGACTAAGCTATCTCTCCAGCCCTCATGGTTAAACTTAAAAAATATATATTTATTGATTTGCAAGGGGAGAGAGAGAACAAACAAATGCCAGGGCCTCGAACCATGGCAAATGAACTCCAGATGCATGTGCCACTTTGTGTATCTGGTTTTACATGCATCCTGGGGACTCGAACTCCAGCCATTCAGTTTGGAAGGCAAGCGCTTTAACCACTGACCAATCCCTCCAGCCCCATTGTTAATTTTTTTGTTGTTGTTTTGCTTCTATAGGGTATTCTGTGGCCTGCATCTTTGAGCTCTTTCCTGTATCTTGATAGCTGTAGGAAACAAGGCAGGGACTCTGTTGTTCAGCTACGGCAGAAATATAATAGCCAGAAGCGCTCTTGGCATTCTTTAAAAATGAGATGCTTCCACCTACACATTGGATAAATGAGGAGAGCAAGGCTTCCCAAGAGAGAAGAGGACCTAGCCTTACACAGATCAGTCCTCATTTAGAACCCAGGAGTTCTGACCACTGGGAATCCCACTGAATAAACCATCTTCTTCCCTTCAACTCCTTCCAAGGACTGGACTCTCAGAGAAGCTCAGGAGAAGGACATTAATGTCTCATCAGAGCGTCTGGAGAAATTTCCAAAACGGCCGATTTGTATGGTGCTAGTCTATCTGGTCCCATCACCTACCTCTGCCTCCTGTGTGGCTTTATTCCTGGATCCCCTGCCTAATATGGAATATTTATTCTCCCCAGCAGTGCAACCTCAAGTTGCTTCTCTTTCTTTTTAAAAAATATTTTATTTATTTGAGTGCGAGATCGAGGGAGAAAGGGGCAGAGAGAGAGAATGGGCACACCAGGGCCTCCAGCTCCCTTGTGCATCTGGGGAATTGAACCCGGGTCCTTAGGCTTCACAGGCAATCACCTTCACCTCTAAGGCACGTCTCCAGCCCATCAAGTCACTTCTCTTTCGCAGAACTAATTCAGCCACATTTGCAAGGTTCGTTTTCAACTGACACCGCGTTACGACTGACCCAGCGCTCATTACTATCTGTCTCCAGCTCCTCTTCTTTCCCAGTATTCAACCCTTATTTAAAAACATCAATTGCCTCTAGACTCAACCTTGACATATTAAACAATAAAACCCATCACCCCTTCTCCCTCACTTGACTCTTTCTCCAGGAATCCTGTCTTGAGCAAAGTCAACACGACATGGTGAAATCCCGTGCTTTTCCCTTGTCACGTTGTATTAATTGTCAAAGCCCACGAGTGTTACCAGTGAACCCTCCCAAGGCAGGCTTCTTCGCCCAGCCCGTACACTCATGTGGATCTCCTTTTTGGCCATTTATATCTAAGACAAAGTTGATTTGAAGTAGACCATGCACATAGAAAACCAAGCAAGTGGTTCAACCAATCACAAACAACATGGCTGGGGAGATTGCTCAGTGCATAAGGCACTTGCCTTCAAAGCCTCATGACCTAGGTTTGAGTCCCCAATACCCACTTTAAGCCGGATGTTTAAAGTGGCATATGCATCTGGAGTTCCTTTGCAGTGGCTAGAAGCCCTGGTGCACCTCTCTCTCTCTCTCTCTTCTCTCTCTGTTTGCAAATAAATAATTTTTACAAAAGAAGCAGGCCTAGAGAGATGGCTTAGTGACTAAGGAGCTTGCCTGTGAAGACTAAGGACCCCATGTTCCATCTCTCTCCAGATCCCATGTAAGCCAGACACACAAAGGTGAGGCAAGTGCAAGGTCACACATGCCCACTAGGTGGTGTAAGCATCTGGAATTCCATTTAGTGGCTGAGGCCCTGGAGTGCCAATTCTCTCTCTCTCTCTCTCTCGTGCTCTCTCTAAAGACAAAATAAAATAAAATAAAATAAAATAAAATAAAATAGAAAGAAGCCCAGCACAATGTTGACTGAGCTATGACAAAAACCTCCTGAGCAGCTGATGGTTGAAGTTCTACCACTAATGTCTACTAAGAACTGACCGCCCCAATGGTCACCAAAATTCAAATTCCACGTTGAAGTTGCATTTGAAACTATCATCAGTTACCTAAGGCTTAGTATATGAATGGTTTAAGATCACAGTTCAGAAGAGCAGGAGCCACTGAGGACTTGAACAGCTAAAATTTACCCAAGGGATGGGTGCTCTGCAAGATGGGGCTGGGAGACTCGCCTGGAGTTCAGTATTGCTGAGGACCCACTACCACGATAACAAAACTAGGCTAATAAGATCCCATTTCCGCCAACTGTTTGCCTCATCTGGGTCCAGCTATTTGTTTATTTTTTTCAATTTTTTATTTTATTTATTTATTTGCGAGAGAGAGAGAGAACAGGGCGGGTCGAGAGAGAATGGGAGCACCAGGGCCCACAACCACTGCAAACAAACTTCAGACACTTGTGCCACCTTGTGTATCTGGCTTATGTGGGTACTGGGAGATTGACCCTGGGTCCTTAGGCTTCACAAGCAAGCACCTTAACTGCTAAGCCATCTCTCCAGCCTCCAAATAGCTATTCTTATACAGCAATTCTCTCTTTTTTTTTTTTTATAGCCCTCGGAAAAATATTCAGATTTATTTTTGATGGCTAGCAAAGGGAATCATTTTACTGGTTAAAAACTTGGAAAATGGTCTTGCCCAAGCTACCTCTTTTATAGAGAAGGATTTTCCATGGCATGAAGTGATGCCAGAATAATTTTTAAGCTCAGTTGAATAGTGGGAATGAATTTTCAAATACAATTGAGTTGCTTCCAGCTCTATCAGGCTCAATTCAATTGCCCTTGACAATATCAACAGTCAACTCAATTCCATCTGATTTCTTTAGGAACAATTGGATTCCTCCTGAGTCACTCGGCTGACTCCAGCTATCCTTCTTAGCTGGCGCTCAGTGGTATGAAAACGAAGAACATGAACTTAAGAAATATGCAGTAGGAATCAGACAAGAATCTAACAAAAACCACTTGAGGGCTGGAGAGATGGCTCAGCAGTTAAGGCACTTGCCTGCAAAGCCTACAGACCTGGGTTTGATTCCCCAGAACCCATATAAAGCCTGATACACAAGATAGCAAGCTGGGCATGCGTTGGGAGTTTGTTTGCAGTGGCATGCCCATTCTCTGTCTGTCTTTCTCTCTCTCTTTCTCGAAGAAAGAAATAAAATATTTTTTTAAAGTCACTTGAGAGAGAGATAGAAAAATTGACACAGACCGAGAGGCCGACTGACTCATGTAGTCTAGGCTGGCCTCAAACTCCATGAGTTAAGGGTGCTCTTGCCCTCCTAAGCTTCCTGCCTCCAAGTGCTGGGATTACAGGTGTGTGCCACCACGCCCAGTTTATGCAGTACTCTTGATCGAGCCCAGGGCCTCCTGGAGGCTAGGCAAACACTCTATCGACTGAGCTACATCTGCAGCCTATTTTAAAAACAGATTTTGAAGATCTTCCATACTGCTTTCCATAGGGCTGTACCGTTTTTAATAGGATACCTGGAAACAGAGGCGCAGTGCCAGACGATGGAGAGAAACGAGTCAGAAGACCCCATCTTATAAGCACAGTTTCAGCTGGAACAGAGCAGGCTCTCTAGGTGATTGTTGGCGATGGTCACATAGAAAGAGCATGTGCCGGATGGCAGGACACTGTACACTTAATGGTTGACATGGTTCCATATACTGATGTTCTATATGCTTTTACCATAATTTTTACATGATCCATCTTTTTTTAATTTACCTGAGAGACAGAAAGAGAAAGAGGGGGGGACAGATAGAAAGAGAAGGTATATGCCAAGACCTCCAATGAACTCCAGACACATGCACCACCTTGTGCACCTGGCTCATGTGGGTCCTGGAGAATCAAACCTGGTTCCTTTGCCTTTGCAGGCAAGTGCCTTAACCACTAAGCCATCTCTCCAGCCCCGTAATTTTAAAAAACCAGAAAACTCCAAGAGATAGATTTTCATTAGGAAATAATGAAAGAGGCATATGCCTTGGTAGGATGTGGAGAAAGGCAGAAATAAGGGTCAGAAAGACAAAAATAGAGGAGAGAGAGCCTGAGAAATGGGTTTCATCATTTAAAACAGGTATATGGAATTTGGTTTTTGGTTTTCATGGGAGAGTCTCACTCTGGCCCAGGCTGACCTGGAATTCACTGCGTAGTCTCAGGCTGGCCTCGAACTCATGGTGATCTTCCTACTTCTGCCTCCCGAGTTCTGTGATTAAAGGTGTGCATCACCATGCCACCTGGCTAAAAAAATTATATATATTTGCAAGCAGAGAGAGATAGAGAGGAGAGAGAGAGGGAGATTGAATGGGTGTGCCAGGGCCTACAGATGCTATAAATGAACTCGAGATACATGTGCTACTATGCATCTGACTCTACGTGGGCTCTGGGGAATTGGACCCTAGTCAATACGCTTTGCAGGCAAGTGCCTTAACCACTGAGAAATCTCTGCAGCCCTGTTTTTCAAGTTAAGTTATATACATTTTTTGGTTAAATAAAACCCACCAGAATTACTGATATAATAAAATAAGCACATGCTTGGTTGTAGGGGGCACACAACTGGGGGGCAGAGGTGGGTGGCTTGCGACTTACCTACTTTGAAAAACCACAGGACAGGGGTAAAGCACATGCTCAGTTATCACACTCCTTATCTCAGAGAAGAGGCACTCAGCACTTATGCCATTAGTTTATTTACAAGCATATCTTGTCTGTGAGTTTAAGAGTCTCCTCCATTTCTGAGATTGTGTCTCTTAAACATTCTTCATCTCTTTTTAGAAATTGTTTTGTTTATTTTTTATTTATTTATTAGCAACAGACAGAGAGAGAAAGAGGTAGAGAGAGAGAGAGAGAGACAGACAGAGAATGGGCACACCAGGGCCTCCAGCTACTGCAAACGAACTCCAGACACATGCACCACCTTGTGCATCTGGCTTATGTGGGTCCTGGAGAATGGAGCCTTGAACCGAGGTCCTCAGGCTTCTCTTTCGGTGATGTGAAGGCACACTTGCTCCACGTTGGTGTGGTACGTTCTGCTCAGGGCAGAATTTCATGATCCCAGGGGTTCAGATTTCAACCTCAGGCTTAATTCCTCAGGAGGATATTTGTATCCACTTGCAGGGCAAGATCACAATGACATTTGAAAACCAGCATGGAGCAATTGTCCGGGTTAACCTGAAATGTTATACCATGTATGTTTTTTTAATCTCTCTGTTCTTCCCTGTGACATCATAGTAAAAATTTGATTCAATTATGGGAGATAATCTGTTGGAAAGTAATTCCAATGATGTTTTTAAAAGGAGCAGTGAGTCCAGGAGTACTTTGATTTCAAAGTAATTAATTCCAAGGGGAACTTTTTTTTTCTGAGATGAAATAGTGAGCTTATCTGGTCATGAGAGCTTTCATAGTCATGAACAAGAAAGGGAAGCACAATTCTTTTATTAAATTGGCATTGCATCAGGCAAAAGAGCTAAAAAAAATGATTGATTGCAAATATAATGTGGGAGATAGGAGCATCTGGTTCGGGCGTAAATAACAGAGACTCTTCAACATATGGCACTAATTTGTGTCTGTGCCTCTGTGGTCCACCTTTTCAAAGCGAGATGTCTTTTGCAAGAAGGACTTCTCCTATCAGTGTGAGGCAGGAAGCACAGGGGAGAGCGGGTGTTCTCCTGGTGTGCCTTGAAGAACGAGATGTCCCCTATCAGCACAGGGGCTTGTAGCATGTGTGTCCCCGGCTCCAACTTATTTACAAGCGCAGCTGCAACCCCGAGAATGAAGCAACGTAAGTGGAGGGTTTTGATTAGAAGCTGCACTCCAAGGGTCCAGGCAGAAGCTCTTCAAAGGTGTAAGACCACTCTAGTTCTAATGCAAAAGTGAACAACCAGCTTCGCACAATAGGAAAGATAGGATTTTTGCATGCTTATAGTTTTTTTTTTTCTTTTTTTCTTTTAGAGAGAGAGAACTGGCACACCAGGGCCTCAGCCACTGCAATTGAATTCCAGATGTGTGTGCCACCTTGTGTGCATGGGTGACCTTATGCAGGTGCCACCACATGCATCTGGCTTACGTGGGATCTGGGGAGTCAAACATGGGTCCTTATGCTTCGTAGGCAAGCACCTTAACCACTAAGCCATCTGTAGCAGACAGCTTCAGGTTCGCTGAGATGAACTTCCAGACCAGGCACAGTTATGGAGGAAGGGATATTATTTATTGAAGCTTACAGATCCAGGGGAAGTTCCATAATGGCAAGAGAAGTGGCCTGCTCTCCACAGGACCAAGCAGAGAGAGAGAAAGCCAACCAGCCACCACAGCACCCAGAGTAAAACTATAGCCAAAAGGTCACACAGCACACTTTAGGAACTTCTGCTAGGCACATTTGCATATCTTTACAATGGAACCTCAAACCCACCATTAAGACCAGCCCCCAGTGACGTTGCCTCTAGGAAGGTGATTGCAGATGTACACTATAAAGTAATAAAACATTGAATATATTGGGGGACATATATTTAAACTACCACATTCCGCCCCTGGCCCCCAATATATTTAGCTCCTGGCCCCTAATAGATTTATAACTATCACACATTGTAAATTGTACTCAGTCCAATTTCAAAGGTTCTCACAGTCTTGATCAACTTAAGATAGTGAGTCCTGTAAAATCAAACAAGTTAAATACTTTCAACATGTAAAGGCACAGAGTAAACATTTTAACTGTATAAGGAATAGCAAGGAGAGACAAAAACAATGCAAATTCAACCACCATCAACAGTCATCAAACTTCTGCAGTTCAAGTTTAATATAACCAGAGACTGACAGTCTCCAGGTTTTTCAATTCCACCCCTCCAGCTGGGCAGAGTCGCCAGGGAAAACTTTCATCCCATGCCAACACTGTACTCCATGGTAGCCCTATTGCACAGTCCTGGTATATCCAAAACATCTTTAGGTCTTCATGCAAACCACGGCCCATCTTCCAAAAGGCTCTTCCAGCCTATTCCTGAGGGTCTTCATGCCCTACCTCATGCCACATCTCAGCAGCGGCTCCTGGAACTGTGTGCAACTCATGACCATTCTATGCATTTTTCATATTTCCAAAACTAATACCAGATGTGCAGGACACAGCCATATTCTTAATCCAGGGACAAAATAAACCATAGCCTTGAAAAGCAGGTTCCTTCTCCAGTCAACTCTTTCCAAAGAGTTTGCATTTCTAACAGTCTTTCCTCAGGCATCCTCTCCATTGTTTTAATGTAAATCAAGTCGGGCCACCTTCCTTCCACCTTCCTTAAGATTGCTAATGTGTTGACAATAGCAGCTAAACCAGCCTCAATGCCTCTACTTTTAACTTGTTTTAGGTTTTTTAACTTAAAATCTTAAAATCTCAGTCCGATATCTTTAGCCAAGCATATTAGTCCATTACAAATTTAACCTTGATCAAACTTTTTGGGCCTGGGTAGCAGAACGTAGCCATCTCTTATGCCAGCAGCCCAGTTTCAACAAAGTCCTCTGCAGTCTTTCCTTTCCCTTAGAAACCTCATAAGTCAAGCCTCGAAGTTTAGTACTATCTGCACTTAGCATTCTCAAACTCTCATCAGAATAGTTCATAAAACTTGGCTTACCACTCCAGAAGGCATCTTCAGTTGCAAGCATAAAGTCCATGCCCATTCCTCCAAAACAAAAGTTCCAAAAGACGAATATCCACACGGTCAGGTTCATCTCACCCCACTTCTGGTACCACTTTACTGTAGCAGACAGCTTCAGGTTCGCTGAGATGAACTTCCAGACCAGGCACAGTTATGGAGGAAGGGATATTATTTATTGAAGCTTACAGATCCAGGGGAAGTTCCATAATGGCAAGAGAAGTGGCCTGCTCTCCACAGGACCAAGCAGAGAGAGAGAAAGCCAACCAGCCACCACAGCACCCAGAGTAAAACTATAGCCAAAAGGTCACACAGCACACTTTAGGAACTTCTGCTAGGCACATTTGCATATCTTTACAATGGAACCTCAAACCCACCATTAAGACCAGCCCCCAGTGACGTTGCCTCTAGGAAGGTGATTGCAGATGTACACTATAAAGTAATAAAACATTGAATATATTGGGGGACATATATTTAAACTACCACACCATCTCTCCATGTGGGTACTAGGGAATAACTTTAAGTGCTCATGCTTGGGAGGCAAGCACTTTTCCAACTGAGCTACCTTCCCAGCCCTCACTGGTGACTTAGGTACTAAAGTCTTCCTTCTCCTGAGGTGCTATGCTTGTTTTATTTAGCCACTTTCAGCCCCTGGGCAGGCAGACACACACACACACACACACACACACACTCTCTCTCTCTCTCTCTCTCTCTCTCTCTCTCTCTCTCTCTCAATATTGGCTTCTGAGCTCTGCTACTTCTATCAGCTCATAAAAAAAGAAACCAGGAAAAGAAATATATTTACAGAGAGTACTATAGCTGTACATTATACCTGATGTGATTGAGAATAATGCTTCCTTTGGAATTGGCTATGGAGCAAAATATTTGCCCTTCCATCAGGCCATGACACCTTTCAACTTGCCTTCCCTCAGTTTTCTGAGGCAAGAGTTCTAACCCGTAGCATGAGCCAGAATGCTTCTCTCTCAGCCTGAGGCTGACCATCAGTGAGGTCACTCGACCCGCAGCTCACTGTGGCTCATGACCTTGTGCATAGTTGCAGGTTACAACCTCCATGAACTTGGAGAAGAACAAAGTCCTGTTTTTCTGAACAGCCGTCCCATCTTCTCACGGGAGAAGCATCTCATTTTGCCATAACCCTTGCTAATAAATCTAACTTTTCAAAAATTTTAGTTATTTATTGTGGTAGTTTGAATAGATGTCCCCCAATATACTCAGTGTTTTATTAGTTTGTTGTTTGCATCTGCAGCCACCTGGCTGGAGGCAGTGTCACTGGGCGGATCTTAAGGTGTGGTGATGGGTTTAGGATTTCAATCTAAAGATATGCAAAGTGTGCCTAGCTGTGAGTTCCTGAAGTGTGCTGTGCTGTGTGGCTTTTGGCTTGTGGCTTTGCTCTCTTGCCTGGTCCTGTAAGAGCAGACCAGCGTCTCCTGCCATTATGGAACTTCCCCTGGATCTGTAAGCTTCAATAAATACCTTCCTCCATAACTGTGCCTGGTCTGGAAGTTCATCTCAGCGAACCTGAAGCTGTCTGCTACATTTATTTACTTGAGAGAGACAGATAAAGAGAGAGAGAGAATGGGTATGCCAGGGCCCCTAGCTACTGCAAAGAAACTCCAGATGCATGTGCCACCTTGTTCCTCTGGCTTACATGGGCACTGGGGAATCAAACCTGGGTCCTTGGGCTTTAGTGGACAAGCACCTTAGCCACTAAGCCATCTCTCCAGCTCAACTCTAACTTAAATAATTTTTAGGGGGCATTGAAACAAAACTCAGTTCTCTGTTCTAACCATCAGTCTTCAGCTACCTGCGTATGTGAAGTCTGCCACGCGTCCCAAGTGCCCCAAGCTGAACACTGATGCGGTTTTCCTGGCACTCAGCTGTGTTGTGGAGATTGTTCCCAAGGCTGTAGTGGAAGATGTGCCTTTTTGTGTTCTGGCTCCATTTCTGCCTCATCTGAATTTTCCCGACAGGAGAACTCTTATTCTGACCTCCTTCGGAGGCTCTCCTTCACATTCTGATCTAAGGCCATACACGCAACCCACTGGGTGGAACGTGGCTTCCTCAGAAATTAAGCCTGTGTCTTTCAAGAGGGCAAACATAGCATCATCTGAGGATTGGATGCCTTTTTTTTTACACACTTGTAAAGCCTCATTTTGGTGTCTATCGGAGTTTTACATTCTTTCACTCAGGTTTTCCAATCACGAAGCTTTTTCCCATATTCTGAAGGCATCTTCCGGAGGTTGGTATTTTCTATGAACAGTAGATGAAAATATGTTCCAAAGTCACAAGAACTCCCTGCTGTAGGGAGTATGTCCAATGAACTGAGATACAAACAGACAGCACCTTTATGCCAATTTTTTTTTTTTTTACTACAGCATGGCAGCTGATTAAAATGCTTTCATTTCTCCAAGAAACTAATTTTGGGGCTGCAGAGATGGTTTAGCTATTAAGGTCATTGTCTGCAAAGCCAAATAACCTGGGTTCAATTCCCCAGGACCTATATAAAGATAGTGATGCCTAAGGTGGTGCAGACATCTGGAGTTCATTTGCAGTGACTAGAGGCCCTGGTGCACCCATTCTCTCTCTAGAGATCTATCCCCTTTCATAGATAGGTAGATAGATAGATTAGATAGATGAATAAATAAAAAAACAAAGTACTTTTCTTAGCAAGCACCATCCCAACTGAGAATAACTTAGAGAACTACGAAACTTTTGGTCTGGAGTGGTTCACCAGGGACCCATGTGTTTGATTAAGATATGGTCCTAGACCACGGTGCCATTAACAGATAGAGTCCCTTTAAGAGAAGGGGCCTAGTGGGAAGGCTTAGGGCATAGGGTAGCCTTTCAAGGGGCTAATGAGACTCTGGCCCCCTCCTTCCTTCCTTCAGTCCTTTTTACTTCCTGGCCATGAGGTGAGAAGTTTGCTCACCACATGCTCTTTCCCACAATGCACCACTTTGTCACCAAGAAGACCAAAACAACAGCGTCCACAGAAATGGACACTGTGAGCCCCGGGAAACCTTTCCTATTTCTAAGCTGACTGTCTCAACTATTTTATTGTAGTAAGAGAAAGCTAAGACAGGACTAAGAATGAACTAAGGTTTACCCATGTTAAAGTCTATGTGACTGTTCTCACTCAGAAAGTGTATATATATGGCTGGAGAGGTGGTGTAGCAGTTAAACGCTTGCCTGTGAAGCCTAAGGACCCTGGTTCCAGGCTCGATTCTCCAGGTCCCACATAAGCCAGATGCACAAGGTGGCACATGCATCTGGAGTTCGTTTGCAGTGGCTGGAGGCCCTGGCATGCCCATTCTCTCTACCTTCCTATTTCTATATCTCTCTCTCTTTCTCTGTCTCTAATAAATAAATAAAATAAAAATAAAAGCTTTCACCTTGGAAACAGAAATAAATAAATAAATAAATAAATAAAAAAAAAAAAAAGAAATTGTATATATGAAAATTGTTCACGCTCATCTTTTGAAAAAAAATTGAAAATGCTCTTATCCTACAAATGGCTTATTTTGGAATTAATAAGACGTAAATCCTGTTGTAGTTTCTTTCTTTCTCTCTCTTGTTTTTTTCTTTTTTGTTGTTGTTGTTGTTTTTCAAGGTAGGGTTTCAGTCTAGCCCAGGCTGACCTGGAGTTCACTATGTAGTTTCAGGGTGGCTTCGAACTCATAGCAATCCTCCTACCTCTGCCTCCTGAGTGCTGGGATTAAAGGCGTGAGCCACCATGCCCAGCTACTGTTTTTTTTTTTTTTTATTTTTTATTTATTTATTTTGTTGTTGTTACAAAACACTTTTTCAAAAGCAGCTTAAAGAAGGAAAGATTTATTTTGGCTTGTGGCTCGAAGGTACAGTCTCCCATGATGCAACAGGCATGGTGGCAGGACTGAGGTGGCTAGTCACATTGCATCCAGGTCAGGAAGCAGAGAGAGGTGAAGGCTGATGCTCAACTCACTGTCTCCTTTTTATTCAGTCCAGAACCCCAGTCCTGGAATGGACTGGGGCTTCCCACATTCAGGGTGGATCTTCCCTCCTCAGTTAAACCTCTCTGCAAACAAACATCCTTAAAGACACACCCGAAGGGGTGTTTCCATGGTGGGTCTAAATCCAGCCAAGCTGACAATGAAGATTTACCATTACTGGTTCTCATTTGACTGAGGCCGTACAATCGACCTGTTTTTTTTTTTTTTAAACTGGCATTCCATTTCATTTACTACTTGTCTCAATTGAAAGAAGTCATTATTAATCATAACATTAAAAACAGTTGAAATGGGGTTGGAGAGATGGCTAGGGGGCTAAAGTGCTTGCCTGCAAAGCCCAATGACCTGGGTTTGATCCCCAGTACCCATGTAAAGCCAAATGCACAAAATGGCACATGTATCTGGAGTTTATTTACAGTGACGAGAGACCCTGGTGCATCTTTCTGTCTCTGCATTCAAATAAAGACATAAATAAAATATTAAAAAACAGCTGAAATGGTAGACACATGTACACACACATGTATACATACACACACACATGCGCACACACGTTTTCTGTTCTCTTCAGTATCTACCTAGGAATGAATTGCCATGTCCTAGAGTAACTTTCTGAGAAACTGCAAACTGTTCCTCAACGTGGTCGTATCGCCTGTATTACTACTAGCAACTTCTCCACATCACGGGCAATCCTTGTTAATGTTTGTCTGTGTGATTATAGCCACCCTAGTGGTCATGAAATGCTGTCTCATGTTGACATGGATTTATAACGCCCGATGAGTAACAGTGCGTTTTCTTCATGTGCTTATTGGCCACTTGTATATCTTTGGAGAAATGTGCATTCAAATCCTTTGCCTATTTTGTGTGTGTGTGTGTAGTGCACACTCACGTACATGGAGGCTAAAGGACAATGCTGAGTGTCACCCTCAGGAATTGCTGTCTCTTCTGACACAGAGTCTCTCCTTGGCCTGTAGCTCAGCAGTGAGGCCAGACTGGCTGGCCAGCAAGTTCCAGGACTCCTCTCGTCTCTGCCTCTGGTCTGGCATTATGGGCACACACCACACACCACCACACTCTCCTTGGCCCACTTTTTAACTGAATGCTTGTGTATTGATTATTGGGTTATCAGATCTTCAGTACATATCTGTACACTAGAACTTTACCAGCCAGGTGTGGTGGTATAATTTTAGCACATCTCCCTTAGCTACTCAGCAAGCTTGAGACTAGCCTAGGCTGCATGAAATACTTTCTAGAAAGAAAATCCCAAACTCTATCAGGTATGTAGCTCGTAAATATTTCCCGCCATCCTGTGGGTTGCCTCTTACTCTCTCGATAGCACCTGTGAAATACAGATGCTTTTCATTTTGAGGAACTCCAATTTATCCTTTTTTTCATTTATTGCTTATGATTGTGGTGTCATATTTATGAAACCATTGCTTAATCTAAAAATGATGACTTATATCCTGTTTCTTTCTAAGAGTTTTAGAATTTTATCTCTTGCACTAAGATATTTGAGGCATTTTGAGTTAATTTTTACACAAGGTATAAGGTAAGAGCCCAAATACATTCTTTTACATGTAGACATCAAATTTTGGGAAAGACTCTTCTATTGAACAGTCTTAGCATCCTTGTCAAAAATAAATTGGCTACAATGATGATTTTATTGTTAGACTCACAAGCCTATTTGATTAGTTTATGGGTGTATTTTATTTCTTTATTTGTTTACTTATTTGAGAGAGAGACACAGAGAGTAGACTCCAGACCCTACATGTGTATTTTGTTTTGGAGAGAGTCAGAAGGAGAGAGTCAGAGGGAGTCAGAAGGAGAGGGTTAGAGAGAGAGAGAGAGAGAGAAAATGGGTGCGCCAGCAGCCTCTCAACCTCTGTGAATGAACTCCAGACGTGTGTGGCCCCTTGTGGGCAAGTGTGGCATTGCGCCCTTGCATCAGTGCATCTGGCTAAACGTGGGACATGGAGAATCAAATGGGCATTCTTAGGCTTAGCAGGCAGGCGCCTTAACTGCCAAGCCATCTCTCCAGCCCATATATGTGTATTTTTATATCAGTAGTATACTATTATAATTATTAAAAATTTGTAGTAGGTTTTGTTTTTTTAAATTACTTTTTAATTTTACTTTTAGAGACACACACACAGAGAATTGGCACACCAGGGCCTCAGACACTTCAATTGAACTCCAGATGCTTGCACCACCTAGTGGGCGCGTGCGACCTTGTGTTTGCCTCACCTTTGTGCGTCTGGCTTACGTGGGATATGGAGAGTCAAACATGGGTCCTTAGGCTTCACAGGCAAGCGCCTTAACTGCTAAGCCATCTCTCCAGCCCCCATGTAGTAAGTTTTGAATCAGGAAATGATTTTTTTCCCAACTGTTCTTTTACATGCTTGTTTTAAATATGAAAGATCTCTACACAGCCTTAAGTTTATTATTTAATTAATGTTTAAATAGATGTTACTTTCAATGCCTGGAAGCCAACCAATAAACAAACCAACAACTCTCCTCAGCCATCAGAGGGCTCTGCTGTGTGTCAGGCCAGACCCTCCACCCTTACTCAGGAAGTTTGTGACACTGCCTTCACCTTTACTTTCAACTTCTGCAGAAACTCAAGGTCAACCAGAGGTTTCATGGCCTACTCAGGGCTTTCCAAAGTAGGCACACAACCTTGGCATATCTGGAATGGAACATGTCATAGCCTTTCAAAGCCCTCATTTCTTACAGCATCTCATTCCTAAGTCTTCTTCATGAGTATTTTGGTTCATTTTATTAGGCAGATTTATTGCATCAGGTAATGATGCATTTGCCTAAAAATATTTTTGGTAAAGCAACCCTATCCCTCTAGCAGCTTCTCATCAAGGAGGTGGTTTTCAGTTTGATGGGGTAGAGACCAACTTTCTAAACAGGCCTTCAAGGAGATCCCTAAGAACATCTTTAAAAAAAAAAAAAAGGCTGGAGAGATGGTTTAGTGGATAAGGCACCTGCCTGCCAAGCCTAAGAACGCCGGTTCCAATCTCCGGGTCCCATCTTTAGCCAGACGCAAAAAGACATACAAGGGTGCAATGCTGCACTTGCCCACAAGGGGGCACATGTGTCTGGAGTTCGTTCACAGAGACTGAGAGGCCACTGGCATGCCCATTCTATCTCTTTCTCTCTGTCTAGCTCTCTCTCTGTGTCTTTCTCAAATAAAGTTAAAAAAATTAAAATAAAATAAAAACTATTTGCAAGCAGAGAAGGCTGGGGGAGAAAGAGAGAGAGACAGAATGGGCATGCCAGGGCCTCTAGCCACTGCAAATGAACTCCAGATACATGTGCACTGTGCATCTGGCTTAGGTGGGTCCTGGGCAATCAAACCCAGATCAGACAAATGCCTTAACCACTGAGCAATCTCGCCAGCCCCTTAAGAACATCTGGCATTCTGATAAGGTGTGGGGTTGTAAGAGGTTATTTCTAAGGTTACCCTGAACTATGAAATTGGACATAGTGCTAGGGTAAGATAAAATGCCATGAAGCTCCTTGTCCTCAGTGAAATTCAGCTTCGTAGAGATCCTAGATTGCTGAAGTTTTGGGTTAGTTTTCAAAAAAAAAATTTTTTTTTTTTAAATGATTGTTTTTAAGAGATTTTTCATTACTTTATGGAGGACTGGGCTTTCAGAGTCCTTCCTTCCTCCCCAATCCAACACACAGAGTAATGGACGTAAGAAAAGATTAGTGAAACCTTTTTATTTATTTACTTGAACATCTGTGCGGATGTGTGTATGGGCACACCAGAGTCTCTTGCTTCTGTAATGAACACTAGGTGCTTCTGCCACATTTCGTGTCCAGGTTATGTGGGAATTGATCAATGGGCTTCCTAAAGGTACGTGACGGGCTGGTTGTAGAACCCAGTGGTTGCCTAACAGGAACCAAACCTTGGCATCCAGTCTCAACACTGCACAAAACGGAGTGTGACCTCCTCTGTAACCCCAGCACTCAGACGGTGGAGGCAAAAGGATCAGAAGTACAAGGTCATTCTCAACCACAAAGCAAGTTCAAGGCCAGCCTGGGCTACATAGGACCCAAGAAAGAAAGAAAGAGAGAGAGAAGGAAGAGAGAGCTAGAGGGGGGAAGGGAGGGAGGGAGGAACAGAAAGGGGAGGGTAAGAGCAGAGAAGAAAACCATAGTAGTGAAAATTTAAGTAGTAATTTTCTTTTAAAGTTCCAAAAATAAAACTCAATGGTGGATATTTAAAATATGTTTATTTATTATTTATTTGAGAGAGAAAGAGAGAGAGAATGGGTGCTCCACAGTCTCCAGCCACTGCAAACGAACTCCAGACGCATGCGCCCCCTTGTGCATCATCTGGCTTACATGGGTCCTGGGGAATTGAACCTAGGTCCTTTGGTTTTGCAGGCAAGTGTCTTAACCTCTAAGCCATTTCTCCATCCCCTGTGCTATATCTTAATATGAGCTGCTTCTGAGAGGAAACGAGTCAACGTAACACAGAACGTGTTTCCATTTGTTTATCATCAATTCACAGATAAGTCCAGCTTAGTATCAGAAACATTTGACATGGATGTGAGTAAACACAGTTCACAAGGTTAACATCCCAGACAAATGGCCTGTTACCATAGTGATGACTGACACAGTTTGGTAGGGCACAGCATTGTACCAATAGCAGTGTTACTACGAGCTCAGCAACTGGAGCCAATTGACCTGAAGTGAGTGGTGTGCACACGTACCCAATTATAAATGTGTATAGAAATCAGCTGTAGTGCCCACGCCCTCCGCAGAACAGAAGGGTTAGTTGTTAACTTTACAAATAACGAGCTGGGCAGAGTTGCACACACCTATAATCCCAGCTAGTTGAGTGACTAAGGTAGGAGGATTCTAAGTCCATGAGTTCATGGCCAGCTTGGCAACTTAGTGAGAGATTTTTTTTTTTTTTAAAGCAAGCAAGGGCTGGAGAGATGGTTCAGTAAAGTCTACTGACCCGAGTTGGACTTCCCAGTACCCGTGTAAGCCAGATGCACAAAGCGATGCATCTGGAGTTTATTTGTATTGGCTAAAGGTCCTGGCACACCCACACTTGCTCTCTCCCTTTCTCTCTCTCTCTCTTTATTTCCCTTTCTGTATCTCTGTGCTTGCAAATAAGTAAATATTTTTAAAATCTATCAAAAAAAAAAAAGCAAGAGTGGGCTGGGGAGATGGCTTAGTGGTTAAGACGCTTGCCTGCAAAGCCAAAGGACCCTGGTTTGATTCCCCGGGACCCACATAAGCCAGATGCACAAGGTGGCCCATGCATCTGGAGTTCATTTGCAGAGGCTAGAGGCCCTGGCATGCCCATTCCCTTTCTTTCTCTCTTTACCTTTCTCTCTCTCAAATAAATAAATAAAAATAAAAAATAAAATTAAAAAGCAAGAGTGAAACTCAGTGGTAGAGTCCAACCTTCAGTGCTGAACAAATCTCTTTTATGGGTTTTTGTTTTGTTTTCGTTTCTTTGTTTTTCGAGGTAGGCTCTCACAGCCCAGGCTGTCCTGGAATTCACTTTGTAGTCTCAGGGTGACCTCAAACTCACTGCAATCCTCCTTACCTTTTTCTTCCAAGTGGACACAGCAGGAGCTCCTGCCACTGTATATGAACTCCAGATGCATGCACCACTTTGTACATCCGGCTTTATGTGGGTCTGGGGAAGTGAAATCATGCTGCCAGGGTTTGCAAGCACGCACTTTCACCACTGAGCCATCTCTCATCCCCCATTTTTCACATACTTTTGTATGTGCTCATGGTGACAGAACTATATGATTTTGTGACCAACCAGATGCAGATACAAAGATGTGCAAGCCCGCTTGCCTGTATCTTCTCCCTTCACACACTGTAATTGACACCCAGACCATTAGTTGAAATCTGGAGCCTTTGAGGGAACTGTTTTTTTCTTTTTTATGGTTATGGTTTTTCAAGGTAGGGTCTCGCTCTAGCCCAGGCTGACCTGCAATTCACTATGTAGTCTCAGTGTGGCCTCAAACTCATGGCGATCCTCGTACCTCTGCCCCCCGAGTGCTGAGATTAAAGGCGTGCGCCACCACGCCCTGCTGAGAGAACTATTTTTTAAAGTCTTCCCATGTGACCTAACTTGGTACCATGTAATTTTGTGGAAAAGCCCTTTAAATTTTGGCTGCATTTTGTTGGGGGGGGGGGGGAATAAGCATTTAATGATAAACAGGAAGAACAGGCTCAACAACTTTGAGCCTATAAAATTAATTGCCAAAGAAAATTATCTGAAGAGAGGTAAAGAAAGTCCTTGTGAAAATATCGGGAGGGGGCTCATATATTTCTGTATTTTATTGTTTACAAAGGAGGCATTAAGACTATCCGCCATTACCTCAGCCCCTGGACAGCTTCTACTTTCCAGCCTAAAATAGCGTGGCCTGTTGAGGAAAGTCAATTGAAAGCATCCACAGTTTTCAAACTTAGTAACTATAAATAGCAAAAAGTTATGTTAAGCACACTTTTAAAAATATGCCAGTAAAAAAAGTGTTATGCAATTAAAAACATATTAGATTAAAATGCTGTTCAAAAATACATGAGTATGATCTGAGAATCATTATTCCATTTTTCAATTTCCAATAATCAATTAAAAGAATTTCTGAAAGTTTTACTTTAATACTCTGACTTATGGATATACTTATGGATTTGTATTTTCTAGAAATTTTTTATATTTGAAAATTGGTTGACTAGAACTTTTGTTTTTGGAAGGTGCAGTACTATCATGATAATAACTTCTTAGCTCTTTGCCAGGGTTTTTAGTATGGAGCTCAGACTGGGCTTGAACTCTTGATTCTCCTATCTGTACCTCCTGTAAGTGCTGGGATTGTAGCATGCACCATCATACTCAGCCTACTCATTGTGTAAAAGTTATAGAATTATTCCTATCCTTGATGCCCTTTCCCTTCAGCAATAGCTTGGTCGACAACTTGCACAGCCCTAGTTGTAGGTATTTATCCTGTTCATCATGTACTAAGACCCCCTGGGCATTTTGTGTGATCACAGTACATTGCTGCATTAAGTTCTCTCTCCCCTGCCTTTATGATGGTTAAGTTTCCCGAGTGACCCATTAGCCAAATTTTTGCTTCCTGTTCCTGCGACCTTACGCTCTGCTGGCCTGGAGGTCTTGGTTCCAGAGGGGGAAGTGCTTTCGCCAGGAGGCACAAAGAACATCCATTGAACTGGAAGCTAAGACTTCCCCCTGGCCACTTTGGGCTCCTGATGCCCTTGAGTGCACAGGCTGAGAAAGGAGTTACAGTGTTAGCAGGGGTGGTTGATCCAGACTACCAGGGGGAAATTAGACTGCTCCTCCACAATGGAGGGAAGGAAGAGGATGTCTGGAATGCCAGAGATTCTCTAGGGCGTCTCTTGGTGTTACCATGCCCTCTTAGCAAAGTCAATGGACAACTGCAACAGCCACATCAAGGCAGTGTGATAAATGGCCCAGATCCTTCAGGAATGAAGGTATGGGTCACCCGCCAGGTAAAGAACCATGACCTGCTGAGGTGCTTGCTGAAGGTGGAGGAAATACTGAATGGGTAGTAGAAGAAGGCAGTTTCAAATACCAGCTAAGGCCAGTTACAAAAACGTGGACTGTCATTGCCTTGAGTGTTTCTGTCTTACCTTGTTCAGAGTGTTTGTACATATCTACACCAATATTCAGATGTTGTGTTCTTCCTCTACTTCTCTATTAGGTAATTGATACTGATTAAGATCATATTGCTAGTTAACCACTGTTGAATTTATATTTGACTTATTATATGAGACTAAGCCTTCTTCACAGAACCTTGCTTTGTGTTGGGGGAGGGGAGGTGTGCATTTCCGGTTGTACCAGGGATAGTTACGTTAGGCGGAAAATATGACCTTGTTGCTGTCTTCATTTGGAAATTAAGTATGATGTAAGGAGATACGGTTTGCTGTCAAGTTGACAAGAGGTGGACTTGTGATGGTGAAGTTTGTGTCAACTTGATCTGGTTAGGAATCCACGGACATTCCTCATAAGTGGATCTCTGAGGTTGCTTCCTGGAAGGATTAACTAAAGGAGGAATCCTTCCCCAGGGTGAGCCCTTCCCCCAGAGTGGGTGGTCCCTCTGGGGGGGGGCTTTATCTAAAGAAGCTCTGGGAAGGAAAGTATCCCTCCCTCCCACCTGGCTACTGGTGCTGCATGGTGCTTGCTGTTTTCCAGTGTGGACTGAAGAGCAGCATCTCTCCAGGGCATCTCCAGGCTTTCAGTGCCTCCAGCCTCGTGGACTGAGCAGCTACCGGGTTCCTCTACTCTCAGGCCTGCAGCCTGCTCCTGTTGGAGTTGCCATAAGCTATTCCAATAAATTCCCTTTTAATACTATTCATTCTATCGGTTCTGTTCCTCTAGAAAATATAACCTTCCATTAAAAATGGCTGTAAGGAAACAAAATGCTTTAGATCCATAAAGCCAAAGCATAGAGTCATGGAGTCCAGAAATAAAAATATAATTAAAAAATTCAGGATGACAGCAAATTGTCCTTAGATTTCGTCAAGATAGGCAGATGTTGGCAACTGCCTGAGCAGGGTCAGGCGGCTGAAACCCTCATGCCTCTGAAATGCCAGCCTACCACCCTCCGCTCAGTCGCTTCAGGGTGGCGGAAGGCAGGGGGTGAGCCTTCTGCATGGGAACCCAGGCGGTGTCTTCCTCACCGGGGGCTCTGCAAGAAGCTCAAACCCTGAGGAGAATGCCCAGAGCCGCTTTTCTTCTCAACTCTCGCCAGCATGATGCAAAGTTAGAACTACTTTCAACGTGCAGCAGAGAAAGGTCTTCACTCCCTACAGGGCATGCTGAAGACCTCCCCCAGTGGCCAGCCATGAAGGACCCTCCGAGTGCTCTGCTCTGCCTGAGACAGCCTCCCCACTGCCCCTCTTGCATGCCAGGAACTGTATTTATACCTGCTGAGGCCCAAGACTGGAAGATGCTTCCCTGGGGAGAGTGAAGTGCTGCTGTCTCTGAAACCTGGAGCTTCCCCTCCCTTGGAGCAGTCTTATATGAGACAGAGCAAGGCCAATATCCACAAACTGAAGAGTCCTAGGGACCCTGAGGAAACAAGACAGAGAGCTGAAAAGTCTACCTTACTCTTCATTAAAATCCTCCGAGAGGGGAGGGGATATGGTAGAGAGTGGATTTGTAAAGGGGAAAGTGGGGGAGGGGAGGGAATTATCATGGTTTATTGTCTGTAAGTATGGAAGCTGTCAATAAAAAAGAGAAAAAAAACCCTCTGAGAGATATTATATCCACGCAACAAGAGAAGCCAAAATCATGTTGGAAATTGGAGAATCACAGCAGAAATGCTAAGTTTCAGAAGAACATATGGAAAATAAGATTGAGGCATTCTCCCAGAAAGCCACGGGGGGAAAAGGAGATGGGAAATAATGAGAGCAAAATAAGAAAACGAGAGATGAATTGAGGATCAAAGGGTTTCAGGAAGCTAAAACAGATGAAATAAGAAGGAAATTATTAAGAAAAGTATGTAAGAATTCCCAGGACTCAAGGACTCACATCTCCAGACATAAAAGGTTCGTGGAATACTCTCCACGGAAAATAAAAAGAATTTCAAAAGATCCCTGTTAATATGCACTCAAGCTGGGGAAAGCGGGTCACATAGCAAAACGACGGTATCAAAGGGACTTGTCACCAGCACCAAGGAAGCCAGCCACGGAAGCAAGGCCTCCAGAAACCCGAGAAAATGTCACTTCCAATCCCAAACTCTTAAACCAGCCCCACGGTCACTTGTGAAGTCAAAATAAACACGGTTTTTTTATATACACGGTTTTATATCTCCGACATGTCTTTGTAAAGAGCTAAAGATGTTCTCTAGTAAGACAGGGAGGTAAATGAAGAATGAGACCTGGGGGCTGGAAAACCAAGAGAGGAGAAGAGCAAGCAGGGAGGCTGGAGAGATGACTCAGTAAAGGCACTTTCTAGCAAAGCCTGATGGCCTGGGTTCTATTCCCCAAGACCCATATAAAACCTGATGCACAAAGTTACACATGCATCTGGAGTTCGTTAGCAGGGCCAGGATGCCCTGATGTACCCATATTCTCTCTCTCTCTCTCTGTCTGCCTCTTTCTTGCTGTCTCTATCTCTCTAATAAATAAATTTAAAAAAAAAATAAAAATAAGTAGACTTCTAGTCAAGATAGCAGATTTGTAACCATGCTAGAACTCCAGGGCTAAAATTAGAAGGCAACAAGAACTGAGGACAACTAAATTCTACCAACAAGACAAGAATAGAAAGCTGGCTCCCTAGCAGGACATGAACCACTCCTCGCACATCAGCCAGGGCCCTGGTGAAAGCACAGAGGAACGGGTGAGAGGAGCAAGAGTGCTGCTTCCACCGTGAGCCTGACAACCTGCACCAGGGTGATGGAGACAGACACTGAGGACACTCAACATGTGCCAAAGCAGAGATCCAGAAGCTGCTGAGAGCTCAACACTACAGGAGAAAAAAAAAAAGCAGACTTAAAGTAGACACCACCATTCAGAGAACAGGGTTTGGAAAGATTGTTAAAAAAAAAAAAAAAAAAGGAGGGCTGGAGAGATGGCTTAGTGGTTAAGGCACCTGCCTGCTAAGCCTAAGAACCCGGTTCCAATCTCCAGGTCCCATGTTTAGCCAGATGCAAAGTGACGCAAGGGTGCAATGCTGCACTTGACCACAAGGGGGCACACACATCTGGATTTTGTTCACAGCAGCTGAGAGACTGCTGGCATGCCCATCTCTATCTGTCTCCCTCTCTCTCTCTGTGTCTCTCTCTGTGTCTTTCTCCAAAAATAAAAAAAATAAAATAAAAAACAAAACTTTAAAAAAAAAAAAAGGAAATTGAAATGGAGAAGCAAGGAGATCAATGAAAGGAAATATAAATTTCGATTTAATTTTCCCAGCAACATGAAACACTTATACGACCATGACTGTATGCATTTGAATACTAAGTAAACCAAGGACTGCACATTAGCCGCCCTGGTAGGTGATAGTCAAACCCACTGGAGCAGTTTGCCTTGCATTGCTGGGATCAGACACCTAATTAAACCATCTGATGGAAGGTTTTCAGTTTTAAGATGCTGTTTCATCATGGCACGGGGCGGGGGGGCATGGAAAGCACACAGCTGGATATCCATCTTATCTTGTCACACCAGCAGGGAGGAACCAGCACGTGTGAGCTCGCTAGCACTGGCAAGGCAGCCTGGATTATAAAATCCCAAGGCCTGGCAGCACTGACTCACCTCCTCCAGCAAGGATCCGCCTCAAAGGCTCCACCAGCTGGGGATCAAATATGAGGCTTAATCACAAACACATGAGGCTATGAGGGCATTTTTTTATTTTTATTTTTTTTAATTTAAAATTTTTTTTTTTTTTTTTGGAGAGACACAGAGAGAGACAGCGAGGGAGGGAGACAGATAGAGAATGGGCGCGCCAGCAGTGTCTCAGCTGCTGTGAATGAAATCCAGATGCGTGCGCCCCCTTGTGGTCAAGTGCAGTATTGCGCCCTTGCATCACTTTGCATCTGGCTAAACGTGGGACCTGGAGATTGGAACCGGGTTCTTAGGCTTAGCAGGCAGGCACCTTAACTGCTAAGCCATCTCTCCAGCCCTATGAGGGCATTTTTATATTCAAATTCACCCATCTAGGAACCCACCGTGTCAGTGAATACGTACAAACAATCAGTTCAGCAAAGATTTACTGGCTCCGTTTGTTAGGGTGCAGATAACAAGGGAGATGTGTAGAAAGTCAAGGAGTGCCTAGTCTGATGGGAGAGACTAAAAAGTAATTTCTGTTAATGAGATGTTTCCAGCAAATTCCATGAGGTCTGGTTACAGGTGTGTCTTGTTCCTTTTCTGAAAGCCTTGATTCTTTCTTTCTTTCTTTTCAATATGGAATGCTTCACGGATTTGCATGTCATCCTTGCGCAGGGGCCATGCTAAACGTCTCTGTATTGTTCCAATTTTAGTATATGTGGTGCTGAAGCGAGCTCAGCCTTGATCCTTTAAATGGATAGTGGTTTGCACTTGAACAAAAGGATTCTCAAGTTAGCAATATTTTTAAAAATTATTTATTCTTTGGAGGGAAAGAGGAAGATTAGAGAGAGAGAGAGAGAGCAACTGTGAGTATGGGTAAGCCAGGGCCTCTTGCTACTGCAAACGACCTCCAGATGCATGCACCACTTTGTGCATCTGGCTTTATGTGGGTACTGGGGAATTGAACTCAGGCCATGGGGCTTAAAAAGGAAGTGTCTTTAACGACTGAACCATCATCCCTCCAACCCTAAGTTAGCAATATTTTTTAAAGCATGGCTCTTTTCACTGGAAGCTTCTGGTGACATATTTCTTTACACACATAAATATGTTGTAGAAAGTAAGGGTGCAATTTTCTCTCCTAACTGGAGGGAGAGTGCTGTCTGCATTGTTGGTTGTTACATGCACGTGCTCCCCAGATTACTCCGTGCTTAGAACAGCCAATGGGCCTTTGCTAGGCTGGCGCATGTCTGTGTGTCTTCATGGGTGCTGTAGTTCCCCTGAGGTGCGCTGTGTCTATGGAACCCTTGATTAAGAAGCAGAGTGGGCCGGGTGCGGTGACGCACGCCTTTAATCCCAGCACTCGGGAGGCAGAGGTAGGAGGATCGCTGAGAGTTCGAGGCCACCCTGAGACTACATAGTTAATTCCAGGTCAGCCTGGACCAGAGTGAGACCCTACCTCACAAAACAAAACAAAACAAAAAAAAAGAAGCAGAGTGGGACCCTGTCTCAATGAAATAAATTTTTTTAAAAATGTAATAAAAAGATGGAGGAGGAAGAAAGGGCAGAAGGCAGAAGGAAGGAAGCTTAGAAAACACCTTCGTGCTGAGTGAACAAGTCTGGGCACTGAGGGAAAGAGAAGCTACAAGCTGGAGTTGAGGGGCAGTCTGCTGAGAGATTGGACACAACTAAGATGAGCTCATTTCTTTCCTCCATTTTATCAAGATCCACTACTCATTTATTTTGAGCAGTATCGTCCAATTTAAACATTTAAATTCTATGAATAAATGAAAATGTAGTTCACCTTGGTTAGGATAATTGAAGTGAGCATTCCCTTTCAAATTAAGAGTAAAGTCTAACATGCATTTATTGGCTATTTGGACACCAAAAATGTGCACGGAGGCACATGTGCATGCATGCGCATAATCTTGCTTAACTTATTGACTGAGAAAAATATGAACAAGGATCCCACGGAATTTCTCATCATTTCTCTGAAACACATGATGCCTTTCTCTTAGCTTGGGTACAAGGAGTGCCAAACTGCCAAATATAATGAGAATATTTTCTCTTACACACACAGAGAGAGAGAGAGACTCTTAGACTGTGCTACTCAGATTTATCATAAACCTTTGGCTAAATGGATAGATGACCTGGGCTTGCTTTCACTCAGGAGAAGTTACCAATTTCTTTTTGGCTCAGATCTGGACAGCTTTCATCTTCAGAAAAGTATCAAAATTGACTCTAAGCTATCATAGAACTATTAAGTCCAGGACCTGAAAAATAAACACTATATAAAGTAAAGCGACATAAAATCATAAAGAAGTTAAATTTGACTCACGGCGCTATGACCAAGGCTCTCTGCCACAGAGAAACAAGTATTGTATCACCGGGTATAGTGCGAAGAATTAGTGCAAATTCTATAGGCTGATGAAACACTGACCAGGTGGTGGTTTATATACAACAGATGCAAGTAGCTACGGCTCTACCCAAAGTAGCACCCTTAATTATATTTTGAACCTTAAACTTGATTCTGAAACCCTTTCTATCAAAAATCATAGCATGCTCAATAAGTATTTATTTTAAAAGCTCAAGAGCTTGGCAGGGCAGCAGGAAGAAAGGACCACTGTTCAGGGGAGGAAAAAAAAAAAACAACAACAAACCAGACACTTTGGGTAAAATGTTCTGCAGAGAAAGTTTAGCACCTTTCTTCCCCAGCTCTTTCAGCTCTAGCACTAAAAAAATTTAAAAATGACAGGAGTACAAGTGCAGCTACAGTCTTGTGCATTTAACAGGCAGTGACATTTATTGGGTCTGTCTGAGCAGAAATGGGAACTGCCTTAGTAGGAGGGTGCTAAGACCAGGCCTTCCTCTGGAGAAATTGCACATGAAAAGACATGAAACATTCCTAGAATAACATACCCAGAGCCTATGAATGGAGGAAAATCTCTAGGTACATAATTAATGAAGGCTCATTGAGCAGAGGAATTGAGAGAATTGGGTCAAGTTCATCAGGGGAAGTTCTTATGGAGTGATTTCGAAGCTGGGTTTGAAAGGTGAGTGAGAGTCTAATGGGACGAGGAAATGAATATATCCCTCACTGCTTGGTGTATGTAATTTTGGGTGGGTGTAATTTTGAGCTTGCTTTTCCAATGGCATTTGTCACATTGGTCAAGAGTGTCATGGAAGCAAGGTGATATTGCACTAGAAATGCAGTTAAAATGCCGTTCCACGGGGCCGGTCGGAGACAGGACGGCAGTCTGTGTTCCTTCTCTTTGAATGCCAAGTTCTAGGCGGACCTCGTGTTAAGAAAGAGAACAGACAGTTCTTCAAAAAATGAATGCAGAGGCTGGAGAGATGGCTTAGCGGTTAAATGCTTGCCTGTGAAGCCTAAGGTCCCTGGTTCAAGGCTCTATTCTCCAGGACCCACATAAGCCAGATGCACAAGGGGGCACATGCATCTGGAGTTTGTTTGTAGTGGCTGGAAGCCCTGGCGTGCCCATTCTCTCTCTCTCTCTCTCCCCTGCCTATTTCTGTATCTCTCTCTCTCTCTCAAATAAAAAAAAAAAAAAAAAAACGAATGCAATGTGGAAAGCATGCTGTCTACTTTGAAAGAAAAGAACTTCAAAAGAGAACTGGCACTGGAGGTGTAGTGAGGGGAGTCCTGGGGGTCTGTAAGAGGTAGTGGAAGCCACTGCCCATGTCCCAGAGCTGCAGTCCTGCTGATACACAGGGCCAGGTTGGAGGTGGTGCGTGGCAGGGTGATCAAAGAGTCCAGAAGTGTAGCACGCATGATCTTGGGGATGAATGAGAACATGGTGGGCACCAGGGAGGTAAGCTACCCAGAGGGTGTGGGCAGGCTGCACAGAGCTCACAAGTGGCACCTGAATTTGGACACAGGCCTTCCAGATCCGTTTGCCATTTTCTAGGAAGGAAAGTGGGAGGTATTTCAGGCAGTGTGAGAGCAGGTAAAAAAAAATACAGAAGTAGGGGCTGGAGAGATGGCTCAGCGGTTAAGGCACTTGCCTGCAAAGCCTAACAACTTGGGTTTGATTCCCCAGAACCCACATAAAGCCAGATGCACAAGGTGGCGTATCTATCTGGAGTTTGTTGGCAGCGGCTGGAGGCCCTGGAATGCCCATTCTCTTTGTCTGCCTCTCTTCTATCTGTCTCTGCTTGCAAATAAATAAAAATTAGGAAAAAAAAGAAAATTAAAAAAATATACTGAAGCATAAAAGGGGTAGTGTGTCTAAAGAGATTGAAGCTGCACCTTCAGAGAAAGACCTCCTGGGCAGGAGAGAGTTAAGGAAGATAATTTGGTGATCACACCCGTGTAAACCAAGCATGGCACAGGGCTCCGGATTGTATCTTCAGGACATTCAATATAGCCAAATCTATGTGGTGGCAAATTCCACCACTGATGCAGGATTTGGGGGTTCAAGGGGAGTTCCCCCAGGCCTGTGAATTCCAACGTTTGCAATTTTGCTCCTTTTAAACAAAGAATTGAGACATTGGACCCTGAAAACGGGAAATTAAGAATTATTTAGTTTATTTAGGGTGAAATTATGAATGATGAGGTTAATTTAAAGGGAATTAAGATCCAGGGAGGAGGCCTGCTGAAAGACTCAAGGCAGAGGAGAATGGCCCTCCTGGCCCTGCTGCAAAGGGAGAAGGGAGAGGACAACATTTTACCGAGGAATCTCTGAGGGTTTACACCCACACATGAAAAGCAAAGCACCAAGAGACCCCATTCATGGGAAAGACCAGAAAGGATCAAGAAATAGGGAGGGGGCCTGGCGGAATGGCTTCGTGGTTAAGGCGTTTGCCTGAGAAGCCAAAGGATCCTGGTTTGATTCTCCAGGACCCACATAAGCCAGATGCATGAGGGGTGCATGCATCTGGAGTTCGTTTGCAGTGGCTAGAGGCCCTGGCGTGCCCATTCTCTCTCTCTCTGCCTCTCTTCTCTCTCTCTCTCTGCTTGCAAATAAACAAATAAAATAAAAAAAAAAAAGAAATAGGGAGGGACCCAGCAATCAAAGATCATACATGTAGCAGAGAAGAGAGTCCCCAAAGCCAAGAGCCCAGACAGGAAAGAGTCCAACACAAAGAAATTCTTTTCCCTCTTTCCAGGCAGGCTGGAAAGTGCTTCCCAAGCAGGAATCAGGAAAGTCCAGCATCCAGAGAACACAGCTGAGAGAGCCAAGCGAGTTCTGATGCACGTGGCGCACCAGAGTTTAGAGGAAGGTCACGCATAGTAACAAAGCAAGAAGGCACCTGGAATTAAAATACATGTAAGAGGGCTGGAGCAGGATGGCTTGAAAGTTAAGGCACTTGTCTACAAAGCCAAAGGACCCAGGTTCGATTCCTCAGGACCCATGTTAGCCAGATGCACAAGGTGGCACATGCATCTGGAGTTCGTTTGCAGTGGCTGGAGGCCCTCTCTGTCAAATAAATAAATAAATAAATAAATAAATAAATAAAATTTAAAACACACACACACATGTGAGAAACAAACAGGAAATATCCAGGCAAGTGGAGCAGAACCCTCCCTTCTCCCAGCCAGGCTGGGAGAGGAGAAAGTTACACAGTGGGGATCAGGTGAAAAGCCACTGGACAGACAGCAAAAATGGAAGTGACAGCATACGTGTGGATATCCCTTTTATGACCCAATTAGGATGGACTTTGTCACCAGATTCAGGTGTGCAAGGGAAGAGACCTGGTTGGTTCGTGGACTGGGGTGGGGGGAACTGATTCAAGATGGGCTGGCAGGGGTGCTGGGCTGAGGACGAGACAGGAAATGCAGTCAGAAAGCATTGCTTGTAGCTATCTTGGGTGAGATTCTATTGACTGCAAGCTGTGGTCCTGCCAAGGCAGGCAAGTGGCATCTCCTTGTTCTCTCTTTGGGCCTCTGCCCCTGACTAACTGCCTATAAAAACAAGCACACGGGGCTGGAGAGATGGCTTAGTGGTTAAGGCCCTTGCCTGTGAAACCTAAGGACCCATGTTCAACTCTCCAGACCCACGTAAGCCAGACGCACAAAGGTGAGGCAAGCATGAGGTGCACATGCCCAGTAGGTTGGTGCAAGTGTCTGGAGTTCGACTGCAGTGGCTGAGGCCCTGGTGCAATTCTTTGTCTCTCTGGCCTCCACATGTGTATGCATCTATACACACACACACGCACACACACACACACACAAAAACACACACACATTAAATGCCACACATAATATACCATACATACTCTATACACACACAAAAAGGAATGAAGTAAGGAAGGGATGGAGGGAGGGAGGGAAAAGAAAGAAGGAAGGAAGGAGGGAGGGAGGGAGGGAGGGAAGGAAGGAAGGAAGGAAGGAAGGAAGGAAGGAAGGAAGGAAGGAAGGAAGGAAGGAAGGAAGGAAAAAAGAGAAGAACAACCATTTCATAACACACTATACCCTTTATCCCAGGGTCACCTTGCCGGGAAGTCTCAGATCTTTTGCATGCGACTTTGTTGAGTTGACATTTAATATTAGGCAGCCTGGCGGAAAGTATATTCATTAGCTCTCTAGTCTGCCTTTTGAGTTGGAAATCAATGTGGGTCTAGGACAGGAAAAAAAAAATGGCGTGTCTTTTTTCTCTTGCCAATAATCTATGCATCGCGCAGGCCGGGTGTTGGCTTTCAGATCACATCAGCAGTTCCCCAGGCCTGTTTGTTTTGTAGTTGGAGCGTCTCAGGCTGGGGCGTGCCAGCGTCGAGAGTGCCCAAGTGCAGCAAAGACTTTAAGCGGGATGATATTAAAGCAATAACTAATATCACTAAGCAAACGTGTTCCCATTCCCCCCCTAGTTTCCTCAAACACCTGATGCAGACATCTCTGTCCGCTCTTCTATGGAGGAAGCAGTGTGTCTTGAGCTGAGCTTTGCATAGAGAGAAGGCTGGCAGACGCTCTTAAATACAAGCAAGTCGTGAGCGTAAGCGTGCGTGGGGGGGGGGCTTTTGACACTGGCCCCTCTGCGCGTCTGGCTTGTTCATCTTAGTGAGCAAGGTCTGGACTTGGCTGTCTCTTTGTATGTGTATTAGCTTGCACAAAGCCAGCCAGGCTATGGTGTGAATAACAAATCAAGAATCAGATGCTTTAGGTTAACAGGGCATTCACAAATGTGCAGTGTCATGGCCAGCGTCAATTGAGACTGTAATAACCCTGGGCAGACAGAGAAGAGACAAGAAAAGCCCTTGAAATTTAGAGGGAACAAACCAACAGCTCAGCTACTACTCGGCTTCAGCTACTCTTTATGAAGCAGAGTAACTTTGCACAGCTTTCGTGCTCTTATACCAAGTATGTGGGAGACGTTAGCTTCTTTTTTAATATTTTATTTTTATTTATTTATTTCAGAAAGAGGGGGGAGAGAGAGAGAGAATATGGGTGCACCAGGGCCTTCAGCCATTGCAAATGAATTTCAGACGCATGCGCCACCTTGTGCACTTGGCTTGCATGCATCCTGGGGGATCGAACCCAGGTCCTTTGGCTTTGCAGGCAAGTGTCTTAACCACTAAGCCATCCTTCCAGCCCAAGGCTTTAGCTTCTTGATGGCCTTTTGAATAGTCAAACATGAAACATAGTCAGATACTGCATGACTTTTTCTGGGGAGACAAAACGGTCGTTTACTCAGTCTAGGCAGGGTAGCGACAGATAAGGAAAGCCTTTTACTGAGGTCTAGCTTTTAAACCAATAGTTTATTGGTGTTTTTCTTACAGGAGCATGGGTGACTCAAAGCCCCTCACAATGTGGGCGCTGACACAGAGCTGCAGGCTGCAGTGCCCTGTGTAACTTGCATGTAATGCCGTTGAAATCTTCCCTTCCCCATTGATTGCTTAACTGCCTGAGTGGATCTTGAGTCTTTTGTTGTTGTTTTTTTACATTAGGCACAATACAACAATTTATTTAGATGCTTGAAATGAATACAAAGAGAAATAAAGGTCACAAAATTATGCATGTACACATGCAAGAATTGATTTTGCAGCCACTAATTTGGACTCCTTTTAGATATCTTGAGTCTTATAACTGGTTTCGTTAGCTTCCTCAGTGTTATCAACCTTCTGTCTCCCCCCCCCCCAGCATTTCAATTTGTAGAAGACAGTTACAGGACACCAAGTGTTCAACCAATTAAGCCCAAAATATCGTTTTAAACCAGATGAAGGCCTGGAGGGATGGCTTAGCGGTTAAGGCATTTGCCTGAAAAGCCAAAGGACCCAGGTTCAATATCCTAGGAACCACATTAGCCAGATGCACAAGGGAGTGCACATGTCTGGAATTCATTTGCAGTGGCTGGAGGCCCTGGAGCACCTATTCTTTCTCTCTCCCTCTCTCTCTCTGACTCTTTCTCTCTGCCAAACAAATAAATAAATAAAATAAAAATATTTAAAAATGTATATTAGGGCTGGAGAGATGGCTTAGGGGTTAAGGCGCCTGCCTCCTAAGCCTAAGAACACTGGTTCCAATCCCCAGCAGTTCCAATCCCCAGGTCCCACATTTAACCAGATGCAAAGTGACTCAAGGGCACAATACCGCACTTGACGGCAAGGGGGCGCACACATCTAGATTTCATTCACAGCAGCTGAGAGACTGCTGGCGCACCCAACTCTGTCTTCCTCTCCCTCTGTCTCTCTGTCTCTCTATGTGTCTCTCTCCAAAAAATAATAAAAAATAAATAAAATAAAAATATTTAAAAATGTATATTAGAACCAGATGAAGAGATGACCGGCAAACATATGGGTCTATAAAGAGTGAGCTTTGGGAAGCTGAGGTAGGATGAGGTAGGATGCTCTTGAGTTTGAGGCCAGACACGTAGTATCTCTAAATGAAAACGAGACAAACGAAAGTAGCCAAGACGTTGGAGGCCAAGACAGCTCGATCCATTTGCTAATAGAAGGCTGTATAAATGTTACCCTTACAGAATCTCAATTTCTTAACTTGCAAACTGGGCATGATTTTATTATATATATATATATTATATATTATTATATTTTATTATATCAAGTGAGCATGGTCAATCTCACCACACAGCAATGTGCTTCATTGCTGGCTTCCTTCCGGCCACCAGCCTGGCTTCAGTCTTCCATGTTTTATGGAGATATGAACCGGGAAAACACCAAGACCAGACCTGGAAGGTTACCGAAAGAATGCAAGATTCCACTTAGCAGAGTTGGTAAGGTTTGAGAGCTTTTCTTGAGTGGTTTGCTGGGACTGGCTCTGAGGATGCACTAGGTGATCCTGTTTGAGAAGTGAGTTTCCCCTGCATCTCCCAGCCTCCTTTGGAGTCAGAATAGAATTTCCTGATCCACAAGGTGTTAGGAGGCGGGCCAGACATGACAAGACAACATACAGATCCCTCTTCAAGGACGGTCAGTCACTGTCCAACCTTTGAGGAGTGTGATCAGCTGTAGCCTCCACCTGTTCCTTCAAGGTTGCCTCAACTTTTGAGCCAAGACAACACTCTGCTTGAACAGCAACCTCCAATGTCCTAGCAAGAGATAGGAGCTGAACGCATATTTTTAAATTTGTTAATTTGAGTGTAACAGAGAGAAAGAAAGAAAGAAGCAGAGAAAGAGAGAGAATGGGCACACCAGGGCCTCCAGCCACTACAATGAACTCCAGATGCATGCACCACCTTGTGCATCTGGCCTACGTGGGTCCTAGGGAATCAAACCTTGAACCGGGGTTCTTAGGCTTCACAGGCAAGCGCTTAACCACTAAGCAATCTCTCCAGCCCTGAATGTTCATTTTTTAATACATGCTTTCAGCCAATGTCTGAGGAAAATAGTGGTGCTGGGGCCTGGCTGTTTTCACCTCCAGTTGGAACCCTCAGTGGAATAGCTCTTATTGGGACAGCACATGGCTGGCCAGGTCACGGTCAGGGTCTAGGCTTCTCCGTGCCCAGCCTCATTTCCTCCTTTTTAATTTCACAGCACGAGTCCTCAATAGAACCATTGACCACCTAACTCCCTGTCTGCTTCCCTGGCACTGACTGCTCACCCATCAGCGAGGGGTGGGGAGGATGAATTAGCACGGCATGGACTGGTGATTCAGTGACCACAGGGGAGGCTAGAACTCTGCACAGAGTTCTGCGGCAGCTCCAAGCCTCGGGGGTGTGGGGTAGAAGACAGTGGCACACACCACTGATGGACAGATGGACTGAAGGGACCCAGCAAAGAGATGGTCTCTAACCTCAGAGTGATTCTGCCAAGTTACATGGAATCAAGAAAACAGGAGATCAAAGGAGTTAGATGCTTGCTTAACCTGGTACTGTAAGTCTATTTGACAACAGATTCCTGGCACTGAGATGTATCTGAAAGAAGATAATAAGGATTGCTTGTTTGAACCTACTCAGTATATTTCCCTTTTTTAAAAAAAAAAAATATTGGGGTTGGAGACATGGCTTAGTGGTTAAGGCATTTACCTGCAAAGCCAAAGGATCCTGGTTTGATTCTCCAGGACCCATGTAAGCCAGATGCACAAGGGGGCGCATGCATCTGGAGTTCGTTTGCAGCGGTTGGAGGCCCTGGTATGCCCATTCTCTCTCTCTCTCAAATAAATAAATATTTTAACTATTTATTTATTTGAGACAGAGAGAGACAGAAAGAGAGAAGAGAGAGAGAGAGAGAGAGAGAGAGGGGGAGAGAGAGAGGAGAGAGAGAGAGGGAGGGAGAGAGAGAGGGAGGGAGAGAGAGAGAGAGAAAGTAAGCGTATGGGAGCACCAGGGCCTCTTGCCACTGCAAACAAACGCCTGATGTAAGTTCTCCTTTGTGTATCTGGCTTTAGGAAGGTACTGGAGAATTAAACCCAGACATTAGGCTTTGCAAGCAAGCACCTTTAACCACTGAGCCATCTCTCCAGCCCTATTTTTCTTCTTTGAAACAGTTTATCAGTCATGTATCCTTCCATCTCATCGTGGGATGGGAGGGGCAGAACTCAGTCTGACCAATCAGGTTATTTTAAACTCTTGGACATAGTGAACGGTCTGGGGAGAGCACAGAGCCCAGTGACTGGAGTACTTTTAGGGACTGATATGATCATTGTCTTTCTTATCTGGTTTGGGAACCAAAAGGTGGTGTCAACCCTAGCCTTCTGGGAGCAGCCTTGCAACCACTTGAGAGCAACTGTCTGAGGATGAAGTTATTATGATCAAATAATTCGAAGGCATTTTAGATAGAAGAAGAAAAATGCATCCCTTTCCACACCCCCTCCCGAGCTACTTGGATGTGGGTAGATCATCATTCATCTTACTTTTTCACAAATATTCAAAATTTCTAGATACAGAGTCACTAACTTCCTTGCTTTTCATAAGATATGACTCAGGATCACCCAATTCATCTATCTGATGGAGTTCATTAAATAGTGCACACCATGCATCATTAGTGCCCTCCTTATTACCAGTTAAAGTGCCCTCCTTATTACCAGTAGAACCTTCAGTGGCACTGAAGTTGGAGAACCAACTCCAGAGAGCACCAAGCCCACCAGGGAAATCCATCCTTACAATTCTCTGTCTCTAGAACCACTTCTGGTGCCAAAATCTGTATTAGTCAGGGTTCTCTAGAGGAACAGAACGGATAGAATGAATTGTATTAAAAGGGAATTTATTGGATTAGCTTACAACAGTCCAGCAATAGCAGGTTGCAGGCCTGAGAGTCAAGGAACCCTGTAGCTGTTCAGTCCATGAGGCTGGAGGTCTCAGCAGTCCCAACTGGTCACTGAAGGCCTGGAGGCGTCCTGGAGAGACGCTGCTCTTCAGTCCACGCTGGTCTTCAGTCCACACTGGAAAGCACCAAACAGCAAGCAGTGCCTGCAGCCAGGTGGGAGGAGGGGACACGTTCCTTCTCAGAGCTTCCTTAGATAAAGCCCCCCTCTGAGAGGGGCCGCCCACTCTGGGGGAAGGGCTCTCCCTGGGGGAAGGATTCCTCCTTCAGTTAATCCTTTCTAGAAGCAACCTAGAGACACACTTATGAGGAATGTCTGTGGATTCCTAAGCAGATCAAGTTGACACAAACTTCACCATCACACATACCGTCTACAGAATTTGACCAGTAAAATACATTCTGTTCAAACTTATCATGGTGTGAAAACTTATATTGGCTTGAAAAAGTGTTCCTCTGATAATCAAATCATACTACGAACTTTTGAGAGTGAAAAAGACATTCTAACAGGAGACAGCCTAACACGTCTTCCTTAAAATTTATAACACGAAGTCAACGACAGTTTTTTAGAATATGAGATTTTATGTATTCATTTATTACAGAGAGAAAGAGGCAGAAAGAGCGAATGGGCACACCAGGGCCTCCAGCCATTGCAAACAATCTCCAGGTGACTGTGCCACCTTGCACATCTGGAAGTGTGTGGGTCCTGGGGACTCAGACTCAGGTCCTCGGGCTTTGCAGGCAAGTGCCTTCACCACTGGGTCATCTCTCCAGCCCAGAAAATAAGAAAGAGCAGCTTCTCGTAGATCTGCCAACTTCCACAATGCCTTATTCTAAATTAGTAAAGTTAGGGTGTTCTGTCAGAGAAATAGCAAAATTTAGTAAAATGTTGAGCACTACAAGAAAACAAACTAGAAAAATTGGCCAGTGGGTAGCAGCACGGAATGAGATTTCCCTGGTTTTGGAAAAAAAAAAAAAAAAAAAAAAAAAAAAAAAGAGATGAAAATGTTTTGGAACCTTAATCTCCAGCTGACTGTAAGCCCACATGACATCATAGTCACCCCTTCCTGACAAGGTAGCTTTGAAGCTGTTCACTGCAAATGCGTGGTGCTCAGAGAAATCTGGGCAACGTCATTACCTGCCTAGCAAAGGACTTGTTTATGCAGGGCCGCTAAGATGAGAGCCAGTTCTTGCATTCCGAAGGGGGTGGATTCCCTTCAAGGGAGCACATCAAGCTATGGTCTGCAGGAACTCTCTGATCTTGGAAAGAGGAGTGATAAGTACAAGCGTTAATGACTCAATATCAAATATTAAGGAAGCAAGTTGTGGAGTATCAGTCCTCCACTGTAAGTGGAATAAAGACGTCATCACGCCTGAAGTCCCAACTACAGCTGGGTTTTACCCCTTTAGGGTCTTCGAGCTCCACTGAGCTGCTCCACTTATCATTCATGGCTTTGCAGAAACATCTGCAGTAGCCGGTGGTGTGGAATGTTATGGTGGGCAAAGTGCCTCTTCTTCCTCTTTGGATAACATCCCCCCACCTCCATCCCCAAGGTAGGCTCTCAATCTAGCCCAGGCTGATCTGGAATTCACTCTGTAGTGCCAGGCTGGTCTCGAACTCACGGCGATCCTCCCACTTCTGCTGCCCTGAGTGCTGATATTAAAGATGTGCACCACCATGCCTGGCTTCCCCTTTGGTTCTATGATGACACAGCTGACGTGGTCACTGGAAACCCCTGCTCCTGTCATATGCATGTTCGCCTTACCTCCAAGCCCGCCCATAGTTTGAGGCATTCAGCCATCAGCTTATTCGCAGAGCCCTGTTACCCTATGATTGTCTACTATTTGTGATATATATATATATATATATATATATATATATATATATATATGTATATATAAAACAAATTTATGAATGTGCACCTGTTTTAGGAGTTGAGGACAAGACAAACAAATAATCCACATGGTTAGAATTTATAATCTCTGAATGATGCAAAATCCAACTCATAATGATAGGCAGCGCCACAAACGTCTCTCTTTTCAACACACCCCTCCCCGCGTCTTAGCAGAGACCCTGTTGTTACCTCGTAACCTGAGGTGTGTCCCATCCGCTCTTGAATCCTCAGGGCATTTCCTAATCCATTCTCCATTTTCTAGCGAGGTTGTTTATTTTATTAGCTAGTTTTCCTTTACATGGAAATAGGAGCTAAATATAGGCACACGCCTCATATAGTCCAGTCTGTGGGTGGCATGGAGAAGCAGTACAGGTGGGAATTGCATGAAAAGCAAACGCACCTGCATGCATTAACACATTAATGCATTTATTCTCGTTTGCATGTAATTAGTTGATCAGTGCAGCTCCTTGAAGTGAAAAAAATTGAACTTTTACATGTAGTGAAAATATTCCTGAAATAATTAGCTTTCCCCATATCTTGATAATTTTGTCTAATTTTTTTCTTGTCTTTCTTTCTTGTTTTTGTGTTTTTGTTTTTGTGTTTTTCTAGGTAGGGTCTCATTCTAGCCCAGGCTGACCTGGATCTTACTCTGTACTCCCAGGCTGGCGTCAAACTCACAGCAATCCTCCTACTTCTGCCTTTTAAGTGCTGGGATTAAAGATGCGTGCTACCAGACTCAGAAGAGAGAGAGTGAGAGAATGAATATGAATAAGCATACCAGGTTTTCTAGGCACTGCAAACCAACTCCAGATGCATGTATCACTTTGTACATCTGGCTTTATGTGGGTACTGGGGAATCGAACTGTGGCCATTAGGCTTTATGGGCAAGTATTTTAACTATTTAGCCATCTCTCCAGCCCCTGTATTTCTTGAGATTACATCAGATGTATATAAGTACAAGTTGAAAAAAAACTTTTTTGTTTAATTTTCTTCTTTTTCTAAAAATATTTTTATTTATTTACTTGAAAAAGAGAGAGAATGGGTGTGCCAGGGCCCCCTAGCCACGGCAAACAAACTCCAGATGCATGTACCACCTTGTTTATCTAGCTTTATGTGGGTCCTGGGGAATTGAACCTGGGTCCTTTGGCTTTGCTGGCAAACACCTTAACCATTAAGCCATCTCTCTGGCCCTAATTTCTTCTTTTTTTAGTATATTTTATTTATTTATTTTTTTGAGAGAGAGAAAAATAGGCAGAGAGAGAGAGAGAAAGAATGGGTGCTCCATGGCTTCCAGCCACTGCAAACGAACTCCAGACACATGTGCCACCTTGTGCATCTGGCTTATGTGGGTCCTAGGGAATTGAACCTAGGTCCTTTGGCTTTGCAGGCAAATGCCTTAATCGCTAAGCCATCTCTCCAGCCCACCCCCCAATTTCTTTTATTGGAGCCTACTAGCCTGCTTCATACCTGTATTATTCCTTTAAAATTTATTTTGCCTGAAAATAACATTGTTGCCTATTATTTTTAGGAGAAAGTCGTACAAGTGTATCAATTTACAAAAGGCAGTATTTTTGGTATGCCATCTAGATCTCTAATTTTATACATTTCGTGTCGTTAAGTTTTAGGTGTGACTCTTTCAAACGGCTTATGGTTAGTGTTTGAGTCTTAAAGGTCCCTCAAAGGCTCATAGGCTGTCATAGTTACCTTTGTGTTGCTGGGAGAAAGCACCCAACCAAAACAGCTGATGGGGGCAAAGCTTTTATTTTGGCTTACCGTCTTGAGAGGAAGTGGCCTATAACATCCCAAGTCTGTCCCCCAACAACACACCTCTTCCAAGAGGCTCCCACCTCCCAAGTTGCCATTCATCTGTGGGGACCAAGCATCCAGAACACGTGAGTGTATATGGGGATCTGATTCAAACCACCACATACGCTAAAGGCTTGGCCCACAGTTTGTGATGCTGTTGGGGAATAATTGAACCTTTAGGTGGTGGGTTCTGGTGGCCAGAAATGACTTCACTGGGGCTATGCTCTTGAGATACAGAGTCTTCTCTCTCTCTTCCACCCTCCTTCCCTCCCCTTTCCCTCCTCTCTTTGGCCATGTTGCCATGAGGTAAGCAGTTTCCTTTGCCCTCCATCCCCACCATGAGGTACCACCTTGCCACAAGCCCAAAAGCAATGGAGCCAACCAACCATGGTCCAAAACTGTGAGCCAAAATAAACCTTTCCATCTTATAAGTTGATTATCGGAGGTAGTTATAATGATTAAAAGCTGACTAACACAATTGTATTTCATTATTAAAAATAACAAAACCTGGGATTCCCTGCCCTTTTATTTATTTATTTATTTTTGAGGCAGACTGCAAGCCTAGGTTGACCTGTCTTTTAAAAGAGAGATTTAGGCTGGACAGATGGCTTAGCGGTTAAGGCGCCTGCCTCCTAAGCCTAAGAACGCTGGTTCCAATCTCCAGAGGTTCCAATCTCCAGGTCCCACGTTTAGCCAGATGCAAAGTGACGCAAGGGCGCAATGCCGCACTTGCCCACAAGGGGGCGCACACATCTGGATTTCGTTCACAGCAGCTGAGACTGCTGGCGCGCCCATCTCTGTCTCACTCTCCCTCTCTGTCTATCTCTCTCTGTGTCTCTCTCCAATAAATAAATAAAATAAAATAAAAATTTAAAAAAAAATAAAAGAGACATTTAATCCTGCTTTAGTTGATAAATTTCTGATAGATTTAATTCATTTTACCTTTTATATTTTGTTCTTCCTATGCTATTCTTTTTATTTTCTTCCTTTTTCTTTATTCTGTTGCATTTAATTTTTTTTAAAAAAGCTATTTTATTTGTTTATTTGTGAGAGAGATTGGATGGGTGCACCAGGGCCTCTAGCCACTGCAAATGAATTCCAGACACATGTGCCCCTTATGTATCTGGATTATGTGGGTACTGGCGAATTGAACCGAGGTCCTTTAGCTTTGCAAGCAAACATCTTAATTGCTAAGCCATCTCCCCACCCCCAAAAAACTTTTGATCCTTTTGTTGGTTTGGAAATTATATATTTGATTTCTATTCATTTGGTATTTGGACACTGAACACACATAACTTACTTAATAAAATCAAAACTATTATTTAATGTTTTAGCTTCACCATATTTTAAGACCTGAAAGCAATTATTATTAAAGCATATTTAAATTGCCCATAGAAAATGAGCCTTTTACTCAGCATTGCAACAAACTCCTTAATTCTGGTTTCAATTTCCTTTCTGAAGCTTGACTAATCCTGGTTCTTTTGGTCAAGGGTATGTACATTCTAAATGCTTTGAGTATTTCTCCCCCAAATGTCTTCATTTTGGCTTCAGTATCAAATTATAAAAGGATATAAAATTATAGACTGTCGGTTATTTTCTCTCAGTATTTTGATGGGTGATTTTTTTTTTTTTTTGGCTTATTGAGAAATGGGCCATAAGCTGATCCCCAATAAATCTTGTGTTTCCTCCAGTTGCTTGTAAAGATTGTTCTGGTTCTTATATTCTGAGGTTCCACTACAACAATGTGACTCAGTGGACATTTATTTATCTCTATGCTCGGGCCCAGCAGACTTTCTCATCCTAAAGAGTAAGTATTTTAAAATTCAGAAAAATTAGGCTAGAGAGATGGCTCAGCAGTCAGTCCAAGGTGCTTCCTTGCAAAGCCTGATGGCCCGGGTTCAATTCCTCATCCCGCATGCAAAGCCCGATGCACAAAGTGACACATGCATCTGGAGTTCAAATGTGCAGTGATAAGAGGCCCTGGTGTACCCCTATTCTCCCCCGCTTTCTCGTTGCAAATAAGTGAATAAAATTCAGAAAAAAGCTCCCTGTCATTTTCTCAAAGCCGTGTTTTGCTTTCACCCGTGCCTCTCCACTAGGCATCGAAAACTTATGAGCCAGCGATGACATCTGATCACTGTGAAGAAAGTTTTGCGAATAACGTTTTATTGGGACCCAGCTACAACTCTGTGCTTAGATCAAGTCTCTGACTGAATGCTCCTGTACTATATAACTGCAGATTTGAGCGGTCACGACAGAGTATTTGGCTTTCACAACGCCTAAAAATATTCTCCACCTGTTTCTCTTCAGAAAACGTTTTCCGATCTCTGTGCTCGACCATATTCTGAAACTTGCGTTAGACATGGCTGACTTCTCATTTTACACCTTGTGTCACCACATCCCTCTAGTTTAAATTTCCTATCGTTTTATTTCTCTGGGCTGCATTCTGGGTAATTTTCTCAGGACTGCAGTTAGTAAATTTTTCTTTGGAATTACATATAATATTTAATATATGCCTAGAAATGTTTATTCAGTTACATTTTTTTTTTCATTTCTGGCAGAATTCCTATATTCAGCTCTTTTCCCATTCAGTTATATATTCTCTACTCCCATTGGCCATTCGAAATATTTTACAAAGGTTTACTCACTTCCAGGTTTTCTGGCGTGGAACCCGCTGCCCATGTCTGCTGACTCCTGTTGCGATGCATTGATCTTTTTTCTCCCTGTAGGAGTTCCAATATATATATATTTATTAAATTTTCTTTTTCTAAACACCTCAAGGATTTCTAGCTCTGGAACCAATTTTTACATTAATTTCTTGGATTAATGATTTCTGCCCCTGTGAGAAATGAAAAATTGTACTCCCTGGTGACATGTGATACAGGCGTGATTTTCTTCCTAGTGACATGTGATGCAGGCGTGATTTTCTCTCTAGTGACATATGATACAGGCGTGATTTTCCCCCTAGTGACATGTGATACAGGCGTGAATTTCCCCCTAGTGACATGTGATTCAGGCGTGATTTTCCCCCTAGTGACATTTTCCCCTAGTGACATGATACAGGTATGATTCAGTGACATGTGCGTGATTTTTTTCTAGTGACATGTGATTCAGGTGTGATTTTCTAGTGACATGTGATGCAGTGACATGTGATGCAGGCGTGATTTTCTCTCTAGTGACAGTGACATATGAGTGACAGGTGTGAATTTTTCTCTCTAGTGACATCAGGTGTGATTCAGTGACATGTGATTCAGGCGTGATTTTCCCCTAGTGACATGTGATTCAGGCGTGATTTTCTCTCTAGTGACATGTGATTCAGGCGTGATTTTCTCTCTAGTGACATGTGATTCAGGTGTGATTTTCTCTCTAGTGACATGTGATTCAGGCGTGATTTTCTCTCTAGTGACATGTGATTCAGGCGTGATTTTCTCCCTAGTGACATGTGATTCAGGCGTGATTTTCCCCCTAGTGACATGTGATTCAGGCGTGATTTTCCCCCTAGTGACAGTGACATGTGATTCAGGCGTGATTTTCCCCCTAGTGACATGTGACATGTGATTTTCAGTGACGTGATTTTCTCCCTAGTGACATGTGAGGCGTGATTTTCAGTGACGTGCGTTTTTTCCCTAGTGACATGTGATTCAGGCGTGATTTTCCCCCTAGTGACATGTGATTCAGGCGTGATTTTCCCCCTAGTGACATGTGATTCAGGCGTGATTTTCCCCTAGTGACATGTGATTCAGGCGTGATTTTCCCCTAGTGACAGTGACATGTGATTCCCCCTAGTGACGCAGGCGTGATTTTCCCCTAGTGACATGTGATTCAGGTGATTTTCCCCTAGTGACATGTGATTCAGGCGTGATTTTCCCCTAGTGACATGTGCGTGATGATTCAGGCGTGATTTTCCCCTAGTGACATGTGATTCAGGCGTGATTTTCCCCTAGTGACATTTTTCCCGTGATTTTCCCCTAGTGACATGTGATTCAGGCGTGATTTTCCCCCTAGTGACATGTGATTCAGGCGTGATTTTCCCCTAGTGACAGTGACATGTGATTTTCAGTGCGTGATGCAGGCGTGATTTTCCCCTAGTGACATGTGATTAGTGACATGTGATTCAGGCGTGATTTTCCCCTAGTGACCGTGATTTTCCCCTAGTGACATGTGACATGATTTTCCCCTAGTGACATGTGATTCAGGCGTGATTTTCCCTAGTGACATGTGATTCAGGCGTGATTTTCCCCCTAGTGACATGTGATTTTCTTCCTAGTGACATGATCAGGCGTGATTTTCCCCATGTGATTCAGTGACATGTGATTCAGTGATTTTCCCTAGTGACATGTGATTTCATTTTCCCCTAGTAGTGACATGTGATTTTTCAGTGACATGTGATGCAGATTTTCCCCTAGTGACATGTGATACAGGCGTGATGTTTCCCCTAGTGATAGTAGTGACATGTGATTCAAGTGACATGTGATTCAAGCACGATTTTCACCCTAGTGACATGTGATTCAGGCATGACTTTCCCCCTAGTGACATGTGATTCAGGCGTGAGTTTTCACCCTAGTGACATGTGATACAGGCGTGACTTTCTTAGTCTTCTGTCCGATTCTCCCCAGTGACATGTGATTCCTCCTTTCCCCTAGTGACATGTGATTTTCCTTTGACCTTCTTCTTCTTTCTTTCCTCCCCAGATCCCTTTCCTTCTTTCCTTCCTTCCTTTCTTTCCTAAGGTTTTCAATGGAGGTTTTCAATGGATACGAGCATTTTGTGTCTTGCTGTTCACTTTCCTGTGCCTGAAGCAAGAGATTTGAAGTTTTTGCCATCTTTTAATCAAGGAGACAGCTGTTTCAAGATTCTGACTTTAGAACATTTTGTTATAAAGTCCTATGAATTTTAACCTATATAAAGATGGTTTTATATATATCTACCACCATAATTAGGATATAGGACAGTTCCATTATGACACAGTCCATAATTTCTTGCAGTGCGAGATTTCATTCTATTTTTATTATTTACTTAGTTGAGAGAAAGAGGCAGCTAGAGAGAGAATGGGTGTGCCAGGGCCTCTAGCCACTAGACACATGGGCCACCTTGTGCATCTGGCTCTATGTGGGTCCTGGGGAATTGAACCTGGGTCCTTTGGCTTTGCAGGCAGGAGCCTTAACCACTAAGGCATCTCTACAGCCCTCCATTCATTTTTATTTAGAGAGTATGTGTATGTTATGTGTATGTATGTAGGGGCATGTGCATGTTAGTGAGCACATATGGAGGTCAGAGGACACCTTGGGCGTCGGTCCTCACCTTCACCTTGACACAGGGTCTCTCTTCTTGTTGGCTGCTTTGAATTCCACACTAGCGGGGAGGGTTGTCCTGATTCCGCCTCCCATTGTCCTAGCAGCATGGGATTATAGACGTGAGCCCCAGTGTATGTCATTGCAACTGGCTTAGCATGAGTTCTGGAGATACAGAGTCTGGCCATCTGGCCTGTGCAACAAACACTTTTAACCACTGGCCCTCTCCCTATCTCCTCTTTATAATTTTATTTTATTTCTAAAAGAAAAACATTTTATTTATTTATTTTTGAGAGAGAATGGACATATCAGGACTTCCAGCCAGTGCAAATGAACTCCAGATGCATGTGCCACCTTGTACATCTGGCTTATGTGGGTACTGGGCAATCAAACCTGGGTCTTTAGGTTTCACAGGCAGGCATCTTAACCACTTTTGTATATTTTTTTAAATTTTTAAGTAAAACATGAAAATTAACTTTTTATGTTTTATTTCATCATTTTGATGTATGTGTGTTGACAGAGATCTCTGAGCTCAGCTGGCCATGTTTTCATAACCACAGTCTGTCAATTCTAACCAAAGCACCCCTGGTAACACGAATAAATAATCAGATCATCTGGTGTTCTTGCCAACATTCTCCAGAGACATAGAACCGATAGAATGTGATGTAGAAAGAGATTGATTGTTGGGAAAATGGCGTACACAATTAGGGATGCTAGTCTAAAATCTGCAGGTGAGCTATCCGACTGAAGGACCCAGGGAACACGATTAGGGATGCTAGTCTAAAATCTGCAGGTGAGCTATCCGACTGAAGGACCCAGGGGACACGATGAGGGATGCTAGTCCAAATCCTCAGGTGAGCTATCCGACTGAAGGACCCAGGGAAGAGCTGAGTAGCTCAAGTCAAAAGGCCGTCTCTGCAGAAACCCCTCTGGCCCGAGGATGATCAGCCTTTTGTTTGAGGCTCCAAGTGCTTCCGAGGCCCAGCCGCGCTATGGAAGGCAATGGACTTTCCTCAGTTCCCTCTCAAGGCTAAGCTCATCCAAACCATCCTTGCAGAAACATTCAGAATAGTGTTTGACCTTGTATTTGGGGACATCAAGTTGACCCCTAAAATGAATCATGACCTCTCACCAGCTTGGTCCCCATATGCATTATATTAAACCTAAGCTCCAAGTGATGGCAAGTGTAGGGGGAGATTTCCAGCTAACATGATCTAGCTCTGTTCTGCATACAATGAAACGCACCAGCTCTGAAAAAAATTTGCATTGTTCTCGGGTGATATTATCCTGCTGGACATCCCATAGCAAATCTCTTGACATAAATTAAAAACAACTGTAGGTTATTACATAAATTGATATATTCTTGTTTTGTTTTGTTTTTCAAGGTAGTGTCTCGCTCTAGCCCAGGCTGACCAGGAATTCACTTTGTAGTCTCAGGCTGGCCTCTAACTCATAGCGATCCTCCTACCTCTGCCTCCCGAGTGCTGAAATTAAAGGTGTGCGCCACCACACCCAGCCATAAATTGATATATCTTATGTTACATGATAAGGGGATAAAAGAGTAGGAGGGAAAAAAGATGTTTGATCTATAAAAACTGACTCATACCGAAGTGAGGAAGAAATATTCATAACAGAATTCTCATTTCTGGATGTGGCAACATACTTGTAACCGGTATTTATCAGTACTTTTTCTTTTGTTAACTTATTTTTAAAAAAATTTGTTTATGTATTTATTTATTTGAGAGCGACAGACAGGGAGAGAAAGAGGCAGATAGAGAGAGAGAGAATGGGCATTCCAGGGCCTCCAGCCACTGCAAAGGAACTCCAGATGCATGCACCACCTCATGCATCTGGTTTACGTGGGTCCTGGGGAATCAAGCCTCAAACCGGGGTCCTTAGGCTTCACAGGCAAGCACTTAACTGCTAAGCCATCTCTCCTCTCCAGCTCATGTTATCTTTCTTTTATTCATTTCTTTACCTTTTGAGACAGGATCTTCTTGCATAGACCAATTTGGCCTCAAAGTTTTTATTTTCTTGCCTCTGCCTCCCGAGGGCTGGGGTTAGAGTTATGTGTCACCAGACCTGTTACATGCTGTCCTTGTCCCTACACATACCATATCCTGTTTGCCTCAGCTAAGCACCTCAGTGGTCACACTTCTTTACCTGGTAGGTAGGTACTCAGGCCTTTATTCCCGAGGAGTCTGGGCCACTTGCAGGTCTGCCCAGATTGGGTTACTGTAATTTTCCCTCCATCTCCATCTCAGGACATGACAGCACTGACAGAGGGCCCTGTGGGGTCTCCCGAATCCACTGTGGAACAGTGGCCCTGTTTCTTCTTCAGGAGTCAGGCCCGTCAGCCCAGCCAGCACACAGTTCTCTTCTGCCAGTTGATTTAGAAGCCTAAGAGCCGTCCGATAGAATCACTGTTGTGTCTCATTCCTGGCTGAACTATGATCTGCAGGCCAGCACAGCATAATGGCACAGATTCAGGAAAGAAAAATCGTGCTAGTAGCTCAGTAGAGCCACTCTTTCCAAAAAAAAAAAAAAAAAAAAAAAAAAAATCTTTGGAGGAATTAATAGCATTTAAAAGCCAGAACAAATGTAATAAACTTTTATATAACGTCAGTGGATCCACAAAAGCACTGAAGTGTTTGTATTCCAGAAACCACCCTGAACTGAACCATTTCATCGGTTCTACAAGCATTTATTCTTTTCTGCTTTTACTAAACTCAGTCATCTTCCAGAAACACCAGTGACCCATATTTTAAACTCAAGCACACACACTGCTTTCATTTTTTTTTATCAAAAGCACAACCATTTAAAAGCAGCCAATTAAAATTCAATTTAAGCAATTACATAAAATTGTCAGCAGTATAAAGGCTTATCATTGAAGCTTTCTGATCTTCTAGACTCAAAGTGGACTGGTCAGCTTCATAGACATCAGATAAACTCCATTGCGTCTTCAAATTTCAGTGTCCTAGTTTTTTTTAATCCTCTTTTTTTTTTTTCTTTCCTGAGCAGTGCTAGAGCAAAAAAACAAAAAAAAACAAAACAAACAAAACAAAACAAAACAAAAAAGCAATGGTGACAGAAAGAGGCTGTGACATGTGTTTAGGATGGGACTGAAGTTCTAGACACACAGGCTTAATGATGCTATGTATGTATGAGCCATCTAGGCTAATTAAGTATGTGTTGCATATGTACACATGTATAGATGCATGCCAGGGCTTTTCTGGTCACTCTGGAGAAGGACCCAAGAGGTAGCTTTCAAGGTCAAGTCTGGTTAGGTTGCCCAGGTGGGTCTCAACTCTCTGGGCTAAGGGATCCTCCCTCCTTAACCTCCTCAGAATCTGGGTCTACGTGCGCACCCACACCTGACCACAAAAGGGATTCGAGGCTATTGAAGATTGCAAAGGAGAAAGATCGCTTTCTTACAGGCAGTCAACCAGAGACAAAGGCCCAAGGAAAACGTGGATGCCACCTTGTCTGCTCTGGCAGGACTAGAACCCATGTCTCATCCATCTCGTCCAAGATGGCTGCAAGCAACGCTCCCCAGCAGCAAGGTCCCCAGCTCAGCACACCTGGGTGGGCTGGTCCCTCCTGAGCCAGCCCCTTGAGTGCACCAACCAATCAGGTCTTCCCTTTCCCCCTTCCACACCTGAGCCTGATGATGAGGCTCCTCCTAATTGGATGTTTAATCCATAAATGGGCCTGGCACATGCGTGTCACGCTCCCTTGGTGCTCACATGCTCCTGGTGTCTGAATCTCCTGGTTCTTGCTTTGGTAAACTTTCCCCTCTTCTTGACTAGGCAAGGGGGAGAATTCCCTTCCGGTTTGGGTCTTTCAACTAGCTTTCCCCCTGGCTCCTAACTCACCCTCAAACAAACCTCATAATTCATAGTTAACCCTTCTCTTGAGTCCATTTTCTTCTCTATTCTTTGCTAATATGGATAAGAGCCCGAAGGCTGGGCTCCACGGGCCTGGGATCTCCCATGTCTTTATGGAGTTTGATTCCTCCCGGCGTCACTATGAGATGTTTCAGCCTAGTTGGCCATATGCCAAGGAAAGTCGAGGACAGTGTGTGTTTCAGGGCTACATCTCCAAGGGTATTTGAGCCGGGAGAGGCAATGGCTATAGCAGATCTTAGGTAATAGTGAGATGCTGACGAACAGGGGCTTCACCCACAGTAGCTAATAACTGCAGGGGTGAACTCATGTTCAGAAATAAGTAGCATATTATTCGCTTCTAATTCTTTTTTAATCAGATAGAAAGATATTTTAATATTTTATTATTTATTTGAGAGAGAGAGAGAGAGAGGAAGAGGCAGATAGGGAACAGGAGTGCCAGGGCCTCCAGCCACTGCAAAGAAACTCCAGATGCATGCGCCACCTTGTGCATCTGGCTCATGTGGGTCATGGGAATTGAACCTGGGTCCTTAGGCTTCACAGACAAGCACCTTAACCACTAAGCCAGCTCTCTAATTCTTTTTCAAAAAGTATTTTATTTATTCAACTGCAAAGAGAGAGAAAGGGAAAAAGAGAAAGGGAGAGGGGGAATGAATGGTTGTGCCAGGGTCTCTTGCCACTCCAAACAGCCTCTAGATGCATGGGCCCTTTTGTGCATATGGTTTTACACGGGTACTAGAGAATTGAACCCAGCCTGTCAGGCTTTGTATGCAAGTGCCTCGGACCGCTGAGCCATCTCCCCAGCCCCATAGGGGAAAAGTCATTTTATAACTTACACATGGGCATTGGTGTTGCTTTGGGCAAGGACTTCCCAGGGGGCCTGGGTATTCTTCTCTATCTAACAACGCTTTCCGGTGTATTTCTTCTTTCCGGAAGGACTAGGTGTGAGCGGGCAGGGGAGCAAACAGCCTGCTCCCTGGAGCAGTGGACATCCAAACCCAGTGCTCCTCCCCCAGGTCAGTCTTCCCATGTGCCTGGGAGGGGCCTGATCTTTGCTTCGTGTCCTCAGACTACTGAGGTTGACTTCTTTCTTCCGGTTCTGTGAACTTCCCCCATTGTCCTTTGGTCATCTGGTCGGTGACACCAATAGATGTCAAATATAGTGGAACTCCACACCCTGACCCCGGAGTCCACTGTACCCTGGTGATGTCACCTTGTTCACCCACACTAGCAGGATCATCCTTTCTGGTGAATGTGCTCAGGGGCACAGTTGGTATTTAAACAGTGGCTCCCGAGGGCTCTGTCGTTAGCACACACTTAATATTATTATTTTTTTACCCCACACGGTTCCAAAGGAGTCTCATTCAGCTCTAAGACTGTCATTTCTATTTGTCCTCTGATGGGCCCCGAGGCCCTCCTGCAGAGTTTGGAGAATCTTACACTAGTTAGGGACCCACGTGGAGCTTATGTCAAGCAGAAGAGTGAATCATCAGAGATGTTGCATGGCTCTAAGAGCCATTGGAAAAACTGAAGAACAAGATTCAGAAAGTGAGCTGGAAAAGATATCAGAGGTTAGCCACAGCTGTCCCCCCAGGGCCCTGCCTCTGCAGACACTGCACTGCCACGAATTCTGCTGGAGGTGCTTCTTGGAAAGCAGGTGTTGCTGCTACCTCCAGGTGAGTTTCCACTGAATTCCCTGCTTTGGGTCAGGATCCTAGATCACAAGTATATGTCTGTAAAACCTGGCTCAAAGATAGAAGAGAAAGAAGGAAAGAAGAAAGAAAGAAAGAAAGAAAGAAAGAAAGAAAGAAAGAAAGAAAGAAAGGGAAAAGAAAGGAAAGAAGGAAGGAAGGAAGGAAGGGAGGAAGGGAGGGAGGGAGGGAGGAAACCTTACAGCATGTTGAGATTTTATATTGGAGCATGGGCTGTCTCATACTAAGAATTTCCACTGTAAATGTCCCACCGAACAAGAGGGCACCTGAGCCCAGGAAGGCACAAGAAGATGCACTGGGTAATTGAAATTCAGGAGGAAGAAAGGACAAGTTAATATGAAATGTATCTGATTGCCTACTGAGCAACTCCATCAAGTGTCTGAACACACGGTTCCCACTCTGTGCCCCAAAGTGGCCTCCGTCATTTATCCCAAGCTTACTCTTCCCCGCCCGTTTCCTTTCCTGGAATCAGATTGGATTCTCATTTATTTGGTCACCCCGGCCCCCAAAACTAGAGTCACTCTTCCTCTCGGAAAGCCGTGGGTCATCCAATCCTTTCAAAGTCCACACGTTCACCTTTCCTGAAAGCCCACTGCCATTACTTCTCGTCTAAAACTCTTCCACGTTGGCCTCGCTGACCCGAGGAGGCCCAGCCTCTACCTTGTTCTACAGCACAGTTGCTCTTCTCCTTGTTATGGGAATGTTTGATTGACACTCTGCATTCGTTGTTTCCCCCTCCTCTTCCCTCTTAATGGTATCACCTCCTTTCTCCTCTCCTCTCCTCTCCTCTCCTCTCCTCTCCTCTCCTCTCCTCTCCTCTCTTCTCTTCTCTTCTCTTCTCTCTCTTCTCTCCTTTCCTCTCCTCTCCTCTCCCTTTTCTCCTCCCCTCCCCTCTTCTTCCCTCCCATCTCTCCCCTTCCCTTCCTCCCTTCTCCCTTTCTTTTACATTCAGAAGGTTTTACCTATAGTCAAAAGAGATGTTAGCCCAATGCACAAAGTGGCACATGCATCGGGAGTTCATTTGTACTAGCTAGAGGCCCTGGTGTGCCCATTCTGTCTCTCTTTATCTCTCTCTCTCAGTGTAAATATACATAAATTACAAAATTTAAAAAGAGATGTTAGGTCAGTGAGGTGAGTGATAAATGGCCATTAAGAGGACTAGAGCTCGCCCAGGACCTTAATGCCACCTGTCCTGTTATCTACAAGAGGAACGTGTGAGCGCCATCTTGAAATAGAGTGAAGTTGTCTCTCCCTAGTCACAGATAGAAGCTGCCTTTTCTGCCTTTTCCCTCACCCTGAGACTGGAAACCCTAGGCAGTCACAGTGCCCGCATTTCTCACCAGGTCGTCTGACGTCTCAGTCCTTGAACCTCACACAGCTCATTTTCAAGGCTGAGCACAGGAGTGGGAACTATCTTGCCAGAGGAAATCGAGTTTTGCATCCTTTCATGTTCCCTCCCCCAGTGAACATGGGCAGGACCTGACTCTTTTTAAAAATATCTTTTATTTATTAAGGAGCCTTGTAGTGCAGCCAGTAGCACATCAGTCCCATAAAAATATTTTATTTATTTATTTTTATTTTTTATTTTAGAGAGAGCAAAGAGGGGGGGGGGAGTTGGCGCACCAGGGCTTCAGCTACTGCAATCTAACTTCAGATGCTTGCGCCACCTAGTGGGCGGGTGCAACCTTGCGCTTGCTTCACCTTTGTGCATCTGGCTTACACGGGATCTGGAGAGTTGAATATGTGGGTCCTTAAGTCACAGAGTGTGCAAAATCCTGTGTTGGGTCCTATGGTTAAGGCTTGAGAAGACTTGGCAGTTGATCCTTCTGGGTTTCCTGGGAATCCTGGGCTTCTGGATTGGAAGTGTGGGTGCCCCACTGGAGAAACACATGGGGAGACCTCTTATTGGAGATGCCATATGGAAAGGAAGAGGCCTTGGGACTATGAGGGTTGGGGGTAGAGTGAGCCCAACTACGCCAGTACCCCAGTGGAATCTTGGAGCTGTCTCCATCAAGTCACCTTTCCTAAGAGAGACCTGCCTTGTACCATCAGAATAGAGCAGCACCCAGCTGATCACAGCCCCAGCGGGTATCCTGTGGAGCAGAATTTCCCTAGTGAGACTTGTCCATTAAACGGAAGGATAATGCAGAGGCTTTGTTTAAAGCCTCTGCTTGGACATGGCTTCTCTTGTAGCCATAGATCCTGAATGGGGTCATTATTGTGTGTGTAGTCTTATTTAATTATTCATTTAGCTGAACTCCACTTTCTGCATTTAGTGTGTTTTTCTGTGGGATGACATTAACCATTCAATGTAAAACCCCTCTAGTTCACATCCGCACAGGACCTTGATTTTTTTTTTTTTAAAGAGGAACTCATTTGATGGTCTTTATCAATATTTGAAGCCCAGAGCAGCATACGCATCACAAAGTCACAAGCTTTAGGATATGAACTGACCTGGTTAGGGTCTTCCAGCTCTTTTCATCAGGAATAGCAAAGAACAATCGCATTGGCCTGTGAGACAGTTGACTGCGATACATTGACCAAATTGATTGAGATACAATTGATTTGAAATTCCCTTGGCAGGGAATAAGGACACTAGTAGGTTGAACAGAGGTCAAGTTTAATTTAGAGAATTTTTATGAAAGGGAAGAAGGCTGTTAAATTGAGTAAGGTCCATCCTACATAATCATGCTGTCATTTGACCCAATGCCAGCAGTGTACAAAACTCGGATTATGTACCATTGTCTTTGCCCTTCCCTAGAGTAGAATTGTCACTGTCTCATCTGGGACCTGCAGCACTTAAGCATGACAATCCTACTTGATTCCAATGGAATGTCAGCAGAGGTGACAGGTGCCACTCTGAGCAAACAGTTTTTTTTTTTTTTTTTTTTTTTTTGGAGAGAGACAGAGAGAGAGGGAGAGGAAGACAGATAGAGATGGGTGCGCCAGCAGCCTCTCAGCTGCTGTGAACAAAATCCAGATGTGTGCGCCCCCTTGTGGTCAAGTGCGGCATTGCGCCCTTGCATCACTTTGCATCTGGCTAAACGTGGGACCTGGAGATTGGAACCTGTGTTCTTAGGCTTAGCAGGCAGGTGCCTTAACCGCTAAGCCATCTCTCCAGCCCTGAGCCAACACTTTTAAGGAGTCAGTGTGCACTGGGAGTGGTGGTGCACACCTAGTATCCCAGCACTGCGGACTCAGGAGGATCAGGAGTTCAAGGTCATTCTGGGCTTCATAGGGAGTTTTAGGCCAGCATGGGTACAGGAGAGCCTGTCTCAAAAAACAAACAAACAAAAAAACTAGACAACAACAACAACAAAAGATGTCATTATTCCTGTTCCAAACTCTTTCCCCCTGTGCTATTGGGATGCAATGGGCCCCAAGGCCCTCGGGGACGGAGGGATTCCAGGATTGAAGAACCATGATGCCTGAGTCATGGCAAGGAGTAGAGCTACTTGCCCACTGGGAATACTCACCATGAATTGTTGCATGGGAAAAATCACATCCTGTTGTGTTTGAGCCTACTCTGAGGGATGTCTTGGAAACAGGCTGACTTTTGGTCATGCAACTCTGTTATACCTGAAGTACTTTTTTAAAAAAAATTACCAAAACTATAATGAGAAGGGCGGTGCCTTCTCCAAAGTCATATTAGCTGTTATTAGATTGTCTCCAGAACCCAGCTCAAAGTGCCCTTTCAAAGAAGGCGCAGCAATTTCCCCCGTTCTAATTGCCGTATTGAGAGTGATTTGTCTTCTGGGCTTTGGAGCTCAGGAACAGCTTTCTTCCTCCCTCTCTCTTTCATCTGAAGTTTTATCAAGGCAATATGCTTAATCAATGTTTGCTGGTGTTCATGGTCTACTGCTTACTGACAGCAGGTGCAACAAAAAAAGAGTCAGTTCCCATCTGCATAAAAATCTTCCTTTCAATTCACCAGCACGCTGTTTCTGCTTTAATTTTAGTAGACAGGTGATTTTTCATGGCACCCTCGTGCGTTGCTTTCAACCCCCCCCCCCAGTAAGCTGGCTCCACTTCCCTACCTGCTGGGGTCTCGTTTGGACCACATGCAGCAGCTCCTTTCAGGATCTCTGCTTGCCTCGTGCATCGACTCATTTTAGCACTTGCTTTGGACACGCTGGTCCAGGAAGCTCACCTCATCCTGAAGTATTTTAGAAGCTGTTGCTAACCTGTCAAGGAAGCTGAGCACACGGTGGACTGTGGGTTTGCGCCTTTTGGATAACAGCAGAGACGTAAAACAGCTTTACTGACCCCAAAAACGGATTTCAGTGGTGTGTAATGGAAGGGAGTTTAACCTGGGGAAGGATATTAACCTTAATGATAATCACCTAGCTAATTACGCATGGAGGCAGGGAGACATGCTCTCTCTCCTCAGTATTTATGTTCTGGAGCTCTGAAGGCTCTCAGCCTCCTGCTCCCCATTGAAGAAGGGATTTGTAAACAGAAGACACCACCGGGTGCCCCAGGGCAGGCTTTGCTTCACTCTGACTTCTTCATCTCACTCGCTTTGTGTTCCCTAAGGCAAAAGGGACAGTGTGTCATTCATTTCTGCTGAGAGGGGCAAAGAAAGAACTAGAGCTTAGCCTCCTGGAAAGACTCCTTTCTATTGATGGCTGGGAGTTGTCGGCATTCACCTGTCGATTCTGTCCGACTGCCGTGTGACACGCACCTTTCCATGGCGAGCCCTGGGAACTCTGGCAGAGCCACGGGTTCCAAGTATTAATTATATAAGGTGGAGGTGTTATCTTACTGTGTAGAGCTCTTAAAATTTAAGTAGGGCCATGCCTCAACAGCAAGCTTCTTTGAATCTCAAGGAGCTCCCATGAAAGAGAAAGAACTGAACCAAGGCATCAAATGGCTGTTTATTTGGTTGTTCTTAGCATGTGGAAAATATAAAACTGCTTGAAACAGAAGCAGCAAACGGCTCCAGGACAAGGATATGACCCACAGTGGAGACACAACCGAGACGTGGCTCTCCTCTTTCTTTCTACCACATATTATTTCTAAAATGCTACAGCAAGACCTTGCTATGTCAGCTTCAGAAACTAATCAAGCGAGGAAAGAAAAGGATGGGGTGGAAATCAAGCCCCTTGGGAAGCTCAAAGGCCAGACATAAAACAAGAAGAGCAAGAGGCAATGAAACAAAACCAGGTAAATCTCGAAGCAAGATGTGTGAGAGCCAGTAGAAATTCAAGACTCATTGTGTCGTCAATGGAGACCAAAGCCAAGGCCCAGCACAGTGAAGGTCATCACGGGGGAGATGATGGCTTCTCGATGGTTCTAAGCTGGGTGTGAGTCAAAAGCAACCAAGTGAGAGCTGCAGAGATGGCGCAGTGGTTAAACGCACTTGTTTCCAAGGCCTGACAACTCAGGCTCAATTCCCCAGGACCCACGTAAAGTCAGATGTACAAGGTGGCACATGTGTCCAGAGTTTTATTTCCAGGGCAAGAGGCCCTGGTACACCATCTCTCTCCCTCTCTCTCTCTCTTCTTTTTCTTTCTCACTCTCAAATAAATAAATAAAATATTTAAAAAAGAATAACCAAATGGAGCAATCCAGTCACATTTACCCACATGGCTGTGGTTAGGAACGGGGGAAGAGGGAAATTGGCTTTATGAAAGGTGTTCTAGACAACTAACCTACTAGAAATTTTATAGCTGAGACTCCAGCCCATCTCAGAGGAGCTTTGTTACCTAGATGGGTTACCTAGATGGGAGTGTTTTTTTTTTTTTTTTTTTTTTTTAAATATTTATTGACAAGTGTTTTACATACCAAAGATTCCCTCCCCTTCCCCTTTAGAACTCCACTTCCATCATATCCCCTCCTCTCTCCATTAGTCTCTTTTTTAATATGATGTCATTTTTTGGATGAGGGAGACATTGAGCACAGCAAGGTCATGGATATCAAGGCCAATTTCTGTCTGGACAGTTGCATTGAGGAGTCATACCCTTCCTTTGGCTCTTCCATTCTATCCGCACTCAGCCATGATCCCTGAGCTGGTGTGACAGAGAAAGTGCTGGGCACTTCTCCATCCCTTCTTCTCAGCACTATGTTGCCTTTTGGATCATCCCAGTGGTCATCGCCATCTGAAAAGAGAAGCTTCTCTAACCAGAAGTGAGAGTAGCATTAATATGTGAATATGAGCATTAAGTGTAGTATTTTTGCAGCTTGGTGGGAATAGTATATACAGGGGATAAGGGCATGCTTTATACCCCTAAGGCTTATGCTACCTAGATTGGAACTTAGGTTTTCAGCGTTCAGGTATGTATTCCCTTAGGAGAGGGCCTTTAGTCCAATTATAGAGCAGTTGGTTACCCCATCTCTCCAGCCCATTGATCTGAGTCTTTGGGCCTGTTGGCCAAATTTGAATATTCAGCGTCCACTGTTTTACCTGGTGAGGTGAGCAAAAAGCCTGCATGCAGTGCAGCTTTTTCCAGCTTTCTACAGGGAGAAGGTTTTCTGCTCAGCACCAGCTTTGCAAGTGTTTAAAGAAAGATTCCCTCTGCTTGGGGAAGATTGGATTTTTTTTTTTTTTTTTTTTTGGAGAGAGACACAGAGAGACCAGAGAGGGGCGCCTCTCAGATGATAACAGTCATCTGGCTAAACAGGGGACCTGGAGATTGCTTAAAAGCCATCTCTCCAGCCCAGATCTGATCTTTTAATGAGTGACCCTTGCTGTTTACCTGGTAGGTGAGCAAAAAGCCTGTTCTTCCGTCTTAATTTCGCATGCTTAAATAAAGGCTTTGTTGGCCGAGAACCAGGACCATGGCGTGATGATAACAGTCATGGCCGAAAGACTTGGCAGGAGTTGCTGTACAGATCTGTCCAGACTCTATTTAGAAACCTGCACGAGGTGGAAGGTGACAGACTGCCAGTGTTCCGTCTAGCTACCGGGAGTCTATATTTGCCTCTGAACCAGAACACTTAAAACAACGCTGGAAAAGTCCCACGCTGTTCATTCATGAGTGATATACCCACCTAGAAAAGTGAGCTTTTACCAAGCATGCCTGCAAAACCAGTCTTCTGAACATTTATGTGTTTGGTTAAGATAAGAAAGCTTGTTCTTGGGGCTGGGGAGATGGTGCAGAGGGTAAGAACTGCAAACATGAGGAACTAAAAGCTTGATGCCCAGCACCCACATAAAAAGGGCAGGCATGAGCCGGGTGTGGTGGCACACACCTTTAATCCCAGCACACTGGAGGCAGAGGTAGGATGATCGCCGTGAGTTCAAGACCACCCTGAGACTACAGAGTGAATTCCAGGTCAGCCTGGGCTAGAGTGGGAGCCAACCTGGAAAACATAAAATAAATAAAACAAAACAAAACAAAATAGGCAGGCATGGCTATGCATGCATGTAACTCCAAGTGCTGAAGGGGCGGGGCAGACATGGAAGGATACCTAGGGCTCTCTGGCCAGCCAGTCTAACTAAAAATCAGGGAACTCCATGATCAAGGGGAGATTCCGTCTCAGGAAAAAAAGTCGAAGAGTGATAGGGGAGTACACGCAGTGTCTTCCTCTCACCTCTGCGTGCATACGTATGTGCGTACACCAAATGTACACAGACGACATATACGACCCCCACACGTACACTCTCCTCTTCCTATAGTCACTAGTAACATCTCTCTCGACCCCTAAAGAGCACATGGTAGAAGCAGAGTTAACAAATCATGAACAAGTGTGACTAAGCGATTAAACAGATGAGTCACAAATCAAATTATCACGGCGTGTTTATCAGCATTGACATATCAGTGGCCGTACATACCACTTACCAGCGCTACAGTTATCAGTGTTGATAACAGTTACGTGGAAGTTCAATTGCATTTGCCACTAGAAGGCAGGACAACGGGACAGTTTAGCTGCTAATTGAGTACTTGTGTAAGCTGACTAATCCTGGCTGTTGGGAAATAAATTACTGCAGCCAAGAAGGACACGGGAAAATGGAGCCATTTTTGTCCTTATCTTTTCATCTTTAGAATTGATCAAAGTAGCTTTTATTATTTTTTTCTGACCCCTAGCTTGATAGCTGTTCTGATTATCTATGGTCCCATAGCAAAGCACCTCATCACCACCACGTTAGTTTGGTCGTGATTTCGTAAGTCAGAAACTCAGAAGGATCTTGGCTGGGCCACTGATTGCTGTTCTTCAGGACATAGCTGCAGAATCGGCCTCTGAGATGGTTTCTTTACTTACACATCTGGGCCTCAATGCTCTTTGGTCAGTTGCTCACCTTCCCCCCTCCTCTCTTTCTGTCCCTCTCTTCTTCCCTCTCTCTTTCTTCTCTCTCCATGATGCCTTAGTGAATAAATTCCCCACTTGGCAATGTGCTTCTCACTACATAGTTGTTTGGAATGTAACATGTCTTAGATGAAGGTTATTTTCCAGGAGATAGATGAGGAAGTTGCCAGACAAATTCATGACTGTCTTGGAATTGACACAGCATCGCTCCTACCATTATTTGTTAGTCAAAGGACCACCAGGCTCACAGGCGTGGGGAAATAGATCCTATCTTGTGTCAGGGAAGAGGAAAGGAAAGGCCACGTTGCCAAAAAGAAAAGAAAAGGACAAGAAAACATCTTGTTGAAGTGCATGTGGGAAGGCAGATACGCTATGACCGTCTTTGAGAAACACAAGCCTCCCCACACGTACGTTTGCACACGGTAATGAATTTCTGGACCTGTTCTAGAGCGCGCTCCTTTGTCTTAGTTGCTCCTGGCCGTACGATAGAAGGCTAAGTTCTACAGGGAACAATAGGGTGAGTGAGTCACAGACTTTCCTTCGAAGGACTCAAAGTGTGTTGTCTGTTAGTCAAAGCCAAGCCCTGCCTGAATACACACACACACACACACACACACACACACACACACACACACTGCAGAGCAGTAGCACACATGTGATGTAACGAGACCAACAGAGAGTGCATTAGTGGACTCATGGGTTCATGAAAACTTGGTATATAAAATTAACATGGGTTGGTTAGCAAATTATGCAGGGAGAGATGACTTCCCATCTGAAAAATCTAAAACTTACCCTCCATGTTAAATTCAGTTTTTTAAAAATATTTTACTTTATTTATTTATTTGAGAGAGAGATACAGAAATAGGCAGGTAGAGAGAGAGAAAGAATGGGTGCACCAGGGCGTCCAGCCACTGCAAACGAGCTCCAGATGCATGCACCCCCTTGTGCATCTGGCTTACGTGGGTCCTGGAGAATCGAGCCTCGAACCAGGGTCCTTAGGCTTCATAGGCAAGCATTTAATGGCTAAGCCATCTCTCTAGCCCATAAATTCAGTTTTTTCAAAAAGTCAAATAGTAAGTTAGTGAGGGTAAGAAAGTCCCTGTGACCTTGAATAATGATTTCTAGCAAGACTCAAAAATATGTAAACCAAAATGCAAAATTAATGGGTTTGACTACATCAATAATCAGTGCTTCTGAAAACAAAATGAACCAGGGATAAAAGTTTACCAGTTGAGTAAACTTCCAGGCAAAGATACTTATAGCATTTTAAATAGGCAAAAGATAACGCAGCACGCACACACAATTGTTCATGCAGGTCTCCACTCTTAGAAGACTTTCATTGCTATCCAAAAGACCACCCCTTCCTTAATTTCTGTCCTTTTTACTTACTTTATTTTTTCTTTACAAAACCTAACATCATATTATATGATCATTTCTCTCAATCAATTTTCATCTATGAAGTCAGTAACTTTGGTCCGTTTTATTCATTTTACTGTGTTAGCACTGGTAATGGTACATGACACATATTAAGTGTGCAGTAAAATTTGTTACATGAATGAATGAATGAATGAATGAATGAATGAATAAAAGTCTCCTGAGAATGAACATGGGGAAAAAAAAAAAAATTCCATGGAAAACATCAAAAGATACAGCTAGGCACTTCCAAAGAGAGGTTTGGTTTGGTTTGATTTGAGGCTGGCAGGATCTCACATAGAACTGGTTGAAGTTTTAACTTGCTACATAGCCTGAGATGTCCTTGAACTCCTGATCCAACTATCTCTACCTCCCATGTGCTGCGATTTCAGGCATGTGCCACATAGCCAGTTCCTTAAAAGAAGGCAGAACACGTGGAGAAGGAGGTTAGTTTCACATCAGAAAACGGGTAAATGAATAGTACGTGCGCATTCTTTATCCATGAGAACGAACGGCACAAATTCCAGTAAGAAAATAAACAGAGCAGTAAGGAACAGGAACCTCCGGGTAGGAGGGTAAGTTGGTGCGGCCATGCTGAAGGATCACCTGGGAGCCTGCAATGCAATGACGTGAATACCTATCCTGTAGTCCCAGTGACCCTCCCTCCGTGTATACCTATACTAAGTCCCATGCTGAGCCCAGACAGTGAAATGTAAACACGTGTCCATGGAGACATTGTTTGAAGTGACAAAGAATAGGAAATCAGTCAGATGTAATAAACTGCATATAGCAACATGAAGCAGGCTTTCATTTCCTGTTCCTAATTGAAATAAGTAATAAACTTTGTTTGTTTGTTTGTTTTTTCATTTTTCGGTTTTTCAAGGTAGGGTCTCACTCCTGCCCAGGCTGACCTGGAATTCACCACGTAGTCTCAGGGTGGCCTCAAACTCATGGCAATCATCCTACCTCCATTTAATCCCGAATGCTGGGATTAAAGGCGTGCACCACCACACCCGGCAAGTAATAAACTTTAAAAAAACATTTTATTGGGCTGGAGAGATGGCTTAGTGGTTAAACGCTTGCCTGTGAAGCCTAAGGATCCTGGTTCGAGGCTCAATTCTCCAGGACCCACGTAAGCCAGATGCACAAGGGGGTGCATGAATCTGGAGTTCATTTGCAGTGGCTGGAGGCCCTGGTGCACCCATTCTCTCTCTTTCTCTCTACCTGCCTATTTCTGTATCTCTCAAATAAATAAATAAATAAATAAAATGTTTTTAAAAATATTTTATTTTTATTTATTTATGAGAGAGAGAAGAGAATGGGCACAGCAGTCTCTGCAAGTGAACCCCAAATGTGTGTGCCACCTTGTGCATCTGGCTTTGTGTGCGTGCCAGTAAATCAAACCCTGGTTCTTAATCTTTGCAGGCCAACGCTTTAACTGCTCGGCCATTTCTTTAGCCCCGTAGTAAACTCTTTTAAATCAAATTGATCATATAATAGCGGGTAGACAAAATAAATGGTTCTCTGATGATTCCAAATTTCTTGGTTCTTGCTAGGAAAAAGCAAACCTCCTGATGCTCACATCCCTGGACAGTTCTAGACTCTAGCGTCCACCTGTCCCTCCTCTCAAGCTTGCTCATCTTTATTTTGATTTCAGGGCCCTTGTTTTCACGTGCAGTGTTGGGTCAGTGGTAGATCCTGTTTAATGTCTACGGTGGATGATCATGGAGATCTGGGGCTGTTGCTAAATCTTAATTTGCATTGCAGCTTTGAGATTAGAGGACATTATTGCGTCATGGATTCTCCAACATGTCAAAATGCAGATTTAGAGGCGCTAGATCTGGACTGAGATTCTGCTTTTCTCACAAGTTTCTCTCAAGTACAGCCAGAGCTGTTGGCCCTGAGGCCACATACAGAGCTTCAGAACTCTCCAGAAACTACTGGTATCGTGTCCTGCCTGTGACTCACACCTGCTCCAGCTACATGCTGGGTGACATCAAACTGGAAGCCCGCAATCAGTCTTAGGAGTGTTATTCATACAGTGGAATTTGGCAACTGCTACCATGTGGGACTCCCCATCCTTAGTGCTCTGCGGTGGTGAGACTGCTTAGCAGGGGCACTGCTACAGAGCACAGGGAAGAATAAGTGGTTCTCATTTTCAGTAATGATTGGGGTAAGAGTTCACATTTTTAAAAATGTATCATTTATTTATTTATTTATTTGAAAGAGAGAAAGAGACAAAGAGAGAGAGAGAATGGGCACGCCAGGGCCTCCAGCCACTGCAAACGATCTCCAGATGCAAGTGTCCTGTTGTGCATCTGGCTAACATGGGTCCTGGAGAATTGAACCGGGATCCTTTGGTTTTGAGGGCACACACCATAACCGCTAAGCCATCTCTCCAGCCCTAAGAGTTCACTTTTAAAATATATTTTTAAATATTTTATTTATTTATTTGATAGAGAGCAAGAGGAATTGAGAGAGAGAGAGAGAGGGAGAATGGATGTGCCAGGGCCTTTAGCCACTACAAACAAACTCCAGATGCAAGTGTCACCTTGTGCATCTGCTTTACATGTGGACTGGGAATTGAACCGAGGTCCTTAGGTTTCACAGGTAAATGCCTTAAATGCTAAGCCATCTCCCCAGACCAAGAGTTCTCTTTTAAAAGAATCAAATAGTCCAGGATTCATCTAAAAAAGAGACAGTTAACTTTGGAAGATAGGAAGTAAGTCCTCAAAAATACAGTCCTTAAAAAATGAATTTCCCTATGGAAATTTTGGATCTGAAATGTCCCCCAAAGGCTCATGGGTTGGAGCTTGGTCCCCAGTGCAGGATGCTCAGTGGAGGGGCTTTGGAGCATGCGGGGGCTGTGAGAGTTCTCTTTTTACAAATAGGTCAATCTGTTTGTGCTCATAGTTGAGTGGACTATTGGGAGGTGGCCAGGTCTGGTTGGAGGGTGAGGGCATGCCCCGGAAAGGTATCATTTGTCTACACTGCTTCCCTGTTCCTGGCCATCATGGGGTGTGCAGGTTTCTCTGCTATGCACTGCTGCTCCCAGGATGCTCTGCCTCCCCACATGAGCAATGAAACCAGTCAACCGTGGACAAAACCCTCTGAAACTGTGAGCCAAAATAAATATCCCCTGCTTTTAAGTTGTTTTCTAAAGAAAGCTGAATAACATACCTCAACATTCCTCACTCCAAGTATAAAATCAAAGAAGACTTATCACATGGCTGGAGAGATGGCTTAGTGGTCAAGGCACCTGCCTGCCAAGCCTAAGAATGCCCGTTCGATTCTCCAGGTCCCTCATTTAGCCAGACACAAAGTGATACAAGGGTGCAATGCCACACTTGCCCACAAGGGGGCGCACGCATCTGGAGTTTGTTCACAGCAGCTGAAATGGCCCTGGCACACCCATTCTCTCTGTCTCTCTCCCTCTCTCTGTTTCTGTCTCTCTCAAAAAAAAAAAAATTCACATATCCATACAGGTTAAAATCAGGGAGACAAAATGCATTACAACAGGAACACTCTCATTCTGGAGTTAGTGACTCATTCGTGTCTGTGAAGAGCAGAGGAATCAGGGCAGAGAGGGATTTTTACTAAAGAGGCCACACATCAGCGATGTAATGGCTTTAGACAAGGTCTGTGCATTTGAGGTCATCCTTTTCTAACTTGTACAATAAGAGCGAAATTGGCTTCTAGCCACTGTGTCACCAGTTCCAGGGCATGTTTGAATAAGTCTAGGTTGGAATAGAAGTTAGAAATTAACTGTAAGTTGCTTTGATTTAGAAAGAAATGCTTGTGCGCAGGTTATTGTTATCTGCTGTTGGAGACCTGTTTTTTCCTCTGGGTAGATTCAGAGTCTAACTGGAAAGCGTAGTCAGTGTCTGAAAGAAGAGCAAGCTGTGGAGAATCTCGCTGAGCCACCAGCCGAGGGAGCAAGCACAGAGATATACTGCCTTCCCTTGCTCGTACAGTATCTTCACGCCAGCACAGATGTGTTTGCACAGAATAACAGCTCATAGCATGGCAGGACCTTTACAGTGCTGGCCTGAGGCCAACTCGGGTCCCATCACTTCTAGACAGGCTTGAAATTAACATTGGAGGTGCTGGGGAGGTGGCTCAGTGATTGGAGACACTTGCCTGCACAGCCTGATGGCCTGGGTTCAATTCCCCAGTACCCATGTAAAGGCAGATACCTAAAGTGGCATATGCATCTGGAGTTCCTTTGTAGTGGTAGGAGGCCCTGGTGTGCCCATTCTCTCTCTCTCTTTCTCTTGCTCACTCTCTGTCTTCCTCTTTCTCAAACAAATAACATATACATATATATATATATAGTTGTTTTTGTTGTGGTTTTTCAAGGTAGGGTCTCACTCTAGCCAGGCTGACCTGGAATTCACTATGTAGTCTCAGGGTGGCCTTGAACTCACAGTGATCCTCCTACCTCTGCCTCCCAAGTGCTGGGATTAAAGGTGTGTGCCACCATACCCTGCTAAATAAAATATATATATTTTTAAGTAGGGCCACAGAGTGGAAGGGAATGTTCAGAGACATTGTCTCCCCCCCCACACACACACACAATGACTGACTGCTGTTCTCACATCTCATAACCCACAACCCCATGGTGAACACCAGCAACCCCACTGGGGAGGGCCCTCAGTGGAATGGGGGCAGGGAGGAGGGAAATGATGGTACCAGCACATGATGTATCCATACCAAGTTTCTACTTAATAACAAAAAGAGAAAAAAATCTTATATATTTAGAAAATTGCTAAATCAATAATGTTTGATTAAATAAGCTATTAAACAATAAAATAAACCTTTTATTATTATTTTTAAAAAGTTATCATTGGAAAACCCATGCTAGGAGGTCTAACCCTCCTTCTAGCTACTTTTTCAAGGATCCAATCACATCACATACAATTTCTATTCTGAGTCAAATGGTGAAAAAAGCCACACAAGAAAATATGATGTTAAATTTGCAAAAGCCACAAACATATGTGCCATCAAAAATGTAGCAGGTGTTTACTGAATTATCTGATGATTCCGGCAGGACACTGGGATTATGGTGCTACTGACTTTCTTTCACAAAGCTTTCCATATTTTTAAGTTATTTACTTATTTATTTGAGAGAGAGAAAGAAAAAGTCAGAGAGAGAAGGAGAGAGAGAGAATGCACACACCAGGGCCTCCAGCTACTACAGATGAACTCCAAACACATGCACCATCTTGGTTTACGTGGGTCCTGGGGAATCGAAAATCGAACCTGGATCCTTTGACTTTACAGGCAAGCACCCTAAGCACTAATCCATTTCTCTAGCCCTATATTCCTAAGTTTTAAAGAGGAGACAAACAGGGGCAGGAGAGATGGCTTAGTGGTTAAGGAATTTATCTGCAAAGCCAAAGGATCCTGGTTCGAGTCTTCAGGACCCAAGTAAGCCAGATGCACAAGGGGGCACTTGCATCTGGAATTTGTTTGCAGTGGCTGTAGGCCCTGGAACACGCCCATTCTCTCGCTATCTCTCTCTCAAATAAATTAAAAATATTTTTAAAAATAGGAGGAAAACTATTCATTTATATATGGGGGGTGGGTCAGCTTGCCACTTTCAGGAACACTTTGCAAGACCTGAGATTCAGAAGGCAGCGCCTTCAGAAAGATGAATTAATGCAAATGAATGCCAGGTGCTTGCAGTCCTTTCTGCATCTGCCTTTACATGGGTGCTGAGGAGCTGAACCCCAGCTGGCAGCCTTTGCAAGCAAGTGCCTTTAATGGGTCAGCCATCTCTCCAGCCCCCACACGATTTCCTTTTATTTATTTGCAAGCAGAGAGAGAAGAGAGACGGGCGGAGAGAATGGGGACACTGGTCCTTTTGAGTTCTCAGCCCATAAGCTGCCCAGACAGCTCACCAGCTGGAACGAGCAGCAGCAAGCCTGGTATTGACATCATCTGGCCAAAGGCAGAGCCAAAGAAATGAATGTGCCGGATACAAGTCCATCCTGACTTCCTTTGGAATGCCAGTATAGCACAGCTCACAAAAAGTGGGATTGTACTTTTTCCACACCACATCCCAAAACTCACAAACCACCAGCCAAAGGTTAGGGTGTCACAATGGTAATGCAGGCAAGGAAAACCAGCCACGTTGTTGGATGTACTTTGAGCCGTCTGCTGGGGGACGAGTCTGCCTTCTGTAACATGTTTAGAACACCGGCCCTCCAGGACTCCCATTCTGGGCTGGGATGCCACCTGGTTATAATTTGTATTTTGTCAGAAGAGGCTGCCGAATGCCGCTCCCTTGGGAGACATGACCTCATTAATACTCCTTCCTGTGAGCATCTAGGAGCTGTGGGATCAGGCTTGTTAGGGAAGAGAGAGCAAAAGAGAGCTTCCTCTTAGAAACCCAACTGAAGGCTGGGGAGATGGCTGAGTGGTTAAGGCATTGGCCTGCAAAGCCCAAGGACCTCGGTTCGATTCCCCAGGACCCACGTAAGCCAGCTGCACAAGGTGGTGCATGCATCTGGAGTTCATTTGCAATGGCTGGAGGCCCTGGCATCCCCATTCTCTGTCTTTCTAAAAAAAAAAAAAAACCTCCACTGTGAAGGATGAGCTCCAGCATCTATGGCCAGTGTTCCTACATCTAGGCAAACCCCTAGACTGCTTTATTACCTTTATTTCAGTCCAGCCCCCTCTCCGTTCCACGTGGGCACCCGCTCTGAGTTCTGTGTTCTTTCTTCCCTTTTCACAATTTATTTAATTCCCCAGAAGATCTTGAATCTAGCCTTAGTGTAAAAACTAGCTTATTTGGTTCCATAAATGTTAATACATAGTGCTTAGTCTCTGTCAAAATAATAAATTAAAAAATATTTTATTTGAGAGAGAGAGAGAGAGACTGACAGAATGGACATGCCAGGGCCTCTAGCCACTGCAAATGAACTCCAGATGTATGTGTTACCTTGTGCATCTGGCTTTGTGTGGGTATTGGGGAATTGAACCCAGGTCCTTAGGTTTTTCTGGCAAGTGCCATAACTGCTGAGCAACCTCTCCAGTCCAAAATTATAAAATTTTAAACCCAGAGCTGACATTTTATGATTTCTCCTTCTACTCAGAGCCCTGGGCCATCCTGGCCTGGCCTTACACTCACCTCCACCTGCCTCATCTCCCCGTGCACTCAGCACTACATTTCTGATGTTTATCATTATTTGACTACCTAGAATGTGACTTCCTTAACACAAGAACTTCTGTTTGTTTATTGCTATACCCCCAGAGCTGGAGGCCTTCAAAGTGCATGTGCTGATGGAAGGAACTCATGCTTAAGGTGTTCAGAAATCCATACATGAATATTTTTGCTATCAGTGATTTTTGGAGGCTGGTTCTCCAACTACTCTGAACCCTTTCCTGGCTTTGCCTTTTTCTTTCCTCCTATTCCTTCTCCTCCTGTCCTCTCTCCTTGCTTCTTTTTCTCACTCTCATGTCTCCTCCCTTTTTGCTCAAAGAGTGACCAAGGAATAGATCACAAGGAATGGCCTTTGAGTTTTCAGTGACGATGAACCCATTTCTAACAGACAATAGATAAAGGAAGAGAAAATGGAGCTGAACTTCAAATTCAGAGAAGATATGTTTCCTGACATTTTGGGAAGTTTTTACACCAAACGGTTCAGAAACATGATCTGCCTGACAGTTCAACTAGAGGGAGGTACCACCGACATGTAAATAGAGAAAAAGAAAAAAAAAAAAAAAAAACAGAACAGAACACCTGACTTCCTGAGGCACTCTGGATGAGAGATCTGAGATGCAGAGAGGTGGGGAAATTAGCATCACCCAGCCAGCTAATGTCTGAACTGCCTTGTAGCCAGTGCAGTCTACTAAATCATTTCAGCTGTTCTGGGACCTCACACCAGGACTCTCAGATTCCACAGAGTATCTTGGCAAGCTTCTCAGAGTTGTTCATCATGCAGAATGTGGCACCGCACTTTGCATGGCCTCTGGTGGCATTAGCTCAAACAGGTTCCACCTTGCTGAAGATAAGTGAGCAATTCTCATAGAAAAACATTCGTCCGCATCTTACAGAGCACCTAAGTAGAAATCAATTTGTTCCAGCAGCTGCTTAGAGCTGCCTGCGACCCGAAGGTACACTACTTATCCCCATGGAGGCATACTTCCTCCTTAGGGTCTAGCTTCAGGGCTGTCTTTGGAAATGCTGGGTAGGACAGAATCGTGTTCTTGTTAAAGGGCTTGCGGCTTGAGCTTTGCTAACCGATAAGGAACAGGAACATGGGCTGTGTAGGCCTCCTGTGGCTTTGAGCTAAGGGTGCAGCCCTCCTCTGTTCAGAGCTCAAGTTCATCCTGCCTGACTTCCTTCCTTTTTTTCTTTTTCATTCCTTCCTTCCCTTCCTCTTTCTTTCTTTTAAAAAATATTTTATTTATTGATTTATTTGAAAGAGAGAGAGGGAGGGAGGGAGAGAGAGACGGAGAGAGAATGGGCACAGCCAGGGCCTCCAGCTGCTGCAGATGAATTCCAGACTCATGTACCACCTTGTATATGTAGCTTATGTGGATTCTAGGGAATCAAACCTGGGTCCTTTGGCTTTCCAGGCAAGTGCCTCAACTGCTAAGCAATCTCTCCAGCCCCCTTCCTCTTCCTTCCTTCCCTCCTTCCTTTTTTCTTTCTCTCTTCCTTTCTTACTTGAAACAAGATCTCATGTATCCCAGTCTGGCCAATAGCTCACCATCCACCCAAGGATGACCTTGAACTTCTAATCGTCCTACTTTGGCCTCTTGAGTGGTAAGATTACAGGCATGGTCCACCATGTCCGGTTTAGAAGGTGCTGGGGATTGAACCCAGGGCTATGTGGATGCTAGGCAATTATTTTATCATCTGAGTTTTTATCCCTCGCTCTTTAGTCTGACTTCCTGACTTCCCTCCACCACCACCCCAGCCGTGTGTGTGTGTGTGTGTGTATGTGTGTGTGTGGACAAAAAAAGCCCACAGTGCATCCAAGTGATTTAGAAATAAATTAAACTTCTATTTCCAGCTATTTGAATCAGGTCCATTGTGGGCCCTGCAGTATAAAAATATTAATTTTGACATGGTAAGTTTATTCAGAAATAGGCTTCCTAGAAATACGTCTTTCTTGCTGAGACAACAGTTAGCAGTGGGATTGCTCCACACATTCTCCTTTACTTTTCTGTTCATCCCTTTCTCTTCATCCTCTCCCCCTTTCTTCCTCCCCCTTGGCTCCCTCCCTTCCCTTTCCTTGTTTAGCCTCTCCTGCTTGTACCCCAGGCCTTCCAGTGGCACTCACAGTCATTTCTTCTTTAAAAAATTTATTATTGGGCTGGAGAGATGGCTTAGCGGTTAAGGCGCCTGCCTGCTAAACCTAAGAACCCGGTTCCAATCTCCAGCGGTTCCAATCTCCAGGTCCCATGTTTAGCCAGATGTAAAGTGACACAAGGGCGCAATGACGCACTTGCCCACAAGGGGGCGCACGCATCTGGATTTTGTTCACAGCAGCTGAGAGGTTGCTGGCGCACCCATCTCTATCTGTCTCCCTCTCCCTCTCTGTCTCCCTCTCTCTATGTCTCTCTCCAAAAATAAATAAAAATTTTAAAAAATTATTATTAAGTAGGGACTTTGTATGGACACATCATATGTGGGTACCCTCATTTCCCTCCTCCCTTCCCCACTCCACTGAGGGCATCCTTAGTGGGATTGCTGGTGTTCACCATGGCGTTGTGAGAGCAGCAGTCTGTCATTGTGGGGAGGGCAATGTCTCTGGACATTCCCTCCCCCCCCCCACTGTCAGTTCTGTTTTCTGTCCTAGGCGGGAAGTCCTGATAGCACTTCATGGCCCCTGTACGACTTCAGTCCTTTAGGATATTCTTTGATAGGTAATTTCTCTTTACTCAGATGGGGGAAATACTCAAAGCTGTTTTATTAGCTTCCTGTTGCTGCTATAGAAAATTGCTACAGGATATGAGGGTGATGTGCCCATGGCATCTGCCACCCCATTGATTACCAGGGTCGATTTGATCAGCCTGGCTGGTTAGATGTGTGTGTCCCCTTTCTTCCTCTCCACTTAGGATGCATCCCGCCCAAAGCTCGGTTCAAAGAGGTCGACTTCCCCTGATAGAAAAGAACGGTCCATGGTCAAACGTATATAAATAGCTGGGCCCCTACCCGCTGCTGGGACCTCCAGACAAGCACTCAAGTTTCGTTTGTAGGAGAATGTAGGATACTCCATTTTCAGGGCTCTAGACACATCCAAATGAGACATTGCTTATGGCACTCTGCCTTTGTTTAAAGGAAGGAAGGAAGGAAGGAAGGAAGGAAGGAAGGAAGGAAGGAAGGAAGGAAGGAAGGAAGGGAGGGGAGGGAGGGAGGGAGGGAGGGAGGGGGAGGGAGGGAGGGAGGAAGGAAGGAGGGAAGGAGGGAGGCAGGGAGGGAAGGAGGGAGGCAGGGAAGGAAGGAAGGAAGGAAGGAAGGAAGGAAGGAAGGAAGGAAGGAAGGAAGGGAAAGAGGGAAAGAGAAGGGAAGGGAAGGGAAAGGAAGGGAATGAGGGAAGGAAGGCGGGAGGAAGGGAAGTGAAGGAAAGTGCCACCAACTTAATGGCTCAGAACAACACAAGCACATTGTTCTGGGGGCAGTGATATGGGTTGGACTTAAGACTTCATGCAAAGCAAGAGCTCTAGCCCTGAGAATTAGACCTCCAGCCTCCTTTCCACTTTAAACCTTGTGACAGGGTCTCACTGTTTCCCAGGATGGTCTCAAATTTCTTCTGTCACCAGGCTGGTCTTGGACTCTGCCTCAGTCTGCAGAGCAGCTGTGATTACAGGCCCGGGCATGATCTTGTTTCTTATTCTTATTTCTGGAAGTTAGAAGTTCTAAAAGCAAAGGTCCTATCTTCAAATCAACCCTTCTGCCTCTTTGTAAGGACCATTGTCATGACACTGGGCCCCTGGATATTCCAGAATGATCTCTCCAGCAAGTTACTGGTTCGAAATCTTCCTTCAGAGAACAAGTAGCCAAAGACCCTCTTGTGTGAGGGAGCACATGTGACAGGGCTCACATAGAAACAGGACTACAGAGCTGGAGAGACAGCTTAGCGGTTAAGACGCTTGCCTGCAAAGCCAAAGGACCCAGGTTCTATTCCCCAGGACCCACATAAGCCAAGCCAGGTGCACAAAGGGGCACATGCATCTGGACATTGTTTGCAGTGGCCGGAGACCCTGATGCACCCATTCTCTCTCTCTTTCTCTTTCTATCTGCCTCTCTCTATCTCTCTCAAATAGTAAAAAATAAATAAAAATATTAAAATAAATAGGGCTACAATGAATTCTGGTGATATTCTGTATGATTTTGATTTGGTTAAAGCCAGACCAGCAGTATGGCTTCCAGGTAAACCAGACCACTGGCTGAAGCCCAGCTCTGGCACTGGTTTACTTAATTATAAGCAAACCTCTGTTTGCTTAACTATAAAATGGGAATACTGACTCTCACCTCATGGAATTATAGGATTAAATAAGACTATGTGTATAATATTCCTCGTATAGAACCTGGCTCATAGTTAATGGCTCGTGAAAGTTAATTCCGTTACTCCTTCCTTAGTGATTAGACTGAAGGTCAAGAGCGTAATTACAGTGTGGCCAAAAGTAATTAGGCTGAGAATAATCAAATAGATGTTAAGCAGTGGAATTTTAAAACTAAACTCAGGATATATCTATACCATCCAATACCAAATGACAAAATCCATTTCTTCCCATCTGGCTTTAGCCTAATTACATTTTATGTCTCTAAATTGAATGAGGATGTTTAAGAGAAGTGAGCTGTCTCATGTCTGTGGCTGGAGATCGTTAGGAACCATATGGAGTTTCTCTCATTACCACAGCTGACGGAAACATATGATCTAAGCATTCAGCCAATCTTCAGGTGTGATCCAGAATCACCTCTTGACAATCCAATGTCAGCACACTCTCCTTGCCTTTGCTGGGACACGTTCCACAATGAGGGGCTTACTCACTTTCTTTTTTCTTTTCCTCTTCTTTTCTTTTCTTTTTTTGATTTTTCGAGGTAGGATCTTGCTCACTCCTGGAATTCACTGCGAAATCTCACACTGGCCGTGAATTCATGACAATCCCCCTACCTCTGCCTCTTGAGTAATGGGATTAAAGGTATGTGCCACCACGCCCTGCTCACTCCCATCTGATGTGGATTATTGCAATGGTAGCTAGTTTTTCTTAGAAAGTTCCTTCTCAGAGGGTGCAGAAAGATTGTAAGAGCAACAGGTTGAGACATCATGCCCAGAGACACTGCCTCCCCCCCCAAAATAACTGACTTCTGCTCCTACAATGCATAAACCACAACCCCATGGGGAATACCTGCAACCCCACGGAGGGGCATCCCCAACATAATGGGGGCAGGAATGAAGGAAAAGAGGGAACCAACACAGGATGTATCCATACAAAATATGTTAATAATAATAATAATAATAATAACCATAAAAAGAAAGTTCCTTCTCATTTTTAGTCAGAAATCTATTGCCCTGAAGTTTCTATCTTTTGATTTTAATTTGGCTTCTTAATTTATGAAAAAGAGGCTCAGGGACCATTGCGGAAGAGGGGGTGGATAGAATGGAAGAGCCAAAGGAAGGGTATGACTCCTTACAATGCAACTGTCCAGACAGAAATTGGCCTCGATATCCATGACCTTGCAGTGCCTAGCAATACCTTCGCAAGACCCTCAAAATAGAAGAAAAAGATGATGACATCAAATTAAAAGAAAGACTAATGGAGAGAGGGAGGGGATAAGATGGAGATTGGTGTTCTAAAGTGGAATGGGGGGAGGGGAGGGAAATATACGTTTTTGTATGTAAGTATAGAAGGTGTCAATAAAAAATTAATAATTAAAAAAATTTATGAAAAATAAAAAGTTTTCATATTATTTTTAAAAATGTTTAAATTATTTGTTTATTTATTTATTTGCAAGTAGAGACAGACAGACAGAGAGAGAGAGTGAAAGAAGAAGAATGGGTGCATCAAGGCCTCCAGCCACTGCAAACGGACTCCAGACTCAGGCGCCACTTTGTGCACCTGGCTTGATCCCCAGTGGGTTCTGGGGACTCGAACTCAGGTCATTAGGCTTTGCAGAAAAGCATCACAACCGCTGAGCCATCTTTCCAGCCCCAGTTTTCATAATCTTAAGATGCGCTCACCCTTTTGACCATTTGTCATTTGCTATTTTTTTCCAGTCCCTGAGCTGTCCTTCTTATATTTTTCTTTAGTTTATCCATGCCTTTCCAAAACACATCACTCACAGCAAAACAGAACAGTGCAGATGTGCTTCGGGTGGTGCACGGTACGTCGGGACTTTTATTTTGTGGGCTCTGTATCATTATGAGTCCCTTGAAGAAGTCTGACAGTACCGGTTATTTCTTAAAGGAGTCAAATAACTGTCATTTCGCTTATTTTGAGTCCACAGTCCATCAAATCTCCAGGTTCTTTGCAAATAAGGATTTATTTCCCCCATCCACACCCGTCCCCTTGATTTATCGTACTGTGCATATTATAAAAAGGTAGATAAAAATGCAATAAGTAGCCCAGGATCTTATTACCCAAGCAGCAGCGATTCCCGATTGCCGTGTTCCTTTCTCAGCCTTGCTCACCTGCTTATAGGAATTTTATTCAGTATTCCTCATTATCTCCGTAACTTTCCCTCTCCCGACTTTGAAGGCCAATGTGTCTGCATTTTTCTTAACTGCTCCATTATCTTTTATAATTATGCTTTAAAATAACTGCAGTAAGTTCCACAACTATGGAAGAACATTCCATAGCTTATTTACAACTTCCCATCTCAGACACGGAGGAGGTGTGTCTTTGGACCTGACCTGTTTCCTTTTGAGGGATTTTGATATGATCCTTGAAATCAAGTGCCCCTTTGAACCCAAATCAAGATTTAACATTTCTCTATTTTAATCACTCTCCAGTTTTAGAAGTCCAGACTTCTTAGGGACCATTCCGGCTCTGCTCCTAACATCATCTTTCAATTCAGAATACATGTACTAGAGAAAGAATACATAGTCCCTACAGGGAGCTCATGACGGCCTCACCCCCATCCAGCCACCTCTGTCAGTGGCAGCTCAGGCGCCATCCCCCTCCCCCAAACACTCCTTCCCTACGAGCTGGCTGGTGCTCCTGGCTCTTGGAGGCCACACATTATAAGTTCCCTGGGGACAAACAGTGTGTCACTTTCCCCTTACTGCACTCCAGCTAGACACTGGAGGGTCTCGGTGAATATTTATCAGGAGAAGGAATGAAAGAATATAATTAAAGATAAGCCTTAACCATTTCAATCGGCCTGGGGGAGCTAGCACTTCATTCACACTAATGGACAAATTGCTGGTATTAGTGATTTCCCTGGGAACAGGTCTCACTAGGGGGAAAAGTGAGTGTTTGAGAGAAGAAAGGGATGGATGTGGGATATCTAAAATAGGTACATTATAATCTTGCCTAGGGTCAGCCTTATACTTTTGAAATCCAGACTATTAATGCTATAGCCAACCACTGACTTAGAACTTGTAAGGCCCATACATTCTACGCTATCCAATGTCTGAGATTTTTTTTTTTTTTTTTTTTTTTGTAGTCGGCTATGGTTTCCTACTCGTTTCCTTAATATGGGCTCATCCTCCCAAAATTGTACAATTTACCTTTGATGTTGCTACTGGGGGGGCGGGGCTTATTCCAAAACCAGTGCCATGCCCACAGACATAAAATGGTGTAGAATTTGCATATAACCTACTCATATTCTACTGTATATTTCACATTAATCTCTGGATTATTTGTATACCAAATACAGTGTAAGTATTGCATAATTAGTCATATACTTTCTTTTTGGGGAGTAATGACAAAAATAAATGACTGCACATATTCAGTTACAGACACGTTTTTTCCAAACATTTTCATCACAGAATTGGTTGAACCCACAGATGTGAAACATGCAGGTAGGGAGCACGTTTTGTATATGAAATAGACTTTTTGTGGACTGTCAGTTCCTTTCTAAGGGGCTGGCAGAGCACCCATGGTAGCCGCTGTCCTTCGTAGCAAGTCCTACTGGTCAGGGCCTAACTTACGTGGCAAGGAATATTCGGTTGACCAACTATCAAGTATGCCTAGGATTCTGCCAGTTTTTTTTTCTTTTTGGTATTTTTATTGATTTATTTATTTGAGAAAGAGTGGAGCGGTGGAGAATGGGCACGCCAGGGCCTCCAGCCACTGCAAACCAATTCTAGATGCATGTGCCATCATGTGCATCTGGCTTACGTGGGACCTGGGGAATCGAACCTGGGTCCATGGGCGTTGCAGGCAAGTGCCTTAACCGCTAAGCCATCTCTCCAGCCCTCTCCCAGTTTTAATATTGAAATTTCTATGTCTCAGGAGCCCTCGCAGTCCTGTTCAGCTAGGGTACACTCAATTAGTTACCCAGACCCTGAGCTATACAAATGAGTCTTGACTGGAGTTTCTGAGACTTGAACAAAGTAGCCCCAGGCACTTGGGCCTCCCTTATCTTTTGGGTCATGCCCCTTAGCTATGGTCTGCGGAGGGAAGGGGAACTTTTCTGCCACTGCCTTCCCTCCTGGTGGAATCAACACTGTATAGTTATGACCCCAGAGGCTGTGCCAAAGGAATTTCCCTATCTGGACTTCTCTTCTGACCTGCTAACTGGGCTAAAACACTTTGGGGGACCTAAATGATTATTTCTAGAAAACTCAATTTTAAATACAAGTACTATGTTAGGTTAGCTCATTTGTATTGCTATTCCTTTTGCACAACTATATTTACCAAGCCGTCACTCTGAGTGACATTCTGGGATAAGAGGACAGCAGACAGGTATACCACATGGGCATGGGCCCAGCAAGTCTGTGTCTGGGAGTGGAGCTCAGTGGGTACCTTCCTGGCACTGTCTGTGTCTGGGAGTGGAGCTCAGTGGGTACCTTCCTGGCACTGTCTGTGTCTGGGAGTGGCACTCCAGTGGGTACCTGCCTGGCACTTTCTGTCCATCCAGGGCAACGAAAGGTCCTCGGTTCATTGGAAGAGATTGATGAGGCACCAATCTTTGGTTTTCTGGGGTAGGATCTCGCTCTAGCCCGGCTAATATGGAATTCACTACGTGGTCTCAGGGTGGCCTTGAACTCACAGAGATCCTCCTACCTCTGCCTCCCAAGTGCTGGGATTAAAGGCGTGTGCCACCACGCCTGGCACCAGTTGTCTATAATCCACTTGGCAGTTTTTCTCACTCTTCTTAAGGTTCCAAAATGCAGACCCTGCCCATATCATCACCTTCGACTCTGAATGTCCCTGTGATAGCGATGTTGGATGGTTTTCAGCTTGTCACTAATACGGGGGCTGCCTCACTATTTAGATCTCATCCATTAGACTCGCACCAGGCTGGGTGGGCCAGAAACAAGTCTTGGGGAGAAATCTATGCCTTCTATCTGCTTTGCAAGGAGGGGGTGGGGAATTGACATGCCAGGGCCTCCAGCCATTGCAAATGAACTCCAGATGCATGCACCACTTTGTGCAGCTGGCTTTATGTGATGGGTACTGGGGACTCAAACCCTGGTTATTAGACTATGCAGACAAGCGCCTTAACCGCTGAACCATATCTGCAGCCCCTATTATTTTTGTTGTTGTTGTTTCTTTTTTATTATTATTATTTTTTATTTATTTTTGGAGAGAGAGAGAGAGAGAGAGAGAGGGAGAGGGAGACAGAGATGGGCACGCCAGCAGTCTCTCAGCTGCTGTGAACGAAATCCAGATGTGTGCGCCCCCTTGTGGTCAAGTGCGGCATTGCGCCCTTGCGTCACTTTGCATCTGGCTAAATGTGGGACCAGGAGATTGGAACCGCTGGAGATTGGAACCAGTGTTCTTAGGGTTAGGAGGCAGGCGCCTTAACCGCTAAGCCATCTCTCCAGCCCCCTTTTTGTTTTTGATATTCGCAGATCAATTGATTGCTTCTTCTATATAAATGTATAACTTTTTAAATAAATATTTTTATTTATTTGAAAGAGAGAAAGACACAAGCAGTGGGGGTGAGAGAGAGAGAGAATGGGCACACCAGGGCCTCCAAACACTGCAAACAAACTCCAGACATATGTGCCACCTTGTTCATCTGGCATATGTGGGCCCTGGGGAATCTAACGCCTTAACTGCTAAGCCATCTCTCCAGCCCTAAACATGTAACTTTTAACATCATTCTCCTTTTCCCTCTAATTTTCTAGTTACCTCAGAAAAATCTTTCTTTTGTCAAATTACTTTCCTTCCCTAGGTTTCATTTATAAGTACAAAAATGAAATTATATATATACACATCTCTCCGTGTCCTCACAGTCTTACCTGCTCAAGTAAAGTGGAGGGAGAGACTTGAAGATATATCATAAAACATTAAGATATTACAATATATTAAGAATAATAGAGGCTCAGGATCATCAATTTCTAGTGCAAATGAAAGAAGAGTTTCTTCACAATTTTTACACGTCTCTATCTGCCCTTTTGTCCTCTACTAATTTAGCCAGACTTTTTTCAAGGATATGCATTTAGAATAGGTTTTATTTGTTTCTTCTAAATATTTATTCCCAAGACTTAGAAGAAAAGCATTTATTACTCAGTTTTTTCTTCTTTTCTACGGAAAAAACAAAACAAAACAAAAATAACATTAATATAGCAGCTCTTTTCCTATTTTTCCTTATAAATTTGAGGCACGTGTGGCAATACTATATGTTGAGTAAAGCTTTGCGGATGATGTGGAATGGTGAGCATTATTTTATAAAGACGATCTGAAATTAGAGGGAAAGCAGATGGTAAGGTGGCTTGCAGGATGTGATGAGATGCCTGGCACAACTAAAGACATACACACGTGACGATTCTCAGCTGAGGTCCTTTATTTGTTAGTGAGCGGGCCTCAGAAACTGGTGAGAGAGACCTGCAACTTCATACGTGCTTGGAAACACAATAGAAGGTCCCAGTGTGTTCTGGAAAGTTCTATCCTAGTCCAGTGAGTTCTGACCTGAGACTGTCACTGAGGGTTGAACTAAGAAGACAAAGGGCCCGTGTGGGTGAGGAAAAATCAGAACTGTGCGCGGATCCTGCAAGCGTGTTGTCCTATGTGCCCCACGTGACCTAGGGTGCTGACTCCTGGAACAGAGAGGGCGGCACTAGGCCACCTGGCTTCCAAATAAGGATCTGAATGTCTTTGGTATGCTAGACACTTCTTGTATTTTACACAGACCTTTTTATGAATTTCACATGGCAAACCTGTAAAACACAGCTATTATCGCTCTTTTATAGATGCTAAGCAATTTGCCAAAGTTAACAGCGTATTTGACTTCTTTCTCTCCCTGGGCTCTAAAGCATCAAAGCCCTGTTGGTTTTCCCTTCCACGTGGTCACACCCTTTGCTCCCATTTCATTGCCAGGGCTCTCCACCCAGCTGTAGGCCTGTACCAGCTCATGCCCACACCTTTGTAGTGGCCTCTTTGCCACTCTCCAGTCCGGGCCAGTGCTGGTTTACTGGTTCTGGATATTCAAAGGTTGTTGCTAGGTTGGTTCAGTGTTTTAAAACTGTTGTCACAAAACAGCTTCTGCTATGTCACTTCCTGGAATAGTCTAGAAGCTGACTCTCTCGCAAAGGCCTGTATGTTAAAGACTTGGTCCCAGTGGGGCAAGACAGACAGGTGCTATGGAGCTTTGGGAAGCGGGGCCTTAAGAGAAGAAGTCCTTGAGTCCTTGTAGGGTGACCTTGAAGGGGCTTGTGTAGCCTTTGCCTCTTTCACTGCTCCTTGGCCATGAGGCAAACAACTTGTTCTCCCACACACTCCTTAGCATTGCATGTGACCCTCTTATCAGCCAAATTAAACCTTTTCTTCTCCTAATTATTTCAGGCATTTTGTAACATGAGGCAAGCCAAAAAACACCTATTCAAAGAATTCAAGGGACTCCCGATCCCTATGCAATGTAGCAAACAAACTTTCTTTTTTTTAAAAAAATATATTTTTTAAAAAAATATTTATTTATTCAAGAAAGAGGGAGGCAGACAGAGAGAGAGAGAGAGAATAGGTATGCTAGGGCCCCTAGCCACTGCAATGAACTCCAGATGCATGTGCCACCTTGTACATCTGGCTTTACATGGGTCCTGGGGAGATAAACTAGGGTCCTTAGGTTTTGGAGGTTAGCCCCTTAACCACTGAGCCATCTCTCCAGCCCCGAACTTTCATTTTGATATTTTGGGTCTTCCATGATATTTCCTCAGCCTCGGATCTTCTAACCCTGCATGATAGTCAGATGTGTTAGGACTTAAACCGCACTCACACTTCACTTGCGCCCTTGGGTTCATCACCTTTCCCCATTTGATTTGTTTGTTTGTTTGTTTATTTATTTGAGAGCGACAGAGAGAGAAACAGGCAAATAGAGAAAGAGAGAATGGGCACACCAGGGCCTCCAGCCACTGCAAACGAACTCCAGATGCATGTGCCACCTTGTACATCTGGCTTATGTGGGTCCTGGGGAATCGAGCCTTGAACCAGGGTCCTTAGGCTTCACAAGCAAGTACTTAAGTGCTAAGTTATCTCTCCAGGCCCACCTTTTCCCATTTGACATTCCCTACTCTTTGTCTTACCTATGTAAATCTGAGTAGCTCAAAAATCACCTCTCTTTTTTTTAATTTTTTTTTGTTTTGTTTTATTTATTTTTGGAGAGAGACACAGAGAGAGACAGACAGAGAGGGAGACAGATAGAGATGGGCGCGCCAGCAGTCTCTCAGCTGCTGTGAACGAAATCCAGATGTGTGCGCCCCCTTGTGGTCAAGTGTGGCATTGCGCCCTTGTGTCACTTTGCATCTGGCTAAACGTGGGACCTGGAGATTGGAACCGGGTTCTTAGGCTTAGCAGGCAGGCGCCTTAATCCCTAAGCCATCTCTCCAGCCCCAAAATCACCTCTCTTGAAAAGCCACACATAGGGTCTCCACCAGCCCTTGGCTATTCATCGTAGAACAGGTGAGGCGTTCCGTCCCTACTTACATGGCTGCTCCACTCTTCATGGTTATTAACTTTTCATGAGTTTCCCTATTTTTCATGTCTTCCCGGTTATATAGGCAGCTTAGAGACTGGAACTATGTGTTCCACTATTTGATGTGACAGGACGATATCCTGAAAGAGTGATCTCTGTGCTTCTGTTTTCTTCTTGTCCTTGCAGATGACTTTCCCTCTTTTAGGCAGAGGCATCCACATTGCCTCAAACAGCAAAGCCCGAACAAGAGAAAAGCCTGGAACTGTCAATATCCCAGGTTGATTTTAACTTCTAAAACAGAGTTTTGAAAAATCAAAAGGGCAAAGTCTCAGAGTTTTGTATCAAATACACAGCTTATTATCATAGTAATGGAACTGGGATGAGAAAATTGCCTGACTGAGGCTTGCCTATTACCCGTGACCCACCCAGCTAAGAGACCCATGTCTGCCAGGAGATTCCTCCAGAACGTCCTCAAACCATGCTCATAGACACTTCCTGTCACAACCATGACAATAATCCTTCTGGAACATGCTCTAAACCACCCCATAGACACATCTCCTTAACACCATGAACCAGTATTCTAGAAATCCACTTTAAACCATCCTTACAGACACTTCTTGTTGACAAATGGACCAAGATTTTTCTGGAACTTACTCTAAACCACCCCATAGACACATCTCCTTAACACCATGGACCAGGACTCTAGAAATCCACTTCAAACCATTCTCATAGACGCTTCCTGTTGACATACGGACCAAGATCTTTCTGGAATGTGCTCTACACATCTTCATAGACACTGCGTATTGTCACAATGGCGCAGAATCCTTCTGAAACCGACTCTAACCATTTGCATATATACCTCCTATGAACACAAGGGCCTAGGATCCTTCCGAATTTAAGAACTCAAATTCACATAGACACCTTTCATTAACACCATTGTCCAGGACACATGTGACAGCACCAACCTTCCACGAGGGAGAAAGTTTGCTACCTTTGGGGATATTGGAATAGCCAAAAAAAAAAAAAAAAAAAAAAGGCCAGGTCCTAGGATTTGAGGGGAACCTTGTATTCTTGTGCCCGTGCATCTTGCTAGTGGCCACTGGCCATATGTGGCCTTTGTGCCCTTGAAATAAAGCGAGCACGGTCATTGTAGGCCAGGAGCCACGAGCAAGTGGTAGTCCAGTGGCTACAAAGCAGCTCTGAAATTATATGTTGACCACTGATTCAAGGTAGACCAAATGTTCCAAGTTCTCTATTCTGATCTTTTGATAACACTGCCTACAACGTTCTCCATGTGAAAAGCTTTTCAGGGATGGGTTTTGCTAGCGTGCACAATTCCCAGACCACATCAACAGACACTTATTCCTACTGGCCATGATGATCACTATACTGCTGGGATCTGACAGCACCTGAATCACTTGCCAGAGCTTTAAATTATCCTGTGTGTAAGGCTCAAAAAAGAACTTGAGGGCTGGAGAGATGGCTTAGCGGTTAAGGCGCCTGCCTGCTAAGCCTAAGAACGCCGGTTCCAATCTCCAGGTCCCAAGTTTAGCCAGATGCAAAGTGACGCAAGGGCGCAATGCCGCACTTGCCCACAAGGGGGCGCATGCATCTGGATTTTGTTCGCAGCAGCTGAGAGGCTGCTGGCGCGCCCATCTCTATCTGTCTTCCTCTCCCTCTCTCTCTGTCTCTCTCTGTGTCTCTTTCCAAAAATAAAAAAAAAAGAAAAAAAAAAAGAACTTGGGTGTACTCAGAAGCCAGTTTTCTTTCCACAACAGAGCCGGAGTAACCCAGTCTCTTGCTTCTCCTGGTTTGCTTAGGGTTGTCTTATATTTATGACCCGCTTGTCCCAGACATTACCAACCCGTGAGTCAGGTTGCATTGATGTTCACGTCGCCACACCTCTGTAAGCCCCTGTGGTGGGCTAATCACGGCTGGGACTTCTGTTTCTTCTGGGGGCTCCCCTGACTCCTAAACATCAAATGCGGGGTTTATTGAGTCTGGCAAAGATGCACCCCACCCCAGAGCAGTGCCCCCACTTTGCTTCCTCAGCCCAGCTATTGAGGTTCCCGGTGTCATGATCAGTTTTGTGTGTTCCATTTCATTTTGTTTTAATGAAACTTTGTATTTCTACCCCATTCCTTTGGGGGTCAAAACTGTTCACCAGGTCTAAACATAAGTTGAATAAAATAATCAACAAATACTATAGATTCTGATATATATATATATATATATATATATATATATATATATATATATATATATGTAGAGAGAGTTTGTATTTTTAAACACTTTTTGTATTTTATTTTTATTTATTTGGGAGAGAGAGAGAATGAGAATGGGTACGCCAGGGCCTCTAGCCACTGCAAACAAACTCCAGACGCATGTGCCACTTTGGGCATCTGGCTTACATGGGTCCTGGGGGATTGAATCTGGATCCTTTGGCTTTGTAGGCCAGTGCCTTAACTGCTAAGTCATCTCTCCAGCCCAGCTTCTTCTTCTTTTTTTTTTTTTCAATCAGCAGATACAGGATTCACAGCATCACACTTAATAGCTAGACATCTCACCACACTCCCATCCATCCCCCGTGTCCTTTTCTTTCTTCTTGACACCCTGACAACCCGCTCATGTCAGCCCATGCCGGCGGAGATCCGTGAGGACTCAGTTATAAAGCAGACAGAGAGCGGGTGTAGCCCAGGCGCATCTGGGGATAATTACAAGTTCCTTGAATCTAGAGGCTGTCAGACCTTAATAAGGATGAGAAGCCCCTGGAGGGTCGGTTACAACACAGACTGCTGGTCCCTGTCCTACCCCCCTCCTGAGTTTCTCATCGAGTCTTGGATCTTGGGGAGAACCCAAGACTTTGCATTTCCAGCAAGTTCCCAGTTGATGATTCTGTCTGTGAAACACACATGAAAATCCATTGTTTTAAGCATTTTGGTGACTAGCTCTCTGGGAAAATAACTCTGCAAGCGGGACAATCCTCCAACCTCACTCCATCTGAGTTTTCACAGATCCCAAAACATTCGTCCCTGAAGAACTTTCTTGAACGAATCCAAGAACGCAACGCGTTTCAAGCAGGAGGCTCCCCACCACACTCCCGGTTTTAGTCCCCAAACAGTGAATCAGCTTGTTTTGAGTTTCTGTAGCTCTTGGGCAGCCTGGCTTATAGGTGGCAGAACACTGTGATTCACTGAGGACTCAACCATTGAGTGATTTAAATAAGGCTTACTGGGGTGGGGGGCAGAGATAGCTCAGTGGCTAAGGTGCTTCCCTACAAAGCCAAATGACCTGGGTTCAAATCCCCAGTACCCATGTAAAGCCAGGTGCACAAAGTGGTGCATGCATCCGGAATTTGTTTGCAGTGGCTCTATGCCTTGGCATGCCCATTCTCTCTGCCCCGCCACCCCCCGCCCCACTCCCCCGCCCCGTATCTCTTTGCTTGCAAATAAATAAATAAAATTTAAAAACAGTAAGGCTCACTGGAATCTTACGTGAAGACAAGTAATCAATGGAGCTCTGACTACCGCATGAACCCCGAGGAGAGACCACGGTCATATGGAGGTCATTATTCTAACTACACAATATGAGTTATTCCAAAACAAGGCCAGGCAGAATAGATGCCTTCGCTTTTCATTACTTAGGTGAAATAAACATTGACTCAGTTCAATTAATCCATTAAAAAATTCACTTGTCGTACAGCTGTGGCACCCCCATGACGCTGAAGAGTCAGCTGGATGAAATGTTCACACTCGCCAGATGTTTGGCTGTCAGGAAACCCAGCTCCCCTTGAAATGTTCTGGGAACCTGGAATTTTCTTGGTGCTTAATCACTCTTCTGGTCAATAAATTCTACTTTCCGTGTAACCAAATGTCACTGGTGCAGTTGAAACTTGTCTCCCCTTGCCTCTATCTGGCGTGTGGGGAATGAACAATACTGTTAATTACCTACCTACCCGTAATTATTCTTAATTTCTTTGAAAGCAGCTAGTCACTCTTTATCTTCTTCTTTTTCATGCAAAATTACCTCTAGCCGTTTTACATTTCCCTCGTAGATCCTTAGTCCAGCCCCTCTCATTTGTTCATAACTGGGCTCCACTTTTGTTCAAGGCCCTTTGTTCGGGTTTTTATTTCTCTTCTCCCTCCCTTCCTTTCTTCCTTCCCTTCCACTCCCTTTTCATCCCTTCTTTCCTTCTCTTCCTTTCTTCTTCCTTCCTCCCTCCCTCCCTTCCTCTCTTTTCCTTCCTTCCTTTCTTTGCTTGGACATCTTAGGCCCAACATAGATGACATCTACTTTTGAACCTCTTGGCCTACCCTCCTGAGTGCTGGGATTACAGGCGTGCCCCACCACACAGAATTTCTAGCCTTCCTCCTTTTTCTTCTCCTCCGTTTCCTTCTAATTCTTCCTTCTCTTCAACTTCTCCTCCTCACTCCCCCTCTCCTTTAAAATAGTTTCATTAATTTGTAAACAGAGAGAGAGGGTGTGTGTGTGTGTGTGTGTGTGTGTGTGTGTGTGTGTCAGGGCCTCCTGCCTCTGCAAGCAAACTTCAGATGCATGTGCCACTCTGTACATGTAGCTTTATTAGTGTACTGGGGAACCGAACCTGGGCTGTTAGGCTTTTCATACAGGCACTTTTAACCACTGAGCAATCTTTCTGGTAATAACAGGACTTCCCAAATGTCAAGTTAATTTTAAATCTTTATTAATCCTTTTTGTACATATGGTGTAATTTGATCACAGTTCCTTCCCATTACCTTTTCTCTTGTCTCCCCTCTCCATCCCCTCCATGAAACCCTTTCTTCTTCCAAACTTGTCATTCAGGTTTTTTTTGTTTGTTTGTTTTGTTTTGTTTTGTTTGTTTGTTTTGCTTTCTTTCTTTTTTTCGAGGTAGGGTCTCACTCTAGCTCAGGCTCACCTGGAAATCACTATGTCGTCTCAGGGTGGCCTCGAACTCACAGTGATCCTCCTACCTCTGCTTCTGGAGTGCTGGCATTCAAGGCGTGTGCCACCACGCCAAGCTGTTTGTTTTCTGAGGTCTCACTCTAGCCCAGGCTGGCCTCAAACTCACAGCCATTCTCCCACCTCAGCCTCCCAAATGCTGCGGTTAGAGGCGGGAGCCCCCACATTCAGCCCTTCGGTATCTTAAGCTTTGATGACTTTGTTATTTTTTCTTTCTGTATCGTATGATCCATTGGGCATAATTATGGTTGCCTACAAGAGTGAGCACTGGGGAGGTTATTTGTCAGAGCACATTCAATGTACCAATGGCTATACCACTGCAGAAAATGTCTCCTGGTCCTCCCCCACCCGCCCCCCAGCAACCAGTAACTGTCAATAATTCCTCAGGAAGCAATGCAAGTCTCCTGTCCTCCTGCATCACCCACGACAGATTGTTGATGGTCCCAGTGTTGTGCAAGTCTTGTGCAGGCAACAGCAGGGGCTGTGAGGTCACGAATGCAATGGCCAACCCAGGTCCAGAAGACAGCACTCCACAGCGCTCCTCCTCATCCTCTCTGGCTTTTACTTTCTTTTGGCTACTCTTGAGCGATGTCCCCTGAGCCGTGGAGGGTCTGGGGCAGAGTCTCAGTCAGTGCTGAGCACTCCACAGTCACTCCCTCAGCACTTGGATAAGTTTTGATCATTGCCAACTGCAAAAACGAAGCTTCTTTAGCCAAAGGTATGGGTATCACAAATCTATGGGCATAAACACCAATATCGAGAGGGCAATTTAGGGGGTAAAGCATATCCACTTAGCCAGACAATGGTAGGATCTTCTCTTTCTGGAGCCACTGAAGATCAGTCCCAGGGGCTGTGGGGGATGGCTCAGCAGTCACGACTACTCACTGCACAGGCAGGAAGACCTGAGTTTGATCCCCAGCACCCATGTAAAAAGCAAGGTGTGGCTAAGCATGCTTGTAACCCCCAGTTCCGAGGGGAGGCAGATACCAAAGGATTGCTGGGGCTCACTGACAGAGAAAACTCTGCCTCATGGAAACAAAGTGATGGCGTGGTAAAGGAAAACACCCATGTTCTCCTCCGGCCTCCACACATGTATGCAGAAGGCATGGGCATCTATGCACACATGCACATATAATTCACACACACACACACACCTGTACCTCAATGTTTGCCACATCAGAAGAATCCACAGAGAAAATATTCCCAGTGAAGGGATCCAAATTGTGCAACTTGTGACTCCTGATTTATAAGGGCCTGGCTAGGGCATTCACTTCCGACTTGCCAAAGAGTTTGTGATTCATGGTCCCTCAACACCCTTTCTGCTAAGTCTGCGTACTGTGGTGACAGAAGACATTACCTCCACATCTCCGCAGCTTTGAGGAACACGGTACCATGGTAGAATTTGTTTTTCATCATTAAGTTTATAAATGGTGAAACATTTATACGATCTGAAAAGAAACCAGGGTAGTCATTACGTTTTTAAAATGCATGAACTCAAAGATGCTATTAGAGTTATATAAACTGATTCAGTCATTTAAATGAACTTAATACTGGGTCCAGTCAATGAATGTAACTCTGGGTCATTTTTTTTCGGGGTTCATTTGGTTTAAGGGTAGTTTACGCTAAGATAGCCCCTAAGGAAAACTCGGGATGTATGAAGCCTTCTGAATTCTTCCTCCCAAGCCCGACCTGGCCTCTCAGTTATTGGCTGATGCTGGGCTCTGCGGTGCTATTTCTTCTGATGGGTTCCGTGAGACTCAAATCCCTTGACAGTAGTTGTCATTTGAATAGATCCTATTCCTACTTATGACTGAACAGAGTTCATTTAACAGAGACAGAGGGGCAGACAGAGAAGGAGAGAGAGAGAGAGAATGGGAGGCATGCCAAGGCCCCTAGCCACTGCAAACAAACTCCAGAAGCTTGTGTCACCTTGACTTTACATAGATACTGGGGAATTGAACCTGGGTCCTTTGGCTTTGCAGGCAAGTGCCCTAACCACTAAGCCATCTGCCCAGCCCAAAGCTGCCTTTAGATCAGCAGTCATCAACCTGGCTGCTATGTTGGTAATTGCTGGGTCACAAACTTCTCCCACACTTGGTGGCTATTGACACCAAGTTATCTCACAGGCTTGGCGGTTCCAGAATAGAAGCCCACTGTGGCTGGTCCTCTTGCTTCGAGAATCCGTGCTTGGCTCCCATCATTTGTGACTCTCCTGAGTGGGCTCCGCATCCAAGCTCAAATATGCGATTGCTGCAGAGCTTAGCTTCTTGTTCTCGGGGTTACTGGTCCTCCCTCCATGTGGGTGGAGGTCTCCCTGAGTTCCTTAGACATGGCCTGTCCAGGAGTAAGTGTCAACATGGTGGCCGCTTGCTTCCTGAGTCAGTGAGCAAGAAGATGGGCTAGGGCTGGAGAGATGGCTTAGCAGTTAAGGCGCCTGCCTGCTAAGCCTAAGAACCCTGGTTCCAATCTCCAGGTCCCACGTTTAGCCAGATGCAAAGTGACGCAAGGGCGCAATGCCACACTTGACCACAAGGGGGCGCACACATCTGGATTTCGTTCACAGCAGCCGAGAGACTGCTGGCACGCCCATTTCTATCTATCTCCCTCTCCCTCTCTCTCTGTGTCTCTCTCCAAAAATAAAATAAATAAATAAATAAATAATTAAAAAAATTAAAAAAAAAAAGAAGATGGGCTAGAATGTCAGCAGTTCTGGTCAGGTAGCAGGCACAGTGCTTGTAGTGTGACTGTAATCACTGAGGGCTGCTACCACCAAGTGATGCTAGAATCCTCTGGGGACTGGCATAATTATGGTTGCCCGTAAGAGTGAGCGCTTCTGGGAGATTATTTACCAGAGCACATTCAACGTTTCAACCCCTTCACAACCCCACTCTCAATCATACCCCTCCTCTCTCCATCAGTCTCTCTTATTTTAATGTCATGATCTTTTCCTCCTATTATGATGGTCTTGTGTAGGTAGTGTCAGGCACCGTGAGGTCATGGATGTCCAGGCCATTTTGTGTCTGGAGGAGCACGTTGTAAGGAGTCCTACCCTTCCTTTGGCTCTTACATTCTTTCCACCCCCTCTTCCACAATGGATCTGAGCCTTGGAAGATGGGATACAGATGTTTCAGTGCTGAGCACTCCTCTGTCACTTCTTCTCAGCATCATGGTGCCTTCTGTGTCATCCCAAGGTCACCACCATCTGAAAAGAGAAGCTTCTCTAACCAAAAGTGAGAGTAGCATTAATATGTGGGTGTGGACATTAAGAGAAGTGCTTACTGGGAAGTTTGGTGAACATGGTATATACATTTAGTGTAATACCCTTAGACGTTACACCCCTAGGGCTCCTGACTACTCCTGTCATAGGTTTTCAGTATCAGAGATGTATTCCTTCCCAAGGAGAGGGCCTCCAATCCAATTAGAGAGTGGTTGGTTTCCCCTATAACAGACATGCCACTATTGCACCCATTGGCTCATTTTGCCTGGCCAAATTTAAGGTTTGCAATGTCCACTGTTGTTTATCCACTGGTGATTTCTCTCTCTCCCATGGAGCTGCATGCAGTGTAGCTTTTTCCAACTTTCTGTCAGCTGGTCCATATGGAGGAGGTTGTCAGCTCAGCTCCAGCAGGATTTCTCAGGGACCTTCCAGCCCAAGTATGTGGAGTCTTCAGCAATAGGGTCTTACCATCTATCCCTGGAGGGAAACCAAAAGCCTCAATAATGGCCTGTAATGTTTTGGGGGCATCAGGGACCTCCCTGGCCAACAACTCACTGGAAGGTATCCCATCCCTGGCACTGACCATTTTCTAATAACAACCTGTAGCTTCTGGGTGTGCAAAAAAGTAGGTTTGCATATGACTTATTCATACCCTCTTATGTTTTGATTAGCCTTCCCCTACCTTTCCTTTCCTCAGTCTCTTCCTCTGACCTCACTTAGGCCTTTCCACCCCCAGTAATCTGTTTTCTACTTACATATACACAATACTATCCTCTTAAGTCCCCCCTCCCTCTCTCTCTCTCTCTCTTTTTTTTTTTTTTTTTTTTTTTTTTGGTTTTTCGAGGTAGGGTCTCACTCACTCTGGCCCAGGTTGACCTGGAATTAACTATGTAGTCTCAGGGTGGCCTTGAACTCACAGCGACCCTCCTACCTCTGCCTCCCGAGTGCTGGGATTAAAGGCGTGCGCCACCACGCCCGGCTTCCCCCTCTGTGGTAGTTTGAATATATGTCCCCCAATATATTCAGTGTTTTTTTTTTTTTTTAGTTATACTTTGCATCTGCAATCACCTTGCTAGAGGCAATGTCACTGGAGGCCGGTCTTAAGGTGTGGTGATGGTTTGAGATTCCATTGTAAAGATATGCAAATGTGCCTAGCAGGAGTTCCTGAAGTGTGCTGTGTGACCTTTTGGCTGTAGTTTTTTTGCTCTGTGTGCTGTGGTGGCTGGTTGGTTTCTCTCTCTCTGCTTGGCCCTGTGAAGAGCAGGCTGCTTTTCCTGCCTTTATGGAACTTCCCCTGGATCTGTAAGTTTCAATAAATAATATCCCTTCCTCCATAATTGTGCCTGGTCTGGAAGTTCATCTCAGCGAACCTGAAGCTGTCTGCTACACCCTCTCTTTCTGTCCCCTTTCTAGCTTACCGGCCTCTGCTACTGACCTTTATTCCAGCTCACATTCTCGTTGCTTCTCCACTTTGAGGGTGTATGACAGCTTCTCCATGGGTCTGTTGGTGGATGTTTTGCTAACATGAATTCGCTTCCAGGAACATGTGAATACAAGTCTTTATGCCACTATCCATTTTCTCTTCCTTTGAGAGTAATACCTAAGGGGAATTGTGGGTCACGTGATAAGTGCACGCTGCCCTTCATATTCATACAACGTCACCAGTCTATTTTCCAAAGTGGCTATGCCATTTTACGTTTGGGCTAACAATGCATATGAGTTCCAGTTTTGCCACATCTTGCCAACGTTTGTCAGGCTTTTGGGCTTTACCCATTTTGATACATGCCAAGTGGTCTCTCCCTATGATTTTGATTTGTATTTTTCTAATGAATAATAATATTTAGCATTTTCTTGTACTTTTTTCCCATTTGAACCTCTTCTTTGGTGGTGATTTATCTCAATTGTTTCTCCCTCACTCCCTTCCTCTCTCTGTCTCTTTTTCTTTCTTCTTTTTCTTTCCTGCCTTCCAACCAACTTTTCCTCCCCTCTCCCCCTTTCTCCTTTCTCTTTCTCTTTCTTTCTTCCTTCCTTCCTTTCTCTTTCTTTCTTCCTTCCTTCCTTTCTCTTTCTTTCTTCCTTCCTTCCTTCCTTCCTTTCTTTCTTTCTTTCTTTCTTTCTTTCTTTCTTTCTTTCTCTCTCTCTCTTTCTTTCTCTCTTTCTTTCTTTCTCTCTCTCTTTCTTTCTCTTCCTTCCTTTCTTTCTCTCTCTTCCTTTCTTTCTTCCTTTCTTTCTTTCTTTCTTTCTTTCTCCCTTCCTTTATTTTTTTTCTCTCTCTCTTTCTTTCTTTCTCTCTTTCTTTCTTTTCTCTCTCTCTTTCTTTCTCTTCCTTCCTTTCTTTCTCTCTCTTCCTTTCTTTCTTCCTTTCTTTCTTTCTTTCTCCCTTCCTTTATTTTTTCTCTCTCTCTCTTTCTTTCTTTCTCTCTTCCTTTCTCTTTCTTTCTTTCTCTCTTTCTTTCTTTCTCTTTCTTTCTCTCTTTCTTTCTGTCTTTTGCTCTCTCTTTTCTTTCTTTCTTTCTTTCTTTCTGTCTTTCTCTTTCTTTCTCTTCCTTTCTTTCTTCCTTTCTCTCTCTCTCTTTCCTCCTTCCTTCCTTCCTTCCTTCCTTCCTCTCTCTCTTTCTCTTTCTTTCTTTCTTTCTTTTTTCTCTCTTTCTCTCTTTCTTCCTTCCTTCCTTTCTCTTTCTTTCTTTCTTTCTTTCTTTCTTTCTTTCTTTCTTTCTTTCTTTCTTTCTCTCTTTCTCTCTTTCCCTTTCTTTCTCTTTCTTTCTTTCTTCCTTCCTTTCTTTCTTTCTTTCCTTCTTTCCTTCTTTCTGTCTGTCTTTCTGCATGTGTGTACTGTGTGTGGTGTGGTGGGTTCTGTTGATGTACTGGTGTGGCACCCTGTCAGTTCACCTGCAGTACCCATGACTTGCCTGTGGCAGCTGGAGGAGAACATTGCGTATGCACTCTCCATCACTCAGCTCTTGCTTGTCCTTGCCAGGGAGTCTTTTTCTGATCCAGAGCTTCCTGTTCACGACGACCAGTGATTCTCCAGTCTCTGTCTCTCTCTCCCACCCCCAATCTGGGGTCACAGACATGCAAGGTCATGCCCAGCTGTTTACATGGGTTCTGGAGATTTGAACTCGGGTCATCTTAGGCCCCCCTCAGCTTGTCTTGCTTGTGAAGAAAGTAAAAATCACAGAGCCATCTCTCCAACCCATCTTTTGCCCTTTCTTTAAAAAGGTACAAATCTGCGGGCTGGAGGGATGGCTTAGTGGTTAAGGTGCTTGCCTGCAAAGCCATAGGACCCAAGTTTGATTGCCCAGGACCCACGCAAGCCAGATGCACAAGGTGGTGCATGAGTCTGAAGTTGGTTTGCAGTGGCTGGAGGCCCTGGTGCGCCCACTCTCTCTGTCTCTGTCTCTCTCTCTCAATTATCAATGTTTGTATTTTAAATATTGAGTTGTATATAATCAGGGTACAAGGCACTCAACAGAGCTATTTTTTACAGCCATAGTCTGCGTGTCTGCGGCTTGTCTTTTCACTCGCCTGGCAGTGTTTCTCGAAGAGAAGTTTTTAATTCTGATGAGATCCAAATTTATTGCTTCTTCCCTTACGGTTTGGGCTTTCTGTGTTCTACAGAATTATAGCCTAAGCCAAGGTCATAAATATTTTGCCCTGTGTTTTCCTTGAGACTACAATCTATTGTGACTTAATTCTTATGAATGAAGGTGGTCAGGGGAAAGGTCACTTTCTGCACTAATGAATGGTAGCTTGCCTCACGATTTCACTACAGAATGACCACAGGACTTGTACAGCCAACCACTTGACTCTGTATGAGGGAGAATGTTTGTAGACTGTTCTGCTCCTTTGATTTAAATGCCCAGGCTTACGTGAATATCCATCTGCATGATGATCCTATGTGTACTAAGTCTTAAAATCAGGCAGCGATTTTCTGATCAATATCAGATATTTTGCAGATTGCAGGACACCAGCATGTTGTCATAAGTTTTTGAAAAAGCTTGTATTCCTTTACAAAATTACTGCTGAGATTTTGTTGGGGATTGTTTGAATTTGTAGAACAATTTGAGAAGAATTGATGTCTTAATTTAATATTATAATATATGACCATGATATGTCCCTGCATTTTATATCTTCTTGAATTTCTTGTGGCATTGTTTTGGTTTTCAGTGTACAGATTTTATACACATTTCATTCAACTTATCCCTATACCTGCTTACAGTGCTACTGTGACTGGTATTGGTTCTTAAAGTTTCCAGTTATTCCTTGAGAGTGCATAGAATCAAAATTGATTCTTTTTTTGTTTTGTTTTTTTGAGGTAGGGTCTCAGTCTAGCCCAGGCTGGAATTCACTCTAATCTCAGGGTGGCCTTGAACTCATGGTGATCCTCCTACCTCTGCCTGCCGAGATTAAAGTTGTGCACCATCACGCCCAGTTCAAAATTGATTCTTTTTAAAAGAAACATTTAATTTATTTATTTGAGAGTCAGGTGTGTGTGTGTGTGTGTGTGTGTGTGTGTGTGTGTGAAGAGAAGGAGAGAGAATGAGTATACCAAGGCCTCTAGGCACTGCAAATGAACTCCAGACATTCGCCACCTTGTGCATTTGGCTTACGTGGGTCCTGGGGCATGGAATCTGGTTCCTCAGGCTTTTCAGGCAAGCGCCTTAACTGCCAAACACCTCTCCAGCCCTCGGAATTGATTCTCTTATATAATGGGTTTGTACTCTGTACTGCTGCTAAACTCATCTATGTGAAGTATAAGCTTTTTATTGGGATTCTTTCAGATTTCCATGTTCACTCTGCTTCTTCCAGCTAAGCACATAGCTTTCATTCCTCTCTCCTCCTCACTGCAGTTCCACCCCCATGGGCAAGCCTGTTTGGGTCGTGATTTTAGCTGCAGGACTTTTAGGACATATACACTTTAATCAGGCAAGGGCTGTTCCTTTCCATTCCCACTTTGCTGAGAGGTCCTTACATGTATTTTGTCAAATTTTTCCTGGTATATTTTGAGATCATCTTGTATTTTTTTTTTTTTGGTTTTTGTTTGCTAATGTTGCTAATTTCACTGATTTTTCAACTGTTAAATCAGCCTGCATTTCTGGAACAATATCTGATATAGTACTGTGTACTTGGTTTCAATTTATGAAAATCATCTTCAGGATTTTTGTATCTGAGAAGAAACACTGACTATAACTTTCTTTTCTTTTAGTTTTTGTTCTAGCATTGAAATAGGCCACTGCTGACTCTTTAAGGAATCAATAACTCTTTTTGGTGTTTTTTTTTTTTTTTTGAGACAAGCCCTACAGACTGGCCTTTTTTATGCAAGAGAGAGAGAGAGAATTGGTGCACCAAGACCTCCAGCCACTGTAATCAAACTCCAGATGCATGTGCCCCTTGTGCACTTGCATCCCCTTGTGCGTCTGGCTTATAAGGGACCTGAAGAGTTAAACATGGGTCCATAGGCTTTGCAGGCAAGTGCCTTAACTGCTAAGCCACCTCTTCATCCCTCTGGTTCTCTTTATTCCTTTAAGCACTTGCATCTGATGTCATTGAGTGTTCTTTAACTTTGTCTAGTATCCGTGTAGGTGGTGGTGACGTTTGTCTGGAATATCTTTGGTTTCACTTCCAAATTTGAATGATCTTTTTTTAGGAGTAAAAATTTTACATTGATACTTTGTTCTAAACTTCCATAGTTTAGAGATGCATCTCCATTGTCTTCTGACTAACATAGTTTTCTCTAAAATCAAAGATATCTTAATACACACCCAGCATTTATGTTGGTGCCAAACTCTAGTCTTTGCAATTTGTGGCAAGCACTGTATTCACTGAGCCATCACCTGAGCCCCTTATGCAGTTTTGTCATATATTTTTTCTGCTTATATTTACTGGCATCTTGAATATCCACATTTATAGATTTCATCAAATTTTGAAAAATTTGTCCATGATTTCTTCTTTTAGAAAATATTTATTGATTGATTTATTTGCAAACAGAGAGAGACAGAAACAGAGAGAGAATGGACATGCCAGAGCCTCTAGCTACCCCAAACAAACTGCACATGCATGCAGCACTTTGTGCATCTGGCTTTACATGGACACTGGGAAGTGAATCAGGTTATCAGGCTTTGTAGGCAAGTGCCCTAACCACTGAAACATCTCTTCAGCCCCCTTATTGCTTTAAGTATTTCTGTTCCCTCTTCCCTTTCTTCCTAATCATGATCATTTCCCACTGCTGCCCCATGTGAACACTGAGAGTTACTCTGCCTAAATATCCTCAAGTCAAAAATATTTGGCGGGGGGCTGGAGAGATGGCTTAGTGGTTAAGGCACTTGCCTGCAAAGCCAAAGGACCCAAGTTTGATTCCCCAGGACCCACGAAAGCCAGATGCACAAGAAGCACATGCATCTGGAGTTCATTTGCAGCAGCTGGAGGCCCTGGCACATCCATTCTCTCTTTCTCTCCTCTCTCTCTCTCCCCTGCCTATTTCTGTATCTGTCTGTCAAATAAATAAGTAAAAATAAAATATTTTAAAAATACATTTTTTGGCTTGAGGGAGTTTCTATCCAGACAGGTGAATGTCAGGATTGGCTAAGATACAAGAGGTTTCTCTTGATCTCCTGAGCTTTCTCTGTGCAGGTAAGACATGGTCCAACAAAGCCTTCCTGCCTGGGCCCTAGTGATATCCTCCTGCTGCCTCTTCCCTGCACAGAGAGCTCTGGATGGACTCTGGTGTCCTTTTCTCTGCTCTTCACTGCACAGTGAGCTCTGGATGGACTCTGGTGTCCTTTTCTCTGCTCTTCACTGCACAGAGAGCTCTGGATGGACTCTGGTATCCTTTTCTCTGTTCTTCACTGCACAGAGAGCTCTGGATGGACTCTGGTGTCCTTTTCTCTGCTCTTCACTGCACAGTGAGCTCTGGATGGACTCTGGTGTCCTTTTCTCTGCTCTTCACTGCACAGCGAGCTCTGGATGGACTCTGGTGTCCTTTTCTCTGTTCTTCACCGCACAGAGAGCTCTGGATGGACTCTGGTGTCCTTTGCTCTGCTCTTCACTGCACAGAGAGCTCTGGATGGACTCTGGTGTCCTTTGCTCTTCACTGCACAGCGAGCTCTGGATGGACTCTGGTGTCCTTTGCTCTTCACTGCACAGTGAGCTCTGCATGGACACTGGTGTCCTTTTCTCTGCTCTTCACTGCACAGTGAGCTCTGGATGGACTCTGGTGTCCTTTTCTCTGCTCTTCACTGCACAGTGAGCTCTGCATGGACACTGGTGTCCTTTTCTCTGTTCTTCACTGCACAGAGAGCACTGCATGGACTCTGATGTCCTTTTCTCTGCTCTTCACTGCACAGTGAGCTCTGCATGGACACTGGTGTCCTTTTCTCTGCTCTTCACTGCACAGAGAGCTCTGCATGGACTCTGGTGTCCTTTTCTCTGCTCTTCACTGCACAGCGAGCTCTGCATGGACTCTGGCGTCCTTTTCTCTGCTCTTCACTGCACAGCGAGCTCTGGATGGACTCTGGTGTCCTTTTCTCTTTCTCTGCTCTTCCTTTTCTCACTGCACAGTGAGATCTGCATGGACTCTGGTGTCCTTTTCTCTGCTCTTCACTGCACAGTGAGCTCTGCATGGACACTGGTGTCCTTTTCTCTGCTCTTCACTGCACAGTGAGCTCTGCATGGACACTGGTGTCCTTTTCTCTGCTCTTCACTGCACAGTGAGCTCTGGATGGACTCTGGTGTCCTTTTCTCTGCTCTTCACTGCACAGTGAGCTCTGGATGGACTCTGGTGTCCTTTTCTCTGTTCTTCACTGCACAGAGAGCTCTGGATGGACTCTGGTGTCCTTTTCTCTGCTCTTCACTGCACAGAGAGCTCTGGATGGACTCTGGTGTCCTTTTCTCTGCTCTTCACTGCACAGAGAGCTCTGCATGGACTCTGATGTCCTTTTCTCTGCTCTTCACTGCACAGAGAGCTCTGGATGGACTCTGGTGTCCTTTTCTCTGCTCTTCACTGCACAGAGAGCTCTGCATGGACTCTGGTGTCCTTTTCTCTGCTCTTCACTGCACAGAGAGCTCTGCATGGACTCTGGTGATGTTTTTTTTTTTTCTCTGCTCTTCACTGCACAGAGAGCTCTGCATGGACTCTGGTGTCCTTTTCTCTGCTCTTCACTGCACAGTGAGCTCTGGAGCTCTGATGGACTCTGTGAGCTCTGGATGGACTCTGGTGTCCTTTTCTCTGCTCTTCACTGCACAGCGACTGGCACAGTGTCCTTTTCTCTGCTCTTCATGCACTGAGCTCTGGACTCTGGTGTCCTTTTCTCTGCTCTTCACTGCACAGAGAGCTCTGCATGGACTCTGGTGTCCTTTTCTCTGCTCTTCACTGCACAGTGAGCTCTGCATGGACACTGGTGTCCTTTTCTCTGCTCTTCACTGCACAGTGAGCTCTGCATGGACACTGGTGTCCTTTTTTGCTCTTCACTGCACAGTGAGCTCTGGATGGACTCTGGTGTCCTTTTCTCTGTTCTTCACTGCACAGTGAGCTCTGGATGGACTCTGGTGTCCTTTTCTGCTCTCTTCACTGCACAGAGAGCTCTGGATGGACTCTGGCGTCCTTTTCTCTGCTCTTCACTGCACAGTGAGCTCTGGATGGACTCTGGTGTCCTTTTCTCTGCTCTTCACTGCACAGAGAGCTCTGGATGGACTCTGTGTATTTTTTTCTCTGCTCTTCACTGCACAGAGAGCTCTGAATATGGACATTTCTGATGTCCAAATTTTGAAAAATTTGTCCCTTCTTTTAAAAATATTGAGCTCTGCATGGACACTGGTGTCCTTTTCTCAAGCTCTTCACTGAAACAGAGAAAGTTCTGCATGGACTCTGGTGTCCTTTGCTCTGCTCTTCACTGCACAGAGAGGTCTGGATGGACTCTGGTGTCCTTGCTCTTCACTGCACAGAGAGCTCTGCATGGACACTGGTGTCCTTTTCTCCTCTTCACTGCACAGTGAGCTCTGGATGGACTCTGGTGTATTTTTCTCTGCTCTTCACTGCACAGTGAGCTCTGGATGGACTCTGGTCATTTTCTCTGCTCTTCACTGCACAGAGAGCTCTGGATGGACTCTGGTGTCCTTTTCTGCTGCTCCTTCAACAGAGATTTGGGGGCTGAGATTGGACTAGTGGTTGTGTCTTTTCTCTGCTCTTCACTGCAAAGCCAAAGGAGCTCTGGATGGATTCCCAGGTCCTTTTTCTGCTCTTCACTGCACAGAGAGCTCTGGATGGACTCTGGAGTTCCTTTTCTCTGCTCTTCACTGCACATCCATTCGAGCTCTGGATGGACTCTCCCCTGTCCTTTTTCTGTGTCTCTTCACTGCACAGAGAGCTCTGATGGATTTTTCTTGTCCTTTTCTCTGCTCTTCACTGCACAGTGAGCTCTGGATGGACTCTGGTGTCCTTTTCTCTGCTCTTCCCTGCACAGCGAGCTCTGCATGGACACTGGTGTCCTTTTCTCTGCTCTTCCCTGCACAGCGAGCTCTGCATGGACACTGGTGTCCTTTTCTCTGCTCTTCCCTGCACAGCGAGCTCTGCATGGACTCTGGTGTCCTTTTCTCTGCTCTTCCCTGCACAGCGAGCTCTGCATGGACACTGGTGTCCTTTTCTCTGCTCTTCACTGCACAGAGAGCTCTGGATGGACACTGGTGTCCTTTTCTCTGCTCTTCACTGCACAGTGAGCTCTGGATGGACACTGGTGTCCTTTTCTCTGCTCTTCACTGCACAGCGAGATCTGCATGGACACTGGTGTCCTTTTCTCTGCTCTTCACTGCACAGCAAGATCTGGATGGACTCTGGTGTCCCTTTCTCTGCACTGAAGCCTGGTCAATGTCTATATTAGTTACTCTTTTTTTTTTTTAAGTTACTCTTCTTATTGTTATGATCAAACATCTGGCAAGTGGCAGTTTAGGGAAGAAATAGTTTGTTTTGGCTTACATTTCCAGGGGATATAGTCCACCATGGTGGGGAAGGTGTGGTGGTTTGATTCAGGTGTCCCCTTAAACTTTGGTGTTCTGAATGCTAGGTTCCCCAGCTGATGGAGATTAGGGAATTAACACCTCTTGGAGGCAGTGTATTGCTGGGGGCGGGCTTATCACTATCATAGCTAGTTTCCCCTTGCCAGTGTTTGGCACACTCTCCTGTTGTGGTGGTCCATCTGTTGTTGGCCAGGAGGTTGATGTCCACTCTTTGCTCATGTCATCATTTTCCCTGCCATCATGGAGCTTCTCCTTGAGTCTGTAAGCCAAAATTAGCCATTTTCCCCCCAAAAGCTGCTCTTGGTCGGGTGATTTCTACCAGCAATGAGAATCTGACTGCAACAGAAGGCATGGCAGCAGAAGCAAGAGGTGGCTGATCACATTGCATCTCTAGCCGGGAAGCAGAGAGTGGTCGTTGTTCATCCCACGCTGCTGGGATGAACCTCCAAACTGGACACAGTTCATGGGAGGAAGGGAATTCTTTCAGGCTTGCATATCCAGGGCAAGTTTCGTAACGGAGGAAGAAGCTGGTTCCCTTTCACAAACCTATGCAGAGAGAAAAACCGTCACCCCCAGCACAAGCAAGCACCAAACTTCAGGGACCCCCAGCAGAGCTCACCCTGCGTAGCTCAGGCTGGAATTCAGTGACATGTGCCCTCAGTGACATGCCCGCCCTGTAGCAGGAGTCTGCCGGCTAGGGGGCAAAGGATGCAAACTCAATTTTAATGACACATGAGTCCATTGGGGGACATTGATTCAAACTACCACAATGAGGAATGCTGGAGCGCAGTTAGCTTTCTCCTTTTAGTCAGTATGGAACCACACCCATCCAATAGAGCTACCCACAATTAGGGGGTCTCCCCACCTCTGTTAAGCTAGTATAGGCAGTCTCCTCAGATATGTCCAGAGGTGTGGCTCTCAGGTGATTTTAAAGCCAATAAAGTTGATAATATTCACCATCACAGAATCCTAGCAACCAAAAGATATGGTTGTTCTTCCAACATGCTTGTCTTTTTTCTGCCAGGAATCATGGTCTTTTGACATCTCTTATTTAGTGTCCGTGTGGTAAGAAGCTTCTGAGATGTCTCCCAAACATATCCAGTGTATTAGCCTTTTGAAAAAGCTATCATCGAATACCTATGGAGGGTAATTTTATAAAGAAATGAGACTTATTTAGTTCATAGCTCTATTGAGGACGTAGTGCTGGTTTCAGCTCAGTTCTGGTGGCAACCCTTCTGGCTGTTACGTCATAGCAGGAGCATGTGTGTGGGAGAGCACACAGTGAAACCAAAGGCTGGAGAGAAATTAGCTCATCAGAATTTTCCCCAGTGGTCACACCCCACCACTGACCTCAGCACCTCTCAACAGGGCACGCCCTTTGAAGTTCTAATCCAAACATCTAAAAACCAAGTTCCCAATGCATGAGCCTTCAGGGAACAGAAGTGTCCGAGCCATAACACCTACCTTCTGCTAATCACACTGTGTGACACCACCCCCCACCTCTCCTCGAGAGTAAAATTTGGTCCATCTTGTGACTGTGGAAAAGTGATAGTACATCACGTCTATGTCTAGGTTACTGATGGCTAGGACTTCTGTCTTGCTAGCTCAGCATCCTCCTTGCCACTGTAGACAGCTGCCGTGCTGCAGAGCTACCTGGAAGGAGTTGTGGGCACCCTGGAGCCACAGCCAGCAGGTAACTGAGGTCTTCAGTCCAACTTCCAACAAGCTCTGTACATGACCCACATCACGTGAGTGAGCCGATGTGGGTCTCGTGCTGTGGGGTCTTGTGCCGTTCCCGTTCCCCGGGGTCGTTGGCCACCGACGTCCCGGGCGAGGGAGAGAGCAGCAGGGCCATTTCTGGCTGGGCGGGTGAGTGCGACGGTGGACACACTGCAGGGCAATGAGCACCCAGGAGACCATCTGATGGACAGCACTCATTTATTCAAAAGGGGGATGGGTTTTTAAACACTTGGGGAAGGTTGAGATGGCACATACAGACTATATGACAATTGGATGCATAGTTCATGGGCTGTTATCTAGATAGAGGAAGGACTAGTAACTTCAAAGCTATGGGGAAAGGATAAGGGAAGGTAGGGGGAAGGGCAGAAGAGGAGATTAACAGGAGGCTGTGACTTCAAAACTGTGGGGGGTGAGAAGGCTACGTGACTTTAGCCACATGAGGGTCTCTTGGGCAGCTAGCCACAGGTCAGGAACTGTGGGGGGCAAAGTCTGACTTATGGAATGGTCAGAGCCTTTTGGGATCTGGGGGAAGCACCTGGCCAGTTCTGCCCACTCTGGGCGATGACAGCTCACTACACCCTACAACATAGGGAAGGCTATTACCGTCGCCAGGGACTTCCTGACAGAGGGCCAGCTGAGACCCCGCAGCCCAGGGTCCCTGGCCATGTCCAATAGTTCAGGCCAGCCTCCTCACAGGTCCAGCCTGTTACTAGCAAGGCCCAACAAGCCGAGAAGTGGGTCTTTCCCAGTTGACCATCCAGATGAGACTAACCATTGACAAACACCCTCACTGCAGCTTTAGGAGAGATCTGCATCAGAGGACGCAGTTCAACCACGTCTGGATTCTTGAACCACAGACAATAAATATGTTGTCCTTTGGTCCTGTAAAGTATTATAGTTATTACTCAAGAATGGATAACTAAAATTAATTTGGAAATGATTTATATGTTCTGTTTTTTTTTTATTGACAACTTCTATACTTACATAAAAAAAAAAACCATGATATTTCCCTCCCCTACCCCCATTCCCCTTTAGAACTCCATTCTCCATCATATCCCCTCCCTCTCTCCATTAGTCTCTCTTTTAATTTGATGTCATCATCTTTTTATTCTATTTTGAGGGTCTTGTGAAGGTCTTGCTAGGCACTGCAAGGTCATGGATATCGAGGCCAATTTCTGTCTGGACAGTTGCATTGTAAGGAGTCGTACCCTTCCTTTGGCTCTTCCATTCTTTCCACCCCCTCTTCCACAATGGTCCTTGAGCCTTGGAGGGTGTGACAGAGATGTTTCAGTGCTGGACACTCCTCCATCTCTTCTTCTCAGCACTGTGTTCTGTTTGAGGTAGGAGGCTAGATTAAATCCTGTTACCCCATCTTGGTCAGATAGAAGTGCTGGATGATTCAGATTAGTATTTCTAAGGATCAAACCTAATTGTAGTACTTGATGGTACATCCCAGGAGATTCTAGCTTGCAGTCACACATCAAAGCTACTGCCTTCAATGAAAGGATTTTCTGCCTTTAATGGACATGAGAGTAACCTGGAAATCCATTAAAGTCAAGATTCTGACTCAGTGGGTATGAACGGGATGTGGAATTCTGCATGTGCCATGAGCTCCCAGTTCTGCTGATATTGGTGGCTCGTGGATGCCGCTTTGACTAGCAAGACCTTATGCTGACAGATGCTTTTGTTGATTGCATCTCTCCAGAAATGCACAGACACCAAAGGATATTCGGGCACCTCTGCTCTTCGTCTTCTTAAAGAGTGTCATTCTCTATCACTTGGCATCTCACGTCTCAGTTTGCTAGTTCAACAAATACATATGTTTGTTTCTTGCTCAAAAGCCTCCTTACTAAACAAATATGATGCAGCCTCCCTCACCATCTGTTACCTTAAACGGTCCTCAGCTCCGTGGGCTAACTGACAGGCGAGGAAGTACATTATGTTACAGGGGAGGACCAGTGCATAGATAAAAACACAAAGCCATTATGAACTCATTTCTGGGGCACAATGGTCATGAACTCTTTCTTTTAAAAAATGTTTTTATTTTTTCGAGAAAGAGAGATAGAGAGAGAGAGAGAAAATTGGTGCGCCAGGGCCTCAGCCACTGCAACTGAACTCCAGACACTTGTACCACCTAGTGGGCTCATGGAACCTTGTGCTTGCCTCACCTTTGTGATCTGGAGAGATCAAACATGGGTCCTTAGCCTTCACAGGCAAACACCTTGAGTGCTAAGCTATCTCTCCAGCCCCAGGAACTCTTTTTAGAAGAGGTGAGGGTGGAGCTGAACTTTGGATATGCATGGCCTTCCAAGGGTGTGGGTTGGAGAGCAGTGTTTTGGCAGCATAAACACCATCTTCTGCCTCTTGCTCCTCTCTCTGCTGGGAAGCTTTCATTTTCATGTGGATATCTGGACCTTGAGTCCCCAGGACCAAACTCTTGTGGGTGTCATGCAAATTGGATCCCTTGAGGTCAGCCCTGAAATCTTAGATCCCTGAGATCGGTTTGCAGATTAAGTCTCTACTCTGACCTTCATTATCCTCACTCTGAGGGTTTAAGCAAACACATTTAAGAATGTAGTTTTATGTTTTTATTTTAATTTTTTATTACAGAGAGACAAAGAGAGAGAATGAAGGACAGATAGAGGGAGAGAGAATGGGCATGCCAGGGCCTTCTGCCACTGCAGATGAACTCCAGATGCATGTGCCACCTTGTGCATGTATCTGGCTTATGTGGGTGTTGGGGAATAGAACCTGGGTCCTTTGACTTTGCAGGCAAGCACCTTAACCACTAAACCATCTCTTCAGCCCAAACCATCTCTCCAGGTCTAATTTTATTTTTAAACTTAACATAGTTTAATTATCAAAGTTTTGCCTGTTAAAACTACTAAACTACTAGCCTTTCTTTTTATCTTTTCTCATTTCTCAGAAGTAGAGAGGCAGGGAGTGGATACGTGGATAAGGACATGCGCCCATCTATTTATCCACAGTAGCGTTCCCAGCTTTTTCCCTCCAGAGACTGTCTGCTGTGAAACCCCTTTCCACATCCTTCCCACACGTTTCAGATTAGCTAATGAAAGTAACAGATGAATTTAGCAGAAAGGAAAATAAAGTACAGAAGTTATAGCTTTTCTCCACTGGGATCATAGCTGAGAGACGAATTACATCTTTTGTAGAACACTGGTACCAGACAGGGTTCTGAGATGTTTCCCCTTACCGTGGAAAAATCAGCCCCCCGCTGACTCTCCACAATGTCTCAATAAAGGATGAAGAGGAGAAAGGCTGACTCCTCCCCACAGTTAGAACACGAGGTCTCTGTGCTGTTATTGTCTCACCTTAACTGTGTTCTTGGAGAACATATTAGAACAACAGTGGAGCTTGTAATCAAAGTCCTTGCACCTGTTCACAAACCACAAAGACGGTCGAATCCTTCAGTTAAAGTGCCACAAATCTGCCAGTTATGTTTAGGAGCCTCTTTTCTTCTAACTAGGAGGATGCACGGATTTACCCCTTTCCCCAGAGTAAGGAAAGCACCAAAGTGAATAAGAGCTTCTTGATAGCACTATCCAGTTTATCATATGAAGAGGGGAGAGAGGGCCGCTACATCAGTTGGCTTTGGCTGTGCAGCAAACTACCACAAATCCAGTGGCTTAAAGCAACGAGCATTATTTTTCACTGTTCTGTAGGTTTTATGGGCATTTTAAAAACATTTAGGTTAGATTAGCAGACAGCGGTGATTGGAGCTGATAGCACTCCCATGCCTAGATGATTTAGGAATGCCTGGCATGGAGTCTTTTCTCCCCACAGGCTAGCCAGTGGTAACTCCCACTGTGGGGAGAGTCTCCAGAGAGCAGTGGCAAGGAGGCAACCCCACCACGCAGGTGGTTTCCAGGCTCCTGCTTGCGGGACATTTGTTCTGTGCCATGGGTCAAAAGTAGTTCCCCGGCCAAACCCAGACTGAAGAGATGAAGAAGGAGACACCACTGCTTGGTGTGGCGCACAGCCAAGTCACATTGGAAGGGGCCGCATGACAGGATCCCAACAGTCCGGTGAAGTCATCCCACTCATGAGCCAGCCAGGTAAGTACAGGTGGTCGCTAATGGTAACGTTCAGAGCTGTTTGTTAGCTGTCTGTAACCACAGCCCACAAGGTGGCTGCTTTGCTCTAGACTTACCTCACTTTCCTTACTCTCACTCTTGTCTTTACACAAACCACAAACAGCTGTAGGTTCTACGCAGGTCGTTTCTGATGACTGGAGTTTATTGAGCTAATGAACTGTGTGGATGCTGATCCCCAGTTCAAATGTGATTGCTGGTGTTTCCTTTGATGACCTCCCCAGCTAGACCCACACGAGCCCTCCCATTCACGTTGCCAAGTCCCTGCATTTATAGCACCAAGCTTAGCCTGTGACAGCATATCAAGGTTTTTTTTGTTGTTTTATTTTGTTTTTTTATCACTCCTGCTGGATCCTATCCAAAGCTGAGGTTCTTATGGGTTCACTGAAGAAATCTTTCAGACTTTAACAAAGAACTGAAACCAAGGCTTCTGAAATTATTCCATAAAATAGAAATGGAACCACTCCCCAATTCCTTCTATGAAGCCAGCATTGTATTATTAGTAAAACCAGACAGAGACACAACAACAACAACAAAACTATAGACCAATATTTCTGAATAATTGTTTGTGTCTCTTATAATTCTTGATAAAATACTTGCAAACCAAATTCAAGAACATATAAAACAGTAATTCATCTCAATCAAGTTGGCTTTATTCAAGAGACACAGGAACGGCTCAACATATGACAATCAATAAATGCAGTAAATCACATAAATGGACTCAAGGACAGAAAGCACATGACCATTTCAGCAGATGCAGGAAAATTCTTTAATAAAATCCAACATTCCTTCCTAATAAAAACTTGGAGAAGCTAGGTATGGAGAGAACATATCTCAACATAATAAAGAATATATATATATATATATATCTCCTATATTCAACACCATGCTAAATGGACAAAAACTCAAACCATATATACTGGAATAAAAAAAGATGCCCTCTCTCTTCACTTCCGTTTAATATAGCACTTCGAGTTTTAGTCTGAGCTTTAAGACAAGAGAAGGAAATAAAAGAGAAGAGTAGGAAGGGAAGATATTAACTTTTTATTTGTAGGTGATATGATTTTATACATAAGGGTTTCCAACACTTTCAGCAAAGTAGCAGGATACAAAAATAACACACAAAAATCAGTCGCTTTCCCACATACCACTGACAAACATATGAAACAAAACTATCAGGGAAACAGTCTCATTCACAATAAACACAAAAAATTAGACTCCTTGGAATATCCCTAAAGCAAGGACGTGAAAGACCTCTGAAATGAAAACTTTGAAACACTGAAGAAAGAGATGGAGGGAGACATCAGAAGATCGAGAGATCTCCTGTGCTGGTGGACTAGAAGGATTACTATTGTGAAAATGGCTAGGAAGTCCTCATTTCCTCCCCTGTTTTCTGAGGGCCTGAGGAGGTTAAATACATGGTGATACTGCAGACATTAAGTGCAGTACTTGGCTCGGGGCGTGTTCTGTAAATGTCCGTTTTTATTATTGTGCATAATGTCATTATGTTATTTCATTTCTGTTTCTGGCCTTCTGCCCTTGCTGTGCCTTTCTGGGCCACTGTCATCACATGCTGGAGACCTTTACTAACTCATCCCTACACCTTCACTTAGGGGCCTTCATTATCTCTTTTAACCTTCTCACTGTGCAGGGTTTAAGCCCGGGGCATCATGAATGCAAGACAAGCATTCTACCACTGAGCTGTCTCCCAGCCTACCCGATTATTTTTTCTATTATTATTATTATTTAGAAACTTTGCGTGGACACATCCTGTGTTGGTACCATCATTTCCTTCCTCCATGCCCCCACTCCACTGAGGGCCTCTTCAGTGGGATTGCAGGTGTTCACCATGGAGTTGTGGGTTGTGAGGGCAGTGGACCTACATGCTTTGAAATCTCCCTGGCCTTCCCGCTGCTTTCAAGATCAAACCTCTCTGGATCCTGCCAGCACTTCCAGACAACTCGCCAGTCCTCAAGAGAGACCTGGCTATTGAACCCATCGACTTTATCCGCAGCCAAATTGACGATGGTGTGATGAGTCCTGTGCTCGATGTGGCCCTTCCAAGACTGGCATGTTCTCCAGGGCTCAGGAGGAAGCAGAATCCCCGTGAGGAGGAGCCTGAATGGTCAGCCTGTGGTGGTCACCCTGGAGCAAGAGTTGAGGTCCTCTGACTTCCACACCTGCCTCCCCATCTGCTCATGCCTCAAGGACAGTGTCTCCCTGATAATTATGATGAGCAGCTGGATTCCTCGGGAAGGGCTGAACTAGAAGCTTTGAGCCACTCAGACTCCAGGGCTACCACACAGCGCTGCACCATCCAGACTTCCCATGGCTTCCTCCATGCAAGTAAATTAATATTATGAAAATGGAAATTGTACCAAAACCAATGTGCAGATTCAATGCAATACCAAGAAAAGTCCCAGCATCGGGCTGGAGAGATGGCTTAGCGGTTCAGGCGCTTGCCTGCAAAGCCTAAGGACCCAGGTTCCATCTCTCCAGATCCCACGTGAGCCAGATGCACGAAGGTGAGGCAAGTGCAAGGTCACACATGTCCACTAGGTGGTGCAAGCATCTGGAGTTCAAGTCTCCCTCTTTCTGGCACACTCTCAAAATAAATAAAAAAGGGAAATTTTTTAAATTCCAGCATCATTCTTCAGATATAAAAAAAAAAATCTCAAAATTCGTATGGAATGGCAGAAAGTTTTAGATATCCAAAAACTATCTTCAGCAAAAGAAACCTCTGGAGTTTTACCATACCTGATCTAAAGCTATACTACAGAGCCACAGTGATGAAAACAGCATGGCACTGGCATAAAAACAGAATCATAGACCAACGGGACAGAATTGAAAATCCAGCCCTTAGTTCAGGAAGCCCTGTGTGAGTGAAGAGCTGTAGGGGAGGTGACAAAGGCACCATCATCAATGAACAAAGCTGTGAAACCAGAAGAAACTTCTGAAGCCAGAGCAACAGCAAACCACACAGGTTTTTCACCCAGGCCATGGGGAAAACTGAGCTGTCTCGCCAGTCTCTCTAGAAAATGATGTCATCCAATCAGAGCTCCACCAAAATGTACGGCAAAAACATCATAAAGGTGGCTCAGGAAATTCACCACACTAACAGCAACACATTTTTCTGGAAGTTGTGATATTTTTGATATTTCTCAGCTTTTGAACATTTGTAACCTTACCTAATTTAAAAAAATTAATGTTTATTTATTTGAAAGAGAGAGAGATAGAGAATGGACTCATCAGGGCCTCCAGCCACTGCAAACAAACTCCAGACACATGCACCACCTTGTGCATCTGGCTAACGTGGGTCCTGGATAATCAAACCTGGGTCCATATGCTTCACAGGCAAGTGTCTTAACTGCTAAGCCAGTTCTCCAGCCCCCCTTTTTTTTTGCAGGGGGCGGTTATTGTACTCTTTTTAAATTAAAAAAAAAAACATAAAATAGTGTTCCATGCTTAAAAAGCAGCACGGTTTCTTTGTAGGCAGCCAGGCGCCTCCATTCTCTCCTTCCTCTGGAGGAAGATGTACTGCAGACTGTGCTATTGTCTCTTGTGCCCACTGCTGGTGTGTGGTGGAGGCTTGTCTTCACAACTCAGATCTCTGTGAACTGTGAACATCGGTCAGGAGGGAGGAAGCCTTCACCTGGGTCCTCTGCAGTGGCTCCGGGGTTGCTGCTGTAGGCCTGTGCGCTGTTCTCCCAGGCCAAATGTGCTCACCCATGACGACGCCGGGTCTGGCTCCACTTGCCCAGGTCTTGAGCCACCGCCTGCCCCAAAGCCAAGGATGAGGGTGGTGATGAGTCACACGTGGGATCATCGCTGTTCTCTCCACATTTTACGAGAGAACCCGCAGATCTTACATGTTTCCCTTCTTTTAATTGCTCGGTCTTACATAAGAGATCAGAACAAGGGTTATGAATCACTCCGCCATGACGAACAAAGACCTCAGGCAGGGAAAGGGGCATGTCAGGTGTGTGTGTGTGTGTACGTGTTTCTTTCCCTCAGATCTAAAGCCCTGGTGTTCCATGCACCTCACAGGGTTTTAATGACAGGGTGTGAAACTCTGCAAGTGTCCTGCCTACTCAGCATTTCACTCGGTGATCATTTAAAGAATAAAATAACACTTATATGGAGATATAATTTACATATCCACAAGCTTGTGCTACCATCGCCACCATCTAGAACATTTTTCCATCTCAGCAAGAAGTTTGGTACTATCACCAGCTGTCTTTTCCCATCTCCCTCTTTTCTAGCGCCCCAGCAACCATTAATCTACTTTAATTTTTAAAAGAAAAATTTTTATTTGCATGCAGAGAGAAGAGAGGCAGAAACAGACAGATAGAGAGAGAATATAAATATGGGCTTGCCAGGGCTTCCAGCCACTGCAAACGAATTCCAGATGCATGTGCCACCTTGCACATCTGGCTTATGTGGGTACTGAGGAATCGAACCTGGGTCCTTAGGCTTCACAGGAAAGTGCCTTATTCACTAAGCTATCTCTGTAGCCCTTTAAGCTCCTTTTCATCTTTATGGATTTGCCTATTCTGGATATGTCACATATACGTGGAATCATAAAATGTGGTCTTTTTGACTGGATTCTTTCAGTTAAAATCATGTTTTCAAGGTTCATCAATGTGGGAACATTGCCGTGTACTCTGTTGCATTCTTCTTAAATTACAAAATAATATTCCATTGCATGGACACACCACGTGACTAATAGTGTGGACATCTCCTTATGTTTATTGGCCACTTGAACATCTTCTTTGGACGGATGTGTGTTTACATTCCTTGACCACTTTTAATTTGGGCTATCTGAGCTTTAACTGTTAAACTAGCACTATCTCTATATCCTGGACAACCTTTGTAATGTCTCCTTTGGATTCCATGGATTCACTTTCTGGATAAGAGAGCACAGTGTTTAATTTTTTTAATATTTTATTTTATTTGAGAGAGAGAGAATGGTCATGCAGTAGGGCCCCCCAGCCACTGTAAATGAACTTGAGACGCATGCACCACCTTGTGCATCTGGCTTTACGTGGGTACTAGGGAATCGAACCCTGGCTCCTTAGGCTTTTAAGGCAAGTACCTTAATGGCTTAGCATCTCTCCAGCCCACAGGGTTTTTTTAAATTTTTTTATTTTTAGAGAGAGAGAGAGACAGAGAGAGACAGACAGAGAGGGAGACAGAGAATGGGCGTGCCAGCAGTCTCTCAGCTGCTGTGAACGAAATCCAGATATGTGCGCCCCCTTGTGGTCAAGTGCGGCATTGATCCCTTGCATCACTTTGCATCTGCCTAAATGTGGGACCTGGAGATTGGAACTGGGTTCTTAGGCTTAGGAGGCAGGCGCCTTAACCGCTAAGCCATCTCTCCAGCCCAGCCCACAGTTTTTATAAGACCCATTTACCTTTTCTTTTCGTTTTTGCTGCTTATGCCCTTGTATTCTATCTGGGACATTATTACCTTATTCAAGATCACAGATTTGTCTCTGTAGTTTTTTTTCTAAGAATTTTATAATTTCAGATCTTCTATTTAGTTCTCGATCCTGTTAGCATACATTTTGTATGTGTTATGATATAAAGATACAATTTATTCGTGCATGCAAATATCCAGTTATCCCAGCACCATTTACTGAACACTTTTTTTTCTCATTGAATCGTCGGGCATTATCACTAAGAGATAATGACCATACGGGCTGGAGAGATTGTTCAGTGGTTAAAGCACTTGATCACAAAGCCTATTGACCCAAGCTCAATTCCTTTATTCGATTTATTCTTAAATAAGTATAATTATTTTATTCTTTTGATGTTATAATAACTAATTGCTTTTGTGAGGCAGAGTCTTGTTAGATAGTAGTCCTGACCATCATGGGCCTTGCTATGTAGCCCAGGCTGGCTTCACACTTGTAAGGATTCCCCAGCCTCTACATCCTGAGTGCTGGGATTTTAGGTGCAAGCCACTACAGCCAGCTTCTAATTGTTTTTTATTTTTTTTTTTTTTTGAGATAGGATCTTGCTCTAGCCCACATTGACCTGGAATTAGTCTCGGGCTGGCCTTGAATTCACAGCAATCCTCCTACCTCAGCAGAGATTAAAGGTGTGTGCCACCACATCTGGCTTGTTTTTTTTTAATTTTATTTTTGGTTGATTCACTGCTGTTATATAGACATAAAATTGATTTTCCAGTATTGATCTTGTGTCTTAAAACTTTACTGAATGTGTTTACTGGTTCCAATCACGGGTTTTGTTTTTGGCAAATTTTTCATTATTTTCTTAAATATAAAGCCATGTCATCTACCAACAAAGATAGTTTTGCTTCTTCATTCCTAAGCCAGATACCATTTACTTCTTTTTCTTGCCTAATTACTCTGGCTTGATGTGTGTTTTAAATTTAGTTTAAAGACTGTCTAGAGAATTGGTGTTTCTTTTCTCGCAGGAAAAAACAGTCAGAAGGCCCAGGAGGTTTGGTTCTTAGCATCTTGCAAATAAATTCATTTATTGATAGTCTTGTTTCTATTTCCTGATCCTTTGATGATGACGTCTCTTTCCCAACTGTCCCACTGAGGAAGGAATGTGTTCTTTCACAAGGATGAGCGTTTTTGTTTTTATGTCTCCTTGGATCTCACCCAGTGTCCCATCAAGCAGAATTCATCCAGCTGTCTTTCACCTCCACTCTACTGTCTTATCCCAAAATACCATATGAGATACAAAGGCCAGGAGAACATAAAAGTCTGATAAATAGGAATGAATAAATTTGGGTTGCTTTTTATTTATTTACTTCATTATATGATGGCTATCAATGTTTCTTCTTTACCACCGTCCCTCGGGCTTGGGTAGCTGATATTTTTTTAAGTCCTCATCTATGACCACGTTGAGAAATAAGCATACCAACATCGGAGGCTCTGCTTATCTTCCCACTTCCGCTGCACACGTGCTGTTTGGTCTTTTTATTACCTGGCCAATGCAGAGAGTTTAATGCACCAACATAAATCTGATTTTAATTTTCTCTCAATAAGAACTGAAAAATACGCTTAATTTCAAGGATGCCACAGACTACAATAGAAGACTATTTAATTTCTGCTAATAACCATGACAAGTCTAAAACCATGAGTTATTTTTTGAAATTGTTGCATGGTACTTTGAGCAGGCAGGGCTATTTTATTTTATTTTATTTTTCAAGAAAGCACCTGAGAAATATCAGGAAGAAGTGTTCTGTGAGCACAGTCTTGAGCTCTCTGGGCCTCAAATGAAGGCGTTAGAACAACAGCAAGTTCTGCTATCCTAAGATCCTATGGATGAACAGTGCTTCATGTGTGCCAGCCAGCTGTATGTGACAGTGCAAGGGGTCCTTCCTGTTCAGAAGCTCACTCCCGAAGCAGTGTCACCCACCACGACAGCAATATCTCTTGAGGGAAGAGACACATTGCCAAGTTGAATTCCTGTCTGCAAACCTGTACAGTCTTTCCCGCAGTGACCACTGAGCAGTAGGGGAAATCTTATGCCAGTATGTGGTGTCAGAGCCTGAATCCACATGAGGATTGGTTTCCAGATAATTATTATTTTGTATGTGTATGTGTATAGTATGCATGGTGATGAACATGAGGTGGGTATGCACATGTGTGTGCACACGTGTATGCATATGGAGGCTAGAGGAAGGTCAGCTGGGGTGTAAGAAAGGTACCCTAGCTATGGGATCAGAACTTTTGCTAACCCATGTGGACAGTCATAGCTATGGGATCAGAACTTTTGCTAACCCATGTGGACAGTCTGGCCTCTTCCTCTTATATATCGGGGTTTAGACAATACATTATATAAGCTTTACAAAAGCATACTTATATTCACGTCCAATCAAATAAGCATTGTTTTAAAGAAGTAAAATAATTTTAACTGCTAATAAGTTAAATCCTTTGCTTTATGTTCTTGCCTTAATAGCTATATAAGCTTTCACTCTTCTTGAACCCTTCCAGCACACTGTGGGCAAGGTTTTCTCTGTGGAAGTGTGTTCTCAGCACCTCAGCAGGCAGTCACTTGTCTCCTTAATAAATGAGGAAGCAGGTTCTGGGAGAGAGCAGCAGACACAGAGTTTGAACCCAGATCTCAGTTGCCTGTTGTCATTGTGCCTCTCTCCATCCTCTCTCTCTCTCTCTCTCCATATACATATACATATATATATATATATATATATATATATATATATATATATATACACAATCATCTATCGACCGCAGGAATCATCATGTCAGTAAGATCAGGATGGATGGGAACAGCCACATGAGAGGCAGCAGTGAGCTGGGATCACCTTTGAGATGGGTAGTTTTCTTTGTTTCTTATGGAGTTCTTATGTTCTTGGAATGGAATGGAATGGAATAGAATTATCACCTATCTATTATCTATCTATCTATCTATCTATCTATCTATCTATCTATCTATCTATCATCTATCTTTCTATCATCTATCTATCTTTCTGTCATCTATGTATCAATCTATCTATCATCTATCTATCTATCTATCTGTCATCTACCTCTCTATCATCTATTTATCTATCATCTATGTATCATCTATGTATCATCTATCTATCTATCTATCTATCTATCTATCTATCTATCTATCATCCATCTATCATCTATCTATCATCTATGTACATCTATCTATCTTTCTGCCATCTATTTATGTATCATCTATCTATCTGTCATCTATCTATCTATCTATCTATCTATCTATCTATCTATCTATCTATCTATCTATCCAATCATCTGTCTATCCTTCAAGAAAGGCAAATTGTCTGGCTTGTATCTGAGGTTGTAAAGGTTTCTGATTGTGAAATTAAAGAAGGCTCACAGCCTTGCTGTTGGCACGGTATCTTTTCTCCATTGTTTGATGTTGTCTTGGGGAGACTGGTTGTGACAGTAACCCCTGCTCTGTGGGATAGCAGGCTGTGAGGATCTGGTCTCCCACACCTCTGGAGCCATGCCTGGTGCCCTGCCAACGCCGGTGCTGGTGGCCCGGCCATCCTCCCTGTCTTCATCGTCACACCGCTGCCACCTATGTGGAGGGTAATATGCCTGCCTCACCAGGAACGCCCTGTCCTCGGCCACCTCAGCTCTTGCCAGGGCCACGCCTTGTCCTGCCCATCACCTTCATTCACCTTGTCATCTCTCTCCGGTTGTATCAATTCCTCAGAAGCATCTTTTTGCTTTATAATTTCAGTGAGTACAAAAGATGCAAAGATTTTATGTTTTAACTGTGGAAACATAATCTGTTTCTTTTTATCTACCAACTGATGTGCCCAGCTTTGAAAAACTGGAGGTGTCTGTGGTCACACTTGAAACCCTCAAACTTGGAAAAAGGAACTATGAGACAAGTTTTATAGTCTTGATTTTTAAAAAGCTTCAAATATGTTTGTACTTTGACCTTGAAATGTCTTTTTTTTTTTAAGTCTATACAAATTAGCCTGTTAATCCTGGGTGCTTTATTACAAATAAAATCTTGGCCAGGGCTGGAAATGGCTTAGTAGTTAAGACATTTGCCTGCAAAGCCAAAGGATCTAGGTTCGATTCCCCAGGACCCACGTAAGCCAGATGCACAAGGTGGTGCATGCGTCTGGAGTTCATTTGCAGTGGCTGGAGGCTATGGTGTGCCCATTCTCTTTCTGTCTGTCTCTTTTCTATCTCTCTCTCTATCTCTTCTTGCAAATAAATAAATAAAATTTTTTTAAAATCATGGGCAAAAGTTTTGGTTAACAGGGGAAATAAAACCCAGAAAGTTTAGACAAACACTTGGGACTTTCAAACAGAAGACGAGAAACAAGACTTTGTCACACAACTACAGCTTTGTTCCCTCCTCCCTGTTCCTTCCTCTCTCCTCCCTGCACCCGCCTCCCTCCTTCCTTGGTCCCTGTGCTCTTTCTCCAGGGCACATAGTTCTTTAATACTCACACAAAGGCTTACATCTTACATTTTAGCACAACAATATGATATAATATTTTACAATATTATACAATATATACAAAAATGTACAATAACGGTATATTGGCACATTCGTCTGTCCCGGGCTTAAGAAACAGGCTAACAGTAAACACTGTGGAAATAGGAATTGGAAAGTGTTAAATTGGCCGCTTCTCAGAGGACTGAAGTACAAGGTGGAACCTGACCATAAAACGTAGCCTTGCCAGGCGTGGTGGGGGAAGCCTTTAATCCCAGCATTCGGAGGCAAAGGTAGGAGGATCACCATGAGTTCAAGGCCACCCTGAGATTACATAGTGAATTCTAGGTCAGCCCGGGCTAGAGTGAGACCCTACCTTGAAAAACTGAAAAATGAAAAAATTCAAAACAAAACCCTTAGCCTTAACCACCACGCTGATCATACAAGCTGTGTGTCCTTGGGGCCCAGGACCCATAACAGGAGGGTGCCTGTGCTTGGAACTCCTTAAAGAGGCTGTGCAGAAGGACTTTCATGACATCACTTCGGGCTGCCCTGCGCCTGGTACCTGCCTTACTGCCAGCTCCTCCAGCCTCAGGAACTGGGGTGTCAGTAAAGTCCTGGTGGGTGGGGGACAGCCACACGAGCCGTACCAGTGAGCTGGCTTCTCCTTTGAGTTGGGTTGTGTTGGGTCTCCCTGACTTTTCCATGGGGTTCTTTTGAAGTCTGTGAAATTTCTCGAGATCGTTCTGCAGGGAGAGACTACTGGACACGGACTTGGCAGTGGGAGCTGTAGGTACATATCAAGGTTGAAAATTGTTTTATTTGATTCAACCTGTTTTCGTAGGCCTTGGTGGGCCGTTATGCTAGCATTGTACATAATCCTGCGGGGGGGTCTTTTAAATAATTATAAACTCTTTCCATAATCATTTTTTCAGGTGTAAATCGGTTCACGTGTTCTTTTATGCTAGAGGCCAGGGTTTCTTATACGCCTGGCCCTTATTTTTTACATGATCCAAGTATACAGGTATATAAAACAGGTATGCACATCAAACTTCTAAGTGAAACTAAAGTAAATCATGAAGAAATTTATTTTAATTTTTTTGTATAAATAATAAATACTTTTGCAGTTTAATAAAGGCAAAGCAAGTCTGCATACTAATGAGATGGGCAGCTTATTTTTACATAAAGAATTAAATGTGGGGGGCTGGAGAGATGGCTCAGAGGTTAAGGCACTTGCCTGCAATGCTTAACAATCCAGTTCAATACCCACGTAAAGATGGAGGCACAAAGTGGTGTGTGCATCTGCAGTTTGTTTGCAGTGGCTAAAGGCCCTGGTATACCCATTTCTTCCCTTCCCTTTCTCTCTCCTTGCAAATGAACAAATAAAATCTTTATTTAAAGAAAGAACTAAGTTGTGGCTGAATATTTAATACTGTAGGACAGAGAGCATCTTCAATGGTTTTCAGAATTGGTCATTATTTTGATTTTATAATCCTCAATGCTGACAACATCTTTTCCTGTAAATATGTGATATACATAATACAAAATGGAAGAAGTGTGCTGAGGGATGTTTTAGAAATTGTGAAAGTTCTGTCCTAATCCCAAGCCAAAATTTATTTATTATTTTCAAATCTCTCTCTCTCTCTCTCTCTCTCTCTGTGTTCATATGTGAGTATAGGCATGTGTGTGTGTTCATGTGTTAGTGAAAGCATATGTGTGTTCATATGTGGGTGCAGGCATGTGTGTGTGTTCATACGTGGGTGCAGGCATGTGTGTGTGTTCATACATGGGTGCAGGCATGTGTTTGTGTGTGTGTGTGTGTTCATACGTGGGTGCAGGCATGTGTGTGTGTGTGTGTTCATACGTGGGTGCAGGCGTGTGTGTGTGTGTGTTTGTGTTCATACGTGGGTGCAGGCATGTGTGTGTGTGTGTGTGTTCATACGTGGGTGCAGGCATGTGTGTGTGTGCCATGGTGCATTTGTGGAGGCTGGAGGACCACCTTCCCCCTCATTCCTTCCGTCCTCCCTCCTTTTCTCCTTCCTTCCCTCCCTCCCGCTCTCTATTCCTCTCTCCCTTCCTTCCTTCCTTCCTTCCTTCTTCCCTCCCTCCTTCCCTTCCCCCTCTCTCCTTTTCTTTTTTTCTTTTTTTCTCTCTCCTTTTCTCCTTCCCTCCCTCCTTCCTTCCCTCCCTCTCCTCTGACTCTTCCTTTCTTTCCTCCTTCCTTCCTTCCTCCCTCCCTCTATCTTTCTTTCTTTCTTTCTTTCTTTCTTTCTTTCTTTCTTTCTTTCTTTCTTTCTTTCTTTCTTTCTTTCTTTCTTTCTTTTGAAGCCTGAGTGAGAAACTCAAACAGCAAGCTTTAAGATGAAACTCCAGGCAGGAGAGTTGGCTCAGCAGTTAAAGCACTTGCCTGCAAAGCCTAATGGCCCAGGTTTGATTCCCCAGTATCCATATAAAGCCAGATGCAGTGACGCATACATCTGGAGTTCATTTGCAGTGGCAGGAGGCCCTGGTGCACCATTCTCTCTCTCTCTCTTCTCTATATCTCTCTGCTTACAAATAAATAAATAAAAACATTATTTTACAAAGATGAAATACTGTACCACAGCACAATCTAATGACACACTCATCTGATACTTACAGTCTGGGGAAATATGAAAGGTCTTTGTTTTCCTCCCTGAAGCTATTATGCTCTATAAGGAAGAAAACTTTTTACATACAGTGGAAGCACTGCTATTCATAACATACCATTATCTTGAATCTGAGCCGAGCTGTTTCAAGCATTGTCCACTGGTGTTGTGTGGCATGATGTGTGCAGTGTCCACTTGTGCATTCAGAACCAAGGCTGTGGTGAAGCCCTGAGATGCATTTTATGCATTTCACGTTTTATTTTCAATTAAGTTTTGTTTGCTGTATGTTCAGACACCTTTTACTATTGCTAATATATATTTTTTGCAACCTCCACATTCAGTTAGGTGACCCTATGGGGTTGTGACCCATGGCCTAAGAAACTGCATAGGTCATCAGAGACTCCCACTTGCAGCCTTGGTACTGTGGCCGGGCGGGGGTGCACAACTCTTTGACAATCCAAAGCATATCCTATCAACGTGTCTCCATTTCCCTTGTACTCTCAGTGCGGGGTGCACAGTAATGTCCTCGGAGAACCTCAGAGACACATGTTTGCAACTGGCCCGGATATTCTGACAAGAGTAGTCAGGGATGCAGCCTGGACATCTGGCTGTTTCAAGAATTGCTCAGTGTGAAAAATTTCTCAATCTCTCAATCTGGAGAGATGGCTTAGTGGTTAAGGCCCTAAAGCCAAAGGCCCCAGGGCTTGATTCCCCAGGACCCACAGAAGCAAAATGCACAAGGTGGTGCATGCATCTGGTGTTCATTTGCAATGCCTAGAGCCCCTGGTGCTCCCATTGTCTCTCTCTCTCTCTCTCTCTCTCTCTCTCTCTCTCTATATATATATATATATATATATATATATATAGTCTCTCAAATAAATAAATATTTTAAAAAGAATTTCTCAATGTGAATCATGTGCATGTCTGAAAATTTGATATCCTATAATTGCTTCAGAATTAGGTTGAGTGTAGTCACTTTAAGAAGTTAGGGGGGGGGAATTCTCTATTTTTAGACTGTCTCAGCCAGGCAGGATAGCTTACATGTACAATCCCATCACTTAGGAGGCTGAGGCAAGAAGACTGCCACAGGTTTCGGGCCAGCTAAACAAACAAACAAACAAACAAGCAAGCAAAATTAAATGCAAGGAATGGGGTAAAATCGGGGCTTTTTTGTTATTAACTTACCTGGGAAGAGGTTGAATATGGGGGCCAGGCCATGGAAGTGGGGAGGAGAAGGTGAAATTCAGATCCGTTTAACCTAAACCGTGCTCTCTCACAGCGTCTGTGCTAACGAGCAGGGGTGGGTAGGACCAGTCCTTCTCAGCTAATTTCCTGGTATTTCACAAGAAGGCCACCCCTTTCCCTCCAAATCGAGAGCTTAATTCCTTCATTTGTCTGGGATCTCATTGTAGAACTCATTACTAAATCTGTCAGGAACCTAGAGGGTGTCTGGATGATTTAGCAGTCTTATAAATTTCTCTATATTCTGTAGTAATTCACATCATACGTTAAACGCTGCAGAATGACAGAAAGATGTAACTTATCAACATGACTGGGAATGACTTTGAAAACAGCTTCTTCTCTTTCTTTCTTTCTTTCTTTCTTTCTTTCTTTCTTTCTTTCTTTCTTTTTTTTTCTTTACGAGGAGAAAAGAGTCATGGAAAGAGTCTTTTAACTCCCCCAAATTAATATTTCACTAAGTTAGCACTAAACCTGTACGCATTCAAGCCCCTGATTGCTTTATTAGAAGAGATTGCTAAAGCAGCTTTAAGAAAATTGGCTGAGACAGGCTGCTCACTTTCCTGTCTCTCTCATCGAGACTTTACATGAAGTATTTTAATTGCATGTTTTTAACTCTTAAAGTTGGGCCGGCTGAACAGGAGCCCACAGAAGGAAGAAGTATGCTCCTTCAACATCACTGTATTACTCCTATTAAAAATATCATTCTCGCCGATATCAAATGGTCTTTGGGTACCTAATGATCTTGACAGGAACAAATACAGCCATGTGGATTTGGAATCGGGAGGGAATAGGGTCATTTCTCTACGGTGCTGTGGGAGAGAGATTTTCATTTTCAATTTTCTTCTTCCGTGTTCTTATTACAATTACTGTTTGGGTTCATTATGACGACCCCCACCGTGATGACTTCTCAGGCTCACAAGCTGGAGAAAGATGAATGGTAGAAGAAAATACAGTGTTTGGCATTAAGATTACGTCTACCTGTTATTATAAAAGGGTGGAAGTCGTGAAATCCATTTGCTTTAGAGAAAGTGGCATAGGTGTAAAATATAATACCTGAAATGTTGGCAGAGAGCCTGTGAATTCAGTTATTCATTCATTTGCTCCTTTAATCAACAAATCCTGAGCATCATTTACGTGCACATGGTGTGCACTGAATTTGAACTGTGCCAGTCTCATAGGCATGGCGGGCGTGAAGGCTGCGCAGTGGTCTTTGTGCATGGAAAATGGCGTTACCAGGTCTTGCTCATGCCAAAGACTGGCATTGTAATTCGTACCTGGTGGAGTCTCTGAGTCTAGGTGTCTGTGACGATAGTGACAGGGTTGTTGCTGAGAATAACGGAACTTATGTGAGCACGGGACATTCCCTAACTCATCCGGAGGTTCATGAGCAAGAAGGACTCCGCAGTGAGTCTGACACAAGCCTCATTTCTTCTAACCAAAGGATTGTGAAAAAGAGAAAAGCTTGGCCCAGCAGGATCATGTTCTCTTCGTCCTAGCGTGTATCTACGTACAAGGTCCTGGGATGTGTTGGGAGACACACTTTTGCTTTCTCACGCTAGAGGGTTAAGCTTCGTTTCTTTTAATAAAAAAAAAAAAAAAAAACTGGACTGGAGAGATGGCTTAGCAGTTAAGGCGCCTGCCTCCTAAGCCTAAGAACACCGGTTCCAATCTCCAGGTCCCATGTTTAGCCAGATGCAATGACGCAAGGGCGCAATGCCACACTTGACCACAAGGGCGCGAATGCATCTGGATTTCATTCACAGCAGCTGAGAGGCTGCTGGCGAGCCTATCTCCATCTGTCTTCTCCTCTCCCTCTCTCTCTCTCTGTGTCTCTCTCCAAAAAAAAAAAAAAAAAAAAAACTTATTTACTTATTTATTTCAGAGAGACAGGCAGAGAGAGAGAGAATAAGCATGGATGTGCCAGGGCTTCCAGCCCCTGCAAATGAACTCCAGACACATGTGCCACCTTGTGCGTCTGGCTTAACGTGGGTCCTGCTAAGCCATCTCTCCAGCCCTAAGCTTTGTTTCTTAACCTTAGGAAGGACTGCTGCCGGTCATATTTATGAGCACTCTCCAAATGTCTCTGTGGAATTTTCTTACTTAGTCCCATGGCTTTGGGTGGAGTGTTTCAAAAACCCTTTGAAGCAAACTGTCATTTCTGGCTTGGATGTCATTGTTCAGAAGTTGCAATTGTGCAACACCATTCAACACATTCTCAGGTAGAAATGGACGCAAAGGGGCTCAGAGGGACTGCCCTTTAGTGACTTGTGGTTCAGTATTACATGGGCTACAGGGCAGGACATGCAGGTACTAAGCAACAGTGCTCCAGCTCCCAGGGAGCTTAGTCTGAGGAGGAAATTGGACGGTTATGGAGTCAGATGACGAGGGATGCAGGCAGAGGAGGGAGAGCTATGGGATCAGAGAAGTTTACTTGATCTGGAGGTTTAAAGCATGTAGCATTTTTCTAGAAACTGTAGTTGCAATTACACCAAAAGAATCTAGGGACTTTCTCTATGGTGGTCCGGTATCTATATTAAGACAGGAGCTGGTGATTCTTGTACTGTTGCCAAGGACCATCCTGTTGTTCAATTTCATTAACCCTTAAGCTGTGAGGTATCTTAGGGGATGTTTAAGGAGTATTTCCTGTAAAGATCCTAGAAGAGCCAGGGCTGCAAAGCGGTGAGGAACCAGGGGTATGTGTGAAGGGATGAGGGAACAGGGAGTGCGGGTGTGAGACAGTGTGCACAGGGTGGAACGGTCGGGGGCTGAGTGGAGGAGGAGGGCCTGGAAAAGGAAGGGACGATGTGGGGGAAGGAAGCAGGGAGTCCACGGAGACCCTGGTCTGCTGCATGAGGAGTTCAGACTCACTGGAAAGCAGTGGAAGAAGTGAGAACAGGTAGGAGAGAAGTGAAGATCCAGGGTGAGGCGGATAGGGAAAGAGAGAGATCACTTATCAATCGTGGAGAATCCAGGTATAGTGTCCTGGTTTGTCCGGGTGGACCCACTGTGATGACAACTATCCTGTTAAAAGAGTGGAAGAGGGCTGGAGAGATGGCTTAGTGGTTAACGTGTTTGCCTGCGAAGCCAATGGACCCAGGTTCAATTCTCCACGACTCACGTAAGTTAGCTGCACAAGGTGGCGTATGCATCTGAAATTCGTTTGCAGTGGCTCGGGGCCTTGGCGTTCTCTCTTTCTCTCTCTGCATTTTCTCTCTCTGAAATAAATAAAAATATTTTTAAAAAAAACTTCTAAAAAGAGGGTGGAGAAAGACGATTTAACTACAGTAGCAGGAGATATGATGAGGATTTGAGTAATGCAAAACAAGTCCCATGCCAATGCATGCAGCGTGCCCCCAGAAGTTAAAAAGTTAAAGAAATTAATTCTCTCCCAGAGCTCACAGGCAACACCTGTCCTGTCGGACCTTGTCTTAGTTCAGCTAATTTCAAACATCTAGCCTTTCCAGTGGTTGGAGAGGAAGCCCGTGTTGTTTTCAGCTGCTACGTTTGTAATTATTTCTTTGTCAGAGAAGCAAGAAGAAACAAACACATCCAGGCACAAAGCAAGGCCGCCGAAGATCTCCCTGCAGCACTGGGGTAACTGTAGGGTCCTCCCCAGAGCCCCAGACAAGCATCTGCCGCTTGGCCAGAGACCGCAGGAAGTATGAACTGGAGAAGATCTGATTCCCACCAGCCATCGCTCTGGAACTTGCTCTTGCAGAAACCTCTCACAAGCAATACTACCTTGCCAATTTTTTTTTTTTTTTTTTTTGCCTTCTACTTCTCATTCAAATTTCCTTTCTGCCACCTTTGTCTTCTGAGACACAGCCTTTCTAGCCTAAGTTGACCCAGCGCATACCAGCCAGGCTTATGAGGGTTTTTTATTGATTATTTTCACTGGCTGCTTCTCACTTAACATTGCAGCAAGGACATTTTCTTATATCAGTGGACATCCTTCCAAGCTAATGTAGAAGAAATGTGAATGGGCTATTATTTATTTAGCCCTCCTTCAGCGAGGGCTCGAAGACAGCGGTGTTGGAGCTCTGAAAGCACAAGTGTTTTTCAGTGCCTCCAGCATTTCCTGGTAATGGGTTCCTAGCAAGGAGCATGACCGAGTTTAAGGAAGTGGGTTTCGGTGGATTTTGATCACTCCTGCCAAACTGCTTGGCAGGAGGGGTGCTTCAGGTCTTCCTGAAACTGCCACAGCCAAGCATTCGCCATTATGTTGTAGGTGGGTTTGCTTCTTGATGATTTCTGATTTTCTTTGCTGCTCCGCAACAGGGGGTGAGGTGAGCTGGCTGCACCACTGGTTCCAGCTGACACCTTCAGAGGCTGCACTTTTTGTCCTGATAGGGAAGCCAGTATTTTGCAGTCCATAGCATGGGGAACTGGGCTGCTTTAACATTAAATACAGCCTCAGGCTGGGGAGATGGCTCCGAGGTTCAGAGTGCTTCCTGTGCAAGCGTGAGGGCCTGAGGCCACTGAATATGGTTCCCCAGAACCCACACGTAGAGTTGGATGCTGTCAAATACCTCTGTCCTATGGGGAGCAGAGAATCTCTGCAGCTCCTGAAATCAGCAAAGCTTTGTGATCCTTGCAGAGACTTCATCTCAAGGAAACAAGAGGGTGATCCGTGGAGGGGAGTGGCCTTTGCTCTCCTCTGGCCTCTGCACGTGAATGAGCACGGGCCACGGAATCTGCATGTACCACACACACCACATCCCACTACACACATGCACATGAGAACAATCATTAAATACGGTCTCAATAAATACTTTTTCTATACAAGGAAAAACTTTTTGTTCCTCGATCAGAAATTGAGAAACTCAAATGGAAAAGAGAGCAAGTGGCTTGCCCAGGCATAGCTAGCAAGTCTCTAGCAGAATCACACTTAATATTTACTTTTCTGGAACGTTCCATGATGATTGAACCTGAGGTTAGACTCAGCCTCATAAGCACGGGACATGTGCAAACTTTCGTTTACTGCTAAAACACTAAAAAACTGATTCCCATAGAAAATATTTGAATTAATGACTATTTTATCACTTAGAACTTTCAATCATCATTTTGGGTCTTAGTTTTACAGCAGCAGAGGTGCAAATAAAACATAAGTGTGCAATGCTCAAGTTACCCGAGGAGAATGCCTCTCACATTTGAGGATTCCGTGCGGGGAGTGATTAAGCAGTGCGCGCTGCGCGTCTCTCTGAATTTGGATTTCTGCTGAAATGCAGCGGTTAGATGGATGAGCAGTAATTGGTACACTGAGAACAGAAATTAATACTGACTTATGTCTTATCCAAACTGCAAAATGTATTTTTCTATACAATCTCAGAATGCTAATAAACTAATCCAGTTTCTATTTCTCAAAATTAGAGATGCCTGAATTTCTGATGATGACTCTGCTTTCTAAAAATCCATTTTTTAAAAAGATTTTATTTTTATTTTTTTTATTAGAGACAGAGAGAGGGAAAGAGGGGTGGGGAGTAAGAATGGGCACACCGGGGCCTCTAGCCACTGCAAAGGAACTCCAGACGTGTGGTGGTTTGAATAGATGACCCCTAATATATTCAGTGTTTTATTAGTTTGTAGTTTGGATCTGCAGCCACCTGGCTGGAGGCAATGTCACTGGGTGGATCTTAAGGTGTGGTGGTGGGTTTAGGATTTCAATCTAAAGATATGTAAAGTGTGCCTAGTTGGAGTTCCTGAAGTATACCGTGCTGTGTGGCTTGTCACTTTTCTCTCTGTGTTTGGTCCTGTGAAAGCAGGCCAGCTTCTTCTGCCATTATGGAACTTCCCCTGGACCTGTAAGCTTCAATAAATATCCCTTCCTCCATAACTGTGCCTGGTCTGGAAGTTCATCTCAGCGAACCTGAAGCTGTCTGCTACAAGACGCGTGCGCCCCCTTGTGCATCTGGCTTACTTGGGACTTGGAGAATCGATCCAGGGTCCTTAGGCTTCGCAGGCATGTGCCTTAACTGCTAAGCCATCTCTCCAGCCCTAAAAATCCATTTTAAGAGTTGACCACACTGTCTGAGCTCCTCAGGGAGCGTCTGCATTAAGTGAGCAATCCTGCTGACAGACATCCATGAGGCATGTGCAGGGAAGCTACAAGGAAGGTGGAAGAAATTACCAGGGTTGGGCTGGGGAGATGGCTCAATGGTTTAAAGCACTTGCCTACAAAGCCCAGTGACCTGGGTTCAACTCCCCAGTACCCATGTAAAGCTGGATGCACAAAGTGGTGCACGCATCTCGAGTTCACTATTCCCATTCTCTTTCTCTCTCTGTCTCTCTCTGCTTACAAATGAGTAAATAAATAAATAAATAAATAAATAAAGTGTCTGGCCATAAAAAGTAAAAATTGCCAGGCTTCTCACACTCACCCCTAACAAACTGTATTAGCAGCTCTGTAAAATTTACCAAAAATGCATGTTCCCACCTTGGATTAACCCAAGGCTTCACACCTCAGGACAATCTGGGTTTTCACTAGCCCTCTGATAGACCATAATTGTATTTAAAGACCGCATGCATTCTTTCTACAGATGGGAAGTGACACCCAGAGGAGTTAATTATTCCCCTAAAGTGGCCACGAAGTTTGAGGCTTTGCAGAACTGGAACTTTCCTCACGAGACAACTACAAGAGACTGTAGAGGAGCCAGCAGCGCTTCTGAGCCACCCAGGAAGGATGACCACGTGTTCTGCGTGCTGTCTCCACAGCAAGGCAACCCATGAGGCCATGCATTTTAGAAAGGAAAGCTTAATGCTTTAAGAAGCAGCCTACTCCAAACTCATCTACTGGGGCTGGAGAGATGGCTCAGTGGTTAAGGTGCTTGCTTGCAAAGCCTAACAACCTGGGGTTGGTTCCCCAGTACCCATATAAGGCTAGATGCACAAAGTGGCACATGCATCTGGAGTTTGTTTGCAGTGGCTAGAGGCCCTGGCATGCCCATTCTCTCCTTGGAAATAAATAAAATATTTTTTAAATAACAGTATTTAAAACTCAGCTACCAGCCCACTATGATCTGGATAGATAAGCTATTCTTATTTAACTTCTGGATCATTTAATCAGAAGCACTAAGGAAAGTGTGTGTGTGCGCGTGTGTGCATGTGTGTGTGTGTGTGTGCGTGTGTGTGTGCACGTGTGCGTGTGTGTGTCTAGCAGGCCTGTGAGCTTTGGGCTTCTCCTGAGTCCTCTTTCCGTTGCTGTGCGTGCATCGGGAGTAGAGACCCACGTGTTGTTTGTGTCCGGCTTTGTGCAGGTTCTGGCGCATTGAACCCCGGTCATCATGTATTGGCATCTCCCCAGCACTGGCAAAGTACAGCTCAGAGAGCTGTCAAGGAAAACTGTAAGCTATAGTTCTACTCCACTGAGACACTTATTTGTTCAAATGACCTTATTCCCTACAAGCAGGGGGAAAAGGTTGAGAAATTTCATTTAATTGCACTCACACAGTTCAGTTTACCTCTATGATCTGTAAGCAAAGGACTAAGGGAAACTTTAGCCAGGAATGTAACTGGAAAAGAACATTATGAAACTCATTTTTGTGGGATGTGAAGAAAGAAAAAAAGTCATTTCTAACACAATGACCTTATTAAATAATTAAGGTTCTCTTTATTTAATCAAGTTATATTAACCAGATGGAAGATGGGATTTATTTGATTGAATCCTTTTCAAAGTCAGTAAGGACACCTTAAGTCTCGCACATATCAAGGATGTGATATCTCACTTTTAATAGCATTTTCCATCTGAACAAGGACTAAATGATCCATGTGACATTGTCTTTGCTAAAATAGAACGATATATATATTTTAAAATCGGTCTATATGCACAATGTAAACATCTATCAGGAGTGTCTGCTGGTTGTCTTGGTGCACGCCTGTAGGAAATTGCTGAAGAGGCGGAGGCGGAAGGATCAGGAGTTTGAAGCCAGCCTGGGCTACACATTTAAAAAAAGGAGTGTCCAGTGGGCTGGAGAGATGGCTTAGCAGTTAAGGCACTTGCCTGTGAAGCCTAAGGACCCAGGTTTGATTCCCCAGGACCCACACAAGCCAGCTGAACAGAATGGGTCATGCATCTGGAGTTTGTTTGCAATTGCTACAGGCCCTGGCACACCCATACTCCCTTCCTCACCCCCCCACCCCATATCGCTGTGCTTGCAAATAAATAAAATAGTTAAAAGTGCATATATTAATTTAAAAATGAGCCAAGCAACAAATGAAATTAATTTTGACATTAGTTTTATTTAACCTAGTATATCCAAAAATATGATTACAAAATGTCATCAATATACAAAATTACTAATGGGGTTTTACATTTTTATATTGTCTTCAAAATCCAATGTGTATTTTGTATGGACACACTTCTCACATGAACAATCCATATTTCAGAGTGACTGTACTATCACACACCACTGTAATGGATTCACCAGGGACCTGGATGTAATTCTAGACGTTTCCCTCAGCCCATCTTCACTTCGATCCCAGCTTTCCAGTTGTCAGCCTTACCCCCAATCTCCTTAAGCAACTCTTTTAAAATGCTTCCACAATCTCTTTTTTTCTTCTCTACTTTCATTTTCTCCCTTGATCCCAAGTATTTAAATGTCATTGGAAAATGGCATGTGAAAGGTCACAACAGACATGGTCAAGCGTCCTCCTGTGCAGCCCTTGCTTTAGGCACACATCATGGAGGCCGCCACCCAAAGCTGACCTTCCCGACAGATAATGGAGAAGTTCCAGGAATCGATAACACAGGCCTTATTGCAAAATGCCGGTGTTTACTCTTACCTAAGGAATGGGACGACCCCTCTGTGCAAACGTACCATGACCTTCCTGTATCTCTTTGTTTCTAAATGTGGTTGTGATTACATAGCATGGAATGTTTCTTGCTTCTGTTCCGCCTGTGTGATCTGTGTAATGAACACCTTGTGACTTCCTGCTTATCAGTAACTTTATGGTTTAACTCCCATCCTGTTTTTTCTATGAACATCATGTGGTTATTTTCAATAAAATCTGACACTCCAACCAGTTCAGTGCTGCATCCTAAGAACCCGAACTCTGAGTGTAGCCCTGGTGTGCGCCAGCTTTTCTTCTTTTTCTTTTCTTTCTTTTTTTTAAAAAAATTATTTATTTATTTGCAAGGAGAGAGAGAGATAGAATAGAGGCAGACAAAGAGAGAATGGGCACTCCAGGGCCTCTAGCCACTGCAAACGAGCTCCAGATGCATGTGTCCCTTGTGCATCTGGCTTACGTGGGTCCTGGAGAATCGAACTGGTATCCTTTGGCTTCGCAGGCAAACACCTTAACCGCTAAGCCATTTCTCAGCCCTCTTTTCTTTCTTTTTTACCCAATAAAACTTTGCCTCACATTCCGTGAGTCGATGGTCTTACTTATATGACACCAGACCCCATATCAGTCATCCATAAGCTGCTCAGTCTTAAGGCCCCATGTCCAGTGAGATCCCTCCCCTGAGTTCCAGCCCTTCTTATGTATTTCCCGTGTCCTTGGATGTCCACTAGATGCCAAAAACGTGGTATGACTGAAATAAGTTTTGACAACCAATCCCCAAGCAAGGCCAACCTGTGTGCTCATCCATAAGCCTTCCCCATGGCGAGAAACGGCAACATAACCCGTTGTTCCCCACACTGCATGTTCAGTCTATCAACTGACTGTTGCTTTACCTCCATAGTATGCCCTATTCCAAGTTCCCTCTACCTGGCCAGACAGCACAACCTCCTTCCTGCATTACTATAATTGTCTTCTAGAATGATCCTCATAGCCTCATGCCTCACATCTATTTGCCATCTAATGAAGAGATTATTAGACTTCAAAACACTAATATCATATCTTCCTCAGCTTATGACCCCTCCATTGGTGAAGGGGTCAAGAAAAGAGGCTCCACATCAATATTCATTAAGGAAATGCCAATTAAGTCCACTAGCGTGGTGGTAAAAAATAAAACAGAGAGCAAGCAGATGTTGAAGTGTGTGCACAGCATGAGAGTGAGTGTGTGCACGCACTGCTGTTGGGAATTTAACATGTCATAGCGACTTTGGAAACTAGTTTGGCAGTTTCTGGAAATGTTACCTAAAATTACATAGTGTACAGGTTAGCAATTCTGTTTCTAGATATCCGCCCAAGAGGAGTGTTGGAAAAGATGTCTCTACAAAGACGTGTCTATAGCTGTTCATAGGCCCATTAGTCATAGTAGCCAAAAAAGTGAAAACAACCTACTGTTCACACAAGTAGGTAAATATACTGTGGTATGGCCATACAACAGAACACTGCCTAGCAATGTAAAGGAAAAAAAAAAAAAAAAAAAAAAAAACGACTGATGTGACTACAGAACCTTTAAAAATGCCAAGCTGAATGTCCTATAGCATAAGTTTCCATTTGCAGAATTTTCCAGAAAAGGCAAACTTACAGAAGCAGAATATAGACAAGCAGCTGTTTATGGCATACCTTATTGGGAGGATAAGAATGTTCTAAAATTGACTTATTGTGTGCTTGCATTCCTCACTGATTTGTGCACTTGGGATACATGGACTTTATAGGTGTACTATACCCACAGTGAAGCTATCTTTAAAAAAATAAATAAAAAGGGCTGGAGAGATGGCTTAGTGGTTAAGGCATCTGCCTGCAAAACCAAAGGATCCTGGTTTGATTCTCCAGGACTCATGTAAGCCAGATGCACAAGGGGGCACATGCGTCTGGAGTTCATTTGCAGTGGCTGGAGGCCCTTGCATGTCCATTCTCTCTCTCTCTGTCTCTTTCTCTCAAATATATATATTTTTTAAAGCCCAAGGTCCCATAACCATAGAATAAACCCCAGCTTCTTATCATGACCCACAAATTCTCCACGACTGGCCCCTCCTTGCCTCTTGGACTCTCTCTTACTAACCTTCTTATTCACTTTCTTCTCAACATTCAGGAGACAATTTGCAAACTGTCCCCAGCTCCACCCCAGCTAAGGCAGCAGCCTCTCCACCAATGCCAAGTCACTCTGGCATTCCTTCTCCCAGCGCCCATCAGGTGGTCGCCAGTCATAGGTTTGCCAGTGACCTCCTCTGCCCGGCCAGACTTCTTCCCCTTAGCGGGATCTACCTCACTTTACAGCTCCGTGTTCAAGACACTGTGTTATGTCACACAGGGAGCACTCACTGAACCATGCTGCCTAGCATGTTGAATGTTTTCAGACAGTTTAATCCTTCGAACCTCAAATTGTTATTCTTTAGGAAAACAGAGAATCGTTCTACCTCATTCTCACTGCACAGGATTGGTAGTGAGGCAGGAAGGAGACTTAGCAGACTTATGTGAAAACCCTTTGTATATAAGGCTGACTATTAGTATTTTATGAGCGGATGGCCTCATGATTCTTTGGGACCATCCTCCTGTTTACATTCTCCCCAGTCAAGAAGACGCTGCCCGTGAATGGTGGAGCTGTGCACTCTCCGTGGGCTGTGAGGGAGGCCAAGCCTGCTGGAGCGAGTGTTAATGGTGGTGATGTGAGGAAGCTGGGGCGCTGCCAAGGGTCAAGTGTGTCCTTTCCTCTCCCCAGTGACAATGCGAAACCCGAAGCCTTGGGATGGGGACGAGAGTGCAGCACTTACCACAGCTGCTGAGTGTCAAACCCAAAATCCCAAGGAAAGGAAACTGGATTTCAAATCAAGTTCGCTGCACATGAAGTCACTAATGGACGCTGGCGGGTGGGAACTTTTCGTGACTGTTTATTCAGATGCTGACTAGGATCTTGTCTCTTTCGGTTTCTTTTTCTCTCCTTTTTATTTCTCGTTCTCTCGTTCTTTCCCTTTTGAAATGTATATTATCGGAAGCCTTGCTAGATATTTTCTTGGGAATTATTTAAAAAGCAACAATTTTTTTTTTCCTTCTCAAATTAAAATGGTTTCCCTACTGACTCAGTATTTTAAACTTTAATTCCCAGGTTGAATTCTTTAATGCAGTGGGTTTCTTGAACTTTAAATTTACCTTTATGTTGAATGTTGGTTTTATACAAATGAAATACACCGGTCGACACAGTTATACCATAATCATTTGAAGAGGTGCCCAGGTGTTTAGTTTCAGTAGCTCCAAGTCTGATCAAGTCTGATGCCTAATTATTCTTTTATAAATTTTATTTGTTTATTTATTTATTTATTTATTTACAAGCAGAGCGATTGGAGAGCAAGAGAGAGAGAGGGAGCGCAAGTGGCCTCCTGCAACTGCAAACAAACTCTAGATGCATGCGTCACACTTTGTGCCTCTGGCTTTATGTGGGTACTGGGGAATCAAACCCAGGCCAGCGGGTTTTCCATCCAAGCTCCTTTAACTACGCGAGCCATCTCCCGAGCCCAGATTCGTATTCTCTCTCCTTCTCTCATCCTCTTTATCCTCAGCGTTTAAAGTTCACTATTATAAATGTCACTATAACAGGTCTATTCCAAGCTGCTGGGGTGGTTGTTGGAGCTTGTAACCCGAAAACGTGCATCTTGGACTTTTTCTTCTATGACTTAGTCCAGGCCTTTGCCCTGCCAGTTTCAGGATTCCGCCGCTGCACTGAGGAGGTCCTCGTAAGTGGTTAGCGCCCTCTTAGTAACCCTATTGACGGCATGATTTGGGCTTCGCTTTCCTATGCTTGTTGGATCACATCAGTTTTATTATTTCAGGGTTTCTTTGAAATGTCTGAACTGGCAGTAACACATTATTTCTTCCTTTTCAGATTGGATGATGGCAAGGGAGGAGTGAGAAGGGGGTAGAGTGTTAGGTTATTCCTTGAGAATGGTGATATGTGACGTGTTCCTTTCTACAAGGGTGGATCCTGCTTGTCCCCTAGCTAGAGGTGTTCTCTGTTCTGGATTTCATAGCACTTTCCTCAGGCAAAATTTGAGAACAACCATGATTTATTTTGGATATAGAATTCAAAATTTGTTCCTACACTCCTTTGGCTCCAGGTCAATATTCTCTATTTTAATTACCTACATTCCAATTGGAGTTTACTTTCTGTTAATATTTGTAACTGTGCTTAATATTCTATTCTAATATCCTATTACTTTGCAGTAAGAAAGTAAATTATCAAAAGAAAGTTATCAAAAGTATGATGAGGATTTGAGAGATGGTTTAGTGGTTAATGTGCATGCCTATGAAGCCTGAGGATCTAGGTTCAATTCCCCAGGATCTACGTAAGCCAGATGCACAAAGTGGTGCATGTATCTGGAGTTCATTTGCAGTTGTACACCCATTCTCTCTCTCTCTCTCTCTCTCTCTCTCTCTCTCTTTCTCTCTGTCTGTCTCTCTCTGTCTCTCTCTCTCTCTGTATCTGTCTCACTCTCTCTCAAATAAATAAAGAAATAATTTTTTTAAGTATGATGAGTCTAAATTCTTATGATTCTTTGGTAAAGATGGTTCCTTTATTTACTTTAGAACTAGATGTGGAGAACCTTTTTTAAAATAATAAGTGTAGCCAGGTGTGGTGGCACACACCTTTAATCCCAGCACTCGGGAGGCAGAGGAGGATCAAGTGAGTTCGAGGCCACACTGAGACTACATAGTGAATTCCAGGTCAGACTAGGATAGAGTGAGACCATACCTTACAAAAAAACAAAAAAAGAAAACAAGAAAAGTGTAGCCAGGCATGGTGGTGCATGCTTTAACCCCAACACTCAGGAGGCAGAGGTAGGAGAATTACTGAGTTCTAGACCAACATAACACTTAGTGAATTCCAGGTCAGCCTGGGGTAAGAGAGTGAGTCACTAACTTGAAAAACCAAATAAATAAATAAATAAAATAATGAGTGTCTATCTATCTATCTATCTATCTATCTATCTATCTATCTATCTATCTGATTAGACAACTTCTCCTGGCTGGGATGAGCATCCAGACCAGGCACAGTTGAGGGGAGGAAGGGATTGATGTCAAGCTCACAGATACAGGGAGGAAGTTTCATCAACAGCGGAAGAAGCTACTTCCATACATCCAAGCAGAGAGAAACAGCCAAAAATCCCAGAAAAATGAGAAGCAAGAAGCAAGCATCCATACCCCAGTGACACCTCCTCCAGCCAGGCAGCTGGCTTTGAAATAGCCCATGGGTCTGTGGGGGACACACATTCAAACCACTACAAAACATATAGCAAACGTACTTTGAAATAACACATGAGTCTATGGGGGACACATGTTCAAACCACTACAAAACATATAGAAAATGTACTTTGCTCACACTTCTGCCTCTGTTACCCTTCCTTGCCCCTCTTCCCTCCTACTGGACTCTTTCTTTCCTCCAAATAATCCACCTTCTGCTTTCATGCATATATATATATATATATATATATATATATATATATATATATATATATATATGATTTATAATACATATAAAATAGGGAACATATTTAGGTCTAGCTTTACATGCAATAGTTATCTCCTCTGCATTGTCCTCTCTTATTCCCCATCTCCCCTCCATTGAGAGGGGAGATGTTAAAAGATGCTATTAGGCTCCTGTAACTTAACCTCAGGTCAAGATCACCACTGTATATTCCAAACATTTTAATGGAAAGAGATTATGGAAGAAAGAAAGAAAGAAAGAAAGAAAGAAAGAAAGAAAGAAAGAAAGAGAGAAAGAAAGTGGTCGTGTTCCTTGACTTCATAGTCCTGGGAACCAACGAAATAATAATGTTCTAACCAGAGTAATCAGAGAAGATATGGCTAATAGATTTCAACTTGAGTTGACGGAAATGATTGATAGGGGCTGCTTGGAGCAGCTGTGTTGGAAAGGATTTTGAGGCCACATGTAGGCTCGCCAGACAAAGTGTGATTAATGATGTCTGCCATGGTTGTGAAAGGAGGTGGTGGTGGTAATCATGCCACATATCTTTATTACCTGAATAAGATCTCCTGATGAAAAGAACTATTCACCCATGATATTGCCAGATTGTAGCAGAAGATTCCAGAATCGTCTGACAGCATGAAGATAAGATGTTAATACTATTTGGCCCTGGCTTTATTTGATTTGTAGCCAGTATAATTTTCTGACTTGCCAAAGCTAGTAAGTTAGAAAATAAAGTATGTCCTATTCACATTCCCACTGCTTGGTTTAAACTTAAACACTGACCATAATACATCCTAGTACAGACACAAATAGGATATTATTGCACAGAAAATGGAATGTTTGGCTGTCCAAATTCTCATTCTAATAAAAATCTTGGTGTTCTAGAATCACAACACAAACATTTTATGCACAAAGACAGCCATGTGATTATTTCTTTAGGATAAATTCCTAATTGGGGTGTGTGTGTGTGTGTGTGTGTGTGTGTGTGTGTGTGTGACATGTGGAGGTCAGAGGACCAGCTGGGGTGTTGGTTCTTGTCTTTCACTCCACCTTGTTTGAGATAGGGTCTCTCTTGTTCACTGCTGTGCACACTGGCTAGCTGGCCCTTGATCTTCTGGGATTCCCATGCCTCTTGCTATAGGCACACTGAGATTATAGCCACCTGCATTCCCGTGTCTGGCTTTTACATGGGTTTGGGGATCTGAACTCGGGTTGTCAGGCTTGAATGGCAAGCACTTTCAACCAGTGAGCCATCTCCCCAGCCCTGAATGTATGATTTTTTTAAAAAAAGATATTTTGGTTTTGCTTACATGTTCCAAGAAGGTATGAACAGTATCCCTTTTTATGATTTTTACTTTTATTTATTTATTAGAGACAGAGAGAAGGAGAGAGAGTGAGAATGGGCGTGCCAGGGCCTCTAGCCACTGCAAATGAACTCCAGACGCATGCACCACCATGTGCATCTGGCTTACGTGGGACCTGGGGAATAGAACCAGGGTTCTTAAGGCTTCTCAGGCATGCACCTTAACCACTAAGCCATCTATATCTCTGGCCCCAATATTCCTTTTTTAAGGGTGATTTACTAACATTTTTGGTTTGAAGATTCTAAAGATGAGGGGCAAAACTCACTTCTGATACATGGATTGGACCTGAATTAAACACATGCTATAGTTAAAGGGATGCAGTGGAATTGTGTGCATTCTTCTTGAGTGGAGTGAATTCCTGGTTCCCCTTAGCATTCATCTCCCATAATCTTGTAGTATTCCATTGTGATGGGTGCCGATGGTGCTGGTGGGGATACTCCTAAGTCTTTCTCGAGTTGGTCTTTGACACGTGGCAGCTCGTGTAGGAAGTGCTCAAAATCACTCCTAGCTTCTTACAGCCTCTAGGCAGCCTTTGCCTGCAGCCCATCAAGCTCCTTGTTAATCCTTGTGAGGCGCAGATCACTCTATGTGAGAGGCTGGAAGATCACCCAGCGAAACTCCAGTCAGTGTCTTCTGTCCCTCACGAGATCCCATGCGTGGGTTGTGGAAAGCACTGTCCTTCAAAAGGTCAGCAGTGACTTCAGAAGCAGACTTCACTCTTACAGCTCGTGGAGTAGGACTGACGGCGGTCACTGGAATTGCTTGAGTCTCTGGACCAAATCCCATCCCAGCTGTGCCAAGGCTGCAGAGCTTTCTGGAGAGACCAGGCATTCTGCTTTGTACCTTTTGGGCCACGCTGGGCTCTGGAAGGCAGATTATAGCAACCCAGATCCCCAGAGGGTCTAACTGGTTTGTCTCCCTGGTTACCTGCTCACCTGAAGAGTTTGGGGGCTGGAGGAGTGTGGAGGACACTGGCCTTTGATTCCCTGGCTGAGGGGAGGAGGATATTTCCCTTCCAATGAACATTGTCAGTGGCTTAGAGTCATGACCTCCTTCTGGGACAACAGGAAATGTCAGTGGGTCAGATCAGTGTTATTTTATCCGAGTGCCTTTTCTTTATTATTCCTGAACTATAACTCTCTTTATTTTACCCAATCATTTTTTTTTTGTTCTTGACTTTGGCCCTTAAAACCTTCTCTGTGTCATTTGTGGTGGAGGTGTAAGTGTTGAGTATTGGGTACTGTGCAAGTCTGGGAAATAAATAGCCAAATAAATGACTCATAAATTATAACTAAGAGTATCGGGCTGGATAGATGGCTTAGTGGTTAAGGCATTTGCCCACAAAGCCAAAGGACCAAGGTTTGATTCCCCAGAACCCATATAAGCCAGATGCACAAGGAGGCGCAAGCATCTGGAGTTTGTTTGCAGTGGCTGGAGGCCCTGGCACACCCATTCAATCTCTCTCTCTCTCCCTCCCTTCCCTCTTTCTCTATCAACTAGATAAAAAAAGTAAAATAGTAAAAAGAGTATCTATCAAAAATAGGAAGGTAACTTTCAGATAATCTATACCTGCGCATTTAAAGGGAGAAGAGTTGTTTTGTTTATTTTCAGATTGTAAAATAATATGTAGTGATTCCACTTTCAAAGACGCTTTATTTTCCTCACAAATTGTATATGGATGCCTTATTAAACCTAGGGGGGCAGGACTGAAGAAATGGCTCAGTGGTTAAGGTGCTTGCCTGCAAAACCTAAGGACCCCGAAGCCAGATGAACTAGGTGGAGCATGCAATGTGGAGTTCGTCTGCAGTGGCTAGAAGCCCTGGCACGCCCATTCTCTCTTTTTTCTCTCTTTCTCTCATGCAACTAGGAAAGCCACCCCCCTCACCCTGCACTGGAATGAAGGATGTACTAGAAGTGAGGGGGAAGACTCAGTTCACACACTGCAGAATGACTTTCCAAACATCCTCTGCCTAAAAAAAAAAATGGTTGTTACCATTGGTGACTGTGGGAGTTTGAATGTATGTCCCCCTATAGGCCCAGGTGATTTACTAAAGCTTGTAACTTGCGCCGCCCAGACACCTGGCTGGAGAAGGTGTCACTGGGGGGCGGGGTGGATGCTGGGGTGTGTTTGGGGATGGATCTGAATTCTAGCCCAAAGGAATTCAGAGACGCCTGAGCTCTGGGGTCCTGCTTGCTGCTTTGTGGTGTTGCTGGCTGGTTTTTCTCTCTCTGCTCGGATTTATGAATGGGGGCCAGCTTCTTCTGCCATTGATGTAACTTCCCTGTATCTTTAAGCTTGAAATAAACCCTTTCCTCCCCTAGATTGTGCAGGGTTTGGATATTTATCTTAGCAACATGAAGCTGTCTACTACAATGCTTGAGCTTCGTTTCACACATGGAAAAGCCTGTGTGGCAAACACACAAACACACACACACACACACAAACACACACTTCTCAGGAGACTAGAAAAATGTACTTTCCAAATTCTATTTGTTTTCTGAAAACATTGATAGTATAACCTTTTTTTAATGATAAAACATTTAAAAGTAGGGGGGAAAGCATTTGGAAAATTAAAAAGGTTTTGAAATTTATTTCTAGAAATTTCTTACCTGGGGCTTTGTGGGGTCCTCTAATCACTGACTCACATAGGTTGGTTCCTATCATCACACAAAGCCAGAGGAAGAAGTTGACCACCAGGAGCAACACCTAGCTCTCCACTGAGGCAGAATGATGTGTGCAGAGCTCTCCACTGAGGCAGAGATAATGATGTGCAGAGCTCCAAGTCTGGTCTGTCTTGGTCTGTCTTGCTTGCAGATCTGGTCTGTCTTGCTTGCAGATAAGTCCTGGAGATAATGATGTGTGCAGAGCTCCAAGGCTGGTCTGTCTTGCTTGCAGATCAGTCCTGGAGATAATGATGTGTGCAGAGCTCCAAGGCTGGTCTGTCTTGCTTGCAGATCAGTCCTGGAGATAATGAGGAGGCTGGTCTGTCTTGCTTGCAGATCAGTCCAATGTGTGCAGAGCTCCAAGGCTGGTCTGTCTTGCTTGCAGATGTCCCAGCTCCAAATGCAGGTTATTCAGATCAGTCCTGATAATGATGTGTGCAGAGCTCCAAGGCTGGTCTGTTTTGCTTGCAGATCAGTCCTGGAGATAATGATGTGTGCAGAGCTCCAAGGCTGGTCTGTTTTGCTTGCAGATCAGTCCTGGAGATAATGATGTGTGCAGAGCTCCAAGGCTGGTCTGTCTTGCTTGCAGATCAGTCCTGGAAATAAGTTTTTATCTACTCACCTAGGAGGATCAGACAGGCTGAGGGTGATTGGGTTATTCACACATTGCAATTAAGAAGCTTTAACCCAAGACAGTGAGATAGGAAAGGAAATTAAAGTGGGAATTTTTTTATCTACTCAAATGACCAAGAAATATGTTTCTTTACAGTCTGGATCAGACAGGTGAGGTGATTGGCCTTACATGATTGAGAAAAGAACTTAGAAGTCCATAGGAGGGATGTAAGTTTTATCTGTGATTTAATTCCCCACTCCCCTGAGGATAGTTCTAACTCAGATTAAATACCCACTAGTTTAATGATTGGCCTTACATGTAAAAATTGACATAGATGATGGAGGAGGACAAAAAGAATGAAACATCAAAACAGAAGAAGAGGGGTTGGAGAGACTGCTCAGTGGTTAAGGCACTTGCCTGTAAAGCCCAAAGACCTGGGTTTGATTTCCCAGTGCACACGTACAGCCAGATGCACAAAGAGGTGAATGCTTCTGGAGTTTGTTTGCAGGGGCTGGAGGACTGGTGCTCCCATTCTGCCTGTCTCTGTTCTCTCTACTTCTCCCTGCTTGCAAATAAATAAATGAAAATATATTTTAAAAAGCAGAAGTGGGGGGGGTTCAGTGAAATGAGGGTGAGGGCGGGAGACAAAAGATACTAATGAGAGGGGATTATGATCAAGTTACAGCATGTATGAAAATGTCCGTTTTCAATAGGCATGAACTATGCTGCATAAAGTTTTTAACTATGACACAGTACCTAGCACATTATTTTATAAACATGTTTCCAGTTTAAATAAATATTCCTCGAAAACATGACTTTTTATATTTTTTAATATTTTATTTTTTAAATTTATTTATCTGAGAGACAGAGAGGCAGATAGAGAGAGAATAGGTGTGCCAACGCCTCCAGACGCATGTGCCACCTTGTGCATCTGGCTTATGTGGGTCCCTGGGGTATCAAACCTGGGTACTTTGATTTTGCAGGCAAGCGCCTTAACCACTAAGCCATCTCTCCAGCCCCCAAAACACAACTTGTAAATGACTATAGTTTCCCTCTAAATATATGTGTCTTATTAATTTAACCAATTTCTAAATTATTTCCAAGTTTTGTTATTTAAAAAAAAAAAAAACGTATACGAGTATATATAGAGAAAGCTACTTTAAAATACATTTTGGGGTGATTTTTTTTTAGGATAAAACTTGTACTTCGGCCAGCCTGGAAAATTTTATTCCAATCGTATTTTAATTTACTTTTAAAAATTGACATTATGCTGTATAGGTGGGTTGCCACCTCGGTTCTTCACGTAGCAAATTGTAGGTATTATTTCAGGGCATTAAATATTCATTGAAAATATGATGAGTTTTTAGTGGCCACATGATAACTTAGCTTTTGAATATGCCATCATTCCTCCCTTTTTAAAAAGCCCTTTCTGCTATTATTGAATTGTCCGGTTGTTTCTCCCTTTCCTGGTGTTAGCACTGGTGTGGCCGTGCATATTCTCCTGCATATATTTCATTTAATTAGGAAGCAGAATAGAATCAGGAACTCCCACATCCATCACTCGGCCCTCGCAATTACCAGCACATGAGCAAATCTGGTTTTGCCTGTAACCTCCAAGTCTGCACTCCCCAGTGAATCACTGCGAAGCACACAGCCCAGTATGCTTCTCTTTCATAAAGCACAACGGGAAAATGATCTGGCGACAGATAACATTATGGTCTCTTTATGTCGGACATGCCTGACATTTCTAAGTGAGTCATTTATTAGAATAATGTTAGAGAATTCACATGATGTGCAAGACATTACTGAAAAATGTATTTTTCAAGTAAAAGAAATTAAGCTTAATTTCATTTTTAGTAAATTTTAGGTTGTGTTTGATTGAGAGCAAAAAAAAAAAAAATGTCATCACTGGATGCTCTGATGAGACATTTGGGATAAAAGAATTGTTCTTAGATAGACCTACTGAATCTCCAGAAATGGTCAAAAGAGAAAGCGTTGAAAGTCACTAGAAAGCATCTTTACTTTATGCCTTACATAAAATTTTCTACAACTTGGTGATATGCTTTTATTGTGGGAAGCAGAGAGTGAGGGGCTGGCTTGTGTGAGTCTCCAGAAAATGCAGGAATAGACTTTTCAGTCTGCTATGCCACAGACCCACCCACTTTGAGCCCTGTGAGCAAGACCAAAGCCCTCAGCAACTCCTTACGGGATTGAAGCACGTCACAGGGGAGATTTCAGCACAGACACTCCCTTCTCATATAATCCAGCTCAATTACCTCCGTGCAGAATGGTGCCAGCTCTTTGCTCATCTCCACGCAGCTCAGTTTCCTTCAGACCGTCACCTTTTGTTAACCAACAAATAGGTATTGATTCTTGCTGGGCGGGGGATCCACTAATATATTAGGTAATTGATTTTGAACCCTTCTATTCATAATATTGCAACCAAATTAATTTCTCCCCCTCCCCATAAGACCCACATTTCTTCTTTAGTTCTGCTTTACTGGTGGTTTTGTTTGTATTTTCTTCACAGCGCTTGGGATCAAGCATCAATGCCAGTCACACGGTCTACAAGGGGCTCTGCCCAGCTCTGGTCCTGTCCTTGAGGGCAGGCGTGTGCCTCCTCTTGGGCCGCTCCTGGGAACACTGGATTCGGCTTTCTTTTCTTCTGTCTTATTTAGCACTGGTTTGTTTATTTTTGTTTGTTTGTTTGTTTTTTTGTTTGTTTGTTTTTGGTTTTTGAGGTAGGGTCTCACTCTAGACCATACTGACCTGGAATTCAATCTGTAGTCTCAGGGTGGCCTCGAACTCACAGCGATCCTCCTACCTCTGTCTCCTGAGTGCTGGGATGAAAGGCGTGCACTGCCGTGCCTTGCTCAGAAGTTGTTTATTTCTAAAGCTACTCTCTTGGCTTTTCTTTTCTTTCTTTCCTTCCCTCCTTCCCTCCCTCCCTCCCTCCCTCCCTCCCTCCCTCCCTCCCTTCCTTCCTTCCTTCCTTCCTTTCGTCCTTCCTTTCTTTTTTGAGAGAGAGACACAGAGAGAGACAGATAAAAAAATGGGTGTACCAGTGGCCTCTCAGCTGCTGTGAACAAACTCCAGACACGTGTGCCCCCTTGTGGGCATGTGCCACATTGTGCGCTTGCGTCTGGCTAAACGTGGGACCTGGAGAATCAAATGGGCGTACTTGGGCTTGTTAGGCAGGCACCTTAACCGCTAAGCCATCTCTCCAGCCCTCTCTTGGCATTTTACAGCAGCAGTTTCCTCCCCTTGTGGCTCTTCAGGCTGTTATGTAAGATTTGATTGGATCTTACTTACTGACCTCTCTCTACGTTTGTTCCTTGTATTAAAAAAATGCCAAACAAAAACACCACCATCCAGCACATGTCTCCAACTCAAAACTGACGTCCTTCTTTTCTGTGAATAGAATATTAGCCCAACTAAAGTGATATTAACTTGTTATCTCCACTCATACAACAACAACAAAAGAAAACCTAATATTCAGGGCAGGTAACTTGTGATAAGTCCTGCTTTGTTGCCTCAGCCCGCTTTGAAGTAATTGTTTTATTAATTAATTCATTGATTTTTTTTTATTTTAGATAGAGAATAGTTCAGCATTAATTGCAGAAGATGGGGGAGAGTAAGGTTTTATCCAAAGAGAAGAGATGGGACGATGGCAGAAAAACTTTCCTCTAACTTTGAGGAGAGATTGCCCTAGAGCATTCAGGCTATAATTACAGGGGTATTGCATGTCAGTATTTTGCTCTCAATTTCTACTAAGATTTCCAAGAGGGATGAAAAAGGAATACGGGTGAACTCTGAAAAGAAGAGAGCCAGAACCAGCAGAGAACAGCTTTAGCAATAGGCTGGAAAAATAGCAGTTGTAGGAATATTCCTTAATGAGAAAAGGCCCAAAGGCCCTCAAGGGGTGAGTGATCCAGAAATTTCAGATTTGATTCTTGGTACGCTAAGGGGAAGTTCCTTATGTCTAAACTCAGAATCCAGCCAGGATTAAGTCAAGCAGGGTTTAATAAGAAAGATTATGAGAAAGGAGGGCATGACTGCATCAGGTCTTCCTTTCCATCATATTTAATTACATGTTCTTTATAAACAGAGCAGTTAGTATTTATTAATTTTTGCTTCACTATTTTAATAAAGAACTTTACTTTCTATAAAACAGCACTGATATAGGCAAAACATCAAAGTGTTTATTTGTTATTTAATGATGCCTGTGGGACATCATTTCTAAGGACAACAAAACTGCAGCCACCGTGACCCGTGGGACAGCTAATACTGTTTATAATTTAAATGTTTACAGTCCACGTTCTAGCAAAGGCATAAAGAGTCCTTTAAGGATTGACCTTAGACACACAAATTTGCAAGATGATAAATGTCAGGTCAACACAGTCATAGTTTTTTTTTTTTTTTTTTCCAAGGTAGGGTCTCACTGTAGCCCAGGCTGACTTGGAACTCACTCTGTAGTCCCAGGCTGACCACTAACCTCGAACTCACGATGATCCTCCTACCTCTGGGATAAAAGACGGGTGCCACCACACCTGATAGACATATCTTTTGAAGTTGCCTTTGTCCTGATGAAGAACCTTCAGTAAGGACTGTAAAATGTATGATTAGCCTCTGGCAATGTGCACAACCAGTACAAGTATGTAATACTTTTTTAAAAAAATATTTTATTTTATTTTTTTTTATTTATTTGAGAGAGAGAGAGAGAGAATGGGTACACCAGGGCCTCCAGCCACTGCAAATGAACTCCAGATGCATGCACCCCCTTGTGCATCTGGCTTACGTGGGTCCTGGAGAATTGAGCCTCAAACCGGGGTCCTTAGGCTTCACAGGCAAGCGTTTAACCACTAAGCCATCTCTCCAGCCCGTATGTAATACTTTTGAAACATTATCCAATGTGTTTTTTTGTTTCCTCAAAGTATGTGTTGTCCTGTTTTCTCATTTTAGCGATGGAATTTATTGCTCAAGAACTGGCGAATGGAGTTTAGAGTAAATCAACTTTCCCATGCAAGAAAGTTGTTTTCAAAGTTTATAGTGTGGCTTCCGCGTGGTGCAGGGGTAATGAATATGGGATATGTACAGGTCTTCAAGGTTCTGCCCACCGCGGTTAAGAAGAGAGGGGCGGGGCTGGGGAGATGGCTAAGCAGTTAAGGTGTTTGCCTGCAAAGTCTAAGGACCCAGGTTTGATTCCCCAGAAGCCATGTGAGCCAGATGCACAAGGGGGTGCACAGGTCTGGAGTTCATTTGCTGGAGGCTATGGCACACCCATTCTCTCTCTTTCTGTTTCTTTCTCTCTCTCTCAAAATAAATAAATAATATAAAAATAAAAATTTTAAAAAGCAGAGAGGGGTGGGGCTGGAGAGATGGCTCACCAGTTAAAGCACTTTCTTGCAAAGCCTAATGACCTAGGTTTGATGCCCCGGTACCCATATAAGCCAGATGCATAAAGTGGTGCATGCTTCTGGAGCTCATTTACCCATAATCATAATCTCTCTCTCTTGTTTGTATTTCTCTCTGTTTGCATTTAACAAATGATGAGCAGGCACGAACCAAAAGAACAGAGACCACTTAGCCTGCCCACATGAGCAGCTGTGAGCCAGGATGAGACGGGGTTAACGTTAGCAGTGGGCGCTTATACCAGAGGTTGGTAGGTGGTCTGGAGGATGCTGGGACATTGGTCCCATGTCAGCACCCCACATGAGCATCCCTGGAACTTAGGGCATCTACAGAAGACAGCGTGGACAAGTAAACTCTGGATTTAGCATCCTCTGCCCGCCCCCCAGAAAAGTGTATACTTTGAAACACAGGAACTGAATTACCTGAATAATGGTAAGACTGGATCCACCAGCAGATACCAGGACCAGATTACTCACTTCACTTATCAAGAAATCACTTTAGAGACTGTAGAGATGGCTCAGCAGTTAAAGCGCTTGCCTGCAAAGCCTAAGGACCCAGGTTCAATTCCCCAGTGCCCACCTAAGCCAGATACACATGGTGGTGCATGCATACAGGGAGTTCATTTGCAGTGGCTGGAGGTCCTGGTGTGCCCATTCTCTCTCTCTCTCTCTCTCTCTGTGTCTCTCTCTAATAAGTAAAATTTAAAAAAATTAAAAAGAAATAACTTTAGTTTTGCACACCTGAATTTTGTAACTATGAGGAATTCAAGTTTGCAACATAAATGAATTATCCCTTGCCATCACGAGCTTATAACTTCCTTGAGAATTTACTGCCTAAAACCGTATTACGATAAAAGACCGTCAGAAACATGTCTGGACATGCAGTTAGGAACTTGGCCTGATCCTAGCTGATTCCTGTCTGCTCCTCGAACTGGAGACTTTGGTTTCCTCTTTTCCTTTGCTGCTGCTTCCACTTGAAGGACATTCTTCCATCCATCACAAGCTTGGGTGCCATCCCATGCCTGTCCCGGCTCTCTGTCCTCCTTGCTCGGTACCTGGGAGTCTCGGACACATGCAGGGTTGTCATTATCCCTGGGGAACCGTCTCCAGCCCCTTCCTCTTCAGAACTCCAGACGCACATTCTCAGTGGTCTGTGAGATGATTCTGCGTGGATGTCTTACAGACTATCAAAATCAATAGTTCAAGCTCATTTTGGGGTGCCCCCCCCGTAGTAGACAGCTTTGCGCTGCTGGGATAAAGTTCCCAACCAGGCACAGTTATGGGAAGAAGGGAACTTTTTTGAAAATGACAGATCCAGGGGGAAGTTCCATAATGGCAGAAGAAGTTGGTAGTCTCTTATAGGACCAAGCAGAAAGACAGAAAGAGAGAGGGAGGGGGGGAGAGAGGGAGAGAGAGAGAAAGAGGGAGAGAGAGAGAGAGAGAGAGAGAGAAGCCACCTCCAAAAAGCAAGGAAGCCCACTTCAGGAACCCCAGGCAAAGCTCAAACACTCTGTATATCTTTAGACTGGAATTCCAAATCCACCTCCACACCTTAGGGCTGGACCCTAGAATCTATCCAGTGACACCCCCTCCGTCAGGCTGGAGATCTAAATTACACGCTTTAATACAATCCTGAATATACTGGGGGGATCCATACCAATTGCCACACCCCTACTGTCACAAAATTGGCATTCAGCATTGTGGATGTAATGAGCAATGAATGCTCACTGCCAGTGGTCTGTTGTGAGGGCAGGCCGTGAGGGTCTTGACATCAAGGTGAGACCGGTTCACTGTGGTTCTTGGAGCCTCAGGCTGCAGTGGTGGGAGGCGGGGCCTCAGGGGAGGTGTTTGGGTCATGGGTGGGGACAGAGACCTCAGAAATGACTTTTCTGAGTGCTTTTTCAGAATGCTTTTCTTGTGGGAATGTGATGGTGGTTCCTAAATTAGGCTCCAGTTTTCCCTGCCATAGCTGCCTGCTTGCACTTCCTGTGGTGCCATGAATTGACTTTGCACAAGGCCCTTACTAGATGTGCCACTCACCTTGAGGCGATTTCACTTGCTGAACTGGAAGCCAAATGCAGTTCTTTAGAAAGTATTCCGTTTTGGTATTCTGTCACAGTGACCGGAAATGGACTAAGACTCCGGGTGCCTGTTCTTTACCAAATCCCTCGCATCTGGCACATTGTCAGCTACTTAGTGTAAACATGTCTTTTTTTAGTAAAAAAATATTATTTATTTATTAGAGAGAGAGGAGACAGAAAGAAAGAGATGGGTGCACCAGGGCATCCAGCCACTGCAGGTGAACTCCAGACACATGCATCACCTTGTGCATCTGGCTTATGTGGGTCCTGGGGATTTGAACCTGTGTGCTTGGGCTTTCCAGGCAAGAGCCTTAACCACTAAGCCATCTCTCCAGCTCACATATGTCTTTTGAAAGAATGAGAGTATAGAAGAATTGCTTTGGAACTTACGGGAGTGAGAAGCAACCTTGGATTCAGAGGTATAGGAGAGAATTGATGGCATGATACTGCAAAACAAATGACCTCAAAATTTAGTAACTTAATACAGTCACTTTGCTTGTTTTCTGAAGTCTGGAGTTCAGGAAGGATGGAATGGCAAGATCATGGGATGTTGATGGTGGTGCAGTCATCCCAAGGCTTGAGGGGGGCTGGAGAGATGGCTCAGTGGTTAAGGCACGTGCCTGCAAAGCCTAAGGACCTGGGTTTGATTCCCCAGTATCCACGTAAAGCCAGAAGCACAAAGGAGTGCATGCATCTAGAGTTTGTTTGCAGTGGCTGGAGGCCCTGGCAACCCACTCGTTCTCTTTCTCTCCTCCTTGCAAATAAATAAAAACATTTAAAAATTTTTAAGTTAAAAAAACAAAAAACATTTACTGGGTCTCAAGGTGTCTGCCTACTTGACTAGCAGTTATGTGCAAGCTCAGCTGGACTGTCCACCAGATTGGGTCGCTGTGGGTTCCAAGGTTATTTGATGTGGTCATCTGTGATGCCTAGCTTTCCTCAGAGCAAGCATTTCAGGAACATCAGATGGACTCTACGTGACCATTTCTGGCAGCGCCGGAGAGTTTACGTAGCAACCTTACTGCTGCTCTCTACTCGTGAAAACAAATTCCTAAGACCTTCCCACATTTACCAAGGGGGATCTACACACGGCCTTTCAGCTTGGGAGGGTGTGCTTCGAACTTGCCCCCCAGGGGGTTGGATTTTGGTTAAGTTCTGTCAGATACATAGACTTTGAGTAGCTTTTATATTTTAGTGGGTGGAGAGACTGGCCAAGCAGGACTCAGGGTGCATAAACATTTATGGGAGAGAGAACTGGAGCAGAATGTAATTCACAAACAAGGAACAATCCAGTTGGCAAGAAGAATTGGAAAGGACGCTGGGAGACAGTGGTGCCTGGTGTGCTAGGCTAAGCATTTAGGTCCCCTCTCCTCATTGTGGCTGCGGATTGAACCCACGGCTTTTCATGTGCTAGGCAGGTGCTCTCCCACTGAACTGCACCCCCAGCCCAGGGTCTTCCTTGTTAGCAGAAGAACAGCCTGATCAAAATCACTATTTGTAGAGGATTAATCTGGAAAGTGGAGGGTTATCTACTCCCTTTGGAGGCCACAGTGTGGCCAAGAGTTCCAGAGCTGGTGTTGATCTGAACACTGCTTCCGTGTCGAGGGAGGAAGTTGCTGTCCCCACCTTTTGGCATCTGATGGCATAAATGCAGTTAATCTTCATTCAAACACTGAAACCTATAAGGTTCTCATTTTTAAAAAAATTTTTTATTTATTTGAGAGAGACAGAAAGAAGCACATAGAGAGAAAGAGAGAATGGACATGCCAGGGCCTCTAGCCGCTGCAAACAAACTCCAGACACATAAAGCCCTTTGTGCATCTGGCTTACATGGGTCCTGGGGAATTGAACCGGGTTCCTTAGGCTTCACAGGCATGCACCTTAACCGCTAAGCCATTTTCCCAGCCCTAAGGTTCTCATTTAACATTATGAACACAACAGTTGCAAGAAGACATCAAGGGAAGCTATTTTCAAAATCCCTCCTTTGTTTCTCCTCTCTGCCAGATGTTTAGTAAATATCACATGTTGAACGTGTGCATTTGACACCCCTGTAGCTACAACACTATTTTTTTATTTTTTTCTATATGATAACTACTCAAGAAAGCAAAACATCACAATGCCATCAAGAATACTTCCTCCTCTCTCTTATAAAGATCCTGTCTTGGCTTAGCCTGTTGATGATCCATATTTCCATGGGTGTGAGCAGGCAGAGCTACGGAAATCATGCACTGTTTTTATTTATGGCCCGTTCCACGGCTTTGAAATTAAGTTGACACTCGGTGTTAGTAGACATTCATTACCTTTCTCAAGTGCCATTTAGAAAACTGATTGCTTGGGGACCGGCCAGCAAAGAAGGGGGCATTTCACACGCAGTGGTTGACTCTGTTCATACAATGCGACACCTAGAAGTTCTACACAGTCTTTTTGATGGTGTGGAGTACTTCCAGGGCTGAGTCTCCTGAGTTTCTTTGTATCTTTCTATTTTAAAAACAATCTTTATCTTCTTTCTGGTGTAAAGCTTTTGCGTTCTGGAAAGTATTATGCATGTTGACAGCTAGACATAAATAATGAACCATCTACAGCAGCATTCCAGCAAGCTAACACAATTTAAGAGGCTTATTTATGCTGGAATTTAAAACAAAACCACGACAAATGAGAAGAAGGGAAGAAACAACCAAGTCGAAAAAAAAAAAAAAAAAAGAACAAGTCTTTCTTCATAGAGAATATCCCGTGTATGGAGGCCTGTGAGGCCCAGAAATCACTCAGTCCTAGAAGTTGTGAGCTAAGACTTCTCTGAGGTGCTTTTCTTTCCCCCAAGAAGTCATAACAGGAATATATATAGATCTATAATGCCTTTCTGTTGGGGAAATGAAAGTACTTTCAAAACAATCTCATAACACTGTGATGGAAGAAATGATGGCAGGTTTTATATTACCCTATCACACAGGTGATGGAGGCCCTAATAAATGGAGCTGGTGGCAAAGTCACAAATAGAAGCTGGGCCTTCTGATGTACAGCCAGGACTTTGGTAGTTAAATGAAAAATATGTTCCCCCATTTGCTCAGCCTCCCTTCATCTTTCACAAGGAACCTTTCTCATCAAGCTTAACTTTTGCTCCTTCCTACACGGAGCATAGCTCTCCCCTAAGACATAGGACTCCGACCTCTGATTTTACATTTGAATTTTGCATTATAAAATAATATCACGAACAATAAGTGCTGAGATCAAAGTTGTTTTTTTAAAATTATTGGAATAGTCAAACTCATAGATGCAGAAAGTAATATGTTGGTTGCCAGGGGCTAGGAGGAGAGGGAGATGGAGTTGTCATCCCATGTACATAAAGTTTCAGCTGTAGAAGATTAAAAAAAAATCTAGAGACCTCCTGTACAACACTGCTTTTAGTTAGCAGTAATAAACCAGACTGATATTTTTGTTAAGAGAATGGAACTCATGTTACGTGGCTACTTAAATCATAGTTGGCCCATGCCCCCGCTACGGCTTTATGTATATAAACTTACCAACTACATCGTTAGGACTCCAGTGGTTTGTTATGACTTTGGCGGGGGGCGGGGAGAAGAAGGGGGTCATGGTCTTCTCCTAAGATCTGATGGAAGGTCTGGATGACCTTCACTTTTATGTGGCTTCTGAAGCCAGGGCCCCTGCAGTGGTTCCCTTCAGGCCTCAATCAAAAGCCCAGTGTAGTAGGAACAACGTAGGCCTCAGCCACTGCAATCGAACTCCAGAGGCTTGCGCCACCTAGTGGGCACGTGCCACCTTGCGCTTGCCTCGCCTTTGTGCGTCTGGCTAACGTGGGATCTGGAGAGTCAAACATGGGTCCTTAGGCTTCGTAGGCAAGCGCCTTAACCGCTAAGCCATCTCTCCAGTCCCTAATTTTTTTTTTAAAAAATCTACAAAATGAGAATTATACCCTTGGATTGGGTTATTTAGGAGGCTGAATACGTAATGTATGCAAGGCTTTCTCGCTCAGTGTCTGCTGTAGAGGTTGTGTTCAGTACATGATCACCGCCTTCCCCTTATGAGATGTTTAGTGGAGCAATGACTGACACCTTGAACAGGCCCCTGAAGCTGATGTTCACGCCATGTCTACCCGAGGGCTAAAGACACTGTTCCTGGGGGTAGAGGGGGAAGAGATGGGCACAACGAATCTTAGGCTGGAGCCTTGGCAGTCTAAATCATCTTGGTTTGTCCCACCAGCCAAATCTTCTGACATGACTTCTTCATTGTGATGGTCCCCATGGTGTGAATTCACTTTCCCAAGATGGAAAGCAAAGCCCCCACATTTCTCAGTTTCCGTTGCCTCCAGGGTACAGTCATCTGACTTAGTTCTGCTAGTCAGATGCACTTGCAGGGATGGAAGTAGAGAAGGGATTATGAGAGGAAGCAGGTGGGGTGCAGGGCCTCCATTCGGCAAGCACAGATGGTGGAGAGGCAGTGTGGATCTGGGATCACGTGGAGCCCAGTTCCCTCTCGTGCCAGTTCTGGTGGAGGTTCTGAGGCCCTCGTGCCAGCTCACTCTGGAGGTTTGCGTCTTAGCTCTCCCAGAGTGTTCTATTAATTTTAATACAATCATCTCCTCCTTAAACCAGTGAGAAGAAAATCTGTACTTTGGCAATTAGGAACCCTGACTTTCACAATGCTGAAATATCCCATCATTTCGTTCCATCTTCCTTCCTGCCATGGGCTCTCGCATTAATTTTGTGATGTGACTCAGTGTAACAAAAGGTTCTAATACTCTTGTATATGGACGGGAATCACGTACGAATCAGGCTTTCTGTAAATAAGGGCCATGGCCTTTTTGCACCCTAACTTGAGTGATGTCTTGGTTTCCTGGGGAGTTCCTGTAGTTTTAGTCTGAGGACCTTCCCAAATGTTCTACCCACGTCTGAGCACATGTAAATCATCCTTAGAAGGCAGTTTAAGGAAGGCACCTGGTGGGAAGAAATCTCCAGGAATTTGATAAACCAATAGTGATTTGAACTAGAGGCCACCTTACCACGGAAACATTTTTTTTTCATCCAAAACTTTTTTTTTTTCATCCATTTTTTTTTTTTTTCATCAAATTATAACATGTATGCAGGTCTTAGACTGAGATATTTTCAGTAAACATAGATTTTTTTGTTTTGGATTTTCGAGGTAGGGTTTCACTCTAGCCCAGGCTGACCTGGAATTCACTATGTAGTCTCAGGGTGGCCTCAAACTCTCTGCAATCCTCCTACCTCTGCCTCCCAAGTGCTGGGATTAAAGGTGTGCCCAACCATGCCCAGCTAGATTTTTTGAAAAAAATGTTTGAAAGTCACATGGTGGCAAATGGAGTCATAAATGCATCCTGAACTAACTATTGTATGCTGGCATTGTACTGGGGGCTCACACACACGAGATGCTACATAAGTAAGATCTGCTATGATGGACCGCCACACTCCCGTAACTGCAAAGGAAGACACACGCCTCCAGCATGGCACAGTGCCAGGATGCCCTCCGCCAGGCTGGAAGGGAACTTTTCTTCTGCCAGTGGACTGGCTTTTCTTGACGTTTTTTCACCTCCAGGAAGAACAGTTTCTCCTCATATGCAAAATATTGTTTCCTAACAGTTGATGGCATCAGCATGCTGAGGTCAGGAACACATCTGTAATCTCAGCGGCACTCATGGCTTGTGCATTGCATGTGAATATCATATTCCCAACTAGATTTGTCAGCACACCCACCTGTCTTTGTTAGGGTTCCTTGCTGACCAGCTACAGTTGACTTTAGCTATTTCTGTCAGGAGGAAATTTCATTGGCAACTAAGAGGCTTAAAGAAGAGCTAGAGACAACGTGTCAGAAACGTGCTGGGATCTCAGTCGTTTGAGAGGAAGTTCATTGAGTGTGAGTTGACTGTCTTGTTCACACAATGCTGTCAGTGTGTGGCTCTTCTCGAGATCCAAAGTCCAAGAAGAGCCCAGTCCTGTCCAGGGCAGAGCGATGGCCCTCAGGAAGAAATAGGTCATTCTTTGAGAATAAATGGGGATAGTAATATTTGGAATATGAAATTATACCTCCCGCCCCACACACACACACACTTCAAAAAAAAAAAAAAAAAGGCTTATTCCCCAGGGCAAAGATGAGGCTTTGGTGAAATGATTGGATCATTGAACTTTGTCTTTATTGATGGATTAGTCCATCATTGGGTTCAAAAATTTTTTTTATTGAGAGAGACACAGAGAGAAAGAGAGAGAGAGAGAATGGGTGCACCAGCAGCCTCTCAGCCACTGTCAATGAACTCCAGACATGAGCGCCCTCTTGTGGGCAAGTGCAGCATTGCACTCTTGCATCACTTTTTGTGTCTGGCTAAACGTGGGACCTGGAGAATCGAACCCCTAAGCCATCTCTCCAGCCCTGGGTCCAAAATTTTAACGGGCTATGAACAAGTGGTACACTAAGGAAGGTGGTTCTCACTGGGGGAAGTCTGTCACTGTAGGTATGTCTGTTGCTCTCTGTTCATTTACAGGAAGCTTTGCGGTGAGCCACTTTACTCTGCCCCATATAACCTCCATGATATTCTGTTAAATAGTCTATTAAAATTTTAATAGACTATGAGCAAGTGGTGGGAAAAGGAAGGTGGTGCTCACTGGGGGAAGTTGGTCCCTGTGTGAATGTCTATTCCTTTCTATTGGTTTCTCTCTATTGGTTAACTGACAGCTCTGAGATGGGTCACTTTGCTCTGTCACACATGCCTCTGTGATGTTCCGTCTAACTGCAGGTCCACAGCAATGGAGCCAGCCAAGCACGGCCTAAAACCTCCACAGCAGTGAGCCAAAACACATCCTTCTCTCTCTACAATTGTTTTCTCGGGTGTCTGTAACAAGTGTTCCTATAAAAAGAAAGTAGAAGGGGGCTGGAGAGATTACTCAGTGATTAAAGGCATTTGCTTGCAAAGCCTGACAGCCTGGGTTTGATCCCCCAGTACCTCTATAAAACTAGATGCAGAAAGTGGCATATGCATCTGGAGTTAGTTTGCATTGGGAAGAGGCCCTGGTGTGCCCATTCTCATTTTCTCTGTCTCTCTGCTTGCAATTATATAATACACACACACACACACACACATCTCCCTCTCTCTCTCTCTCTCTCTCTCTCTCTCTCTATATATATATATATATATATATATATATATGTATATGTATATGTATATATATTTGAAGCAAGCCCCAACAGACTGGCCTTTTTTATGTGAGGGAGCAAGAGAGAGAATTGGCATGTCAGGGCCTCCAGCCACTGCAATTGAATTCCAGGCACATGCACCACCTTGTGCACATGTGCAACATTGTACACTTGCATCACTTTGTGCATCTGGCTTTCATGGGACCTGGAGAGTCAAACATGGGACCTTAGGCTTTGCAGGCAATGCCTTAACGTCTTAGTCATCTCTCCAGCCCTATATTTAAAAATAAAGAAAGAAAGCAGAAGGGTTTTAGCATGTCCTAGTTCTGAAGATATCTACCGTTATGTCGGTGCTCAAAGCGTGTGGTGCTCATTATAATCATTTTCCTGGGTGTACGTATGTTTCTTAGTAGCAATGACGTCATTACTCATAGGGTTATTCCTGCCTCCGGCAAGGCCATTTGATGAGGGAAAGAAAGTGGTATTTCCCTCAGGTAAGTAGATGTAGTTGGGGTGGTAGCTGTCAATCTGGGCTGCCACCAGACACATCAGGTGACCTTTGTCTTTGATTTATGTATTTTGAGCTAATTTTAGACTTAAGGAAAAGTTCTAAAAAGAAAAAAGAACAGAATTCTCTAATACCCCTAACTCTGCTTCCTCTAATAAGTTAATATAACCATAATTATCAAGAATACACAATTGGGCTAGAGAAATGGCTTAGCGGTTAAGGCACTTGCTTGCAAAGCCACAAGACCCAGGTTTGATTCCCCAGGACCCACGTAATCCAGATGCACAGGGTGGCACATGCGTGTGGAGTTTGTTTGCAGTGGATGGAAGCCCTAGCATACCCATCCTCTCTCTGTCTCTCCCCTTCTCTCTCCCTCTCTCTGCCTCTTTCTCTCCCTCAAATAAAAAAAAAAAAAAAGAATACACAATTAAAATCGGTGAAATAGTGTTAATTAAATTACATATTTATATCAAATGTCACTCATTTCTTCACAAATGTCCTTCTTTATCATTCCGGGATCCCACGTGATATTTTGTTGCTGCTTCTTTGCTTCTGTAACAATTCCTCTTGCCTCTCTTATCTTTCATGGCCTTGATATTTTGGGAGCGTTCTTATCAGTAATTCTGTATGATCCTCTTGACTTGGTATGTAAATATTCCCTAACTAGGGATTGGGGATGTTGACGCCCCTCACTGACAAGGGAGGACCACTTACGGGGGTGAACGGGGTTCTCCACTCTAAAGTTACTTTCATTTTGTATTGATGAGGAAAATACTTTGAGTCTGTATAAATCCTTTTGGTCCTCAAACGTCTGCCTAGTTTTTTAGTGTGTTTTGGGGATCTGGTCAACCCCCAGCATTGCTGTGGCATTTCTCTAATACTTACTCCCTTACTGCTCTTTCTCCAGTCATAAGAAAATGCTGTGTTTGCTCCTGCAGTTATATTTTAGCTCATTATTTATTCATGAGTTTCAATTCACTCATGGGTATTATTTCATCCTCTGATTTTTATTTTTTTTAAGTTTATATTTTGCAGATCTTATATACAACCCAAAGATTATATTGTATGCTTTATTTTTATTTATTTATTCACACGAGAGGCAGATACAGGGAGAGAGAGAGAGAGGGAGGGGGGAGAGAATGGGTGCACCAGGGCCTGCAGCTGCTGTAAATGAACTCCAGATGCACGCGCCACCTTGTGCATCTGGGTTATGTGGGTCCTGGAGAATTGAACCTGGGTTCGTTGGCTTTTCAGGAAAGACCCCTTAACTACTAAGCCATCACTCCACCTCTGGTATTTATTTATTTATTTATTTATTTTTCTTAATTTTTTTTTTTTCAAGGCAGAGTCTCAGTGTAGCTCAGCCTGACCTGGAATTCATGATGTGGTCTCAGGGTACCTTGAACTCAAGGCAATCCTCCTACCTTTGTGTCCTGAGTGCTGGGATTAAAGGTGTGGGCCACCATGCCCAGCCACTGATTTTCATTTGTTAAAAAGATTTATTTATGAGAGAGGGAGAGAGAAAGAGACAGGAGAATGGGCACACGAAGGCCTCTTGCTATTGCAAATGAACTCCAGAGCTCATTTGCTTTATTTGGGCATTGGAGACTAGAACCCAGGCCAGCAGGCTTGCCAAGCAAATGCCTCTGACCACTTTGACCCACATTCCTGGCCCCTATCTGTGCTTTAACGTCCAACATTATCATTGTTTGTAGCTCATATTCTTCTAGCTTTGGCCATTCAGAGCTCCTTTACACTGACTCCTGCCTTCTAACGAGGTCCTATCTCTGAGCATTTCTTGAACTTTAGTACCGGCAGATGTTGAAGGATCATGTAATATTGTGCTTGGCTCTGCTCTAAAACCAAGCACTTCTCACTCAGGGAACATTTTAGATCCTGATGTCGCACCCCACCTCAAGCCCAACAAGTGAGACCTCTAGGCTGCCACTCCGCATCAAGATTTTATTTTTATTTTTTGTTTTTTTTTCGAGATAGGGTCTCACTCTAGCCCAGGCTGACCTGGAATTCACTATGTAGTCTCAGGGTGGCCTCGAACTCACAGCGATCCTCCTTCCTCTGCCTCCCGAGTGCTGGGATTAAAGGCGTGCGCCACCACGCCCAGCCCGCATCAGGATTTTATAAAGTCCTCCGGCTCAGCTCAATGCACAGCTGAAGTTAAGTACCACTGGATCAGGTTCTGTTTTCTGACTTACTTGTGCCTGCGAAGTGATTGGGAATCTTATTAATGTTATGTCTGAGCAGATTTGGGGCAGGCACCAAGATTGGGCGTTTCTAACATGTTTCTGTGTCAGCCATTCAGTAAACCACACGCTCCAGGGGGAAAGGGTTGTAACACATTCTGTCCTTAAGCACAAGATGCCTTGAAAATTGCTCCTAGATTTACAAGGTAGTTGTGGATGGGGAAGGGTCACTGACATTACATTGCTACTCAGCGTCCTTTTCTACTCAGTTGGGGTCAGTGGCAGAAGGACTGTTTTGCCACGCAGTGTAGACAAAGCCAAGGGGATTGGTCTGTGAAAGTGGATGATGGAAGCCTTTGATGCTGAAAGCAACCCTTTACCATGAGTGAAAACAAGTAAATGTGTTTTGCTTGTTTCCTGTTTCCTCAACAGGCAAACAATACCAATAAATTTTTTTTTTTTTTTTTGAAAAATGAAGAGTGATCATAAAAGAACATTTTCATGCTGGAAGCATAACCAAAAAAAAAAAAAAATCCCAGATGTGAATATCCATCTTGGAAAGACATACAAATGGTGGAGGGTCTTCCATGGGAAGTAGGTCACCATTTTGAATTTTGTTTGAACAGAATCCTCTGGGGAACATTCTCGTGTTTTATTTTGTTTTGGTTTGTTTTTCCCTCCATGTGTATTAGCTCAGTTTTTCCAGCTGATTTTTTAGTACATGTATATTCCTGTCCAGCTGCTAAGCTGCCTGTTCTCTTTCCACGAGGTGGTTGATCTCCAGGCCATGAGAGCCAGACAGGCTCGGAGCGCAGTTAGTCATAGAGCCAAGCACATTTGCCTCTACGATCTCTCTTTATGTTCACAGTCCTTGGGCTTTAGTCTAATTGACGTTCATTCACAACGAGTCGTAATTAGAAGGAAATAGTTAGGCACATCTTGGGTTCAGGTCACAGACCAGGTCTCCTGCTCCCCTGGTGATCTTATACAAGTGATCCACATACAACCCCTGGAAGAATGAGGATCTAATAGATCTGATGACAGGTATCTGCTTTGGTCCCTCGAAGGCGTGTTTACACTTGTTGAAAAAGCTCAGTTTCCCGTTCTTTTCAACCTGTAGGTCAGAGATTCCATCAGCTGCAAGTCACAGCTTTACCCACTCTCCCTTGTCCTTTTCCACCGTCATCTAAAACTTCTCCTGGGCTAGGAATGGGGCTCCGTTGATACACTTCTTGCCTAGCAGACACTAAGCCCTGGGTTTGAGCCCCAGAACCATGCACACCAAGTGTGGTGATGCACGCCTGCAATTCTAGCAGTGAGAGAAGTGGAGGCAAGAATATCAGGAGTTCAAGGTCATCCTTGGCTACCTTACAAGTTTGAGGCTAGCTTGAGGCATAGGAGACGCTGTCTCACAGAGAATTCTTCTATTTACCTTCTCGTACTCTAACCTTTCCTTGCCTAGAGCCTCAGACACAAAGAAAGCTGGAGAGGAGATATGGGCTTTCTTACTGGCTAGTCAGAAACGATTTTGGGCTGTGTCATGCTGTATGCTCAGGGTTCAATCTAGGCTGGCCCAGTAGTTGCCTTCCGTCCAAAGCTTACTCTGTCTCTTTAGTCACTAGGGAGGAGGCGAAGTCCATCACAATAATGAATCTCAAGGGACTGGGGAAATGGCTTAGTGGGTAAGGCGTTTACCTGTGAAGCCTAAGAACCCCAGTTCAATTCCCCAGGACCCACATAAAGCCATATGTACAGAGGGGCACATGCATCTAGAGTTCATTTGCAGTGGCTAGAGGCCCTGGTGCACCCATTCTCTCCCTCTCTCTCTCTCTCTCTCTCTCTCTCTCTCTCTCCAATTTGTTCTCTTTCTGCTTGAAAATAAATCACATATTTTTTTAAAAAAATAATGAAACTCACCAAAGGTGGATGACATCATCCTTTTAGTAATCCAAAGATAGTGTGATATTTAAATCTTTTTCAGTGAATTAAGTAGTGTCACAGCTACCTGTTCATTACTGGAACAAACATCTGTCAGAAGCAGCTTACGAAGAGAAAGGTATATTTCAGGTTTACAGATTCCAGGGGAAGCTTTATCTTGATGGAAGAAGCTGACTCAGTTTAGCATACATCCACGGGGGAGAGAGAGAGAGAGAGAGACCAATGCCGGCAAATACAAGCTGACTCGGGACACACCTTGTCGGGCTGAACTCAAGATCTATTTCCCAGTGACACACCTCCTCCAGCAGGGCCCCACCAGCTGAAGACCAAGGAGGAAGCTTAATGGAAAATGGATGGCTTAGCAGTTAAGGAAGTTGACTGCCGAAGCCTAAGGACCCAGGTTCGACTCCCCAGTACTCATGTAAGCCAGATGCACAAGGTGGCACATGTGTCTGGAGTTCGTTTGCAGTGTCTGGAGTCCCTGGCGTACCCATTCCCTCTCTATCTCTCTACTCCCTCTCTCTCTAATAAATAAAAACAATAAAATAAAAAGAAAAATACGTAAGGCTGTGGGGGACATACTCTATGTATACATACATTCAAACCATCACAAGTACTTGGGCACATGTTTACTTGTGATTTTTGCAAAAATGTTCATTCCGCGTTTCTGTTATTCTCATTTTACTTAAGCAAGAACAGGAATTGATTCCAATTGGATCAGCCCTTAAAGCTAATGCTTGAAGAAAAGGCCACGACACGGGAACTGGACAGAGCGTGTGAAGGCTTGTGTTTGCACATCATTCACTGTCACAGTGCGAGTTGACATTGGCACCCAGCCCCACCCACACAGCAGAAACCATACAGGTTCCACAGGCAATGCTTAAAGGCCCCCATCACTTAGGAGAGTGCACAGAAATGTGAGGCAACGTTCACCACAAAACACAAGGGGCACTTACTGGATGTATGGAGGTGCCAGTCCCTGAACCAGAGCCTGTGTGTGCACAGAGAGTGCCCACCATGTCCCTCCTCAACTGTGACCAGCCTGGTTCTTCATGTGAGCCTGCACTCTTGGCTTCCAAGAGTTAGGACTATGTCTTTTATTTTCATTTTTTTCCAGCTTCCACCTACAGTGACAATGGGGGGGGGAGGAAGGACACACTTTCACTCTCATCTCTGACCCCCAAGTTCTCCAACATTGGGAACGTTTATGAGGAATTCTCTTGAAGGGGACACAACCCTTGCCTGGATGTGGAAGAAGGTATTTGTAATTTACCTGGTAAGACAGGGAAATTGAACTGCACAATTTATAAAAATCTAAACTGATTTTGGCCCCTCGATTTGGCTATGCCTGGAACTTGTCCATGGCTCTAATTGGGACAATTTCAGGGAAGTATTCTGACCTTCTGATCAGCTTCTATTTATAGTCATGCTTTCAGCTGGCACAGTTCTGTTCTGGAAACTCTTAGCCTAACTAGTCATAGTTCCCTCCCAGACAGATGTGAAGCTAGCAAGTACACTCTGAGCAAGGAAATGTTACACTGGAGTGTGACATCCACTTAGTAGATCACAACTAGCACAGATATTTGCAATAAAATAAAAATTTTCATGCCAGGCTTGGTGGCACACGCCTTTAATCCCAGCACTTGGGAAGCAGAGGTAGGAGGATCACTGTGAGTTCAAAGTCATCCTGAGACTACATAGTGAATTCCAGGTCAGCCTGGGCTACAGTGAAATCCTACCTTGAAAAGCCAAAAAATAATAATAAAATAAAACAAAATAACATAAAAATTAAAAAATTCAAACTACATTACTTACAAAATGGTGTTATTTGGTAAAAATTTATTTGCATATGTATGTATCATGATTTGCAATGTACAATATATTTGGGTTAATGATTGAAAACTCTAAGAAATACAATCTAGCATGATTTTGATCTGTCAAGGTTAAGAGCATGAGTGTTGTTCATGTTTAAAATATTTTATTTTTATTTATTTGAGAGACAGAGAGAAAGAGGGACAGAGAGAGGGACACAGAAAGAGAGAGAGAGGGAAAGAATGAATGGGTGCACTGGGGCCTCCAGCCACTGCAGATGAACTCCAGTCACATGTGCCACCTTGTGCATCTGGCTTACATGGGTCCTAGAGTATTGAACCTGGGTCCTTTGGCTTTACAAGCAAGCACCTTAACTGCTAAGCCATCTCTCCAGCCCTCATTCATGTTTAAATCCCACTTCTGACAGCTGCTAGCTGTGTGACTTCAGGCAAACTGCTTAAGTTCTCTGTGCCATGGTTTTCATATATTTCTTAACTGTGGCGGGAAATCAGTAATAGTAGCTGCTTCATTGGGTCACGATGGGGATCAACAATAATAGGCTTAAAATCAGGCTTGGCACATAGTGTCTTATAAAAATGTTTGTGGAGGGCTGGAGAAATGGCTTAGTGTTTAAGGCACTTGCCTGCAAAGCCAAAGGACCCAAGTTCGATCCCCCAGGACCCATGTAAGCAAGATGCACAAGGGGCGCATGCATCTGGAGTTCATTTCCACCAGGCCTTGGTGCACCTAAAATATTTTAAAAATGTTTGTTGAAAAAAATGTGTCCCAAATTATTTATATATGTAATTTTTTTGAGGTAGGGTCTCACTCTAGCCCAGGTTGTCCTGGAATTCACTATGTAGTCTCAGGCTGGCCTCAAACTCATGGCGATCTTCCTACCTCTGCCTCCCAAATGCTGAGACTAAAGGCTTGCCTAGCTCCATGTATATTTGTTTACATTGACTCAAGACAACAAAGTTCCTTCCCTGTGGGCATTTATCACCCAGTACCCACATGTGTATATGCCTGACCTGTTCTGTTCCGAGTGGCATTACACTGGCATGCTTAAGGAAGGGTGCCTTGGAAGCCGACTGCAGGCAGACTCCCATCTACAGCTCCACCACTCACTTGCTGTGTGAACTCTGACCAGCTATTTGACTTTGCAGATTCTCAGATTTCTTCATCTTGATGGGGAAATTGACACAATCTGTCCCATATGGTTACAGCCAGGGTTCAGTGAGGCTGTCCACGGGACACCCTTCACACTCAAGCAATAAAAGCTGATGTTCTTGCTGTTCAGCCCATGTCCTCCCAGCTTCCTTCCCACGTACTGAGAGGCAATCTCTCCTCTGCTTTGATGTGAATGGCTTGCTTAAGTCTTCATTTCAGCAGAATCAACCACATAGGGCCTCAGAGAAAGAACCAGTACTCTGAAGAGGAAAGTCACTGTGAGGCCCGGGGCTGGACCCACTGTGCTCACTCTTCAGCCTTGCTCTCACGCTTAGCTCAATTCTAGGAGCTGTCATTTTGCCTCGGCATGTCTTCCCATCCCTGCAGATCATGCTGAAGGTGTCACAGTGTGGAAGTGTGGCATCTGACTGTGGCTAGCAGGGCACATCTTCCGGCTTTCCCCTCCGTCAGTGGGGAGGGCAAAGCTTACTGTCCAACGTTCTGAGATGCCCAGTCGGATGTGTCTCTTGTAAAGACTATGTATAAAAAGGACTCATTAGCCCAGGGGGCTTTCAACTTGAGTCCTTCCATGCCCAAGGACCTCTGGCCAACCTGTTCTAACAGACAGAAATTTAAGATTCGGGAGGACCCCTGAGCTTGAGGATCTGCTACAGCTTTTCCGTAATTACCTCCTCTTCTCCCACGGCACATTGCCTCCCATAACACTCACCAGAGCTTTTAAAAATGAATAATGGAGTCCCATTATGCGACATCAATCTCTAGCCTGACCATAAGCTCCTCACGGGCAGGAGAGCTGCCGTATTCATCTCTGTAGCCCCTGCAAGCATGTGGCACACATCTCCATCAACGTCTGTGCAATGGAGGCTGGCTGAATTTATATCGCAGGTCACAGTGTGGAGCAGAGAATGGGACTGGAGCTGAAGGCATCAAGGAGTCATTGTTTGTGGCTGCTGAACTCAGCACTGGCTTTAAGGAGATTCAAGTTGCCCAAAGGCTGCCTTCTGCAGCCCCAGGGAGGGCCATGAAGTGATTCTACTAGTGTTGAGAAATTTCCTTCCCTTTGTTCCTCCAGGGGAGAACAGAGCACCTAGAAATCCAGGGCTTGAGAAAGTCCATCAGCCATGTGAACTGTTCCTGTAGGTAGCTGAACAGAGGATGGCTAGACACTGCTATGATGCTCAGCTTGGCCCTGATTAAAGACAGAGGCATGCCGGGTGTGGCGGCGCACGACGCCTTTAATCCCGGCACTCGGGAGGCTGATGTAGAAAGATTGCTATGAGTTCGAGGCCAGCCTGAGACTACACAATGAATTCCAAGTCAGTCTGGGCTACAGCGAGACCCTACCTCAAACAACAACAACAATAATAATAAAGACACAGAGACATCATTTATTTTTCCTGCCTTTCAAATGGCGCATGTCTTTGACTTAACTTTTTTTTTTTTTTTTTTTTTTTGCCTATAAGCAGAAAAATATATAGAAAACAATCCTTTGAGACCTCTCCATGCGTCCAAGGCAAGCGCTTTGCTGCCACCATATTTAGATTGCTGTCATCCCACCCGTTGCCAAACTAGACCGGGCTTGAAGTCTCCCTTTGGGAAACTGAGGCGCAAGAAGTTTAACCAGAAATTTTTGGATCCCAGAAGAGAACTTTTCCCTTTGTGCGCTGGCGTGTGTGTGTGTGTGTGTGTGTGTGTGTGTGTGTGTGTGTGTGTGAGAGAGAGAGAGAGAGAGAGAGAGAGACTAGCCGTGTCTACGTTTCCTTTTCCCCACACAATCCACCTTCTTCTGCTTTTTTCCCCACTTTTTGGATACCAAGTCCAGTTCTTCTCCAAGGTCTCATCACCCCCTGAGCCGCCTCCCTGTGGCGTCCCAGGACCCCAGGCCACTCCCCAAGCCCCCAGCGCCAAGTTCGCAGTGTCTGACTGCGGACTCCAAGGCCATGCTGCAACGACGCGGGCCCGTGAACTTGTCCCCTGCGCTCCCTGGGCTCCCTTGGGCGCGCGTGGGCCCCGCCTCCCCTACCTGACGCTCCGGCGGCCTGGGAGGCGGGGAGGAGGGCGCCTTAGCCACCGCCCAGCGGTGCGCCGGACCCGGCCATTGGCTCGGCGGGCTGCCCGTCTCGGCAGCTCCCTCCCGGAGGCAGGTTCAGCCCGGGAAGCCGCAGTCCCTCCCGGCGGCGGCAGCGGCCGAGCTTGGCCGATTGCGCGGCGCCCATGGCAGCGGGCATGGCCCCCCGAGCGCGCGCGCCACGGTCGCCGCCGTTTCCCCGGGTCCCCGCCGCGGCCAACTTGGTGACGTGCTCCGGCGAGCCCGCCGCGGCCGTGGCCATGTAGCGGCCGTGCCAGCAGGTCGGAGCGGAGCAGCCCGCGGCTGTGTCCTGGAGGAGGAGGAGGAGGAGGAGAAGGCACTTGGGACCGCGGGCGAGGATGGAGGAGAAAGTTTCCGAGGCGCTGGCGCCGGTGGCGCGCGGCTGCGGTGGACACGGTGCTTGGACCCTCGCTCCTCCCGCGACCGCCGCGTCCTCGGCAGAGTCGTCGTCCGGCTCCGAAACTCTGTCCGAGGAAGGGGAGCCCGGCAGCTTCTCCCGCGGCTCGCAGCCACCGCCAACGCCGCCACCCAGACAGCAGCAGCTGCCGCCGCCGGGCGGCGCCCTCGGTGCCCGGCTGCCCGCCGCCTGGGCTCCGGCGCGCGTGGTGCTGGAGCGGGGAGTCCCTGCGCTACCGCTGCCGCCCCGCGGGGGAGCCGGGCCGCCCGCGTCCCAGGAGGAGCAGGACGAGGAGGTGGGCGCCGTCTGATCCCATCCCGCTCCCCACCTAGGTCCCGGATCCTATGCGCCCTGTCCCATCCGTCCCCCTCCGGGTCCGGGCGGCTGGGGACCCAGGGTCCCATCCCGTGCGCCCGCGCCCTGTCCCATCCCGTCCCCTTCGGGTCCGGGTGGCGGGGGACCCCGGGTTCCCATCCCGTGCGCCCGCGCACTGTCCCATCCTGTCCCTCTCCGGGTCGGGGTGGCGGGGGACCCCGGGTTTCCATCCTATGCATGCCCCGGGGACAGGGGCGCTCCCAGGCTGAGAGGAAGGAGAGACCTCAGGCGTTCTTCCGTTAGAACCTCCCCTTGGGGGTCCTTGACTTTCTCAGGGTCGTCTCTCCACGTGTGTGTCTACACGTGCAGCCCAAAGATGTGCTTTCAAAATGTCACAGCAGCCAACTCCTTCATGTTGCTTCGCGTCTGCTTGGCTCGCCGTCAGTGGGTGGTTGCGCTGTAGACGTTGGGCTTGTCCCCACAACTCAGATGTGGTTTTCTGAAGTGGGCGTCGCTCGCCACCGAAGCCCCGGGCCCGCGGGGGGTGGAGCGGGAGTCATAGCCTCAGAGTTGCAGAGGGGTCTCGGTGGGTGGTTTTTGGAGGGTCGCTGCACCGTGCGTCCTCAGGAATGGGAAAAATCCTTTGCTCAGTCCGGTGCGCGGGCGGGTGCGCCTGGAGCTTGCTCCTCTGTCCAGATGTGTGCTCTCTCTCTCTCTCTAATCCTGGTAGGAAGCACGTTGGTCCCTCCTTGTTTGTCTGGAAGGATGTGTGTCCAGTACGTTATTTCTTGGCGCACTTCAAGGACCTCCTGACTGCCATGTCCGCGTCCATCCATCCATCTATCTATCTATCTATCTATCTATCTATCTATCTATCTATCTATCTATCTATCAATCATCTATCTATGTAACATCATCTATTATTTATTTATTTATTCATTTATTCATTTATTTATTGCTTTGGGGGACAGGGAAGGAAGCAAAAGGTTCAAGTGTTTAAGGTTGTTTGCTTTGAACATGTCTTGTAGAAGTCATCTTGATCAGACAGGGCCATAAATAAAACATGACCCTAGCCTAGCCTTGTTGTGGAATTAATTCCTCAGTGCCAGAGTGGTGTTTCCCTGTCCGATGGGGTCAGCATTAGCCAATGGTTGCCTTTGTCTTTAGAGGAAGACTGCGGAGTCCAGCGCCCTGGCAGCAGATAGCCATGTCTCCTGCAGGCAAGCGAAGGACCCTATTTGGCACGAGGCAGTGGAGGCAGGTATAGAAGGGATGGTGGCTGGTGACTGGCATGGCCTTGGGAATTGTAGGGTTCCCAGGCAAGGGATCTGGAGACCTACTTTAGAGAACTCTATCTGCTCCTGAGTTGTGAGACATAGCATATTTTTCACACCTCAGAGGCCCGGCTCTTCAGCCAACAGCCAGGGACTTGCAGATCCACTTCATCGCTCCTTGAATTCTCCCGTTTCTGATCTGGAATTTCGGGTGGATCCAGACTTTCAGATTGCATCTACTGGCCCTTGTGCAGCAATTTATTGAGTGCCACACCCACCATGGAGCTGGTGGCCAAACATTGCGGCAGGGTTCCACGATGGCTAATCTCACCTGGAAGACACCAGGTTGTGACAGGAGACATGAACAGCCTCCAGTCACTGGCAAGCTGGGACTATGCTGTACTATAGTGATTTCACGGGGAGAGAAGTCTCGCTGCCATTTGTGTTCTGTTTCGTTAGGAAGGCCAGTGGTCCTGAGGATATGGGAGATGGGCACTGGGGACCATCTCACTTTTGATCCTGATCCTATACATGATCTGTGCCTGGCCTCGGGGAGACAGTGTTTTAAGTTCTCTGCAGTAGAAATAATGATAGCTTGTTTCCCAAACAATGCTGGAGCGCATTTTATGTATCAAAGTGGAATAACCTTGGTGCTGCTGGTGAAAGCTCAGAGCTGGATGTCAGCAGACCCAGTGCTGCAGGTGAATGGTAACACTTAACCTAACTTGTATCCGGGGATTGTCCAGGAATGAAGTCTTGACAAAACCCTGGCATTTCAAAGCCAGACCAAAGCCACACGGTCACACCAGTCCCAGCAGTAGAGCAGGGACCTTCTGGGTGAACAGAATGGGAGTCCCGTGTGTATACGGTGGTGAGAGTGTGCATCCTGGATCCTAACTTTTTGTGGAATTGTGAATTCTTTGAGAAGCTAATGGAAAATCTCTTACCCCTTGTCTTAGAAAGAACACACATTTAAATTGCCATTCCAGACCTATGTACCACCTCGTGTATCTGGCTTACGTGGGTACTGGGGAATCGAACTTGGGTCCTTTGGCTTTGCAGGCAAGTGCCTTAACCGCTAAGCCATCTCTCCAGCCCTATTTTCCATTTTTTTTTTTTTACTTTTTGGAGAGAGACAGACAGAGAGAGGGAGAGGGAGACAGATAGAGATGGGCGCGCCAGCAGTGTCTCAGCTGCTGTGAACGAAATCCAGATGCATGCGCCCCCTTGTGGTCAAGTGCAGCATTGAGCCCTTGCGTCACTTTGCATCTGGCTAAACGTGGGACCTGGAGATTGGAACCAGGTTCTTAGGCTTAGGAGGCAGGCGCCTTAACCGCTAAGCCATCTCTCCAGCCCCTATTTTCCATTTTTTAAAAATGAAAAATTGTAACTCGTTTTACTGATTTTTTTAAAAAGCAGGAAAATTTAAGTTGCTAGTGTATTATTGCTGTGCTGATATTTTGACAACCTTGTTAAAGCTGTTTATGAATATTTCTGGTAATGTCACAGTGTTTGATACATTTCATATTTTACCTGTCAACATTTATATAAACTTGCAAACATACATATAAAGTCAGGTCCGTGGGCTTTTAGTATCTTGAAATCTTGTTTTTAAGTGATCATAGATTTTTGGAAATTTTGACTTGATATTATTTATTATTTTTGTGTGTGTGGTGTGAGGATCGAACCTAGGTCCCTACATGTGCCAGACAAATGACCACCACCCAGCTACCTCCCGAGCCCTTTTTATTCTTCATATCAAACACATAAGAATTAGAGCTGCTTGGTGACTTTGTTTTGGGTTTAAAAACCCACGCTTGCCTTCTGCTTGGTCTCAAAGCCTTTGGATATGGGGTCTATGTGTGGTGAGGGGATAGCAAGCGCCCTGCACTTCGGATGTAGATAGGAGTTCCTCTAACATTTGTGCAGGCTGCCTTTTAAGGTAGTTTGCCTCTTCTCCAAGCATCTCGTGGTGACTCCAATGAGGGACCATCTGGTGCTGCTGTTGGGTGAATTCAGAGCAGGGATTGGTCTCTGGATGCTTAGCACCTGCCTCTCATAAATTATCAAGAGCTTAGGAAATAGATGGTGACTGGATCAGAAAAGTGATGTCTCTGAAAACAGTCGCATGTTTGATGAAGGGTGATTGTGTGCATTCATTTATTTTGTCTGCTGTGAACTATGATGCACACATTTGCACTTCTCTCCCATCAAGGCAAATCTCGTGGCTCACAGCAGAAGTGTTAGGAACAGTTTTTCTTGGTAAATTGGAGCCAAGTCAACTCACGGAAGATACACTGAGAACTCCTTTGAAGTAACCGGTGTGTTAAGTGTTAAGTCTGCTTTGCATCGTGTGTGCTAGAATTTGAAACTTTCAGAGATTCTTAGAATGGCTAGAAAGAGCTTCCGGGTCAGAGGGCATTCCAACAAGAATACACAGCTTTTACTGTGTGTGCTAAGGGACTTTTTTTTTTTTTTTTTAGCAAAAGTTGGGAAATGGTGTTTCTTACTAACAACATACAGAGTTATAGCATGGCTTTGAACTGTTCTCTCAAATGGTGTAGTAGCAGGGTTGCTTTTTAATGTCATTTGGGAACTGTTACATTTGCGGGTTCCCCACAGGATAGTAATGTAATGGATGAGTTTCTGGTTTTATTGGTTAAGCGAATGAATTGCAAAAGGCAACCATGAATTCAGCCAGGGTTTTCATTGACTTAATATTTTATTAATCACAGAAGCTACATAATTTGAAATGACAGGCACATGCATCCTAGAGTATTTATTATTTAGTCGACTTTTGACTCACTACTTCAGTAGCAGCCATGAGACTAAGACATCAGTCAATCCAGCACATGTATGTATTCCAGTCCTGGGCGCAAAGATGAGTTTGATGTCATGGGGCTTCTCGTCTAATGAGGGAGCTCGATGTGGGTATTCATGAACTGGCGTCAAAGGTGGTGACTGGGGAACAGGCTGTGGAGAGAGAAAGTGCTCACACTGTGACTAGAAGAACTAACAACTTGGCTAGGGAAGGGATGTTTGAGCTTACCTTTCCCGGATGAGCAGGAGCTAGATTGGAGGGCAGGAGGATAAGGAAGAGACAGGAGTGAGGCTGGTCACTAGAGGTCCTTGAGCCAGAAAGCACATGGTGGGATTGAGGAGAGGAGACGAGACCACGCACCGGGCTATTGACAGAAGCCACAGCTGGGTCCCCATGGGCCCTTTGGGATGCGTGGACAGGTGGGAAGTCACGGGAGACTTGATGGGATTTGAATCTGGCCAGGCAGCGTGAAGCCCACATCTTGAGGACTTCAGGTACAGCCTGTTTGAATGTTCCAGACTCGAATTCTTGATCAGGAAGCCATCTCTTCAAATGATGAAGTGTGAAGATGTGAAGGGGAGGGACAGGGAGGAGAGAGGTAGTTCCTGGGTGGTAGTTCAGGGTTCTAGGTCAAGGGCTATGAAATATCATATGGGAAAGTTAGAGTAATGCCAGAGACCATCGTGCTGTGCATGTGCTTAGTGCTGTCATTGTCATCTTAACCCGAATGTTTTCTTGACGGCACATCTTGGTCAACAAGAAGAGCCTTTCTTCCTCTTTCCATGGGAAGATGAAGGGACACGGTTACCTGAGATGAGCCTGAAGGGGGCGTTGTTGAGACTGTGCCGCTGTGGTGGTGGCATGCCAATGGGGACATTGTCTGAGACTGTGCCGCTGTGGTGGTGGCATGCCAAGGGGACGTTGTTGAGACTGTGCCCACGGTGGTGGTGGCATGCCAAGACACAATGCCAGAGTCTGGCTGGTCAGGTGGGTGTGCCTAGGGAAGGAAGGGTTAGCTTTTACCTTTACAACTCTGGTCTGAGACATTCGGGTCATGCCAATGATTTAGACCCCACTGAAGGCTTTTCACCTATTCAGACCTAGTGTGCGTAGAATGAGTTCAGTGTTTTAAAATTTAATGAGAGAGAGAGAGAATGGGCACACCAGGGCCTCCAGCCACTGCATACAAACTCCAGACGCATACACTACCTTGTGCTGGGGTCCTGGGGAATCACACCTGGGTCCTTTGGCTTTGCAGGCACCTTAATCACTAAGCCATCTCTCCAGCCCAAGTTCAGTGTTTTTATTTTTTTCTTCAGATTAACCCTATAAGGAAGGTATGGAAATAGTATACAAAGATGAATACTTATAGAACTTATATCACAACAAGAAGGGTGTGTAAATGTGTGGCTTGGCTTTAGAGAGAGCTGAGTGGAAGTTGGAGGTGTGTGCATGCACTAACACACACACACACACACACACCCTTAGAAGAGATGATTTTTTTTTTTGTGGAGAGAGACAGAGAGAGAGAGACAGAGAGAGGGAGACAGATAGAGATGGGTGCGCCAGCAGCCTCTCAGCTGCTTCGAACAAAATCCAGATGTGTGCGCCCCCTTGTGGTCAAGTGAGGCATTGCGCCCTTGCGTCACTTTGCATCTGACTAAACGTGGGACCTGGAGATTGGAACCGCTGGAGATTAGAACCAGTGTTCTTAGGCTTAGCAGGCAGGTGCCTTAACCGCTAAGCCATCTCTCCAACCCAAGATGATTGTTTTTTTAGGTGAAAGACACCCTCTGTCATTGTTGATAGCATTTGTACATTCTGAGGCTTTGCTGGAAAGGGCTTGAATTCTTCACCTTTGTCCATTCAGAGCAAGAAGTCTGTGTTACCCAGCTCTGGAGTCACAGAATGTTCCTGGTTCAGTTAGGCCATATGACTCTGGCTGGGCGATTAATGCCAAAACTGTGTACTTACACACGGGATCCTTGTGCCAAAGAATGAGTTGTTTCATGTAGGGTTGCCAGCCAGATGTGTGGCATCTGGTGAGCATTCCATTGTGACATTTGCCATTACTACTGAGGAAGGACAAACCTGGTATGTGCAACATGCTGGCACCATCGCTGCCAGAGCCAGGAATAAGCAAGGGTCCAAAGTGCGTCTCCTGGTGGATTGCCCTACGAGCACCTTTGGCTGGAACGGCAGGCCCTGCCTTCCTGAGGAGACAGAATCGCTGTTAATTTGACGGACAGGGCTTTTCTAATAGCAGAGTTTTATGGCATGTGATTCATTAGCACTTCTGTTAAGATCCTATCTCTTTCTTCTTACTTGTGAAACATTTTGCAGTCATCACTTATGAAATAATGTCCTAAAAGACTGTGTACAAGAAAATCACCAGGTGGATGGGTGGAGGGGATGCTGTCAGCTGAGGTGGGGCTGGTGTGAGGACCATCGGGATGAGAAGAGAGCAAGAAGACAGCCAGGTGATTCTCTAGAAATCAAGTTCAGTTCATGTCAGCTTGGAGGGGAGGAGGGGAGGAGGGGAGGAGGTGAGGCAAGTTGCCCAGAGGAACCCTTGCCTGTCAACTTCTCAGAGGCGAAGTCAGTAGAAAGCTAATAGAATTTTTTAAATAAATACTTTATTATTTGAGAGAAGGAGGGAGAAAATATGGGTGCACCAGGGCCCCTAGCCACTGCCAACAAACTCCAGATGCATGCACCTTCTTGTGCATCTGGCTTTATGTGGGTACTGGGGAATCGAACTTGGGACCTTTGGTTTTGCAGGCAAGCTCCTTAACCACTAAGCCCTCTCTCCAGCCCCAGCTAATGGCATTTTTAAAGAATGCAAGAGCTCATGTATGCAAATTACCCAACAAAAATTCTGCCTTGTCCCTTTGGAATGGGGTAAACATTTCAGTTTATAATAACAGGCTATAACTCCAGTGCTGGTGGAATGACTGCAGTTTGATTATCTCCCTAGTAACCAAGGTTCTGCTCTTACATTTGTTCAATTTGACTTCTACACAGCTTTGTATCATTTAGTTCAAAGAATCTTGTCTTGTGCATGCCCCGTATTTTGTCTGTGGTTTCCTATCTACTAATGTTATTTTCTGCTCAAGCATAACATAAAACTCAAGGACTAAACAGAACACTACTGCTTTAGTAGCTTTGGGAATTTGTTTATTTTCCTCTTGGAGCTCTCTCACCTGATTCAGAATTTCTGAGAAGGGGGCTGGAGAGATGGATTACTAGTTAAAGTGTTTGCCTGCAAAGCCAAAGAACCCAGGTTCGATTCCCAAGTACCTATGTAAAACCAGATGCTCAATGTACAAGGTGGTACAAGTGTCCAGCTCCCCCCCATTCTCTCTCTCCTTTCTTTTTTTTTTTCTTTTTTATTTGAAAGAGACAGAGAGAGAGAGAAAATGGGTGTACCAGAGACCTCTCAGCCACTGTGAATGAACTCCAGATGCGTGTGCCCCCTTGTGGGCAAGTGCAGCATTGCGCCCCTGCATCACTTTTGCGTCTGGCTAAACATGGGACCTGGAGAATCGAACAGGTGTTCTTAGGCTTGGCAGGCAGGCGCCTTCACCCCTGAGCCATCTCTCCAGCCCTGAACATTTAATTTTGATGTTCCAAACGTTGTGGTGCAGCAGTGTTTTCAGTGGAAATCAGGGTCTCACGGGCGCCCAGTTTCACGTGGGTGGGTGAGTATATATTAACTCCCGTCGGGTGTGGGTCTTTGGGCCTCAGGCTATAGAACTTGGTTAGTAACTTTTCTAATAAGCTGAGAAGTGAAGTGTGTCCTTCCTGCTGGATGATGATGTTATGCCTCCCTGTGCTTGTCTAAAACAAAATCCTAGTATGTCTCAGACGTCTGGTGGCCATGTCTCAGGCCTTTCTTTTTTAATTTTTTAAATTATTTTATTTATTTTTGGAGAGAGGCACAGAGAGAAACAGATAGAGAGGAGAGAGGGAGACAGATAGAGCTGGGCGCGCCAGCAGTCTCTCAGCTGCTGTGAACGAAATCCAGATGCGTGCACCCCCTTGTGGTCAAGTGCGGCATTGCGCCCTTGTGTCACTTTGCATCTGGCTAAACGTGGGACCTGGAGATTGGAACTAGCGTTCTTAGGCTTAGCAGGCAGGCGCCTTAACAGCTAAGCCATCTCTCCAGCCTCAGGCATTTCTTTATACAGAGATAGATGGACCTTCTACCATGCAGAAAGACCCTCGGTGGGGAAAGTTAAATTTCGGTGCCTCAACAGTGGTATGGAAAGTTAAATTGCATTAAAATTAGTGTTTCAAATTTTGGGTTGCTTAGCCTATTATTGAGACTTGTATTGTGAAGAGTCACAAATTTGAAATTGTGTTAAGCAATCTTGGCCAGCTAAACTCCACTGAAGTATTGAAATGGAACACGATTGTGGTGAAATCCATTCTGTGCTAAAGGTAAACATTTAATTTCATAACAAGGTTTTTGTGGGTCAGTTGGTTCCATAGAAACCTATCTCTCTCTCTCTCTCTCTCTCTCTCTCTCTCTCTCTCTCACACACACACACACACACACACACACACACTTCCCAGTGTACTCTTTCACGCACACAGCTTTAGCTGGGAATAGCTTGTACCTCACACAGGCTTCTCAATTTGAGAGCAGCTCTGAGGCTATTCAGTGAGACCCGGATGAGGTTAGCTTTGGAGAGAAGGCTAGCCCCCAGGCTCTGGAGTCTTGACAAAGGGCCACCGAACGGTCCCACTTTGAAGAGGCCATCTCACACATCAAAGGTGCTGAGCACCTACTAGGAGAAGACAAGACCATGCGGCCCTTCTGTCCTTGTGACTCTTATCAAACTCGGAAGTTGAAGCACCTTGCCAAGTCACAGCAAGCTGGTTTAAAAACAAGGTGAGGGAAGATGAGAGTGAGGGGGAAATGAGTCATCTCACAAGAAAAGCCTGACTTCTCTTTGCTCTGTCTTATAGTTCTTTGAATTATTTATCTACTGCTTAAAAAATAGCCTGGGTAAACTTCATTAAAACTCCGCTTTATTTCCTTGGAAATTCTTCATTATTTGTTCAGCAGGTATCGGCCGAGTCACTAATAAGACAGCCCTGTCTTTATTGGCAGGGGAGGGGCTAGTACGCAATTTGCCAGTGAGACCTTGGGGAAGCACTTTGACCCCGGTGACTGGTGATGCTCTGTAGAGGATGAGACACGTCGGGAGTGATAGCACGCAACACTTCCCATTTTCTTCATCAAAACATCCATCTCATTTTCCATTTTTCAAATAAACAACATTCCTACCTAGAAGAACACAGGTCACATGTGTGAATAGTGTGGAGGCAAGAGTGCTGATCAGAGCGGAGCTGGTCTTGAGGGTGACTGTACTGGGGAGCGGAGCTGGCTGGGAGGGGGACTGAGGGTGACTGTACTACTGGGTGACTGTACTGGGAGCGGAGCTGGTCTTGAGGGTGACTGTACTGGGGAGCGGAGCTGGTCTTGAGGGTGACTGTACTGGGGAGCGGAGCTGGTCTTGAGGGTGACTGTACTGGGGAGCGGAGCTGGTCTTGAGGGTGACTGTACTGGGGAGTGGAGCTGGCCGTGAGGGTGACTGTACTGTGTCTTAGGTTGCCTGTTACTCCTTATTCTAATTTTTCGTTTTTCTTTCCCCCTTCCCCCTTCTTATTTCTGGCTTGGTCATCAAAAAATGTGATCCTTTCCCTGCTGCCAAACTTCAAAAAAAAAAAAAAAAAAAAGCAAATCACTTTATCTGAAGGCTGTAGTAAAACCCTTGTTAAACAGAATATTTGGGAGGAAAGCCCTTTTTGGTTACAGAATCTTATGAGTCATTAAAGATTAATTTAAATGCTTTTGTTCTCACCTTTTTACTTGCTCTCCCTCCTGCAATACTAAGGTGCATTTTTCTGCCTTATTATTCTGTGCTGAACAAGCTCATTTTTTTTTTTTTTAATGATTGGACATCTTGTAGTGCTTGGGGCTCTCACCCTAAGGTGTCAATCATCTCTGAGAACCATAAAAGATGTGAACGTGTGCAAGAAGAGGCAGAATAAAATTGCATGTGCCATTCATAAAACTAGACATCTTGATTTATTCCATAAAGATGCCTGTTTGTGTTTATTTGCATGTGTGTACCTATGTACACCATGGTATCTTTCTGTTGCAGACAAATGCCAGATGCATGTGCCACTTTTTGCAACTGGCTTTATGTGGGTGGCTGGAAGATTGCACATGGACCAGCATGCTTTGCAAGCAAGTACCTTTAATCACTGAGCCGTCTCCCCAGCTCCTGATTTTTCTTTTTTTGTTTTCTGAAATTCAAAGTTACATATGGCAAAATCAGTTTGTTTTCTGGGGTGTCAAACTGTTTTATCTTTATTCCTGTGTCATCTTGGGCACCATACTTATTATTAATATTGCTTATATACTTATTAATATTTGTCACAGTTTACGTAGCCTTTTCTCATATTGTTTTGATTTTACACTTCTACTCTGTGTAATGCTTCTTTTTCTTTTCTTTTCTTTTCTTTTCTTTTTTTTTTTTGAGGGAGAGAGAGACAGAGAGAGGCAGAGAAAGAATGGGCAGGCCAGGGCTCCGCAGCTACTGTGAACAAACTCCAGACAATGGGTCCCTTTGTGTGCATGTGTGACATTGCACACTGGCGTTACCTTTGTGTCTGGCAAAATGTGGGACCTGGAGATTCGAACAGGCGTTCTTAAGCTTTGCACGCAGGCACCTTAACTGCTAAGCCATCTCTCCACCCTGCAGTGCTTCTTTTTATATTTTATTTGAGAGAGAGAGAAAAAGAAAGAGGAAGATAGAGAGAATGGGCGTGTCGGGGTCTCTAGACACCACAAACAAACTCCAGACACAACACAACCTTATCACTGCATCCCGGAGCCTGACAGAGCTTTGTGTGGTCCACAATAAATGAAGATTGGGGCTGGGGAGATGGCTCAGTGGTAAGGCGCTTGCCTGTAAAGCCTAGTGACCTGGGTTTGATTCCCCAGTACACATGGAAAGCCAGCTGCACAAGGTGGCACATGCATCCGGAGTTCATTTACAGGGGCTAGAGCTCTGGTGCATCCATTCTCTCGCTCTCCCTCTCTCTCTCTCTGCAAGGAAGGGCTTTTATCCTCGTGGTTCATCACTGTGTGCACCAGGCTCGTTTGCCCGCAAGCACCCAGACAACTCTCCTGCCTCTGCCTCCCTTCCTTGTCTAGGTGCACCCGTATTACAGAGTCCCCTCAATGTCAGGTTTTCTGTGGTTTCTGGGGATCCAAACTCGGCACTCATGATAGTGTGGCAGTTTTCTACCCACCGATGCATCTATCTTCCAAGCTCAAAATTTGTTGTTTTAAAGTGATGGCAAAGACTATATAAAAATTGCTTTAGCTGGGCCTGAGAGATGGCTTAGCAGTTAAGGCTCTTGCCTGCAGAGCCAAAGGACCCAGGTTCAATTCCCTAGTATCCATGTAAAGCCAGATACACAAGGTGGCACATGTGTCTGGAATACATTTGAAGTGCCTAGAGGCCCTGGCATACCCATTCTCTCTATATCTGCCTCTTTCTCTCAAATAAATAAATGAAATATTTTTTTAAATAAAAAGAGAAAGAAAAGTAACCAAGACACCTAAGCATTGGTTACCCACATAAGCCAGATGCGTGAGGTCATGCATGCACACAAGAGGGCGCATGTGTCTGGAGTTCGATTGCAGTGGCGAGAGACCCTGGCATGCCAGTTCTCCCCTCCACCTCTCTCTCTCATAAATAAGATAAATAAATTTAAAAGTACCTAATCTTAACTGTAGCCTTATTCTGTTTTATAAGTAAAAAATCACACACAGGTTCAGGGCTGTAGAGAAGGCTTAGTGCTTAAGGCACTTGCCTGTGAAGCCCAAGGACCCAGGTTCGATTCCCCAGGACCCACATAAGCCGGTTGCACAAGAAGATGCATGCATCTGGAGTTCTTTTGCAGTGACTGGGGGCCCTGGCACGCCCATTTTCTCTCTCTCTCCCTCTCTCAAATAATAAATAAATAAATACATAAATAAAATATTTAAAATTGTTTTAGCCAAATTCTGATAATGACGAATGAGTCCATCTGAGCCGTTCGTGGTGTCCCTGAGAGATCCTCGAAGGGAAGTGAAACATGGATTTTCTTAAATGGTAAATATATGTTTGCCATGTGAGTCATAATGATAGGTGTGAACTTTATCCTGAAAAACCTGTAATCAGTCAGGCACTGCTGCCTGTGGTTAAGCTACCACTCAAGGCTGCTCTTCGAGGCATCTAAGGACGCGCATTTAATTACTGCTGCTTTTGTTAAACTTGGATGAAAATTAGCATAAAATAAAATTGCTACAATTTAGTTCAGCTTAAGTTTCGCCAGTGTTCAAACTTTTTTCTACGCATCTACATAGGCTAACGAATCTTCGGCACTACCCATAGATCTCAGTCAGCCGCAGTGATGGGAATTCTGAGGGCAGCTTTAAGATGAATGTCGTAAAGCAGTGATGGGAATTCTGAGGGCAGCTTTAAGATGAATGTCGTAAAAACAGTTGCTTGTTTAGGATATCCCAGAAATTGATGGCTTGATGTGAGTGGGATTTGTGAATGGTGCATTGTGGTTTATTGTAACTCAGATTTGCAAATGGCTGGTCCATCCACCCTGTCAAGTGCTGGCAATGGTGAGTGGGCTGGGGCTAGGCAACTGGGCTCAGAGGGAGAGAGAGCAGGGAGAGGGAGGGAGAAAGAGAGAGGGAGAGAGAGGGGAGAGGGAGATGCGGAGAGAGACGGAAATAGTTCATAGGCACATAAGGGGCATGATCCCATCAGAGCCTCTTCCTGTGTCCATAAGAGATCTCAGGAATATGCTTTCCATTTTTCTCTATAGACATCATAACATTCAGAAGGAATAGTAATTGGCAGGCTGGTTCTTCCATGCTTATGTTTGTGTGTGTGTGTGTGCCTATGTAATTTAAAATTCCTGGTATAAAATTAGCCAGTGGTTTATTTATGGCTTCATAACTTTCTAATCAAGAATAATAGTGTGGATTTTCTTTAAAGATGTACATTTTTCTAAGTAATTAAGTAGTGTTCTCACCAAATACTTCAAATACTTTTTTTTAGTCATTATCATAAGGAACCTTTTGTTTTGTTTGCTGTGAAGCCTAAGTTTAGGGAGAAAGGTAATCTGGTTTTTGAAGTGTCTGCTTCGGTTGCATTATTAACTCTTGTTTTGTAAAGAAGATATTTTGGTTAATAAAATAAAATAAAAATTTTGGTTAATAGGTACTTGCGGCTTGCTTGATTTAGTGGAATGATTTTTTTTTTTTTTCCAAATTGAAATTTCTCATACCATCTTAGTGTCCTCCCAATGCCCTGTTCCACAAAGTACACTTGGAAACCTTTTTCCAGCCCCCATCAGAGAAGAGTCCTGTGGCTGAGGTGTTGATGGCCCCGAGGCCATGGTAACTTCCGGCCCTGAGCGGGTCTGAAGTGTCTGAGCCACAGGGTGGTTCTGAGCGGCCACAGATTTCCTGTGATTATATATGGCTGCCTCTCCAGCCTGGGACCTGCCAAGCAACCACTTTTACAGGTCGGGAAGGAAAGGAAGCTTCTGAGGGTAATCTCTAATCAAGTTTCCACTTCAACCATTGCTTTTATCTTTTTATTTAAAAAAATATTAATTTTTAAAAAGATTTTATTTTTATTTATGTATTAGAGAGATAGGGAGAGAGAATGGCACGCCAGGGCCTTCAGCCACTGTAAATGAACTCCAGACGCATGCGCCACCGTGTGCATCTGGCTTACGTGGGACCTGGAGAATCGAATGTGGATCCTTTGGCTTCCCAGGCAAACGCCTTCACCGCTAAGCCTTCTCTCCAGCCCCCACTTTAGCCATTTCTAATATTCTTCAAGCATGGGAGAGAAGTCTGGAAAATGCTAAGAAAATAGAGGGTTTACTGTGTTTGGAGCCATGCAAGACATGGGGACTGCTTCCCCAGGGCCTGCAAAGTTCTGAGGCAGTGGTCCCGAGCGGCCTGGCGAATCGAGCGTGTATAATGAGAGGAGAGCCATGGAAGAGGGGAATGTTTTCCACACGTGGACACCCAGCCAGGACAGTGAGGGTACTTGGGCTTTTGAAACCGAACGGGCCTTTTGCTCTGTGGCTCTTCCCTGGCCTGGCCCATCTAACCCTTCACGCGTCCCTGTGGAAGAATAATTGCGAAAGTGCCACACGAGGCCCTGTGTGAGAGGCTGGCCACGTTTGGTTCTTCTTCAAAGAGTCTCTGCTCCTGTGACTTTTATTATAACCGCAGTGTGGACGCTGGGCTTTTGAAATCTGTAGCTATAGCCATGCTGATCATCTCAACTCTGAAGATGATAAGAAAACCACCTTGCTGGCCTATGAAATGACAGGAAGGCCTCCTGAGAAATAGAGATTGTACGTCTGTGGCGTGTGATGTCAAGGAGTTTGGCCCTCATTAAAATGGTGTTTGGGCTTTACGAATCCTTGGCTCTTGATGAATTCAGTGAGAGTCCAATCGTAGATTAAATTGTGACCACTTGGTCACGCTGCCTAGGAACGTTGTGAAAGTTTCTTATTAAAGTTTTCTATCTTGCAGAACAGAGCCCCTTTTCAAGGGACCCCTCAGATTTTTCCACGTATTGGAGAGTAAGTTGCCTTCTGTCGTTTGAACTGGTGGATTTTTCTATCTTTCTTTCTTTTTGTTGTTGTTTTATTTTAGTTCATTTATTTGAGAGAGAGAGAAAGGGAGGTAGATAGAGAATGGATGCTCCTGGGCCTTCAGCCGCTGCAAACGAATTCCAGATGCATGCGCCACCTTGTGCATCTAGCTTGTGTGGGTTCTGGGGAATCAAACTTGGGTCCTTTGGCTTTGCAGGGAAGTGCCTGAACTGGTGGATTTTTTTAAAACTGTTTTAAAATTTTTTTTTATTATTTTTTTGGAGAGAGACACAGAGAGAGAGAGAGAGGGAGAGGAAGACAGAGATGGGCATGCCAGCAGTGTCTCAGCTGCTGGGAACGAAATCCAGATGTGTGCACCACCTTGTGGTCGAGTGCAGCATTGCGCCCTTGCGTCACTTTGCATCTGGCTAAACGTGGGACCTGGAGATTGTAACCTCTGGAGATTGGAACCAGTGTTCTTAGGCTTAGCAGGCAGGCGCCTTAACCCCTAAGCCAATCTCTCCAGCCCGGATTTTTTTTTTTTTTTTTGTACCCAAAAGAATACTTTCCACACCTTCCAATGTAGGAAGACTACTAGAACAGACTTTGGGGAACAAGGACCTACTTCATTGTACACGCCAGAGCCCCTCATGTTGGGAGCACGTGGAGTGTTCCTGCTACATGTTTTGGGGCCCCGTGAGGCAGAATTATCCTTTCTGAACTGTTGAATCTGCAACACGCACTGTGCCTTTTCTTTTCTTGTGTTTGGTATTTCAAGCAGGAAATGGTGTCCATGTCTGGTGATACGTTTGCCTGGCAGATAGAGAAGCAGTTTGATCAGGGAGAGGGTGGTCCAGGTGGGTCCTGGGGTATAAGTGTTGGGCCCTATGAGCATCTTACGGTCACATGGGAGGAGGGTACTGGCCACTGGGTGGACTTGAGGAGGCTGAACTATAGACACACAGGTTTTCCTGCTGTGGGAGTGATAGATGTGTTGTATGTATGTGTTTGGGGGGTTTCAGCACTGTGCACAACAGGCTCCAGGTCCTTCCCTCTTTGTGGCATCCTGGGAACCACTCTGGGGGTCTGTTTCCCACCATGGACTTTAGGATCAGAATGGACTTGATCTCACTAAGAGTGATGTCTTGGTATACCTGGCCTTGGGGCCAACATTTTATACCCGTTGTACTTAACGATCAAAAATACCGGCTCCTCGACATGATGTGCTATAACCCATAAACTTAAAAGCTTCTTTAATTTTCAATTTTTTTTTATTTATTTGAGAGCGGGGGGGGGCATAGATAGAGAGAATGGGCACCCCAGGGCCTCCAGCCACTACAAACGAACTCCAGGTGCATGTGCCACCTAGTGCATCTGGCTTTATGTGGGTTCTGGGGAATTGAACCTGGGTCCTTGGGCTTCATAGCCAAGCCACCTCTCCAGCCCCACTTATAGACTTAATATCTGGGCCTACTGCTCTGTGTAGATTCGTTAAAAATTAAAGTATTGAAATCTGCACGTTTGAGGAGAGGTGCCAAGGCTCAGCATTGCTCCTCGCAAAGGCAATCTGCTGTCTTTGCCTCCTTTGTTTAAGTAGAGGGTTCCCCATTGGCCAAACCCCAAGAATCTAGCAGAGCACATCTCTCCCTGGGAGGTAAGTCCTTTTCCCCTGTCAGAGGACGGTCTACAGAAGAACAGAACCCTTGTCTTTTCCTCCTCTTAAGAGGATATAAGACAGTGCCCCCCCCATCTATACCTGGGGGAAACTGTGTGCGGCCTACGGGAAGTGGCAGTGTGAAAGGAAAGCCGTCCATGAGAGACTGGTGAGGAAAGAATTCCGGTCTTCCTCACCCGCCTGGGTGGGCCATGTCAGGCACAGAGCAAGAGTCTTTTACATTCAGTCCAAGAATCCACGTCAAGGTGAGCAGCTAAAGGTTGGGTTGAAGGGGGCAATGGGACAGGCTTTTTTGTTTGACTTTTTTTTTAAATTTTATTATTATTTTTTATTTATTTTTGGAGAGAGAGACACAGAGAGAGAGGGAGAAAGACAGATGAGATGGCGCACCAGCAGTCTCTCAGCTGCTGTGGTCAGAGTGCCCCCTTGTGGTCAGCCATTGCACCCTTGCCTCACTTTGCATCTGGCTAAACGTGGGACCTGGAGATTGGAACCGCTGGAGATTGGAACCAGTGTTCTTAGGCTTAGCAGGCAGGCGCCTTAACCACTAAGCCATCTCTCCAGCCCCTTGTTTTTTTTTGTACCCAAAAAGAATACTTTCCACACCTTCCAATGTAGGAAGACTACTAGAACAGACTCAGGGGGAACAAGGATTCTTCATTGTCCACGCCAGAGCCCCTCATGTTGGGATTACGTGGAGTGTTCCTGCACCATGTTTTGGGGAGTAAGGCAGAATTATCCTTTCTGAACTGTTGAATCTGACATCTGGCACTATGGCTTTCTTTTCTTGTGTTTGGTATTTCAAGCAGGAAATGGTGTCCATGTCTGGTGATACGTTTGCCTGGCAGATAGAGAAGCAGTTTGATCAGGGAGGATTTCCAGGTGGGTCCTGGGGTATAAGTGTTGGGACCTCCTGAGCATCTTACGGTCACATGGGAGGAGGGTACTGGCCACTGGGTGGACTTGAGGAGGCTGAAATAGACACACAGGTTTTCCTGCTGTGGGAGTGACAGATGTGTTGTATGTATGTGCTTGGGGGTTTCAGCACTGTGCACAACAGGCTCCAGGTCCAGCCTCTTTGTGGCATCCTGGGAACCACTCAGGGGTCTGTTTCCCACCATGGACTTTAGGATGAGAATGGACTTGATCTCAATAAGAGTGATGTCTTGGTATACCTGGGCCTTGGGGCCAACATTTTATATTCTGTACTTAACGATCAAAAATACCGGCTTAACATGATGTGCTATAACCCATAAACTTAAAAGCTTCTTTAATTTTCAATTTTTTTTTATTTATTTGAGAGCGGGGGGGGGCATAGATAGAGAGAATGGGCACCCCAGGGCCTCCAGCCACTACAAACGAACTCCAGGTGCATGTGCCACCTAGTGCATCTGGCTTTATGTGGGTTCTGGGGAATTGAACCTGGGTCCTTGGGCTTCATAGCCAAGCCACCTCTCCAGCCCCACTTATAGACTTAATATCTGGGCCTACTGCTCTGTGTAGATTCGTTAAAAATTAAAGTATTGAAATCTGCACGTTTGAGGAGAGGTGCCAAGGCTCAGCATTGCTCCTCGCAAAGGCAATCTGCTGTCTTTGCCTCCTTTGCTTGCGAGAGGGTTCCCCCATTGGCCAAACCCCAAGAATCTAGCAGAGCACATCTCTCCCTTGGGAGGTAAGTCCTTTTCCCCTGTCAGAGGATGGTCTACAGAAGAACAGAACCCTTGTCTTTTCCTCCTCTTAAGAGGATATAAGACAGTGCCCCCCCCCCATCTATACCTGGGGGAAACTGTGTGCAGCCTACGGGAAGTGGCGGTGTGAAAGGAAAGCCGTCCATGAGAGACTGGTGAGGAAAGAATTCCGGTCTTCCTCACTCGCCTGGGTGGACCATGTCAGGCACAGAGTCTTTTACATTCAGTCCAAGAATCCACGTCAAGGTGAGCAGCTAAAGGTTGGGTTGAAGGGGGCAATGGGACAGGCTTTTTTGTTTGACTTTTTTTAAAATTTTATTATTATTTTTTATTTATTTTTGGAGAGAGAGACAGAGAGAGAGAGGGAGAGGAAGACAGATAGAGATGGGCGCACCAGCAGTCTCTCAGCTGCTGTGAACGAAATCCAGATGCGTGCGCCCCCTTGTGGGCAAGTGCGGCATTGCACCCTTGCGTCACTTTGCATCTGGCTAAACGTGGGACCTGGAGATTGGAACCGCTGGAGATTGGAACCAGTGTTCTTAGGCTTAGCAGGCAGGCGCCTTAGCCACTAAGCCATCTCTCCAGCCCCTTGTTTGACTTTTGAGGTAGGGTCTCTCTTTTCCCAGGCTGACCTGCAATTCACCATGTAGAGTCAGGCTGGCCTCAGATTCACAGCCATCCTCCCACCTCAGCCTCCCGAGTGCTGGGATTAAAGGCGTGCGCCACCACGCCTGGTGAGTAATGCTTCTAAAGTATCCTATGTTCAAGTTACATGTAGAAGTTTCCAGACATCTGGCATTATGGCTGTCACCCAGTAGGCACAGATTCCTAGAACGAGACCAGTTATGCTGGACGGACATCTGGGACAGAGAGATGTCTCTGGGATTTTGATTGCCTTCCCATGATGCTTTTCAGGGACCTCCTGAGAGTGCTGGGGCAGAGGGCAGAGCCCTCGCATAGGTCCCTGTGAATGAGGAAGAGGAAAAAGACTTCTAGTCTGGATTCCATCAAGCTTGAAGGAAATGAAGGTTTTGCCATGTTTCTTTGAGAGAGAGGAAGAGGCAGAGAGGGAGAATGGGCACACCAGCAGCCTCTCAGCCGCTGTGAACAAACTCCAGACGTGTGTGCCCTCTTGTAGGCAAGTGTGGCATTGCACCACTTTTGCGTCTGGCTAAACGTGGGACCTGGAGAATCGAACGGGCATTCTTAGGCTTGGCAGGTAGTCGCCTTAACCACTAAGCCATCTCTCCAGCCCCCTTCTTTATTTCTTAAAAAATATTTTATTTTTATTTATTTCAGAGAGAGAGCGAGGGAAAGAGGCAGATACAGAATGTGTGCGCCAGGGCCTCCAGCCACTACAAACAAACTCCCGATGCATGTGCCGCCTTGCGCATCTGGTTTATGTGGGTTCTGGAGAGTTGAACCTGGGTCCTTTGGCTTTGCAACCAAACACCTTAACCGCTAAGCCATCTCTCCAGCCTGAGGTTTGACCTTCTTAAGCTCCCTCGGTGTTTGGCAGCTCAGGACTGGGTGTGGGCACTGTATACTCTGTCTTCTGAACAGACACACGTTTAAGCATGCTTTCAAGAACAGATTGCGACCACACGTAGAGACGCCCGTGTGTATGGAGTTTGTAGGTAGTACCCCTTCCTTCTTTGTACTCATTAGTTTCCTTGACAGCGTTGCTTGCTGGCAGCCCTTTTCCACAACTAGCTGCTGAATTGCATGCTCAATAATCTGTGTAATAACATGCTATAAAAAACATAGAAAGCTGGGGGGGGATGGTTTTTACTGAAACAGCTGGGTCTTTGAAAATGCCCATTCACGTGTACATAGGAGACACGAGACCTGTCACTAATGATTTGATTGACTGCGTTTCTTTTTCATTGAGAGGTAAGGAAAACATTAAAGTTGAGTGTGAGGCCCTTGGATGTCCTCTCCATGCCTCTGGAGTGAAGGCATCATTCACATGTTTGGGTTTTCTGGGGTCGTTAATTAGAAGTGGTGCTTGGTCACTGTTGCAGTCAGGTTCGCATTGCTGGTAGAAATCACCCAACCAAAGAGCAGCTTACAGACTCTAGGGGAAGCTCCGTGATGGCAGGGGAAACGATGGCATGAGCAGAGGGTGGACATCACCCCCTGGCCAACATCAGGTGGACAATAGCAACAGGAGAGTGTGCCAAACACTGGCAAGGGGGAGCTGGCTATAAAACCCATAAGCCCACCCCCAACAATACTCTGTCTCCTGGAGGCGTTAATCCCCAAGTCTCCATCAGTTGGGGAAACTGGCATTCAGAACACCTAAGGTTATGGGGGATACCTGAATCAAACCAGCACGGTTGCTCACATGTAGCTTTTGAAAATGTTGGTAATGAGTTTTACCGAAGGCCGGCTGTGTGAATGTATGCATGCCCATTCTAGAACTTAGTTCTGCCTTTAATCTTGTGAACGGTGAGGGAAGTAAAGCTCATTGTCTTGGTTAGAGCATTTCCAAACCAGGGCTCGGGACTGGAGGGATGGCTGAATGGTTAAGGCTCTTGTCTGCAAAGCCTAAGGACCCAGGTTCAATTCCCCAGTACCCACGGAAACCAGCTGCACAAGGTAGCCCATGTGTCTTGGGCTCATTTGCAGTGGTTAGAGGCCCTGACACACCCATTGTCTCACCCTCTCTCAATCTCAATATCTAATAAATGAAAATAAAATATTAATAAAGGGCTCTCTCTTGTGGTGGGTCACAAACAGGAGCTCATTTTTCCTTTTGAATATTGCTTACTCAAAAAAACAAAAACAAAAGAACACATTAGGGTCCGAGGAAATAGCTCAGTGGATAAAGCCCTTGCTAAGCATGTGAGAATACCTTAATTAGGATCCATGTAATGATGGACATTCTAAGCATGCTGGGTTTACAGATGTTAGCAGTACAGTGAGATGGGGGCTAGAGACAGGAGGATCACCTGAAAGCCTGCACCCCACTGGCCTGGTGAATGCAGCATTCAACATTGAATCAGGAGACGCTGCCTCAAACAAGGTAGAAGGCAAGAAGGTTGTCCTTGGTCCTCTTGTCCTCCACACTGGAACCGTGATGTGCACGCTCACATTACCACAGGTGGACACACACAACTGAGGCGTGCACATCCTAAAATAACATGCTAAAGCTCCTTGGAACATGACCGCCTAGCCATGGGTTAACTCCCGACTCACAAAATTAAAAGAGAAGTAGCCCCTTTAAGCCTCAAAGCCTTGGGGAAGTCCAACGTGTGCACCCGGTAATCACTTCCTGCCGGCCCTCTTGCATTCTTTCCAACAGCATGTCTGGAGCGAGATTACCTGAGACATAAATGCGGACAGGTTGGCGGCCATTAAGGAAATAAAACTCCAAGATACAGTAACAGAGGAAGGTCTTAGGAATGCCAAGAACACAATGAGCCACATATTTAGCCCATGGTTTTGGCAGTGACGTAGATGCTGGGCAGTTTTTTCGTGTTCTCTGTCCACATTTGTGTCACCTGTGGACTTCAGCTAGGTCAGGCTTTGGCTGGGACACTCATATTGCATAGCTGACCATATTAAAGACCTGCCAGGGGCTCTGAGAGCCAGGCTTGCAGATATTCTGGCCTTGTTCCCTGGCATATGGAGAAAGACGTTGATTGCCCAGTGCTGGTGTCAAGGGCCTTTTGTGAGCAGGAGCTGTGGTACATGCCCGTGGGCATCACTCTTCTCTTGTCCCTGCGAGTCTGTGGGAGGAGGGAGTAGCTCCACTTCATAGGTAAAGAAATGGGCGTTTCGGTGAACTCAAGTGATTGTGACATTTTTAAAAATTTATTTATTTATTTTTATATTATTCTGATTTTACATTCATAGTATTGGTTCCATTGTCCTCCTCCCTGTCTTCCCACTTTCAAAGAGACCCTCATCAATGGGGAATGTGGGTCGTGCATTGTGAGGTTAGTCAAGAGTTCTGTGGGTGTAGGCCCCAGTCTCTGTGCATAATGCCCCAACTCGTGACTCCAACAATCTTTCCGCCCCCTCTTCCGCGAGTTTCCCTGAGCCACTTTGGGGTCATTTTAGTTCTGTTTCAGTGATGAGGTTTTGGGAGCCTCTGTGTCTCTGGATATCTGGCTTAGTTGGAGTTGGATATTCTCTGTGTTTATCTCCTTCAGCCTTTTTCTGGTGTCATGATCTCCATGAACGCTGAACTCTTGCCCTTCCCCTGCGTTGTTCTATGGTTTCAGGCTGGGGCCCTGGTGAGGTGTAGTTAGCTGATCGTGACATTTTTCAGAGAGTGACAGGTAGGTATGGAACGTGGCTGTTTCAGAGACGTTAAGTGGAATATTTGAAAGGCACTTTCCCTTGACCTTCAGCGAAGGATGCTGACCTCTTGGAGTGCGTGGAAGGGTTTTGGCTCCGTGGCTATGTTGATATTATTGCTCATGCGCATTTCTGTAGCTTGTAGAGGATGTCAGATGTGTGTGTGTGGGAATCTGTGTGGCATTGCATACTTACTTACAAGTTCACGTCCTCAGCCCAGACTAGCTTTTGGCGGATGGTGACTGTCTCATTACAGCGCTAAGCACTTCTTTCTGAAGATGGGTGACAAATATACTGGGTTCAAAGGCCTCCTAGCAATGAGATGTGACATGGGATGTTTCCCATGATCATTTTAAAGTTACTCTTCAGTATCCAGACAGCTACTAAAGTGTCATTCTCACCCGGAGTGCGGCACCGTCATTTCCTTTCGCTGCCTGAGAATTGCTAATGCACATTTTATAAAAAGAGGAATCCCGGTTTTCTGACTTAGTTTTGCTGAACGAGTGGATATTTTGGTGTTGTCTGTTTTTATTTATTTATTTATTTATTTATTTATTTATTTATTTAATTGATTTATTTATTTGAGAGAAAGAGGCAGAGAAAAAGAGAGAGAGAGTGGGCATGCCGGACCTTCGGCCACTGCAAACGAACTCCAGATGCATGCGCCCCCTTGTGCATCTGGCTTATGTGGGGCCGAGAGAGACAAACCGGGATCCTTAGGCTTTGCAGGCAAACGCCTTAGCCGCTAAGCCATCTCACCAGCCCATGTCGTCTATTTTGTGGGTGGTTTGCGTCGTTTCCCATGGAAGCGAGGACATTACGTGGAAGCGCCTTTTCTAGGCTTCTCCTCTGGAGGTGCTTTTCCATCTGGGACCTGATGGGGTTCCTGCTGCTGAGCCTTGCAGCCCTAAACACAACAGGGACCTACTGGGTGCTGGATGACACCGATGTCACCCTTGAAGCAGGTGAATGGTGAATGTGAGCCCCAGGGTGCGTGTCTTCTACTTGCTGGGAGCTATCAGGTCTTATCAACCTTTGGTTAGGCATAATTTTTTTTAACTCCTTGAAAACTCATAAAAATTCCTGTTGTGCTATCAGTGCCTGCAGAATCCTGTAGAATTCTGTTGAGCTGCTAGTACCGTGTTCTTCTCTTACACACATTATTCTCAGACACATGGGCACAGACGTGCACTTGTGAATCCATGCCAGAGGTACACGTATCTGCCTAAGTGAGTTTGCCAAGGGGAATGAAATAAACTAATTTTCCTCCCAATGGTTCACGGTGACTAAGATATTGCTATGCATATTCTCAGAAGGCTGCATTCTGGGGAATATGTTAAGTTTCCGTAAACTTTTGTGTGTATTACCAGACACCTCGCCAGCATACCCGTTCATTACCATGGTGCAATGTAAGTAAGCAAATGCTTGTATATCTGCAAAGAAAATACTCACTGGTTCTAATTTATTTTTCACTAAAAACTTTTTTAGCAATGGCACCTTTTGTGCTGTTGGAAACAGAATTTGTCAAGTTTCACTCATGTGGTATGTATCATACCCATAAATGAAAGATCTGAGCCGGGCGTGGTGGCGCATACCTTTAATCCCAGCACTTGGGAGGCAGAGGTAGGAGGATCGCCGTGAGTTCGAGGCCATCCTGAGACTACATAGTGATTTTCAGGTCAGCCTGGGCTAGAGTGAGACCCTACCTCAAAAACAACAAAAACAAAAACTAACAAACAGGGCTGGAGAAATGGCTTAGCGGTTAAGGCGTTTGCCTGCCAAGCCACAGGATCCTGGTTCGATTCTCCAGGACCCACGTAAGCCAGATGCACAAGGGGCACATGCACCTGGAGTTTGTTTGCAGTGGCTAGAGGCCCTGGGGTACCCATTCTCTCTGTGTCTGCCTCTCTTCTATCTCTCTCTCTGCTTACAAATAAATAAAATATATTTTTTTAAAAAACTAACAAACAAACAAAAAGGTCTGCCTGCTGTGTTATAGCAGAATTTAAAAATAGATCTAGGGTGGAAGAGATGGCTCAGTGGTTAAGGAGCTTGCCTATGAAGCCTAAGGACCCAGGTTCAGTTCTCCAGTACCACGTAAGTGTAAGCACTCAAGTTCACACATGCGCACAAGGTGGTGCACGTGTTTGGAGTGTGATTGCAGTGGCTGAAGGCCCTGCTGTGCCAATTCTCTCTCTTTCTCGCACTCTCTCATAAAAACATTACAAGAAAGTAGGTCTAGGGCTGGAGAGATGGTTTAGCAGTTAGGGTGCATGCCTGCAAAGCCAAAGGACCCCGGTTCAATCCTCCAGGACCCACGTAAGCCAGATGCACAAGGTGGTGCATGCATCTGGAATTCGTTTGCAGTGGCTGGAGGTCCTGGTGTGCCCATTCTCTCTCCTCTCTCAAAGAAATAAATACAAAATAAAAACAGGTCTAAAACTGAGTAGAAGATTTAAGATATTTTTTCCTTCTGAATAGCGTATTTAAAAATAATTAATTCAGTATTTATAGTGTAGCATTACCAGAATACTCTATAAGAGAAATCACAGCCCATTCTGCCTCAGTCTATAAGCTGAAACCTGAGGTCGTAGAAGATGGGTGCCCATCCTTCCTAGCACTTTTATAGCGAAATAGTGATACTGTGTGGGGTGTATGTCTTTGTGAGTGTGTGGCAGGGGGCGGGGGGATATGTACCCCTCTGCAATGCTGCTTTGCTTCCACATTAAAACCGTTTGGCGTTATGACTGTAAATTAATATATTAGAACAGCTCAGTACAATGATGAATTCTGAAAAAAGTTATGTAGTCTTTACCTCTCATTATTATGAATGGAGAAGTTATGAGTGTGTGAAATTGGTCTGGGCAGCTCGTGTGTGACACTTGCTGTTGTGGCAGCCAGCCCTAACTGATGGACTTTGTACAGGAAAAAAAAAAATGACAAAGCATGGCCTTTAGTAAAACAAACTGACGTCGGGAGCTTTCGGATGGCTGTGAAGAGCTGAGCGCCGGGGAACGCTCGTTTGCCGGACGGAGTGTTAATTGTCTGTGACGTGTGACTTGACGTTTCTGTAAATTTCCTAAGGAAACACTGGCTGGCACCTGGCTTTGCCCATCTTTTATCCTCGCCCCCTTGTTTGGTTCTCTTCCTTCCATCCTCAGCTTGGGCAAGTCTATTTTTACCTGTCCTCATGTATTTATTTATTTATCTTGGTAGGTGTCACGGAAGGATGACTTACTTTGTTAGAACCGTGGTGATCTCAAAAGTGGAGGATTAAGACTGCAGTTGGCGCTTGATGAGCTGAGCAGGTGCATTCTAAGTAGGAAAGATTCTGTTTTAATGTGGACGTCTCCCCTCATGCAGAGCGAGGGGACGTAGATAGGAAGCGACACCACAGTTAAGTCAGAATTGTTTCTAAATAGATTGTGTTTTCTTTTTTCTTTCTTTTTTTTCCCACCCCCTTCATTCTCTGGGCACAGGCAGCAGTGTCTTGTTAATAAATCAGAGAGAGATCTAAAAGAGGAAGAAGGTGATGCGTGTCTTAATGTTTTGCTCGGAGGGTTCAGAACTGCTTAAGGAAAACGAAATGAGATTTGTAGAGAGCCTCTGGGTAGGGTTCACCTTTGGGGTGAGAATTTGATTCGGGAAAACCTCAACTAACAGGAGATGGTTATGTTAGAATGTCAGGCAGCTTCACTTCGGTGGCATAGGTCTCAACTTGGTGGCTTCGTGGTGAAGTGATGAATTTCCTTCTCGTTCTTGCTCTTGAAGTGTGAGGAGAGGGAGGAATCAGTGGCTGAGTGGAAGGTCCAGGAGCCGGGGCATGCGGACCATGAGGACTGCTCTTGAGCTGAGTGAAGTCCTTTATACCAGGTTTCATTCTATTTTGTGTTTGTTTGCCTGCAAGAGAGAAACAGTAAGTTGACTGTAACAGACAGCTTCATGTTTGCTGAGATGAACTTCCAGACCAGGCACAGTTATGGAGGAAGGGATATTTATTGAAGCTTACAGATCCACGGGAAGTTCCATAATGGCAGAAGAGGCTGGCCTGCTTTCACAGGACCAAACACAGAGAGCAAAGCCACAAGCCAAAAGCCACACAGCACAGCACACCTCAGGAACTCCACCTAGGCACACTTTGCATATCTTTAGATTAAAATTCTAAACCCACCACCACACCTTAGGGCTGCACCCTGAGATCTGCCCAGTGACTGCCTCCAGCCAGGTGGCTGCAGATGCAAACTACAAACTAATAAAACACTGAATATATTGGGGGCATCTATTCAAACAACCACGCTGACTGCAAGGGTGCTAGCCATAGTCCACTTAGTTGGGTGCTTGTTACTGTCACAATTTCCTTTGCATTGCTGGGATAAAACACCTGATCAAAAGCAGCTGATTGGAGAAAAGTATTTTTTTAATGTGAGAGAGAGAGAATGAATCAATATGAATATTGGTGCACCAGGGCCTCCAGCCACTGCAATCAAACTCGAGATGCATGTGCCACCTTGTGGGCATGTGCCACCTTGTGTGTTTGGGTCACCTTATGCATCGGGCTTATGTAGGATCTGGGGAGTCAAACGTGGGTCCTAAGGCTTCACAGGCAAGCGCCTTAACTACTAAGCTATCTCTTCAGCCTAGGGAAAAAAAGGTTTTATTTTGGCTTACAGTGTTGAGGGGAAGCTCCATGAAGGCAGGGGAAGCATGGCATGAGCAGAGACCTGACATCACTTCTTCCACAGCAGGTGGACAACACCAGCAGGAGAGTGAGTGGATATCTGACAAGAGGGAGCTGGCTATAACACCCCTAAACCTTATCCCTACAACACACCTCCTCCAGCAAGCTTTGACCTCACAAACTGCCACCAGCTGAGGACCAAGTATTCAGAATACATGAGTTTATGGGGGACATCAGATTCAAAACACCACAGTTAATGAGAGTTTGTTCTATAATTACTTATTTTCCCATCTTTTATGTTTTAGATATTATAAGGTACTTCATGATAAAAGTTGTTTAAAGAACGGCCACTAGTGTGTCAAAGCACTTCCAGCTCACATATTGTGGTCGTTTGAATAGATGGCCCCCAATATATTCAGTGTTTTATGAGTTTGTTGTTCATATCTGCAGCAACCTGGCTGGAGGCAATGTCACTGGGCGGATCTTAAAGTGTGGTGGTGAGTTTGAGATTTCAATCCAAAGATATGCAAAGTGTGCCTAGCTGGAGTTCCTGAGGTGTGCTGTGCTGTGTGGCTTTTGGCTTGTGGCTTTGCTCTCTGTGTTTGGTCCTGTGAAAGCAGGCCAGCTTCTTCTGCCATTATGGAACTTCCCCTGGAACTGTAAGCTTCAATAAATCCCTTCCTCCATAGCTGTGCCTGGTCTGGAAGTTCACCTCAGCGAACCTGAAGCTGTCTGCTACACATATACTATCTTATTATTCACTCGTTCCTCCATCAGATCACATCAAATACTTGGGGAGCACCGACTGTGTACCCAGTACTGGGGCTACAGTAGCCAACAAAACAAAACCAATGGCCCTCATTTCATTGGGCTTCTGTTGTATCCAGAGAAGACAGATGCTAGGGCAGATGATGGTTTGGAACAGGAGGTCAGCTTTTTCTGTCAACTAGGGATACCATGTCTAGCATAATTTTAAGAAAAAGGCAAATACAAGGCAATACGGATTATTGAGATGTTAGGGGTGGGAGAAGGATGTTGCAGTTTTTTTTTTTACAGCATAGCCAGGGAAGGCCTTGCTGAGAAATGTGACTCATGTAAAGACCAAATAAGATTATGTGTTTTGTCACACTTGTATTCCCCAGGGAGGGGGCGGGTAAGTGCAAGGGCCCCTGAGGGGGAGCATAGCTAGAGAATCCTAGGAATGGTAGTAAGGCCAGTGTGTTCGTGGCCCAGTGAGTGTAGTGGAGAGCAGAGGCAAAGGCCAGGGTAAGGAGAGAGATCTCATTATATCATTTACATCATGTTGCTTTGTGAGGCCTTTTTATAATAAAAATATATTTATTTGCAAGCAGAGAGAGAGAGAGAGAGAGACAGAGAGAGAGAGAGAAGAGAGAGACAGAATGGGCACACCAGGGCCTTCAGCCACTGCAAACGAACTCCAGATGCATGCACCACTTTGTTCATCTGGCTTTGTATGGATATTGGGGAATCAAACCTGGGTTGTCAGGCTTTGCAGGCCAGTGCTTTAACTGCCCAGCCATCTTTTCAGCCCTACTTTACTTCTTATAAAACCCTTTGCTTCCCCACTGTCTGACTCTGTTCACTTTCATAAATTACTTATAGTATTTCATATTATGAACCATTTTTTTTTGAGAGAGACACAAAGAGAGGGAGAGGAAGACAGATAGAGATGGGCACGCCAGCCGACTCTCAGCTGCTGCAAAAGAAATCCAGATGAGTGCGCCCCCTTGTGGTCAAGTGCAGCATTGCGCCCTTGCGTCACTGCATCTGGCTAAACGTGGGACCTGGAGATTGGAACCGCTGGAGATTGGAACCAGTGTTCTTAGGCTTAGGAGGCAGGCGCCTTAACCCCTAAGCCATCTCTCCAGCCCTATGAACCATTTCTTTTTGCCCAGCCCTACCCACATCTCCATGTAAAGACTCTGAAGCAATGCTTCCTCTTGCTTTTTCAGCCTCCTTAGCGGCTGCTGTCTACTGTCTCCTGTTTGTGTCTTTTGGTATTGCTCAATCAATATGTCTTGGAACTCTTTGACATGGTGTCAAACCATCATTGTCCACTCTTGCCCCTGGCTGTCCAGAAGTGGCACAAGAATGACCAGGGATGTATTGACTAATATTAAAACAATTCACTAAAAGCCAGTGTGTAACAGTTTTAATCAGTGGTGAAGATTGCCTTTGAGTACTTAGCATTTGAATAGAAATGTGTTTCTATTTTAAATATTTGAGTCATTTATTCACTTCCCAAAATGTTGGAGTGATGGGATTTTTAGAATGGAGTAGAGGCTTTAATACTCACTTAAAACTCTTCATTGAGGGCTGTAGAGTTGGCTTAGTGGTTAAGGCATTTGCCTGCAGAGCCAAAGGACCCCGGTTCAATTCCCAGGACCCATGTAAGCCAGATGTACAAGGGGGCGCATGTTTCTGGAGTTTGTTTGCAGTGGCTGGATGCCCCGGCATGCCCATTCTCTCCCTCTCTCTCTCTGTCTCTTTCGCAAATAAATAAAATGTTAAAACAAACTCTTCATTGATAAGAAAGGACGACATTAGAGTAGAAGTTCTCAACCCTGTTTGCACATTGTAGTCATTTGAGAATTTTGGTAAAATTTAAAATATGGGCCACAGAGATGGCTTAGTGGTTAAGGCATCTGCCTGTGAAGCCAAAAGACCCATGTTCAACTCTCCAGATCCTATGTAAGCCATATGCACAAAGGTGAGGCAAGCGCAAGGTTGCACATGCCCACTAGGTGGCGCAAGCATCTGGAGTTTGCAGTGGCTGAAGCCCTGGACTGCCAATTCTCTCCCTCTCTCCCTCGCTCACTCTAAAATAATAAAATAAAAAAGAAGAAAAAAAGAGAGAAACATACACCATAAATATGGCCTCACTGCAAAGTATTGCTTGTGGCTTTTTTACTGTCTTATGTTGCCAGCCCTCCAAAGGGACCCTGATTCTCAGCAGGGCTGAGGCCAAGTGCTCAAGGGTGCTGCCAAGGAACCATCAGAGCACAGGAGATCAAACTCCAGCTTCGGCTCTAAAGAGTCCCGTGTGTTCTCCATTATCCGTTATGCACGTGTCATTGTGGCGTCATCACCCGTGATTGGGAATACAGCAGGGAGTTGGGAGTAGTTTTTGTTTAAGTAGCCGAAGTTTGCCCCTGCTCTAATTTTTAAGAGACTGTTGTAGCGCAAGCAGCTTAAAGAGAGTTGTAAGGGGACTTTAATGTAGGTGGTAAAACAAATTTACAAACGCTTTAGAGTGCATATTGAAATTTAAACTGTTTGCATATCAATTACAATTCTTTAAGAGTCTACCTGACAAATTCCATCAGTGTGTGTGATCAGTTTGTCTAGTTAAGCTTGAACTATCTGGAGCTTTTTGAGAAAAGATTAATCTAGGTACCGCAGTTTATCACATAACTCAGTTTATCGTTGTAAACACTCTCAGAATTTAAGAAAAAGTTGTTCCCAGGGAGTGTGGGGTTAGCTCAGTCGGTAGAATGCTTGCCTGGCATGTACAGAGCTCTGATTCAATCCCCTGCACCTCATAAGCCAGGTGTGATGCCTGCCCATAGTTCTAGCAATTGAGAGGTGGAGACATGAAATCAAGGATCCAAACATGAGGGGAAACATGTGACATTTGACCTTATGGGTGTGGCCTTTTGGTCTTTCTATGATGGTCTCATGGTGTATTCGTATCCTATTCCATTTGTGTGTCCATCTCCGAGGTCTCCAAAGACTTCTTGGTACCCTAGTAGATCTTGTTGCTGAGAATGTTAGCTTTAAAAAATTTTAAATATAGTTTCACAGAGTTGAAGCCCTTTGCTATACTGGTTCCTAGGGCTGATGTTAGATGGCTTATTTTCCAAATGGTTTGTAATTCTTTTTTTTTTTTTTTTTTTTTTTTTTTTTTTTTTTTTTTTTTTTTTCGGTTTTTCAAGGTAGGGTCTCACTCTAGCCCAGGCTGACCTGGAAGTCACTATATAGTCTCAGGGTGGCCTCGAACTCATGGCGATCCTCCTACCTTTGCCTCCTGAATGCTGGGATTAAAGGCGTGCACCACCACGCCCGGCTTGTAATTCTTTTGAACGGACATATAACATCTACTTGTTTGGGGCATCTTAAAGCTCGCAGTGGGATGGCGTCAGCCCCTGATGACTGAATTTTGACACTGGCTCCCTTCTGGGTGGTGCTTTGATGCCAGGTGGTTTCCATGGAGACATACACCTGAGAATCGCCCTGCGAGTCCCATATTCGCAGGGGGATCCTGGCACAGTCGCCTCTGATGAGGCCTCGGGGGAGCCCCTGAGCCTGCTGTCAGGGCTGGGAGAAGCCCCCTTGTTCTTTCTTAGGGACCTTGTTTCTAGGGCACAGACCCTAGAGCTGTTTCTTCTTTCTTCGTGTCGCTTTCATTTATGCTCGAAACCTAACTCTGCACCTTAGCTATAGTGCTTGAACCCTCAAATCCTGTGTTTTATAGTTTGAGGGTGCTTTTTCTTTCCCCTAATGTTTAAAAATTATTTATTTGGAGGGAAGGAGAGAGGGAGGGAGAATGGATGGTCCAAGCCTTCTAGCCCTTGTAAATAAGTTCCAGATGCCCGTGTCACTCCATGTATCTGGCTTTACATGGACACTGGGGAATCGAAAGAGGGTTGTCAGGCTTTGCAAGCAAGTGCCTTACCACTGAGCCATCTCCCCAGCCCCAGTTTTTGGTTTTTTGTTTTGTTTTGTTTTGTTTTTTTGAGATAGGGTCTCACTCTAGCTCAGGCTGACCTCATTCTTCAGTCTCTGTAGTCTCAGGGTGGCCAGTTTTTGTTTTTGAACTCAAAAAATTTTTTTCCTCCTACCTCTGCCTCAGAGAGAGTGCTGGGATTAAAGACACAGAGAGAGAATGGGCACCACCACGCCTGGCTCCAGTTTTTGTTTTTTTAAGAATCAAATTTAAAAAAAAAAATCAAAATTTTAAAAAACAGAATCAAATTTAGTCCTAACCTCATTTTTAAGTTTTAAAAATTCTGATTGTTTTTTATTCCCTCATTAGAAAACCTTGCCCACATCTTTGTGTGCTGCCTGTTGTAACATCTGGGGGAAGAAGTGCCCCCCCATACGCACTGGAAGCCACTCTTGTCTGTAAGGGACAATGGGGTTTCTTCTTGCCGTTTCTCTTAACTCTAAGCGCCTTGGCAGTGTCCCCCCAAAAGACCCAAGGGGTGCAGTCAGCACTTGACCTCTTTCTTCACTAGTGCTCCCACCCCCACGAGTGTTTCAGAAGCAACCAGACATGCTGGTTCTGTTCCAGAGGTGACCAGACATACTGGTTCTGTTCTAGAGGCTGGCAGACTTGCTGGAAGTCCCAGCCTGTCTCCACAATGCAATTCCCCGCCCCCCTCCCCCATCCAAATACAGGTTGAGTTTCCTTAATCTGAAAAATCCAACTTCCAAGTGCTCTGAGATCTGAATGTTGAAGTGCTGACATGACACTCAGAAGCTTCTGATTTTTTATAATGTTTATTTATTTGAGAAAGAGGCAGATAGAGTAAGAGAGCGTGGGTGTGCCAGGGCCTCCAGTCCTTGCACAGGAACTCCACACCCATGTGCCACCTTGTGCTTTACATGAGCAATGGGGAATCAAACCTGGGTCCTTTGGCTTTACAGGCAGGCACCTTAACCACTAAGCCATCTCTCCAGTCCAAAAGCTTCTGATTTTCAGCCATTTCAGCTATTGGATTTTTGGATTGGTCAAGTCTACACAAATATTCCTAAACATAAAACACAACATCTCTGAAGTCTGAAACACTTTCGGTACCTAGAGCTGCTGATAAGGAATATTCAACCTGTATTGACTCCGGACAGCCGTGGGCTTATATCACAAGTGGCCCGAGGTCTATAGCTTCTTGTGTTTGTACATCAGGTGCTCCGGTCTGATAGGGTTTGGTTAAACGGTGGACAGAAACACCACCAATGTTCCTGGCTTAGTAGCCTCTTGCTCCCTGTCCTTCACAGGCCCGCAGGGGAGCCAGACTCCCGAGCAACTGCCATTTGCAGCCTTGCTGATAACAGGTCCGTTCCCGGGAGGTTTCCATGTGCTGCTAAGCAGGCTGGCCTGAAAACGACATGTCTGCTTGTGGCTCTTTATAACTTCTGATTGTGCTGTGTGCCAGGGAAAGAGGAGAGCCAGAAATACCTGGTCATCACACTTCCACAGTTAAGATTTGGAATTAGCATTACGTTCGATTAGCTACACTTATAATAAATTGCACAACAAAGACAAAAAAAAAAATCAGTTTTCTCAAATATGTGAATTTAAGTAAAACAACGAATTTGGAAGTTTGGGGCCAAAGAAGGTAAAAGACACGAATGAAAACTGCATATGTAGCAACTGTAATTTGCACATCTGAGAATGGTGAAGGTGGGTATTGAAGTGGAAGCCGACCTTGCTTTTCACCAGCCATGTAAGAAAGAAGCTTCTGAGCAGAAACTGACCTATGAGGTGTAACTTCTTACCTGAGACTGGGAAGCTGTGTGAACTCCCTGGGGTGTACACAAAGTCTAGTTGTGTCCTTGTGAAAGAAGAGACTGGCTTTCTTTAAAAAAAAAATATTTGAGAGAGAGAGGAGCAGATTACAGAAAATCGGCACAGCCCAGCCCCTCATCACTGCAAATGAACTCCAGGTGCATGCATCTGGCTTTACGTGGGCACGGGGGAATCAAACCAGGGTCCTTTGGCTTTTCAAGCAAGCGCCTTAACCATCAAGCCATCTCTCCAGCCCAAGAGACTGGCTTTCGTGCGGTCCTAAGGGCATTCATGTCCACACCCCACCCAAGGTTAAAAAGCACTGAGTAAGATAAATGGAGACCTTTTAATTGGCAGAAGGACCTTAGAACTCTGACCCTGAGCCAAGCAAGAATTCCTCCCTGGGTGATTGTAGCAATGGCAGCCCAGTCACCCACACTTGCAGGAGACACAGTGATGAATTTGATCAGCGCAGTTATTACGCACTCCGCACTGTAGGCGGATGGGATTCCGGGAACGCTAATTCAATATAAATGAGTCTGCAGACAGCAGAGAGGGTGAGAGTGGTGGAGTGGTGGTGGTGGTGGGTAGGATGGTAAGATGATACTCACTCAACATTTCTCCAGTACCATTCATTGTCTTGCAAACAGCATGACCTTGTTCTTTTGCTTTATCTGAGTAGTCCTGTCTTGTGTATCTTTACACCATATCTCCTACATCCGTTTAGCCACCAATCATCACGTTAAGCAAAACCAATCAGACTTAGAGAAGCTGTGTGCATCCTGTCAGATGTGAAAAGAAGAACACGATCCCATGAAAATAAAATGGGGTCTCCTAGGGAAGAAGAGCACGTGGCCCAGGGAAGGGAGGATACATTGGGGGTAATAGCATGTGTGAATACGATCCAAATATTTTGCACAAATGAACTCCTGAGGCATGAAGCACTTAGGGCATCTGTTTTACATGTGCACTGGGTAACTGAACCTGGGTTATCAGACTTTGCAGGCGAGCACATTTAACTGCTGAGGTATCTCCCCAGCCTGAATTTCTTCATTTGGGAAGCATCTCTTTTGTCTAGTACTTCAACCATTTCATTCAGTTTTTTTTTTTTTTTTTTGAGAGAGAGAGAGAGGCAGAGAAAGAGAGATGGGCATGGGCATCCAGCCACTGCAAACAAGCCCCAGATGCATGTGCCCTCTTGTGCAGCTCAGCTCCTGTGGGCCCGGGGGCTTCACAGGCAAACACCTTAACCGCTGAGCCATTTCCCCAACTGAGAGAGAGACAGAATGGGCTTGCCAGCGGCCTCTCAGCTGCTGTGAATGAACTCCAGATGCATGCGCCCCCTTGTGGGCAAGTGCAGCATTGCACCCTTGCATCACTTTTTTGCGTCTGGCTAAACATGGGACCTGGAGAATCCAGCGGGCATTCTTAGGCTTGGCAGGCAGGCACCTTAACTGCTAAGCCATCTCTCCAGCCCTCATTCATGTTTTTGATATGAAATTTGGTGAGCTGCTTATACATTTTGAATATTAACCACTTACCAGATATATGGTATGGTTTGCTCATGATGTATTTTAAATACTATTTTTTAAAATATTGGGGTTTTTTTTTTTTTTTTGAGACAAAGAGGTGGAGAGAGAGAGAGAGAGAGAGAGAGAGAGAGAGAGAATGGGTGCACCAGGGCCTCCATCTACTGCAAATGAACTCCAGACACATGGGCCACCTTGTGCATCTGGATTATGTGGATCCTGGGGAATTGAACCTGGGTCCTTTGGCTTTGCAGGCAAGTGACTTAACCACTAAGCTGTCTCTCCAGCCATCATTATGTATATTTTTTTTTTATTTTTTTGTTTTTTGAGGTAGGGTCTCACTCTAGCCCAGGCTGACCTGGAATTCACTATGTAGTCTCAGGGTGGCCTCAAACTCATGGCGATCCTCCTACCTCTGCCTCCCAAGTGCTGAGATTAAAGGTGTGTGCTACCACACCCAGCCATCATTTTAAAAATGGATTTGCAGGCTGGAGAGATGGCTTAGTGTTTAAGGCGCATGCCTGTGAAACCTAAGGATCCCAGTTCAATTCTCCAGGTCCTATGTAAGCCAGATACACATGGTGACTCATGCATCTGGAGTTCGTTTGCAGTGCCTAGAGGCCCTGATATGCCCATTTTCTCCCTCCCTCTCTTTCTCTAATAATAAATAATAAAAAAAAAAATAAATATATAAAAAATGGATTTGCTTGCTTACCCACTGAAATTGTCCAGAAGTAGTGGTTAAGCCCAGTGGCAAAGAACATCTGTAGTGCCAACCAAAAAGAACCTTCCACCAAAAGAAAGTAGGCGTTCTAAGAGACCAGGCTGACTCCTGGACTCAGGTACAATATTGGAAGCATGAATCAGAAGCGCCTTGTCATGTGAGAAACCAAGGATGCTACTGAAGACTGTTGTCAAGTTCTAGAAGGATTCAAGACTCACTCATTGATGCTGATGTACCGCTGTGAGGATAAATAAAGATGATCACATTGAATTGGAGTACATCAAGCGTAATTAAATGGATTACCGCATAAAGATATAAAAAATGAATTTTAGCCACCTTTGAAAGCTGCCAGGAAATGAACTTGTTACTTTGAAAGTAATAAATAGGGGGAAAAAATCATTTCTCCTGCCTTTTCTGTTGGAATTGCCCCTCATTATGATGATTTAATTAATTACAAGTTACTCCTTATAGGAGTAGTATTTTAGCAAACAGATGAATTAATCGATTTAGAATATCATCATTTAATGAAATAATGAGCCATCAGTTGTTACTAACACCCTATGGAGACAGCCAGGCCTTACATCCCGATTGATAGAAGTGGACGATGCTAGCTAGAGTGGATGATTACAGATAAAACATAAAATAAAAAGAACCTGACTTTGTTCAAGTCTCTGGATCTGGCTGCCAGTGTGGCCACAGGGGTTGCTATCAACAAAATCTGAACCATGACAAACTCTATAAATGACAAGTAAATTGTAAGCAATGAGAACCTGAAAAAAGGAACCTCAAAGTTAAAAAAAAAAAAAAGGATATATATGTCTCAATCAATTGCAGTGTATGGACATTACTTTTGTCTTGGCTCAAACTGACCAAACACTTTTTGAAATAATTGGGAAGACTGGTAATGAGGTAATTGGTGTGAAGAAATTGTGTTAATTTATTTTTTTTTTGAGGCAAGCCCATCAGATTAGTCCCCCCCACCACCCTTTTTTTGTTTTTTGAGGTAGGGTCTCATTCTGGCCCAGGCTGTCCTGGAATTCACTATGTAGTCTCAGGGTGGCCTCTAACTCATGGTGATCCTCCTACCTCTGCCTCCCAAGTGCTGGGATTAAAGGTGTGTGCCACCATGCCCGGCTTCTCCCCCTTTTGTGTGTGTGTGTTAGAGAGAGAGAGAGAGAGAATGGGTGCACCAGAGCTTCCAGCCACTGCAGTAGAAATCCAGACGTGTGCTCCACCTTGTGCACAAATGCGGCATTGAGCACTTATGTCACCTTTTGCATCTGGCTTATATGGAACCTGGAGAGTTGACCACGGATCCTTAGCCTTTGCAGGCAAATGTCTTAACCCCTAAGCCATCTCTCCAGCCCTACGGACAATTTATATGTGATAACAATATTGCAGTTATGATTTAAAAGATTTATCTTTTAGTGATATTTATGTATAGAAATCTGTTGGGCTGGAGAGATGACTTAGGGGTTAAGGCACTTCCCTGTGAAGCCTGAGGACCCAGGTTCTATTCTCCAGCTTCCACATAAGCCAGATGCACAAGGTGGCACATGTGTTTGCAGTGGCTAGAGGCCCTAGCGCATACATTAGCCTTCTCTCTCTCTCCTTCTCTCTAATAAATAAAAATAAATAACACTAAAAAAGTAAAGAAATCTGTTGATGCAATTAAATAATATCTGGGGAGGTAGGGACGTGAGCAGGTACAGAGGGAGCAAGAATGAATGACTACGTGTTTAAAGCTGGATCACTACATGTGCACTTTGCCTGGATGTGACATTTGTCATGTCTTTAAAAAATGACTCCTATTCCTCCCCCTATCGAGGATTACTAATTACATAATTATGATGTTACTGTCCATAATAATTCGTGCTGAGAATTCTCCATTCTGGGAACGTGAACAGATCTAGCAGCTGAGCACTTTGTGGGTTCTGAGTTGGATTACAGTGTTTCTTACGACACCTGCTGTGGCCCCTCCAGGAGTCTAGGGTGGATGGTCTTGGCAGTACCTTGGAGTGCTGCTTGCTGAGCTTTTTTTGTTGTCACTGGGGCAACAGTGACAGGCCCTTAGTCAAAGTTGCCATAGAGCATTATATGTAAACTGTCATGCAAACGTGAATGCCAGAGCAATGTGCTATTTGAGCTCTCTTTCAATGGACTGAATGGTTGTTTAAGAATATGCATGGCTTACATATGTTCAAATCTATATGCCAGAACAGAAATAGTTTTTGATTGAGTCAGTTATGTAACACTGTAGAATTTAATATAAAAAGTTCTTACAGGGCTGGAGAGATGGCTTCATGGTTAAGGCGCTTGCCTGCGAAGCCTAAGGACCCATGTTGAACTCTCCAGATCCCACATTAGCCGGACGCACAAAGGTGAGGCAAGCACAAGGTCACACATGTCACTAGGTGGCACAAGTGTCTGGAGTTTGATTGCTGTGGCTGAGGCCCTGGTGTGCCAATTCTCTCTCTCTCTCTTGCTCTCTAAAGTAAATAAAAATAAAAGTTCTTACAGAATAGACGCTGGTTGGTTTTTGTTCCCCCAGACTGTTTTCTTAGAAGGGATTTCTTGGGCTTCAGAAGTGCTGGCTGCAGGAAGCCAGTTTGGAATGTCCCTTATTGAGCCATTGTCTGTTGATGCTACTGCTATGTCCTGTCATCTCTGACAGGGTATGCCTTGATGCCCACATAGATCTTCTATCCAAAAATATTTTCATCTTATCTTTATTTGAGAGTGACAGAGAAAGAGGCAGAGAGATAGAGCGGGAGAATGGGTGCACCAGGGCCTCCAGTCACTGCAAAAGAACTCCAGATGCATGCGCCCCTTTGTGCATCTGGCTTACGTGGGACCTGGAGAACAGAGCCTCGAACCGGGATCCTTAGGCTTCACAGGCAAGTGCTTAACCACTAAGCCATCTCTCCAGCCCCCCTGTCTAAAAATATTTTCAATCTAACAGTCTTGTGTGAAGATCAAAACAGCAAGAGGAACTAAAAGGCTAATCTAAAATAAACCAAACGCAATGGATGGTAAAGTGTGGACAGAGGGGGTCTCCCTTAATTCAGTTACTGGGGTACAGTGTACGACATACCTGGGGTTCTGACACCTTCAGACCACATCATTGGCTTGACTTCTAAATTTCTTTTTTTGGCCCCAGCTGCTTTTTCTGTGCTGTTTTTCCTTTTGACATGTATTTATTTTGCTACTCAAAATAAATTTGTTTTAACCCACGGGAATTACATTATTAAAAGAAAAATCTATCTCCAGAAAGTTAAGCTGTATTCCTTCTGGTTAAGCCCTGGTTGCTGATGATTCTGATTCTAAGGGAATTTCTTGGAAGGAAAGAAGAATATGGCTCAACTGCCGTCACCTTTTTGACCCACACAGTTCCAGAAGGAAAAAATGAGTGTTGGCAGGGAGTTGTACTTACTGTTGACTCCATGAGGCACTGTGTCCTCCTGTGTGTGGGAGTCGGCCACTTCAGTATGTGTTTGCTGATGAGTTCATTTAATAAAAGTCTCTGGGGGCCGGGAAGATGGCTCCGCACTTTTCCTGCAAAGCTTAACAACCTGGGTTCGATTCCCCAGTACCCATGTAAAGCCGGATGAACAAAGTGGCACATGCATCTAGAGTGTTTGCAGTGGCTACGGGCCCTGGTGTGCCCATTCTCTCTTCTCTTTGTCTCTCTCTGCTTACAAATAAATAAAAAGTAGTTTGTAAAAAGTTCTTTATTTAGAATCTATAGGATTTTAGCCATTGAGGGACAGTTCATTTTGACTAAACTTTCCCTCTTCATATTTAAGAGGACAACTTGGATTCTAGTATGTGGTTATAGGAACGGGAATTAACAGCTTGTCCCATGTTGAATTTGGGGGTAATAGCAAAGAGCTCTATGGAATAGAGATAACAGTTTGCACCTCCATTTCCTTTGAGGTTGTGTTGGGGGAGTGTCTAGTACGTTACTGGCTTTTGGGTCCATTTATTTTCAGACAGAGGAAAGAATAAAAAATATTCATTATAATCTTTTTGTGGGGCTGAAGAGATCGCTCCGTGAATAAAGTACTTGTCACTCAAGTGGGGGAAAAACAAACTGAAGTTTGGGTCGACACCAGTGTCGAAAAGGGTGGTAGTCTGCCAGTAATCCCTGTGCTTAAGAGGCTGAGATGGGTGACACCTAGTGTGAGCTGAAGGGCTAGGCAAGCCAGACTTGGCCTTGGTAAGTATGGTGGAGAGTGACTGAGAAAGATACAGAACCAACCTCAGTCCTCAACACCCCCCCACACACATGCATGTGCCTCCGCACGCCACGAGCCCACACACATGTGAATGCACACACACACACACACAGAAAATATCATTGTGACAGTCAATCTATATTCTAGGTAATCTTTCTTTATGTTTCCATTGTCTTATTCTAGTTATCTTTTATTGTTTTTTAATTTGTGGGTTTTCAAAGTAGGGTCTTGCTGTAGCCCAGGCTGATCTGGAATTCACTAAATAGTCTTAGGCTGGCTTTGAACTCACAGTGATCCTCCTACCTCAACTTCCTGAATGCTGGGTTTAAAGGTGTGTGCCACCATGCCTGGCTAGTTTATAAATAAATAAATATATATACATATATACTTTATATATGCACACACAGAGTGAAATGTCTTGAAATAACTCATATGCTCAGCTCTCCTTTTATCATTATTTTATCTGACTTTATGTAGGTGCTAGGGAATTGAACAGGGGCTGTCAGGCTTTGCAAGCAAGTGCTTTTAAGTACCAAGTCATCTCCTCAGCCCCTCTCCTTTTGTTCTTAAAACTAAAATTGTATTAGATCAATATTTATGTGCTTTAGAATAAACTCACTTGAGTTGCTTAGATTCTTTTGCAACATTTACAAGTGTACTTTGAATTTTCACTTTTCAACGTTTAAAGCTTCCATTTTGCCCTTCAAACTCCAGTCCATTCCATCTTCTCCTTTCTTCCTCCTTTAGTAACTTATTATCCCAGATTCAAATGGTTTCCCCTGTTTGATCTTAAAGCATTTCTGGGGGAGCCTTTTCTTTATTTATGTAAGTCTTACGTAGTTGTATCTCTTGTCCCATATTGCTAAAATTATTTTACTGTAACAGATTAAAATGTGCTACAACTAAGATTGATAGCATTAGGAAACTGGGCATTTGATGACAGTTGGAACAATGTATTTTCTCTTTCTCTCTCTCATCTCACTTTCCGCTGCCCACGTGTTTCACTGTCACTCTCTCTACACCATGCATTGACTTAGTGTTATGAACCTCCTTCTTGCCATTCAATCAGAATGTGAATGAGAGAACTTTTTTGATTATTAATCATCATTAAAGGAACTAAAAAATGTTTTGTTTGCAAGAATGGATGCCACTGGTTAAAGACAGGCATCAGAAATTGCATTGTGACAGCAGCATTATTTAAATGCCTGTTATGGGGCTTAATGCCTTGCTTCTCGGGGAAGCCACGAGTTTCTCTAAGTGCTAAAAATTCTCTTCAATTTCTGTTTTTTTTTTTAAAAGTGACATTCTGTCACTACTTAACTTGTCATTTTAGCTTTTATAGGAATAACAAAAACATGGTGCCAAAGTATAAACCTGATGTATTTTTCCCCCTGGAAACTAGTATTAGTATGGTAGGAAAAGTTGGAGGACTTGTTCTGTATTTCATAAGGACATTAATAATATCTTAGTGTCTCAACACCAAACGTTATAAAGTCATGGAAGCCCTTATTTTCCATCTGACTGTAGTTCCTGCTCTGCTTATTCTTCAGCTCTAGTGGATGGTGTCACATATGTCACAAGCACTTTCTGAAACCATTCATCACAACTGTAAGAATAGGCCCCATAGGTCATGATACCAGAGCCTCAGGCAGCTGCTCCAGTGAATGAAGCCAAGGTCAGGCTCCAGTCTGACGTCATATTTCTTTGTAATGCCCAGGCTTGAAGACTCTAACCTGTAAATGCTTAGTGTCATCCATGTGATTGAGAATGCAAGAGACCTTTAAAGTCACCGTAGCAGACAGCTTCAGGTTTGCTGAGATGAACTTCCAGACCAGGCACAGTTATGGAGGAAGGGATTTATTTATTGAAGCTTACAGATCCAGGGAAAGTTCCATAATGGCAGAAGAAGTTGGCCTGCTCTTCACAGGACCAAACACAGGAGCAAAGCCACAGCCAAAAGCCACACAGCACAGCACCCCTCAGGAACTCCAGCTAGACACACTTTGCATATGTTTAGGTTGAAATGTCCAACCCACCAGCACACCTTGAGTTCCACCCAGTGACACTGCCTCCAGCCAGGTGGATGCAGAAATAAACAAGAAACTAATAAAACACTGAATATATTGGGGGCCATCTATTCAAAGGACAGCAGTCACCTTTAATAACCTGTGCTGTTTAGCTGTTTGTCCAAGTCATTCCTGGTGATTTCTAACCTGGAGGTTTGTGCTCTGCTTCCAAATGGAGTATAGGATGTGTGGTTTACCCAGCATGCTTAGCTGCCTTACTGCTACTAAGATTTGGGGTTGAGAATGTCAGTGCTTCCCCCACAAAATCTAATGACCCTGACATACTGAATCCTTGGCTAAGTCAACTGCGTTTGCATAACTGGTGTCCCCACACGCTTTTGAAACAAACTCAGCACCATTTTCAGTTTGGCTTTAGGGCCAGTTGGGACATCATTTAAATATTTTGACGTGCCCTAACAGATCCTGAGATGTTTAAAGCAAGGCTAAGTCAGAGACCTCTGAGTCCCCTCTCCTTCCACTCCCCGATGGCTGCCCTGTGTCCTTGAACACAACATCTAAACAAATCTTCCTCGTAACTTCAGAATATCTAAGAAGTTCGTTTTACCAAGTGATGTTGAACGTTGAATAAAATGGGAGCAAAAGCCAGTGTTTACTGTAGACTGAATGTGGAAACTTACATACGAGCTTTATATAACTAAGAAAATTTACATAGACCCATTTTATTTCCAACAAAAAGAATGAGAGATTAAAATGTGCTAAGTTGTTTAGTCTAACTGCGGCCCAAGTGGTTTGCAGCTCGATTGAAGACTTCTTGTGTGTATAACCAAAGTTCCTGTGGTATGGGAAGGATGTGAGGGCAGCCCAGGCAGGAAAGGGCGGGGCATACACTGGCACCTGGTGGGCTCTTGCATCATTTTGCTGTTTGCTGGCCATAATGGCTTCTTTTTAAAAATATTTAATAGAGAGCGGGAGGGAGAGAGGAAGAGGCAGATTATACATATATATGTAGAGAGAGAGAGAATGGGCATGCCAGAGCCTCTAGCCATTGCAAACCAACTCCAGATGGATGTGCCATCTTGTGCATCTGGCTTTTGTGGGTACAGGGAATCAAACCTGGGTCCTTAGTCTTCACAGGCAAGCGCCTTAACTGCTGAGCCATCTCTCCAGCACCATGATTGTTTTGTGAAGGCTAACTGCTTTGTTTCCTGCCTCTGCCTGTTCTGTCTTCAACATGTAGAGTGAACCCTGCTTTTTTAGCTGAACTTTCTAAACAGGGACAAGGTGGGAATTAGATGTAAGTCTAACAACCTCCACTTTAATTACATCCAATAAGTCATTATTGATATTCCACCATTTGAGGGAAATTGCTAACTTCATTTGCATGGTTAAAGTAGTGTATGTGTTGCTTTTAGTATTTCTATGCTATTCCAGGCCTTGTGCCTTGTGGTAATGTGGACATAATATGAAAAAAGAAATAAAACACCTTAATTTTGGAACTTTTTTTTTTTTCTATAGATACCAGTCATTTTAGGGAAGCTTTACTTAGTTATTTTGACTGGAGTTCTCTGTGCTATGATTAGCATAAGAAGATCTGGGAAAGTTTAACTTGGCATGGCAGAGAGACAGCTGAACAGAAAAATATTTGGTGAAAGAAAGAAGTATGCAGGATGCTCAAGACTGGAGCCCAGTAGAAGCAGGAAATAAAACAAGGACGCCCGTGTTCTGTCGTTTCCATAGTTTATATTTTGGTTTTACACACAGGAAATGCCTTGGGTGTATATTCCACGGTCACCAAAAGGCAGTGAGGACCCGGTAATTCAGCTTACATTTTCTCTTTGTTAAATTAAACTGTTCTGTCTGGTCCATGGCATCTCTATTGAGTCTTTTTCCCATGTCTCCAAAGAAAATGGCCTTATTAATTTTAATATTTCATTGCAGGCTAACAATCTCAGAAGAATAGATTGGAGGCTGATTGAACTGAATCCTGAGATGTTTCTAAATGAAAGCGTTGTCAAACATTCTATTTCCCTCTGTGTTTCAATATTTGAATTGTCATCCAGGAGAATGGCTTTACTATGCTTGATTTACCAGTGTGGCTAAAATGAAGTTGGTTTTTTCTTCTTCTTCTTTTATATTATTTTCAGGGTGGTCATACTTGCAGAATTAATTCTTGAAGCAAAAATCTTACAGCAAAACCTGCTATTTTGTGATTACAACCATCCAATACAAATTGGGAATATTAAAATTAGAAAGGTTAAATTCAAAGGCAAGCTTGAAGTTGCATTTTTTTCCCCCAACTTAAAATTGTTCATCTTCGCTGAGTGGTTTGGACATTAGGATGTAATAGATGTGTGCGTGGATATTAAAGCATAGCTAACAAGCACGTGGTGTTCTCCACATATCTGCCTTCTTCCCTCCCAATGCTTCTGTGATGCAGTTTCCTGGATGCCACGGTGAAAGGCTGAACTTGTCTGTGTAACTGTCTTGCCTCTTACAGACAGTGCTTATTTATAAAGGCACATGTGAAATGCGGATCAAATTTGGTTTGTTGGGTTCTGTTGCTGGGGTATATAAATAGATTGAGCAGCCCCGTGCGTGTGGTGTGCCTGGGCGTGTGTGGGGCTGAGCTCTGGGCTCTGGGCTCCAAGGGGATCCAAGGCCATCTGTGATGTATTTGGATCCATCGCCTGTCACATCTTGCTTATTTTCCTTGCAAGCTCTCTTCTTCTTTTCATCCTTTGCAGTCCCCTTCCTTGGTAGCCATGATTGTGTTTTTAATCGCACCTCTGGAACATTCTCCACCCAGAGATGGCTCACACTGAGGAAGCCTTTCCCGATCTGATGAGCTGGGCTGTGTTTTCCGCTGTGGACTTCGTGCCTGCCTGCTTTGTCTTTCTACCCACTTCTCTGCACCCTGGGCTGTCATTGCTTGTGAATGTACCTTTCTTATCCTTTGTCTCTAAGCACCACCCTTGAGTATAAGTCTTTAGTCCAGGCAGATCTCAGGTTCACTGTGGAAACCATACTGGTCGTGAACTCCATACCGTCCTGCCTCAGCCACCCAAGTACTGGATTACAGGCATATGCTACTGTGCCCGGCTTGCTCCTCACTCTTTTACTTATAACCCATAGTGCCTGGTGTTATGTCCAGCACATGGAGGACTGAATCAATCCCTTGTGAAATCCCTTCATAGATTAACTTTTAACATCTATATTATTCCCTAATGCTGTGTGTGTGTGTGTGTGTGTGTGTGTGTGTGTGTGTGTATAGCTTTTTTTTCTTTTTGGTAATGCTTTCTAAAGTAGAAGGCTGGGGTTGAGAGATAGTTCACTGGTAGAGCATTTACCTGTAATGTACAAGGCCCTGGGTTCAATTTCCAGCATGATGCGTGCGCGCACACACGCACACACGTAGACACACACACGTGCTCGGACTGTGCTGTGCTGCTTGTAAAGTGCATGTTAACAGCTGGCTGTGAGGTTCTTACTTTCAAGGCCTATGCCAGATCACCTCTCATCTCTCATCTCTCGTTTTCTTTTCTTAAATCATGATTTTTTTTTCCTTTGGTTTTTCATTTTTCAGTTTTTCAAGGTAGGATCTCACTCTAGCCCAGGCTGACCTGGAAGTCACTATGTAGTCTCAGGGTGTCCTCAAACTCACAGTGATCCTTCTCCCTCTGCCTCCCAGGTGCTAGGATTAAAGGCGTGCACCACCACACCCTGAAAATCATGGTTTTTAACCTCTTTAGATAGCACAGCTAAGTTCTAACTTATTGTGTGTTCCACATGTCACCACAGTGGTCTTTTTTGCTGTCATTAGTTTTATTTTATTTTATTTTTATTACTTTCAGCCCTGAGGATTGAACCCAGGGACACGTACATGCTAAGCAAATGGTTCCCAGTGAATTAGTCAACAGCTGCACCATGGTGCCCAATAACAAACTCTCCCCCAGCGTGGCTTACTCAGTAAGCTTTTCTTCTCAGAGCCATGTTCTGCTGGCTCAATGTGGATTGGCTTGGTTGTTCTGCCTCAAGTTGTGGTCTGGCTGGCTTTGGATTGAACTCAAATCTGCTTTATGTGTGGTCCTTGCAGGGGTCCACTGAAATTCCCAGTTCACTTGAAGGAAGAAAACGTAAATTGAGAGGGGCTCCCTGCTCACACACAACCACTGAGGAAACATTTTTGCCAGTGCTAGCTATGGTTCGGCGGAGCCAGGCTTCTTCACAAACTGGCAGCGTAACTAGGCAGCATTGTCTGTGTGGTAATTGTTTTGGAGGCATGAAAGATACAAGACTGAAGAGGTCACGGAGTATTTCACCAGGGTTCCAGAGAGTTCCTAAGACCAGGCATTGTGGGACAGGGTTGAATTACCTGCAAGGAGATGCTGGGAAGCGGCTACTTCGTGAAGCTATGAAAGGAAAGTGTAAATTGCATTGGAGACCCCAGGATGCTGGAGAAGCCAGAACTGAAGCCTGTCTTCCTATGACAGCTGTGGAGAAGCCAGAACTGAAGCCTGTCTTCCTATGACAGCTGTGGAGAAGCCAGAACTGAAGCCTGTCTGCCCAGGACAGCTGTGGAGACACCAGAACTGAAGCCTGTCTGTCCAGGACAGCTGTGGAGAAGCCAGAACTGAAGCCTGTCTGCCCAGGACAGCTGTGGAGAAGCCAGAACTGAAGCCTGTCTGTCCAGGACAGCTGTGGAGAAGCCAGAACTGAAGCCTGTCTGCCCAGGACAGCTGTGCATTTGGATGGAGCCGTCCTCGAAATGCACAGCTGCAGGAGTGCAGCTACCCAAGCCCTTGGGTGCCCAGAGGATCCAGCATGGACTCGCAAGACTTGCAATTGGCCTGGCTGATTTTTCAGTCTTTCTTTAGTCATTCCTTGCCATACTCTTATTCTTTCTTTCTTTTTTTTTTTTTTTTTTTTTGTTTTTGTTTTTGTTTTTGCGAGGTAGGGTCTCACTCTGGTCCAGGCTGACCTGGAATTAACTATCTAGTCTCAGGGTGGCCTCGAACTCTCGGCAATCCTCCTACCCCTGCCTCCCGAGTGCTGGGATTAAAGGCATGCACCACCACGCCCAGCTTTATTCTTTCTTTTTAGACTCAGGGTACTTACTTCGTGCCAGTACCTGTTGGAAGTATGTACCTTGGATCTTTTTTGTTTTCCTTTGTTCTTTTGATACTATAGGAATTCACAGTTACGTCAGCCCAAGTTTCAGAAGCAGCTCTGAATAGACATTTTAAAACAGTGTTGGAACTTTAAAAAAAAAAAAAAAAAAAAAAAAAACTACAGGGACTTTCGCAGTTGAATGGAATACAGTTGCATTATGAGATAGCCTGTGGGAACAAATGGTCGAATGGCTTAGAAGTGTTCTGTTTGGGCGGCACATTGACAAGGGGTGGACTTTGGAGAGCTACTTCTTGTCATCAGTCAGGCAGAATTGACAATCTCTTGTCATGTCTGTTAGGGGTTTTCTAGCCTGGGTTTGTTGTGGTGGGAAGATCCTTCCCGTGGGCTGGAGACTTGGACTTTGTAAAAAAGGAGAAAGCTAGTTTAGCATGCAGCATTTGTGTCTCTATTTCCTCGCTGGTGGATTGAACTTGACCAGCTTTGACCATGCCTGCCCCCCCCCGTGACAAACTCTACCCTGTGGACTGTAAGCTGAAAAACAAAAGCCCACCCTCCTGAAACGGATCTTTGTCAGATGTTTTCTGCCAGCAATGAGAAGGTTAACCACTGTTTACTGAGTTTAACATTAAAGGCAGGGAATTACGTAAGGGTGTGAACACAGGAGGCAGTTCCTGACACTCTTATAGCTGCCCAGCAGAGTTTTATTGTTGTTTCCTGTGAAGCTAGTCTGGTTTTTTTAATATTTTATTTTTTATTTATTTATTTGAGAGAGAGAGAGATAGGCAGGTAGAGAGAGAGAAAGAGAGAGAGAGAGAATGGGTAAGTCAGGGCCTCCAGCCACTGCAAACGAACTCCAGATGCATGCACCCCCTTGTGCATCTGGCTTACATGGGTCCTGGAGAATTGAGCCTTGAACCGGGGTCCTTAGGCTTCATAGGCAAGCGTTTAACCGCTCAGCCATCTCTCCAGCCCTGATTTTTTTTTGTGTGTGTGTGTGTGGAATAGAAAATAAAGTAGTGAAGAAGTTAACCTGTTTCAAGAGCAGGGCGCTGACATGAAATAGAATAAATTCTTCAACTTGGGGTCTTCTCCATCCAAGAACATGATTTTAAATATTGAGGCCAAAGCAAGTGCCAGGGTATAAGCTGCACAAACGAGGGGTTCACTGTAACCATATCACACGCAGTGCCAAACCGTGAACCTACCATGGCCCTTCACATGTGCGGGTTCTACACCAGCAGATGTGACCAGAAGCAGGCTGAGAAATAATGAAGCAAACTGCATCCATGATTAATGTGTGCAGACTTCTTGCTGTTATTCCCTCAACAACACAGTATAACAGTTTGCTTATCATTTATACCGTCAATCATCTCGAGATTACTAATAATGTTGAATAAAGTGTATAACAGGGACCTGGAAGTGTAGGCCAGTGGTAATAGTGTGCCTGTGTCATCTGTGTGAGGTTCTGGGTTGGATGCTAAGCACTGCAGGAATAAATAGCAGGAAGAAGGGTGGAGCTACATGAAAATGCTTCCTCATTTTTCTTGAAGAGCTTAAGCATCATCTGCAGATGATGGTATCTAAGGAGGTCCTGGAACCAGTCTCCTGTCAAGTATCCCACAGGGATAATTTCATTCCCTAAATCCTCATATGGAATAAGTGATTAAATGCCCATGGTAGTATCACTTTCTTAGTTGTGCCAATTCCTCTAGTTTTCTTGCTGTTTATTTCCTTGGCACCAAATAGATACTACAGCAAAACAAACAATTTAGTGCTTCTCATGCTTAAAAAAAAAAAAAACCACAACCCATCCACATGGATTATTTATATTATTCCACTAGTTGTTTAACAATGATTACTGTCCATTGCATGAGTCTTAAAACCAAAGTAAAATAGCTTGTCAGCAAAGCGGTCATAATTGGGATTTTTGTCTCTGTTTCCGAAAACGATATAAAGGACAACGTGATAATATTCATTTATCCACCTAAGCATCCTCGTTGCTAAGAAAGAGATTTCTGTCTTTCATGTAAGCTGAGAGCTAACAACGTGGTGGTTTTGGTTGCCTCCTTGTTTCTTTTTTCTTTTCTGTTTAAAAACACTTCTTTGGTCACACAGTTGCCTGTCTTCTAACAGCACCCGTGGCTTTGGGAACTATCTCTGGTATTTGAGCAAACGTGAATATTAATTACCTTTTCCCTTCTTTTCTGTGTGATGTTCACGTCTGGGTGCACGTGTAGTGAGCACGAGGGGGTGAGCATGTGTGCACATGCGTGTGGAGGACAGAGGATGACTCGGGTGTCATTTCTTGAGAATGGCGGCCCTTTTTTTTTTTTTTTTTGAAATAGTCTCTCAATGGAATAGAGCTAACCAATTATGCTAGGCAAGGTAGCCAGAAAGCCCCAGGGGATCTGCCCACCTCCACCACCCCCAGCACTACAATGACAAATGTGAGCCTCTACACCTGGCATTTCTACACGAGTTCTGGGGAACAATTTCATGCCCTTGCGCTGTGAGGCAAACGCTTGACCAAATGAGCACTTTCTTTATCACCCCACTTTTATTTCAGGCAAATACTCTCACTGGTTTTTCTGCCTAAATCCCCGTGAACATTTAGATGAGTGTGATTTTTTTTAAATATATTTTATTGATTTGAGAGAGAGACTAGGCACACCAGGGCCTACAGTCACTGCAAAGGAACTCCAGATGCACGCGCCCCCTTGTTCATCTGGCTTATGTGGGTCCTGGAGAATTGAACCTGGGTCCTTTGGCTTTGCAGGCAAACGCCTTAATGGCTAAGCCATCCCTCCAGCCCATGAGGGTGATTTTTAAGCATTAGCTAGCTGTGTAGATCCTGTTGCCTTTTTGTGAGTCTGTTCTTTTTCTCACCTACAGGGAGCAATTCTCCTAAGAACCTGTGATGCTACCACTTGCTCAGAGGGACAGAGCTGTACTCAATTCCTAACAGATGTCCGACACTTCACGCTTGTGATCTGTGTCACTGAACTCTGTCTCTTTGAGACAGAATCTCATTCTGTGGCTGTAACACAGGCTGGGAGGCCTTAGTGGTCTCCCTTCTGTCTCAGCCTCCCAGGAGTGTTGGGATTACGGTCATGGGCCAGATGCCCAGCTATCACTTCGCCATTGTTAACCATTTGCCCTTGATAAACTATGTTGTTCGGATCTGCCAGTACCTGGTAATATAGATGGATCTAATGCAAAGAATGTGTATTAATTTTCATTCCTCTGAAATCCTGTGCTATCTCATCTGTTTTTTTTTTTTTTCCCATTTACTAAGAGATACAGGTTGTAGGAGGTTACAGTCTTCAGTTTCAGCTACTTCTCTCTTATGATTGTCACCCTAGTGACTACCTCCCCTTTGTGGGTCTCCTTACTTCTGGTTTTTTTTTATTTATTTATTTATTTTTTTGGTTTACCTAATTGTCCCTGTAACTACGAGGCCAGTTCTATTCCAACGCCAACAGGATTGTCTCCACTAAACTCTGCAGAGGTTTGCTTTTTTTTTAATTAAATTTTTAAAAATTATTTTATTTATTTTTTGGAGAGAGACACAGAGAGAGACAGACAGAGAGGGAGAGGGAGACAGATAGAGATGGGCGTGCCAGCAGTCTCTCAGCTGCTGTGAACGAAATCCAGATGTGTGCGCCCCCTTGTGGTCAAGTGCGGCATTGCGCCCTTGCGTCACTTTGCATCTGGCTAAACGTGGGACCTGGAGATTGGAACCGGGTACTTAGGCTTAGCAGGCAGGCGCCTTAACCGCTAAGCCATCTCTCCAGCCCAGAGGTTTGCTTTTGACGATGGCATCACATGTCAGTTTTTCAGTGTTGCTCTCAACTTCCTAATCTGGCTGCCCATCACCTGTCTCTAGGCTTCCCCTGGCAGAGAGAGAGAGAGAGAATGGGCGCCCCAGGACCTCCACCGCTGCAAACAAACCCCAGACGCATGTGCCATTTTGTGCATCTGCTTTCCATGGGCGCTGGGGAAATCAAACTAGGGTCCACAGGCTTTGCAGGCAGGTGCCTTAACCACTGGCAACCTCTCCAGCTCCTAATTTTTGTTTTATTTGTACATTTTTCCCCTCTCGTTTGTGTGGCATAGTACTGAACCGTGTAAGCATTCCATTGAGTTACTCAACAGATAGGCGTTTTGGATATTCGCCCTGTGTGTGTGAGACACTGGACTGGACAGATGGGCCCTGTTGTTGAGTGAGTCTACATCCCTGCCCAAATGGGTATCACAGACTGGTTAAAGAGGAAGGCATGAATTATATGCTTGCCATAAAGGAAGCAGTGTGATGGGATAACGAAGAATGGGCTTAGATTCACAGGGGTGGTAATGTTGAAGAAAGTCCCACTGCCAGAGCTTCTGATGGGTGAAGTCAACGCAGTGTAGCATGCCTCCCTGCTGGGCACTGGAGAGCAGGATCTAGCAAGCATCTCACACTCAGGATCTTTTCTTATGAGACAACCTGAGCGAGGGTGGTTTGGATGGGAAAGACTGTGCCTGCTGTGGAATAGAGAGATCTCTGCAGTGGTTTCGTGAAAAGGACTGGGGACCCCAGGTGGTCATGGAGTGGTCCGAGGTGTGAGTGGAAGACTTGGGAGACGAGGATGACGTCAGAGCTGCAAAGGTTACCAACTTGTGGTGTTGGATTCAAAGGAGATGAGGGAAAGGTTTAGGGGTGCTCAACCTAGGACGTAACTGTTGCTGAGCGACGAAGACGGAGAGCAGGCGCTGGGGAATGAGAATTTAACTGCCGTGTTAAAACCAGATTGTAGGACAACTGAGCAATTTCTCCTTTCGTTGGGAGCTGGCTTTATTTAGAAATTTGTTCTAATTCTTTTAAAGTAGGAAGCAAATGAGATTCAGTTCAATGATGAAAAAAATATACAGAATTAAATGTGGAAACGGTGGGTTGCTGGAATGCACTTTGTATGATTACATGTGCATTTAATGGCTAGAAAGTGAATTCATCGTGATTTCTTTTTCTAAGATTTTTTAAAATTGATACTGTAACTGTCCAGATTATAAAGTATAATATGTGCCTTTAATATGTGTGTGCATGCACACTGTCAGCTCAGGGTACTTGACATATCTGTCGTGGCACACTGAGCGTTTCTTTATGCTGAAAACACTCAACACCCTCTACGAGTTTATTTTGAAAACTACAATTAATGGTTGTCAACCCTAGTTACCCTGTACAGTAGAATATTACATTTCCCTCTTACCTGGTTATACTCCTCTGATAATAGTTTATTTAAAGGTAATTTCTGAGTAGACTCAGCTTTATAAATTCTTACTAAAACTGTGTGAGTTGTGATGAAAAGCTATAGAACACATCCCAGTGGTATTTGTTTCAATATTGTAAAATAAATAATAGATATTATTTATTTATTTAATTCCCCACATTACACCAGATGCTGAGCCTTATGTTCACAATTTTTTTTTGTTGTTGTTGGGTTTTCAAGGTGTCTTGGTCTAGCCCAGACTGACCTGGAAGTAGTTAGTCCCAGGCTGGCCTCAAACTCACGGAGATGCTGCTACTTCTGCCTCCCAAGTGCTGGGATTACCACACCCGGCTGTGCTCACTATTTGGTTTAACCTTCACAGATAGCAGTTGGGAGATAGGCACTGACTTTAGCCCATTAAATCACCTCCAACCTGTTATATTGTAACTGGAATCTTACTGAGTCTGTTGTTAAAGATTTGTTAAATGTCTCAGTGTTAGAGCTTCATTGATACTTTCTTATTAACAAATTACTGCACATTAAAAAATTTAAATACATGGCTGGCAAGATGGCTTAGCCATTAAAGCACTTGCCTGTGAAGTCTTAGGTCCCAGGTTTGATTCCCCAGCATCCATGTAAGCCAGATGCACAAGGTGACCAATGTGTCTGAAATTATTTTGCAGTGGCTGAAGGCCCTGGCATGTCCATTCATTCTTTCTCTATATCTCTTTTTCTCTAAAAACAAACAAACAAACAAAACCAGATGCATAGAATTTGAATTGAATTGATGAAAGCATTTTGCTGCTGAGAAAGTGAAAGACGAAGAAAACAAGGTGAACTTCCACATTATGTGGCAGAGTTGGAAGCACGACTCAGATGTTTGGTTTCTGGACTACAGTGAAGGGAAGCTGTAGGCCAGTTGCAGAAATAGGAATTACTAGAAAGAGCAGAATTGCGGAAGCAAAGAGCCCAGTTCTGGGAGTGAATTTGTCAATGCACCACAGTGTTGATGCAAGACAGTGCTTGCAGAAAGCCAGTCTCTGAGCAGGCCCAGCCTGCCCCCAGCAAATCCACCCGGGATGGTGCAAACAGACTAGAGACAGCAGTCTGACCCAGGGGACACCAAGTCGGTTCTCTCAAAAAGTTTGATTCTGACTCAGGAAAGAGGTGGCATCGCCCTGCAAGCTTTCCGCACGTTGACTCATGTAGCATGAGGTGCTTGTGTGCTCACATTCACACTGTGGGAACTGGCTCGTTAACAAACAGGCCAAGCCGGGCGTGGTGGCGCATGCCTTTAATCCCAGCACTTGGGAGGCAGAGGTAGGAGGATCCGCTGTGAGTTCACGGTCACTTTTAGAGTACATAGTGAATTCCAGGTCAGCCTAAGCTAGAGTGAGACCCTACCTTGAAAAACCAAAAATAAATAAATAATAAATAAAATAAACAGGACAACCTAGCTGAAGTGTGGTCGTGCTTATTCTAGGTGCAAAGAGTGACACGAATCAGAGCTTTTTATTTTGTTTATTTTTATTTATTTGAGAGCGACAAAGAAGCAGATAGATAGATGATGGGTGCACCAGGGCCTCCAGCCACTGCAAATGAATTCTAGATGCATGCATGCATGCATGCGCTCCCTCGTGCATCTGGCTTATGTGGGTCCTGGGGAATCGAGCCTTGAACCGGGGTCCTTAGGCTTCGCACGCCAGCGTTTAACCTCTAAGCCATCTCTCCAGCCCGAATCAGAGCTTTTAATGTGTTAAAGTGAAAAACAGAAAATGAAAGCCACAAGCCATTAGCCATAAACCTTCTGCTGACTTTTTTTTTTTTTAACTTGGAAAATAAATATTGAAAATTTAAGTCCTTAATACTTTCATGGCTTTGAAAACTCAACTGGGGTATCTGAAACTTGGGGTGGCATCTTGGAGGTAAGGAATCAAGACCTTGGTAGTGAAGAGAGTGGAGCACGTGACTCCCCAGAGACAGAAAGAAAGGCGCCTCTGGGGGAGGTGGGGGCAAAGGCACCCAGCTGGAGGTGTCACAGAGGAACTCTGCAGGGGAGGCCATCTGGACTTGTACTTGCCTGGACAATGGACTGACCAATGGGCTGACCACTGCATAGCAAATCTTGCCCAGCAGTGGATTTTTGCTTTTAAATAACTCTTAAAATAATACAAGCACTGTCTGCACAGGAGATCTCTCTTTGGTGCTATAGTTTCCTCAGAAATTGCCTTTTGTTAAATCCTGTCCCATTAAATTCCACATTTAACCCTTTTCCACGTATTCAGTAATTGAAATAGTTTCCCTGTGTATGTTAACTCGGCTTACGCTAGTGTGCAGACCCATCAGTCACAGGGTTATCTGGTCCTGTGTAATTGGGGAAGAGGAAGAATTGGGAGTATTGATCAGCATACAGTGTGGGTGGGACTCTGGATTCCATTAAAGAAACCCTGATAACCTCACTCGATGAGGTTCACTGGTTTCTCTATGCAGTGGTGAGGCCAGGTGAAGATGGCTGGCTTTGCTTGTGTTTTGCATGGCAATCACCCGTTCTTTCTGATGTGACCTGACTTCACAAGAAAGGTGGGTGTGCTCTTACCATGCATCCATGTATTCCCTCATGAAAGAAAGGAATACCTCCCAGGTTTAAAGTAGTTTCCAGGGTTAGGTTCACATATTTTATAAATTATTAAATGAAATATTTTCCTTCTCTAGCACCTTGGGGAAAAATGTCTTTGTTTATACCTGTGAGACAAAAATTCTTGGGTATATAATGCATGTAATTTCAAATATTGCCTATATTGGCTTCATTTTTTTCCCAAGCAAAATTGTATTTTGAGAGCCCATATGTCTTACTTTGCCTGGTAGTATCAAATCTGTCTCTCTCTCTCTCTCATCTATTTACTTATTTGTGTAGTTCTAAAGCAAGTATTACTCACCATATTTCTGAGAAGATTCAATAACAGTGAGAAACATAAAAAGACAAATGTTTGTGCCAGAGGTTTTATACATCATTTCTACTTCATAGACTAATTGGTGATCAGGAGGATAAAACATCTGTCTTTGCCTTCTCTTAATGTCCACATCTAGTCACCATCTATCGTTGTTTGTTTATTTGGGCGTCCAGCCTGAATCAATAGTCTATCTAGTTTACTGAGTGACAGGCATAGATAAAAATGATCATTATTTTTAACAGAGGGCAGTGTCTTATCACCAAGGAGAAAATCTCTTCAGTCTTGAATAGTCCAGCAATCTGCAAACTGATCACAATAGGACAATGCCCAGAGACCTCTTAACATTCTAATTGTATCCTCATAGAATAAACATAGTCCTGCCACATACTGCTTGGAAAAGTAATTGCATATTCTCTATTAATATGCTGATATTCCATTTCCTCCCAAATCAGCAGCAATATTTTTTCTTCAGCATTTTACAGCTAAAGTGAAATCAGTATGTGTAGTCGAATTCCCTGTATACATTTCCAGTTAATCGGATTGTGCTTTTGTTAATATATGGTGAGCGCCATCAGTTAAGGAAGTTTCATTTCCATTCAGCTGGAGTTCAGCTGCCTTTTCTGTTCTTTCTTTCTTCCTTTCTTTCTTCCTTTCTTTCTTTCTTCCTTCCTTCCTTCCTTCCTTCCTTTCTTTCTTTCTTTCTTTCTTTCTTTCTTTCTTTCTTTCTTTCTTTCTTTCTTTCTACTTTTCTGTCCGTCATTTTAAGTGTGAAGATGGCTGCAAAGTGTGCCTTGGTTATTGATGGTTTTATATGTACATTCTTTAGTTCTAATCCAACGTGATAACATTTAGGGATGGTTAAAATAGTCATCAACAACAGAAAACACCCACTGGATAGAAGATGGCAAAGCAGAAGATAAAAAAGGGAGGTAAAATGTTGAAACGTACTGCCTTAAAATCCCCAATGGTTCTCTTCTCAGAGGGAATTCACTGACGTTGAACGACAAAGACAAAGAATGCTTGTGGCGGTGGTGGAGTCAGGTGTCCCCCATAAACTCATGCGCTCCGAACGCTAGGTCCCCAGCTGATGACAGTTTGGGAATTGGGGACTCCTGGAGGTGTGTTACTGGGCACAGGCTTATGGGTGTTAAAGCCAGCTTCCCCTTGCCAGTCAGTGTTTGGCACACTCTCCTGCTACTGTCTTCCACGGATGTTGGCCAGGAGTTGATGGCCAGCCTCTGCTCATGCCACATTTTCCCTGCCCTCATGGAGTTTCTCCCTCAAGTCTGCAAGGCAAAATGAACCCAACGCTTTCCTCCCACAAGCGGCTTGGGCGGGTGCTTTGTGCCAGCAGGAAGACAAGGGCAACACTTGTGTGCGCAGTTCTTGTCTGCATGCATCTATCTAGTGGAGAGTGGGAGCTGTGCATGGTCAGTTTGCTTTCATTTTCCAGGGCTAGTGACGTGCTGACGCCACTTCAGCAAGAGCTGATGACGTCAGGGAAAGCATTCTTTGGGACACATAACCGTGTAGAAGGGTGCTGAGGGGTAGAGGGCTTCAGGCTGCATGGTTCTGCTTTAAAATTTTGTAATGTGATGTGTGTACATGCATGTATGTGGGCATAGAGGGGTGTGAGGGTGCACATGCTCAAGTGGCAGGAAATTGTTCTTAGGATACCCGCTGTTTTTTATTGACACAAGGTCTCTCACTTGAGCTCAGAGCGTGCCAGCTTCAGCCAGTCAAGCTAAGCAGCCTGCCCCGGGGTTTCCCCCGTCTCTGCCTTCTGAGTGCTGGGGTTGTAGCCAGGCGGTCATGCCTGCCTGGTACCTCTGTGGTGCTGGGGCTCCCAACTCAGTCCCCATGCATATGCACCAGGCATTTTACTGACCAAGCCATCTCAGACCTTGTTTTTAATTTTTATTTTTTGCTTATTTATGTGGTGTGCATACATGTGAATATGTGTGTCTGTGAATGAGCATGCATGTGGAGGGCAGAGGTTAAAATCAGGTGTCTATTTGCAAGAGAGATGGCAGAAAAGACACAACACACACACACACACACACACACACACACAGAATATGAAAATGAATGAATGAACGAATGAATGAATACACCAGGATCTCCAGCCACTGTAAACGAACTTTAGATGCATGCAGCACTTTGTGTATCTGGCTTCACCTGGGTACTGGGGAAATGGACCCTGGTCATTAGGCTTTGCAGGCAAGCACCTTAACCACTGAGCCATCTCTCCAGCCTTCAAGTATCTTTCTTAATCTCTCTCCACCTCATTTTTTTTTTTTTGAGGCAGGGTCTTACCCTGAGCCTGGGCCTCACAGATTTGGCTAGCCGAGCTCATCAGCAGTTCTCAGGGACCCTCACTCTCCATGTCCAGTTCTGGGACTGCAGACGTGTGCAGTGATCTTTGGCTTTTCCAGGGGGCTGCGGCCGGCTCTGAACTTGGGTCCTTATGCTCACATGGAAAGCATTTCACCCCTGAGCCACCTCCCCAGCCTCCTGTTACGTGGGTTTCCCCGCACATTTGGGAATAAACCCTCACGTTCCCCAGCTACACCTTGCAGGGTAGCCTTCCTAGACAAGAAAGGAATGCAGCCCTGGCCTGTTTTCAACCAAGTTTTATGTAAGCTGAACTGTTAATTGTAAAACTCTTACCATGTCCCTCCCTCACCCTCTCTCCTTTTAAATCAATATCAAATTAAAGCTAAGCTAGTGGGATTGTCAGGGAAACAAGTGGCATATGGTCTTTCAAAGAAAGCACTGTTTTGAGAAGAGATTAAGTTACCTGAATTGTTGGGCTGAACTCCTTAAAAAGTCATATTTTGGAAAGATACGCTTTCTTGGTCTGCAGGGTGTGACGGGAAAGGCCTGGACTTTCGGCTGTCATTTGTTTGGAAAGATGCATTCAGCCAGTGACATTGGCACACCCACCCAGGTGCTGGGCCCTGTGGCCTGGTTCTAAATTGCTGCAACAAATGAGGTCTCCTACCTGCCTGCAAAGCCAGTGGGGAATGGTTGCTGGTCAGTGGCTGGGAAGTGAGTGACATTGGGACTTGGAACGTGGCTCAGGCAGTTTGAAGTCTGTTCACTGTTAGTACTCTACGGCGTCCTCCCGCCTCCTCTACCAAGTGAGACAGAATGTGTGTGTGTGTGTGTGTGTGTGCAAACAGATGCTAATGTGGTTGCCATATGGAAAGTGGCATGGATGTCCGGGGTTAAATGCTTTCTAGACCAAATGGCAAAAGAAGCAACTGTTTCCTCTAAAGATTCTGCTTTGAAGAATTTTCTTTTTCTTTAAAGATCCATTTTTTAGGCTGCGTCACTTTGTGTGTACCCCAAAAGTCATACCTTAAATTCTGATGCATTTTCCTGATACTGGCAATAGGAAATTCCATTGTGACATCTTGTTTTATTGATTTTTTTTTAAATAAAAAAATGTACTTGGGCTGGAGAGATGGCTTAGCAGTTAAGGTGCTTTCCTGTAAAGCCAAAGGACCCAGGTTCAACTCCCCAGGACCCACGTAAGCCAGATGCACAAGGAGGCGCATGTGTCTGAAATTCGTTTGCAGTGGCTGGAAGCCCTGGAGGGCCCATTCTCTCTCTCTCCCTGCTAATCTCTCTCTCTCTCTCTCTCTCTCTCTCTCTCTCTCTCTCTCTCAAATCAATAAATAAAAATAAAAGTCTTGGATGTCCTCACCCCTGCCCCCTATCTGTTGAGAACATTCATGCTGAGGATGCTGGTACTCATTGTGGGGACTCAAGGCACACGAGGCCCCAGTCAGTCTCGGCAGAGGGGTTCCCTTTGCCTCACCTGTGGATATGGTGCCCACCCACCCCGAGGCTCTTAAGATCTGAAATGTTCCCTGGGTTTTGGCAAACGTCTTTTGAGGAGAGGGGGAGAGGCCATGAAATGGGGTTCAGACTCTGGCATCTAGCAAAGTGCAGACTGCAGGGGTGCTTCACCCTCACCGTCACTGCCTCACAGAGCTAGCGGACTCCCTCTCATTTCGAGGGCAAGTCGGGGCGGTCGTGGGGGGGGGGGAGTTCTTCTCATGAAATGTACAGATGCAAAGGTGAAGAAAGCGTCATTTTCACAAAGAATTGACAGCCAAACAATGGGCTCAAAGCTCAATGCCCATGACCATGCATGCTTCACGCAATAACCTAGCCAATGCAGACGAAACATTGGTTTGGGGTCTTCTGGAATCTAATTTTCTGCTAGGAGAGTGGTGGGGACTTCGTTGGTGTGTGACAGGGTGTTCAGCACTCGGCCTGTCCGTGGTAGGCCATCACTAAGCTGTCTTTCCCCTGGCTTGTCTACTCTCTAAAACCAGCGCACGCAGGACAGCAGAGGCAGCCCGCCCCTCATCCCTAGCCTGAGCAGGACTTAGGGAAGGAGCATGGCAGAGCCTTGATGTTCATGGTAAATGCGGTAAGACTGGTGGTGTAAAGTGCCTGATCATGTGCTAGGAAACATTGTCTTCCTGCAAGCCAGCAACTTCTCTGAGCTTTGGGCAGGATTTTCTGTTTTGGAATTTTAAAAAATTTTTTATTTGAGAGAGTAAGGAAGAAGGGCATGCCAGGGCCTCTAGCCATAGCAAATGAACTGCAGACGCAAGTGCCACCATGTGCATCTGGCTTACATGGGTTCTGGGGAACTGAACCCGAGTCCTTAGGCTTTTAAAGCAAGTGACTTTACTGCTAAGCCATCTCTCCAGCCCAGGATTTTAATTTTGAATTTGAGGGGTTCATATTGGGAGGTAGTAGCAAATATTTTAAAAATGCTACTTGTATGCAAATAATTATCTTTCTGATTTCCAAAGTAAAAGTAATACAATTAAATACTAAAATTCAGAATTTCCCTTAACGGGGGATTGGATTTCCCAGTCCATATATGAATTTTTAAAATATTGTACTTATTTGCAAGGAGGGAGAGGGAGAGAGAGGGGAGAATGGGCACACCAGGACTTCTTGCCGCTATAAACAAACTCCAGATGCATGTGCCACTGTGTGTATCTGGCTTTATGTGAGGACTGGGGACTCAAACCCAAGCTGTTGGGCTTTGCAAGCAAGCACTTTAGCTGTTGTGCCATCTCTCCAGCCCATTTTCTTTTTTTAGTTTATTAAGGTTGTTGTGTTCTTAAAAGCTTAATTTCTTTTTTAAAAAAATTTATTTATTTACAAGTGCAGAGAGATAGAGAGGAGAGACAGAGAGAATGGGTGCAACAGGACCTCCAGTGATTACAAACCAACTCCAGATGCATGCACCACTTTGTGCATCTGGCTTTACATGGGAACTGGGAAATCAAACCTGAGTCCTTAGGCTTCGCGGGCATGCGCCATAACCACTAAGCCATCTTCAGCCCCTTAAAAGCTTAATTTGTTATAGCCCCAGACAAGGGCAACCAAGCTGTCAATATGACTGCATTGCTAAAATGTGAAAAATCCCATATTAGTGTGCACTATGTTTTTATTTTTGTAAATATGCTGAGTTAATAAATTTAACTGTCTCCTCAGATCCCTCAACCATGCTGATGCCCAGGCTGGGGAGGGCTCCATTCTCTTCCTCAGCGGAGGGGGAAAGAGGCAGGCCATCTGTGCCTCGTATCGTGCCTGGGCTTGCTTTCCCTGGGGAACCAGGACCCTTCACTCCAACCACCACTCGTGCTCTGCAGCTTGTGCCCTCGTGGTCTGAAGATGGCTGTTGCATTTCTAGCATCAATTGCATGTGCATCCCGGACGCGATGAGAGGGGAAAGCATGTTCTGCTCTTCTCTTGCCCTGAAATCCACTTTGTCATTCACATCACTGGCTAACAATATTTTGTCACTCAGAGTTTCAAAGGAGCCCAGGCAACAGAGATCTTATTTTTATTTATTTATTTTTTGGTGCCCAAGTGTGCCCAAGTGCAATGCTATGTTTTTTGGTTTGGTTTTTTTTTTTTTTTTGGTTTTTTCACTCTGTAGTCTCAGGGTGGCCTCAAACTCTGCCTCCCGAGTGCTGGGATTAAAGGTGTGCGCCACCACGGCCGGCATACAATGCTATTTTAAAACATATCGGGTGTGTGCTAGTGAAGTGAGAAAAAGGTATTTGGCTAGGGTCTGCTTCAACAACCAGTGTACCAGCCCACTCCTACGAGAGTCTGGACCCTTCAAGCATTTGCCACATCATCTTCGGAGATGATGGAATTAATAGTCCAGCCAGTGACGGGAAGTCCAAAAAAGAAAAATTCAAATAAAAGCCAAAGTAGACATTTATATTTGCCCTTAATAACTTGGAAAATAAAATAGGCTACAGAAAGAATTTCTTAATATTTTTCACTGAAGAGTGTATTCTTAAATATTTAGCAACAATTGAATTCTGGAAGATGAGGTAAAGTTTTGATCCATCTAAGTTTTTTATTTTGTTTGTTTGTTTGTTTGTTTGTTTTGGTTTTCCGAGGTAAGGTCTCCCTCTAGCTCAGGCTGACCTGGAATTCACTCTGTAGTCTCAGGGTGGCCTTGAACTCATGCAGATCCGCCTACCTCTGCCTCCCGAGTGCTGGGATTAAAGGCGTACGCCACCACGCCTGGCTTAAGTTTTTTATTTTGAAGGAAATAGCAAAATACAATAGTACTGTTACATGCTTGCTTCTTTTTCTTTCCTTTTCTCAAAATAAGCTTCACAAGCAAGGACCTTAACTGCACCCTTCCAGGCTCCGAGTATGAGGCAGGGAGGACCGGGAGGCCCCCGGGCACCTTGAGGAGTTGATTGTGTCCCTCATAATCTGATTTTTGGAATTATTTATGTCAAAACACCCTTTGGAGTATTGTTTCTCTTCCATTTTGCTTTTCTGTCTTTGTGAGTTTGTGGGCTGTAGGTTAGACATAATGGTTAATTAATGAAGCTATAGGCTTTCGTTTTTTTGGTGGGGGGAGGCGCAAAACTCAGGCAATCAAACGTGAGTGCAAAAACTTCTCTTTAGAGTCTGTCAAATCATTTCATTTCAAGCTCTTCATTTTACATTTCCATCATGGAAAGTGCATTAATTACTGAATCTTTTTCCTCTAATTAAGTATTGTAGTACAGTTGAGGATTTTAGTTTATTTAGACACTTCTTAATAGCTCACGAGCACTTAATATTCTTCTCTTTGGGTGCATAAACAGTTTATTTTAAAGTTAAAGGGACAGTGGCATTTTAAAAGAGCTATAGCCTGGTAATTAGAATGCTGAGCAGGCTGGGTACCTTTTATTGCTTCCATCTGTTTAAAGATAATGAAAAGAAATGAGAAATAAATCTTGTAGGAGACTGTAGATAGAAGCTACAGAGAGAGAGAGAGAGAGTTAAAAATGACCCTTAAGGCCTAGAGAGATGGCTTAGTGGTTGAGGTGCTTGCCTGCAGAGCTAAAGGACCCAGGTTCAATTCCCCAGAGCCACATAAGCCAGCTACACAAGATGGTGCATGCCTCTGGAGTTCGTTTGCAGTGGTTGGAGGCCCTGGAGTGCCCATTCTTTCTCTCTGCTCCCCCAAATAAATAAACATGAATAAAAATGTTTTTCTTTTTAAATGACCCTTAAGCCGGGCGTGGTGGTGCACACCTTTAATCCCAGCACTTGGGAGGCAGAGGTAGGATTGCCATGAGTTCGAGGCCACCCTGAGACTACATAGTGAATTACCCTTAAGAGATGCTTGTTTAGTGTGGGGGTTTGGGGAACGGCTCTCTTTCCTGGGTGACTCATGCTTGTGTCATGTTCTGTGTCTGTGTGTGTGCTTCTGGTATCTCAAAGGTGAGTTATAGTAAGGGCTGAGCAGATGGCTCAGGACACCCCCTCCTCTCAAGCATGTGGACACGAGGTCCATCCCCAGTACCCACAGAAGATGCCAGGCATGGTGGTTTGTGCCTAAAATGGGAAGGTCATGACTGGAAGATCTCAGCTTAGCCTAACTAGTGAGCCCTGGGCTCAGCAAAGAGCCCGTCTCCAAGAACGTGCCTGGGCCTCCTGAGGATCACACCTGAAGTTGTTCTGTGGCCTCCACATGTACCTTTACACACCTACCTGCTTCTACACACCTTCAAACATGCACACACGCTACACACGTACATGCCGAAATGTCAAATACTCCCCTCTTTTAAAAGTACCTAATCCTGGGCTGGAGAGATGGTTTAGCTGTTAAAGTGCTTGCTGTGAAGCCCCAGGACTCAGGTTTGGCTCCCCAGAACCCACATAAGCCAGATACACATAGTCACGCAGGTGTACAGGATGGTATACATGTCTGGAGTTTGATTGCAGTGGCTAGAGGCCCTGGCGTGCAAATTCTTTCCCTCTCTCTATCTCTCTCTGACTGTCTCTCATAAATAAAAAGTCCCTAACCCTAACCCTATTCTGTTTTATAAGCATTCTTTCTCTCTGCCCCCCAAATAAATAAACATGAATAAAAATGTTTTTCTTTTAAATGACCCTTAAGCCGGGCGTGGTGGTGCACACCTTTAATCCCAGCACTTGGGAGGCAGAGGTAGGATTGCCATGAGTTGAGGCCACCCTGAGACTACATAGTGAATTACCCTTAAGAGATGCTTGTTTAGTGTGGGGTTTGGGGAACGGCTCTCTTTCCTGGGTGACTCATGCTTGTGTCATGTTCTGTGTCTGTGTGTGTGCTTCTGGTATCTCAAAGGTGAGTTATAGTAAGGGCTGAGCAGATGGCTCAGGACACCCCCTCCTCTCAAGCATGTGGACACGAGGTCCATCCCCAGTACCCATAGAAGATGCCAGGCATGGTGGTTTGTGCCTAAAATGGGAAGGTCATGACTGGAAGATCTCTGGGAATCACTGGCCCATCAGCTTAGCCTAACTAGTGAGCCCTGGGCTCAGCAAAGAGCCCGTCTCCAAGAACGTGCCTGGGCCTCCTGAGGATCACACCTGAAGTTGTTCTGTGGTCTCCACATGTACCTTTACACACCTACCTGCTTCTACACACCTTCAAACATGCACACACGCTACACACGTACATGCCGAAATGTCAAATACTCCCCTCTTTTAAAAGTACCTAATCCTGGACTGGAGAGATGGTTTAGCTGTTAAAGTGCTTGCTGTGAAGCCCCAGGACTCAGGTTTGGCTCCCCAGAACCCACATAAGCCAGATACACATGGTCACGCAGGTGTACAGGATGGTATACATGTCTGGAGTTTGATTGCAGTGGCTAGAGGCCCTGGCGTGCAAATTCTTTCCCTCTCTCTATCTCTCTCTGACTGCCTCTCATAAATAAAAAAGTCCCTAACCCTAACCCTATTCTGTTTTATAAGCAGTCTTCCAGCATATAAATCACACCGGTTCAGGGCTGGAGAGATGGCTTCATGGTTAAGGCACTTGCCTGTGAAGCCTAAGGACCCAGGTTCGATTCCCCAGTACTCACATAAGCCAGATGCACTAAGTGGCATATGCATCTGGAGTTCATTTGCAGTGGCTGGAGGCCCTGGTGCACCCATTCTCTCTCTCTCAAATAAATGAATTAAATTAAATATTTTAAAATAATATATATTTTTAAATCATGCAGGTTCAGATTAATCAGTAAGTTTCACTCTCTGGTAAGGTTACTAGTTACTGGTTACTTTTCTTTCTTTTTTCTTTGAGGGAGGGTCTCATTCTAGTCCAGGCTGACCTGGCATTCCCTATGTCGTCTCAGGGTGGCCTCGAACTCACGGTGATTCTCCTACCTCTGCCTCCAAAGGGCTGGGATTAAAGGCGTGCGCCCCCACGCCCGGCTAGTTACTTTTCTTATTGCTGTAACAACATAACTGGAAACTGTCTGAAGGAAGGAAAGACGAGCCCCGTCGTGGCAGGGAGGGTGAGTGGGGAGAGCAGCCCTCAGGGTGGTAGCGGGGATAGCGGTGGTAGCGGGAGCGTTGGCTGGCTGACAAGCATCGCATCCACAGTCGGCAAGCGGAGAGAGCCAGAAGCGGTGCTCAGCTCGCTTTCTCCCTTTTCTTCAGTCTGGGACTGCAGCCCACGGGGTGACTGCCACCCACACTGAGGGTGGTCTCTGCCCCTGAGTTAACTTGTCTCAAAACGCCTTCACAGACATGCAGAGCGTCCCATAGGTGATTCAAATCCCATCAAATTGACAGTGCAGATGAGCCGCCAGGAAGGCATTGAAGGAGGCGGGAGAACGAGTGCTCCTGGAGAAAGAGGAGGGAGGACAAGGCTGCTCAACCCCAGAGGAAAGCACAAATCCAGTGTCGAAACGGATGCCAATTCAGAAAATGAATTGAAAATTAATCAGTATTTTTCAAATTAAGTACATGCTTTGTATGGATACATCATGTGTGGGTACCATCATTTCCCTCCTCTCTGTTCCCACTCCACTGAGAGCCTCCCCAGTGGGGTTGCTGGTATTCCCCATGGGTTGTGGGTTATGAGTTGTGAGAGCAGCAGTCAGTCATTATTGGGGGCGAGGGGTCAATGTCTCTGGATAGTCCCTCCCACCCTGGGGCTCTTACATTCTTTCCGCCTCTCTCTTCCGCAAAATTCCCTGAGCCGCGGTGGGTGTGTTTTAAGTCTGAGCTCTCAGCATGTTCTGGATCTCTGCTTTGGTCCATGTTGAGTGTCCTCAGTGTCTCTGTCACCCTGGTGCAGGTTGTCAGGCTCGCCATGGAAGCAGCACTCTCGCTCATCTCGCCAATTCCTCTGTGCTTTCACCTGGGCCCTGGATCATCAGTATATTTAAAGAAAAGATAATATTGAGATTTTTTTTTTCAGAGAGCTGAAAACTGCCAAAACAAATAATGTTATAACCAGAATGGACATGGTCACAGTAAAGTCCTTATAAGGGTGGGCTTCATGGGATATTGGTCAGTTGAAAAGCTAATCAGGTACCTGGAAAGTGAGTCAGCTGGATGCTTTGAGAGTGAAGGACAGCAAATGTGTGAGATGATAGAAGGGCCGAACATGCAGGGCCCGGAGTCCAACAACAAGCATGGAGGGAATACAGCAGCACGATACTGACAGAGAAAGTGACCGAGAATTTTCTCAAAACTCACTTAAAAAGGAAAAGGAATGGAAGAACCAAGCACTTGGGAGGCAGAGGTAGAGGATCATTTAGAGTTCAAATTATTTTGAAGACTTCTGTGGGAAATGGAATAGAGAACTGAACTGAACTAGAACTTGGACAAACAAGTTATTTGTTCCCTTTTATTATTTTATTTATATTTATTTATTTATTTATATTTTCCTTGAGGTAGGGTCTTACTCTATCCCAGGCTGACCTGGAATTCACTATGTAGTCTAAGGCTGGCCTTGAATTCACCATGATCCTTCTACATCTGCCTTCCTCCCGAGTGCTGGAATTAAAGGCGCGGGCCACCACACCCAGCTATTTGTCGCCCCCACACACACACACACACACTGTTTTCTGTTTGATCTTAGAACACGGTTACACACTAGGCTGAATGAGTGTGTACACTCCCACAAGAGTGGGTAAGGTTGCTTACCCTATCAATCTGGGTCATTTCCTTTATCTTCCCATCCTTAATCCCCTCTGCCTCCTAGGCTGAAATATGTCCTTTACTTCTTAACATTGGCTGGGATCCAGCGGCAAAGAGAATGCCAGCATTTTTATTTAATTGCTCTCAAATTGCTATTTAGCTATAAATTACATAATCAATGATGAAATTAGATATGCTATTAAGATTATTTCTTAGAATAGGTTTTTTTTTTTTTTTTTTTGTGATAGACTCTCATTTTGTAGTCCAAGCTGGCAATCTTCCTGCCTTTGCCTCCCAAGTTCTGGGATGCTAGACATGTGCCACCATGACCAGCTGGAGTAGTGTTTTAAATTATCTAATTCTGGTCTCTATTGATTTATTCTAATATATATATTGTTTTGTTTTTTCGAGGTAGGGTCTCACTCTGGTCCAGGCTGACCTGGAATTCACTATGTAGTCTCAGTGTGGCCTGGAACTCACAGCGATCCTCCTATCTTTGCCTCCCAAGTGCTGAGATTAAAGGCGTGCACCACCACGCCTAGCTCTAGTACTAATGTATTTAAGCCACATCTCTCTTATGGCCTCCGGGCGTGGTGGCGCACGCCTTTAATCCCAGCACTTGGGAGGCAGAGGTAGGAGGATCACCATGAGTTCGAGGCCACTCTGAGAGTACATAGTGAATTCCAGGTCAGCCTGGAGTAAGACCCTACCTTAGAAAAAAATATATATATATGGGGCTGGAGAGATGGCTTAGGGGTTAAGGCGACTGCCTCCTAACCCTAAGAACACTGGTTCCAATCTCCAGCGGTTCCAATCTCCAGGTCCCACGTTTAGCCAGATGCAAAGTGACGCAAGGGCGCAATGCCGCACTTGGCCACAAGGGGGCGCACGCATCTGGATTTTATTCACAGCAGCTGAGACACTGCTCGCGCGCACAGCTCTGTCTTCCTCCCTCCCTCTCTCTCTCTCTTTCTCTCTCTGTGTCTCTCTCCAAAAAAATAAGATAAAATAAAATAAGTTTTTTTTAAAAAAAAGAAAAGAAAAAAATATATACACATGTATGTATGTATGTATGTATGTATGTATGTATGTATGTATGTGTCTGAGACAAGCAATTTGAGGGGGGAGATGATTTACACGCGCTCACGGTTGGCGAGGTTTCTGTCCATGGTCCTGCTCCTTCTGGGGCGTGGAGAGGCATCTAGTCATGACAAGGAACTTGCGACAGGGCAGAGCTGCTGGTGGCCAGTAATGACACAGGGGCTGGAGGACCAGGGGACAAGATACACCTCTCACAGGCTGGTCCCTACTGATGCACTCCTTCCAGCTAGTTCCCATTTCTTGATAATCTCTTCAGCTTTGAACATCAATAAATGAATCAATCGATGGAGTTAGTAGCCTTGGGATCAGTCACCCCTCAATATCACCACCAACCTGTGAGCCTTGGGGGGGGGTTACGTCATAATCAAACAACGAGACGGGGGATGTTGAGAGAGATGCCAGCTGCATATTCCAAAGACAGCACCTAGCACATAGAAAATACTCAATACATGGTGGTTTGCAAATCTCTGGTAGAGAGGCAGTTTTCACACTGGCTGTGTATTAGAACTACATCAAGGCTTTTAGAAAAAAAAAAAAATAGCAGTGCCTGCGTCTTACTCTTTGGTAAGACTCTCAGGTCAGGTCTCATAGACCATCCGTTCTTAGTGAAAGCAAACCCCTCAGGCTTCGTAGTTGGAAGGTCATTGACTCAGTTTTTGAGCACATCCTGCCTTCAGGAATCTGTGTGCCACAGTTTGCCAAGACAGCTCACAAATGGACTTGTGGTTGAGCCTTAGAAAACTTGGTCATGCTTTCGTTCTAGATGACTTTGAAATGCGTGTGATGGTATTTCTGCAGAGCCCCAACCAGCTGGGAAAAGAGCGTGGATCTTTCCCGGTGTCCTCTCTGATCACGTGCTCTCGGCTGTGTGGTTGTCTCTCACGGAAACTCTAGTTGGGAGAAATTACACAAATCACACCAAATGAATTGTGCGGGATGCCAAAAACAAAATGGAATATTCATGCATGCACATTTGCTTTTTATGACTTAAAATGTATAGCCTTTGGGACAGTTGTGATCACATTGGCTCTGGCGTGGCAAAGAAAGTAATTTAGTAGAGAAATTGGCTGGAGTTTCTCATCTAATAGAAATAAACAAGAAACCACTTTAGAGTCTCTTCTTTTCAAGGGCTGCTGTTTTTTTTTTTTTTTTTTTTCCATAAAATTTACAAGCCAAAAGATGGATGCAGAATTCCCTATAACTCATGTGGCTGGGGCTTGATAATTTTAAATAAGTCTTTCCCCATAAATTAATCGCAAGGAGGAATGTGAGGCTGTTTCAGAATCACAGAATGCAAATGAAATTTCAGAACAAACTTTTGACGTGGCTCGTCAAAGGGCCAGATGAGTAAAAACAGGTAATTTATCACGAAGTGTACGAAAGCTATGGTAAGAAAAACTCGAGATTATGTGAAAGCATTCGTCAGGTAGCTCACTGGGGCTTTTGGAAAGAGGAAGTGTGCAGGATGAGCGGGTGCAGGGAGGACAGAGGTGAGTACCTTGTTATGGGTTTAGGTGAGGGGCGTTTGTCAGGGTGGTGTGTGTGGGGGGGGGGATTCTGAAAGAACGAAGTCCACAGAAAGTTGACCTTGCTTGATCATGCCTATCCTGTGTGTGGATTCAGAACGCCCATTTTGTAACAGTGAACCGGTTTTGACAGTAAGTTGTGTGTGCTGTCGTCCTGCCCATATTCTTGACACAGTGCCAGGAATGCTGCGAGGTTAGGGCATGAACAGTGAACCTTCCACTCCTCCCTTGCTCTCCTTTGACATGACCTGGGCTGGATGAAAGCATGTGTTGGGGAGCTCACTGGGTGGATGTATGTTGTCTGCAAAGAAACAGTACATCATTTCTTCAAGGAACATGGGCACCTTTAAATGTGGTTCTCTGTGAGGGATCCAGTATCCAGTCCCCCTGAACAGGATACTGAACCCTACAATGGGTTATTCTAAATACAACTGGCAGTGTCAGTTCCTGTGCAGGAAATGGCTCTTGCTTTATTTTTAATTCTGTTTCACGGCATCTAGTCTGATCTAGCATATGCTGTGATCTTTCTTTCTCATCACATTTCGGTTGCTCCTTGTCTCTCATTGTTTGTGACCTGTACTAGGCCCTCAAAATGTCTAATTCAGTGACCCCTGGCTCCCAGTTATAAGCCCTGAGCCACACCAGGGTATAATCAAGGGTTTGCTAGTTTGAAATAGTGTTAACTTAAAATGATAACAATTTGAGATGATGCAAAGAAGGCATTAGAATTGTAATATATTTGATGTTTTTCAAGGTAAGTTCTTACTGTAGCCCAGGCTGACCTGGAATTCACTATTGTAGTCTCTGGCTGACCTCAAACTCAGTGATCCTCTTACTTCTGCCTCCTCCTGAGTGCTGGGATTCAAAGCATGTGCCACTACATCTGGCTTCTGAGCCGTGTTTTTTGGTTTTGCGAGGTAGGGTCTCACTCTGGCCCAGGCTGACCTGGAATTCACTATGTAGTCTCAGGGTGGCCTTGAACTCACGGCAATCCTCCTACCTCTGCCTCCCGAGTGCTGGGATTAAAGGCGTGTGCCACTACACCCAGCTTCTGAGCCGTGTTTTTAACTCCAGTTGTCACTTCTTATTGGTCCTTGTTGCTGAGTTAGTTCCTGTCCCACCACTTACCGTACGAGGGATGACTTTTATTCTACTCGTTGTTTGATTGCAGACAGATGGGAAATTCAGAAACACAGCCTCTCTGTTTACTACTTCAGTCCTTGGAAGAGGCTGTTGCTGTTAAGAGTGTTTCCAACAAATAACTGAGTTTTGATCCCAGCAAATGGTGACTTCAGTCTGCATTTACATTGTCAGAATACTCACTCTCACCTATTCATTCGTCGTAAATGAAAAAGCATATACTCACTCTCACCTATTCATTCATTGTAAATGTAAAAGCAAAGGGTCGGCTCTATTCCTGGACAAGAACGTTTGAAGGAATTACATTTGGGTGTTTGCTAAACTATGGTTAACAATTGTTAAATCCATTTTTCTTTGTGCTTTGAACTTTTGGTTTGCATATTTTATTGAATCCTTTCCTGTTCAATAAGTGTTAAGGAGAAGCTTTCACTTGAATTCTGAGGAGGAAGGAGTTGTATGGAATCAGTGAGTTGGCCCATGGATCTCTATCAAATACCACACCAGGGTATAATCAAGGTTTTGCTAATTTGAAATAGTGTTAACTTAAAATGATAACAATTTGAGATGATGCAATGAAATCATTAGAATTGTATTTTATTTTATTTTATTGGAAGAGACACAGAGAGAGAGGGAGAGGAAGACAGATAGAGATGGGCTTGTCAGCAGCTCCTCAGCTGCTGTGAACAAACTCCAGATGCATGCACCCCCTTGTGGGCAAGTGCGGCATTGCGCCCTTGTGTCACTTCGCATCTGGCTAAATGTGGGACCTGGAGATTGGAACTGGCATTCTTAGGCTTAGCAGGCAGGTGCCTTAACTGCTAAGCTATCTCTCCAGCCCTGTAATTTATTTTTTAAACAAGTATTTTTATTTATTTACAAGCAGAGAGGGCGGAAGGGAGGGAGGGAGAAGGAGAAGATAAAATGGATGCACCAGGGCCTCCAACCTCTGCAAATGAACTCCAGATGCATCTGCCACTTTGTAGATCTGATTTTCCATGGGTATTGGGGAATGAACTTGGGTCACTAGACTTTGCAAGCAAACCCCTTAGCTGGTGAGCCATCTCTCCAACCCTAAAATAGTAATTTCCATCTTTAGCTCTATATTCTTCACTCAGACAAAAAATACTTAGGTCAGGAACCTTAACATGCCTAAGCAACTTTGGAGTGGATATTGTGTAGAATTTATTTTTCTCCTGAGAAAGTCTTGCTTTCAGTCTTTTCGAGTGTTAGTATCTCTTCTGTTTCTGTTTTAGTATCTCTTCTGTTCCAGCCTCCTTGCTTGAAGTAGAGTAAATTTAGAACCTCATCTTTCAGCTAATCTTCAGCCTTTTAAGAAAGGTTTTTTTTTTTTTTTTTTTTTTTTTTTTTTTTTTTTTTTCATTTTTCAGTTTTTCAAGGTAGGGTTTCACTCTAGCCCAGGCTGACCTGGAATTCACTATGTATTCTCAGGGTGGCCTCGAACTCATGGCGATCCTCCTACCTTTGCCTCCCAAATGCTGGGATTAAAGGCATGCGCCACCACGCCCGGCTTAAGAAAGGTTTTGATAGAAGACTTTTCTACCTAGGTTGGTCATTTGTGCCTTTGATGGTAACTTTCATTGTCAACTTGACTGGATTTGGAATCACTGAGGAGACACACTGCTGGTTGTGTCTGAGTGGCTTCCCGAGAGATTGACCTAAGGAGAGAAAAACCGTCCGTAGATGTCATCCTGTGGGCTGGATGGGATCTTGGACTAAACGTAAAGGGCGGGGTGATGAGAAAGCAAGCCAAGAACCAGCATTCATCTCTGTTTCCTGATTGTGTGTACGATGTGACCAGCCGCCTCCTGCTCCTTCCACCATGCCTTCCTGCCATCCTCACACCGTGAGCCAAAATAAGCCTTTCCTTCCTACAATTGCGTTTGTAAGATATTTTGTCATAGCAAGGGGATAACTAATACAGTGTGTGTGACCCAAAGGAGTGCAGGAGTTGCAGGAAGATCTACCCAGTGGCCGTGTTAGAAAGAGCAAGGAACTCTGTCGTCTGACCTGTCCAAATCCCTTCCAAAGGAAACATCTCTTTCTGTGTTAAATAAGGACAATGACAGTACCAGCCTCCACACGGTGTGAGGTCTAAATGTCCTGTCACATGAAACTCCCAGCCAGTGCCTGGTGTTGAGTGAATGTCGAAAGGTTTACTGTTGCTGGGCTGGTAGAATTTATTTAGGGGAACCCTTAGGGTATCAGAGTTGCTGTCTCAGGAAAACTGTTCCTGTTTGTAAAATATGATTAGATTTGCTTTGTATTTAAAGGTAGTGGAAGAAAGAAGCGGAAAGGGGTAGAAAAACATGTCTTGGCTGAATCTGATTGACACCTCCTGGTTGCCTCGAGGCCAGGAGCAGTGACTCTTAACAGAGCTGGCTCTTTGGCCACAGAATTTGCAGTCCAATGAATGCTAGGGAGATGTGAATGCTACCATCGTCTTGCTGAGAAAAACAAGACAGACTCAAGAGGTATTCAAAACTCAGTGAAGGAGCTTAGCGGGCATAAGGAGAACAGAGCGTCCATAGTGGATGCTCCTTGATCCAAACGTCGTTCTAGTGCCTGAATAAGAATGCAGTGAGGGGGAGCTGGAGAGATGGCTCAGTGGTTAAGGCACTTGCCTGGAATGCCCAATGACCTGGGTTCAATTCCCCAGTGCCTAAATAAATCCAGATGCACAAAGTGATGCATGCATCTGGAGTTTGTTTGCAGTGGCTAGAGGCCTGGTGCACCTGTTCTTTCTCACTCTCATTCGCTCTCTCTCAATTTTCCCTGCAAACAAATTTTTAAAAAATTTAAAAAGATGGCCTGGTCTGGTGGTGCATGCCTTTAATCCCAGTATTCTGGGGGGGGTGGGGAGACAAAGGTAGGGGGATCACTGTGAGTTTGAGGCCCGCCTGAGATTACATAGTGAATTCCAGGTCAGCCTGGGCTACAGCTACCTCAAGAAAGAAGAAAAAATAGAGCCAGGTGTGGTGGCTCACTGAGGAAGGAGTTTGAAGCCAGGCTGTCTTGTTGAGTGTGCGTAGGTAGGTACGCTGCCTGACGACTCACTCATGGGAGGTCTTGAGGTCACTGGGGCATTGTGGAACCCCTTCCCATCTTTTGCTTCCTGCTGGCCGCAGGGTGAGGGTTGAGTTCTGCCACGTGTTCCTTCCGTGATTTGTTGCCTTCTCACAGACCCAAACAATGAAGCTAATAAATCATATAGCAGTATCTCCAAAACTGAGGCAAAGTGAACCTTTTAAAAATTTTATTTTATATAGAGAATGGGTGCACCAGGGCCTCCAGCCACTGCAAACGAACTCCAGATAAATGCACCACCTTGTGCATCTGGTTTATGTGGGTCCTGGGAGTCAAACCTGAGTCCTGTGGCTTTGCAGGGAAGTGCCCTAACCACTAATCCATCTCTCCAGCCCCCACACTGAACCTTTTTATAAGTTGTCTCACAAGTTTTGTTATAGTGATTGGAGGCCAACTAACACAGGCACGTGGGAAAAGGATGTCTGGGGTTGTTTAGGGTCAGATCAGAGTTGGGGTGTGGTGGCAGGGCAAAGGGGTGGTGAGGGTGATCTGTTGAGGAGGGATGGCAAAGTGTCACAGCTCTGTGTGTGTGGAGACGCCCCTGGCTTTGGCACATGGGGGTATGAGGAGTAAAGTTCAAGAGCCGGAATAGAGCCCAGGCTGGCTGGCCTTTAGCTGGGACTTGAAGCCTTAGATGAGGTGGGTGTTTGAAGCGCAGGTCTGTAGTAACCACTCTGGAATAAGAGTTGATGGGGACGTGGGGAGCCCTGCCCAGTCAAGGGGAACCATGTCTGGGATAAGACCTAGAACACTGATGGGGACAGAAATTTTGCCTGTGTCCTGCATCCCTGGATGTTGGCATTTGAAAGGTGACATTTGATCTGAGCCTTCAACGAGGAGTAAGTGTGTGCCAGGAGAAACAGGGGCAAAGGGCAAACCTGAGAAGGGAGCTCTTCTTTCTAAATGTGAACTTGAATGTCTGTCTAGCCTTCCTGGGAGTGGGGAAGGCAGTTACTGAGCCTGGGAAGCCAGGTTGCTGAGGGGCCAGGATGGGGTTTGTAATGCTTTGCTCGAGATTCAGTGATTTATTCCAGAATGGAGGAGGTCACCCCCAGGGAAGGTGTGATAATTACTCGTCTGCACTACAACGTGATAATTTTTGTCAGAAGAAGACAGGCCCATGTGTTCTCACCTCATTTAAAAGGAAGTGCAGGAGTAAATGTTCAAGATCAAATACAAAACAGCTCTTGGAGTCACTATTATTTTGGGTTAGACATAGTAGCTCTTGTCGACTTTTTTCCAAGGATACAGATGATCACGTCTTTGTCATGTGTGGTCTGAGTGTTAAGTATATAATTCAAAGATTTCATTCTTCACCATAATTGTGGTAATTTGCAGCCTCTCTACTTTGCTTCACTTTTCTCTTGGGTGGACCCCTTCTTCCAGAATTTGATACACATCAAGATTTTGGAAACCATTTACTTGGTGAGCATGAACTATGTCATCATATTTTGGAGAAAATATGTTTACAAGGTAGTTTTGGCTGGAGAATTTCTCTGAATAGCTATTTCTATTTTTATTTGTTTGTTTGTTTTGGTTTTTTGAGGTAGGGTCTTGCTCTAGTCCAGGCTGATCTGGCATTCACTATGTTGTCTCAGGGTGGCCTTGAACTCACAGTGATCCTCCTACCTTTGCCTCATAAGTGCTGGGATTAAAGGTGTGTGTGCCACCACACCCAGCTACTTTATTTTTATAAAAAATACATTTTTAAAAATTTTTTGTTTTTTCTCTTTTTATTTATTTATTTATTTATTTATTTGACAGATAAAGAGGGAGAGAGAGAGAGAAACATAGAGAGAATGGGAGCGCCAGGGCCACCAGCCACTGCAAACAAACTCCACATGCGTGCGCCCCCTTGTGTATCTGCCTAATATGGGTCCTGGGGAATTGAACCTGGGTCCTTTGGCTTTGCAGGCAAACACCTTAACAGCTAAGCCATCCCTCCAGCCCTTAAAAAAAAGTGTTTAATCTGCAAACAGAGAGAGACCAAGAAAGAAAAAGAGAGAATGGGTGTGTTAGAGCCTCTAGCCTCTTCAGATGCATGCACCACTTTGTGCATCTGGCTTTACGTGGGTATTGGGGAATTGAACCCAGGTTGTTAGGCTTTGTGGGCAAGTGCATTAACCGCTGAGCCATCTCTTCATCCCTTGAATAGCTGCTTTTAGTTGAGGACAAGAGATTTTCTTTGCATTGAGGATTCCAGCCACATATCTCATTGCAACGATTTTTCAGTGGCTTCCTGGTGAGGTTAAGTGGGAATACATCCTGAAGGGCTCTGATTAGATGGTCCACTAGAGATCTCTTTTTTCTGTTTTGCAATTAAAAGAGTGAAATAAAGATGTTGTTTGAAAATTAAGATACTCATATATTAGCTTCCAAGGAATAGTTTTATTTTTACCTAAAACATCAATTATCAGCTGGGCGTGGTGGCGCACGCCTTTAATCCCAGCACTCAGGAGGCAGAGGTGGGAGGATCACTGAGTACAAGAGCACCCTGAGACTACATGGTGAATTCCAGGTCAGCCTGGCTAGCGAGACCTTACCTCAAAACAAAAATCTATTATTAATAGTTATCCTTAAGTGGCTTAATAGTTAAAGACTCTTGCTTGCAAAGCCTCAGGTCAGTTCCCCAGTATGCACACAAAGCCAGATGTTCCAAGAGTTGTATGTATCTAGAGTTTGTTTTAGAGTTTGTTTTCAGTGGCAGATGGCCCTTTCACTCCCACACTCCCACACTCCTTTCCCTGTCTGCTCTCTCTAATATATTTTTTAGCAGTTTACTTGTTTTCTTTCTTTGTTTTTGGTTTTTCTAGGTAGGGTCTCACTCTAGCCCATGCTGACCTGGAATTTACTATGTCATCTTGGTGGCCTCAATCTCATGGTGATCCTCCTACCTCTGCCTCCCAAGTGCTGCGATGAAAGGCGTGCACCACCACGCCCGTCTTTAATATCTTTTTGATTAAAAAAGTTCTCCTGGACTGGAGAGATGGCTTAGCGGTTAAAGTGTCTGCCTGTGAAGCCTAAGAATGCTTGTTCGAATCTCCAGGTCCCATGTTTAGCCAGACGCAAAAGTGACGCAAGCTCACGATGTTGCACATGTGCTCAAGGGAGCCCACGCATCTGGAGTTCATTCACAGCACACACCTGAAAAGGCCCTGGTGGGCCCATTCTTTCTCTGCCTCTTCCTCTCTTTCTCCGTCTCTCTCTTTCTCTGAAAAAAAATTCTCCTTTACCTTTTCAAGTGTTTTGATTTGGAAAGAAATTATTTTTAATTTTATTGATTTATATTATTCATTTGCAAGCAGAGAGAGAGAGAGAGAGAATGACAATGGGGAAGGAGTACACTAGGGCCTCTGCAAATGAACTCCAGATGCATGCTCCACTTTGTGCACCTGGCTTTACACGAGAACTGGAGAATCGAACCCAGGTCATGAGGCTTTGCAAGCAAGCACCTTTAGCCACTGAGTAATCTCTTCAGCCCCAAGAAATTCTATTTTTACTTTGCATATACATAAGTGTAGACCCATGATGCAACTATTCTTACCCGGTATGTGGTTATTTAACCACTGATCAAATGCTTGCTTTCGTTTTGGTTGTGTTTGCTTTTGGCCATTTCAGTCTTCGGGTGTTTTCTGCATCATTGTGCACCTTGCCTGTGGGTTTTCACTTTCTGTTGTGGTCCTTAGGAATGCATGTATCTAAAACCTTACAGAAAATGATGGTTTTAACAATAAGGAACTTCTTGTCCTTAACGAGAAATCTGCAAGTAGATGGCCTTGGGCTGGTGTGATGGCCCGGGACACTATCCAGGAGGGAGGCTGTCTCTGGTTCTATTTTTTTTCACTTCTGCTACTCTCCTAGACTTAACGTCCATATTCAAATAGGGAAGTAGAGGAAAGGTGAAGGTCAAAAGTGCCCTGGTCAGCTAGGTCTGTCCTTTGGTAGAGCTTTTCCCCTAAGACCCCTCTGACACATTCTCGGAGTGTTCCATTGGTCATAACTGGGACCCGTGGTTATTTTCTCACTGCCAGAAATGTCTGTGAGATGTCAACTTTGTGTGCTAATGCGTGATGGGGAAGAAGGAGCTATGGGGGTTTTTGTAGGTGTCATGTTACAGCTATGAAATATTGTTGGATATAAGCCAGTCGTGGTGGCGCACGCCTTTAATCCCAGCATTCGGGAGGCACAGGTAGGAGGATTGCCATGAGTTCGAGGCCACCCTGAGACTACATAGTAAATTCCAGGTCAGCCTGGGCTAGAGTGAGACCCTACCTTGAAAAAAACCAAAAAAACACACACACACACACACACACACACACACACACACACACACATATATATGGTTGGATAGAGAAATGGAGTCTTAGAAATAATATTCTTTTTCAAAGTACTTTTATTTCTTTGTAAGCAGAGAGAGAGAATGGGCACACCAGGACTTACTGCCCCTGCCCATGAACTCCACATGTCTGTACCACTTTGTGCATCTATCTGTGTGTGGGCGCTGGGGAACAGAACCTGGGTTGTCATCAGGCGTTGCAGGCAAACGCCTGAACCACTAAGCCATCTATCCATCCTGAAATTATTTTCTTTCAGGTGTTAACCTCTGCCACAGCACCATGAAATCCTATGATAGTCATAACCAAGAAAGAGTTGTAAGAGGTTAAACTGGACTCCTTCCAGCCAAATGCAGTGATCTTTCACAATGTCCAACTTAATTTCTACCCTAATTTCACTCTGAAAAGCGAACTGATTCACTGTCTCAAGAGCATGTTTCATTAGCCTGGATTATGTTGAACATGATCAACTCTATAAGAGACTTGTGCCATTAAAAATTTGTTTTATAAAAAGCTATTTAGTTTTTAAAGGCATATTGCCAAGCATCTCACATTGGGAAACTGGCTGTAATCCTTCCCATTTCTAGCTGAGGTAGATATTCACCCGAAATTGTCATGGATGTTCTAATTCTTTCAAATCCATTTAAGTGATTCAATTTTGTTTAATTTAAGCGCATAGTATATCACATGTAATATCTGGTGTGCTATGAATCTAAACCATGTTTAGCCAGTGTTGGAAATAAGAAATGAATGAAGTATGATGGCTGGAGAGATGGCTTAGGGGTTAAGGCACTTGCCTGAGCAGCCTAAGGTTCAGTTCCCCAGTACCCATGTAAGCCAGATGCACAAGGTGGCACATGCATCTAGAATTCGTTTGCAGTAGCTGAAGGCCCTGGCATGCCCATTCTCTCTGTCTTTGCCTCTTTCTCTCTTCCTCTAATAAATAAATAAAATATTTTAAAAAAGAAATGAAGTATGACTTTCACACATGGACATGGGTCTAAGCTTTTTAGGCCTGCTCTGATCCTACTGCATAAATGCATAGTGTCCCTTGCTCCCCAAGAAAACCTGCCCTAACTGTTGACAAGAGGGAAATACTTTTTTTTTTTTTTTTGGAGAGAGACCCAGAGAGAGACAGACAGAGACAGAGGGAGAGGGAGACAGATAGAGATGGGCACGCCAGCAGCCTCTCAGCTGCTATGAATGAAATCCAGATGTGTGCGCCCCCTTGTGGTCAAGTGCGGCATTGCGCCCTTGCCTCACTTTGCATCTGGCTAAACGTGGGACCTGGAGATTGGAACCGCTGGAGATTGGAACCGCTAAGCCATCTCTCCAGCCCACTATTTTTGTTTTTTAAGCTAATAGTTCTATTAAGTAATGCGTAATGCCTTTCCTTTTACTTCCCCTCTTATCTCCTAGTGAACGTTCATTCTCCACTACCTCTGTATCAAAAAATCACTTTAGGGACTGGAGAGATGGCTTAGTGGTTAAGCGCTTTCCTGTGAAGTCAAGGACCCCAGTTCGAGGTTTGATTCCCTAGGACCCACGTAAGCCAGAAGCACAAGGTGGCACATGTATCTGGAGTCCTTTTGCAGTGGCTGGAGGCCCTGGTGTGCCCATTCTCATTCTCTCTCTCTCTCTCTCTCTCTTTCTCTTTCTCTCCTCTGTCTGTCATTCTCAAATAAATAAATAAACAAAATAAATGAATATATCACTTGAAAATTCATCTTTTTATTTGAACGTGTTGGTGCACTCTCAGTATTGCTTTAATGTATTCATATATTAGGTTATATTCTGCAATTTTTTTTGAACTAGTGTCTCCCTCTAACCCAGGATGACCTGACACTCACTCTAGTTCCAGGCTGGCTTCAAACTCATGGTGATCCCCCTACCCCTGTCTCCCAAGTGCTGGGATAAAATGCATGTGTCACCACACCCAGCTATATGTTCTGCATTTTATGTTGCATACATTTGTATTACATTCACCTTTCATTTCTTTACAAAGTGTTCATGTCCATGAAACTATATATTGAATTTTTATGGGTAAACATTTAAAACTGGTGTTAAATAGTATAAGGAGTCCAAGATTATACAGGGTATAAAACTTATGAGGTGGAAGTCTATTCAACTTTGTCTCTTTAGATAAACACTTAACTTTCATGTTGTAGATCTAACTTGTTGAGAATATGTGTTGGGGTCCCCCCTAGGGCCAGCCCAGGATGGACGGCAGGGTCTCTGCCGAGTACGGGGTGAGAGACGCAGAGTCATGACACAGACTCCGGGAGTTGGGTGGAAGCAGCAGAGGGCGAGCTGCTGCAAACTCATTTATTCAAGGAAGTGTAGGGGGTTTAAAGGGCTTGGCTGGCCAATCATTGTATGGGGTGGTTCCCTTCTTGTGACCAATGACAGCCTGTCTCCGGGCAGATCATCTCGCAGCAGGTTTCTCATGAGCATGGGACTGTAGCTGTTGTCACGCCAGGCCTGTGCAGGTTGTCACGTCCACAGAAGCCACTTCCTGGTTTCTTCTGGCATACAGTCTGGCTAGGGCCTGACCTGCATTGTGCCATACATATCCTCCTTTTTGTTTTTATTATTGGTGACCCTGGGAGGCATGGTTCTTTGCCAAGCCATTGTTGACCCCAGGCCCCAAGGAATCATCACATGCGACGGTGCCTGTCTTAGGTTGCCCCATCTCATGGGGTCTTACCTGTCATTGACTACCCGCCATCCTGGTGAGAAAACCTGAGGAGTGTGGCCTGGTTTCTTTTAGCATGTGGTCTGGCTAGGGCCATTTAATGAGTTTATTTATTGAGTCATTAGAGTCTGATGTTTCCTTAACAAAGAATACACTGCATAGGAGTTTTGAGAGCCTCACCTTGGGAAGGAATGAAATATTCTTAAAAAAATAAAGTTTAATGGTTGAGTTTTGTGGGAGAAGGTAGGTGGTCTTGAGAAAATCACCATTTTTCTTGGCAGCTGCTCATTGGGTTGTGAGAATTTTTGTAAAATGGGTGAAGACTCCTGAGCTACTGAAGGAATACATGTGAAGATACACCTCTTCATCCTGGGGTCTCTGCATGGGTTTCTAGAGAAGAAAACCTCAGTTTCTGATTTGTTGGATAGGATGGTAAGCTGAGTAGGAAGGGAGAGAGACTTGGAAAGAGGAAAGGGAGACCTGAAGTGACTGACACAATTTGAAAGAAGCACCTTTGGTCTCAATGGGCCTCAGACTCACTGTTCTGGATGAATTGCATGCCAGTATCCCAAGAAAACACACAGATGGCACTTCTGAACTTAACGCCAGCCCATCTTTTAGAGATCCTGGGCAGAGAAAGTTAGTCAAGTGTAGCTTTTAAGTGGGCCGAGAGGTGGGTTCTGCCACATTGATAAGAACCTTGGGTAGAATTGTAAATGGAGCTTTCGGTAGATGGAAGCTGTCACAATTCATGTTTGAAGAAAGCAGCTACCACCTCGGAGGAACTTAAACACAGCTGGGCATGGCTGGACTGATGTGGGATGCTTTGACAAGGAGCCCACTGAGCCAGCTGCAGACGTGGAAAGGGGCCAGACTGTTCAGAACAGGCCAGCTCATGCTGAGGGAAGGGTGCTGTTAGGAATTTGACACTGAGGCCCTTCCTGTTGGGCATTCACGATGGCATCTTGTCTGTGCCTCCAACACATCTTGAACCACCTGTGTGCCCAGACTCCCTGGTGGGCACAGTTGTTTGTGGGGACCTTGCTGTTCCCGAGGGTCGATGGCCACCTACGTCCTGGGTGCAGAGGAGCTGAGGGCAGCAGGGTCTTGGAGTGGGTGAGTGCGGTGAACAATGAAGCCATCTGATGGATAGTGCTCTCATTTATTCAAAAGGGGAGTGGGTTTATAAACACTTGGGAAAGGTTGAGAAGGCACATACAGACTATAAGGTGATTGGATACATAGGTTTCTGGGTTGCTATCTAATTGGCTGGTGTTGGAAGGCAGAAGTCGGGAGGGAGAAGCTGCAAGGGAGCTAACAGAAGTGGCGGGAAAAGCTACGTGACTTCAGCCACATATTGGATGGCTACAGCTGCAGGGAGACTGTTTACAAGGGTCTCTTGGGCAGCTGGTCCCAAGGTCAGGAACTGTGGGGGGCGCAAAACCTGAATATGGAATGCTCAGATGTTTTGGGGATGGGGGAGGGCCCGCCAGTTTTGCCCACTCTGGGTGAAGATGGGGCACGCTACTACCTTGAGAGCAGGGAGGGCCAGCTTCATCGCCAGAGTGGGTTCCCGATGATAAGGCCAGCTGCAACCCCACAGCCCAAGGTCCCCGGCCGTGTCCAACAACTCAGGCCAGCGTCCTCACAGTCCCAGCCCGTGTTTAGCAATGCCCAGCAGTTGTTTACAGATCTTCTGCATGCTTGAGCTGTGTGTGTTCTGAAAGACCATTGTATATGGATGGATGGATGGATGGATGGATGGATGTGTATATTTACACACACACACACACACACACACACACACACACACACACATACACACATATATGACTGCCTTTCGTATTAGAGGAAGATCACCCATCCCCACCTAAGTAGAACCATCAAACACAGGCAGGGTGTTCAAAAATCAGACAGCCAGTGGCCACGCCTTTAAAGGGGAGGCAGAGGTAGGAGGATGCCTAGAGTTGATTACCCTGAGAACACAGTTAATTCCAGGTCAGCCTGGGCCAGAGTGAGACCACCTCAAAAACCAAAAAAAAAAAAAAAAAAAAAAATCAGACAGCCAGAAAGCCATTGTTGTACAGTGATTATAAAGCAAGAGAATTTCCCGTGAGGAATCAGCACAGTTAACAAAGGCCATTGGTACCAGGTAAAGCTTACTCTTTCTGATGGGATTCCTCAGGTAGAAAATGGTGCAAAATTGATGATGCTGCATTTTAGAAAGCCGTTTGCTACGTCCCCCCACTCCAAGTCTCATGCACAAGTCATAACCGATGGATCATTTGAACCCAAAGTTGGGCACTGTGTGTAATGCCTCGAGGCATCTCAAAGGAGCGAGCCTGACTTTTTAATGAATGGGAGACCATCGGGGACTGCGGGGGAGGCTCGTTGGATCTGCTTTTGAAGTTAAGCTGGAAGGGATAGTGAGGGCACTGATTAAGGAATTAGGATCCAAAAAGATCCCCGCGAGCTAGAACAAAGAGCTAAATTTAACCGGATGAAATTTAATAGGGCATAAATATGACTTCTTGTTCTGATGATGTTCAGCAAACTAGTTGCATTGGAGTGAAGAACAAAGAAGTCAGCCGGGCGTGGTGGCGCATGCCTTTAATCCCAGCACTCGGGAGGCAGAGGTAGGAGGATCACCGTGAGTTCGAGGCCACCCTGAGACTACTTAGTGAATTCCAGGTCAGCCTGAACTAGAGTGAAATCCTACCTTGAAAAAAAAAAAAAAAAACAAACAAAAAAGTGAGCTGCTTTTGCAACATCATACTGAAAATTGGTTGGAAACAGAGTGTAAGAGTCAATATCTTGACTTCTTTTTTTTCATTGTAGACAATATCCCATGGTACTTCCCTCCCTCCCCTCACTTTCCCCTTTGAAACTTCACTCTCCATCATATCCCCTCCCCCACTCGATCAGTCTCTTCATTTCGATGTCATCATCTTTTCCTCCTATTATGATGGTCTTGTGTAAACTGCCCAGTACGCACTTCTCTTAATGTGCACACCCATATGCTAATGCTACTCTCACTTTTGATTAGAGAAGCTTCTCTTTTCAGAGGGCAGTGACCTTGGGATGACTCAGAAGGCAACATGGTGCTGACAGGAAGGGACAGAGGAGTGCTCAGCACTGAAACATCTCTAACCCACCTTCCAAGGCTCAGGGTCCATTGTGGAAGAGGGGGCAGAAAGAATGTAAGAGCCAAAGGAAGGGTAGGACTCCTCCAGACACAAAATGGCCTGGATATCCATGACCTCACAGTGCCTGACACTACCTACACAAGTGGAAATTGAGTCACTACCATAAGGGAGATATTTACCCTATTCTTTGTGACATGGATAATACAGATATTCATGATCCTACCTCAAAAAAACCCCAAATTTTTTAAACTTATTTATTACAGAGAGAGAGAGAGATAGAAAGTGTGTGCCAGGGCCTCCAGACACTGCCCAAACTCCAAACACATGTGCTGCCTGGTGCATCTGGTGCATAATTATGTGGGTCCTGGGAAATTGAACCTGGGTCCTTAGGCTCACAGGCAAGTGCCTTAACCACTAAACCATCTCTCCAGCCCGTCATTGATTCTGCTTGGACACACTCAAGAATGCTATTTTGGACAGTGACCAAAACACAAGTGAGTGTGAAGAAAGAATGGGTCATCCCCCTTGAGGACTGTGAGGTGTGGCAAGTGCCTACGCTCACAGGCAGGCGTCTGGAAGCAGGAGTATGTGGTCTGTCCATGGGATGGAGAGATGGAAGCAGTGGGTATCAGTTACAAAGAGAGAAGGTTCCAGAAGGAGCTGGCTACACCTTGAAGGGATGTAGGAAGTTACATGTCACTTGTGAGCACTAGTGTGACAAATTAGGCCATCGGGGAGATTCAAACATCTCACGAGCTTATTTGCCTTTATTAATTTCACATGTCTTCAGCCTTGTTGAATGACAGTGCTCCCTGGCGCTCTTTTCCTCATCAGATTGTGGAAAATTTTAATATTTGCGTAAGGTTGGAAAAAGACTCAGAATCGTTTTCCAACTGAGAGTATTAATTCATCATACAGCTGTAGGGAAAGGCCTTAATAAAGAGCAACATGATGGGCTGGAGAGATGGCTTAGGGGTTAAGGCGCCTGCCTCCTAAGCCTAAGAACACTGGTTCCAATCTCCAGTGGTTCCAATCTCCAGGTCCCACGTTTAGCCAGATGCAAAGTGACACAAGGGCGCAATGCTGCACTTGACCACAAGGGGGCACACGCATCTGGATTTTGTTTGCAGCAGCTGAGACACTGCTGGCGCACCCATCTCTGTCTTCCTCTCTCTCTCTCTCTGTCTCTCTCTGTGTCTCTCTCAAAAAAAAAATTATAAAGAGCAACATGAGACAATAAATATTTGATTTGAAGAGATGGGTTCATAAACCAATCAACGGAGCCCGTGCTGGGAAGGAAGAATTTCCTAACTGGCGCGGTCTACTGGAACACAAATGGCCCTTAGGAGGCTTGTGGCTTCCCAGTTAAAGGCATTGTATTTTAAGCTTATTATTTTATCCTTAAGATGTTACACGTTCTTGCCTTATCAAGTAAATTATGAAGGTAATTGTTAGCAGTGGGGGGGGCAGTTTTTTTTAACTTGCTGGAACCCTAGAGGAGTCTCTTTCATACTTTAGAAAATATAACAAAGTTGTAAAATATTGGGTCTGTCAAGAAAATTACATATTGATTCTTCATTCTGTCCTGGGATTTGGGCTAACAGGCCCAGTGTTGGTGATGTTTGTTCATAAAGCATGCATTTTTGAAGGTCATGTAGCACAGAGCTGACCTTTGGGGCCTTGTATTCTTGGAACCTGCATCTCTGTCCTCGATGGACATTTACAGAGTACCTCCTGTGACCATTATTCCTGTGAGGACAGTTGTGGCCCAAATGCCCTGCATGGAAATGAAAAGTGGAAGAAGTGATGTTTCCAAGGTTTTTGGCCTTTACGATGCAAACAAGTGCAAGCGTCTTCGCCAGCAGTGGCATTTATTGAGAGGGATTTGCATAAAAGTAGTTAGCTTGCAGCCTGATTGGAAAATTACAGCCTTGTAAAGGGTCCCCAAGTTACAACAGCTGGGCGCGCAGTCACGAGAAACTGCGTTGTAAAAGTCTCTCAGCTAGTCGGGGGACTCATTTCCTTCCTTTGGCATTTCTCCTCCCCACGCTCTAACCTCTCTCTGAGTTTATTGTTTGGGGACAATGAAACGCTGTCTGATGGTAAACACTGCCAGCCAGCCAGCCAGCCATTTTGGATTTATTCAAAGTTTATTCATTTGTTCATTTTTCAAAATTTGTTCAGCTACATTTTTCCTGTTTGTTAGGCTATGTGTTGCAGTCAGGTTCTCATCACTGGCAGAAATCACCCAACCAAGAGCAACTTGTGGGGAAAAAAAAGAGGTTGATTTTGGCTTACAGTCATGAGGGGGAAGCTCCATGATGTCAGGGGAAAACAATGGCATGAGCAGAGGGTGGACATCACCTCCTGGCCAACATCAGGTGGACAATAGCAACAGGAGAATGCACCAAACACTGTCAAGGGGAAACTGGCTATAACACCCATAAGTCCACCCCCAACAATACACTGCTTCCAGAAGGCATTAATTCCCAAATCTCCATCAGCTTGGGAACCTAGCATTCAGAACACCTAAGTTTATGGGGGACACCTGAATCAAACCAGCACTCTGTTTAGGGTAGCAGTGATGGATGAAAAAAGAACCTTGCCAGTCTGGAGCTGATAGGAGAGATGGGAGATGCCATAGAAAGTGCTCCATCAGGGTTGGGAGATGGCTCAGTGGGTGTAGGTGCTTGCTTGCAAAGCTTTCTGGCCAGGCTTTAACTCACCAGTACCCAGATAAAGGCAGACACACCAAGTGGTGCATTAGTTTGGAGCTCATTTGCAGTAGCAAGAGTCCCTGGTGTACACATGCATGTATATATGCATACTTAAGTATGTACATGCATATGTGTAACTAGAACACATTTTTAAAAAATTTAAGACAGTGAGCGTGAGAGAGAATTGGTGCTCCAGGGCCTCAGCTACTGAAATTGCATTCCAGATGCTTGCACCACCTAGTGGGCATGTGTGACCTTGCACTCGTCTCACCTTTGTGCATCTGGCTTGTGTAGGATCTGGAGAGTCGAACATAGTTCTTTAGGCTTTGCAGGCAAGCGCCTTAACTGCTAAGCTGTCTCTCCAGCCCAGAACACATTTTTAAAAAAATTTATTTATCAGCTATGCAGTGACTGGGATGCTCAGAACAAGAGTGTGTTTGGGAAAATGTTCTCAAAGAATTGATGATTGAGCCCATCGTGAGCGGGTAGGTAGAAACTTGTCCACCCTGAGCCAGAGAGAAGTCAGAATGGCATCTATGGAGGGGAGAGGCCGCGGGCCTGGCACTGCACTGGGAAAAGCTGCAGCGGAAATCTCAGGGTGGAGTTCTAGCAGTGGGCTTCCGTCAGAGTCATTCGAAAAACTTGTGCAAATGCAGCTTCTTGGCGCGCACTCTGCTACCTCCCCTTCCCTGTGTGTTATCTAGCCTTTCATTACTTTAATAAAGGGAAACATTTCATTTTAAAAACCTTTATTTATTTGCTTGAGAGAAAGAGGCAGAGAGAGAATGGGCATGCCAGGGTCTCCAGCCACTGCAAACGAACTCCAGATGCATGTGTCCCCTTGGGCATCTGGCTTATGTGGGTCCTGGGGAATGTAATCAGGGTCCTTTGGCTTTGCAGGCAAACGCCTTAACCACTAAGCCATCTGTCCAGCCCCCATTACTTCATTTGTATGGCTAAATAAAATATTGTGTGTGTGTGTGTGTGTGTGTGTGTGGATAGATAGATAGATAGATGATAGATAGATATATAGATAGATAGATAGATACCACCTGTTCTTTAAAAAAAAAAAACATGAGGACTGGAGAGATGGCTTATGAGTTAAGGCCCTTGCCAGCAAAGCCAAGGACCCAGGTTTGATTAACCGAGTACCTACTTGACTATTGTAAATCACATTGTGACAGATTGATCAGCACCTATCTCTGTGGTATGCCAACTTAGATTCCACGGGGTGTATTCCCAGGAGTGGCATAGTAGATTGTACTCATTTCCACTAATTTTCTGTCTACTTTATACCCCAACAGCAGAATAAGGAGGGGTGTCCATCTGCCCTCCCCACCCCCTTCCTCATCTCCTCCCTCACCATTAATTCCAGTCCATTCAGAAGCTTCTGGAAAATTCTCCTGATTCTGCCTCCCTTCTCATCATTGGTACACTGGTGTACAGAAAGCCCAGCACATTCTAGCTTTTACATGGGGCCTGGGGAGCTGAACTCAGGTACGGAGAGGTAGGTGGCAAGCGTTTGACCCACTGAACCCATCACCCTCAACCTGTCCTTTACAAAGTTAACATTAAAAATTACTTAACATACTGTTTTTCTCTTACAAATAACTTCTAAAATCTCCTTTCAAGGAGAACTGCATTGTGAGCATGTTAAGTGGGAAGGAGAACCGGTTGTCCTGAGCAGAGAGCCCACTTTCAGCCGCAGGAGGCTTCTTATGTAAATCTAGGGTGCTGTGCCTAAGTTGGAGGGAAGGTGGGGAGGGGCTGGGAGAACCCTTGCTCTGAACCTGCATCCCTTGTCCCTTATGAGTTCCCAACTCCTCTCATATTGAAGGACATGCAATCGAGCCTAATGCTGTTGACTCCTTTTTATTTTTTTTTTTAATAGGATTCACTGGTTTGTAACCTAATTTATTTGATTGTCTTAGAGGAAAACAAGGGACCTGGTGAGCAGCCTTTGGTAAACCCATGTCAGTGCTGTCATTCATTGTCTGTGACTCTCTTTGTCTGCCAGGGTTCTCCTCACCTCATTGGCAGTCCCCTCCACACCTGATCTGGGCACTCCTCCCCCCACTAATTAAAGAGGGAATGGGAAGGTCGGTTCAGCTTCTCACAGCGAGCTGGTGCTAATCACGGATCTTATTTTAGGGTGAGGCCTTTTCACCTCCAGCTTCGTTAAATCCCCTTTTAATGCACGTGCCTTATTTACTAAACAAACATGTCCAGATTTCCCTGAGAACAGGGAACAAGTGCTATGTTTCTTGGGGGAAGCTCTTTGTGGGTTATTGCATGACATGAAGCATAAGAGTGTCCCTCTAGAGAGAGGGAGAGAAAGGGAGAGAGAGGGAGAGAGAGAGATTACCCACCCAAAGAAGGGAAGCTTGAAGTAGAAAGAAGTCAAGATTGCTCTGTCAACATTGCCTAAATGTTGTTGGGGTTTTGATAAAACCCCTTTTCACACATGATCTGCCAGGATCATTCTCTACAGAAGAAGTCACCTTGACTTGGAGCAAGGGCACAAGAAAGCAGGTCAATCATCTGTGGAGCCCAAGGCCATGGGCCTCCTGCCATATGGGTCAATTGGTGACACCCGTGTGGCAACAGCCTTGCCCCTCTGACCTAACCATGGTGGTGCATGCTTTCGGAGAGCGTGTCTGGTTCCATGAGGTAGAACTCCTAAGGCCAGCCTTACCTTCCTGCTCATAATAGGCTCATGAATATGTATGCCAAAGGTGCTTACTTCACTTGGTGAGTCTGTGATACAAAACTAATCTGCTGTGAAGATGGCTGTCAAAAGCATCTTTCCTGGGCTGGAGAGATGGTTGGTGGTTAAGGGGCCTTGCTACAGGCACGATCCTCCAGTACCGACATAACCCACATGAGGTGGTGCATGCCTCTGGAGTTTGTTTGCAGTGGCTGAAGGCCCTGGCCTGTCTATTCTCTCTATCTGCCTCTTCCTCTCTGTCTCTCAAATAAGTAAGATATTAAGAAGCACATTTCCCAGTAGCAGGATTGCAGAGCTAAAAGAGGGGCCCCTTAGCCTTCATTTCTACTCTCCTCACTTGGTGTAGGAATAGACCAGAGAGGAAATGATTTGCCTCACGCCCTGGACCTTCTTGTCCACTGAATGACCACTTGAATCTAGATCCCTCAGTTGAGGAGAAGGCAGTTCCCGCTGCTGGACAGGGTGACTCCAGGCATTGTGGAACCGGGTGCAACCACCTGCATCAGATCAGTTGGAGCCAGTCAGCGTCCTGGGGGGAGAGTGAGGAAGCAGTGACGTGCATTTGTAACCGGCTGATCTTAGGAAACTGCTGACAGGAACGTTGAGGATTAAGTTGTGTTCTGCCCTTGTTCTGCCACAGGCTTTGTCCTAAATGTGCTTCCTTGGCCCTAATTGCTTCCTGTTTGTTTTTGCGGCTCATACCAAAAGGCACAGGCTGGCTGACAAGATGACAAGATGACCGTGACAATGCACAGAGTGTGTGCCAGCCTGGCAGCACCTTGACCATGGTCTGTTCTCCGAAGCTCTGCCTCCTCATGAAAGGATAGCTCGCTGCTTCTCCAGACTGCTACTCTCACACTGTCGTTTGCCCCCTAAAATGCCTTATCTTTATGAACTCAATTTGGGTGTTTGGGGACTTGAGTCAGAATTTATAGTGACTGAGAAGTGGACTGGGGAACTGGATAGCTGGAGAGTGTGTGTACGAGACAGAGAGTGTGCGTGTGATCTGCTTGTGTTGACAGGTGTCCAGGCTTCAGGTCAGAAACACACCTGTCCTCTGACCTCAGTGAAGATGTTCAGCTGTACGGGCTGACCGCCACTCCTTGTGGGGACCCTTCCATGAACAGAGGTGAAAAGGCTTAGGTCAGATCTGTGAGCAGCTGTGGATGCCCTGGACTCCAAAAATGGGTTGGAGTGTCAGGAATGCTTGGCCTTCTGTGCCTGGTGCCTTAGCTGGGGTGAGAGGGGCCACAAAGGTTGATTGTAGTAGAAAATTCTAGGTATAGTGTGGTAGTTTGAATTTATGTCCCCCAATATATTCAGTGTTTTATTAGTTAGAGTTTGCATCTGCAATCACCTTGCTAGAGGCAATGTCACTGGGGGTGGATCTTAAGGTGTGGTGATGGTTTGAGATTCCATTGTAAAGATATGCAAAGTGTGCCTAATAGGAGTTCCTGAAGTGTGCTGGGCTTTTGGGCTGTAGTTTTGCTCTGTGTGCTGTGTGGCTGGGGGCTTTGCTCTTTTGACTGGTCCTGTGAGAGCAGGCCACTTCTGCCATTATGGAACTTCCCGTGGATCTGTAAGCTTCAATAAATAATATCCCTTCCTCCATAACTGTGCCTGGTCTGGAAGTTCATCTCAGTGAACCTTGAAGCTGTCTGCTACATATAGTTTCAGTGTATGCTTTTATGCTGAGGCATTGCCGAGGAACAGGAGGAAGCACACACCTACACCTCAAATGGTGCAGAAGACACAGTGGTGGTAGGGATTGTCACGAATGCATCAAAGATAGGATAAAAATAAGAGTTCAGTTTCACTAGGGATCTAGAGGCAGATCTGTTTTGGACGCTAGCCTTCTCTTTGGCTAGTATTGTAACCAGAAAAGAGGGGCAGTAGTAATGTAACCAGAAAAGAGGGGCAGTAGTATTGTAACCAGAAAAGAGGGACAGTAGTATTGTAACCAGAAAAGAGGGACAGTAGTAATGTAACCAGAAAAGAGGGGCAGTAGTATTGTAACCAGAAAAGAGGGACAGTAGTAATGTAACCAGAAAAGAGGGGCAGTAGTATTGTAACCAGAAAAGAGGGACAGTGGTATTGTAACCAGAAAAGAGGGACAGTAGTAATGTAACCAGAAAAGAGGGACAGTAGTAATGTAACCAGAAAAGAGGGACAGTAACCAGAAAAGAGGGACAGTAATGTAACCAGAAAAGAGGGGCAGTAGTATTGTAACCAGAAAAGAGGGGCAGTAGTATTGTAACCAGAAAAGAGGGGCAGTAGTATTGTAACCAGAAAAGAGGGGCAGTAGTATTGTAACCAGAAAAGGGGGCAGTGGTAGGAGCCGTCTTGTTGAACTGTAGTATTGGTAACCAGAAAAACGTAACCAGAAAAGAGGGGCAGTGTAAAATGCATAAAAGTATTGTAACCAGAAAAGAGGGGCAGTAGTATTGTAACCAGAAAAGAGGGGCAGTATTAGTGGTCAATGTTACTGATAGGAGGGAACAGGTGGGATGTACTGACACTGCTTGAAAGAAGGTGCCACGGGGACTCTGAAGAGGTCGAGGGGACACGAGCAAACCATTGCAGGAGTTAAGAAGTCCCCTTGGCCAAGTCTGGTGGTACACACCTTGAATCCCATCGCTCTGGAGGCAGAGGTGGGAGGATGAGGCCAGCCTGGGGCTACACAGTGGGTTCCAGGTCAGCCTGGGCTATAGTAAAACCCTACCTTAGACAAACAAAAACAAAATAGACAGTTTGGTTTCTACTTTCCCAAAGCTCGACCTTTGAAGCTGCTTATATCCTAGATTGCTTTTCTGTTTTGGTGGCTGAGGGTAGGGGAAGAGACTCAGAAGAGGAGGCGAGGACTCCAGGACTCACCTTGACCAGAAAACAAGAGTCTCTGCTTTCGTAGCAGGCATTCACTTTCTTCTGACTCATTGATACAGGAATTCTGGGTTCCTTGTATGCCAGGGTACCAGTAACTTGGGATATTTGGATCCTTGTTTTATGAGTTCAAAGGATGAAATCTACAGAGCAGAGGATAAGGTTCAGAAAGATTTTATTATTTTATAATAATAGAATTATTAGTGTAGAATTTATTGCAGTTGAAAGCTTTAGGAGGAAGAAGAAAAGGGGGCTTAAGCCTGGAACATAAGAGAAGGAAGCAAGGTGGGGCTCTTACCATGGGAGTTAAGACTGGGCTTAAGAAGTCCACCCCGAGAGACTCAGATCTGGGGTTTTTATGGGGAGTGGCTACATGAGGAAGACCAGGTCGGCAGGTTGCTGTGGACAAAGACCAGATTTTACAGCTTTGCCAGTCATCTTAGGTAAGGATCAGAGCTTCTGCCCTCTAGAAAGGGCGCAGGCTTAATCTAGAAATCTTCCCTGGAGGGTGGAACCTCCAGGTTTCTGCAAGCTTCGTGACATTTCCTGCTTTTAGTCAAGGAATAAAAAAACATTTATTTTGGGGTTCTGTTACCCTGACTGCCTAGCCAAGTTTTATCCTTATGAGCAGAGCAGCTGCCTTGATGTCCTCAAACAGAAGCAGGTTTTTGGCTACAGCCTCATCAATATGCCTTTGGCAGAGACTTAATAATTCTCTTTTAAATTTTCTTTTAATTTTAGAGAGAGAAAATGGGCACATCAGGGCCTCTAGCCACTGCAAACAAACTCCAGATGTATGTGCCCCTTGTGCATCTGGCTTATGTGGGTCCTGGGGAATCAAACTGAGGTCCTTAGGCTTCACAGACAAGCGCCTTAACTGCTCAGCCATCTCCCCAGCCCAAGTACCTTTTTAAAAAAATACATATTTTATTTACTTACTTGAGAGAGAGAGAGGAGAAAGAGATGGGGGTGGGGGAGAACATGGGCATGCCAGGGCCTCCAGCCACTACAAATGAACTCCTGATGCATGTGCCTCCTTGTGCATCTGGCCTGCGGGTTCTGGAGAGTTGAACCAGGATCCTTTGGCTTTGCAGGCAAATGCCTTAACCGCTAAGCCATCCCTCCAGCCCTAGCAATACCTTTTCTCTCTCTACTTTCTTATGTTCTATTCTCAAATATTAATATTTCACACACAGTAACCAATTAAGTGGAAATTTCATCTTCAGTGACAGTAGGTTCAATTAAATGTGTTTAGAAATCACGTGTGTAAATTGCTCTGGAAGAAATTTGAATATTTACATACACATACGCACTGTGGTTGTGGCTGTAGGTGCATGTACATGTCTTATGTATACACATTTGCCTGAATGGCAGAGTTGAAAGCTTCCCCAAAGAGCTGATTGCCAGTCACATGTTTAATTAGTCATGCATATGAAATGTACCAGTTGCTTTGTCAGCTCTGAGGAGAGGGATTTCCATTCCAGTGTTCTGAGTCAAAGTAGGGCTGGTGATTTTCAGAGTTCCGTGGAAGAGTAAGGAGAGGTAGTTATGAGAAAAGATTACTCTTTTAGTTTAGAAATACTGTAGTCATCAGGGTGTGGGGGGAGGGAGGAGGCGACATGCCTTTAGTCAGCTTTTGGGGAGGCCCATGTGGGAAGAAACTTGAGTCTAGAAGTTCAAGGCCAGCCTGGGCTATACCGTATTTCTTTAAAAACAAGAAACAGAAATGGAATATGCTGCAAAGAGCCAGCAGTTGACATCATTTACTAAGCATATCCTTTTCTGCGGCCGTTCTGAGTTCTTGCAGGAGATGACTCAAGGACACAAGGCTGGCTTCTAGGGGTCTAGAAAGTTCTACTAGAATAAGAACAAGAAAAATTGGGTGTGAGTCGGGCACGAGATTACAGGGTCAGGCACATTCTTCCAGGATAATCTAATTGTAAAGGCTCAGAATACAAAATAGAAAGAGCTTGAAGGGAATATTATGGAGTAAGATGTGGATTATTTTTGTAAAAATATTTTTATTTGCAAGCAGAGCGAGAGGGAGAAAATGGGCGTGCCAGGGCCTCCAGCAACTACAAACCCACTTCAGATGCATGTGCCACTGCATCTGCCTTTACCTGGGTACCGGGGAATGGAACTCGTGTTGTTAGGCTTTGCAGGCAAGTGCCTTAGCCTCTGAGCCATCTCTCCAGCCCTGCATTTTTTTGGGGACGGGGAAGACACAGAGAGAGACAGAGAGAGAGGGAGAGGAAGACAGATAGAGATGGGTGCGCCAGCAGTCTTTTAGCTGCTGTGAACGAAATCCAGATGTGTGCGCCCCCTTGTGGTCAAGTGCGGCATTGCGCCCTTGCGTCACTTTGCATCTGGCTAAACGTGGGACCTGGAGATTGGAACCAGCGTTCTTAGGCTTAGGAGGCAGGTGCTGTGGTAGTTTGAATATATGTCCCCCAATATATTCAGTATTTTATTAGTTATAGTTTGCATCTGCAATCATCTTGCCAGAGGCAGTGTCACTGGGGGCGGGTCTTAAGGTGTTAATGGTGGGTTTGAGATTCCATTGTAAAGATATGCAAAGTGTGCCCAGTAGGAGTTCCTGAAGTGTGCTGGGCTTTTGGGCTGTAGTTTTGCTCAGTGTGCTGAGTAGCTGGCAGCTTGGCTTTGCTCTCTCTGCTTGGCCCTGTGAGAGCAGGTCACTTCTCCTGCCATTATGGAACTTCCCCTGGATCTGTAAGCTTCAATAAATAATATCCCTTCCTCCATAACTGTGCCTGGTCTGGAAGTTCATCTCAGCGAACCTGAAGCTGTCTGCTACAGGCGCCTTAACCGCTAAGCCATCTCTCCACCTGCATTGTTGTTTTAATGTTCACCAATCCAACAGATGAATTTGCCTCTTTGCTTTCTAGCAAATGTTTCCTATAAAGGAATTGTGGTGTGGTGAGCATATGACCTGGGAGGGGATTTCTCTCCAGGATGGTGGAAGCGGAGCGGGTGTGTCAGGGAACCAACTCTGTTCACAGACTTATGTCCTGAGAAGCCACAGTTAAGAGAGAGATCTTACTTAGTAAGTAGTCCTTTTGCCGAAGAACGAGTTTTTACTCTCTACTGAAGCTTGCTTCACAGGAAAGAATCTTGCTGAGTCCATCACATTGCACAGGTGAACATAAGAGATTCGGGGGTTAGGCCACTCAGGTAAACATCTTGGGACTTTAATAGCATTAACCTCCCTGAACCTCAGCTTCCTTGTCAATAGTAATAACATTGCACCAGTTCCAATAGCATTACTTACTTCGTAGGACTAAGTGACTCAATGCATTGAAATACTTCCAACAGTATCAAGTACAGTAATCTTCCAATGTAGCCATTACGAACGACTGCTGTGCAGAGTCCCTACGATAGCTGGGATAGCTGTGCACACTGTTGAAGGAAATGGTACACTCATAGGCAAGCCTGAGTAAGCAAGGCAGTGTCTTAATAAATTCACTAATTTGGAGATTTAAATACCAAATAAACATTGTCCTAGAATTAAAGCTATATTAATAAGACTTAGAGGAGGACCTTTTGTTGATGGTTCTGTGATCCCCGGGGAGAATGGCAGCGTTCTCCCCCAGCTCTGCTGCTTCCATAGCATTTTTTAAATTTTTTAAATTATTTATTTTTGGAGAGAGACACAGACAGAGACACAGACAGAGAGGGAGAGGAAGACAGAAATGGGCGCACCAGCAGTCTCTCAGCTGCTGTGAACGAAATCCAGATGTGCGCCCCCTTGTGGGCAAGTGCAGCATTGCGCCCTCGCGTCACTTTGCATCTGGCTAAACGTGGGACCTGGAGATTGGAACCAGCGTTCTTAGGCTTAGCAGGCAGGCGCCTTAACCGTTAAGCCATCTCTCCAGCCCGCTTCCATAGCATTTTAAAGCAACATCTCACAGTTATCAAAGATTCAAGAATGCTACCAGTTGAGGGTTTCCTTGGTAGCTCTTGATCAAATCTTTCCCGGTGCTCCTCTCTAACCCCAACTCTACTTTTATATTCCTTAAAAAAATACTTTCCATGCCCAAACACACTGCCTCCCTGCAATAACTGACTGCTGCTCCCACAGTGCATAACCCACAACCCCATGGGGAATACCAGCAACCCCACTGAGGAGGCCCCCAGTGGAGTGGGGGAAGGGTTGAGGGAAAAGAGGGTACCAGCACATGATATATCCAAAGTATGTTCTTAATTTGAATATTTTATTTTTATTTGTTTATTCATTTGACAGAGAAAGAGGGAGAGAGAGAATGGGTGTGCCAGGGCCTCCAGCCACTGCAAATGAACTGCAGATGCTGGTTTCTTCCCTTGCGCAGCTGGCTAATGTGGGCCCTGGGGGATCAAACCTGGGTCCTTGGGCTTTGCAGGCAAACACTAAGCCATCCCTCCAGCCCTGTTCTTAATTTTAAAAAAAAGAAACCTTCCATGGGCTGGCGAGAAGGCTGAGCAGTTAAGGTACTTGCCTGCGAAGCCCAAGGACCCAGGTTTGATCCCCCAGTACACGTGTAAGCAAAGTGACACACATGTCTAGAGTTCATCTGCAGTGGCTCGAGGCCCTGTTGCACCCATTCTCTGCCTCTCTGTCTCTCAAATAAGGAAATAAACGAAACATTTTTAAAAAAAAATTATTATTTTATTTATTTTTTGGAGAGAGACACAGAGAGAGAGAGACAGAGAGGGAGAGGGAGACAGATAGAGAATGGGCGCGCCAGCAGTCTCTCAGCTGCTGTGAACGAAATCCAGATGCGTGTGCCCCCTTGTGGTCAAGTGTGGCATTGCGCCCTTGCGTCACTTTGCATCTGTCTAAACGTGGGACCTGGAGATTGGAACCACTGGAGATTGGAACCAGCATTCTTAGGCTTAACAAGCAGGCGCCTTAACCACTAAGCCATCTCTCCAGCCCAAACGAAATATTACCCAGTGGAGTGGGGAAGGGTTGAGGGAAAAGAGGGTACCAGCACATGATATATCCAAAGTATGTTCTTAATTTGAATATTTTATTTTTATTTGTTTATTCATTTGACAGAGAAAGAGGGAGAGAGAGAATGGGTGCGCCAGGGCCTCCAGCCACTGCAAATGAACTGCAGATGCTGGTTTCTTCCCTTGCGCAGCTGGCTAATGTGGGCCCTGGGGATCAAACCTGGGTCCTTGGGCTTTGCAGGCAAACACTAAGCCATCCCTCCAGCCCTGTTCTTAAAAAAAAAAAAAAGAAACCTTCCATGGGCTGGCGAGAAGGCTGAGCAGTTAAGGTACTTGCCTGCGAAGCCCAAGGACCCAGGTTTGATCCCCCAGTACACGTGTAAGCAAAGTGACACACATGTCTAGAGTTCATCTGCAGTGGCTCGAGGCCCTGTTGCACCCATTCTCTGCCTCTCTGTCTCTCAAATAAGGAAATAAACAAAAAATTTAAAAAAAAATTATTATTTTATTTATTTTCTGGAGAGAGACAGAGAGAGAGAGAGAGAGAGAGAGAGGGAGACAGATAGAGAATGGGCGCGCCAGCAGTCTCTCAGCTGCTGTGAACAAAATCCAGATGCGTGTGCCCCCTTGTGGTCAAGTGTGGCATTGCGCCCTTGCGTCACTTTGCATCTGTCTAAACGTGGGACCTGGAGATTGGAACCACTGGAGATTGGAACCAGCATTCTTAGGCTTAACAAGCAGGCGCCTTAACCACTAAGCCATCTCTCCAGCCCAAACGAAATATTAAAAAACATTAAATAAGTAAAATATTTTAAAAAATACTTTCCAGTCTGTTCCCATCCACCTCTCTGCCTTGACAGGGATTGTGAGCCCTGAGGTCAAGCGTTACAGCTTACACATACTTGACGTCACCAGATATCTGATTTTGTGCCTTACGTGTGAAAGAAGGGATATATATAGATGGAAGGGGGCAGGGATGAGGGAAAAGATGTATTCATACAAAATATGTTGTTAATAATATTGATACTATTATAAAAACATTTAAAAAGGAATTGAAAGTATAGCCATTACGTTTCGGCCTTACTTTCTCGTTTCTGCCCTCGTGTCTGTGGGTTTTGAATGGTTTGCCATGTTTTCTCTTAGGGTGAGCCTGGATACCAAGCGTCAAGTTAGCCATCGTAAGTTTCTTGTTCATGGCAGCTATCTAACCTGAAGGACATAGTGGGCTTCTAGGAACAGACGTTGATCCTGATTTCAGAGATATCTCCTTTGAAGATGCTGTGGAAACTTCCCAGGGGAATAGGTGTTGTGAAAATAGCCTGAGTGGGGCTGGAGAGGTGGCTTAGCAGTTAAGACACATGGCTACAAAGCCTAAGGGCCCTGGGTTGATTCTCCAGGTCCCACAAAAGCCAGATGCACATGGTGGCTCATGCGTCTGGAGTTCATATGCAGTGGCTAGAGGCCCTGGTGTGCCCATTCTCTCCTCCCCCCCCCCGTCTCTAATAAATAAATAAAAATAAATCTTTTAAAAAGTGTGTGCCACCAAGCCAGGCATGGTGGCACATGAAAAAAAATAGCTGAAGTGACCCAGTTCCCACATATGCTACCCATGAGAAGTATCCAACATGGCCTCCGCTGGGTTAGCCTTCTTCTTGGTTTGTATGCATATGAGGCGTGGACTGTGTCCACCCACATAAGGCCACGCAGATTTCTCGACTCTGCTGTCTTTGCTCTCCTCCCACTAGGTTCAAATGTCTCTGCCTTGAGCAGCAACACAAGGTCGACTAAAGGGGGAGACAGTCTCCAGACTATCCCAGGATGTTGGTGACATGGCAGTCATTTGACATGTCCACTCAAAGGAATGTCTGCCAACCACACTTTCCAAAGTCCTGTCTGGTTTCTGTTCCTTTCAGACTTTTAGACCAGGTTTTAGACCAATGAGCTGAGCCTCACTGGCCAGGCTAACGTCCACAGCCTCCAGTCCGATGCTCTCAGTTCTGCGGAGGTACAGCAGGTAGGAACGGCTGGGATCGTGCACTGCGGGGACAGGGTCAGCGGAGAGGGTTTTCTCTCTCCGTGCCAGTTATTCTGATTTCTTGCACAAGAAAAGAAGCGTCCCCTCAGCGGATCTCTGGTGGTGGGTAGAGTGTCACCTTTCGCAGTGCTCCTGGAATAAACAGGAGGAGGAAAGTGTGATTGCTATATTGGGGAGGGTTGTGAGCTTATGGAAAATGATTCTCATTCGGATTTGGGTGACTTCACGGCTCACAACTAGGATGACTTTCGGAATGCTTACTGAAGTCATGGGAGAGATGGAGAAGGGCTGTGCTTGGACCAACACTGACCACTAAGACTAGTGAGGACCGTGCATGGCAATGGCAACCTTCCCAGTGCATCAAAGCCAGGATGCTGTTAAATCCATGGGTGGCTCAGTGGTTAAGGTGCTTGCCCCCCAAGGTCTAAGGACCCGATTCGATTCCCCAGTGCCCACATACGCCAGATGCCCAACGTGGCACATGTGTCTGGAGTCCATTTACAATGTCTACCAGAGGCCCTTACATGCCCATTCTCTCTCCCTCCCCCTTTCTCTTTCTCTCTCTCTGCCTCTTTTTCTCTCTCTCGAATAAATCAAATCCATACAAAAGAATGCTTTGTGAAATACTTTTAATATTATATCCCTAACCTCTACTTATCAGACTGGAAGCTAAAGGACTCCCCCAAGTATTTCAGAGCTGACCCTATCCTTGGAAGTCTTGAAAGCAGAACCTAAAGCTGTATCACTTATCCTCTCATTGCTTAGACAAAACAGCTGAGAGAAATGAGCTGAAAGGAAGAAGGGTTTATTTCAGTGTACAGTTCCAGGTTACAGCCCATCACAACAAAGGAAGGCGGCAGCAGCTTGAGGCAGCTGATCACGTTCAGTCCACAGTGAGGAGGTCGGGAGGATGAGTGCTGGTCTTCAGCCAGCTGTCTCCTTTTTCTTTTTTTTAATTTTTATTTATTTATTTTTTATTGTAGAGAGAGAGAGAGAGAGAATTGGTACACCAGGGCCTTAGCCACTGCAATTGAACTCCAGGTGCTTGCACCACCTAGTGGGCATGTGTGACCTTGCACTTGCCTCACCTTTGTGCATCTGGCTTACACGGGATCTGGAGAGTCGAACATGGGTTGTTAGGCTCTGCAGGCAAGCGCCTTAACCACTAAGCTACCTCTCCAGCCCCCGTCTCCTTTTTATACAGTCCAGGACTCTGCCTACAGTTAAAGTGAGTCTTCCCACCTTAATTACCCTAATCAGGATAACCCTTACAGATGAGTCCAGGTCCTGTCCAGTTGACTATGTATATAAACCATCACAGAGGGTCCCTTCTTAAGTGTCTTGCCAGAAACTGTCTTGCTTATACAGTGGCTTGTTCTTTTTGTTTGTTTGTTTGTTTGTTTTTATTTGAGAGAGGCAGATAGAGAATGGGTGCTCCAGGGCCCCTGGCCACTGTAAACTCCAGATGCATGCCCCACCTTGTGTGATTGGCTTTTATGTGGATACTGGGGAATAGAACTCATGTCCTTAGGCTTTGCAGACAAGGGCCTGAACTGCTGAGCCTCCCCTCCAGCCCTTGTTCTATATTTTAATCTTTAGTAAAAGTGAAAGTAGTTGTTTATATCGATCCTTATCAGAGAGAGACCTGGGTCACTTTCACCCTAAGAGGTGGGCCCCAAAGGAGATTGGTCGGTGGAGCTGTCCCTGGGCCTCAGCTGCATAGATGATTCTGGACTCTTGTCTCCTCTCATCACTCCAGGGATCTGTCTGTCCTCTCTCCTCTTTTTCTTTTTACTTTCTTTTCCTTCCTGAACCAATGCCAGCTCTATCTTCCCTGTGAATGTCAGCCCAGTGCCTTACTGTAAAATCTGAAGGCTTCCAAGGCGTTTGTAATTGTAAGCCTGCTCTTGTCCAGGGTACACTGGTCACCATCGAGTATTGGCCTGTTTCTGGAGTTGATGGATCACATTTCCAGTGACTCTATGACCTTAGCTGCATTTCTGGTTGCTTTTGACAGTCACTAAAATGTACAGGGCCTGGACGCACAGTAGGTTGCATCGACCTGCGCATATGCAAAGCTTATTACAAGAGCATAGTAGGACCTCAAAGCCTGTTTTCTCAAGCTTGTTGAGCAGTGTTGTAGATCTTTGGAACTTTCCCTCTTTCACATGGTTTTGGTGGACCTAGAATTGGCCTCCCCTACTTGAAAGCATTAAATGTATTTAGAGGCGCGTGATGTGGAAAGCTTGGGGCAGTTGAAACCCTTTCCGATGCATTAATCACCATTAGTAATAATTAATCTGAAGGAGGCGATGGAAAAGCTGTGACGGATGGAAACTCTGTTCCGAGCCTCCCCAACTTTCTGGCTTGTGTGACCTTGAAGAAGCCGTTTAGAGTTTTATGTTGACTACCTAATCTTTCTCACATAATCCCTAAGTTATATGTCAGATAATGACCATGAAAGCATTTGACTAACCTTGGAAATTTCACTGTAAGTATTTTAACACCTTTGAAATCTCAGAAGGAAATTAATTTTTATACATTCTTTTAAAATGTATATTTCTATAATTATGTAGAAATTCATAGACCTTTCTAGGAATTGCATGCTTCCATTGTCCAGATTAGGAAATACTTGCTGAGCAATCCTAATTTAACTCGATGGGTTTAAAAAATAAAGGAATGAAAGTAAGATGGGAATTAATGAGGAAGAAGGATTTTAATAGGATAGGGAGGGGATAAGGAGAATAACTGGGAAGAATAAGATGAAAATAATTTTACACATGTATGAAAATGCCAAAATGTGAGCAAACACAAACATCAAGCTTTTCCAAAGAGGATCTAACCTGCTGTCTTTTGTGCTTTTCTTAAAAAAAAAAAAAAATACTTAGCGGGGCGTGGTGGTGCACGCCTTTAATCCCAGCACCTGGGAGGCAGAGGTAGGAGGATCACCATGAGTTCGAGGCTACCCTGAGACTACATAGTTAATTCCAGGTCAGCCTGGACCAAAGTGAAACCCTACCTCGAAAAACAAAAAAAAAAAAAAAAAAAAAAACTTATGGGGCTGGAGAGATAAACTCTGCGAGCAAGCGAATTAACCACTGAGCTAATGGGCCCAGTTTGAATCTCCTCTACCCATGTAAAGCCAGATATATAAAGTGGTGCACGCATCTGGAATTTGTTTGCAGAGGTTAGGTCATTCTCTCTCTCTCTCTCTCTCTCTCTCTCTCTCATTGCAAATAAATAGTAAATTTTAAAAGAGAGAATGGGTGCACCAGAGTCTCCTGGCCATGCAGATAAACTGTACATATGCACCACTGTGCATTTGGCTTTATGTAGGTGCAGGGATTTGAACCCAGGCCATCAGGCTTTGCAAGCAAGTGACTTTAGCTGCTAAACCATCTCTCTAGCCTCCTCCTTCTCATTAAAAAAAAAAAAATCAGGAAGGAACTGTTGGACTTTACTTCGTCCTGTTGTTTTCTAGTCTTGAGTTGCAGACTTCTCTTATTTCAAGTGTCCTTGGAAATACAAGCTTAAACTCAGTTGTGAATTTAGACGCTGTCCCACCTCAGCCAGCTCTCCTACATGTCTTTTGTCCTATAGTCTATTTTTGCTTTCAACAAATGATTAAAGATAGTTTTTAATCATAGGCATAATAAAAGTTTTTATAAATGTTGACGCTATAATTCTTCATTTAAACTACACCCCAAATCAAAGTATTTTAACTGTGAAAATCTTATACATAATGAGAGCTGCAAAATAAAGATGATTTTTCATGTTCTCTTTATAAGTTCAGCCCTTTCAGGAAAGCCTTGATTTGGAAATGAAAATGTTGTACAAGTTAATGTGTTTTATTTTTGTCCTGCCATGAGAAAGGGAAAGAAATATGCTTTCCCTAATCACTAACAAGATGAGCAAACTCTGATTTTAGGAAGATTTAGTCAATTCCCTCTCATAAAACACAATACTCAATTTTTAAAAAAAACTTTTTATTTTTTTGTTATTGAGAGAGAGAGAATGGGCATGCCAGGGCCTCACTGCTGTGAATGAACTCCAGATGCGTGCGCCCCCTTGTATGCATGTGTGACATTGCATGCTTGTGTCACTTTGCCTCTGGCTTCGTGGCACCTGGATATTTGAACATGTGTTTTTAGGCTTTGCAGGCAAGCGCCTTAACCACTAAGCCATCTCCCCAGCCCACAATGCTCTACTTTAATCCAAGTCTCCTCAAGCCTTCAGTCAGGATTTGGCCGCAGGTATCTGGAGAGTGCACAACCATGTAGATGCAGCTGTGAGCAGAACAAGGAGGTGGGACCACCTATGGGAATGGAACAGCCTCACCCAAGGCTGCTGTGGTCTAGAGAGATCAATGATAGATGGCTGCATCGATAGGTGGGTGGGTGGGTGGGTGGATGGATGCAAGGAATTTGCGCTAATTTTTAAATACCGATACAATTTGGAAGACAGCATATTTTGTGTTGTGCATCCACGTACGTAAGGGGAAAGCTCACGCAAGTTCCGCTTCAGTTGGCTGTGGTAGATGCTTCATGGAGGATCGGGTTGGCAGTAGAATGGAAGTTTGGCATTTCTACCTCCCTGTCGTTGGTGATGCGTAGGGTTTGGTTTGGCTGTGTTAGCGCTGGGGATTCACCAGATCCCAGGGCCTCATTCACTCTCGCCATGTGCTGCATCACCAAGCCTCAGCCCCAGCCCCAGCCCTCTGCTGGTTTTCAGTTTGGACCAAGCAGCAGAGACATTACAGAGTGCATGGTGCCCAGGACTCACTCAGAGGGTCTTGAATTTGAATTTTTTTGGAATGGAATGCTGAACCAAAAAGGTGTTTTGTTTTCTTTTAAAGCTTCCAGGTGATGCTGAGGTGTGGTGTGCCTGAGATCCTTGCAAGAAGTACGGAAACCAGTGGAGGTGTGCTAAGAACCCTGTCTTCTTAGCTGGCGTCTGTAGCCAGAAGTCCCTCTCTCTCTCTCCATATCTCAGAGCGAGGAGGCCAGTGTTGCTCTCCTCTTCTCGCCAGCTATGGTCCTTCTCCTCCTTTCCCTCCTTTTTCAAAACTTTGAAGTCTTTTAAAATATTGTATTTATGGGCTGGAGAGATGGTTTAGTGGTTAGGGTGTTTGCTTGCAAAGCCAAATGACCTAGGTTCGACTCCCCAGGACCCAGGTAAAGCCAGATGCACAAGGTGGTGCATGTGTCTGGAGTTCGTTTGCAGTGGCCGGAAGCCCTGGTGTGCCCATTGTCTCTCTCTCCCTCTCTCTTTCTGCCTCTTTTCACACTCTCTCAAATAATTAAAAAAAAAAAAAAGAGTGAAGGTTTAAACAAAGTGTTTTATTTATGTATTTATTTGCAAGCAGAGAGAAACGGGGGAGAGAGAGAATATGCATGGGTACACCAGGTCCTCTAGCCACTGCAATCAAACTCCACATGCATGCACCACTTTGTGCATCTGGCATGTTGGGGGTACTGGGGAATCAAAACCTGGGTTGTTAGGCTTGGCCGGCAAGCATCTTAACCTCTGAGTCGTCTCTCCAGCCCCCAAATTTGAAGTGTTTGGCATCAGGCTGTAGCCCCTACTGTGGGAGCTAATGTCAACATCCCAGCCCCACCACTCATTCGCTCATGTCTTTATCTCCTGCTTTCTTCCTCCACTTTCCCCAATATTCCCATTTTTCTCCATACCTTCAATATCCACGTGAGAATCCAGGCAGCATTCCGGCCTCTCACGGTTCCATGCTGCCTTCTGCCACCTATGGTTTCTCACCCAGACTTTAGCCATTACTCATACAGTCAGGTCATACCTTAGGCTAGCGGTCTGTTTATTTTTATTTATTTATTTGAGAGCAACAGACAGAGAAAGAGGCAGAGAGAGAGAGAGAGAGAGAATGGGTGCACAGGGCCTCCAGCCACTGCAAATGAACTCCAGATGCATGCACCACCTTGTGCATCTGGCTTATGTGGGTACTGGGGAATAGAGTCTCGAACTAGGGTCCTTAGGCTTCACAGGCAAGTGCTTAACTGCTAAGCCATCTCTCCAGTCCAAGAGAAGTTCCTTTTAATATTCGGTGTTGTAGAAGAAATATGTGTGACATTCCTGCCTAGTGCAAAATGGTAACTGTCTCAGGGAAAAGTGCTCCTGGGACTGTGTGAGTTGTGAGCTGAAACACCAATAGTTTGTCCTCCATGGAAAAAGAATGACTGTTATCAGCCTTGTATATCTGGAAGCCATTTTCTCAAAGGGAAAGATGTTGGATTTTTCACTTAGCTACTTTTTTGTTTATGTGCTTGGTTTGTTTGGGGTGCCTTAATTTAAATCTTCAGGTAAAAATTAAGATACGAGAAATCTTTGATCCACTATCCTGAGCTTTTGAGGGGTTCTCTGTTCTGAATCATTTTTTTTTCTGAGGTGTGTTTCTAGAAAATCTGTGTAATTCCAAATGAACTGTGTGTGTTTTCCTGCTCATGCATGAATTCAAGAACCACTCAAAGGCTGGAGAGATGGTTTAGTGGTTAAGGCACATGCCTGCGAAGCCTAAGGACCCCGGGTTTGATTCTCCAGGGACATAAGCCAGATTCACAAGGGGGCACATGCGCCTGGAGTTCGTTTGCAGTGGCTAGAGGCCCAGGTGTGCCCATTCTCACTTTCCCTCTCTCTCTGTCTCTTAAAAAAAAAATTGAAATGCAAGGTAGACTGAAATATTTACTGGCATGTTGTACAAAAATTTTGTTGGTATGAGCTCACGTTCCAACTGTGACCGAGTTTTCAGAAGCTTGCACCTGTTGAATTTTTTAAAATATATTATTTATTTATTGATTTGAGACCGACAGGAAGAAGTAGAAAGACAGAGTATGGGTGCACCATTGCAAATGAAGTCCAGATGCATACACCACTTTGTGTATCTGGCTTTATGGACGTAGTGAGGAATCCAACCCGGGCCTTCAGGCTTTGTAAGCAAGCACCTTTAACAGCTGAGCCATTTCTCCAGCCCCACCTGTTTTATTGTCTATTGAAGGCCCATCATTATCTGAAAGGCCAGTGTGTCTAATTTCTTTTTCTTTTCAGTTCTAAAACACTGTCTGATAAATAAAATTGTGTGTGTGTGTGTGTGTGTGTGTGTGTGTGTGTGAATGTATATGTGTGGGCTGGAGAAATGGCTTAGCGGTTAAGGCATTTGCCTGTGAAGCCAAAGGACACAGGTTTGATTCCCCAGGACCCACATAAGCCAGATGCACAAGGGGCACATGCATCTGGAGTTCATTTGCAGTGGCTAGAGGCCCTGGCATGCCCATCTCTCTCTCTCTCTCTTCTCTCTGTCTGCTTACAAATAAATAAATAAAAATTAAACATATATATATAACATGGTGTGACAATACATTGTCTACTTTCTACTTCATCCATAGCACATATTGCAATAGATACAGTCAGAAGGGTGAGGAGATTTCCATAAAGGTAAAACAACACTTTTTCTTTCACTTTTGTTGTTTTTCAATTTAGGATCTTGCTTTAGCCCAAGCTAGCCTGGAACTCACTATGTTGTCTCAGGCTGGCCTTGAACTCAGGGAAATTCTCTTACCTATGCCTCCCAAGTCCTGTGATTAAAAGCATGCACCACCACGCCCAGCTCCTTCACTTTTTTAAAAAAAAAATACGTTTTTGTTCATAAGCATATTATGTTACATTATAGTGGGTTTTTAAATGTTTGCCCTTTATTCCTCATAAGTATTAAAGATTGATGATGGATGTGACACTACACTCAGTAACTTTTAAGAGTGCCAAAGGGATGTGAAGCTAAATTGTGTGGGACCTACTGTGCCAAACCAAGCCAGTACTTCTAACCACATCGTCTCCAAAAGCTTCAGTTCTGACTTTGTTATCTCACCACTTTTTCCCGTCTCTGCTCGTGCTCCTCCATTTGTTCTTGAGTTCCTCCAGTCCACTGGCTCTCCAGCCACTTAATAAGCATATTAGACTTCTTGCCGGGCATGGTGGCACACCTTTAACCCCAGCACTTGGAAGGCTGAGGTAGCAGGATATCATGAGTTTGAGGCCAGTCGGGGACTTCAGAATAAGTTCCAGGTCATCATGGGTGAAGGTGACACGCTGCTTTGAAAACAAAACAAAAGAAAAGAATCCATATTAGAATTCTTTTTTAAAAAATTTATTTGAGAGAGAGAAAGAGAGAGTGGCACATAGAGAGAATGGGTGTGCCGCTGCAAACAAACTCCAGATACGTGTGCCCCCTTGCACATCTGGCTTACATGGGTCCTGAAGAATCAAACCTCAGTCCTTTGGCTTTGTAGGCAAGCGCCTTAATCACTAAGCCATCTTGCCAGCCCTCCATATTAGAATTCTTAACTAACCATATCAGAAATGACATTACCATTTTCCACCCTATGACCCCAAGTTGAAAATCAATGCCATTTCTCTTAAGCTCATTACACCCCAACCCAAGTCCTGCAGGTGCCATGGTCTCTGCCCTTAAACCCTTCCTTCTCTGCCACACGCTTGCTCACGACCCCTCACGTTCTCACCTGAGCTTGTGCCACGTTGTTCTCTCTGCTTCCACATTTTCCTTTATAATCTACTCCTCGTCACCTTGTATCTTGTTTAATGTACAAACCCAGGCCATGTCTCTCCCGTGCTTAAAGTCTGCTAGTGACATCTCAACGCAGTCAGTACCAAATTGTCTTTTTACCACATCCAGACGCTATTTGATCCAGTGTCCCTCTCGCTGGCCCCTCCAGATAGTTTCCCAGAACCACATGGCTCCTCCACTTCTCCTCGTGAACGCCCAGCTCTCATCTCATTTGTTATTTCTCGACTTAACACTCTGCCTTAGAGCTTCATTGTGGTCACTTGATCACTGAACTGTCAGTCAGATGTTCACTTATCAAAAATGTCCTGCCCAGATGACCCTCAGTGGTCTGGGGGTTCAGGCTTCAAGAAAGTCCTAGTTAAAGCTGCACCCCTGACGCCCCCAAACTCCAGCATTCTGTACCGCATTGCCTTACATTCTGGTCTTCAGAGGACCTCACCATTTTATCGATGCCCACATATCTTACTTTAATTGAGCAAAGAGGGCTGGGCAGATGGCTTAACGGTTAAGACATTTGCCTGTGAAGCCTAAGGACCCGGGTTGAATTCCCCCATGTAAGCAGATGCACATGTGGTGCATACATCTGGAGTTCGTTTGCATTGGCTACAGGCCCTGATGCACCCATTCTTTCTCCTCTCTCTCTTTCTCCCTCTCTTTCTCCCTCCCTTCTCTTTCCCTCTCTGCCTCCTCTTTTTCTTTCACTCTAGTAAATAAATGATATATTTTATATATATAATTGAGCAAAGATTACAAAGTGTGTTGGTCACCACTCCATCTGTAGCTATGCCACACATTTTGTTTTCTGCGAATGGGCAATGATCAGTACAGCTTTGATTGTGATGCTGCAGGTCAGATGGACAGACACTTCCCTGGCTGCGAGAGTGATTTATTTACTTTTTCCCCCCCCCTGATGGGCAGTGAAGAAAATAACTAATAGTAGTTTGAAAAGAGGAATTAAAATATCATTTTATTTCTCAGTACCCACACTTTTTTTTTTTTTTTTAGAAATGTGTCTGCTACTTTATGAAGGAACATTCTGATGGTTAACCCCTCTCCATACAAATTTTTGTTCTCTTCCTTTTAGTATTCAATTTGTCTTTAGGATAGGAGAGATGGCTTGGTGGTTAAGGTGCTGGTCTGTGAAGCTGAAGGACCCATGTTCAACTCCCCAGATCCTACATAAGGCAGACACATAAGGTGACACGTGCATAAGGTCACACATTATTACAAGATGGGGCATGCGTTGGGAGTTCGATTGTAGTGGCTGGAGGCCCTGGCTCATCAGTTCTCTTTCCCTCTCTCTCTCTCTTACTCTCTCATAAAAAAGTCAAATTGTCTTTAATCTTAGTAAAATCCTGTAAGCCTTGAATTTTTATATGATCTCCATAAATGTTTTGAGTTTTGTGTCAATCTTGTTAGAACTAAAAACCCTGAACAGCCTATGAGGATTTTATAAGCTAGAAAGTTACATAGAAACCAAAAAAATGTTTCATGGTAGTCTGTAGACATGGCTCAGAAGTTAAGGCATTGCCTACAAAGTCTAACTAGCTGGTTTAATACCCCAGCACCCATGTAAAACCAGATGCACAAAGTGGCACATGCATCTGGAGTCTGTTTGCAGCAGCTGGGAGGCCCTGGCATCACCACTCTGCCTGTCTCTCTTCTTTCCCTCTCTGCTTCCAAATAAACAAATAAAAATATTTTTAAAATGTTTGATGGAAAGGCTTTATTCATTGTTAAGATATCTTTTGTAAAAACTTGTTATTGGGGCTGAAGAGAGATGGCTTAGCAGTTAAGGTGTTTGCCTGCAAAGCCAGAGGATCCTGGTTCAATTCTCCAGGACCCACAAAAGCCAGATGCACAAGTGGGTGCAATCATCTGGAGTTCATTTGCAGTGCCTGGAGGCCCTGGCATGCCCATTCTCTCTCTCTCTCTCTCTCCTCCCTCTTTCTTTCAAATAAATAAATAAATAATATTTTTAAAAAACTTTTTCTTGATAACTTCCACAAATATAGGCAATATACAATGTCACAATTCCCTCCCACCACTCTCTTTTCCCCCTCCACTGAATCCCTTTTTCCAACTAGTCTCTTTTCTATTTTGATGTCATCATGTTCCCTCTCCCATAATGCACATCTTGAGTAGGTCACATCAGCCACTGTGAGGTCATGATAGCAAGGCCACTTTGTGTCTAGAAGACCGTATTGTACGCACTCCTCCAAGATACAGCAGCTCTCCTTTCCCAACTTGTGAATGCGATGTTTGTATAGACGTCCAGCAGGGCAAACCTTTGAGAGATGTGCTATTTTTAGTTGGTTCTTCCTAGAATAAAGGCGCTCCTGAATAAAAGCATGTCTTCTAGTAACCTTTTCCTCTGACGGAAAACATTGTACACAAGACCTTCCCCTGTTTGGAAGTGAGACCATATAATAATCATATATATTTAAGTTTGATCATCGTCATAACCATCGTTATGATTTCATCATTGTTGTTGTTTTAGACAGAGTCTTATACTGTGGCTCAGGTTAACCTGGAACTTGATAGCCTCAAATTCATTGTAATCCTGTGGTCTTAGCCTTCTGCGTTCGAGGATTGCGGGCATGAGGCTCCATGCCCAGCTTCAGTGTGTTCTTTCGCTTGTGTGATAGATGGCTTAGTTTATGACCCATTGTATCTTTAGATATTAATGTCCCAAGAAGTAGAACACGAGAATGCTTTAAGACATGATGATCAAATATGCTAATATTTTTGTCTTCCATTATAAATGTGGTTTATGGTTATTGATAACATCATTCATTGTCGTTCTATTAATCATGAATAGAGCCCCTAATATAATTATCAAGTAATGACTAACATATTATTTATTACCGTGACTAATGACTAATATTAAAGTCACCACTGGTGCATATTCTGAACGGATTTCAACAAATGCTAAGTAACTCAAAATTCGAAACCTACCCATGCTGGACTGTGTCTGTCTTGGCTGGCTGTGTGTGCTGCGATCACCATGACCTTGGAGGTCATTTAGACATCGTGCTTCCTTCCAAATTTATCTGAAGTATGGTCTGAGCAACATGTGCCAGCCCTGATGTGTGACATCTTGTGGCACGTGCCTGCGTGTTCTCCAGTGGTGGGCTGTCTCTGGCTCCTTCCTACTGAGTCAAGTGTGTGCCTGTTTTGTCCCTCTGGAGAGGGCTCTGCTTCATGTGTTGCCTCCTCCCGTGGCTTTCCTGCTGTGTGCTGTTTCCGGCTCCACAAGCATAAGAGGTGGGCTTCCCTCTCTACTTTCTGGAGCTTGTGAGGTCTTGGTTTCTGATTCAGTACCAGGGAGTTTATTTTAATATTTATTTATTTATTTATATATTGAGAGAGAGAGAGAGAATGGACGCACCAGGGCCTCTAGCCACTGCAAACGAACTCCAGACACATGCGCCACCTGTGCAACCTAGAGATTCGAACCTGGATCTTTAGGCTTCGCAGGCAAGCACCTCAATGGCTAAGCCATCTCTCCAGCCCCAGGGAGTTTAAGAACACAGGCCCACTATCATTTAGACTTAACGCTTCTGTAAATCCTGACCTCACAGACCATATTTTTCCTATTTTACAACTTGGCTTAAAAAAAAAAAAAAACAGAAAATGGAATCTCAAAGTGGTTTTAATTTTCTGTTTTTTTTTTTTTAAGCCAAGTTGTAAAATAAAAAAAAAATGGTCTGTGAGGTCATGCGATGACCACTGGGATGACCCAAAAGGCAACATAGTGCTGAGAAGAAGGCATGGAGGAGTGTCCAGGACTGAAACATCTCTGTCACACCCTCCAAGGCTCAGGGTCCATTGTGGAAGAGGGGGTGGATAGAATGGAAGAGCCAAAGGAAGGGTATGACTCCTTACAATGCAACTGTCCAGACAGAAATTGGCTTTGATATCCATGACCTTGCAGTGCCTGGCAATACCTTCACAAGACCCTCATAATAGAAGAAAAAGATGATGACATCAAATTAAAAGAGAGGCTAATGGAGAGAGGGAGGGGATATGATGGACAGTAGAGTTGTGAAGGGGAATGGGGGAGGGAAATATGTTTTTTGTATGTAAATATAGAAATTGTCAATAAAAAAACAGAAAATGGAAAAAGTCATATATTTGAAAAGAAGGAAGAGGGTCATGTCCTGATGCCAGCATTGCATGACCCTCCGTGACTCACTGAACCTTTTTAGCCTCGTCTTTTCTTTTCCAGATAGAAGTGATTGCACTGACTAACCTTATGACCTTTATTTTTAAGGTGAAAATATTCACATGTATAATTATTATTGATGTTATTATTTTATCTCTTAGTGAACTTTTTAAAATCTAAAACATGGACTTTCCAAGTTCAAACTTGTAAAAATGAAATCCCCATACAGTTCAGTGAACACACACACGCACATGTACACGCACATGCACACGCACATGCACACCCCTTTTGCCTTTATTTTTCTGTTACATGGAATAATTGGGGAAATGTTTTGGGGGATGATTACTTTTTTTAAAAAAAAATTGTTTATTTTTATTTATTTATTTGAGATAGAGAGAGAAAAGGCAGAGAGAGAGAGAGAATGGGCACATCAAGGCCTCCAGCCACTGCAAACGAACTCCAGATGCATGTGCCACCTTGTGCATCTGGCTTACGTGGGTCCTGGGGAATGGAGCCTCGAACCCGGGTCCTTAGGCTTCACAGGCAAGTGTTTAACCGCTAAGCCATCTCTCCAGCCCGATGATTACTTTGTACAGATAGCAGTGGGTCTTGAATGAGTTCTCCCAGGAACAGACATGAACGCTCATGGTCAAGGGTCTCACAGCTCATTGACTTCTTGGCCTTTTCTCCCTTTCCAACAGGGAGATGGGAGCAAGGTACTGGGTGAGGGGTGTAAGGGCCTGGCAAGCAGTTCAGCATCTTCATCCCAGTGAGCATCTCCTTTCTGGGACATCTGATTTTTTTATTTGTTTATTTTATTTTATTTTTTTAGTTTTTTAAGGTAGAGTTTCACTGTAGCCCAGGCTGACCTGGAATTCACTATGTAGTCTCAGGGTGGCCTTGAACTCATGGTGATCCTCCTACCTCTGCCTCCTGGATTAAGAGGCCTGTGCCACCATGCCCAGCTGGGCAACTCCTTTCTGATATGAGTCATGATTCTTTGTATTCATCGACTGCCCAAGTAGTTATCAAGAAACTCCTATGGAGAAGCTTCATTTTTAAAAAGAAATTTTATTTATTTAATTGAGAGAGAGGGAGAAAGAAAGAGGCAGGTAGAATGGACACGCCAGGGCCTCCAGCCACTGGAAATGAACTCGAGATCCATGCACCACCTTTTGCATCTGGCTTAGGTGGGTACTGGGGAGTCAAATGTGGGTCCTTAGGTCTTAACCACTAAGCCATCTCTCCAGCCCAAGAAGTTTTTTTTTTTGGAAACAGAGAGAGACAGAGAGAATGGGCATGCCAGCACCTCTCAGCCGCTGTGAACAAACTCCAGACGCATGCACCCCCTTGTGGGCAAGTGCGACATTGCACGCTTGTGTCACTTTTGCATCTGGCTATACGTGGGACCTGGAGATTCAAACAGGTGTTCTCAGGCTTTGCAGGCAGGAGCCTTAACAGCTAAGCCATCTCTCCAGCCCAAGAAGTTTCATTTTTTGCACATGGCACTGACTAAGGGGGAGGCTCAAGAGTCTTTAAAGTGCTGAGAATATGTGTTGAGTGCTCAGTGCTAAAATAAGACCCCTCTACCCTGCCCTCCTAGGCTCAGAGACCCATGGAGAAGAGGATGTGGAAAGAATGCAGTAGCCTGCAGATGGATAGGGCAAAGTGCAGAGGGTCAGAGGCGGATAAATATAGCTTTGGCTAGGAAGTGGTGCGATCATTTCAGAATGTGGACATAGCTGAAGGGTGGCCCTGGTCATGACTCATCGAGGCTTGGATCCACATATCTTTGGCTTCCCTGTCCCTTGAAAGATGGCCACAAAGCAGTGACTAGCTTATTCACAAATCACAGGTGGGAGAAGATCTGGAAGTCTCTCCACCTTTTCAGCATTGCTTTGAGGAGACGCATCCTGAGCAGACACATTCGGAGAAGACAGCGCTGGCAGGGATGGAGGTGGGAAGTCTTAAGTTCATTCTGTTTGTGGCATGCATCACTTAAATGACACCTCCAGGGCTTGAGAGATGGCCCAGAGGTTAAGACGCTTGCCTGCAAAGCCAAAGGACCCAAGTTCGATTCCCCAGGACCCATGTAAGCCAAATGCACACGTCTGGAGTTCGTTTTCAATAGCTAGGGGCCCTGGTGCATCCATATTTCTTCTCTTAAATAATAAAAAAATTAAAAATAAAGTGACACCTCTAAAGTTACTACAACAAAGATCTTACATGCTATCTGAAAGAAGTATTATCAGTCTCGTGAAAAATCACTTTACATTTACATTTTTATTATTTTTATTATTTATTTGCAAGCAGAGAGAAAGGTAGAAAAGACAGACAGAAAGAATGGGCACACCAGGGCCCCTTGCCAGTGCAGACTTTACATTCGTGCAGTACCTTGAGTTTCAGGTAGAATCAGTGGTGGGGATGAGAGTGGGGAGAGAAGTAGAAACAGCAAAACCGGAACGGTTTTAGTTTCCCAGACAACAGCCCCGCTACTGCACGGAGCACTCTCTAGGTGTGTGGCACTGCTGTGTTGAAACTGCTTTATTGGGGTAGAGCTTAGAGACCATGAAATTTACTTACGTGTATACTTCAATGATGTTTAGAGAATGCACAGAGTTGATAGCCATCTATAATCGCTTCTTGTTCTATCAGTGAAGTGGATTTGTTATTCTTAGGAAAATATATATTATGGCTTAGAAGTAGTTATTAAACACACACACCATATTACATACAGACACAATTTGATATCAGGGAAAAATTGCATTTATCTATGTTCCACTTTGAAGTCTTCAGGCAATCAGAAGATGTGAGCTGTCATGGAAACTCAAAGATCACCATATTTTGAGTCACAAACTTTTATAGGAACCTGCAAAACATGCCAGATACCTCAGCTACTCTGTATTTCTTGCAAAGTGCTAGGGTATTTGAGGCCACTGGGGTGGGTCAGGGAGTTGTTAGTGATGCCAGGGCAGAAGGCCAAATAGGTCATAATTTTCATCAAAATTATAGTTTTGTTCCTGAGTTGCAGTATTGTAGAATTTTACAAGTTGGACTGAGACTTCTTGAATACCTGATTTCCTCCTGCTTTTGGAAAAAAAATGTAATTTATTTGCAAGCAGAGAGAATAAAAGAACAGGCACGCCAGGGCTTCCAGCCACTTCAAATGAACTCCAGATGCATGTGCCACGTGTGGGTCTGCCTTTACATGGTGTGGTAGTTTGAATATATGTCCCCCAATATATTCAGTGTTTTTTTAGTTATAGTTTGCATCTGCAATCACCTTGCTAGAGGCAATGTCACTGGGGGCTGGTCTTAAGGTGTGGTGATGGTTTGAGATTCCATTGTAAAGATATGCAAAGTGTGCCTAGCAGGAGTTCCTGAAGTGTGCTGGGCTTTTGGCTGTAGTTTTGCTCTGTGTGCTGTGTGCCTGGTTAGTTTCTCTCTCTCTGCTTGGCCCTGTGAAAGCAGGCTGCTTCTCCTGCCTTTACAGAACTTCCCCTGGATCTGTAAGCTTCAATAAATAATATCCCTTCCTCCATACCTGTGCCTGGTCTGGAAGTTCATCTCAGCGAACCTGAAGCTGTCTGCTACACATGGGTACTGGGGAATTGAACCTGGGCCATTAGACTTTGCAGGCAAGCACCTTAACTGCTGAGCCATCTTTTCAGTCCTGAATTCCCTTTCTAATCATTTATATCCTTTTATTATGCTATGTCTGTTTAGAGTGCCAAAATCCTCCTTTTTTATTTAAAAAAATGTATGCTCAGTTGCATTGACTCATCTATGTAACAGAAAAACTAGATCTGGTGTATTTATTTAGTATAAACATATGGTGTACATATATGTATATATATATACATATATATACATATATGTAATATTTATTATATTATTTTTGATACTGGGTGTTAAATGTTTAGTCTGGACTACACTATGTATTCTCAGGCTGGCCTTGAACTCACAGTGAATCTCCTTCCTCTTCCTCCTGAGTGCTGGGATGAAAGACATGCTCCACCATGCCCAGCCCGACAACCACTTTCTGGGTTATATGCAAAACACAGCCATGGCCATCAAGGGCATTGTCCAGTGACTGGTGACCCTTCCTTTACTCACTGTTAGTGCTGCTGGGAGTGTGGGGACTCCTTGATTTTAGAGTTGCTACTCCATCTACCATCTCTTTTTAAAAATTTTAATTTATTTTTATCTGTGACAGAGAGAGAGGGAGAGAGAGAAAAAGAATGGGTACACCAAGGCCTCCAGCCACTGCAAACAAACTCCAGACACATGGGCCTCCTTGTGCATCTGGCTTACGTGTGTCCTGGGGAATCGAACCTGGGTCCTTAGGTTCACAGGCAAGCATCTTTACCATTAAGTCATCTCTCCAAGCCCTTCATCTACAATCTCTTGAAAACCCCTCTCCTCTTCCACGTCCACTCTGTGCTCATTGGTGGCTTTTCCTCTCCCAAAAGCCTGTCACTTATTACTCTCGCCCTTTCTTCTCCCTCTCCCATCTTCTCTTGTTTAAGAACCTCTCTCACACTCACTCACTCACTCAGGGGATGGAGAATGTATCCCAGTGTGCTGAGGTCCGTTCCCTCAGTCCAGCGCATGGGTTTCGGAGTTTCCTGGCCTGGATCGTCCTGTCCCTATCAAGCCACAGGACTTTGCTTCTGCTTAGTCGTAACCCGGTTCATCTAGTGGCCTGCTTCTGGGAGGGGGTTCAGCCATCTCTGGGGGTGGTGGGAGTGTTCCCTGTTCTTTATCTTCCTGCCGTAATTTGGAATTCTGCTCGCACAGATTCACTGGAGATCATGGAAAGATTAAACTCACTGCATTTCCCTGTGGTTTCCTGGCTTGTTATTTTTTTTTCTTTCTGTTTTTAATGGGGATGACATGAGCACATTCCGAATGATAAGGCCAGAACCTTCGCCATAATTAAACGCATGTGCTTCAGGTCTACAAAAGCCCCAGGTGCGTTTCTCATCTCAGCTTGACTAGCACATCCCGATTTTTTTTCCCTAACAGAAGAAATCAAAATATATAAGTGATTAAAAAATATTTGAGCCAAATACCTACCTATTCAAACAAATGCTGTGATGTTATATTGGGCAGCAATGTCAAATCAGTTTCAGGGTTCCTGCCAGGCGGCTGTGACACCTCCATTGAGGATGTCATGAGATGACAACTCAGTTGACTACAGAACCTCATTTGTAGAATACGTTCTTTTGCCTGTATTTGCCATTACATTTACGTTAAAAACTTGAGCACTCAAGAACATCGGGATTTTTCACCTCAAAACGCATTCCCCTGACTCCCTTATAACACATTCATTTGCTGTAATAAAGGGCTAGTCACTCAGCTAAAATTAATAAATCCAAAGTCTTTTTCATACCAGAATAACAACCAGCACTCTTTGAATGCTTTGTGCTAGTCAGCGTGTTGGAGGCCTTATGCAGATTCTCTGCCAGCTCTCACGAGCTCTCAGAAGAAGGTTCCGTTGTTGTTCCTCCTGCGACATGACTTTCCCATGTTTGCAAGGCTGTAAGGGGTAGTGTCAGACTCTAAAGTCCTATCCAGGTAGCCTCGACTACTTTGGAGCCTTAAACTGTCTGGGAGGCTGCAGAGATGGCTTAGTGGTTAAGGCACTTGCCTGTGAAGCCTAAGGACCCCTGTTCGACTCTCCAGATCCCATGTTAGCCAGTCATAGAAAAGCTGAGGCAAGAGCAAGGTCGCACGTGCCCACTAGGTGGCACAAGCGTCCAGAGTTCAATTGCAGTGGCTGAGGCCCTGGCGCATCAATTCTCTCTCTGTGTGCGTCTCTTCCTAAAATAAAAAGATAAAATAAGAACTGTCTGGGGAGTTGGATTAATATGAAAACTCTTGGGCCATTGATTGAACATGATGGCCCAGGAATCTGCGTTTTCCCAAACCTTTGCATGAAGCCAGTTACATTGATCCACGAACTGAAAATGAAAAAATATGGATGTGCTGTCTCCAGAGTCTGTTTTATCCTCACTGCTACAAAACACTTCAGGAATACAGAGACCAGATATGAAGTAATCTCCCCATGGGGTGGTAACTGTAGTGCACATCCGGGGTGAAGAGGACTCCGTGACTTTCCAAGGTGACCTGGAGGACAGAGCCAAATCCTGAATACACCTGTGTTCATAAGACTGTGCGGAACAGGGCAGTCTCATGACTTGACACTTAAACTTGTGGGAAGAGGAAGCCGACTTACTCTATATGTCCTGTCTCGGTGTTTTGAGATAGGGTCTCACTATTGTAGGCCAGGCTGTCCCAAGAACTAGGATTACAGGCATGGGCCACCATTCCCAGCCCTTTGTGATCTTTGAAAGAAGGTTTATTATTTGGTATGATGAAAGTTACCCAGAACTTCTTTTTTGTCTGGGAAATGTGTGTCCTGTGGGAGTAGTGATAGAAAAACAGCAATTTTGTTATTCTTTTTCTAAAATAATTTTTAGTTATTTATTTGAGAAAGACAGAGAGGAGAGAGAGAGAACTGGCTGACCATTGCATTCTTCAGCCTTTGAATCACTGTCATTAGGTTAAACTAAAAAAAAAAAAAAAAAAACGATTCGCCTTGGGCTGGAGAGATGGCTTAGGAGTTAAGGCGCTTGCCTGCAAAGCCTAAGGACTCGTGTTCAACTCTTCAGATCCCATGTAAGCCAGACGCACAAAGTGATGTAAGCGTGTAAGGTCACACATGTGCACAAGGAGGGGCACACACGTCTGGAGTTCGATGGCTGGAGGGCCTGGCATACCTCTCTCTCTCTCTCTCTCTCTCTCTCTCTCTCTCGTTAAAAAAGAAAAAAAGGCCAGTCTGTTGGGCTTGCCTCAAAAAAAAAAAAAAAGTAAAAGATTCGCCTACCCAGTGATGAGGGTAGACGTTTTTGACTTAGGCTTCTAAGCAGTAATTCTGAGTTGCTCATTGTTCATTAAATGGTTGGATCTCATGAAACGTTGTTCTTGGATCTTATCTGAATGATCAGTGACGCTCATAGTAAGAACAAAACTCACTGATGTGTTGGGGAAACCGTAAGCACAGTGCTGAACTAGGAAAGCTTTGTGGTGGTCTCGCAACTTTCTGACAGCAGGACCCCATCTTCTGTGCCTCAGCTTGCTTCCTCAGGGAGCCTTTCACCAGAGGAGACCCCAGTCTGCTGCAGAAGACACCATCCAAACACTAGCAACCCTTTCCTGCCGCCCGCCCCCTGTGGAGGCCTGTGAGCCGTCCACTAAGGTTGAAAATGCTGGGCCCTGGTGTGGACTGGAAACAGGCAAATGTGTAGCATGCAAGAGACCTTAGCTTTAAGGTGGTGGAACGCCTTTAATCCCAGCACTCGGGAGGCAGAGGTAGGAGGATGTGCCACCCTGAGGCTACATAGTGAATTCCAGGTCAGCCTGGACCAGAGTGAGACCCTACCTCGCAAAACCAAAAAAAAAAAAAAAAAAAAAAAAGAGACCTTAGCTTGGACCCATTTGTATTTGGCAAATGTTCCAGCAACTTCTGGACACATGTGCAGGCCAGTGGAGCTCAGCCGTGTGCTCCATTCCCTTAGTGAGGGTCACTAGTTCTGTCCTGAGAAAGTTCCTCCGACGAGGCTTAAACAAGAAACAATGAACTTTTCTCATGATTCAGAAGGAGGCTAGAAGTCCAAGTTCAAGGGGCCATTAGGATTTATTTTCTTCCACAGCCTCTATCCTGGCTTATAGTTGGCATGTTGCCCCCTCCTTGTCCTCACATGGTCTGTTCTTCTGTATCTATCTGTGTCTTAATCTCTTATCAGAACCTTAGTCAAGGTGGTTTAGGGTCCACCCTGATGCCTTCCTTTAACCTCAGCTACTCGTCTAAAACTTGTATCTTCTACTACAGTGAATCTGAGGTGATAGGGGTTAGGATTTCAACACAAGGGACGTTTTGGGCGAAGGTGGGCACATTTCAGCCCATACCAGTGGGAAAATGCTTAACCAAGTGTGAAAGAAACTCAGGCCCACGGTCTGGGCTTTGGGAAAGGGCAGTGTGGCTTTTACGTCTGTATCCCTTGTGAGTTTACTGAGGGACCATTGTTCTCATTGCTGTGACAATATCTGATGGAAGCAACTTAAGAAGTGAGCCCAGGTCTTACCTCGCAGTAGGGAAGGGATGGTGGCGTGCACCGTGCTGGAGCACGCAGCTCAGACGCCTCACGTGTTAGTGGGCCAAGGAGTCATGAAGGAGCCCGGGTCTGGCTCAACTACAATCCTCAAGACGCATCCTGCGCTGATCCACTTCTTGCACTGAGGACCCAACTCCTACGTCTTCCACAACCTCCCCAAAACAATACCAGGAGCTGGGTATCAAGCGTTCACACAGGGGTGCCCGTGACGATGTGTCACCTTCACAAGACCACGCTTTAAAGGTTTCTCTGACTTGGTGGCACGCACTCAGTACTGCCATTATGAGAACAGGGCCTGTGTTGTCACCAGTAACCACAACATCTAGGGACCCTTTCCTCATGAATTCTGACTGAGCTCAGTGCAGGTAGACCCATTTTATACATAAGCAAGGGGCTCAGGATGAGCTCAGAGTTAAGTGTTTGTCTAGCATGCATAAGGCATAAGTTCAATGCCCTATATTTAAAAAAAAAAAATCACTCATCCTGTACTTAAGAAACCTGAACATCAAAGAAATGAAAAGAATCTTCTGAATTCATACACTTAGCAAGTAAGATTCAAACGTGGCTTTAGTGCCTTAGCCTGCAGCCTGCACACATCTCCCCTTCAGTAATTGTTTGTGGACTGAGTGTAGGACTGGGACGTTGAAAGATGAAGTTGGTGTCTTTACTGGCAAATTTTGCTCTCTTTGACCTTGAGTTTCTTGGTCAGTCAAGTGGCATTAGTGTTGGGTCTCTATTACCAGATGGTGGAGGGATTAGATACGAGTGTCCGTGGCCTCTCAGAGCACTCCCTGGGCTCAGTCATGTTGACAATTGTTGTTAAATGTAGCATGCCGTAATGACACAAAGGACCCAGTGTTACAGCTTTGCACACACAACGGACTCTGGACAAGCCACAAGACATTCACCTCGGGTTGTCTTTTTCTGAAAAGGAGAGGCCGGCCTGTCATAATGTGTCCCCGTGTCAGGATTCAGTTCCTTCATGATCTAATCCTGGCTGGGCAGTTGGTTATGAGAGCGTCAACCGTTCGCTTGGCCTGGTGACAGTGAATACATGTGTCTGTCACTAAGGCTTGACTTGGGCTTTCACTTAGAAACCCACTTGAAGCAATGGACCCTTTAAAACAACAAGACGGTCCAACAAGTTGCTTCAATTTTCCATTCGTTACTTTGGACCATAAGTGGGCTAATTTCCTAGAGTGGTCGGTGACTGTGTTTCCAAAAAATGTAAATGATCAGGGGAAAAACACAAAATTTAAAAATGCTAAATTGCCAAAATAATGAGAAAATGTGGCTGATGGTAAGAAAAATTTATGGGCCGGGGAGATGGCTCAGTGGTTGAGGAGCTTGCCAGCAAAGCCTCATGATCCAGGTTTGATTCCCCAGTACCCACACAAAGCCAGATGCACAAAGTGGGGCATGCATCTGGAGTTCGTTTGCAGTGGCTAGAGGCCCTGGTGTGCCCATTCTCTCCCTATCTGCCCCCCACCCTGTGTGTGTGTGTGTGTGTGTCCCCGTGAGTCTGCATGGAAATAAATTTTTAAAAAATTAAAAGTTAAAAAAAGAATTTACGGGGTTGGAGGGCAATGGCTTAGCAGTTAAGGCATTTGCCTGCAAAGCCCGTGGATCCTGGTTTGACTCTCCAGGTCCCACATAAGCCAGATGCACAAGGTGGTGCATGCATCTGGAGTTTGTTTGCAAAGGCTGGAGGCCCTGGTGCTTCCCGTTCTCTTTCTGTGTCTCCCTCTTTCTCTCTCAAATAAATAAATTAATTTTAAAAAGAGAGAGCATTTGCATTGAGAGGTTATGCTGAGCTGGGCAGGCAGAAGGCGTGTGGCTCCCTTTCCTGGGCCTTCAGTGGGTCTTCAAACTTCAGGTTCTCTCCTCTCATTTGTTTACTTCTTCACCCAGTGACACTGAAAATACATTTGGTGGGTTCCTGTTTTATAGAAATTTCCCATGGTATTAAATTTGCCTTTTCTGTCAAAATGATTCAACGTCCCACATTTCTAGAAAAACACATCACACATAGCACTGGCGGTTGGCTGGTGTTATTTTTGCTTTGTTTCACATTTATGGACTTTCAGATCCCTGAAGCTTGGTCTTCAGTGCTCCTCCTTATAGGTAGTGGAGAAGGTGCGTTTGGGGTTTCCCTGCTACAGTTAAGGGCATTGAGACATCAAAGGAAACTTCAAGGCCAAATTGACATTCTATTTATTTCTCTGCTTCTCTTGATAATTACCATAAAACTTGTTTTTTTTTTTTTTTTGTATTCAATTACATGGATTCAAAGAATTCAGTTGTATATAATACACATTTTCCACTGGCATTTCATGTTTAAGTGAAGAGGCCTAAGGAGAATCAGAAGTTCAAGGTCATCTTCAATGACATAGTGAGCCTGGGGCAGTCTTGGACTACGTGAGACTGTGTCTCAATAAACAAGCAAACAAAATGGAAGAAAATTTAAAACTGTGCTCCAGAATTGTGAGTGGGTTTCAGTGAAGTCATAGATATGGAGGGATCCTTTCTGCCTTAAAAAAAAAAAATAAGAAATAGGGCTGGAGAGATGGCTCAGTGGTTAAGGCGCTAGCCTACAAAGCCTAATGACCCCGGTTCAGTTCCCCAGTACACAATGAAGCCAGATTCACAAAGTGGCACATGCATCTGGAGTTCGTTTACAATGACAAGGGGCCATGGTGGGCCCATTTTCCCTCCTCCCCTCTCCTCTCTGTGTCTGCTTACAAATAAATAAGTACATAAATAAATGGCTGGAGAGATGGCTTAGTCATTAAAGAGCTTGCCTGTAAAGCCTAAGGACCAAGGTTCGATTCCCCAGCGCCCACATAAGCCAGATGCACGAGGTGGCACACGTGTCTGGAGTTCGTTTGCAGTGGCTGGAGGCCCTGGCGTGCCGATTGTCTCTCTCTACCTCTGTCTGTTTCTCAAATATCAGATAGGGCGCCTTCTCATTTGCAATCTCCTCATACAGGACGGCTCTTACCTCTGCTTTTTCTATTCAGTACATTTGCTTGGCTTCTGTAGTGTTTTCTCTAAACTTACTTTCTCTCTTAAGAAAGTTTCTCCTTTAAAACTCAAAAATAATTGTCAAACCCACACCTTCGAACATTAGACTTACAGACTGAAACCAGTGCTATCTTTTCATTCACGTTTTGGTTTTTGCTTTCAAGTGCTGGGATGACGGGTGCTGCCACGTCTATGTGACTTTTTTTTTTTTTTTTTTTTGAGGTGGGGTCTCACTCTGGCCCAGGCTGACATTGAACTGAAGGTGATCCTCCTACCTGAGTCCCCCAAGTGCTGATAAAAAGACACGCGACACCAAGTGTGCGTGTGCATGCATGTGCCATACACACAAACATACACATATAAAAATATAGTCAGGGCTGGAGAGATGGCTTAGCGGTTAAGGCGCCTGCCTGCTAAGCCTAAGAATGCTGGTTCCAATCTCCAGCGGTTCCAATCTCCAGGTCCCACGTTTAGCCAGATGCAAAGTGACGCAAGGGCGCAATGCCGCACTTGCCCACAAGGGGGCGCACGCATCTGGATATCATTCACAGCAGCTGAGAGACTGCTGGTGCCCCCATCTCTGTCTTCCTCTCCCTCTCTCTCTGTCTCTCTCCAAATATATATAAATACATATATTCATACATACATACACACACATACATATACATAGCCTAGTCCCAGATGCATGTACAGTACTCAGTCTGCTCACAAAAGGCCAGATGTGTAATTACCAGATTAATTCCTCACTTGTTTTTAAATTTATTTATTTGATAAAGAAGGAGAGCATGGGCATGCCAGGGCCTCCAGACACATGTGCCACCATGTGCATCTGGCTTACATGGGTTCTGGGAATTGAACGTTGGTCCTTTATCTTTGCAGGCAAGTGCCTTAACCGCTAAGCCATCCCTCCAGCCCGATTCCTCACTTCTTAATAGCTTTCTGACTCCTATCCGGAGTTCACTTCAGCCCCTGTGGATTGTACAAGAAAGAGATTTTAAGCTTTAGAAAATAAAATGTTCCACCAACATTTGGCACCACATAGGTGGGTAGACATCAAACTGTTCCAGCGTTGGGGGGAACTCTCCTTTTCACTCCATTGTCTTCTCGTGTGATACCGTCGCCTCTCACGAGAGGACATAAATGCTATCAGTCTTGGCTACCTCTGTGCTGTCCGGAAGGCGCACTTGTCCTCTATGTGAAAATGTGACCCACTTCTGCTTGAATCCCACTGCTGGCGCTTCCATTTGAGCCTCTTCCAGATCATTCTGGGTTTAGTAATTTGTAGTTAACAGGAACACTGTGACTGTATGCAGATCCATTCAGGTGTAATTTGTCAAAGGAATCAGAGTTTGAGTTTTTAGAGGGAGAATGGGGTGTTTGTTTTAAACTCTACTGGTGCTAGACAGTGCTGTTCTTCTACACACACACACACACACACACACACACACACCCTACCATTTTTCTACGGAATGCTTTTGTATTAATATAAAATAATGGGTTAAATTTTGGGGAGAAGGGAATGCTTGCTTACAGAGTTGTTGTTTTTTTTTAATTTGTGAAGATTTTCCATCTTCCTTGTGTTAGAACATGGGTATTTTTTTGAGACCTCTCTATTCTTTCCTTTGGGGGTGGTTTTTGGGTCACTGGTGGTCATCTGTGTTTTCTCTCACTCTGTGAGAACAGCCTGGCTTGGGACTGCTCCCAGGCATTGTGTTCCCAAGGGGGGTTTATTTTATGAGTCACTTGGCTCTAATGATTGTAAAAGCAAAACCAATGAAGTATAGGATAAACAACTTTTATTTATGAATTAATTATATGTATATGTAGAGAGAAGGAAAAGTATGCACGGTACGCATGTTTTTAAATAATTTTCTTGTATTAAATATGTTCACATAACCAGCACCAGTGTTTAGAAAAAGACTCATTCCAGAGGCCCCCTACCCTCTTTCAAGTGAGTGAATTTTCCCAGCGGCATCCCCTGTGCCAACCTCTGTGAAGGAGTTGGGCTTGCCACTGAACTTACGTGAATGTCCCCTCAGCATGCCTGGCCGTACCTTGTTTCCTTCACCAAGGTGCTCTGAGAATTCTCCTTGTTGTATGGCACAGTAGTTTGTCCTCTCTTTCCTTGCTTCTTTCTTTCATTTGTTCTGTGTGTGTGTGTGTGTGTGTGTGAGTGTGTGGTGGTCAGGGGACAATTCTGAGTGCTGGTCCTCACCTGTCATCTCGACGCAGGGTTTCCCATCGTCACCACTGCGTTTACCGGGCTAACTGGCTTGCAAGCTTCTGGTCAATTCTCTCTCTTCCTCCCTTCTCATTGTAGGCACACTGGGATTAAAGTCTCTAGCACTAGATGTGCATTCTGGGAAGCTAAACTCAGGTACTCACACTTGTATTGCGAGGGCTTTATTCGCTGAGTCACCGCCCCAGTCCCTTACTTATTTCTTTCTAGCTGTCTCCAGTTTCCTTGCTGTGGGGCAAATAGCCCGCCTTGGAGGTGCCTGTCTCTCCTCCTGCTCACCCGTTAATCTGATGCTATTGGCCTAGGGAAGAGATGACAGGGAAGCACTGATAATAGTTAAAATTAGTTTGTAAGTTAAAATGAGCTACACACACACACACACACACACACACACACACACACATCTATACCCTTGAGTATTCGCTCCATAATTACTTCATCTTCCTGCCTGGATATTGAACATTAATCTAGACATGACACAGAATATTTTACACAGATAATATTTTCACTGTCAAGTTTAGGGTTAATTGCTTCCCCCCTCCTGTTCCCTTTGCGTTTCTTCTTCAGTCGGATCAGGCTCTTCACTGGAACCTTTGAGAACACACTTTACCTTTTATATGACCTACGGGAAACATTCCACGCCCATGGAAGAAATGCCCTCTGGGGAATGTTTGACACTCTTGATTCCCACACTCATTGTCAGCAGTGGCCTTTCCCTATAGTAAACTTGAGGCCAGTGGAGAATGAGAACTGAGGCTCACGTCTGTATTTGGTGATGTCGGTTTTAAATCTGAGGACTGATAACTGCAGCCTGCCCCAGATGGCCTCTTATGCCCCTCCATACTTGGTACACTGATTTGCTATTAGGACCATACTAGTAGATGAGACCTATTTCCTTATGCCTAACACGGTCACGATCTCCTTATTTAGACATCAACATATTTTTTTTATTTGAGAGAGAGAGAGAGAGAGAGAATGGGTGCGCCAGCGGCCTCTCAGCCACTGTGAATGAACTCCAGATGCATGCGCCCCCTTGTGGGCAAGTCTGGCATTGCATGCCTGTGTCACTTTTTACGTCTGGCTAAACATGGGACCTGGAGAATCAAACGGGCATTCTTAGGCTTCGCAGGTGGGCGCCTCAACCGCTAGGCCATCTCTCCAGCCCTGCAACAACGTGTTTAATCCATACAATAATCTCACATCTCTTTCTCTTACTAATGTAGCTCAGACTGACTTTTTAAAAATCATATTTATTTATTTATTTATTTATTTATTTGAGAGAGAGAATGGGCACACCAAGGTGTCTAGACACTGAAAATGAACTCCAGACGCATGTCTTCCTTGTGCTTCTGGCTCATGTGGGTTCTGGGGAATAGAACCTGGGTCCTTAGTCTTCACAGGCAAGCACCTTAATTGCTAAGTCATCTTTACAGCCCTTAAATAATTTTTTAAATATTTTATTTATTTATTTATTTATTTATTTATTTATTTATTTATTTATTTATTTATTTGGAGAAGGGAGAATGGGCATGCCAGGGCCTCTATCCACTGCAAATGGATTTCAGACATATGTGCCACCTTGTGTATCTGGCTTATATGGGTACTGGGGAATTAAACCTGGGTCCTTAGGCTTTGTAAGCAAGCACCTTAAGCTCTAAGCCATCTGTCCAGCCCCAGACTGGCTTTTAACACATGATCTTTCTGTCTCAAACTTCTTTGTGCTGACGTTCTAGGTACCATGGTGGTATAACTTTCTCCTCTTCTGTAAGTAACCAATGTACAAGAGAGATAGCCAGTTATCCCAAAGATGTGCAAATCACACCCATTGCTGGTTGCACATGGGCTTGCCCCTGGTGACCTAGGTGACAGTCCCTGCTTGTGCATGACATCGGTTTTTGTTTTGATGTTTTCTGTTTAGCTAACATAAGGGGAGTGTTGTGGTGATTTGAATGTAAACTGCTCTGCAGCCTCAACTACTTTTGGTTAAGTTTCCTGTGTAGTCTCCAGCAGGAGAGCCCTGCTCGAGGAGATGCGTCCTTGGCGGCAGAGCTTGAGTCCAAGCCTGAAGTGTTCACAGCTCTTGCTGGTGTTGGCTTTTGTCTCTGTGCTGTGGATGTGTGATGGACTGAGCCAGCTTCTCCCACCATGATGAAGCTTCCCCTGGAATCTATAAGCCTGAAATAAACCTTTTCCTCCCATAAGCTGCTTCTGGTTGGGTGTTTGCCCGGCACAGGGAGGTATCTGGCTATGTAATGCCGGGCTAAGAAGAATGTGTTGGTGTAAGAAACCAACGCTGAGGACTTCCGAGAGCGTGTCAGTGTCTGGCTCGGGCCTGACGTCACTCTGCAGCCAGCACAGGCAGTCTTCTTTCTGCATGCTCCCATCTTGCTTTACCTCTGTGCTTGTCCTTGGCAGATGGCACTCACCCTCCTGCCCTGGCAAGCCCTGTTTCTCTGTGGAAGTGAGTGCTCCACGTTTCTTTAAAATATTTTTTAAAATTAAAATCAAAACGGGCTGGAGAGATGGCTTAGTGGTTAAGTGCTTGCTTGTGAAGTCTAAGGACCCCATTTCAAGGCTCCATTCCCCAGGACCCATGTAAGCCAGATGCACAAGGTGGCACATGCATCTGGAGTTTGTTTGGCCCTGGTGCACCCATTCTTTCGTCCTCTCTCTCTCTCTCTCTCTCTCTCTCTATCTCTCTCTCTCTCATTTCTCTGTTGCTCTCAAATAAATAAATATAAACAAAAATTGAGAAAACAATTTCTTATCCATTTTTTGAGAGAGAATGTGGCCAATGCAAACAAACTCCAGACGCATGTGCCACCATGTGCATCTGGCTAACGTGGGAACTGGGGAATTGAACTTGGCTGGGTCCGTAGGCTTGGCAGGCAAGAGCCTTAATGGCTAACCCATCTCTCCAGCCTAGTTCTCCACATTTTTGAATGCCCTGAACTTTCTGCCAGTGTCCTGTGATTGCTTTTTGCTGTTTTTCTGTGTGTGTGAGAGCGTGTGGTAGGCATGCACACATGCGTGTCTGTGTCAGGCACGTGTATGTGCAGGTGCCTGCGCATGTCGAGGCCGGTGATTGCTTTCAGGTGTCTTCCTCAGACACTCTCCACTTTCTATTTTGAGGGTTTCCTTGCTGAGCCTAGAGCTCAGACTTGGCTAGATTAACCAGCCAGCAAGCCCAAGGAATCCCGTCTCTGCCTCCCCAGCACTGTGATTACAGGCGTGCATCACCATGTCTGGCTTTTTTGTGGCTGCTGGAGATGTGAACTCGGGTCCTCAAGCTCATGTGGCAAGCACTTCACCCACTGAGTCCCCACCCCCACCCCCACCCCACCCCTTCAGATGCCGGGTTCTTGCATATAGAGCCCAGAGCTCGCTTGTAACTCTGCTTCTTCTCACACACTGACGTCAGCAGACAGGAGTGTGTCTAACACCATGTGTGTGCCGGGGGTGGGGGTGGAGGGCGGAGGTTGTGCATGACAGTTTCCAAAAATGTCCTGGACCCATGGAGAATTTTGTGGAAATGCCTTCAGATCCGTGACTTCCTGCGCATTTTTTTTTTCTACTTTGGGGATGCTCAGGAACACATGTATTGATGACTGCTTGCCCAAATCTTTTTTTCTAATATTTTATTTATTTATTTATTTGAGAGAGAGAAGCAGAGAGAGACAGAATGGACACACCGGGGCCTCCAACCACTGCAATCTCCAGACACATGAACCACCTTTTGCATCTGGCTTGACGTGGGTACTGGGGAATCAAACCTGGGTCCTTAGATTTGCAAGCAAGTGCCTTAACCACTGATCCATCTTTCCAGCACATACATATGTTTTAGTATCAACAAACGGAATTGAATTGCTATGAGAATATTTTTTATTCGAGTAATAAAATTCATTCATAGATACTTGAGCCATTTAAAGAGAGTAAACCATCCTTGTTTATCAGTTTATCACTTTAAAAAATTGATTGCCAATAAAATTTTATAGTTTAAATTTTAGTTATAAGATTTTGCATTTGTTTTGTGAAGTTTTATGAAGAGTTGTAATGATACTCAGATGCAGATGAAATTCTTTTTAACAAATTTTTATTTATTTTTAAGCAGAGAAAGAGAAAAGAGAGACTAAGAGAATAAGTACGCCAGGGCCTCCAGCTGCTGCAAACGGACTCCAGATGTTTGTGTCACTTTGTATAGCTGGCTTTTCTGGGTACTGGAGAATCAAACTCAGCTCATTAGGCTTTTCAGGCATGTTCCTTAACTGCTAAGCCCTCTCTCCAGGCCTGAAATTCTTTTTATTTGTGTGTGTGTGTGGTGTGCATGCATGTATTTTCAGTTCGTGTGTGTGGGGTGTGTGTATGTGTGTATGTGTCGGGGATATGTGGGGGGTGTGTATGTGGGTGTGTATATATGTGGGTGTGTATGTGAGGGTGTGTATATATGTGTGTATGCGTGTGGGTGTGTGTGTGTGTGTGTGTGTGTGTGTATGTGTGTATGTGTGTGGGGGGTGCGTGAGGGGTGTGTGTTTGTGTATATATGTAGGTGTGTATGTGGGGGTGTGGGGGGTGTATATATGTGTGTATGCGTGCGTGTGTGTGTGTGGGTGTGTGTGTGTATGTGTGTATGCGTGTGGGTGTGTGTGGGTGTGTGTGTGGGGTGTATATGTGTTGTGTGTGTGTGTGGCTGTGTATATATGTGTGTATGTGTGCGGGTGTGTATATATGTGTGGGTGTGTGTGTGCGGGTGTGTGTGGGTGTGTATGTGTGGGGTGTGTGTGGGTGTGTATGTGTGTGTGTGTGGCTGTGTATATATGTGTGTATGTGTGTGGGTGTGTATATATGTGTGTATGTGTGTGTGTGTGGGTGTGTGTGTATGCGTGCGGGTGTGTGTGTGCGGGTGTGTGGGTGTGTATATGTGTGTGTGTGTGCGGGTGTGTGTGTGTGTGTGTGTGTGTGGGTGTGTGCGGGGGTGTGTGTGTGTGTATGCGTGTGTGTGTGTGCGGGTGTGTGTGTGTGTGGGTGTGTGTGTGTGTGTGTGGGTGTGTGTGTGTGTGTGTGTGTGTGTGTGTGTGTGTGTGTGTGTGTGTGTGTGTGTGTGTGTGTGTGTGTGTGTGTGTGTGTGTGTGTGTGTGTGTGTGTGTGTGTGTGTGTGTGTGTGTGTGTGTGTGTGTGTGTGTGTGTGTGTGTGTGTGTGTGTGTGTGTGTGTGTGTGTGTGTGTGTGTGCGGGTGTGTGTGTGTGTGTGTGTGTGTGTGTGTGTGTGTGTGTGTGTGTGTGTGTGTGTGTGTGTGTGTGTGTGTGTGTGTGTGTGTGTGTGTGTGTGTGTGTGTGTGTGTGTGTGTGTGGGTGTGTGTGTGTGTGTGTGTGTGTGTGTGTGTGTGTGTGTGTGTGTGTGTGTGTGTGTGTGTGCGGGTGTGTGCGGGGGTGTGTGTGTGTGTATGCGTGTGTGTACGTGTGTGTGCGGGTGTGTGTGTGTGGGTGTGTGTGTGTGGGTGTGTGGCCAGAGGCACACACCAGTATCGGCTTTCACTGCTTTCCCAGGTATTTACTGAGATAGGGGCTCTTCTTGGCCCCAAGCTGGCCGGATGGCTGATATTAGCCCGCATGCCCGAGAGTCCCTTGTCTCTACTTCCCAGCACTGAGATGCAAGCTGAGCCACCATGGGCACCTGGCATTACGTGGGCCCTGGCGATTTGAACTTCTGTCCTCATATTTGCATGGCTAATACTTGGTCCACTGAGTCATTTCCTCAACACCCCAATTCTTAACAATTAGAATCATTTGATCACAGAAAACAAATGTTTAGGTGTTTTTCAATATTTATTTTATTTTAATATATTTTTATTATTATTATTGAGAGAGAAAAACAGGCAGACAGAGAGAGAGAGAGGGAGAGAATGGGTGCACCAGGACCTCCAGCCATTGCAAACGAACTCCAGATGCATGTGCCACCTTGTGCATCTGGTTTACGTGGGTCCTCGAGAATCAAATTGGGATCCTTCGGCTTTGCAGGCAAATGCCTTCACCACTAAGCCATCTCTCCAGCCCCCGAATATTTATTTTAGTTTGAGAGAGAGGGGCAGATAGAACTGGCATGTCAAGGCCTCTACAAATGAATGAATTCCAGGCGCATGCGCCACTCTGTGCATCTGGCTTAAGTGAGTATTGGGGGATTGAACCTGGGTCCTTAGGCTTTGCAGTAAAGCACCTTAACTGCTAAGCTATCTCTTCAGCCCCTGTTTTCAATGTCATAATTATTTTTGTTCCAGATAAGCACGATCAATGAAAAATATTAAAGCACAAAATGATGACATTAGTATAAGGTTCTGTGATGGTTACCAGATATCAGTGTAAGTAAATCAGAGAATGAAAATGTAAGTGTGAAAGCAAAGGTTATTCATGTAGTTTTTAGTGTGGATCCCAGGTATGAAGTCACTATGATATTTAAATAACAATGGATACATTTAAAGGCGTGAATAAAACAAGCTTCATTTTAAAATATCAGTATTTACAAGATGCTGACAATTAGATTTTATGCCACTATTTAAATCTAGCATGGGCAATATAGGATGTCAACTTCAAATTTTGTTGCAGCAAAGCCAGGATTTCATAATTCTTTGAATGAGTGTGAGGCCAAAATGTCTGTAAACCATTTCTCCAGGGCACTTGTCTGGGCAAGTAGAGATTATAAACATTTCTTCTTCCAGTTTTCTGACTATCCCCTTGACCACATCAACCCGTGTGGTGAAGCCCCATGGCCAGAACACACTACCCTCATTGGTTGTGTCTTTCCCGTCTGTTTTAGGCCAAGTTACATTCAACAAACACTTCACTGCTAGTGTGGTGGGCATGGGCGCTGCAGGGATGTCTGGAGTTGGGGGTCCTGCCATCCTGGCCCTTGTGAGGAGCACTGGGGTTGCGGGGACGAAGTACAGATTTCCAGAACACACTGGACCTTGGAGAGGAGGGCTGCCTTGAGGAGCTTGAACCCTGACTCAGCTGAGTGCTGGAGCGTGAGAACCCATGCCTGGCGGGATGACTCAGCCCAGGGTTTGGGGAGGCTGGAGAAGAAGTCACCCACCCAGAAATGCTGACAGAGGAGTGCTCAGCACTGAAACATCTCTATCACACCTTCCCAGGCTCAGGGTCCATTGCGGAAGAGGTGGCGGAAAGAATGTAAGAGCCAAAGGAAGGGCAGGACTCCTTACAACGTGCTCCTCCAGACACAAAATGGCCTGGATACCCATGACCTCACAGTGCCTGACACTACCTACACAAGACCATCATAATAGGAGGAAAAGATCATGACATCAAAATAAGAGAGACTGATTGAGAGGGGGAGGGGATATGATGGAGAGTGGAGTTGGAAAGGGGAAAGTGGGGGGAGGGAAATATCATGGTTTATTGCTTATAGGTATGGAAGTTGCCAATAAAAAAAATTTAATAAATAAATAAATGCCGTCATTTGTCTGGGCGTGGTGGCACGCGACTTTAATCCCAGCACTCAAGAGGCAGAGTTAGAAGGATCACCGTGAGTTCAAGGCTACCCTGAGATAACATAGGGAATTCCAGGTCAGCCTGGACTAGAGTGAGACCCTGCCTTGAAACCCATCCCCCCTACCCCCCAAAAACCGCTGTCATTTAGATGGAGTGAGAGCCGCTTTCTTCATTTTGAATGTGTCTCTGTCTGTGTAGGTGGCAGTGGGGGAGGGGCGTCACTGTCTGCTTACTTCTGTGGTATTTTAAATGTTTCTTCTTTAAATGATTTTCTTCTGGAGGCCAAGGACAAAGTGGGTATTTTAATATCTCCTAGTTCCTAGTTGTAGCTTACCCTCACATCCATCATCCACAGGCCCCTCTGTCGCTTTTGACTTGTGACTGGTTTCTGGCGAGTCGTGGGGTGGAGGGGCACATGCAGTGTATTAAATGTGACGCGGGGTGCCACCCGCTGCAGCCTCGGTCATACCGTCAGGCTCTGGGGATTCCAAAGGCATAAAGTTAAATTTCCCAAGTTGGAAAGAAGCCTTCCGCAATGGGCTTCTGTCTCCACTCTGAGTGACTTTGCTCCTATTTCCCCGGGGAGGTTGCTAGGCATTTAATAGACCTCCATGTTAGGGAGATAAATTCTCCTTCGTGTTTGCGGCCGAGGTGTTCCCCAGCCTGGGCCTCAGCTTCGTAGCGTGAAGGCTTGAATCTAATCTCCCTCCTGTGCATATTTATAGAAAGTTTCTAGATGGTTCTCTCTTCCTGTTAGCATTTGGATAATTCTGGGTTTGGGGTTGTCTAAGGCATTGTGGAGCATAATCCTGCTAACTGCCTGAGAGAAGCCAGGAGACCATGAGACTGTGGGTGCAAGCCTGGTCCCCCCACCTCCCCACACCTGTCAACTTTCCTTTGTCCCTGAGCATCTGTCCAGGGCATTTCAGCTGTGGCATTGTCTGTTGCTCTCTCGGCCACTGCACAGTCACTCACACCCTGTGTGCATTTTTTAACAAGCTATTCTTTCAAAGACGCTTTTCAGTGTCTCTGGGTTTATGCTGTGTGGGATGTACCCAGAACAGACTATATGCATTTAAAATTTAAAAAAAAACTAACAAAATAAGGTTCAAGCCAAAAAAAAAAAAAAAAAAGGAGGGGGGAGTCAGGTGTGGTGGCGTATGCCTCCCCGTGAGCTCGAGGCCAACCTGAGACTACATAGTGAATTCCAGCTCAGCCTGCACAAGAGTAAGACCCTACCTGGAAAAAGGGGGGGCTCAATTGGGGATATCATTTTATTTATTTATTTATTTATTTATTTATTTATTTATTTATTTATTTATTTGAGAGAGCAAGAAAGAAAGAGGCAGAGAGAGAATGAGCATGCCAGCGTCTCCAGCCACTGCAAATGAACTCCAGACACATATACCACCTTGTGCATCTGGCTTATGTGGGTCCTGGGGGAATACACCTTAACCATTACGCCCTCTCTCCACCTTGGGGCTATCATTTTTTTGAAAGCACTATTTAGAGCTTGCTTTTAACTTCCTGTTACTAAGTTACCACATCTTCTTGGTCACAGAATCAGGCAAATGTCTCTAGTCCAACGTATTTGTTAGTTTAGTATCCTTCCTCACCGTGTTGAGTGGAGGTGCCACTATGTTAGCAAAGATGGCCATGAATGGGTGTCCCTCCATTCTCAGCCTGAGAATGCTGCGGTTACAGACATGTCCCCACGCCTGGTCTAATAGCAGTGGCCTTTCTCGTGAACGCTTCTAGTATTTACTGCGTCTGAGGTCCCCATGGGTGCCTGGACCCAACTCAGGTGTCTAGCAGATGTTGAGGTGCCCAAGAGTGTGGGGAGATAGCTACCCCAGGTCCACTCTCTCTGGGCCGCCCTGTGTGCCAGGGAGCCTTTTCAGACAAAGGATGTAAGCGCTTGGCAGACTGCCTTAATGGTATCTACTCCAAGCTGGAGTGTTTGAAAATATGAACACTGAATTGTTTCAAGAAATTTGACTGTGTGCTGTGTTTTTCTCTATTTCTAAATCTCCCCAGTTGTCTGGTGTGCCAGCCGTGGTCTTCTTTCCCATTTGGGCTCTGTATTTGAGGACTTGTTCCTTCTTGTTACCGTCTGTACTATACACTTTCTTTCTTTCTTTCTTTCTTTCTTTCTTTCTTTCTTTCTTTCTTTCTTTCTTTCTTTCTTTCTTTCTTTTTTTTTGGAGAGAGACACAGAGAGAGACAGAGAGGGAGGGAGAAGAAGACAGATAGAGATGGGCGCGCTAGCAGCCTCTCAGATGCTGAGAACAAAATCCAGATGTGTGCACCCCCTTGTGGTCAAGTGCAGCATTGCGCCCTGCGTCACTTTGCATCTGGCTAAATGTGGGACCTGGAGATTGGAACCGCTGGAGATTGGAACCGGGTTCTTAGGCTTAGGAGGCAGGCGCCTTAACCGCTAAGCCATCTCTCCAGCCCACTATACACTTTCTTTTTTAAAAAAATTTTAAATTATTTTTTATTTATTTTTGGAGACACAGAGAGAGAGAGAGAGACAGAGAGAGAGGGAGAGGGAGACAGGTAGAGATGGGCGTGCCAGCAGTCTCTCAGCTGCTGTGAACAAAATCCAGATGTGTGCACCCCCTTGTGGTCAAGTGCAGCATTGCGCCCTTGCGTCACTTTGCGTCTGGCTAAACATGGGACCTGGAGATTGGAACCGGCGTTCTTAGGCTTAGCAGGCAGGTGCCTTAATCGCTAAGCCATCTCTCCAGTCCACTATACACTTTCTTTTAGTGCCTCTTGCTCACTCCAGGAACTATCGTTTTGTGGTATTCTGCGTTTGGAAAGCATACCCTGGTGTTATGTGTGTCAATACTCCCGTTCTTTTGTCTTCACGGCCAGTAGAGCTATGGGAACATATACTAAGGAATATCCAATTTCCTGAATCTTTCAGAGCAAAAGCAGCAGGTCTTTCAAAGGCAGCATGATTAGCAAATAAGCTGCGTGTATTTGGGGATCATTATCTCCCTTCAGGAAGCAAAGAATTCAACTGCAGGGGACAGCGCAGGCTTGCCTTGAGGGGGGTGGGGTGGCCACCCCAGACGGAGCCATCTTGGATGTTTCCTTCAGCTTGGCAGCTATAAAGGGTTTCTCAAACCTCAAGAGTTTTACGAAACTGTGATGTTCATGTTAATTTTCATTTGATTTCACTGAGAAGCATCCAGAAGGTGAGTAAAGCACTCATCTGAGTGTGTCTGTGAAGACACAGCTCTGTACGACTTATTTTTTATTTATTTTTTATTTTTTGAAGCAAGCCTAACAGACTGGCCTTTTTTTTAAATCAGGTGTCGGGGGCGGGGGGGTTGGCATGCCAGGGCCTCCCACCACTATCAAGCTCCAGATGTGTGCACCACCTGTGTGCACGTGCAACCTTTTGTGGTTGTGTCACCCTGTGCATCTGGCTTATGTGGGGCCTGGAGAGTTAAACACGAGTCTTTAAGCTTCGCAGGCAAGCACCTTAACCACTAAGCCATCTCTCCAGCCCTGTGTATGCCATTTAAAAGACATATTTAACAAAGGGAGAAAGACCCACCCTGGATGTGGATGGCACCATCCAGTAGGCTGAGGCCCAGGTGGAATCAACAGGGAGACAGAAGCCCATAATAGTCACTCTTTTCCTCTTGAGTCTAGTCACCAGGAAGTCATCTGTTCTGTCACCCTATGCCCTTCCCACCAAGATGGACTCAAAACTATAACCAAAATGAATTATTCTCTTATGGGATGGTGCTGGAGTTTAGGAACAGAGTCCTCTAACCCTGGACCTTGAGCTCCTGTTTGCATTTAACCAAAGAATTGGACAAACCAAACTGAGGAGGATAATTATTAAATTATTGTATTTATTCAGGGAGGTATCAAACCAAGGGAAGGGTTGGAGAGATGGCTTAGTGGTTAAGCGCTTGCCTGTGAAGCTTAAGGACCCTGGTTCAAAGCTTGATTCTCCAGGACTCACATAAGCCAGATGCACAAAGTGGCACATGAATCTGGAGTTCGTGTGCAGTGGCTGGAGGCCTTGGTGTGCCCATTCCCTCTCTCTCTCTCTCTCTTTCTCTCTAATAAGTAAATAAATAAAATTAAAAAAAAAAACAAGGGAAGGAAAGCTGACACACCCATGTGTGAACCCATGTGATGGGCGTGGAAGAAATGTGAAAAGAAATTTAGGGGAAAAAAGTACAGAAAGCTCCTGACATGTGGAGGGCAGGAGAGCGTAGAGAGGGATCCAGGGGATCGGGCCGAGCCTAGGAGACTTGCCAGAACCCGGAGGTTCAGGAGTGATGCACCAGTAGCCAACAGAGCCCTTGCCCCTGGTAAGGGTCTGCTTATAACCTCATTGTGGTGGGCTTCACCTTCAGGCTCAGGTGAGCCAGATGAGGGCTGATTGGTCCGGGCTAGGGTTTGGCCCAAGAAGAGGCCAGCCATGGTGTAACCAATCAGAAGGTCAGGAACGGATTTAAATTCTAGAGAAGGTGAACCGGTTGTTGGTGGAAAGTCACGGGTCTAGGGAACTCCTTTAGGCAAGAGGTAAGAAGTCAGATCATCCTTCAATCTCTAGCCAAGTGGAGGCTGTGAGGGACGACAACCCTAAACTACTTGCCGAAGGTACCTGACTCCCTCTCAGTCCCTCCAGTAAGTGCGTTATGGTTCGGCATTTTTTCGCAGCAACAAAAATACTAAAACAGAAAGGATGTAACAATCTTTTTGGAGGACCAGCGGATTGGATTTCTAATAAGCCCTCGCCCCGTGGGGAAACGTGGGTAAATAAAGCCAGCAAGGAGAGACAAGTTTTCCAAGTTTCCTCTAAGCTGAAGAACTTCAAGTTTGGAAACTATTGGCTGAGTGACCATTAAAGACCAAATGTCAGCTAGGTTATACCTTACTCCAAATTGTTCATAAAATGAGATGAAATAAAACATTCTCGCTTCTTTTACAGATCTTTAATTTTTTTTGTATTTATTTATTTATTTATTTGAGAGAAACAGACAGAGAAAGAGGCAGATAGAGAGAGAGAGAATGGGCACGCCAGGGCCTCCAGCCACTGCAAACGAACTCCAGATGCATGCACCACCTTGTGCATCTGGCTTACGTGGGTCCTGGAGAGTCAAACCTGGGTCCTTAGGCGTCAGAGGCAAGCACTTAACCGTTAAGCCATCTCTCCAGGCCTACAGAGGTTTTTTTTTTTTTTTTAAGTCATTGAAATTTGGGCAAGATCTGTTACATTTTCACAACAAAATGAAGTCAGACCAGACTTGATCCCGTAAAGCTTTTGTATTTGTGTTCTACCTCAGAAAGATTTGTAACCAGACTGCCTGAATTTACACTTAGGAACTTGTAAGTAGTGGTCACAGCCATCGGACCATTATGTCACCTGAGAAACGGGAATCACCATCACTTTTTAGAGGGAACGAAATGTCAGCTGTAGGAACTCTTGTTTAAATGTACTCACTGTAACACTAATACAGCAGCTAACATTTATTGAGCACTTTTTATCGTTCTCTCAGGCTCATGGCAAGCTCTTTCCTGGTGAAATAGCATCTCAGTGGTTTAAATGATCAATACTGTTTAATGTGAATTTATAAAAATTTTTTAGCACTGTTTAAAATTTTTCCTCAAATCCTATTTTGGCCTCTCTGTAAACCTCATGACTACTGTATGTAATTTGGTCATTATTTTAGGATGCTTCGTTTCCATTGATAAATATGATTCATGCATATTTCTTGTGTTCTTTCTTCCAGTTTTAATATTTACATAATACTGGCTTATGTGCAACGAAATGGAAAACTTTTCTTTCTTATTTCTTTAAATGCCTTTTATATTATAAGTAACATAGAAGTTTTGTGTTTCTTAAAGCTTTGGCCCCAGGAAAAAACCATTGTCAACATTGTATTTATTGTTAACATAATAGTTATTTAAATATCTAGAGTCTACTTGAATCACCTTTGATAATTTGTATTTTCTTAGAAATTTTCTATCCTCCAGTGTCTGATACTTCTCAGCATAACATTGTATGTATGCTTTTATCCTCCTATCAAATCTCCTTTGTTTCCTTGACTATATCCATATTCTTTTTTCTGATGTTGTGAAATTGCATTTTCTCTCCTTGATGAGCTCTGGAGGAGATTTGTATGCTTTATTGATTTTTTTTTTCTAGGAAGCAGCTGGTCTACTATTTATATTCTAATCTTTTAACTTCTGCTTTTATCTTTCTAATGATTCTTTTTCATTGAGCAGGTTTATTTGATGGTTCTTTTGTTGAGTAGAATAATTTCATTTATTTTCTTAAATAATTTTAAGGTAACTTTAAAAAAATATATTTTATTCATTTATTTGAGGGGGGAGGGAGAGAATGGGCATGCCAGGGTCTCCATCCACTGCAAACGAACTCCAGATGCATGTGCCCCCTTGTGTATCTGTCTTACGTGGGTCCTGCAGAATGGAACTGGGATCCTTTGGCTTTGCAGGCAAATGCCTTAACTGCTAAGCCATCTCTCCAGCCCAAGGTAACTTTTTACAAATAGTTTTATTTTATTGCTTTATTTGAGAGAGTCGCGGAAAGAGAGAAAGTGAGTATACTAGGGCCTTCAGCTGCTGCAAATGAAATTCAGAGTCATGTGCCATCCTGTGCATCTGGCTTACATGGGTCCTGGGGACTTGAACCTGGGTCCTTGGGCTTTGAAGGCAAGTGCATTAACTACTAAGCCATCTCTCTTGCCCTTAAGGTAACTTTTTAAAGAAACTTTTTTCACTTTTTGTTTTGTTTTTATTTTTCAAGGTAGGTTCTTGTTTTAGCCCAGGCTGACCTGGAATTCACTTTGTAGTCTCCGGCTGGCTTCTAACTCACAGAAATTCTCCTACCTCTGCCTTCCAAGTTCTGGGGTTAAAGACGTGCACCACCATGCCCAACACTTATTTACATTTTTTTAAATTAATTTACTTACTTGAGAGAGAGAGATAAAGAGGAAGATCGAGAGAGAATGGGCACACCAGGGCCTCCAGCCACCACCAAGGAACTCTAGTCACATGCACCACCTTGCGAATCTGGCTTTATGTGAGGACAGAGGAATTGAACCTGGGTCTTCTAGGCTTTGCCAGCAAGTGCCTTAACCGCTAAGCCATCTCTCCAGCCCACTTACTTAGTTTTTTTACGGTAGCCTTCAGCACCCTTTCTCCCCTAACTTAAAGCCTTTCTCTCTCCATCTCCACTCTTAACGGATGGACTTGATTCTCCTGTTGGTGAGCACGCTGAAACAATCAGAAGAAACTTTTAAGAGATTATCCCCTCACCTCATCTCCCCACTGCTCCATCTCTTCTCCCACCCTTTCTTGTCTGGCCTGTGGATCCAGGTAACTCTTCTTTTCTCCCCCTTACATGTCATGTCACATTTTCCTCTCCTGATCATGTATGTGTCTATACACAAACATGCCGCTGTAACCCCATCTTCCAGTAACATTCCCGTGTCTTCACTTTCCTGCCAGATGAGCATGATTTCATTGAAGTTAAATTCCTTGGAAGAGGGCTGGAGAGATTTCTCAGTGGTTAAGGTGCTTGCCTGTAAAGCCTAACAACCAGGGTTGGATTTTCCAGCACCCACATAGAGCCAGATGTACAAGGTGGCACATGTATCTGAAGTTTATTTGCAGTGGCTAGAGGCCCTGGCATGCCCATTCTGTCTATCTGTCTCTCTATCTTTCTCTGTCCTTCTTCTCCTCTGCTTGCTAATCAATACAAACATTTTTTAAAAGCTTTAAAAAAAATACACTGAAGGTGATTGAAGAGATGGCTTAGCACTTAAGCACTTGCCTGTGAAGCCTAAGGACCCCTGTTCGAGGCTTGATTCCCCAGTACCCGTGTAAGCCAGATGCACATCGGGGTGCACGCATCTGGAATTCGTTTACAGTGGCTGGAGGCCCTGGTGCGCCCATTCTCTCTCTCTCTCTGCCTCTTTGTCTGTCTGTCTCTCTCAAATAAATAAATAAATAATCCACTGAAGAGTTATTTCTATTCACCATCCTCAAGTTCACCTTCCCCTAGACTGTCTCAAACCCAGTCTATACCCTTGCTACATAAGGTCTACTCTATAGATGACAGTCAGTTTTCAGACCTTAATTGTACACGATGCATTTGGCGTTTACCCTGTTCGCATGTGCCACACTCCCTCAGTCCCAGGACAGCTCAGACTGCTGCTTCCTCCTAACTCACTGTTCATTCTTCGTAGTTCTCCTCTTCTAATCTCTCCTTCCCTCCTCTCAATGTCAAGTAGCCTTAGTGCATGGTCTTGTATGTCACGACTGTGTCTTTGGGGATTTCCTCCGGGAAGATGGTCACCACCTTTGTCCTCAAGGCTTTCCAGTTGGTGCCGTTAGACTTGATCCATCTCCCAGACTCAGAACAAGCGTATCTGACCTTGAACTTGATAGCTGTGCTGGAATGCCTCATAGACAATTTCCCGACGTTGTATGTCCTGAACTGCCTGTCAACCTCACGCCACTAGTCTTGTACCCCAATAGGAAATTGCTACATCTTTCTACTTTCTCCATTCCTGTTGACATTATCTTTGTTGATTGTTTCAAATATAGCTTAGAATCTGGTGGCTTTAAAGCTTTCTCCACTGCAGCTGCCTGGTCTATCTCCTATAGCTAGTACAGGATGAGTATCTATCATCCTAAATGCTGGCACCCTGGGTGAGTCAGGTTCTCTATAGGAATCATACCGGTAATCATGAAAGGCCCTTTATTGGATCAGCATATGCAAATGGAGTTGGGCTAGTCCAACAATGGCTTGTCTGCCAGCTAGAGAGGCAGAAAACCTGATAGACCAGTCATGCCATCCCAGACCAAGACCAACTGCCTGGAGGGTCACCAGGATGGGTCAGTGTTGAGAGACTGAAAGAGCGAGAGTCTGGTATCTGCTGGTGGTCAGCACAGGAGTGGACACAGGGGATCGGGAAGAATGAAGCTTGCGTGGACTCACTGATTTATTTCCCGGGACTCCGGTCGAATGCATGGTGCCGCCCACCTTCGAGGACAGTCTTTCCTCCTCAGCTGCTTTCCCATGTTTCTGTCTGTGGAAATGCGTTTGCAGACAAGCCCAGACGTGTGCTTTGCTAAGCCCCTAGGCATCTCTCAGTTCAGTCAACTTGACAATCCACATTGATCATCACAGGACCAATGCTTTGAGATTTCTCAGGCTTCAGGATATTTGCATATATAATGAGGTATTTGGGGATGGGACCCAAGTTGAAGCATACAATTCATTAATGTTTCAAATATACACAAACGTGTATTTATATAGATGGAAAGTAATTTTAAAGAATAGTTCTATTTTTATGTTAAACGGACTTTTCAGTTTGCGGTCTATCATTTTGAGTTTTGTCTTTTCTAATTAAGGATGCTCATGCTCCATCCGCTCCATAGTCTTTGCTCAACAGAGCAGTCGGAGAGATTGGTTCATGACTGGGGAGGTGGCTCAGTGGTTAAGACACTTGCCTGCAAAGCCTAATGACCTGGTTTGATTCCTTAGTACCCACGCCAAGCAATATGTATAAGGTGGTACATGCATCTGGAATTTGTTTGCAGTGGCAAGAGGCCCCCGGCATGCCCATTCTCTCCCCCACTACACCAATTTGCAAAAAAAAATAAATAATATTTTTTAAACGATTCGTTTCAGCCAGGCATGGTGGCACATACCTTTAATCTCAGCACTGGGGAGGCAGAGGTAAGAGGATTGCCGTGAGTTCGAGGCCACCCTGAGATTACATAGTGAATTCCAGGTCAGCCTGAGTTAGAGGGAGACCCTAGTTCAGGGGAAAAATAAATAAGATTCAGATGGGAGTCAAGAACACTGAGATTAAGAGCCAAAATTCTCCCAGGAAACTTATCCTCTGTTCTCATCAGATCTTACCCACTTATTTTTCCCTTCCTCTCCTCCCAGCCAGGCACTGTGTGTGTGTGTGTGTGTGTTTTCAGGTAAGCCCAACAGACTAGCCTTTTTTTTTTTTTTTTTTTTTTAGGAGAGAATGTGAGAGCAAAAGAGAGACAGAGAATTGGCATGCCAGGGCCACTTTAATCAAACTCCAGATGCATGTGCATCCTTGCACATGTGTCATCTTGTGCGTCTGGCTCATATGGGATCTGGGGAGAAAAATGCCTTAACCATTGAGCCATCTCTCCAGCCCTCTTGCTGTGTTTTGATGTGCTGTGCAAGCTGCTACCTCATGGCTCTTTCATGCTTCTCTGTGGAAATTCTTCCCTCAATGCATGGCACGAATTCCTTCAGCCATTCCAAGTCTTTATCAAATGCTTTCTTCTCACAGATCTCACACCTGCTACCTGATGGACTGCAGCCCTTCCTCAGTTCCCAACCCCATTTGCAAGGTTCTAAGTGGTCATTGTGTGTATAGTGTGTATAGTATTCTTAATTGTCTATGAAGTTACATGATTTATTATATTTGTTTATTTGTCTGCCTCCTTCATTAGGACGAAAATCCAGGAAGATACAGATCTTTGTCTTTCCCTTTTTCTTTTTCTTTTTCTTTTTCTTTTTTTATTTCCCCCAACACATCTAAGGCACGTCGACAGTGCCTGACAGTTCTGGCAGAGTGAACTGAATGGGTATTTGTCAAATAAATGAGTGAACTAGGGCCATGATGTTGCTGTGAGAAATACTGGCTGCAGTTCATAAAATTTGATGTTCAATGTCCTCGTTCTGTTTAGTTTCTAACTAGTTTTCTGGGGTTAGAGGACTTTCTCTGAGTGGAGAGAGATGGCGCATCAGGGAGGCATTCATACTTCCTCCCCAGATCAGGGTCCAAGGAAGAGAATGGGACAGCTGCCAAATATTGTGTTGGAAAGGGATGTGCTTGTGTTGGAAAAAATGATGGAATTATGAAACAAGTTCTTACCATGTTAGGTGGAGTGAACGTGAGCTATGAACAGAAATCTGGGTTCCTTCCTCTCCCCTCCCTCCCTCTCCTGCTGATAAGGACAATGCTAATGATACTGTATGTTTGACCTGCAATAGACATGTAAGGAGTTGGATCCACCGAGGGAAAGTGTGTGTTCCATTATGAAGAGACAGGCTTTCGACTCCACAAAAAGGGAGATCTCTGTAGATGGTGTTGGTGTGGTTTTTCCCTGAAAGGATCCAGATGACTTGTTTTTCTTTTGCTTTTTAACCAGAAAACTCTCGCATAGTATTTCTCTCACTTAACCTGGTCACTTAAGAGGAAAGACCAGTGACTGGACTGAGCAAGAAGTTGGCTAAGTTCTGAGCTTGGAACTGGCCTAGGAAACCTCAAGGTCCATCCCCTCCTCCAGCAAGGTTCCACCTCCCAAATTGCCATTAGCTGGGGACCAAGCATTTAAACCACATGAGGCTGTGGGGACAGCGGGTTCCAACCACCACAACCTTTGGCAAAGTATGCCTTAGTCTTAATGATATCTTACATCATTTTAGGGAAATAGGAGTTTCTCCTTTCTAATTTTTCTGATCACATGATTTCTTTGGTTTTCATATATATTTCTTAATTTTTGGAGAGAGAGAGAGAGAGAGACAGAGAGAGAGGGAGAGGGAGACAGATAGAGAATGAGCGTGTCAGCAGTCTCTCAGCTGCTGTGAATGAACTCCAGATGTGTGCATCCCCTTGTGGGCAAGTGCGGCATTGCACCCTTGCATCACTTTGCATCTGGCTAAACGTGGGACCTGAAGATTGGAACCGGGTTCTTAGGATTAGCAGGCAGGCATTTTAACCGCTAAGCCATCTCTCCAGCCCTGGTTTTCATATTTTTAAGTTTCTGCCAGCTTGTCTGAAGGACAAAGGGTTTATACTTTTTATTGCAACATCTACATTAAAATCTTTTATTTGATCAGAAGGAAACTTAAAAAAATGTCTGACAGTTCTGCAAATTTAAGTCGTATTCACAAATTTGTGTTTTAAGAGAAATTACATAAGTACATGTGTGAGGTTTGGTTTCAAACCTCAAGGACATATGCATATTTTATCATTCTCAATTTGATTCTTAACATGGTTATAAATGTTAGATGTGGCCATGCCTTATTGTGGAGCAAAGCCTTCTTTTCCCAAAGAACAAAGATGCTTGATGGTCCAGTTGCTTCAGCTGCTTTTGGACTGTTAGTGGTGCCCCTATCATTGATAGGAGCACTGAAAATACAGATATTAATACTCTAGACTTTTGTACCTGTGTGCCCAATAAGAACGTGCCATTTTGAAATAATATTTACAAGAGCGGAGATGTCTCAGCAGTTCAAGGTGCTTGCTTGCAAAGCCTGCCGATGTGGGTTTGAGTCCCTAGTACTCAAGTAAAGCTAGAGGTACAAAGTGGCCCATGCATCTGGAGTGCACTGGCAAGTGATAGGAGGCCCTGGCACTTCCACACACAATTAAAAGGAACGTATTTACGCCCTAAAGATACCAGATGCCTAAAAGTTTTTAGATGGTAATATTGCAGGCAGGGTCATAGTTGAAGATTTCTGCTTTATTTGGGGTCAGTTCACTGCAGTTGTAGCCCTGGATTTTTTTCATCCCTTGTCTACAGAAAGCACAAGCGGACAAGACAGAAAGTGAAATTCGTCACATTCTGTATCAATTTTTACTTTTCAAAATGCAAACACTTACTGCATACCCACTGCACAGTAGGTACTAGGATGTGTGCTGAAGCCTCGGAATTGAATTTAATAGTGACCTAGGGGGCTGGAGAGATGGCTTAGTGGTTAGGGTGTTTGCCTGCAAAGCCAAAGGATCCCTGTTCGATTCTTCAGGACCCACGTAAGCCAGATGCACAAGGGGGCTGGGGGCCTTGGTATGCCCATTCTCTCTCTCTTTCTCTATCCCTATAAATAAATAAATAAATAAATAAATAAATAAATAAATAAGCATCTAGATAAATTTAAATAAATAAATAGGCATCTGAGAACACCCATTCTCTCTCTCCCCCTCCTCTTTTTCTCTCTCTCTCTCTCTCCCTCCCTCTTTCTCTCTCTCTCTAATAAATAAATAAATAAATAAAATATATTTTAAAAAATAGTGACCTCTGATCATAATACTGTTGGCTCATTTATTCATTAAACAAGTATTTTTTTGAGTTCATATCATGTGTCAGGCATGGGGTTATAACTATAATAGAACTGACAGAAACTTAGCCGGAACTCCTGGTTGAGGGAATAAGCAATGAAGGAGAGTAAGCTACATACATACATATATATCTACCCATTTATATAACAAATATTATATATATACCCATATATAACATATAAATATTATGTATTAGACAGGGGAAAGTGATAGACAATAAAGAAACCAATGGTGGGTCCAGGAAGAGGCTGTGCAGGCAATGACAGTTTGAAAATTAACTTGGGCTGGAGAGATGGCTTGGTGATTAAGGCACTTGCCTGTAAAGCCAAACAACCCAGGTTCAGTTCCCCAGGACCCACATAAGCCAGATGCACAAGGTGGCCCACACATCTGGAGTTCATTTGAAGTGGCTGGAGGTCCTGGCATGCACATTCTCTCTCTTCCTCTCTACCTGCCTCTTTCCTTCTCTCTCTCAAATAAATAAAAATAAGATATTTTTTTAAAAAGAATAAAAAAAGAAAATTAATTCCTGGGAAGCCTGAGGGAGGACCTGCAGCACAGAGAACCCTTCCTGCCGGGCGGAGGAAGCTGGCGCGTGGACAGTCGCAGCAGCATCATTGAGAAGGAAGATTAGATGACCCAAAGGCAGACACAGGGAGGGCTGGGAGCCTGGGGGAAGTTCACTTAAACCACATTCTAGTGTTCCGGGAAGACGAGGTTTCTGAGCAAGACCACAGTGGAAGAGGACGAGCAGCCTCATCAGAGAAAGATGACTGCTTGGGTACTGCGGCTGAGCAGTGGCAGAGGCTCCGGCTGGCCGACATGCATTCGGAAGGTGCTTGGGGCCTGGTAGGCTGTGTGAAGTGGTAGCTCTGGCTCGGTGCAGTGGGAGCTGAAGGAGAGATGGGGTCACAGCTACATTTAGGATAGATCATGTGATGAAATGGAGGGGCGTGCCATAGAGCCGAGGGTGATTTGGAGACTGTTTCCATGGCTCTGTGACCCCCCTGGGTATGTGGTATGTATGCACAGGGAGGGGACTGCCAGGTCGGAGTAGACCTGGGAAACACACCCAGTAGAAGCTGTGTGCACAGCAGGCTACCGGAGGACAGAAGTCAGCGAATCTTTTCAAACTATAGCAAGAAGTACATTTTACATCAAAGCCTGGTGCTATACTGCCAACACATAAAGCCAGTTATAGAATCTTCTGCGGAAGCCAAGTTTTACAGAATAAAGGTCTGAGGAGATGGCGAGGCAAGTCTGAGCACTTGACCCTTCAGCACGAGACGAGACTGCTCAAATTCAATTCTCCAGACTCACGTAAGGAGCTGGCTGTGGTCACGTGTGTGTGTGTGTGTGTGTGTGTGTGTGTGTGTGTGTACATACGGATGTACTTATTTGCCACTCTAGCATGAGACTGCTGAGATTCAATTCTTCAGCACTCCTCCCCCCTCTTTCTCTCTCTCTAATAAATAAATAAATAAAATATATTTTTAAAAAAAGTGACCTCTGATCATAATACTGTTGGCTCATTTATTCATTAAACAAGTATTTTTTTGAGTTCATATCATGTGTCAGGCATGGGGTTATAACTATAATAGAACTGACAAGAACTTAGCCGGAACTCCTGGTTGAGGGGATAAGCAATGAAGGAGAGTAAGCTGCATACATACATATATATCTACCCATTTATATAACAAATATTATATATATACCCATATATAACATATAAATATTATGTATTAGATAGGGGAAAGTGATAGACAATAAAGAAACCAATGGTGGGTCCAGGAAGAGGCTGTGCAGGCAATGACAGTTTGAAAATTAACTCGGGCTGGAGAGATGGCTTGGTGATTAAGGCACTTGCCTGTAAAGCCAAATGACCCAGGTTCAGTTCCCCAGGACCCACATAAGCCAGATGCACAAGGTGGCCCACACATCTGGAGTTCATTTGAAGTGGCTGGAGGTCCTGGCATGCACATTCTCTCTCTTCCTCTCTACCTGCCTCTTTCCTTCTCTCTCTCAAATAAATAAAAATAAGATATTTTTTTAAAAAGAATAAAAAAGAAAAATTAATTCCTGGGAAGCCTGAGGAGGACCTGCAGCACAGAGAACCCTTCCTGCCGGGCGGAGGAAGCTGGCGTGGACAGTCGCAGCAGCATCATTGAGAAGGAAGATTAGATGACCCAAAGGCAGACACAGGAGGGCTGGGAGCCTGGGGAAGTTCACTTAAACCACATTCTAGTGTTCCGGGAAGACGAGGTTTCTGAGCAAGACCACAGTGGAAGAGGACGCAGCAGCCTCATCAGAGAAAGATGACTGCTTGGGTACTGCGGCTGAGCAGTGGCAGAGGCTCCGGCTGGCCGACATGCATTCGGAAGGTGCTTGGGGCCTGGTAGGCTGTGTGAAGTGGTAGCTCTGGCTCGGTGCAGTGGGAGCTGAAGGAGAGATGGGGTCACAGCTACATTTAGGATAGATCATGTGATGAAATGGAGGGGCGTGCCATAGAGCCGAGGGTGATTTGGAGACTGTTTCCATGGCTCTGTGACCCCTGGGTATGTGGTATGTATGCACAGGAGGGGACTGCCAGGTCGGAGTAGACCTGGGAAACACACCCAGTAGAAGCTGTGTGCACAGCAGGCTACCGGAGGACAGAAGTCAGCGAATCTTTTCAAACTATAGCAAGAAGTACATTTTACATCAAAGCCTGGTGCTATACTGCCAACACATAAAGCCAGTTATAGAATCTTCTGCGGAAGCCAAGTTTTACAGAATAAAGGTCTGAGGAGATGGCGAGGCAAGTCTGAGCACTTGACCCTTCAGCACGAGACGAGACTGCTCAAATTCAATTCTCCAGACTCACGTAAGAAGCTGGCTGTGGTCACGTGTGTGTGTGTGTGTGTGTGTGTGTGTGTGTGTGTGTACATACGGATGTACTTATTTGCCACTCTAGCATGAGACTGCTGAGATTCAATTCTTCAGCACTCATATAAAAAGTTGGCCTTGGGGGCTGGAGGGATGGCTTAGCAGTTAAGACATTTGCCTGCAAAGCCAAAGGACCCCAGTTCGATTCCCAGATGCACAAGGGGTCCCATGTATCTGGAGTTCATTTGCAGTGGCAGGAAGCCCTGGCACACCCATATATTTTCTCTCTCTCTCAACTAACTAAATAAATAATAAAATATTTTTTTAAAAAAAGCTGGCTATGGTCACGTGAGAGAGAGAGATAGAAAGAGAGAGAGAGTGTGTGTGTGTGTGTGTGTAGGGCTAGTTGCAAAGATGAAAGATTCACTAGTGTTGAGTGAGCAAGAACAGTTACTCTTAGTCGAAGGCGAGAGCTCTGTCTCAAAGAAATCCTGGATGAGTAATAAGGGGGGACCCGCTTCTCCTCTGGCCCGTGCATACAAATGGATGGAGCGCATACATCTGTGTACACACACATACAGAATGCCAGTACCAGACACTGCACCGCACATACTCTATACACACCCATACACGTCAGAAAATTTACCAAAATTAATAAAAATCAACTTAAAAGGTTTTGTATGGGCTAGAGAGATGCCGTAGTGGTTATGAGGCATTTGCTTCCCTAGCCTGAGGGCCTGGGTTTGTTCCCACACTACCCACATAGTGCCAGGTGGACAGGATGGCACATGCATCTGGAGTTCATAGGTAGTGGCAGGAGGCCCTGACGTGCCCATATGCAATCATTCATATTCTCTCATAAATAAAACTTTAAAAAAATTATAGAACAGGGCTGGAGAGATGGCTTAGCGGTTAAGGCGCCTGCCTGCTATGCCTAAGAACGCTTGTTCAAAACCCCAGGTCCCACGTTTAGCCAGACACAAAAGTAACACAAGTGTGCATGCACACAAGGGAGTGCACGTGTCTGGACTTCGTTCACAGCACCTGAAAAGGCCAAAAGGCCCTGGCACGCTCATCCTCTCTCTGCCTCTTCCTCTCTCTCTCTCTCTAATTAAAATATGTATATATAGAACAGTATTTCTGTAAGTTGCCCACTGATAACTTCTATTTTCCAGTCTTCCAATTTCTTGAAAATGCTGCCATCCACTCACCAAATGGCTTCCAGTAAGGGGTCATGACCCACAGGGTGGCAGACACTTGGCAAGGTTCACCGGGTTGTCCTCAATAGACAGAGGGTGTCCTCCCAGACTTTCTTGGTGGTCCCCTGTCCCCCTAGACACCTTTACTCAGCGGAGGAGAGTAATGCTTTCTTAGTGTGTTTGCGTAAACATTGAGCAGGTCACCCTGGAGCCAGCAGGTGTCTCCTCATTGTCATTACAGGTACATATGGACAGGTCACAGCCAACTGCCTAGCAATGCACCTCTGCCAAGAGGGGGTGGGTTGTGCTATAGACATTTTTGTGTGGGGCTTCGCGGGGTACAGGAAGACAGACCTGATCTTGACCTTCTTCCTCGGCTGCTCAAATACCTGACGTTGATGGAATAAAGAAGGGCGGGAATGAGGATGCTGCGAGAGCCTTAGATACCAAGATTCACAGACCCTTTTCCGAACTACGCCCTTTGTGATCTTGTCTGAGAGGTCACAGGTTATATATACACACACACACACACACACACACACACACATATAATTATTTGACAGAAGGAGAGAGAGAGAATGGGCATTCCGGGGCCCCAGCCACTGCAAACGAACTCCAGATGCATGTGCCACCTTGTGCAGCTGGCTAACATGAGTCCTGGGCAATCGAACTGGGATCCTTTGACTTTGCAGGCAAACGCCTTAACCACTAAACCATCCCTCCAGCCCTCATCGAAGGATTTCTTTGAGGTGAAGTCTCTCCTTCAATCCAGAGCTGTTGATTTTTGTTGACAAGCCCATCTCCCACCCCACCCCACTGCAGGCCTGGGGTCACAGACACGCATGACCATACCCAGCTTGGATGGCTCCTGATTGAATTGGCGTGGGGGGGGGGGTCATGCCAACATTCTTCCTGAAATTTTAGCCTTGTGAGGCCTGGCTGAGGCCATGTTGAAACCTCTTGGTTTTCTCCACTTTAACAACGTGGGGTTTCCCCTCCAGAATAGAACCTCATACCAGGTACTTGGGCGAGTCTCATAAGGATTAAATGAGACGACATGTACAAAGCACTGTGCCTAAAGAATGCCTATTGTTGTCTTTCTGTTGCTAAGTTATTATTGACATTGGGCTACTTTGTTCATTTTTTTCTTTCAGCAGTAGGAGAGAGGTGGAAAACTTTGGAATCTCAAATATAGAATGAGCTAAAATTAAAGTTCCACTCTTGGTGTATGCTGGAATTTTTAACAGAGTCTAGAAATTTCCATGCAAAATAAAGATGCATTTGAGTTCGGGGAGAAGGATGTTACAGTATATTTAAATTGAGACAATCCTGTGGATGACTCTCCAAAGGATGTAATTCCTCTGCAATACCATGAATTTGCTTACAGTGAACAGAGCTGGGAAGCAATGCTGGCTTTATGCCCCTTACATGACACATAATTATATAATATAATCTTCACTGTTTTAACTTATCTCTACTCTAGTTGGTTTCATGGTAGATTTCCAGCGCATTGTAGATGACTAGGCTGATTTTTTTTTTTTTAACATGAGATTTTTTTTGAATATTGGAAGAATCATGACTGTAACAGATGGATTTCTTCAGAACAGTGAGTTAGAATGGAGCTCGCCGAAGACGCTAGTAGATGTTTATGGATATAGGCACAGAGGAAGCTTCTATCAGAAGAGTTCAATTGAGAACCAGGTTTCATAATGTATGAAGCAACATGAAGAAGCATTATTTTCTTTGACAGGCCATGACAAATTGTCTTTAATAAAACTTGTGATGGCTTTTTAAAAAATACATTTTATATATTTACTTATTTATTTGAGAGAAAGAGAATACATGCACCAGGGCCTCCAGCCACTGCAGACAAACTCCAGACACAAGCGCCACCTTGTGCATGTGGGTCCTGGGGAATCAAACCTCCGTCCTTGGGCTTCACAGGCAAGTGCCTTAACCGCTAAGCCATCCCTACAGCCCTGTGACGGCTTTTATTAAACACTAGTAGGTAGTGAATAAATCTCTCCTTTTTACTCTCTTATTTATTAGACAGAGAGAAAGAGAGAGAGAGAGAGAGAATGGATGCACCAGGGCTTCCAGCTACTGCAAACAAACTCCAGACACATGCACCACCTAATGCATCTGGCTTATGTGGGTCCTGGAAAATCAAACCTGGGTCCTTTGGCTTTGCTAATAAGTGCCTTAACCACTAAGCCATGTTTCTGACCTGAATATAACTCTCTAAAGAAGTAACACCCAAGTCCACTTCCTTCTGTTTGGGTCCGGTAGAGAGTAGAAAGGGAAGAAGCTTAGTCATTGGTGCTCCATCTTTGGTCCCTGAATTCCTTAGCAACCATCACTTATTTGGTTGGTTTTGCTCTGTTGTAGATGCAGGATACTATAGTTTCAGGGAGGTGAAGCAAACTCATACTTTTCAAAAAATATATTTTATTTATTTATTTATTTGAGAGAGAGAGAGAGAGAGAGAGAGAGAGAGAGAATGGGCATGTCAGGGCTTGCAGCCACTGCAAATGAACTCCAGACACGTGCGCCCCTTGGGCATCTGGCTTACATGGGTCTTGGGGAATCGAACCGGGGTCCTTAGGCTTTGCAGGCAAACTCCTCAACTGCTAAGCCATCTCTCCAGCCCCAAACTCATAATTTTTAGTTCTCTCTCTGTGTTTTGAAAAAGGAAGAGAAGTGGAACAGCATTTAATTTGACCCATTAGGAAGGAAGGGTAGAATAAGCGTATGTTTTATTCTAGTGAGAGCAATGATCACACGATTAGGCTGTTTAGACATGGGTTCTGTGCTGCCGTCTGAGCTTGGCTTTTTGCTTTCTTTTTTCTTTTTCTTTTTTTTTTTTTTTTTTTTTTGATGCTGCACTTTGAAGTAGGGCTGTGTGATAAGTGATGGAATGTACTAGAAGTCAGGTGTTTGGGGAGGGAGTAGAAGCCTGTGAATGTATAACTCAGGCATCTCAATAACAAACGAGTATTTGAAGGGGCTTGACTAAGTGAAATTCAAAACGAACGTGGTGATTAGCTCTATTCCTTGAAAGTCTATATATTTGAACAGTTTGGTACACATTTCGCTCCTGTCATGCGTGCTCAAGCATTTGATTTGACTGCAATATTCTCTTTTTTCATAATGAAATGTATATTAACTATGGGGATCATTCACCGAGCAGTGTTTTAATCATTCTCTATTGATTTATACATCACTTGAGCACTGCATATTGAAGGCTTTTTACTCTAAGTCTGCTTTAGCCAGATTGCTCTTCCATCTACCTGATGTGCATAATGTTCAGAGGACCCCTAGTTAACCCCTCCCCCGTCCGTGAGAAAGCAATCCTGATTACAAAGCCACAAAAGGTCAGACGTGCTGTTGCTTTCTCCCTGCTTTCTGAGGTACACAGAAGACATGTATGAGCTTGGAGAAATAATGCCACTGCCCATAACTGGTCATGGGTAACAGAAATTAGTTAAAATTAATAAATGCTGAGTTTCAAGCTATAGCGTGAATCTGAGTAATTTATTGCAAGCTGGAGATGCCAAGAAAATGCTGGGCATTTACTACACGAGTGGGGTGGCTGTGGGAGGACGAACAGTTAGTGCCTGGGTTCCCTGCAAGGGAAATACTCCTGGCCAGCCTCTGAGTGGCCTCCTGGTTGTGCTTTGAACCTAGAATTGTTGCTACAAGCTGCCTAATACAAATGGAAATATTTAATTTTTTTTTCTTTTGTCTTAATGTTAATTTGAGAAGAAATGAAGGGTCTGGTCGATGTGCATGAAGGATCCCTACGTGGACTTGAATAAATAAGCTGAATCCGCCACCCCCACTGCCCTCTGCACCCTCGAATCTCATTTGGGTTTAAGAATTAGAGCTAGATTTTTCTACAGGAAGAAAACTCTGCTAACCTCATTATTATTCTTGGTCAAATTCCCACATCTCCTCCCTGAAAATTCCCAGAAAATTAAAACATTGTGGGGTATTTTTTTTTCTTTTTTTGAGGCCAAATGGTGATGGTGTCAACTGCTGATGAAGATGAATAGGTCATTCTTTTTTCAATTTATATATTCCACAGTACTCCCCCCACACCCACACCCTGCTGCTCAGGGTGTGGGGTTTGCTCATTTAAACTAAGATCCGATATTTCATTTACTCACCAATCTGAAGATTGTGTGCATGGTGTTAGGTGATGGAGGAAAATGTTTGAAAATGTGAGCGCTCATTATAAAGGCATTTGACATCAGCATATTTGCCAATGACGGCTTGCTGATGGGTGGTAATTTACAGGATTCTGAGCAGTAGTTCAGGTTAGAACATTTTCCTCACATTCATCAGATCTGATCAGGGCGGCTTACATTGCAAATATCTTTGTACTTCTCTGTAACGTGGAGAGTTCAGATGTGTGTGTTCATGTGGTGGTCAGGGTGGCTTACATTGCAAATATCTTCGTACGTCTCTGTAACATGGAGAGTTCAGATGTGTGTGTTCATGTGGTGGTCAGGGTAGCTTACATTGCAAATATCTTCGTACGTCTCTGTAATGTGGAGAGTTCAGATGTGTGTGTTCATGTGGTGGTCAGGGTGGCTTACATTGCAAATATCTTTGTACGTCTCTGTAACATGGAGAGTTCAGATGTGTGTGTTCATGTGGTGGTCAGGGTGGCTTACATTGCAAATATCTTTGTACGTCTCTGTAACGTGGAGAGTTCAGATGTGTGTGTTCATGTGGTGAGTGCACACACAACTTCTCCTTACCTACTGCAGGATTCTCCCTACTTCATCAGGCATCATGAAACCAGATGCAGATTAATAGCATGCCATTTTAATTTATGGATTCTCACATACCCACCCCAAAAGGGATAAAGAACATTTTAAACAAATTGTAGACAGTGAAAGAAAAATGGTACAAACAGGATCATTGGTTAAAATACTTTAGCTATGCAATAGAAACAGATATCAAATCCTCATCTAGATAGGGTTTGGAATTTTAATCAAATGACTTTGCTGCACGTATTATTTAAAATCACTCATCAGTATGGGAGCACATGCCTGCAATCCCAATATGCCAGAGGCTGAGAATAAAGGATCATGAATTCAAGACCAGCCTGGATTAAGACCCGGTGTCAAAATAATAATAATAATTAATAAAAAAAACCTCAGCACTGACTCACAGTGAAAAATGATTAGGGTTTTCATTTATTAAAACTATCACGGATGGGCCACAAGTCAGTCATTGTTTCAAGGCATTCGGGAGTCCCTAGAAGGGACTCACTTGCCTACCGACACTCCAGTTTCATCATGACATTCCTTGTGACGAGGTGGCCTTCGGTGCAGCTCAGCAATATCAGCCATCAGAGCAGCTGCTCTCTGCGGAGTCACCGGGGCTTATCTGTCAGGCATGTGCGGGCAGAGCACGGCGTTCCTGTTAACATTGCATGATCGTTTAATTGCATCCCCTTTCCTGGGACTTTGCCTGTTTCCGGCTTGAGGAGAATCCGGCGAGAGGACAACCTGTCACTTCTCCGTCCGCAGTCTTCACTTGTGTTATCGTGTGCTTAGGTGACAACGGTTCTGTTCTAAAACGTACAGACAAGGAAGGGAAACGTGCGTGCCTCAAGCCACTTCTCTGCGGTGCTTCACTTCACTGTGTAAAACCACAACATCTTCACTTCCAGCTTTCCTTAGGAAGAAAAGTGGATTTATCCCGGTTCACTGTCCTCTCCTCATCCTCCTCTTCCAGCATCGGTGGTTTCTCTTTGATTCTCTCATTTCATTGATTGTTTTATAATTGCCAAATGCATTGCTTCTGTCTGGTTTCTTGCCTGCCTTTCCTACATGCTTCTTGACCTGTTGCTTTGGTGAATCCAGTAGGGTATTCCAGAAGCAACGTCAGGTGAGATGCTTAAAAGAAACAATTTGGGGGGGCGGGCTAGAGAAGGCATTTGCCTACAAAGCCAAAGGATCCCAGTTTGATTCTCCAGGACCCATGTAAGCCAGATGCACAAGGTGGCACATGCACCTGGAGTTTGTTTGCAGTGGCTGGAGGCTCTTGTGTACTCATTCTCTGTGTGTGTGTCTCTCCGTTTCTCTCTTTCTTTCTCTTTCTCTCAGTTAAATAAATAAAATATATTAAAAAGAATAAAAAGCACTTCCTGGGTTGAGGAGATGGCTCAGTGAGTCAAGTGCTTAGCAGTTAAGCATGAAACCTGAGTTTGAATCCCCAGTACCTACATACATGTGAGGTGTAGGGTTGCATTCCTGTAGTTCCGGTGCTGGGGAGATGGAAAAAACTCCCCAAGTTTACTAATCTAGATGAATTATCAAGCTCTGGACTCCGTGAGAGAGTCTGTGACTCAAAAGACAAGGTGGTGAGCAACTGAGGAGACATTAACATTGACCTTGGCCTTCCACACACACACACATCTCTACAGACCCGTGCCCACACGCATACCAACACACAAGCATGCCACACACACAGGAAAAACATACTTTCCCAGGTGCTCAGGTGTATAATTCCAGCAGCCCAAGAGGCTGAGGTAGGAGGCTTATAACATTGAGGATCTGCTATACACAGAGAGACCCTGTCTCAAAAAACAAGCACTACGAAAAACCAATAATCAAAACATTTTTCTACCTTTCCTTCTGAAGTCCACTCCCCTAGGTAAGGGTTCCCATAGGGAACTTCTTTCGGTGTTACCATGGGCTTGGTCCAGTCAGGCTCAAAGATAGCTCTCATCATTGTCAAAACCCTCCACTGTTCTCCTGCCTCCTGGCCTCTATGCAGATCCCCTCCCTTGCTGGCTTTTCTCCACTCTCCAGTTCACTTCGTAGGTTATGCCTGAGTGGTTTTGGCAAAAGATGGACTTGGGGCTGAAGGGATGAGCTTAGCAGTTAAGGCATTTGCCTTCAAGGTTCAATTCCCCAGGGCCCACATTAGCCAGATGCACAAGGGGGCACATGCATCTGGATTTTGTTTGCAGTGGCTGGAGGCCCTGGCACACCCATTCTCTCTCTCTCTCCCTTTTTCTCTCCCTCTTTCTCTGTCAAATAAATAAAGTGTTTGAAAAAAAAAAGGGTGGATCTGACTTGCTTGTGCTGAAGTTTAAAAGTTTTTGCCTAATTTGTTCACTCTATGGGTTAGGAGTTACAGCCTGTCTTTGGAACACTGGTCTGTAAGGTCCTTTACAAACTGCTCTTAACGCTTTTCCTGCCATCTTTCCCGTTTTCTTCTTCCACCTCTGTCTTTCCCCTGTCCCAGACCCTGGTGCCCCTGGATTCATCTCTCTGTGTACCGTGTGTATTCAATCTTCCTTGCTTTCTGTGAGGGATTAGCTCGGATCCATGGCCTTCCCGGGAAACTTGTGCTGCCCGGGGCAGAACCTCTGGGGGTATAGTCTGCGTTCCCCACTGCACCGTGCTCTTCCCTGTTCGGGTCCTGATCGCTCTAAGCTGTCGCTGTGGACTTAACCGGGTGGCTTTTTTATGGGCGTTTCTTCAGGGCAGAGCTGAGCTTGATGACGTTTATGTATCTGGTCCACGGTAGGAAGTCCACACTGAGGTAACTGAATGAAACAGGGAATGGACGCAGATGCGGTCTGCAGATGGCTTGGCATCTGGAGAGTGTTGAGAGGTGGGCTCAGAGCTTGTCTTTTGGTTCTGGTGGGTGATAAGTCACACCCCATTCTGTTCATTGAAGAGCTAGGACCAGCGTGGTTGGTGGAATGGCTCAATCAGCCTTTTTGATTTTATTTGCCCATGTCCCTCATTGTTTCTGTTTTCTTCCTTTAGTATAATATTGTTCCATTTCTAAAGCTTCTTGTCCCTGTTTTGTCACCACTGTAATATACATCCTCGCTTAATTATACTCCAGCAGCCACAAATACCTTCCAGGTCCACGTTGGTGGAACTGCAAGTTGGTTTCCAAGTCCACCTTCCAGCCTGATCTGCCCCACATTTTGTTTTCAACCAAAAAAAAAAAAAAAAAAAAAAAGCTCCTATTTTTCGAGAAACCTAGACATTTTCTTGGGAGACCTTTCGTGGAATACCACCCTCAACCTGTTTCTCTTGTCCTCCTCTAGCTCTGTTCCCTGGTCCCATCCTGAGTTTAAGCACATACATGGCATGCCCGTTCTACTTCTACAAAAGAGCATCTAACAGTTCTTATCATGGAAGTGATTATCCATAGGAATGCTTTGCATTCTGCTGATTACAGGTCCATAAATGGGCCGTGTAGTTAGTGTGGGCCATGACTTTTACTCTTCTAATGAAATTAAGTAAGGAATGTCAGAAAAGGTACATTATAATAAGACTAATAATGAATTATTGCTTTGTGAAATATTTGCTTCCGTGGTATATCTATGGGACAATATAATATCTTAGTGTGATTTTTGGCTAAATAACTTTAAAAGTTATTCAGTCATACAAAAAGCATTTTGTTGTTGTTTTTTGTTTTATTTTTGTTTTTTCAAGGTAGGGGCTCACTATAGCCCAGGCTTACTTAGAATTCACTGTAGTCTTAGGGTGGCTTTGAACTCATGGTTATCCTCCTGCCTCTGTCTCCAGATTAAAGGCATGCACCACATCCAAAGATTAGTTTTTTATTTTTTTTTAATTTTCTGCTAGGATTTACCTCCTTCATAAACCCTTTTGGGACAGGCTAGTAAGTGACACATAACCTTGTCTTAAAGCAGATGCAGCAATCACCTTCATTCTTACCAAACTTTAAAAAATATAGCTCAGATTTGCTTGTCTTACTTTTATACTATATGAACAGTACAAATGAAAAGGTGACAGTGTTGGCGCTGTCACTTGTGGTTAGACACGTCCATGGTACAGCTCCAGGAGCTGTCATGTGAGTCAGTTTAAACTCCCCAGCTAGAGGGCACACTTTTTAGAGGTCATCAAACACTCGGAGAACCAGTGCCAGTGGGAACCCCTCCCCCCCAGAAGCAAACCGAGAACTGGACAGGGTCTCATGGAAGACCCTAAACTCCTGATCCGCCTGCCTCTCCCAACTCCCAAGTGCTGGCTCACAGGCTTGCGCCACTGCGCCCACTAAGATCTGATCTTCAAGTAGACCCAGTCTAAAATCGTGAGCCAAAGGAATTAGGAGGCATTTAATGAAATAAGTCTCTTGGAAAAAAAAAATATTTGAATGAAAATAACAATTGTATTGAGTTGAGTAGCAATATGGTTAGACCTTTCCCTCTGGTGCTTATGATTAAATGCAGTGTGACTCTGATATGTGGCCATGGAAAATATGTGGGCTAGAAACAAAACAATATCTGTATTTCCTCCCTCCCTTCCTTTCTTCCCTTCTCCTTTCCCTTTTTCCATTTCTTCCTTCCTTCCCTCCCTCCCTTTTTCCCCTGTCCTCCTTTTCCTCCTGAAATTCCAGACATTTTGCTAAAACATGACTTCTTATTTTAGAAATCTTTTTGTCTGTGAGGTCGATGTAGATATGGAGCACTCAGTGAATGTTGTTATCCGTTAGCAAGGAAGGACACTCCGCAGACCTTAGACATTTGAATTTCCAATGGGGTGCTGGGGTCGGACTGCACTCACAAACGTTAATTTTGACTCTTACTGACTTCCTTTGTGTCATTTCCTTCCTTTCACGAAGAGAACCTGTAAGCTCATGACCAAGACCACGCAGACCACGCTGAGGCAAAGGTGAAAGCTTTTATTCAGGAAAAGCACGAGCTGTCATGGACTGATTTACGAGAGAGGAGCACAGCCAATCTGAGTTTTAGGTAGTAGGTTTTATGGGCTTCTTCATTTGGGGGAAGGTGAGGAAAGGAAAAGAACTCCTTTGTTCTTTACCTTAGCCATTTCAAATAGCTAGGGTGTGAGACCAGAACAGTGACCAGACAACATAGGAGATAAGGGGGCAGGACACCATGACCTGGGGGCATTGTTAGGCAAGGAAGGGATAGTGGCTGGGCAGTTTCTGGAGGAATGTGGATAATTCACTTCCTTATGTCTCCTTGGTGACTCCAGTTTGGGAGCCTGTCCAGACCTAGCAGAACCTAGCCAGGAAAATGTCTTTGAATCGGGCTGGAGAGATGGCTGAGCGGTTAAGGCGTTTGTCTGTGAAGCCTAAGGACCCCGGTTCGATTCTTCAAGTCCCATGTAAGCCAGATGCACAAGGGGGTGCATGCATCTGGAGTTCGTTTGCAGTGGCTGGAAGCCCTGGCACACCCATTCTCTCTCTCTTTCTACCTGCCTCTTTCTCTCTCTGTCTGCCTGTCGCTCTCAAATAAATAAATAAATAATAAAAACAAAGAATGTTCGGAAAATATCTTTGAATCCATGGGCTTTCTTCCCAGGACTGAGCCGGTTCTTGGCTTTCTTGGCTTTCCTGGGTTCTCCATACGTGGAGTAGAGCGGTCAGTGGTACTTTCTGAGGCGGTGGGAGTAGTCTGTATTCCGCAGTGGTCCAGAAAGGTAGCAATTAGCCACGCCACATGGGGCTTTGAGCCCCTTCAATGCGGGCTAGCACAATGGAGAACTTTTCATGTAAGTTTGACCAGGCACCTGTGCTTCAGACTGAGCAGTGGGTAAGATCATGGAGACAGCGAATCACTCATTTGTGTTTCATTGCCTCCTGCCTCCTCTGCCCCACTGCCCCCCATGCCTCCCAGAGCCATTTGCTAGCTGCCTTTGTTCTGGCTACCCCTGAGCCCTTCCCCTTGACAACCATTAGCATTCCACACCTCTCCCTGCAGAGGATAGGACTCTGCTGTTTCGGAGAGCCCAGCTCCTGCAAGAGCCTTCAGAATTAGGAGGAAGAATTTTTTTTTTTTTTTAAATCCCCTGTGCCCAATTCACTTGTCATTCACGTTTGGTTTTTTGACAGCAAAAATACAGTTTATGTGGAGAAATTGAGCCTTTTAAAAATGAAAAATTGAAGTGAATATTTTTCTACTGAGATTATAACCAAAAATTATTTAAGTCATTGAAAGTACTGAGAAGTGCTCAGGTTGCTGTCTTGAAACCACAGAAAATGCTTCATATTCAGAATTAATCAGACAAAATACATTTTATATAAGCATGAGATTAAAATGTCAATCTCATAAGTTTAGATTTCACGTGAATTCCTCTTTAGTTCAATTACTGTAACTTATAAGCGGTGATGGCAGAAATAGCAGAGTAAATGTAACTTTTACATTGATATCACTTTCACATGAATGTATGTCTTTTTCCTCCATGATTTTTAGAATTTGATGATATTGAAGATGTGGTTTTTATCTCCCTACAAGAGATGATAGAATAGTGTCTAATGTTATAGATTATGTAGGCCCCTTGTTGAATAAAATTCTTTATCTTTTCCTCATAATGTATCAAGGTCTACTTATCTGAGGATCTGCAGACCTGGACCACTTCCAGATAACATGAAAGTGTTAGCCAGGTTTTGTATAATTCTGTGTATCTTCATTTGAGAGGAGGAGCGGAAATTGTACATGATCTATAGAGTGATCTGAGACCTGCATAGATCGTCTCTAAGGACACTGAGGTGTTGCCATGAGACTATGTCTTCCTGTCTGTGTCTCCGTTCCTGCTACCGTGTGTTCAAGCAGAGGAAGGACTTCCTAAATGGTTTTGTACTGGAAAACATTTCTTTCATAGGACAGACACACACACACCACAGCACCTTCCTTTGTATCTAGACAAGAGAAATCCATGGTGACTGCCCCTCCCTCAAACTACTGATGCTGAATTTCTGTTACTGCGTCAAGAGAGGGTGGCATGGAACATTTAATCTTCGAGCAAATAACTGTTGGATTCCTAGAATCTGGAGAAGCTCTTTTTCTCATTTCCTACACCTGTTGTCACATATCCTGGTTGGTTCTAACGGTGACTTTCCAGCAGACCTTAGTGGTGTCTTCCTTTAACCATGCTTCTTTTGCCCTGTCTGTCAATGTTATCAAAGAAATTAAACCTGGGACCAATTACTGACCAACTTCGTTCTGTCACATGGACCCAAGTGGGAGAGGGTGAGAGGCCGCGTCCTGTCAGCTCACACATATTTGGACTATAGTTTTACTCTGGCCACTTACTGAAACATTATTTCTCAAATAATAACTCACCAGAAATGTCAGCACGGGTTCTGATGAGAGGAAAAAAGCAGTTACACTGCCTTAGTGCTTCCAAGAGTAACAGGCCACAGAGAGTGGTTCCCCCAAGGGGCTATTCTTTAAGTCTTTTTTTTTTTTCCTGTTAGAAAAAAAGTGAAATTAAAGGTGTGGTGGCACACGCCTTTATTAATCTCAGCACTCAGGAGGCCAAGGTTGGAGGATGGCTGTGAGTTCAAGGCCAGCCTGAGACTGCAGAGTGAATTCCAGGTCAGTCTGGGCTAGAGCGAGATGCTACCTCAAAAAAAAAAAAAAAAAAAAAAAAGTGAGTACAAATTAATGAAAATGAAAGTAGCATTTTATGTTCCTGCATTCAAATATTGATAAAGGTTGTCTTTTACTGTTTTTGCTGTTTTTTATACTTAAAAAAATATATTTGAGAAAGAGATAGAGGCAGAGAGAGAGAGAGAGAGAGAGAGAGAGAGAGAGAGAGAACGTGTGTGTGCATTTGCCAGGGCCTCTAACCAATGCAGATGAGCTCCAGACATATGCAACACCTTGTGTAGCTGGCTTATGTGGATCCTGGGGAATCGAACCTGGGTCCTTAGGCTTTGTAGGCAAGTGCCTTAACCCCTAAGCCATCTTTCTAGCTCTAGACATTTTTTTTCTTTTGAGTCCTGGTGAAGTAAGAGACCCATCAAATATGGTGTGGTGAGGGGCTTGGAGGGATGGCTTAGCAGTTAAGGCATTTGCCTGCAAAGCCAAAGGATCCCAGTTTGATTTTCCAGGACCCATGTAAGCCAGATGCACAAGGGGGTGCATGTATCTGGAGTTCGTTTGCAGTGGTTGGAGGCCCTGGTGTACCCATTCTCTCTCTCTCTCTCTCTCTCTGCCTCTTTCTCTCAAGTAAATAAATAATAATTTTTAAAAATGGTGTTGTGAAAGAAATGTTACTGGTTTTCACATGTGATACATGGAAGACTGTTTGCAAAAGTGTGGGGTTAACATGGGCCATTCTTCTACCCACAAACATGACCAGTGAGAAACGTGGATTAAAAAGCCAGGGAATGCTGCAGTGGGTTGAACATGTTTGCAGCCCGTCAGTTATATCCAAACAGTCTGGGTTGGTGTGGGAGCCATTGTATGAAGTCACCATGATCATGTCACTCAAGTAAGGAGTGTGGAGTGTGCACACCCAGGCCAGAGGATACAATATAGAGTTGCCTTTTTCTGTGTAGGAAACTATCTTCCAGATTTAGTAGCTTATGAAAACCCAAAGGTTGTTATCACAGGCTTGTCTGGGTCAGTAATTCTGAAGCAGATATGTCAAGAGATACTGGTTTGGGGGCTGGAGAGATGGCTTAGCGGTTAAGGCGCCTGCCTCCTAAGCCTAAGAATGCTGGTTCCAATCTCCAGCGGTTCCAATCTCCAGGTCCCATGTTTAGCCAGATGCAGTGACACAAGGGTGCAATGCCGCACTTGACCACAAGGGGGCGCAACATCTGGAGTTCGTTCTCAGCAGCTGAGAGACTGCTGATGCGCCCATCTCTGTCTTCTCTCTCTCTCTCTCTCTCTCTCTCTCTCTCTGTGTGTGTCTATCTCTGTGTCTCTCTCCAAAAAAATAAAAATAAAAATAAATTAAAAAAAGAGATACTGGTCGATTCATGTAGCTCAGACCTGACTGGGGTGAAAAGTGCTCTTCCAAGATGGCTCCTTCACACTGAGGGCGTACTGGTGCTGGCTGTGGTTAGGACCCTCAAGTCCTCCCTTTAGACCGCTCCATAGGGCTGCTTGAGTGTCCTCATGGCACGGGAACAGCTTCTTCCAGACGTATGAGACCACGTATGTGGCAGGGAGTAAGCCATCTGCCATTGGTGTGGCCAGGCTCAGCATGTACACGCCGTCCTGCTCTGTTCCTTAGAAGCATAGCATACCTTTGGGCACCTCTAACCCCTCCATCTTCCCCTCCTGGGTGCTTTCCACATCTAGGGTCCATGCCAAGGGGGCATTTTGATCTTGAAGAGACTGCCTTGCTGTCTCTCTTCAGCTCTTTGAGGGGGGCAGGGAGGGGATTCTGAGTGAAACATCTACAAGGTCAACCTTTCTTTCACTAATATTGATTACTTCTCACAGCGGAACTTCTAAGTCACTCTCTTGACTTAGATCAATCAAATAGCTGTGCAGAAAAGCTTGAGGCAGGAGAGAGGGAGGCAGATCAAAACTCTGTTCGTGGGCTGGAGAGGTGGCTTAGTGATTAAGGCACTTGCCTGCGCAGCCTAAGGACCCAGGTTCAATTCCCCAGGACCCACATAAGGCAGATACACCAGGTGATGCATGCGCCTGGAGTTCATTTGCAGTGGGTGGAGGCCCTGAAGTGCCCATTCTCTCTCTGAACCCGCCCCCCCATCTCTCTCTCTCAAATAAATAAATACTAAAAATTTAAAAGCACAGTTTTTGACTTGGTATACTGTGAAGGAATGGAGTGTCTTATTTGTAGCAGGCCCCCTCAAAACTCAATGCAATGTTTGAGCTTTGCTGGGGAGTGGAGAAAAGATATGAACTTTGATTTTGTCCCATCCCCACCCTACCAGTCAGGAGGGGTGGTCACAACCCTTCTCTTTCTGGGGCTCCACATGTGCATATGACTTTCATTACTTCTTGCTCATGGTTCATAGCAGTTAGGAGTTTGGTTGGGCTCTGTTCACCATTCTTACTCTGGGACAGACCGATGGGACAGTCCCCATTCAGAGCGAGCAGTTGCTGAAACTGGGAGACTCTTGACGTGAGTAAGTGCTTTAGCACGGGCGAGGTACATGTCACTTTTTCTCCCAGTCACTGATGTAGGTGTAGCACTGAAAATAGTCTATTCAGTACCCATGGCTCCCGCATGTGCTGTTTGGCCAGCACTTTTAGGGGTTTACGAGGGAACAACACGGACTTGGGTTTCTATCTTTGTGAAGCTTATACTGGAATGGAGGATGGTGACAAGAAGAAAACAATTGAAATATGCAGTGTGTTTGATGCTAGGAGCCTGGGAGGGGAATAACATAGGAGAAGGAACAAAGGTGTGTGTGTGCGTGTGTGTGCGTGCGTGTGCGTGTGCGTGTGTGTGTGTGTGTGTGTGTGTGCAGGTGCTATGGGAGGAGGGTCATCCCTATGTCTCATGTATTTTCCGTGAGATCAGAGAAGGTAGTCTCCTGTTCTTTTCCACTTAGAAAGCTCTGTGACTCAGTTCTGCCCACCTTCTGGGGTTTGGGTTATGCGAACTACTTTCACTGTTTATGGATTCTCTTCTTGTAACCTCCTTGCATATGACCTTTTGTTTCTAAGTTGATTAAGTACCATTGTTGTTGATTAAATTTTGACCGGGAGTTATTGTGACTGCGTAAGATCGTGAATTATAAGAGTCTTCGTAAGGGTTTAGGGAGATTACTTCCCTCTTTGAGAGCAGTTATTGGAGTGTTTAATTATTGATGACTTCATTGTCATCTTTCTATAGGTCTCTTCCTCTCCTTTTTTGCCTTAATTAGCTACAATGATGAAGAGGGCTTTATTAACAAATGAAAAGAAAATGCCACCACTTAATTGTGTTTGTGATTTGTGTAATAGCCATTTCTAAGTTTTCAAAAACTAATGCTGAAGGTTGACTTTTTTTCCCTTTTTCTTTCCTTTCAGCGGGGGAAACAACACATATTTGCATGTGGTTCATTTACTTCACATTTTAGAGAAATGCCATTTATGTAACACAAAGTGTAAAATGATCTTGTACTTCCAGCTAATTTGCTGTTTTTCCACCTCCCTCATTGAGGGCACCCAGCTGTTTAGCTCCATGTTGCTTCAGCTGTCGGGGTTGGCTCTTTTTCCTTGACCTCTAGGGTGGGGATCCTTGGGAAAAGAAGAGCGGAGTGACAGTTGTCTGTCAACAAGAGAATCACGGCAGGTGACAGACACTGAGTGGACCCTTCCGCAGTCCTTTGCTGCGGAAGTTTTAAAACGGCCAATCCTCTCTTCATATCACAGTGTTTGAGACATTGTGACTTTGTCTTTTCAGTCTCCTCCTCTTTACTCCTCAGAGAAGTGGTCCTCATTGTGAAGTGCATATACCAAGGGATGAGTGTGTGTACCACAGTGCTGAGTGTCAGAGAAGAGATAAGTACTGAGGTAGGAGGACCAACACATTGACCAAGAACAGGATTATATTTGTCCCCACGAAGCGCTAAGACAGCGGTGTCAACAGAACACTGCACATTTTTCCCGCGGAGCAAGCTAGCTTATTTCCCATCACTCTTGCCATGTATCCCAGCCCGCTTCTTACAGGTGACACCTATGGATATGGTCTCCTTTCTGTCTGTTACCTGTTGCTGTATGACTTTGTTGTTAATTTTTTTTTTTTTGCACTAAACATTACAATGTGGAATTAATCCATGTCACTGGCAGGAGAAACCCTAGGAAATCATGAGAAGTCACCAAAAGTCTTAACGAGCCAAAGGCCGGTAGGTGTTGCTTCGGGTCTAAGGAGAAGCGCCCTATGCACCTGTGACATTTGGGCGGACAGCACCAGAGTCTGCCGTATGCTATTCAGAGATGGGGAAGGCATGGCAGAAGGCATGGGAGAACACATTCTGAGTTGGGAAAAATTAGGAAGCTGCTGTTTCTTGGCTCAGCACATTGGGTGGCGACTGACTGATATTGAGGCTCACAGGGAAGGACTGGGTGCTGTCTCTTCTATGTGTGCTGGGCCTGGAGAGGTGGCTCAGTGGTTAAGGCACTTGCCTGTGAAGCCTAAGGACCCAGATTCGTTCTCTAGTACCCACAAAAGCCAGAAGCACAAGGTGTCACATGTGTCTGGAGTTCATTTGCACTGGCTGGAGGCCCTGGCATGCCCTGTCTCTCTCTGTCTTTCTGCCTATCTACCTGCCTCTCCTTCTCTTTCTATTTCTCTCTCTAATAAGTAAACTAATTAAAAAATTAAAATAAGTCATGCCTGTTGTGTGGCCTGCTACAGCAAATTTTCACTGTGGAGTGCAGATGCCAACATGGAAAATACCGTGTTTGTCTACCATGATAATCTCCTTCAGCCTCATCTCCCAGCATCTACACATGTACAGTGCCTGTGTCAGTTCCTGGCTCATGAAGGCCTGTTTGCAAACATGAATCACCTCTTTCTTACCTGCAGTTTCCTGGAATCAGGTAATCTCCCATAGCTCAGCTGTGTGTTTTCGAGGTAATCACAGGAGGCTTATGTAATGTTAAAGCGTAGGCAGCACAGAAGTCCAAAAAAAAAAAAAGTGTGGAAAAAGAGAGTCTTTTACGCCTCTCTGGGTAGCTTGTGCAGACGTGAAGCACCATACTTGATGGCAACGTGGAGCTGTGGGTCTGGGGCGGGGTGGTCGTGCTTACTCTGCCTGTATGAGTGCCGAGGAACAACATAGGACCTGCCGCAGTCTGGCAGCTTCCTATGGGCTTTTGGCTTTGAAGTTCCCTAAGACTCAGTTTCCTTACATTTCCACTTAGAGGAAAACACTACGGTGCCAGAGGGTGATCTTAAAGCTTAAATAAGACGATGTGCAGAGAACAGATGGCATGGCACCCGGCCTGCTTGGGGGAGGGCTGGGCATTAAAACCATGGAGAATATGTCCCACCTACCTTTCTTTTTCTCTCGCATGCATGTGAAACCCATATCTCACCTTGAGGTGCTGCTCAGTACCACTCCCTGGGTATGAAAGCCTGTTTCCCTGTGTGGCTCAGAGCCTTCCTTCCCTGGGGTGACACCTTGCAGAGGGATCATCTCTGGCCAGAGTGGTTCTCACTTTCTCTCCTGTGTTCCCTCCTCCTCCTTCTCCTTCTCCCCACCCCTTCTTCCCCTCTTCTAATACTTGGTGCTCAGTGAATCTTTTTTGTTCTAAAAAGCACTAGATAGTAAACAGTTTAGGTTTTATGGACTTCACTATCTGTGACATGTGCTGACGTGTGCCACCACAGGCAGAGTATAGACATTATGTAACAGATGAGTGTGACTGTGGCACAAGAAAATTTGATTTGGTACGTGGGCTATTGTTTGCCAGTGCGTGCCCTATTGATGAATGGTGACGTCTGCAGTGGACGTTCAGGGGCTGTGGTACTTTGAGTGGGGTGAAAGTGTGGCCTCTCAGCAATGGGATAGGTGACAAGAACCTTTATAGCAATGGGGAATTGGGCTGGAGAGATGGCTTAGTGGTTAAGCTCTTGCCTGTGAAGCCTAAGGACCCTGGTTGGAGGTTCAGTTCCCCAGTACCCATGTAAGCCATTTGCACAAGGTGGCGCATGCATCTGGAGTTCGTTTGCAGTGGCTGGAGGCCCTGGCGTGCCCATTCTGTCTCTCTCTCTGCCTCTTTCTATCTCTGTCTGTCACTTGCAAATAAATAAATAAATAATAATTCCTTAAAAAAAAAAAAAAAGAAATGGGGAATTGAAGACCAAGGCCGCCCCACAGCTCTGGGGAGGAGGCAGCCTGGCATTGGCTCCCCCTGATGGTGCAAATGCATGGGGATCATATGTGTGTCAAAAGGTGGAATACTCAAATGGGTGTGGCCCCATCAGAGGCCTGTGTTCTGAGCCACTTTTGGTTAATAAATTTCTCTGACTTGTGTTTATTCAAAGAATAATATAAGGAGAAAAAATGTAATTAACCCACTGTACATTCAGGTTTTTAAAATTATTTTTAAATGTCACAAAGTAATTGTATGTATTGATGGGCACAATATGATATTTCAGTACATTTAAACAATGCTACATACTCAACCCCTTAAACAGTCACCATTTCCCTGTGGAAAAGATTCAGCCTCCCCTCCACCAGCTAATGTGAAATGTATAATTAAGTATATAATTAAAAAGTTGAGTGAACATTAGAACGTATTTCTCCCATTAAGCTACTTCCATTAACTATCTTCTGTCTATCCTCCCAATTTTACACCCCCTTCTGAGCCCCAGAGCGCTAGATTTAATGAAAGGAAAATGTTCTACCTGCAGAATGGAATGCTGTGCTCCCAGGCAGATGGAAGTTCACACTTACAATGTTGTCCTTAGCATGCCACTGGATTCCAGCCTTGAGACCTGCATGAGTTTGGCACAGAGTCCTGTGACTGGCAAGACGCAGGCAGGGATGGGAACGTACACACCTGGGGCTGGAAGACAGAGCTGGGTCTGAGGCCGACTGTAAAGTCTCCTGTGGTTCATTTGCCTGAGTCTATTTTCAGACGCCGTCAGCTGTCAGTGGATTTCTGTTTTCCGAAGTAAGGACTAGTTGACATTACAGCTTGTCAGATTCCTCCCCCCCCTTCGGATTCTTGTACATAATGTTTTTAAAATAATCATTATTATTTCAATTTACTTATTTTCAAGCAGAGAGAGATAGAAGAAAGACAGACTGGGCAGGCCAGGATGTCCAGGCAGTATAAATGAACTCCAGATGCATGTTCCACCTTGTGCAGCTGGCTTTATGAGGGAGCTAGGAAATCGAACCCAGGTAGTTAAGCTTTACAGGAAAATACCTTAACTGCAGAGCCATTTCTCCAGCCCTCTTTTATTATTACGAACTTTACAATATGAACATGCTGCATATTGGCCATATTAACCTTGCATCACACTCTTATATCTGCTCTGTCCCCCAGTTACACTGAGGCACTGACAGTGGCATTGTTGGTATTCACTGTGGGGTCATGAGTGTGTCAGTCGGTCTCAGTTGGGGAACAATGTCTCAGGATGTACCTTCCCACTCTGCGGCTCTTTCAGCCTTTCTGCTCCCTGTTGCACAATTGTCCCTGGGCCTTGGTGGGAGTGTTACAAGGGTCTTTTAGGGGCTGGAAGATGGTTCCATGAACAAGTGTCTTTGCATCCTCTGATACCTACTGTGATGAGTTTTGATCTCCTCAGTATCTGCTGCCATCTCCCAGAGGAGGTTATTACGATAGCAGTGAGGGCAGCACCCAAGTTTACATTGCCACTTCCAGGGCTGGAGGGATGGCTTAGCGGTTAAGGCATTTGCCTGCAAAGCCAAAGGATCCCAGTTTGATTCTCCAGGACCCACGTAAGCCAGATGCACAAGGGGGTGCATGTGTCTGGAGTTCATTTGCAGTGGCTGGAGGTCCTGGCGTGCCCATTCTCTCTCCCCCTCTTTCTCTCTCAAATGAATAAATAAATCAACTTAAATTAGCACTTCCTCTGCAGCTTCCCTGGGCCCAGATACAGGTGATGGAGATGACCCATTCTGTGCTGCACATGCAGGTATTTTTCTAGTCCTGTTGATGGATCTGCCATCTGTTAAAAAAAAAAAATACATGCATGCATGCATACATGCATACACACATAGCAGGGCTGGGGAGATTTCTCAATGGTTAAGTCACTTACCTACAAAGCTTAATGACCTGGATTCGATTCCCCAGGACTCATGTAAAGCCAGATGCACAAGATGGTACATGCACCTGGAGTTCAATTGCAGTGACTGGAGGCCCTGGCGTTCCCATTGTCTGTGTCCTCTCATCTCTCTCTCTCTCTCTCTCTCTGCTTTGCAAATAAATGGATGAATAAATGAGTAAGTAAATAAATAAAATAAACAAGGTAGATTCTCCAGTGAAGACTGAGAGTAACATGGATCCAAGAGGCCCAACAATGCTTTCGGACCCGTCGATGGACGAACCCTCTCTCCTGAGCCAAAGAGCAGTGGAAACTTCTCTCCACGGAACCCCTGACCTTCCTGTCTATAACATGCTGACTCGGCTCTCAACGTCAGTTATGAATTCCCTCCCACTGACCAGGCCTTGTAGGCAGAAAACAGTTGATTGCCCCCATAGCTGTGTGCCACTGTTGCTCAGGGGTGTTCTTCTTGCCCAGCTAGATGATCTTGTAGCTTGCAGGATTCCCTGTTCATTCACACTGCTGCTGACCATTCTTGTCCAGCAGCTCAAATAGTACTTTCCGGCACTATGAGGGCTAGCCAGCATGGAGCGGGCCTCCCTTCCAGTTCTAGCGTGATGGCTCCTGATCCTGTGCTCACAGTCTGTGGTGTCTTAAGCAACAGGGTCTTATGATTTAGCTCTAGTGGGTTTTTGTTCTTGGGGTAGAGAGGATAAAATTGTTACTTTTTATTTTATTTTATTTTTGGATTTTCAAGGTAGGGTCTCACTCTCCAGCCTAAGTTGACCTGGAATTCACTATGTAGCCTCTGGGTGGCCTCAAACTCACAGCAATCCTCTTACTTCTGCCTCCTGAGTGCTGGAATTAAAGGTGTGCACCACCATACCTGGCATTAAGATGGTTACTCTTATTGGTTAAAATTTAGGTGTAATTTTAAATAATAGCTAGACTTATTGTTTTTATGCGTGGTAAAAAAAAAGAGAGAGAGAGAGAACAGGATAAAACTCCCAACTTCTTTAGTTTTTTTTTTTCTCCTGCTGCTCTGTGTGTCTTATTTATGTGACTCTCCCCAGTCCTTTGGGGGCCACCTTGACGACCCCAGAGACTCTTGACAATTAATTACTTTCTGTTTGTTTTTACCGCACCATGGCCCTGGTGAGAACATCTTTGTGGTGTTAGGAGGCTGTGCCCAAAGGGATTTTTCCCTGTCCTTGTCGCATGTAGCTGCCAGGGGCATCTATGTTCACTGTGTGTTCTTAGAACTCCAGTCAGGCCTTTCATGGAGAATAAATGTTTGCATGATTATTGGTCAGTGGAGAATCGGGAATTCAGAGCATAATCAAGTAGCCTGCCTGCTCACCGCCCTCGTGAACAGAGTATATGAGGCAGTTCAGCTGGACTCACCGTGGGCAGCCTTGGCCAAGCTACTGATTGCTCTCCTTTCTCTTTTATGTTGTTTTCCTCATTTCATCCCTCATTCCTTCCTTCTTCCCCTTACATCTTTATGCCTTTTTTCCTTTTCTCTGATTTTCAAGGTCATGTGCCACTGAGGAGCCAGCAGGTTAGCTGTGGCCTGACGCTTGGGGTCTAGAAGTCCTGTTGTTGAAGAGTGGCTTGGGGTTCTGCCCCAGGATGGTAGAAAAGTGGGTATCAGCATTGCTGTAGTTTGTCTGTGATGGTGTCAATGATCCCACAACTCAGGTGTTTTGTTAAAATATAAGCCTGTAACTTGGGTCTCAGTGGAGGTCACTGGGGCCTGATCCTGGGGTACAGCCCTAAGGTATGTTGGAGGGTGACTCTTGATCGTAGTGCAAACGTGTAGAGAGAGCAGTCTGAGTTCTCGTGATTGCTGCTTGCTTGTGATGCTGGCTGTCTGGTGGTTTCTGTCTGCTTGGCTCTGTGAAAAGGAGCTAGCTTCTTCCGCCATTGATAGAACTTCCCGTGGATCTGAAAGCTTGAAAGAAACCCTCCCGTCAACTATATCCGGGTGGGCAACCATCTTGGCAAGGAGGAGCTTCCAAATAGCACCATTCCCCGAAGTTCCACAGCACGCTCTCCAGTCCAGGGTGTGTGTCTAGCAGAGGCTGGGCAGACACTTGGCGCTCAATGGGCAGGCTGGTGACACTGAAGTCTTACATAAGAGTCTGGGTGGGCCCCCAGGAGACTCCATTTCAAAGGCAAGATCCTGTGTGCAAAGCAGCCTACAGACCTTGAATTCTGAACATGGGGGATGGAGGCGGGCGGGGGTGGGGGGACTAGTAATTGGGGAGCAGAGAATGAGGCCCAAGAAAGAAGGCAGACAGCAGGATGGCAAGCTGGTCAACGCAAACTTATGTGAGACCTCACGCTAAGCCGGGGAGCTGGTGGCTCAAGGCCTTGGAAATTTCATAATTCTATTATAGAATACATTTACAAGGGTTTGTTTCATAACAAATATTTTATAATAAGGACTCAGTTCTTGAACTTATTTTACGCTATTTTTCCTGAGAGAGAAGCTTGATCTTTAGTTCTATGACAGACTCAGCCAAGCTGGGAATGGTGAGAGATCATAGCTCTGGGGAAGTTGTAAGCTACAAGCAAGCAGAGCATTTATTATATTTTCTGCACATCTCTTAGTTGATAATCTTACTTTCCCTCATTCCTCAATCCATTCTTTCTTTCTTGTGCATTCCCTTCAGATTCTCTGGTTATTTCTCCCTTTAAGGAGCAATAAGGCTAATAAAATAGTTCTCGTGGTCCAGTCCCCATATCCCCCAGAGCCCCTCACTCTAATCCCTTGACACTTTCTCAATGACCTGTGTGTTTCTTAACTGTGCCAGCTTTAACCATGTGAGTTTGTGACTCCCGATTGTTAATTACATTTATTTTGCCTCTCGGGTCAGAGTTCAGTCCGTGACTGCTGTCCACTGCTGACTTGCTAAAACATATTTTTTCTCTTTCATGTGACATCAGGAGTTGAATATTAATGTGATTTTCATTCAGTTGACGAGCATAGATGTTATTTTATAAGATGAGTTTATTTTGAAGTTTTTTCTCAAGAAACTCATATAAAGTTTATTTTTGACTCTGTGAATGTTATTGGAAAAAGAGTTCCAAATCTGACAAAAGAAATGAGGCTGAGAAGGGGGAGGAGGGTGACAAAGAATCAATACTGACTTGCCTTCTTGGTACTAGATCGCACAATAGCAGCTTTTTATCAGTACACAAGGATGCTTAAGGAGGATACAATTGTCCTTATTTTATAAATGAAATTACAAATTGCTCACCTTTTGGGCTGGAGAGATGGCTCAGTGATTGGCCTGAGCTAGAGTGAGGAGACCCTAGCTCGAAAAACAAAAAACAAACAAAAAAAAAAAAAACTTGCGCTGGGCGTGGTGGCGCACGCCTTTAATCCCAGCACTCAGGAGGCAGAGGTAAGAGGATCTCTGTGAGTTCAAGGCCACCCTTGGACTAATAGTGAATTTCAGGTCAGCCTGGGCTAGAGTGAGATCCTACCTCAAAAAAAAAAAAAAAAAAAAAGGTTCTGTTTGCCTTAAACCACTGTCATCTTCCTTCCAGTTCTTGGTTCATTTAGGAGATGGGATGTGAGAGCTTGGGTGTGGTGGCGCACGCCTTTAATCCCAGCACTCGGGAGTCAGAGGTAGGAGGATCACTGTGAGTTCGAGGCCAGCCTGATACTAGAGAGTGAATTCCAGGTTAGCCTGGGCTAGAGTGAAACCCTACCTCAAAAAAAAAAAAAATATATATATATATATATATATAAAGGAAATGGGACGTTATCCAGTGCCAACTTCCCAAGCACCCTGCCCAGGTAGAGTAGTTGGTGTCTGAAGGTTAAAGGTGGATGCTGGGACCTGAATGCCACTGTCATCATGTGTGGTACTCACGGTGGGGGCGGGGGATTGCTCGGACGCTCTTACCTCTTAGGACAGAAGAGAAAATAGCAAGTGCTTGGTTCCTTCTCCATCTCCATGCCCCAAGTCATTGAAAAGACCAGAATCTCCTTGAGTAAGTGGGAGTCTGGGCATTGAGTGCACTGAGTCCTGCATTGTTCAGACAACACAGTTAGGAGAAAAACGAGATTCTGGAAATAAAATTAACAAGATGCTAGTCTTCAGCTCCACTAAAAGCCCTGTGATCCCTGTACCTAACTCTCACTAGCCACTCTTCTTCGTGATTGTGGTTTTTGTTTGTGACCTGTAGCCTTTCTGTTTTCTATCTTTAGCCCTTAGCCACGGCCTAATCCATAATAGGCATTTGGATTGTGGGTATGTGAGGAGATTGTCAATCAAAGAAGGTTTTGGAGCTGGGGAGATTGCTCCGCAGTTGAGGCACTTGGCTGCAAAGGCTGGCAACCAGGGTTATTCGGGTCCCCATTGTCCGTGTAAAACCAGATACACTGAATGGTGCGTGTGCCCAGAGTTTGTTGGCAGTGGCTAGAGGTCCTGGCACACTTTTCTACCCCCTCCCCTCACGAAATAAATAATTTTTTAAAAGTTTAAAAGAGTTTGTGGAATTCTGGGTTGGTAAGGCATGAATGAATAAAAAATTACAGGGAGTCCCACAAGGTGATGGTCATAGGGTTGTGAGAACTTGGGGGTTGCAGAGGGTCACCTGAGTAAGAGAACACAGCATGGCAGGTAATGGGTTTTGGCTTCTGGATTTTGGATTTCTGGCTTTTGGATTCATGAACTAAGTATCTTTGTAATTTGTGCCACAATTTGTTAGTAATCCCAGAGAGTTTGGTCATACACTTTTTTTTTTTTTTTGGTTTTGCAAGGTAGGGTTTCTCTCTGGTCCAGGCTGACCTGGAATTAACTATGTAGTCTCAAAGTGGCCTCGAACTCTCGGCGATCCTCCTACCTCTGCCTCCGGGGTGCTGGGATTAAAGGTGTGTGCCACCACGCCTGGCTACATTTTTTTTTTAGAACCTTTGCACTGCTAATTTATTTTTACTCTGTAATGCTATGCTAAGGAAATCACTTGGCCAGCTCACCAATTAGGATTCTGTTCGGCCATGTGGATTGGATCAGAATTTCGGAATCCAATCTTCCCCAGGGAGTTTCTCAGAGTACCTGAGCTCAAGCGTTGCCACTGCACCAGTGAGGGTTCTCCACAGAACAGAACTCATCGGGGTGTATATATTCCAAGAGGAGATTGTGGCAGACAGCTTCAGTTCGCTGAGGTGAACTTCCAGACCAGGCACAGCTATGTAGGAAGGGATTTATTGACGCTTACAGATCCAGGGGAAGTTCCATAATGGCAGAAGAAACTGGCCTGCCTTCACAGGACCAAACAAAGAGAGAAAAGCCACAGCCAAAAGCCACACAGCACAGCACCCCTCAGGAACTCCAGCTAGGCACACTTGGCATATCTTTAGATTGAAATCCTAAACCCACCACCACACCTTAAGATCCACCCAGAGACACTGCCTCCAGCCAGGTGGCTGCAGATGCAAACTACAGTCTAATAAAACACTGGATATATTGGGGGCCATGTATTCAAACTACCACAGAGATCAATAGAGTGGTTTTCACAATGTGGGCTGGGCAGTCCAACAATGGCTGTGTGCATGCTGGAGAGGCTCAGCGCATGCTGGCTGCTCCGTCATGAGGGTGGGTGCCTCAGCAGTCTCAGAGCATGCTGGCTGCTCTGTCCATGAGGGTGGGTGCCTCAGCAGTCTCAGTGCATGCTGGCTGCTCCGTCATGAGGGTGGATGCCTCAGCAGGCTCAGTGCATGCTGGCTGCTCCGTCATGAGGGTGGGTGCCTCAGCAGACTGAGCATGCTGGCTGCCATGAGGGTGGGTCAGACTCAGTGCATGCTGGGCTCCTCAGACTCAGTGCATGGCTGGCATGAGGGTGGGTGCTCCAGTCTCAGTGCATGCTGGCTGCTCCGTCTATGAGGTGGGTGCCTCAGCAGGGCATGCTGGCTGCTCCGTCAGCAGGCTCAGCAGACTCAGTGAGCATGGGTGGGTGCCTCAGCAGGCTCATGAGCATGCTGGTGCTCCGTCATCAGCATGGGGCTCAGGAGCATGCTGGCTGCTCCGTCTATGAGGGTGGGTGCCTCAGCAGACTCAGTGCATGCTGGCTGCTGGAGGGTGCTCAGCAGACTCAGTGCATGCTGGCTGTGGGTGCCTCAGCAGCAGGGTGGGTGCCTCAGCAGTCTCAGTGCATGCTGGCTGCTCAGCAGACTCAGTGCATGCTGGCTGGTCATGAGGTGGGTGCCTCAGCAGTCCATGAGGGTGCCTCAGGGCTGCATGCTGGCTGCATGAGGGTGGGTGCCTCAGCAGTCTCAGTGCATGCTGGCTGCTCCGTCATGAGGGTGGGTGCCTCAGCAGGCTCAGAGCATGCTGGCTGCTCCGTCATGAGGGTGGGTGCCTCAGCAGCAGGCTGGCTGCTCCGTCCATGAGGGTGGGTGCCTCAGCAGGCTGCTGGCTGCCTCAGCAGGCTCAGAGCATGCTGGCTGCTCCGTCATGGGTGGGGTCAGCAGGGTGCTGGCTGCTCCGTCAGCAGACTCAGTGCATGCTGGCTGCTCCGTCATGAGGGTGGGTGCCTCAGCAGACTCAGTGCATGCTGGCTGCTCCGTCATGAGGGTGGGTGCCTCAGCAGACTCAGTGCATGCTGGCTGCTCCGTCCATGAGGGTGGGTGCCTCAGCAGTCTCAGAGCATGCTGGCTGCTCCGTCATGAGCATGGGTGCCTCAGCAGTCTCAGTGCATGCTGGCTGGTCATGAGGGTGGGTGCCTCAGCAGACTCAGTGCATGCTCAGCAGTGGGTCAGAGTGCATGCTGGCTGCTCCGTCATGAGGGTGACTCAGTGCATGCTGGCTGCTCCGGTGGGTGCCTCAGCAGTCTCAGTGCATGCTGGCTGCTCCGTCATGAGGGTGGGTGCCTCAGCAGACTCAGTGCATGCTGGCTGCTCCGTCATGAGGGTGGGTGCCTCAGCAGTCTCAGTGCCATACTGAAGACCTGGAGGAATCTTGGAGGCTCATCTTCACTCAGTCTTTGCTAGAAGGTTGAAGAAACTTGGTGATGTCAGTGAAGGATGGAAAAAACAAGGTAGATGCACTTCCCAGAAGGCCTCTATACGTCGGGGTCACCACTGGAAGCAGGATGTTCATCCCTCAGTTAATCCCCCCTGGGCATGCCTTCATACAGCTGCCCAAGAGGCAGGTCTCTTACCTGATTTCTTTTATGAATTTTTAAAAATTTTATTCATTTATTTATTTGAGAGAGAGAGAGAGACAGATAGTGAGAATGGGCACGGCAGGGCCTCCAGCCACTGCAAACAAATTCTAGATGCATACAAATACCTTATACCATCTGGTTTACATGGGTACCGGGGAATCAAACCTGGGTCCTGGGCTGGAGAGCTGGCTTGCCTGAGAAGCCTAAGGACACATGTTCCAATCTCCAGGTCCCACATCAGCAAATGCACAAAGGTGAGGCAAGGGCAAGGTCGCACATGCCCAGTAGGTGGCGCAAGTTTCTGGAGTTCAATTGCAGTGGCCGAGGCCTTGGCGTGCCAATTCTCTCTCTCTCAAAAAAACCAAAAACCTGGGTCCATAGGCTCTGCAAGCAAGTGAGCACTTGAACCACTAAGCCACTTCTCCAGCCCCTCTCACCTGATTTCCATTCAGTTAAGGTGACACAAGCACTGTGGGCCAAGCCTCTGTCTGTCTGGGAGACAGTTTGGAAGGTGGGAGGTCTCTAGTGTCAGGAATTCAGAACTTGATCCTTGATGATCCTGTGAAACCACAACTTTGAATAGTTTGTTGCTGTGCATGTTTCCTCGTGGCTAAAGTGTGAGTCCTAACGCAGCCTGACTGGGGTCTCCTCTTCTTGAGAGAAGGGGGAGTGGGCACGGATTGTTAAGTTTTGTGGTGCCACAAGAGACTTTTCCATTCTGGCTTCTGAAGGAAGGTAAGCCAGTGGGGGGTGCATTCTCTTCCTGCTTGTTAACCACGGTCAGACTCTGGTTATACTGCTGAAGGGGACACACAGTGTCCGGGGATTTAATGACTTTAGATAAGTAAACAACTCCAGGCATACATTAGATCCCTGAAGAAAGGTCAAGGAAACATCCAGAATATTAAAGTGACAGGAAAACAGGTGATCCATATGCAAAGTCAAGCTAGTGTGTTTCCCGTGTTTTCCCTGCTGTCATTGTTCCTAAATTGAACTTGCATAGTGACTCATAATCTGAAGACTACACACGTAAATGCCAGGCACTGAAAAACTGCAAAATTATGTGTGCTGTTTTTCACATTTAAAAAAATATTTATTTTATTTTATTTATTTATGGGGGGGGGCGCAGAAACAGAATGGGCACACCGGGGCCTTCACCCATTGCAAACAACAGATGCATGTGCCACGTTGCACTTACATGGGTCCTGGGGAATTGAACCTGGGTCCTTTTGGCAGGCAAGTTCCTTAACTGCTGAGTCATCGCTCCACAGCCCGTGTTTTTCACGTCTTTTAAAAATCAAGTTTATTGCTTAATTTCACAGTCAAGGGCAGTTAAATAACTGCTGTAGAGTCGGGCATGGTGGCGCACGCCTTCAATCCCAGCACTTGGGAGGCAGAGGTAGGAGAATCGCTGTGAGTTTGAGGCCATCCTGAGACTACAGAGTGAATGTGAATTCCAGGTCAGCCTGAGCTACAGCAAGACCCTACCTCAAAATAAAAAATAAATAAATAAATAAATAAATAAATAAATAAATAAGATAGGTGTAGAATGCTCTGTCCTTGGACTGTTATGATATTCTATTGCTGATGGTTGGCATGTATGTATATGTGTATGTAGAGCAAAGGAATTGACCTGCTTGGCATTGGAATGACAGGCAAACATGAGATAGTGCTATCAAAGTGCTCATTTACATACTTCCCTCAGAAGAGAAGAAAGAAAATCAATTCCCTTAAGCAATGTAACGGCTCGTACATCTCTGTTTAGGTGAACACCATTGTTGCAGGATCGAGTGATATATTTTATGGTGGTTCTGATCCGTATTTCATATTTCCCATTGAAGTTGGTGATTCGCTCATTATAATTAATATAATAAAATCAAGGATAGAATCCAGGCACAGTGGCGCACAACTCAAATCCCAGCACTATGAAGGTGAGGCAAGTGAATTTCGAGTTCCAGGACCCATGTGAGAAAAGAAAAAGATAAAAAGTAATAATTGGTACCCTTCTTTCACTTTAAATATATTCCACTGCTGTGCCATTCTAAAAACAAGGACTTTTGTTGAGAAAATGAATTGCAATAAACAGGTAAATCATTTGATTGAATTAGTGTTTTTAGGTAAAATGCTTGCTGAGTCCTGTTGACATGAACGAGAATTGCTGGATGGAGATTATATATATATGTGTGTGTGTGTGTGTGTGTGTGTGTGTATTCATTCCTCTTGTTTTCAAGATATTTTGGGGGGGTTGTTCACACACACACATATACGTATTTCTATATGTGTTTTTGAGACAGGAGTCTTCTGTAGTCGGGGCTAGCCCTTAAAATAGGTGGGAGGAAGGAAGACCAGAAGGAAGCATGCACTGAGCAGGGGTCCTCAACAGTGAATTTCTTGACCTTTGAGGCCTCAGAGCTCTCTGTGGTGGGAGTTTGCCCAATACAGCAAAATACCTCAGTAGCATATTAGTGTGGTATATATAAAGGACTCTTCAGAAAGTGCCATTTGTTCTAACCTAAGGCTCTTCCCCCTCCACGAAGTGCTCAGTTTTGTCAAAGTGTTGGTGACTCATTTCTCATTTCACCTTGAGTTCATTTGCTAAAACGTCTAATTTTCAACAATAAAGGGACTTTTGTGGGACACCATGGTCTGCTCGAGGCTGCTGTTGTATTTTACCTAAAACCCAGAGATTTCCAATCCGTTTGTTCTTCCCACAACTGTTTACCGGGTGCCCTCTTTTTTATTTTTCTTTTTGTAGTGGGCACCGTTGTAGGGATGAAGTATTATTTCATGTCATTTTCATTTCGGCACAAGGATGGTAACAAACAAGAACCAAGGGTCTGGAGAAATGGCTTAGCAGTTGAGGCCCTTGCCTGCAAATTCTAAGGACCCAGGTTTGATTCCCCAGGACCCATGTAAGCCAGATGCACATGGTGGTGGCACATGCATCTAGAGTTCCTTTGAAGTAGCTAGAGGCCCCGGTGCACCATATTCTCTCTGTCTCTCTCCCTCTCTCAACTAAACAAACAGATAAATAAAATAATAAATATGATAGTACAAAAGATCACATATGTCTTGTGGCTATAGACCCATGAAGAAAAATGAGCAGAGACTAAAGATGTGAGCGTGGTTAGCGAGGGAGGACCTCCTGCCTGGAGAGTCATTTGAATAGAGACGCAGAAGGGGGAGGAGGCACGGCAGCTAATACATGGTCCATGGAAAAGACCTGATGAATGAAAGGTCCTGCCTGGGAAGATGCTTGGGGCAATTGAGGTTCAACAAGAGACTGAGGTGGACTGGGAAGAGTGAAGGATGCTTTCTAGGACATGGTAGGCGGATAGCTAACCATTGGATTTGTTCCAGGAGAAAGAGAAGTTGGGGGACACTTGCTGGAGAGTCTGACATATGCTTTAGAAGAATCACTTGCTACTGTCCTGAGACTGAGGGGATGCAGAGACACCCACTGGGAGGTCCTTACAAGAGAGGTTGCCAATACAGGGATAAGATGGTCGCAGGCGAAATGGTGAAGGGGTTAGATTCTTGGATGGATTTTGGAGGTTGAGTTAGCTCACTTGCTGTTCAGGCAATGAGTACAAAGGAGACGTTGAGTGGCTCAGTGGTTAAGGCCCTTGCCTACAGAGCCTAACAATCTAGGGTGGGTTCTTGAGGACCCGTGTAAAGCCAGATGCCCAGAGTGACACATGCATCTGGAGTTTGTTTGCAGAGGCTAGAGACCCTGGGGTACCCATTCCGTCTGTCTGTCCCTCTTTTTCTGTCTTTCCACTGCTTGCAAAAAAAAAAACAAAAATAAAAAAACATTTTTAAAAATGAGGAATGAGAATTTGAGAATCACTTTGGGTTTGTGAATGAAGGACTTGGAAGCTGCACTCACTGAAACTGTAAATGTCATTCTTTTATTCCGAGATCGGCGTCAATTTTTAGAAACTGTGAACTGAAGAACTCACGTGCTTGTGCGTGACACTGTCTGTAGAAAATAATTAAAAAAGCTACAAGTTCTGTGTTTATAGAGAGCCATAATATGCTTCATAGAATTCAATAGCTGGTACTCCTTGGGGTTAAGCAAAGGAAAAGAAATTGGGGTCTGTATTTTCAGACAGTACTGGGGATGTGGCTAGAAGGGTGATGTGACACTAAAAATTAAGTCTGATCTCTTAAGTGCCTTTATTTCTACTCTGATTCAGCTTCATCGATGACAGAAATCAGAAATCACAGGTCATTATGCTGGATTCTTCTATGATTTTTCCTCAGCTACTTTTTTTTTTTTTTTTTTTGACCAAACAATAGGTACCAATGACAAATACAGAAAATAAGGGCGTGAATCTCGTTTACATGAATTGTGTATGATTATCACTTCTGCAGGACAAGTAATTTTGACCACTTTTTTCCAGTCTCGTGTCAGATTTCTGGGTTTTGTACTTTTACCCTTGACGATGCTTTTCTGTTTCCTGTGACGGGCTGCTAGCAAGAGTGGGTGTCCTGTCTGAATTTCATACCACACAGGCGCACCTCCACGTCATATCCCAAAGCTCTTCTCGGAATAGAAAGAGTTTGTGAAAAGTAACAAAACATTCCGAGCAGGGATGGATATTTGGAATTGGTGGGTTTTCAGAAATTGTCTTTCAGTACAATTTGCTCACAGCTAGCGGCGTGCTGGGTGACCAAGGGTAGGCTGTGTCTGTATGCCAGCTGCTGTGTGCTTAGGGAGAGAGCCTGAGAGTTTGAGGCAAGCAGAACTAGCTCAGGCTTGGACGCCCTTGAGTGTCGGTGAAAGTTGCAAAACCACCTTGGTCTTGAGTTAAACTCCTTGTAGAATAAAGACTTGGGAGTGGGAAAACATTAAACTGAAATCAGTTAAAGGGCAATGTGCAAGGTGACAGGTTTGGTTCGTGCCATAAACTCCAGCGTGTGATGAAGGGTTTTTTAAGGGACCACGAGGGCTTGAAATCGGGATGGAAAATAGAAAATGAATTACCGAGCTGTGGTGGACCATCTCGAGAAGGTCTGACTAATCGTTACAGGAATACCAAAGCCACCAAACAGCTCAGCACACGGGGAGAAAATGATCTATTTAGAGAGAGCTCGGCAGGGAGTGTGAACTGATGAGGAAGATGTGGGATCTTGGGGCCTGTGCTTCTAGTTTTGTGTATCCACGTTGGGTTTGAAGCATTTGCAGCCCTCATAGTTCACTGCCTCAAATTTCCCAGATTTAAACTAATACAGCCTTCTTGGGACCGAGATTCTGATGAAAAACTCTGGCCTATAGACTAATAGCTTGTGGCTTTATGTTCGTGATGAAAGATATTGTTGTCTGTCCCCTGCACTTTTTGTTTATTTCGTTCTCGTTCTTGCAAACTTGCCCCACGTCTTTTGTGACCTTGTTGAAAATATAGGAGATCACATCACATCATTTCTACTTAGGAGTTCCTTCTTTTTTTTCTACTTATTTTTCCATCCTTTTAAAAATTTTAATGTGATGTAACAGTCTCCCCCGAGTAATTAATTGTAATCGTGCAAGCTGAATGAAAAATAAGTAGCAGAAGCTGATGAACCTTAAACAATAAATATTTGTGTGTTCTGCAGCTGCCACTAGTAATTAAGAGAAAAATAGCTAAGTAGAATGGACCTTAACTCGCTTGATTGCGTTGCGGAGTGGTCATCTGCTCCTGGTGCATTGACGACGAACAGTGTGTTTGTCTGTGGCACACTGCCACCTTGTGGCTGAGATTTCTGTTGGCCTGGAAAAGAGGGACTTCACGTTAATGTTAAGTCTACGTGATACAATCTTTTTAGACCTCTTTCCTAGTATTTCTATTTCCCCTTAATTGAAGAGATTGGAAACCTCGATGAGAAAGTGTATAAACTACAGGAAGGACGCATTTAAGAAAACACCCATGTTCTTAGAAAAGGCATGCTAAGGTATTAATGGGCAAAGATTCAGATCTGCCACTGATATTTGATACCGTGTGTGTGGAGAGAGAGAGAGAGAGAGAGAGAGAGAGAGAGAGAGAGAGAGAAAACAATAACCACAGTGTGGGGGGAGGTAACAGCTCAGCACAGACAGGTGGAACACGACGGCCATTGTCTTACTTTCCATTGTCACAAATTTTCTTCTAAAAATGTTCAGTATAAACCAAACATTGGCAGAGGGGGCAAAAACAACCCTGGTGCAAGGACGTCAGGTGGAGGTAAGAAAAGGGCTTACATACCCTCTGTGTGGTGGGTTAGTCACACTGCACTTGGATCTCAGGCGGGATTCTGCATTTTCGTGTGGCAGGGTACACTCCATTGTCCGCAGTATTGAAGGGGGAAATGGCCAAGGTTACCCAGTAGTCCCTCCTTGGAAGGCTCCTAAGTGAGCTGTGAGCAGCAGCTTCTGTGGATCCTTCTGGAGAACTCCAGCTCCACGGTTTCTTTGACAAGTGCACTCTGGAGTCCCTCTGCCCTCCTGATCTGCCTTAATTCCCAGAGTTGATGGGCCTATGGATTTCCTTACTAAAATACCACCTTGCAATGAAATACAGGGAAGTTCTAACTGCCCAGAAGTTGGAAGTGATATTTACTGAGAAGTGCTTGAAGTCCATTTTTTACACATTGAGGGGTTTTGCGGGGGGGGGGGAGTTGATATCTTGTAGCAGCTGAGCCCATTGAAAGTTCTAGCTCAACTATCTTGGAAGGGGACACTCACAAACAGGGACCTGCCTCCCTTTGCAACGATGTTGAATATGCCGTGTCACATAGACAACAAAGAGACGCCTTAGCCCCTGAATATCTTCTCCCTGCAAAACCTCTGTGATGAAATGGCCACCTCTTCCCCTGAGAAGAAAACACACCTCAACAAAATGTCCAGTTTTACCTAATTTAGAGCAATGTCTTTTCTGCTTCTAAATGTACACCAAGTTGGCCTTTTGTTGTAATCCTTGGACTTTCCCTGATGTTGCCAATATTTGGGTTTTTTTTTCTTTAATAGTGATCTGAGCACATGTATATTTTTATTCTTAATAACTATCTCAAAATATATATGCACTTATACTTGAAGGTGAACATTTAAGAAGGTGTGCACTCTTCAGCTGTGAAAGGGTTTCTTTATAGAAGTGGAGCATATCTTGACATAAGTGTTGTGACACGAGGGATTCTTTTGTAGAAATCTATCTTTTGAAGTGGCTTTGGTTTCTCTGATTCTGGTGACAGCTTTCTTTTTAAGAGCTATAAAGTGATGTCAGGATGTATTGATTTCCATTAAAGGTTGTAGTGCTTAGAAATTCCTCTCTTGTACTTATATATGTGTGAGCAATATGTGAATCCCTTTTGTGCTCATCCAAAGACATGATCAGTTTCCTTTGTACACAGCCATGTTCATTTGGGAGGCCCAGAAAGACACACACTAAATAGGAACGCAGGATGCACACATACACATCTATAGTTTAACTAAAAGTTTCACGAAACATTAACTTCCCTTTCTTCGTGTGATTCATATGTTCGTGGGCTGGAGAGATAGCTTAGTGGTTAAGGCACTTTCCCACAAAGCCAAAGGACCCAGGATCGAATCCGTAGCACCCACATATAGCCAGATGCACAAAGTGCTACATGTGCCTGGAGTTCGTTTGCAGTGGCTAAAGATCCTGGTGCACCCATTCTCTCCCTCTATCTTTCTCTCTGCCTCACTCTCTCTCAAATAAATAAATATATATTTTTTAATTACAGTCACAAGCTACTAAATTTAATTTTGCTAATGCGTTGTGAGGGACATTGAATGCCCTGCTCAGTGAGGCTTGTCAGCGCATGAGGTTGTATTTCAGAAGGAAGACACAACAATGAAATGTAGAACTCTCTAGATCGTCCCAGTGAGAAACCCGACTGAGAGAAGGGCCTTTTGAGAGAGGAGGGGGGAAGCAAAGAAGCTAGTCCTGGGGTCGGTCATTCATTCTGGTTGTGGTGAGCGTCCCTTGTCAATGATGCCCCTGTCCTTCTCCTCTTTGCAGCTTGACCACATTCTATCTCCGCCCCCCATGCCGTTTCGGAAATGTAGCAACCCAGACGTGGCTTGTGGCCCTGGAAAGTCACTGAAGTATAAGCGACAGCTGAGTGAGGATGGGAGGCAGCTGCGGCGAGGGAGCCTGGGAGGAGCGCTCACCGGTGAGTAGGGGACACCGTGGCTCTCAGAGGGCTGGGGGTGTCAGCCTGCCTGCAGACCCCTTGGCAAAATCTCACTCAGTCCAGGAAGTAGTTAAACCAATGACTTGATGGATCAACTTTAATGACGCGTGCTTAACACATGATGGCCTGACCCTCATTTGTTTAGTTTTATCCTTCTAAGACAAGGCCTTTTCGTATGTACCAATAGCTTTTATTGTTTGTTTGTTTGTTTTGCTGTTTTGACGTAAGTCCTTGCTGCAACCTAGGCTGACCTGGAATTTGCTATGTAGTCTAAGGGTGGTCTCGAACTCACGGAAATCCTTGTACCCCTGCACCTCTGCCTCCCGAGTACTGGGATTAAAGATGTGCACCACCACTCCTGGCAGTTGTGAGTCTTTTTTCTTTTTAAATATATTTTATTTATGTATTTGTTTGAGAGAGACAGAGAGAGAATGGGCACGCCAGGGCCTCCAGCTACTGCAAATGAACTCCAGATGCATGTAAGCATCTGGCTTACATAGTGAGTCTTTTGAAGAAAGTGACAAGCTGTTGTCCCAAATTGTTCCATTTTATACTGTCCCACCAATAATAGATGAACAAGCCAATTACTCTGGCTCCTTCCTGTGCAATAGTCTGGCCAGTCTTTGTGAGTTTAGAAATTTTCTTGGTGTTTAGTCCTATCATATTGGTGTTTTTTTTTTTTTTCCCCTGATGACATAGTATAAAAGAGAAAATACTTGTTTTGGATCTTTGTCATTCTTGAGATTACAGTGAAGCACTGAGACAGTAGCAAAGAAGTACATTGTGGTCGGAAATGCATGGTGAAGCAAAACTGCTCACCTCGTGACCAGGAAAGAAGAGACAAAGAGAAAGAACAGGGCCCCATGGGCTCAATATCAAATGCCCTATGATCAGAAGACCTACCACTAGGTTCCATGAGTCTGAACAGCCATTGAGAAGACAGCCACACACAAAAAAATTGAATTTAATAAAAAAAGAATGGCTTAGTGGTTAAGGTGCTTGCCTGTGAAGCCTAAGGACCCAGGTTCAATTCTCCAGATCCCATGTAAGCCAGATGCACATGGTGGTACATATGTCTGGAGTTCATTTGCAATGGCTGGAGGCCTTGGTATGCCCATTCTCTCCCCTCTGTTTCCCCTCTCTCTTTTCCTCTCTCTCTTTGTCTCTAATAAATAAATAAAACATTAATTTTTTTTTCAATGGCTGCACTCTGAGACGGTGGTGCACACCTGTAATCCCAGCATTGAGAGCAGAGGCTGGAAGGTTGTGAGTTCGAGCCTAGTGTGGGTTACACAGCATGATCCTGAACTCAAAAATAGACAAACAGGCTGCATTGCCCCGCTCCCACTGTCGCTCCTCTCATGCTTGTGAGGACGTTCCTTGTGTAGATGCGGGCTGCTTTGTTAAGTGGTGTGGTGTAAACATTGGGTGTGAAATCTTAAAGGTTAAACCACTCACCCCTCCGTTTGTTCATTCTCATTAGAGAGTTCACTTTGATTAAACTATGTTTGACAGACAGCAGAGGCAATAATTGTTCTCACCACTTTTTTTTTTTTGGCTAAAGCTGTTTACAAACACTTTAAAATTATGCGGGTACATATGACTTGAGACATGCAATTTAACCTTTAGCTTTATTTAAAACAAAAAAAAAGCATAGGATATTAGATCAAGCCCAGAGGTGGACAATAAATAGTTATTAAGGGTGCTAAAGATAGTCCAAGGTAATTTGGCTGTGAGTCTGTGACATTCTGTCTCCAATCACAGAAGTTCTCTCAGTCAGCCAGCCTCTTAGGATGTGTAGCTCCTTTGGGGAACTTTATTGCACATATACATGAAAGAGGTTATTAGGTGGCAGGACTACTTTAAGGGATTTATGATTTCTGGTTTATTTAGCTCATGAATTCTGGACACACTCACCCTCATATTACACGTGAGGACGCTGAGGCACTGGCACAGTGCTTATAAATAGGAGAGTCCCAAATGAAGCCAGGGCCTTGTAGCTCCAAGGGGCCACGCTCACAGCTACCACAATGCTTCTAACACAGCAGGTATTCAGTAGCTTTTAGGTAAACTTCAAATTCCAGCAGGATTAATTAGACTGAATCTTAGGTGGGAAAAAAATCTTTGCTTAGTTAGAATCTGGGATCAACTCAATCTGTAGGGCTTCCAGCCCTTTAATTAAAGTAAATTAAAACTAAGCAATTAATGCATATTTAAAAGCTTTAAATTTATACAGTTGTTAACCCAGCAGTTCTATTTCTGGGAATGCATCACCAGGACTCAGTCATGAATATGTGCAGAGAATTAACCTACTGATACTCAGAGCAGTAGCACGTACAATAATTAAAATTACATATAATCTAAATATCTGCCAAGAGATATTGATTCAACATTCTATGGGATACACACAATGTGGAAAATAATTGTAAACATTATAAATCATCTTGTGAAAAATAGATCTTAACACTGAAAGCGGTTTACAATAGTTAATGTGAAAGTCCCATGTTGCTGAATGTTCTCGTACTGTGACACGCTTCATAACACTTTCTATCAGTGTAATTAAATAATTGACTAGTTGATGAGGGGGGAGGAGAACAACTGCTGTTAAGGACTTCTCTCAAACTTGCTTGATGATTGAAGAGGAACCCTTCATGTATAGGTATGTGCAGGATGCTATGGCCTTTTTAATATACTCTGCAATTTAATCCATGAGGAAGTCTTTGTCCCCAAGGTTTGTTTTGTAGCCTTTGGTGACATACTGCTACATAACTCTCAAAAATTGCTGTGGGGCTGGAGGGATGGCTTAGTGGTTAAGGCGTTTGCCTACAAAGCCAAAGGACCCAGGGTCGATTCCCCAGGACCCATGTTAGTTAGCCAGATGGACAAGGAGGCGCATGCATCTGGAGTTCATTTGCAGTGGCTGGAGGCCTTGGTGCGCCCATTCTCTCTCTTCCTCTACCTCAGGCTGCCCTCGAACTCGCAATGCTCCTCCTACCTCTGCGTCCCAAGTGCTGGGTGGATGTGCACCACCATGCTGGGCTATAGTTATCTTTTTAAAAAAAAAAAAAAATTCCTCATAATCAAAATAAAAAAAAAAAGCTTGGTGTGGTTATCACACCTTTAATTCCAGCACTTAGGAGGCAAAGGTACAAGAATTGCTGTAAATTTGAAGCCAGCCTGAGACTACCTAGTGAATTCCAGGTCAGGTCAGCCTGGACTGGAGCGGAGACTCTACTTTAGGAAAACAAAAAAGAACAAAGCCAGGCGTGGTGGCACATGCCTTTAATCCCAGCATTTGAGAGGCAGAGGTAGGAGGATTGCCATGTGTTCAAGGCCACCCTGAGACTACAGAGTGAGTTCCAGGTCAGCCTGGGCTAGAGCGAGACCCTACCTCGAAAAACAAACACAAAAAGATTTCATTCATCTATTTTTAAATTGCAGAAGCATTTCTTCAATCAATGTTTACAATTAAAAAAATTAAACTTAAAAGAAAATTCTGAAGTCCATAATTATACTATGATTAGAATTGAAGATACTTAAGATTGAACATTTGACATTTTCCTCCCCAGCTAGAAATTTGAATCATAAAGAATATTAGGTGAAGGAGGGAAAACAAACAATTCTTGCCTTTTAAAGAATGTTTCATTCCCTGACATTTAAACAATAGACCCAGAGCTTATTCTGCCCATCACTGCCTGGATTTTTCCCCCTGTGGAGGCTAATGGTGTGTTCAGCCTTCTTGGCCTGCCACTTGCTAAAGAGACATCCTAGGAGCTGCGTGTAAACACTGACTGAGCTCTGGAGCCCCTGGTGAAGAAAAGCAGGGTTCTAATCAGGGCAGCTGTGTTCCTGGAGTGCGCAGGGAGGAGCTGCAAGAAGGCTGGATGGGCTGGATGGCCAGCAGATAATCTCTGCATCGCAGGATGCAGGCTTCTTGATATGCAAATGAGCACACCACAGCCTAGTCTTGCATGCCCAGGCTGTGATGTATATTACAGCCTGAACAGTCACAGTGACTCTGCCTTGTGATGGGAGTTCTGTTTTACAAAGAATGTTTGGATTTTTTAAAATAGTGATTTATTTAACTTTTGTTTTTTAATATCTAAAGATTTTTCTCGACCACATGACATTCTTGAAGAAGGAGAAGTCTTTGTTTTAAAGATTTTATTTTATTTTATTTTACTTATTTATTAGAGACATAGAGGGAAAGTGAGAGAGGGAGAGGGAGAATGGTCATGCCAGGGCCTCCAGCCACTGCAAAGGAACTCCAGATGCATGTGCCACCATGTGCATCTGGCTTATGTGGGACCTGGAGAGTTGAACCGGGGTCCTTAGGCTTTGCAGGCACACACCTTAACCTCTAAGCCATCTCTCCACCCCCCCGCCTTTTTAAAGCAGCATCTATATATTCCTATAGATTGTATAAGAAGGTAGTATGCCCACAGAACTGATAGAATTATTTAGTAGACAGATTTAACTAGAATTTCTAAAACTACGGGATCGTTCTATCAAGAGAGCTAATGGAAAATTTTTGCTGTTCTCAAGTTTGGAAATCACTTTGGAAAACCCCAGCCCCTGGTTCATTTTGTCTCCTTTCATTTCTGCAGAACCTCAAGCAAGCCGGGTAAGTGCTGAGTTACAGCCCCAGCCCAACTCTTAAACTTTTATTTTATTTTATTTTTTTATTTTATTTTTAGGTTTTTTCATTTTTCATTTTTCAGTTGTTCAAGGTAGTGTCTCATTCTAGCCCAGGCTGACCTGGAATTCACTATATAATCTCAGGGTGGCCTCAAACTCTTGGCGATCCTTCTACCTTTGCCTCCCGAATGCTGGGATTAAAGGCGTGCGCCACCACGCCCGGCTCTCCTAACCATTTTAAATTAGAACTTCCGGATGGATCGACTCTCCGTCACCCTTAGTAACTCTGTCTTTTGTTGTGGGATGACAGGGAATCCTTGTAGCTTCTTTATAGCCTGGCAAGAGACAATTCTAGTCATACGCTTTTGGCAAGTTCCAGTCAGGTGGTCATAGGGGACCCGAGGCTGGTGCTGGTATTGGGCGTGCTGGCCTGTCACTTCGAGGCCAGCTACACAGTGGCAGGGACAGCATGGCACTGTCTAAGTGCAGAAGTAGATTTCCAGAAAGCTGTAGGATGAGAGTTAAGCTTGACTCGTCTGTGGGGTGGGCCAGGTGGAGTCACAGAAGCGGAGGGCATGGTCCTTCAGGGGACAAGGAGGGGGACAGACTGTGTGCCCAGCGCGTGTGAGAGGAAGGACGGGACCAGGGAAAGGCACAGGGTTTAGCATGGCTGTCACAGGGTCACCTCCTTGGGGAGAGCGGTGGAGTTCAGGTAGATGCTAGAGTGGGGTGGGGGAAGACAAAATGGCCTTGGAGAATCTAGAGGATGCTGGAGCGAGGGTAGATAAGTGTCTCTAGGACTGATGAGGAGTTGTGCTGTGACTGGGCCAGAAAGACAGGAAGACCTGGAGAGAGAGAGCTATCACAGCCTGGCAGTGAGGGCCTGTTAGGAGATGATGACGTGCCGTGGATGAGAAAGAGGAGAGCAAAAGGGAGTCTGAGCAGGCCTGAGACAGGGCGGCCAGAGAGTCAAGGAGCAATCCTTTCTCCACTGCAGTCACGGGAAGGAGCAGAAAGACCACGCTAAGGCAGGTGGGTTAGGGACATCTATACCAGGCAATAGTGTTTAGCAATTAAAAAGACGAAGCCAGAGCTGGAGAGTTGGCTTAGCAGTTAAGGTGTTTTCCTGCAAAGCCAAAGGTCCCAGGTTTGATTCCCCAGGACCCTCGTAAACCAGATGCACAAGGGGCGTATGCATCTGGATCATTTGCAGTGGCTGGAGGTCCTGGTGCACTCATTCTCTCTCTCTTTCTCTCTCTCTCTCTCTCTGCCTCTTTCTGTCTCTCAAATAAATAAACAAAATATATTTTAAAAATAGACGAAGACAGAGCTGGAGAGTTGGCTTAACAGTTAAGGCACTTGCTTGCAAAGCCAAAGGACCCAAGTTCGATTCCCCAGGACCCACATAAGCCAGATGCACAGGGGGGCACATGCATTTGGAGTTCGTTTGCAGTGGCTGGAGGCCCTGGTGTGCCTATTCTCTCTCTCTTCCTCCCTCCCTCCCTCTCAAATAAATAAAAATAAAATATAAAAAAAAGAGAGAGATGAAGACAAAAACTGTTGACACACACAGTAACTTGGGTGAATCTCCAGAGAATTATGTTGAGTGAAAAAACTCAATTCCAGGAGATTGCAGAAAATGTACCCCATATAGTCATCAAATTTTCAAAATGACAAAAGTCTAGAGACAGGAAACGGATCCGGGATTGCGGGTCTCCAGGCTCGGGGACGCTGTGAGGAGAGAAGATGGTAGATGTGGGTGGAGAAGAGCAGGGACATGGAGAATGCTTTTAGCAACGGCAGACCGCTCAGTGCATCGCTAACACCTGGCTGTGACATTGTCCTACAGTTTTTAAAGATGGTACCAAGGAGGAAACGTGGTAAAGAACATTGCCTGGGGTCTGCCCAAATTTGTAGTTCCAGATGAGCGTGGTGGCACAGGTATTTAATCCCAGCACTCGGAAGGCAGAGATGGGAGAATTACAATGAGTTCAAGGCCACTCTGAGGCTGCATAGTGAATTCCAGGTCAACCTGGACTAGAATGAAACCCTACCTCTGGTGGGAGGGAAGGGGAACAAAACAACACCACCAACAAAAAAATTGTAGTTCATTCAACTTACATGTAATTGCAGTTATCTTAAGATAAATTTAACTTTTTAAATAGCCACGTCCTTATCACCGATTTTAATGAATTTGTTCCATTTTCACATAATAAAGACTGTAGGTAGATTTAGTGGCTTTTGTTTGGTACATCCTGAGAGATCTGCGGGGGGGTGGGGGGCGGTGTTGGAAGGGTTTTCTGGGAGTTAAGACAAGAAAGTCATAAAAAAGTCAGAAAGACTGTGAGGCAATCAGAGGGGGAGCTGTAAAAGGCAGAGGCTTTCTTGAGAGCGTTTCTGCCCACTTAGATAGACTCCAAGGTCCTGGAGAGATGGATGGCTCAGCGGTCAAGGCGCCTGCCTGCAAAGCCAAAGGACCCAGTTTTGATTCGCCGTGCACAGGGTGGCACGTGCATCTGGAGTTTCTTTGTGGTAGGATGCTTTACCATGGGAATGGTGAGATTCTGCAGGGTGGGGGCCAAAGCCAGAGGGAGCTTGGAAAAGCCTAAATGGTGGGGAAATGTGGTGGGGTTGGGCACAAAGTAGCAGATGGCAGTGCTGCCCTTAACTAGCCTCTGAAATGCCTTGAACGTTGGCTTATTGTGAAGCGTTTTTTATAAACTTTTTTTTATTGACAACTTCCAAAATTATAGACAGTGAACCATGATAATTCCCTCCCGCACTTTTCCCTTCACAGCTCCACTCTCCATCATATCCCCTCCCTCTCTCCATTAGTCTCTCTTTCATTTTGATGTCATCATCTTTTCCTGCTATTATGAGGGTCTTGTGAAGGTATTGCTAGGCACTGCCAGGTCTTGGGTATGGGGGCCAATTTGTGTCTTGATGATTTCTTTGTAAGCAGTCCTACCCTTCCTTTGGCTCTTACATTCTTTCTGCTACCTCTTCCTCAATGAACCCTGAGCCTTGGAGGGTGCAATAGGGATGTTTCAGTGCTGAGCACTCCTCTGTCACTTTTCTCAGCAATATGTTACCTTTTGAGTCATCCCAGAGGTCACCACCATCTGAAAAGAGAAGCTTCTCTAACCAGAAGTGAGAGTAGCATTAACATATGGGTATGAACATTAAGAGATGTGCTTACAGGGCAGGTTGGTGAGCATAATATATGCATTGAGCCAGACACCAGCAGGCATTACACTCCCAAGGCTCATGACCTCCCCCATCATGGGCTTTTTCCCTCCCATGGGGCGGGCCTTCAGTCCAATCAGAGAGCAGTTGTTTTCCCCCATAACAGACATGCCACTATTGCACCCATTGGTTCATTGGGCCTGGCTGGCCAAACTTAGGCCTTGCAGTGTCCACTGTTTTCACTGCTGATGACTTCTGTCTCCTATAGGGCTGCATACAGCATAGATTTTTCCAGCTTTCAGTCAGCTGGTTTATAGGGAAGAGGTTTTCAGCTCAGCTCCAGCTTGATTTCTCAGTGACCTTGCAGCCCAAGCATGTGGAGTCCTCAGCAATAGGGTCTTGCCATCTATTTCCAAAGGGAAACCAAGAGCCTCAGCAATGGCCTGTTAATGTTTTTTTTTGGGGGGGGGGGTATCAGGGACCTCCCTGGCCAACAACTCACTGGAAGTTATCTCATCCCTGGCACTGAAATTTTTCTAGTGACAGTCTGTGACTTCGTGTGTCATTATCCAAAAAAGTAGGTTTCCATATGGCTTATTCATAACATCTTAAATTTTGATTAAGCCTCCCCACACCCTTCTTTTACACAGTCTCTTCCCATGACCTCAGTTAGGCCATTCCACCCCAGTAATCTGTTCATCTACTTAAATACATGGACTATGTCTCCATAAGTCCCTTCTTCTCCTCCCTCCTTATAGCCCCTTTTTAGCTTACGGACCTTTGCTAGCGATTTTTACTCCAACTCGGGTATCGCTGTAAACATTGGTGGCTAGGATCCACGTATGAGAGAGAACATGTGACATCTGGCTTTCTGGGCCTGGGTTACCTCACTTAGTATAATCCTTTCTAGATCCATCCATTGCCTTGCAGATTTCCTAATTTCATTTTCATTTACCACTGAGTAAAACTCCATTGAATAAATGTACAGCATCTTCATTATCCACTCATCAGTTGAGGGACATCTAGACTCGTTCCATCTCCTAGCTATTGTGAATAGAGTGGCAGTAAACATGGTTGAGCAAGTATCTCTAAGGTGCTTAGGATATATGCCTAGGAGTGGTATAGCTGGGTCATATGGTAAATCTAATTTTAGCTGTCTCAGGAACCTGCACACTGATTTCCACAATGGCTGGACTAGTTTACATTAATACCAACAGTGTGGAAGAGTTCCAATGGCATTCTGCATGGAAGCAGAAAGAAAGAAAATATTAAAATTCACTTGGAAGCACAAAAACACCTCCAATAGCCAAAACAATTTTGAGCAACAAAAATAAGGTTGGCAATATCACAATACCTGATTATAAGCTATACTGCAGAGCCATAGTAACAAAAACAGCATGGCACTGGCACAAAGACAGACACGTAGATCAGTGGAATAGAATAGAGAACCCAGATGTTAATTCAGGCAACTACAGCCATCTGAGTTTTGACAAAAATGCCAAAAATATTCATTAAAGAAAAGACAGCCTCTTTAACAAATGGATATCTATATGTAGAAGGAAGAAAATAGATCCTTACCTCTCTCCATGCACAAGAATCAATCCAAATGGATCAAAGACCTTAATACCAGACCTGAAACTGCTAGAGGAAAAAGTAGGGAAACCCTTCGACATATTTGCATAGGCAAAGACTTTGTCAATATAACCCCAGTTGCTCAGGAAATAAACCACTAATGAACCATTGGGATCTCATGAAATTAAAAAGATTTTGTACAGCAAAGGACACTGCGACTAGAGCAAAGAGGCAACCTCCAGAATGGGAGAAAATGTTTCCAGCTATGCACCTGACAGAGGATTAATATCCAGGATATATAAAGAACTCAAAAATATAAATAACAAGAAATCAAACAACCCATTTAAAAATGGGCTATGGAACGAAATAGAGAATCCTCAAAAGAAGAAATACAGATGGCATATAAACATCGAAAATAAATGTTCTACATTCTTAGCCATCAGGGAAATGCAAATTAAAACTACTTTGAAATTCCATCTCATTCCTGTCAGAATGGCTATCATTAAAAAAACAAATGGCAATAAATGCTGGTGAGGATGCAGAAGAAGAGGAACACTTTACCATTGTGAAAGTTTTTAACATTATTTACGAGGGAGAGAGAATGAAATGAACATGGGCACAAGAGGCAGGACCTCCTCCCACTGCTGTGTGAAAAATCTGTGGATGGGCTACTTGAAAATGACACCTGAGGCTGTCCTCTGCCTGCACACACACACACACACACACACACACACACAGAGAGAGAGAGAGAGAGAGAGAGAGAGCAAACACATATGCCCATGCATGCATCCATTTACACACCACAGAAATCCAGTCTCATGGTGTTTGAGCTCTGGGCATAACAAGAGTAGAGAATTCTTTGGCATAATAGCGATGGAATATTTGGAGCAAAACAATCCAGTCGATAGCCATATTATTGGACCTGTTAACAGTCCTGGTAGAAGGTTGAGAAGGGTCGCAAGACAGGCACCTGGGATTCCGGCCCCTCCGTAGCCACAAGTGCTCCGGGGCAAAGCTAGAAGATACGCGTGGTGGAAGGCTGAGTGCAAGGGGGACTCCACCATGCAGTCTCCATGAGGTCACCATCCAGGCTGGGCGGGGGGGGGGACTTGGTGATGAAGCAGCTGCCGTTCAGTCCCCCACCCCCGTAAGAAACCCCGATGAACTCACTGGTCCTCTAGAAGTGGACTTTGGTGCAGTCATCACTTCCCTGGGTCTGTCATCTCTCTGAGGAGAATAGCTGTGTGTTCACATCGCCCCAGAGAAAACATTTCAGAAAACAAACGTGAAAAGGAAAGGAAAGTGTACGCGGTGTTCATTTCACAAAGCACCGAGTTTCCAGACTCTGTATCGTTGGTCGAATCTTGTGACAACTTCGTCAGGTCAGTAAGTAACTCCGCAAGACCATGAAGCTTAACACTCAAAGGCCCCCCTACTTCGTACTGATAGGGGGACACTGGGCATCAAGCCTCACCAAGGGACTTTGGTGGGGGCCAACATAGCACACCCTACATACGCAAGGTCCCTTTGAGCTCAAGGAGCGGATAACTTGGCTGAGAATGATTTTCCTGCAGATTCTCTCACGTTCTAGAACTCTCCCTCAATGTCCCCACCCCACTGACAAACACTTTCTCTGTTGCTGTACAAGGAAGCCCATTTCCTGTAGCAGTGTGTGTGTGTGGGGGGGGGTCCTTTCCCTGTCCTGTGACACGGAGCATGCCCAGCCATCCATCTTTTGCTTAAAAATCATTTTCAGTGGCCAATCAAAGCCCCGGGGGATATACAAGCTACTTTAACTTCCTGCATGAAAACCGAAAACCATGCTGCCTTGCTGTCAGCTCCACAGGAAAAGAAATGCAAATGCCACCGACGGGGAGGTAAAAGATTTATAAAAATTAGTGTTTCTGATATATTAATGACTCGAGAGCTGGTGGCCTGCATTTGTCATTGTCATGTTCCATCGTCATTCAAGCACTTAATCAACACATATTGTCAGGGTACATTTATTGACTTCTGTCTGCCTCGCCAGATAATTTCTGTTCTCTGACAGGCCTGGAATCAGACCTGGGCTGAAGCGCAGGTGGAGGGAGTGCGCCCTCCTTGCTTTTAAACTCATTGCTGACTGGCTTACTGGGGAGAAACTTGTCATTGATATTTCTGTTTCCTCCTTTCTGAAGAAGAACACAGGAGGAGTCAGGCTTCGTTTGAATATTTCTCTTCACAAATGCACTTGTTGCCAATGGGAGAGAGAGAGAGGGAGAGGCAGATAGAGAGAGAATGGGCATGCCAGGGCCTTCAGCCACTGCAGATGAACTCCAGATGCATGCGCCACCTTGTGCATCTGTCTTTTAAGGCCCTTTTAAAGGGGCCTGTGTTGGTTTGGTTCAGGTGTCCCCCATGAACTTACGTTACGAATTCTATGTCCCCAGCTGCTAACATTTTGGGAACTGGAGCCTCCTGGAGGTGATGTATTGTTTGGGCTGGGGGTAGCTCATGGGTGGTATAGCCAGCTCCCCATGGCCAGTGTTGGGCACACTCTCCTGCTGTTGTTGTCCACCTGATGTTGGCTGGGAGGTGATGTCCACCTTCTGCTCATGCCATTGTTTTCCCTGCCATCGTGGAACTTCCCCTCAAGTCTGTAAGCCACCATAAACTCTCTACTCTGCCAGCTGCTCTTGGTCTGTTGCTTTGTGGCACCACCCAAAGCTGTCTGCAAAAAAAGACTTAGTATGTACTCAGACCTTCTCCCTTCTCCCCAGAGAGACATAGCAAGGAGACCTTCACTGGAACGAATGCCACCTCCTTGAACTTGTCCTGCTGTCGCTGTCCCCTTCTCATTGCTGCGACAAACCACCCCACCCCAATCAGCTGGTGGGAGGGAAGTTGGCTTTTACAGTCTTGAGGGGATGCTTCGTGACAGCAGAGAAACGACGGTAGAACAGAGGCTGCATATTATATCCTCGCCAACATCAGTGCACGATAGCACCAGGAGAGTGAACCGTGCGCTGGCAAACAGGAGCTGGCTATAATCCGCCAAGCCTGCTCCCAACATCCCAGCCCTTCCAGCATGGCTTCACCTCGCAAGTTGCCACCACTTGAGGACCAGATACAAAACGCATAAGCTTATGGGGGAATCCCTAATTGAAACCACCACAACCGCCCAGCCCTCAACATTGTGAAGAGTCAATCATTATTTTTAATTACTCAAGTCTCTGGTACTGTGTTAAAGCAGTGAACATTGGCTAAGACATCATGACTCCTGTGAATTATTAATATTATAGCAAATTCAGAAGGATTCCCACAACCATCTACATATGTTAAGTAACATAGTACATAGACATTTATGTGTTGGCATGTGTTGGCACACTGCATTATAACGTTTGGTTTTCAGTGTCCCATAATGTAGGAGAGAAACAATTATGTATGCCATTGCCCCTTGTAAAAGTCACTTAATGCCAGGCATGGTGGCACACACCTTTAATCCCAGCACTTAGGAGGCAGAGGTAGGAAGATCGCCATGAGTTTGAGGCCAGCCTGAGACTATATAGTGAATTCCAGGTCAGCCTGGGCTAGAGCGAGACCCTACCTTGAAAAAAAAAAAAAAAAGAAAAAAGAAAAAGAGTCACTTAAATATATCTTTCTGAACTCAGAACAAAGAAAAAGGTTTATATTAGTTTGACAAATTTAATTTCTTAGGGGTGGGGAAGTGGCTCAGCAGTTAAGGTGCTTGCTTACCAAACCAGATGGTCTGAGTTTGATTCCCCAGTACCTACGTAAAGCCATATGCACAGAGTGGCACATGTGGCTGGAGTTCACCCTGGCATAGCCATATTTATACTCTCTCTCCCCTCCCCCTCCATCCTGTTTCTTCCTCCCTTGCATATTAATAAATGATGCAGTTTTTAAAGAGTTATTCTCCTTTGATTGAATTACGAGAACTGGGTAACCCACTGTGTTTCTGCCTTTGCCCTGGTCTCTAGGAAGCTTACTTCACAGATACTTGTTTTGGTTTGCTAGTTAAATACCGTGCATGTGCCCAGAATGATGAGGACTCACTCTCTGCCCCTTAGGTATGTAAAAGGGAACTGATACGGTGATCTTTTTTATATGTATTCTTTTATTTATTTGAGAGAGAGAAGGAGGGAGAGAATGGGGATGTCAGGGCCTCCAGCCACTGTAAATGAACTCCAGACGTATGCACCCCTCGTGCATCTGGCTTACGTGGGTCCTGGAGAGTTGAACTGAGATCCTTTGGCTTTGCAAGCAAACACGTTAACCACTAAGCCATCTCTCCAGCCCCAATACAGTGATCTTTAAGGCCTTTTTCCACATCCATACTCCCTCCTATGGCTCAGGGTGAAGCTCAGTGGTACAGTGCTTGCTTCGCTTGACCCTGGCTTTGATACCAAACATCACCAAAAAAACTAAAACAATTCCATCTCAACCACTTTCGTGTTGCTTTCCTTGACTCTACCACTTCTTTCTTCCCTGACACCTGTCCTCGTATATTGTCCCTTTCTAAAAGATTGATTGCTTGGCTGTGTACCTATCATTTATTTGATTTGCTTATAAATTCTTTGAGGGCTTATCTCTTGTATCCTCGGAGCAAAGCCCCTCACATTGCAGATACAAAGTGATCAGCCAATAGACTCGCTAGGTGACAAAGGATACCCATTTATAATTTAACATGCACAAAGATATGATGGTTTGTGTACATCCAATGCAATATTTGTGGCATCTGTACTCAAAGATAACTGAATTTAAATTTTCTCAGGTATCCTGTATTTTCATTCATTAAGTTTGGCCATCCCATTACTAATTGTTTTAAAAATCCTATTTATTTGAGAGAGAGCAAGAGAAAGAGGCAGATAGACAGACAGTGGGTAGGCCAGGGCCTCTAGCCACTGTAAATGAACTCCAGATACATACCCCACTTGTGCATCTGGCTTTACATGGGTCCTGGGGAACCAAACTAGGTCATTAGGCTTTGCAGGCATGCGCCTTAACAACTGAGCCATCTCTCCAGTCCTGCATCCCTAAATTTTGTAATGATTCTATAATTAGGCATTGTCAGATGTTTTGTATCATGGCATGACTGGCAGCGAGCTAGAGGCATGACACGCAGATGTCTGTACGACATCCTTTGCATGTTGTGATTTAAGCTCTCACTGCTGAGTTAGGTTGGACTCCGGCCATCTTTGTGCATGGCGACCCCAGGCAGATTTCATGTGTGGTGTATGAAAGTCGCTCTCTGTGTGTATGTGCGTGCATGTGTGCCTTATTTTGATACCTTTCGTAGTTCCAGGGCTCTCTGTAGGCTCAAATAATCCAAGAATAATTGCCTTTAAGGGAATGGCTGGAAGAAAATGGTCAAGCTTGAGAGATGACCATTTGGAGGGGATTGGAATGACCCAGTGGCTTCTTTGCCCCATCTCAGCCCATTGATTTCCCCGTAAGCATGGCTGAATTCTTTGGGGGTGGGGAAGGCATGATAAGGAGCCTGATGAGACCGTTACTGTAAAATATGAGGCACTGACCTTGGAGTTCACAGCTACTTAATGCCATTCGAGCTTTCAGAAGTAGCCAGTGGCTGAGTAATGGACGAGAAATAGAACAGCTGGATTTCAGCCCTACCCCCTGCGCCACCCCGCCCCAATCCCCAGCAATGCCGAGGAAACGATGATGCTCATCTTGGCACTGTTTCCTTTCTTTAAAAAGGAGGGCACTGATCGGATGTGGTTTGTAATGTGCACCGGTATCCACTGAGATTTAATTCAGGACCTACATAGCTTACATAGCTATGTGCCCTAGATCTTCCCGTTTTTAAACAAACTAACACTGAGAAGGGCTGGGTATCTTCGGCAGCCCTTGCTTGAGTCCTCTCACTCTGGTCACAGGGACCTTGAACTGTTTGCTTTTGCAGACACTGGAGGGGATGGGTGAGGGGATTGAAGGGGTATTTTGTTTATAGTTTTGTTCTAGATTTCTTACTCATCCATTAGTCCCTGTTAACGAGTATTTAGGACAAAAATACCAGAGCCTTTGGGATCATACGCAGACATTGTTACTGAGGAGAAAGCCCTTGAAATCTTTTAGAATAGTCCCAGCACGGAATTGTAAACAAATGTACACGGGAACACGGTTTGGTGAGCAAGACTGTATATAGTAGTTTCCTTGTATAAACTGAAAACCTGTTAGGGATTTGGGCTTGTCTAGAAATTTCCTCATAGATGGTGATAGGGAGTTGATTTTATTTCCTCTGAGGCTGGTTTTGTTCTTTTTGCTTGTTTTATAAAGCTCCTTATCTCTAGCTCTTCCTTGGGCTCTGTCACAACACTTTAGATGTGGGACAGCTGTCAGGAATGTTTTTGCATCACCAGGCTGTGGGTGACTTTAAGTCGATCAAAGCTTTGGGTCATGCAAAGGAGTGCTAGAGAACAGGTTTTGTAACTTCTCCAAGAAGTAAGATGTTAAATAAAAGTTGTTCTCCCGTATATTGTGGGTCAAAAGCTCCCTTCGCAAAGGTAGATGGGGCTGGAGAGATGGCTCAGCACTCAAGGCACTTGCTGGCAAAGCCAAGAGACCCAGGTTCAATTCCCCAGTACCCACGTAAGCCAGATGTACAAGGTAGTGCATGCGTCTGGAGTTTGTTTATAGTGGCTGGAAGCAAATAAATAATTAGTAAAATATTTAAGAAACAAAAAGGTGCATGGATTCTTAGAATCAGTTTTTAAAAAGATTTTTTATTTTTATTTATTTATTTGAGAGATGGAAAGAGGCAGAGTGAGAGAGAGAGAGAGAAAGAGAAAATGGGCACACCAGGGCCTCCAGCCACTGCAAATGAACTCCAGATGCATGCACCACCTTGTGCATCTGGCTTACGTGGGTACTGGGGATTCAAACTGAGGTCCTTTGGCTTTGCAGGCAAGTGCTTTAACCACTAAGCCATCTCTCCAGCCCCCTAGAATCAGTTTTTAGAAGAGACATTCAAAGCCATAAAAGTGACAAATTCTCCTCTGTATCAAATTTTAAGGTATCTGGAGTCCTTTTCACTATAACTAGTGCATTGAAGCAAAGGGAACCCAACCTCAATGTTGCAGACAGCGTGGAACTGCGTAACAATGGGGAAATGTCAGCCCAGGGAAACAGGAGACAGAATAGGGACTTAAGTTTAATTCTGGGGAAGTACTGTGAGTTCCAGGCATGAGGTACTGAACTAGGTGTGACGTGAGCTTGGGGCACAGGTGGCATACAGGCTCTGCCACATGGAGTGCCTAGTGTACCAGGGCCTGTGATAATGTCCAGAAGCAGATGGCATGACAGGAAAAGAACAAAGAAACAAGCCTGGTTGTGGCTTCTTTGCAAGTGACGTTCCTGGACCTCGGAGGGCACCTGAATGGCACATTTTGTGTGTTCAGCACATGTTGGACATTTTATGTGTTAACTACTTTCATCATTAGAGCTGAGGACAGGAAGCTCAGAGAGGGATGGCAATTTACCCAGGGCCCTTCCACGGTGAGTCCAAATGCAGCCAGCTCGTGTCTGTCTGCGTGCCCTTCTGTCAAATGGAATGAAAATGAGGGACCTCAAAGTACTCGGTGCCAGAGAGAGTGTGACCAGCCTGCAGGTGACCTGGATGGGAGGGTCCTTGCCTGGAAATGCTATGGCAAGGAAGGGGACCAGGGTCACTGCTTCCTGTAGGCTTTCCAGTTTGACAGTATGATAGTTGCTTTATTGATATTGTCATTTCATTTTTGTCATTCCTGCATGAGGTGGTCATCTCCATTTTTTTAGAAAGGTAGAAAGCTCAGAAAGTCTGACCAAGGTCAAGTAGCTACTATAAAATGCAGAGTCAGGCTTTGAATTTAGCATGGAAACCTCATGACTGGGACCAAACGAGGTGGGGTTCGAATCAACAGCTTGGTTTCATAAGGGCTGGAGACATGGCTTAGCGGTTAAGGCGCTTGCCTGTAAAGCCTAAGGACCCAGGTTCGATTCCTCAGTACTCATGTAAGCCGGATGCTCAAGGTACCGCATGCATCTGGAGTTTATTTGCAGTGGCTAGAGGTTCTGGAACACCCATTCTCTCTCTAGCTGCACCTCTCTCAAATAAATAAAAAATATTTTTAAACATGGTATTTCTAGGTTCTGACTAAAGCAGTGAACACACTGAGTAGAGGGAAATGATGGCAGGGAATCCAGTAAATGGGTGAAGAAGTCCAAGGAGGAAGACATGGGATATGTGATGATCTTCTGGTCCTGGTCCTGTGGGGGTTTTTGAGAGGTGAGAAGGAAGGTGTGTCGAGAGGGAGGGGAAGGAGAAGAGAAAGGGGGCTGACAGGTGCTTTAGCATCTGCCCCATCCACAGAATGACTGTGAGAGAAAAATGGCTCTTTTCACTTGTCTTTTCCTTCCATGTATCTCGCCAGCAGCCTTCATCAATATCTGTCATGTCCCAGGGGCTTGGACATGTCGAGCAATTCATCCTGCTGAATTATATTTCAATACACGGATGGAGGGAGGCCAGATTGCAGACGTCCACTCTGACCTCTGCCCAGCATCGCTTAGACGCTGTCAGGATGCCTGTACCCCCACCCCCCACCAGCTCCTCTGTGCCCTTATTCAGAGAGTTATTCTAGGCAACTCTGCTAGGTGCCAGAGCCTTTCCACCATGCCCTCACAAGAGAAGGCTCTATTTAGTACTGCTTTAAAAATCAATTTTCAGTTGTCACATAGACCTTGGGTCTATACAACTAGAATTTAGGATCAAATTACTATTTAATTTTTAAGGAAGTGTTTGAATCCAGACAGGTAGCACAGGAAGGGAAATTGCCTTGATGGCCTAGCTTCAAGAAGGAGTTGTTGGCCAGGGCTGAATGCTGTTCTAGAGCTGAATGCATGTGCTGAATGCATCCGGAGGCAGGGATGGAGTTTTAAAAAGGGAAACACTGCCATTGAGAAAGCCTTGCTCCATGTAGTCTGATTTGATTCTAGTATCTGCTCTCGTTAGAACTGGACGAAGCAGTAATCTTGGTAGATGAGAAAGAGTGTGTGTGGAAGTGAAGGGAAGGACTAGGGAGGTTGATAAGGGTTGCCTCATAAGCTTGAAGACCTGAGTTTAGATCCCCAGAATCCATATTCTTTAAATATGTATTTATTCATTAAATATTTATTTTGATATTTATTTAAGAGAGAGGGGGAGGGAGGGAGAGAAAGAGGTAGCTGCTGCAAATGAACTCTAGACATATGTGCTACCTTGTGCATCTGACTTATGTGGGTTCTGGAGAGTTGAACCTGGGTCCTTTGGCTTTGCAGGCAAGCGCCTTGATCGCTAAGCCATCTCTCCAGCCAATCATGGTTTTTTGTTTTTTTTTTTTTCTTTTTTAAAATACTGGGCATAGTGGCACACACTTGTATTCCCAGTAAATGGGAGGTGGGCATAAGCAGATCCCCGGGCCCAATGCCTAGCTGGTTTAGCCTATTCAGTGAGTTCTGGGCCACTGAGAGACCGAGCCCAGGATGTCCTCTGGCCTCCTCATGTGTGTTCATACACACAAACGCATGCACACAGGACAACAAGTTACAAGAAAGCAAAAGGAAGGTAAAATATATTTATAAGTAGGACTCTGAATAGTTTCCATTTAAAATATATTATATTGGTATTTTTGCCCTTTTATCATTTTGCATGAGCAACAGGCTACAATTTGGCTTTAGTGATTCCTTAAAATACCTGGCAAAAACTAGTCTGTTTAGGTATATGAAATTATTATTTTTAAAATATTTTTATTTATTTGCAAGTAGAGGAGAAGAGAGAGGGAGGATGAGAGCGAGAATATGAGTGTGTAAGAGCGAGTGAGAAAATGGGCGAGTCAGGGCCTTGGCCCTTGCTTTTATCCAGGCAATCCTGTAACTTTACCAACAGTTAGTAATGTCACGTTGCCATCCTATGGTAAATACGGATGCTGTTCAGAAGATTCTAGAAAGTGGGTTGGAGAGCTGGCTCAGTGGTTAAGGTGCTCGCCCACAGAACCTAACAACCTGAGTTTGATTCCCTAGTAAGCCAGATGCACAAAGTGGCTCACGCACCTGGAGTCTGGTGCGGCAGCTGGAGGCCCTGGCACGCCCATTCTACTTGTAAATAAATAAAATTAAAAAAAAAAAGATTCTAGAAATTGAAGGTGGACATTATTGGTGGGTTTGGGTCTTCTAGACAAATAAGTTGTGAATTCGATGAAGACTTTCACGCCCTCCTGACCCCACCCGGGTGAATACCAGCTTCTTCAGACCTGTGTGCTCTTAGTTCAACTTCCAGTTTGTCACCTGGAGATCACTGGCAATGGCTCATGGTGATGTCTTCAAGGCCTCAGGGTCAAGGCTGTGTGAGTAAAGAGTGTTTTTTTGTTTTTTTTTTTAAGGCTAGGAAAGCAGCTCGATGTGGGAGTCCAGGAACTTCAGCACTCTGGTCCATGCCTGCTGCTTTCTCAAATTACATTTATTGATGCCATGAAGAGTGATGTAGTGGCGCTGTTGGCGCTGTGTAGGCACAGCCATTCTTTGGCAAGGGAGGGACAAGGAATTGGAAGGAAGGCGGTTCCCCGTGTGAGCGGGAAGATAAAGGGAGCACTGTCCCCAAGCTGGAGCAGCCTTGAAGATGAATACGGGGAGGCTATAATTGCTGTGGGGACAAGGGCTGTGATGACTGGGGAGCCAGTGCTGAGGAGTGAGCAATCGGGCATGCAAGAAGAATGCCCCTGAGGAGGGCAGGCGCCAGAGGGCAGCGGCTGCTGAGTCATGCATTCTGCCCAGATGTAGCCCGTGACTGAGGGTCCTGTTGACACTTCCTTCATTTCTGCAGTTCAGAGTGTTCCTAAAAATATTAAATTCCCCTCACATATAAGACACCTAAAAGGTTTATGCTATTGTTTTTTTTCCTCTTCCTGTAAATTTATTGATTTTTTTTTTCTTAAATAAAAAGGCTGCACCCACAGGTTCCCTCTCCCCCACTCCAGTTCTGCTGAGGGTCTTCGGTGGGGTTACTGGTGCTCATTGTGGGGACCAAAAGGCGTCAGTCAGTCTCCACAGGGATGGGGAGACACAGTGTCTCAGGCTGTCCCACCCACCCCAGGCTCTGGCAATCTTTCCACTCTTCCGCATGCTCCCTGAGCCTTGGGGGCAAGGGAGGGATGTGTTAGTGTTGCTTTCTCTGTAGACTCCGCATCTCTGCTTTTATGAGGTCCGAGTGACACACAGTGTCTGTCGCCATCTCCCTGGAACTGGTTTTCAGGCTGGTGGTGAGAGCAGTGTTGGTGTCACCATGTCCCCTGTAGTGACATGCAGTAGGAGGTGACGAGGTGGAGGGAGCTGGTCACTTCCTGTGACAACAAGAATGATTCCTCTCATTGTTGCCCTACAGGATGTGCATTTTAGCGCATTCACTGCGTTCACACCACTGTGCAACCAAGGCCGCGATGCGTATCTGAAATGATTGCATCATCCCACATCGAAACTATCCTCATTAACAAGGATTCCTCCTCTATGCTTCTGGCCCCAGAGGCTGTTGTTTTAACGGCACAATGCCAGGTTACTTCAGGGAAAAAGAATCATGTATCTTCCTGTCCTTGGGTGAGCGGCTTATTTGCATGATATCTTTGCAATCTGTCCATGTTTTGCAAAGCAATAGAATTTCATATCTTTCAAGGCTAAATAATATTCCATTACGTGCATAAGCTACACTTGGTTTATTCATCTATCTGTGGGCCTTGGGATTGATTGTTTTCACAGTCAGGCCATCGTGAACAGTGTTGCTTTGAAGATGGGTTTGCAAGTATCTGAAGCCCAGATCTCACTTCCTCTGCAGATACGCCCCAAAATAACATTAAGCAAAGGGCCTTTGGGCGGGCAGCTTTGAGGTTAAATAGTGGGAACATCCTTCATTCCAGTGTATTGGTATGTGTGACTTTTGGGGGGACACTACTACGGGAACTAAAATAGATGCTATGGCAATCAGAAAGCCGCTAGCCAAAACATGTCCACATATGCAATCTATAAATACATAGACGGAGGTAATCGGCTCGGCTAGCAGTTTGCCGCGTGTTCTCATGAATGCTGTCCTTCACTGCTCCTGTGTTTAAGGGCCTCTGTACACACCCGTACTGGTGCGTGATTGGCTCCTTAGAGAGGCGATCAAATTGTTTTCAGAGTTCTTGTGTATAATTGAGCATTTTTTGTTGTTGTATGTATTTTTAAACGCATTTTATGTATGTATGTATGTATGTAATAGAGAGAGAGAGAGGTAAAGAATGGGTGTGCCAGGGCCTCCAGCCACTACAAATGAACTCCAGACGCATGCACCCCTTGTGCATCTGGCTGACGTGGGTCCCGGGGAATCAAACCAGGATCCTCTGGCTTTGCAGGCAAATGCCTTAACTGTTAAACCATCTCCCAGCCCATGTGTATTTTTTTTTTTTTTTTTAATGGGAGGAAAGAGTTTATTTCAGGCTTCTGGTTTCCAGGGGAAGCCTCATATGGTAGAAGAACCTTGCTCACTTCATCACGCAGCCATAGCAGAGAGACCACCGCCGGTACCCACAAGCACAAACGGACTCCCAGCGCGTGGGACTGGATTCCAACCTGGAGTCGGCCCCTGGTGACACGCTTTCTCCAGCACGTCTCCACCTTCCAATCGTTCTACTAGGTGGGGACTAAGTTGGAACTTAATCACAAAGGGGACACTCCGTTCGAAACTACCACCTTCTGCCCCAACCCCATAGACTCATGACCATTTCTTTTTTTAATTTATTATTATTATTTCTTATTTATTTTTGGAGAGAGACACAGAGAGAGATAGACAGAGAGAGGGAGGAGACAGAGATGGGTGCCAGCAGTGTCTCAGCAGCTGTGAACGAAATCCAGATGTGTGCGCCCCCTTGTGGTCAAGTGCAGCATTGCGCCCTTGCGTCACTTTGCATCTGGCTAAACGTGGGACCTGGAGATTGGAACCGTTGGACATTGGAACCAGCGTTCTTAGGCTTAGCAGGCAGGCGCCTTAGCCGCTAAGCCATTTCTCCAGCCCTCATGACCATTTCTTAATGCAAATTGCACTCAGTCCAAACTCAAAAATTCCTATGGTCTTTGCCAAATTTTGAAGCAGTGTTTTTTCAACCACAGTTGTTTTGTCTTATTTTTCCTTGGATGTCCTGGTTGTATTCCAAAAGAAATAACCCTAAATGTTAAGATTGTGGACTGATGATGAAATCTCTGGTACCCTTCTCAGGATGTGGGACTTCTTTGTTTTTTTTTAAGTTTTTTTCTTTCTTGAGTGAGTGAGTGAGAGAGAGAGAGAGACAGAAAGAAAGAAACAGGGAGAGAAAGAGAATGGACGCACCAGGGCCTTTTGGCTGCTGTGAACGAACTCCAGACATGTGCACCCCCTCGTGGGCATGCTGACATGGCATGCTTGCATCACTCTTGTGTCTGGGTACACGTGGGATCTGGAGGCTTCGCAGGCAAGCGCCTTAACCGCTAAGCCATCTTTCTCTCCAGCCCGTGTGTGGGAGTCTTCAATGGACGCTTTCAAATCTGGTCACGTACCATGATTCCCCGATGATAAAGTGGATCTCCAGATCTATAAATTCTTTATACGGCCATTCTGCTGAAATTGTTGCTGACTTGGTGTTTTCCTATTTCCGAGGGATAGCTCCACCTTTGGGGTGGCTTGCAAGCATGTATCTTATGTCTGAAAGCACGCACATGATTCTTGGGCTTGGGAATTCAGGGCGGAAACAAAGGCAAACGCATTCCAAGAAAGGTCAATATGCAGCCTAATTAGAATCAGGACACGTTCCAGATCTGGGGTCAGTCGTTTGTTTATGTTAATAGATTACTAGCAGGCTGCGCATTCTCACAGTGTCAGGTGGAAATCATTGTGGCCAACAGTCACAATAAGCCACCTCAGAAGTCCAAGAAACCTATTAACTCTGTGTTGGACACCTGGCAGGTCTGTCACTGGACAGGTCAGCAGAGGCCAGCCCTAACCATGCTTCCGTTTATTGTTTCCAAATGTCTATGTCAGTAGAATATTTAAGAAATGTTTAAATGAGCATGGCAGGATTTTAGAAACATGTTTCCACAGAGCACAAAGGCTGATCGGAGTTCCAGTTGTGACAACAAGCTCCGTTTGCTGTTAACACAGAGCATCCAGATTGCTCGGCAAACTCACCTCTCATACAACAGATTAGAAACGGTATTACCCATTAATTTCCACCCTGGGCAGCTGAACAATGCTGTTGACAGATGCTAATTTTCTTACATCGTAGGCAGCAAATGAAGCATGAATGTAACAGCAACACTTTTCAGAGGCTCTTGGTAGTCATCAGAAAGTGAATGTATATAAAGTTTGATGTGATCGCTACCAACTATGGCACTGTGGTAGTGCATTCTAATGACTGCCTTAAACCCATCTGTTACCCTCTTCTCCCTATTAACACTAATGGGGGTCTGGGCAGGAAAAAAAAAATATATCCCATGTGTTGTGTTAGCAGACTCTCCATTTGCAACATTCTTATGATTCCTTAGGACAAGACCTGTGTTGGAATAATGATCCATCGTAGGATCGTAACCATTCCAGTGTGTATGTGGACACGTGACTTCCGTTATTTTCCCCAGTCGCTTAATGGGTTTTTTTTTCTTGCTTACTTTATAATTTAATGTGTATCGAGTTCGTTATTTTTTAAGCCTATTTGATTGTTTAATTCTGTACCACATCATCTGTTTTACATTCTGTTACAATTATTAGGTTGCTTTACAAATGGGGACCATGAAGCGTGCAGGAGGTCATGACGTAAGTCTTAGAATCAGTTTAGGTGTCCGTGAGTGGAAATAGTGTGTGTGTGTGTGGTGTGTGTGCGCGTGTGCGTATGCATGTGGGTGTGCATATGCACTTGTGTAGGGGCCAGAAGCTGAGGCTGGGTGTCCTCAGTTGCAGTACACTCTATTGCTTGGGTCAGAGTTCCTCTGGACCTAAGAGTCACTAGGTTGGCTATTTGAACTGGCCAGTGAGTGCTGGGAATTCTCTTCTCCCCACTACACCAGCGCTGGGATCTCAGGTTCTACCATGCCCAAGGGTGATGTGGCTGCTGATGATCTAAACTGGGCACCTCATGCTTATGAGGCAAGCACTTGACCAACTGTCCCATTTGACCAGCTGCCAGCGGCCTTTGCATCCGACCAGGTTTGGAGAGGGTATAGCTCAGTGTGTGGGCCGAGCCATTCAATAAGAACTGCATGTTAGAGCCATGTTTGTCTGCTTCGGAGCCTGTGTCTGGATCATTCTGTTCCCACTTTTCCAGATGATTTCAACCCCCTCCCCAAAACACACATATGTATAGAATCATCCCTTTTTAATTTTTTAATTGATTTTTATTGACAACTTCTGTACTTACAAACAATAAACCATGATATTTCCCTCCCTTCTCCCCATTCCCCTTCAGAACTCCAATCTCCATCACATCCCCTCCCTCTCTCCATTAGTCTCTCTTTTATTTTGATGTCACCGTCTTTTTCTCCAATTATGAGGGTCTTGCAAAGGTATTACCAGGCACTGCAAGGTCATGGATATCGAGGCCAATTTCTGTCTGGACAGTTGCATTGTAAGGAGTCGTACCCTTCCTTTGGCTCTTCCATTCTATCCGCCCCCTCTTCCGCAATGGACCCTGAGCCTTGGAGGGTGTGACAGAGGTGTTTCAGTGCTGGGCACTCCTCCATCCCTTCTTCTCAGCACTGTGTTGCCTTTTGGGTCATCCCAGTGGTCATCGCATGACCTCACAGACCATTTTTTTCCTATTTTACAACTTGGCATGTGCCTGCGTAGGCAGGTATACTAAAAAAACTGGAACAATACAACTTGGCTTTAAAAAAAAAAAAAAGAAAATTAAAACCACTTTGAGATTCCATTTTCTGTTTTTTATTGACAATTTCTATATTTACATACAAAAAAACATGATATTTCCCTCCCCCATTCCACTTCACAACTCTACTCTCCATCATATCCCCTCCTTCTCTCCATTAGTCTCTCTTTTAATTTGATGTCATCATCTTTTTCTTCTATTATGAGGGTCTTGTGAAGGTATTGCTAGGCACTGCAAGGTCATGGATATCGAGGCCAATTTCTGTCTGGACAGTTGCATTGTAAGGAATCATACCCTTCCTTTGGCTCTTACATTCTTTCCACCCTCTCTTCCACAATGGACCCTGAGCCTTGGAGGGTGTGACAGAGATGTTACAGTGCTGGGCACTCCTCCATCCCTTCTTCTCAGCACTATGTTGCCTTTTGGGTCATCCCAGTGGTCATTGCCATCTGAAAAGAGAAGCTTCTCTAACCAGAAGTGAGAGTAGCATTAATATGTGAATATGAACATTAAGTGTAGTGCTTTCAGGGTGGTTTGGTGGGAATAATATATACATTTAGCCAGACAAGAGAAGGCTTTATACCCCTAAGGCTCATGACCTCCCCTGCCATAGACTTTTGCTTAGGATTTTCAGTACCAGACATGTATTCCCTCCCGTAGAGAGGGCCTTCAGTCCAATTAAGGAGCAGTTGGTTACCCCAAGAGCAGACATGCCACTATTGCACCCGTTCGGTCATTGGGCCTGTCTGGCCAAACTTGAGGTTTCCAGTGTCCACTATTTTCACTGCTGATGACTTCTGTCTCCCATAGGGCTGCATGCAGTGCAGCCTTTTCCATCTTTCAGTTGGCTGGTCTACAGGGAGAAGGTTTTCTGCTCAGCACCAGTTTGCTTTCTCAGTGACCTTGCCTCTCAGGAAATAGATGTCTTCAGCAATAGGGTCTTACTATCTGTTTCTCTAGGGAAACCAAAGCTTTGGCAATAGCCTGTAATGTTTTGCAAGCAACAAGGACCTCCCTGGCCAACAACTCACTGGATGGTATCCCATCCCAGGCACTGAAAATTTTCTATTAACAATCTATAGCTTCTGGATGTGCCATTATTCAAAAAGGTAGGTTTACGTAAGTCTTATTCAGAATATCTTGAGTTCTGATTGACTTTCCCCCCTTCTTTTAAGTTGTGTTTGCACCTAAACATAAGTGATGATCGTGTGTCCATGTGTTAGCATCGGTGCCTCGGGGTCACGGGCGTCCCTGTGTTAGCATCGGTAACTCGGGGTCACGCACGTCCTTGCGTCCCTGCGTTAGCATCGGTGCCTCGGGGTCACGGGCGTCCCTGCGTTAGCATCGATGGCTCGGGGTCACGGGCGTCCCTGTGTTAGCATCGGTAACTCGGGGTCACGGGCGTCCCTGTGTTAGCATCGGTGCCTCGGGGTCACGGGCGTCCCTGTGTTAGCATCGGTGCCTCGGGGTCACGGGCGTCCCTGTGTTAGCATTGGTGCCTCGGGGTCACATGCGTCCCTGCGTTAGCATTGGTGCCTCGGAGTCACGTGACACTTGCTTAGTCGGGAGCTTGGCTACAGACAGAGCCTGTCTGCTGTTGTAAGAGCAGGTGACAGGATTGGTCCCTTGGGGTGGTTGGGATGTCCCTGCGTTAGCATCGGTGCCTGTCACGTGACATAGTCGGGAGGCATTGATGGTCTGCTGTTTGAGCAGATGACAGGATTATTGGGATGCTGTAATGCCTAATGGACTTGCTATTATTATGCTAAACTTGTAAATAAAATTTAAGGACATCATCCATCCACTGGTATGCATCCTGTTTTCACTGGACCAGGTATTAATTATTTAAGCAGTTACACAGTCATGAACAAGCCTGTGTCTTCACCTTGGGGGTTTTAGGGATACAATGTAATATTTTTGTCCACTAAATGACTAATTTGTAGATGGATTTATTAAGAGTGAGTGTGTGTGTCTGTGTGTGTCTGTGTGTGTGTGTGTGTCTGTGTGTGTGCTGAACTATTTGGTCTTTTAAATTTTCTGTTGTTGTGGCTGGAGAGATGGCTTAGCAGTTAAGCTCTTGTTTGTGAAGCCTAAGGACCCCGGTTCAAGGCTCTATTCCCCAGGACCCACATAAGCCAGATGCACAAGAGGGCGCATACATCTGGAGTTTGTTTGCAGTGGCTGGAGGCCCTGGTGCGCCCATTCTCTCTCTTTCTCTGCCTTTCTCAAATAAATAAATAAAAACAAACTATCCTTGGGGTTTTTTGTTTGTTTTCTCCCTTCTTTTCCCTCTCTCCATTCCTCCCACCCTCCATTCCTCCCTTTCTTCCTTACAAAGCACCTGGACAGAGTGGAAAGAAAGCCAGCAAGGCCTCCTCGCTCATATAACACATATATGGATCTCTTGTCTTCTCCTGGCAGGCTGCTCTGTACACGTAAAGTGACTTGAAGGCCTAAGGCACAGGAAAAGACCCAAGAAGGGCCTGCCCCGCTCAAAGCCCATCACTCAGATCACACAGTTGGTCAGTATGTTTCAAACAAGAGTTGTTAAAGAGACCCAGTTTTCACGCCCTCCAAGGTTCAGGAAGCATTGTAGAAGAGGGGGAGGGGCCACAGAGTGGGAAGGTGTCCTCTGAGGCGTTTGTCCCCCACCCCTGCCACAGAGACTGACCGGAGCATTCATGACCCTGTGGTGAATAGGGAGTGGGGAGAGGGAGTGTCAGAGTATAACCGGATAGAGATAAGACCAATGTGCAACACGTTCAAATTTTAAAGTTCTTAAAGAAAAGAAATTCTAGATTCGGACTGGAGGGATGGCTTAGTGGTTAAGGTGCTTGCCTCAAGGCCAAAGGACCCAGGTTCCATTCCTCAGGACCTAAAAAGCAGATGCACAGGGTGGCACATACGCTTGGAGTTATATTCTGTGGCTGGAGGCCATTACTTCCCATTCTCCCTTCCTCCTTCCCTCCTTCCCTTTCTCTCTCTCTCTTTCTCTCTCTCCCCCCCCCAGTGTAGCTTTTAGTTCAGACAGCTCAAATTCCAGATTCCCTTCACAAAAGAACGTGTGACTGTCAGAATCACAGAGAATTATTAATTATATGTGAAGGTTCGTGGACAGTATTCATGTTCTAATAAATTGACAGTCGCTACTACAACATGTTACAATCTCTCATGTAGGGCTGGTGAGGGACAATTGACCAAATTGGTGTGATCCCATTTTTGCAAGAAAATCAAGGTTATAGAAAGAAAGTGTGAAAGAGCCGAGTATGGTGACACACACCTTTAAGGGAGGCAGAGGTTGGAGGATCGTCATGAGTTCGAGGCCACCCTGAGACTACGTAGTGAATTCCAGGTCAGCCTGGGCTAGAGTGAAACCCTACCTTGAACCTCCTCCAAATGAAGGGAGGGAGGGGAGGAAAGAGTAGAGGAAAAGCTTAGAAAGGTCCTAAGTGGTTTTTCTCTCTGGTGAGAATCCAGGTGATTTTTTACAAAAATATTTATTTGTTTGGGGCAGGGGAAGAAGCAGAGGTGGGGGAAAGGTGGGAGAGAGAATGGGCACACCAGAGCCTCCAGCCACTGCAAACAAACTCCAGATGCATGCGCTGCCCTATGCATCTGGCTTATGTGGGTCCTGGAGAATCAAACCTGGGTCCTTAGGCTTCATAGGGAAGTGACTTAAATGCAAAGCCGTCTCTCCAGCCCCTGGGTGATTTTTTTTCTTTGTATATATAAGGATTTTCTGCTTTTGAAAGGAAAACACAAATCCAAGCAGAAAAGACTCTCTTTAATTTTATCACTTAATATAAAGGCCATATGTAGGTAACATGCATTGAATAGTTAAGTCTCCTTATTTCTCTCCACAGCCAACTCTGTTGTGTCCATGTTTAGAGACGGAAAGACCGAGACCGGGAGAGGTCAACTAATTTCCTTTTCCTGACATCTTTCAGCCACAGGGCAAGATTAAAAATAAAGGGGGGAAATTCTAGTTTTTTTTTTTCCTTCCTCCAGAGTCTGTACTTGCTGAGTTTAATAAGAAAGTGAAAGAAAAATGAGAAGTCATTTATTCCTCTAATTAAAATGTAAAATTCTGAAAATCCATTGGTTAAATAAAACATGAACTCTCTGAACCTGGGCTCTGGCTGGGAGACGCCCCAGCCCTCTCTTTGCGAACGCCAGTAGTCAGCATGTGTGGTGATGGTAAGCTCCTTAAAGTATTGCACCAGGTATTAACCAGTGGGTCCTGCTTGTTACATGCATGCTAGCTAGAGAGGCCGAGGAGCAGATGGTCCCTCTGATGCAGGGCCACCACAGAAGAATGAAGCCAGAGTCCCCACCTGCGTAGTCCTCAAACCAGAATTCTATCTTTTTCTTTGTCCATTTCCTGGCAAGGAAATCCATGCCTCTTCCAATCAATAGCACCCAGTCATTGCACTAATGCCAGGGCAAGAAGACAAAAGTCAGATCGTCTCTTTATTCTGAACTCTATTACCATGTTAATATCCATGCCCAAGTTGACTTTACTTAAGTCAAAAAACACTGGCGTAGTCTGTGTACCAAGGAAGTAGAGAATGAATTAGTTCTGCTGTTTGACTTCCAAAAGCATATGTGTGTGTTTGTGTGTGTATACATTTGAGTTCAAGGTTGAAGGAAATTGCACAGTGAACCTAGACTGACATTGATGTCCTGATTTATGCTAATGGATAGGATTATGTATGCGGTGGACATGGTTGGATGGCCACCTGCATTTCAGGGAGAGAGGAGCTGGGGAAAGTGACACCAGCCCCATGTCACCTTGAGAGAACTTCACCGCCTCCTTTTGTTGGTCGTGATTTCTACTTTGTAGTCTCTTCTGGTGCATTTCTAGATCTTTCCACATTAGGTGGGTTTCAGATAGTGTTTATAAACGCAGTTTCTTTCCGTGATCTGAGATGACTTTGTATACTTACCACATATTCTCAGAACATTCTAGTGCAATGGGCAGGTGTGATCAAGCCACCTCCTTCTCCTTGAGGAAGCTTCACACCCTGCTGTGGGAGAGGTGTGCCTGGGTGTCACTGAGCAGTCAGGGTCAGAAGATGATCGTGATCTTCCTTTTCATTCTAACAACTTCTCTCTGGTTGTTTCGAGTCAGTGTAATTTCTGTGTTTGGCAGAAAAAAAATATATATATAAAAGGATGGCTAGAAAGAGACTATGCAGCCAGGTGTGGTGGTGCCCATCTTTGATCCAAGCGCTGGGGAGGCAGAGGTAGGAAGATCGCCATGAGTTTGAGGCCACCCTGAGACTACATAGTGAATTCCAGGTCAGCCCCTACCTCAAAAAAAAAAAAAAAAAAACACTGTCCACTTCACAGTACTACTGTTTTGGCTGTTGGTCTACCACTGACACTGCCTTCTCTTTATTCCAACAGGGAGGTACCTCCTTCCAAACCCAGTGGCCGGACAGGCCTGGTCAACTTCTGCAGAGACGTCCAACCTCGTGCGCATGCGCAGCCAGGCGCTGGGCCAGTCGGCTCCCTCGCTCACTGCCAGCCTGGTGAGTGTCTGGTGCAAGTGCGGGCTGCTCTTGTCCACTACCTTGCTGGGGGCATATTCTGCTGTATTAACTTTAACTCGATGTAAGCTTACCTGTATGTAGTGGTGATCACAGCTACGGCCAGAGGTAACTCTTTGTGTGTAATATGCTGACGCTCCAACCTCCTTGTTTTAAAAACAAAACCAGGGCTGGAGAGATGGGTCAGCGGTTAAAGGCACTTGCTTGCAAAGCATGTTGACCTGGGTTTGATTCCCCAGTACCCACATAAAGCCAGATTCCCAAAGTGGGCATGTGTCTGGAATTTATTTGCAGGTCAGAAGAGCACTAGCACCCATTCTCCCTCTCTCTCTTTCTCCTCCTTTCTCTCTCTTTCTCTCAAATAAATAAAGGATTTAAACAAAACAAAATTACTTAATTTTGAACTTATGACAAAGTTATAAGGATGTCATATGCTGGAGTTCTTCAGCATTGAAAGCAGTGAATAGCTATTGGCAGCTTTATCAAAAGTGGCTTGGGCTGGAGAGATGGCTTAGAGGTTAAGGCGCCTGCCTCCTAAGCCTAAGAATTCCCGTTTGATTCTCCAGGTCCCACATTTAGCAAGACGGAAAAGTGACGCAAGGGCGCAATGCCGCTCTTACCCACAAGGGGGTGCATGTGTCTGGAATTCATTCTCAGCGGCTGAGAGGCCGCTGGAGCACCCATTCTCTCTCTCTCTGCCTCTTCCTCTCTGTCTCCGTCTCTCTCTCTCTCTCTCTGTCTCTCTCAAATTAAAAAAAAATGAGGCTTGGACAAGTCCCAAGAGAAGGCATGGGAGAGTTGTCACATCCCAGCCTGAGCTCTCAGGGCTCCCTGTGCCAACTGTATACAGTAACACACAATGTCTTGTGACCTCAAGGAGAAATAGAGTATATGGAGGGCCACAGATAGAGGTGGTTTCTGTGGATTCTCCACACTCTCTAAGTAAACTCTCACCCCAAGGCTGATGGATGAGCATCTGCAGGGTAATCCCGACATAGTCCCCAGTGAAGTGCTGCTTTGGGGTCTCCATACTCAAGGCTGATGGATCCCAGGGGCAGTGAAGGGACAATGGAAGCGTCTGCAGGGTTCATGTGGAGTGCTGCTTTGGGGTCTCCATACTCAAGGCTGATGGATGAAGGGTAATCATTTTGAAGTGCTGTGGGGTCTCCAATCCCAGGCAGGGACAAGAAGCTTCTGTGGATGTGGCCACAGGGAAGGTGTCATTTTGGGTGGAATGACACTTCTGGGTGGTACGGCTGCTCTGGGGTGCCAAGGCTCTGTAAGTAAGTCCTCATCTGAGACTGAGGGAGGAGTGTATGAGGAGTAATCTTAACACGGGGAGCCCCATCAAAGCAGCTGCTTTGGGGGCTCCATGGTTCTATAAACAACCCCTCTCTGTGCTCTGTAAGTGACCCCAATAAACACACTGGTCCACCAAACTGGTATTGGTGTAATCGTACTTTACTCTGCCGTCTGAGCCCTATTTGGGTTTGAAGATGTGTGTTTGTGACTCCCCAGGGGAAACGTTCCATGACCAAGGACACGAGAAGTTCATAGAGCACCAGTTTACTCCATGTCTAGACTCAGTTCAACAACGTGTGGCTCTGTTTCCATTATTATGTTTCTTGTGTGTAAATATGGATGTGTATAGACCCGTGTATGACGTTCATGCACACACCCAGTGTCTCACTTACCTGAGTGAGTTGTATGTACATCAGTGACTTTGGTGATGATAACTTGAATGATCTTGAGTTGTCAACTTGAGTGAATTTGTAGCTGGAACAGCCTTGTTTTCTGCTCTACACTTCTTCTGTTTGATCAGTTGTGGTGGTTTGATTCAGGGGTCCCCCATAAAATTGTGTCTTCTGAATGCTAGGTCCCCAGCTGGTGGCAATTTGGGAATTGGAGCCCCCTGGAGGCAGTGCATTGTCGGGAGTGGGCTTATGGGTGTTATAGCCAGTGTCCCCTTGCCAGTGTTTGGCATAGTCATCTGATGCTATGGTCCATCTGATGTTGGCCAGGAGGTGATGTCCACTCTCTGCTCATGTCATCATTTTCCCCTGCCTTCATGGAGCTTCCCCTCACGTCTGTAAGCCAAGTTAAAACCCTTTTGTCTCACAAGCTGGTCTTGGTTGGGTGTTTTCTGCCAGCAAGCTAACTGCAACATTAATTGACTCTATGTGACACTCTAATCTTTTTCATGCTCAGTGTAGTGTCCAGCCCATGGCTGTGGTTTTATTTAGCTGTCCATAGTTTTAGTCTCCCATAATCTAGGGTGCTCGCACAGCTTGCCTTTCTCTCTTCTAATATCAACATTGTTGAGAAAATTTTATCCAATATTTCACACATGAAGCTTTTCCACTGTTTACCCATAGTGAGACTCAGGACCCGAATTCCAGACCCGAATCGTGACAGCTGCCGTGTCCTTCGGGCATGACGCGTGCAGACTCGTGATGTTAATTTTGATTATGGGGGTCCCCGGATGTTGACCGATTTTTTTTTCCACTGTGCTTACTGCTGTCTGCATCTCTTGCAGTCTACGGACAGTCTGTGGAGTGCTACTTTTAGGCCATACAAAGATGCGTCTGTATGCCTCTCATCCACAGCTTCCCCGCAGTTAGCGTCTGCTGGTAATGATGGAAGGACCATTCTCTGTTTTAATGATGACTAAAAATTGTGGGAGCTAGGAGTGTAGCTCCTTGTACATGGCTTGCCTAGACCGTGTGAGGCCTTAGATCTGACACTCTGCACAGATCCATTTCTGCCATAGCAGGAATATTTGTATATCTATTAATAGCATAAGCTTGCATTTGTATATTTCTTTTTATAATTTTTATATATTTTCAAACAGAGTGATATAGAGAGAAGTAAGAGAGAGAGGGTGAGGGGAGTGAATGAATGGGTGTGCCAGGGCCTCCAGCCAATGCAAAAAAAAACAAAAACAAAAAAAAAAAACTCCAGATGCATGTGCCACATCTGGCTTTTACATAGGTGCTGGGGAATCAAACCCGGGTCCTTAGGCTTTGCAGGTAAGTACCTAAACTGCTGAGCCATCTGTCCAGCCCTGTATATTTCTCCTTTTTCTCCCATTGTAACCTAATATTTCCATTTAAACATGCATACTAGCTTTTATTTGGTTAGTGGACACCTTACTCTTCCACATTAACCTTTGACTCAGCCTACACGTTTTGACAACCTGGGCTAGGGATAAGCCTTACTGCTGGATCACTTTACTAGTTCATTCCTCAGTGCCAAAACAAAACAAAATAAGAAAAAAAAAAAAAAAAAAGTCAACATAAGTTGCTTTTATATCAACAGTAAAGTCGCATGGCATGGAACTAGCTTTTTAAACATCTTTTTATTGATGAAGATGTGAATAATGTATAAATCAGTATGTTATGGTATCTCATAATTTTATTCACTGGTAATAAACTGTACTGTCTATTAGGAACTGCTACAACAATGTGACAAGGTTTGATTTAGGGCTAGCCTCAAGTTCTGCATTTGTCATTGACTAGCTATGTCACGTTTGGCAGTCATCTGCGTCTCACAGTTTATCACTTCGTCCGCAACTGTGAGGGACAAACACGTGCTAAACACTCTGTGAAGTCCCTTCTTACACTGGAATTCCCTGACCCCCCTTTTTTTCCCACAATAATTAGGAGTTTGGAGCCGGGGATGTACCCTCAGTTGGTAGAATTCCTGCCTGACACGCACAAGGTCCTGTCGGTACTGCGTAAAATTGGGCAGGGTGGTGCTTACCTGTTAACCCAGGAGACAGGAGGCTCAGAAGTTCGAAGTCACCATCTTCTACATGGTGCGGTCATATGAGGGCCACATGAGACCCTGTCCAAACAAACAAACGAAAAGGAGTGTGACTGCATTGAGTTGTCGCCTCTAAAGAAGCTTGTTTTTAGGATATTTGAAAGATACATTAAAGTGAAAGTACATAGCATTCTCCTCCATTCTACCTTCCAGTCTAAGTGACTTTTTTTTTGGGGGGGGGACTTCTGTTAAAAGCTTATTGTTTCTTTTTCTTTTCTTTCTTTTTTTTTTTTTCTGTGAGCATTTATTATTTAAAAGGAAAATGCCTCAAAATTGATGACATTTTTAGAGTGTTTTTCAGACACAAAGATGCTGTTTTTAACGTGTAGATAGTAATACTGCATGTTTGTTAGCAAGTAAATCATTTTGATGTTAACAACTCTCACAAAATGCTCTATTTGGTTACCTGTACCAGTGATCACACACGCAGGCACACAAGTTGATTCATTCTTGGCTGAAGTACATGCCAAGCAGCCCAAGATACATGGGAATCAGACACAGAAGCAAGAACTATTAATAGAAAACTTGAGCACCATCTAAAATTTATCAGATGACCTTCCTAGCAAAGAATCTCTTAAATTATTAGCTGGTCTACTTAAAATGTTATGGAGTCTCAGGGCTGGAGAGAAGACTTAGTGGTTAAGGCTTTTGCCTGTGAAGCTAAGGACCCCAGTTTGATTCCCCAGGACCCACGTAAGCCAGATGCACAAGGGGGTGCACACATCTGGAGTTCCAGTGGCTAGAGGTCCTGGCATGCCCATTCTCTCTCTCCCTCCCTCTCTCTGTCTCTCATAAATAAATAAATAAAATAAAATAAATAAATAAAATTTATGAAGTCCCAAATGTTTGCAACATTACTCAGCGTGTTGTTTTAATCATGTTGTGAAATAAGTTTGGGTACAGAAGCCAGATGTTTAGATATTTACTGATAATATTGTCAAGCTTTAATACAAAGCACAATGTCATGCAATTTGATTTCTTTTTTTTTTTTTTAAAAAGACCTTCACCGTCTTCTTTTTAAATTTATTTATTTATTTGAGAGAGAAAGAGGCAGACAGAGAGAATGGGTGTGCCAGGGCCTCCAGCCACTGCAAACAAACTCCAGACATGTGCGCCACCATGTGCATCTGCCTTATGTGGGTCCTGGGGAGTCGAACCACTGTCCTTTGGCTTTGCAGGCAGATGCCTTAACCACTAAGCCATCTCTCCAGCCCCATCTTGATTTCTGTCTGTTTTTTTTTTTTGTTTGTTTGTTTTGTTTTCTGTTAGCAGAACTCAGAGGTAAAGGGACCTTAAAGGTTAACCTATTTTATGTTTCTATCATGCCTAGGTTGACATTATATTTCAAGTTTTCTCTGATTATAACTAACAGATTAGAGAACAGAACTGAAGAGGTGGAAATGAACACCTTTTTAGCGTTCTTTTCTCCTTCCTTCCTTCCTTCCTTCCTTCCTTCCTTCCTTCCTTCCCTCCCTCCCCCCTCCCCCTCCCTTCCTCCCTCCCTCTTCCCTTTTTCCTTCCTTCCTTCCTTCCTTCCTTCCTTCCTTCCTTCCTTCCTTCCTTTATCGCTCCCTCCCTCCCTCCCTTCTTTCTTTCTCATTCCATTGTCCTCCAAGCAAGCTGATTCGGGGGAGGTTCACTGTGCAGCAGCAGAACTGTCACTTGGTCTGCTCTCGTGGCCTCTGTCCCGCGTCAGCCCCCTCTCAGTATTCTAAGTATCTTCGCCGTGACTCCCTGAGCCCTGGTCATGGTGCCCATTGGTTTCTGTTCTCCGTGTTTCTGCCCAGTGCCTCATGCTGGACTGCAGGCGCCTGGAGGGCAGATTGGAGTTTCTCTTCCTTACTGCTCTTTGCACAGGGATGTGCATGGAGGACAGCCTCGATAAATAATCACTAAGGAACAAATAATTATTCATGAAAGAGTAGCGAATTCCCCTAGATGCAAGGTCAGGGTCATGGTGTGACTGCATGCCGTGGCCTAATAAGATCATTCATCCTGTCTGGTTTTGCTGTTATAACTCATTTTACCACTGTGATTCGTCCCGAGATCCATAGAATAGTCCTAATACCAGTGGAAAAAATTATGGAGATAATACCACAGTCCACAAAGAATTGTCATTAATTTGCTTTTATGTAGTCGCCTTGACTGAAATATATTATTAGCTTTAAAAAAAAAAAAAAAAACTAAGTTGCATAGATCTGCTTTCTAAGTGTAGCAGAATTAGAAAACTAAAGAACCAAACTGGTTTATGTTCAAATAACAGGTATATAGATATGGAAGAATTCCGTGTGCCATTGAAACGCTCACATTTCAGAAACATGTAGACCCAAGACATATTAATAGGCTAGTTAGATACAGATGAAGGCCCTGTGATTTAGTGGGTGTGGCTTTCAGTAAATGCATGACCTGTAGTGATTTAAATGCCATAGGCAAACTTAAAGGCCCTGCCAACTACCTTCTAAAAGAGGAGATTAATTCCTAGCCTGGAGTATCTGGTTTTCCTTGGCAATGCTAAATGTAGTTGTGTCCCCTCTCCCAGACACTTTGGGCAGTTCAGATAAATGGCATGTTGCCAATTCGTCCTAAGGAGCCCCAGTAGCTGGCAGAATGCATGCTCAGCCAGTGTCCGCCTGCTGGGACACCAGCCGGGAGCGCTGATGAAGTGTCAGATGTATACTTCATATACATTAATCTGGAGGGGGGAAAACTCATTTTCCCATTTGCTCCTTCCATCTTCCTGTCCCTCCCCACACGCATGGGTAGTTTATCAAAGAAGTCATCGTTGGCAGGTGCAGGGGGATTTGTGCAGATGCCGCGTTCTGGCAATAAATAAATAAATAAAGATGGACATTTCGCGAGGCAAAAGCAGGACCAGAAGCCACTTATTTCTTAGGAGGAAAATAAGCCTCCAAGACTGAAGTTTAGAAATGGCGTGTGTGGCCCAGTCATAAGAAATACTGACTGCTTTGGTGCTTTGCGATAATGGACGGATAGTGGAAGTAGGCTGGAAATCAGTTGCCAGTGTTTTTCTCAAACTGTTGGATTTAAAGTGTGTGCGTCACCCATTATGTTCTTGTGAAAGCCCCGTTCACACTCTTTCTACCGTGCTGCCCCTGGAACATCTGTCTGAAACGATTCCGTATCTTGTGTGGCACACTGTTCACATCCTTGATTTTATTTCCCTCCCCAAACTTACCACATTCAACTATGCAATATCTCCTGCTTGTTTTATTTAAAGTCATCTCTTCGTGTCCACGAGGGAGTTGCTAATATCTGTGGATATGCAAGTCCCTGATACACACGGGTCAGGTGGGCCCATTCACGCGAAGTTGGTTGTGCAGCCACAGACAGCCCTAATCTTGAACAAACTTCAACTGCACTGTTTATTTGTAGGTAAGTGTGGACCTGGACTGGCAGAAATTATGCAAGCACCCACCCTTGGGTAAAAGGGAAAGTTGTTCATTGTGTTGAGAAGGACAGACATGCATACAACATCTCTGTGAAAACCTAGGTGGAAAACCTCCCAGCAGGCAACATATCATGGTCCCAGCTTATGTTTTAGACTTCAGAGGATATTTTACATTATTATTTTTAAATTTATTTTTGGAGAGAGACACAGAGAGAGACAGAGAAGGAGGGAGAGGAAGACAGATAGAGATGGGCACACCAGCAGTCTCTCAGCTGCTGTGAACGAAATCCAGATGTGTGCGCCCCCTTGTGGTCAAGTGCGGCATTGCACCCTTGTGTCACTTTGCATCTGGCTAAACGTGGGACCTGGAGATTGGAACCGCTGGAGATTGGAACCAGCATTCTTAGGCTTAGCAGGCAGGCACCTTAGCTGCTAAGCCATCTCTCCAACCTAGAGGATATTTTAATTATTACTTCTACACAGAGGAAATTATTGAGCAGAGAAATGCTTTATGACTAATTGTAACTCATAGTACTTTAGTAGTCTGCTAAATCTTCTACACTCGACTGAAATCTACTAGAAAGCACAAATTATATGTATATAATCTATGTGTATACTCTCCCATAGCCTATGAATCATCTGTTGATTACTTACAATACATAATGTAATTCAAATGCTCTATAAATAGCCGCTACACAGCAGAGTTTCAGAATGTTGACAAGAAAAGGTCTGACCCACTCAGTGTCCACTCAGTGATCCATGGGTTGTGAGAATATCTCTATTGGCAAGACACGCTGTCGAAGCTGAAGTCATCTTCAATTTTAGAAATTCAAAAATAAAGCCGGTGTGGTGGCACAAGCCTTTAATCCCAGTACTCAGGAGGCAGAGGTAGGAGGATCGCCGTGAGTTCGAGGCCACCCTGAGACTACATAATGAATTCCAAGTCAGCCTGGGCCAGAGTGAGACCCTACCTCGAAAACCAAAAAAAAAAAAAAAAAAAAAAAAAAAAAATCAAAACTATACATGGCACCCAGGAAAGGCTTCTGAAGCTGAGTCATGCCGTTGAGACAGAACTGGCACATGGACAACATATTGAATGTGACTGGTAATGGGATGTATTGCAAACACACCTTTGTAAGAGCAAAATTTCAATAGCAAGAAGAAATCCTGACATAGCCAAGTAAACAAAGCTGTATATTCTTTCCTTTTCACTGTAAACACTGGTCAGTTCTTTTAAATGTCTCTTTGTCTCATAATTTCCCTTTCCTTTCTATTTCTTGAAAGTGAGCTCTTGGAATATCACATTTTTATTTGGAAATAAAATTTATTGATCAATAAAAAAAAAGAAAAGGTCTGTACATGAGCAGTGTGGACAGATTTTTTCACATAGTTTTGTCTGGCTGGCTGAATACATGACCGTGGAACCCGCAGGTAAGGAGCTCTGACTGTGTATCTTTCACTACTCTGTGGCAGCTTTTATGAAGGCATAGGTTTTTTTTTCTGTTTTTCCCAGTACCTAGGACAGTGTGGGATGCACAGTAGGAGCCCCTTAACCTTGCTGAATGCATAAAGAAATATATTTCCAGCCAGGTGTGGTGGCACACCCCTTTAATCCCAGCACTCTGGAGGCAGAGGTAGGAGGATCGCTGTGAGTTCAAGGCCAGCCTGAGACTACATAGTGAATTCCAGGTCAGCCTGGGCTAGAGTGAGACCCTATCTCAAAAAAACCAAATAAATAAATAAATAAGAAAAAGAAATACATTTCCCCATATTTTCAGTACTCCAGAACTGACTTACACATTTTTTTTTATTTATGATCTGTGATAGATTTTTTTTTTCCGGCTTATATTTTAAAGCCGAGAAGGTGTTCTCTAACCAAGAGAGCTGCTAACTACGGGAAGTATATTCAGGAATTGTTCGGCTGGATACTGAGAGTGCAGGGCATAGTGGAGTGGTCGTAAGCATGGGTGACCAGCACGGGCTCCAGACTCTACCCAGGACCAGCCTCGCTGCCCAACACTGTTCAGCTGCGAAATGGAAGTCAGAATTGTCCTAACCTTTATCAAGTTATTGTGAGAATTGTTCTACCCTTAGAAGGTGATTATAAAGAGAATTGCTATTATGAGGAAAATTGTTTTACCTTTATAATATAATGTTACTGGGAGAATAAAATGAGCAGATTTGTGCAAACTTTGCACCATACCTGTCACTCAGGAAATCTTCGGAAGTTCTGGAGTTAGTGGGAACAATGCTTCTTCATGAGAGCTGGTGAGCTGGGCTCAGCTGGGGAGGAAAGAAGCAAGCTCGTTTCCTCATATGGGTGGCTCTGTCCTTCCTGCCATCATGGGAGGCATCTTACCATTTCTTCTTTGTCTTTGCTCAAAATTCACCAACTGGACAAATTACAAGATGCTTGCAGTTTCTTGAACACTGCTTTCAAATGCTGTTTTTAAACTTGTAGGCATCAAGGTTAAACAGTATAATTTTCTGTCTCTTTGATGGCTATCTTTTAGGATCCTATCCATTTCTTTTAATGGAAAAATTGTATTTCATGATGTACTGTACATATTAAACCCAAACTCTTTAAACTGTAATATATTCCACGAGCCTTGATGAATATTCATCTTTTTCATTTGCAAAAATGCATTATGTGGAGTCAGGGAAAATTCACTAAACATATGCAAAAGTGTATTTTTCCTTTTTAATTCATTCACAATGTAGAGACATAATGTCAGCATTTATTTAGGGTGCAGACTTTATTTGCAGTCATTTAACACCATATCAATACTTCATTAGCCTTATAGCTCACAAACAAAAACCTGGTCTGAAGTCTAATTAGTTAACTCCAAGAGAGCGTCTGTTAAATATTGATGTGGGCCCAATTTGAATACCCTTGGATAAATTGCTTAACCAAAGTTGTGGGATACATCACTGAATTAACATTTCTTCCTAGCTCTTATGACTCAATTCAAAAGCTGCATGATATTCCAAGGCATGGATTTGTCACAACATATTGAAGTATTTCATCTGTAGGTTATTTCCAAGATTTTCCTGCTGCTAATAATAGTGCTTTTCGGGTTTGCTTTTTTGTTTTTCTTGGTAGGGTCTTGCTGTAGCCCAGGCTGACCTGGAATTCATTATGTAGTCTCAGGCTGGCCTCAAACTCACGGCGATCACCCTACCTCTGCCTCCCGAGTGCTGGCATTAAAGGCGTGCGCCACCACTCCCAGTTTAGTGCTAACTTTTGTAAGTTCTGGCTCACCCCTAATTATCTCTCGAGGTAGATTCTTATGTGGAATTACTGGGGCAAAACAAAACAAAACAAAACAAAACAAAAAGAGATGAATGTTGTGAAATTCCCATCCCTTTTTTGCTATACTGTTTTAGGAACTTAGAAATGCTATTTAAATGTCCATTTCTTTATAGTGGAAAAGTACATCACCCCACACTTCCACTGGCAGCTAGAATCTTCAACAGCAACAACAAACTCTTCTTACTTATTTGAAAGAAATCAGTTGCTGTTTTAACCTGCACCTTAATGAAATTGATATAGTTCCTGGGCATGCTGAACTCTTACGCTAAAGCCAGCAGATACAGCAAATGTGAAATTAGTCTTCTTGGTGCTTCCTGCCATGCTGTCTCTTTCTGTCCCAATCAGCTTACCATACCTATTGTTGGTAATGGTCTGCTCTCGGGATCCAGGAACTGCTGGATGTGATTACAGCGTGTGTAGCCAAAGGCATTATTCCACAGTTCAGATTTTTTTTTTTTTCATCCGGACAGCAGTCATCTCAATTGTGAAATAGTGCCTTCAGCTGAGCACATTATAATCGGGGTCTCTGGAGTGCTTGTGTTCCAGAGGCAATGCATCTCCTGGTTATTACCCTCTGAGCTAGGTTCTGTTGAGAGAGAAGGGAGGGATTTTCATAACTCGGTGCTGAAATCGCAACAGGAGGCCCTGAGCAGATTATTATAGATCATGCTTAATCCACAAAGATAAATCTCATTATAGGCTCACCTGGGCGATCCACGGAGTAGCTAGTTGAGTCTGTAAATCAAGGATCATTTTGAACATGGACTATAGAGTCCTCACTATAATCCAGCCTCGTTGAAGTGGTCCTACAAGTGCATCTTCAGCCTTAATACACTTGGGTGTTCAGAGGACAATTAGCACCGGGCCTGGGGAGGGACATCATGACTCAGCTGGGAAGGAGAGCTGTGGGGGAAGAGGACTTCCTAGAAGTTCTGAAAATGATTTCTAGAGAGGATTTGAGAGTGTATTTCTAGAACGCATTTGAGAAATCATTTTGAGAAAGAATTTGAGAAGTTCTTTGTGGAAATTCCACCCAGAGCAGTCACGTAAAGCACGCGTGGATCAATCTTCTCTCCTATTCATTTTGCAATGATTATGAAAGCGTTCATTACCTTGTATAGGTGATCTTCCTGGGAAGGTCGGGCACCCACTGGAGCAGCTCCCTGCATGGGTGGTGGATCGTTATCAAGGGCGTTTGAGAAAGCCAGGGAGGTGAATGGTGTCCGTACATATTTGATGGCATTTAAGCCCTCTTTTAATGGCTTGTACTCACAGAGGGGAGCAGAAGACATTGACATCAGCAATTCTCTCCCTCTTTCTCTCCTCTGTTAAGACTTTGGCTTCATTTGTTACCTGTTTGCACAGGTGATCTACCTTGTCAGTAGCTGACGAATTTGCCTTGTGAGCCCAGAGATGCCCCACAGCTCTGACTCCTCCCTGTACATTTAGTATCAAGAATGGGGCTTGGACTCAATATGGCTCAGGGGAATTTGCGGAAGAGGGGGCGGAAAGAATGTTAGAGCCACAAGTTGGGGCATTATGCACAAAGACTTGGTCTATCCCCATAACTCTTAACTACCCCCACAATGCATGACCCACATTCCCCATTGATGAGGGTCCCTATGGAGGAGGATAATGGAGTCACCATTATGAATGTAAAATTAGAATAATATAAATAAAAATAAACTATATAAAAAAGAATGGGGCTTGGAACATAGTCCTTAGCAATCGGCTATTTGTGAATGTCGAGGAGGTCTGAACTCTGTCAGTAGTTTTCCAAGAGTCTGTGTTCTTTTAATATCAAAAGAACTTTACAGCTCTGAAGAAACCCACCCAAGAGCCCAAAGAAATTGGATGGCAGTACATGGGAGGAAGCTATTAGGATATAACATTTCCTGTCTTTGGGAAATGAAATTTTATTTCACTTCATAGGTTTCTTGGGAAATTCCCATGTATGGAGGTTCTGGAAAAGCAGCATGCTGGAATGTCTTTTTCATTTTATTTTTCTTTTTTTAAAATTCCTTTCCTTTTTTACATTTTATTTATTTACAAGCATGAGAGAGAAAGAGAGTGAGTGAGTGAGTGTGCCAGGGCCTCTAGCCACTGCAAACAAATTCCAGACACATGTGCCACTTCGGACATCTGGTTTCTTACCCCACCTTATTTTTTCATTTTTTCCTTTTTTTAATGAGAAAGAGAAAAAAAATGGTGCATCAGAGCCTCTAGTCACTGCAAACTATAGACATGTGTGCCACCTCGTGTGCATGTATGGCTTTGTGTGTGTCTGGTTTGTGTGGCTTCAGGGTAGTTGAACCTGGGTCCTTAGGCTTTGTAGGCAGGCGCCTTCACTGCTGAGCCATCTCTCTAGCCCCCCGCCTTGTTTTTCTATGTACACTTTTATGGTATAACGAGCAATGTCAGTAATTGTTGGCACCTGAAATGTCAATCTGGTGGTGGCTTCTGAATCAGTGAATTTCTTATCATAGTTTCTCACTTAACTATTAACATACTTTATGGAATTGATACAACATATGATAAACCTAGCTGAATGAAGAATCCCGAGAGGGACTGGAGAGATAGATGGCTTAGCAGCGAAGGCGCTTGCCTGCAAGGCCAAATGACCCAGGTTCAATTCTCCAGGCCGACATTAGCCAGATGCACAGAGTGGTGCATGACTCTGGAGTTCGTTTGCAGTGGCTGGAGGCCCTGGTGCATCCATTCTCACTTTCTCTCTGCTTCTTTCTCTCTCTCTCTTCCCCTCTCTCTCGCAAGTAAATAAATAAAAAAGAAAAGAATCGTGAGAGACCAGAGACGGAGATAGGAGATAATAGCATGGCTGCGGCTGTGGGAACTCGTGGAAGCAGAAGAGTGACTTGGTCTTCAGATTTCTGTAAAGGCTTTGAAACCTGAACTGAGCTTCGGAACATACGGATACGGTGGGATGGAGTGGGAATGGCAGAAAAGATGAAAAGTGTGGGGACAGTGTTGTTTTCATTTTACACGATGTTTTTTTTTTTAATTTTTTAATTATTATTTTTTATTTATTTTTGGAGACAGAGATGGGCGCGCCAGCAGTCTCTCAGCTGCTGCGAACGAAATCCAGATGTGTGCGCCCCCTTGTGGTCAAGTGTGGCATTGCACCCTTGCCTCACTTTGCATCTGGCTAAACGTGGGACCTGGAGATTGGAACCACTGGACATTGGGACCAGCGTTCTTAGGCTTAGCAGGCAGGCGCCTTAGCCCCTAAGCCATCTCTCCAGCCCTACACGATGTTTTTGAAAAGAAAGACAGAGGTCCACATGAAAATCAGAGGCTCCTCGGGTAATAAAGTTCTTGGTGATCACAACACCAGAAAAAGGCTGAAGGAGATAAACAAAGAGAACATCCAACTCCTACTAAGCCAGATATCCAGAGACACAGAGGCTCCCAAAATCTCATCACTGAAGCAGAACTAAAATGACCCCAATGTGGCTCAGGGAAACTCGCGGAAGAGGGGGCGGAAAGAATGTTAGAGTCACAAGTTGCGTCATTATGCACAGAGACTTGGCCTATCCCCCAGAACTCTTGACAACCCCACAATGCATGACCCACATTCCTCATTGATGAGGGTCCCTTTGAAGAGGGAGGACAGGGAGGAGGATAATGGAGTCACCATTATGAATAATCAGAATAATATAAATAAAAAATAAATTATTAAAAAAAGAATAATTTCTGACTGCGCTGGACAAGTTATAGGAGGCATCACCGACTCTGCTGGCACGGACAGTGTCTCTGTGAAGCGGATGGAAAGACTCCTTTCCTGTGCACAGCCTCCAAGGCAGCCAGCTTGCTCTCTTCAGATACTTGAGTCCAAAGGAAATGAGGTCTGTAATTCCGTTAGATCCAGTGACTCAGTTGTGAAATCTCTTCTTTGTGATCTGATACTATATTAACATGCACAATGGAGAATGTTATGAAGTCCAGCTTTGTTATCATGTACTGGATGAATCCTTTTTTAAAAAGTAGTTCAGGGGCTGGAGAGATGGCTTAGCGGTTAAGGCGCCTGCCTGCGAAGCCTAGGAACCCAGTTCCAATCTCCAGGTCCCACGTTTAGCCAGATGCAAAGTGACGCAAGGGCGCAATGCCACACTTGACCACAAGGGGGCGCACGCATCTGGAGTTCATTCACAGCAGATGAGAGCCTGCTGGCGTGCCCATCTCTGTCTGTCCTCCTCTCCCTCTCTGTCTCTCTCTGTCTGTGTCTCTCCAAAAACAAAAAAAAAAAAAAAAAAAAAAGAGTTCAGGACTTATCAGCTTCCATTGTTTTATTTTTTCTTTTAAGAAACAGCCTATTTTTAAATATTTTATTTATTTATTTATTTGAGAGAGAGAGAGAGAGACAAGGTGCACCAGGGCCTCTAGCCACTACAAATGAACTCCAGATGCATGCACCCCCTTGGGCATTTATCTGAATTGGACCTGGGTCCTTTGACTGGGCAGGCAAGTGCCTTAACCACTAAGCAATCTCTCCAGCCAGCCCTCAGCTTCCTCTTTTTTTTTTTTTTTTCAAATTTCAATAATTTTGTTTTTTATATTTTATTTTTATTTATTTATTTGAGATAGAGAAAGGTAGACAGAAACAGAGAATGGGTGCACCAGGGCCTCCAGCCACTGCAAATGAACTCCAGACACATGCGCCACTTGGGTCCTTTGGCTTTGCAGGCAAATGCCTTAACCACTGAGCCATCTGCCCAGCCCCTCAGCTTCCGTTTTTAATAACAACCCTGAAGTGCTTGACAGTGGAGGGCACTTGTACAAATCCCGTAGAAATGCATAAAGCCGTGGCTCACGTTTTGAAAATTCCGGTTGGATACCAAGAATTATCTGCATTCCAAGCCCAGTGGTTGGCCAGTTTGTTTACTTAGAGTCCAGGCTTCTGTGTCTTCTGTCTTTTGTCTCTTTTTCTCTGTCAATAGTTTTCCAAGGCTCTTTCCTTGCATTTTTATTCTCAAAATCACTTTGCAGCTTAGAAGAAACCCATCAAAAACCCATATTTTGGGCTAGAGAGATGGCTTAATGGTTAAGATGTTTGCCTGCAAAGCCAATGGACCCAGGTTCAGTGCCCCAGGACCTACATAAAGCCAGATGCACAAGGTGACGCATGCGTCTGGGAGTTCCTTTGCAGTGGCAGGAGACTCTTGTGTGCACATTCTCTCTTCCTGTATGCCTCTTTTTCTCATTCTCTCAAGTAAATAGAATATTAAAAATCCAGTGTTCTGATATTTTAATACTTGTTAGTTTCCACTAGAAAACCATCACAGTGACACGGGCTGAAAGGTTGGACCACCACGTGGAAGCACGGGTTTGCCTGGAGGTCACCACCTAGTTGTCACATCAGGACAGGCTGGCGTGTCTCGGGGTGAGGGAGAGAGAAGATGGGCTATAAATGGAGGATTGAAGTCTTGCCTATGTGTCAAACTGTCCATTTCTGATACGTATTGGTTAAGTTTCGGCATGAGTTTTAACGTATGAAGTGTTCCAAACATCAGCAAAAGATTAACAATGAAGAACTGAAGTTCTCATCCCCCAACTTCAGTCGACTATGATTATAGTTCCCAGGTCCCAATAGGAACAAAGTATAAGGTTTCCCTTTTCAGCTTCCAGGGCATAGCTTAATTGGATAAAAACAGTTTTAAGAACTCAGTGAAGTGGCACCCTTCTTTTCTTTTTAGAAAAAGGCATACTTTATTTTTTAAGTGAGGAGAACATGCAGGTCTTTGTTACATATGGCAGTAATGACCACTAAATTGACACAAGTGTCAACAATTACTGGGAGAACCGTTTCAAAGCTCATTGTGTTAATTAGAATATAACATACCAGTAATTGCAAGATTTCATATATCATACCATCTCTTCTTGTGTTTTCTTCTCCAGATGTGAGATGTGAATTTGCTGCTTGCAAAGCTGAAGAATTATAGCTAAGATAACAAATAATTGCTAGGAAAATAAAAATTGGTTCTTTAGAAATACACCCTAATTGGTTAGCTGTGTAAAAGCAAGTTACGAATGTTGGCACATTAGGCATATAAATTAGGACCATGGCTTATGAAATCCTTAGTTTGGGGGCTTTTCATTTAAATAAGCCTTCTTATTGCAATTAATATTATTATTTTGGTTTATGACCCTCAAAAATACATTCCCTTTCAGCACATCTCAGAGTTCTAATTTAGTTTTCTTATACATGTTACACAATTTGCAATTTAGATTTTAATTTGATTTCCATTCTTTAAAATGCCATTTTTCTTGTTTCATTTTTACTTAAAGCATGCTTCTCTCATTATTCGCGGAGGCTAGGAATAAACACAACGCTAGAAAAATCAAGCTACTGAGTGAATCAGAACATAAAACATTTTAATAGGAATTTCACATAACTAAACTAAATATTTGAGAGCCTAACCACAAAATGATGGCTCTTTGAAACAAACTTTATGGGCCAAGGGGTTTCTGATATACCCTCTGTTGAAGTTCTTTTTTAAAAACAGCATTTTTGGCTGGAGAGATGGCTTAGCAGTGAAGGTGCTTGCCTGCGAAGCCCAAGGACCCAGGTTTGATTCCCCAGTACCGGCATAAGACGGATGCACAAGGTTGTGCATGTGTCTTGAGTTCATATGCAGTGGCTGGAGGCCCTTGTGTGCCCATTCTCTATCTCTTCCTCTCTCTATTGTTGACTGAAATCCTTGCCACTTCTCCCATGTATCAAGTGTCACATTGGGCTCTGATGAAACACCTGCATAGACGGACAGTTTTGTCTGGGTAGTGGCTTAAAGATTTGAGGATTTTTCTAAGATTAAGAGTGTGGATGTGAGTGTTCTCTCTCTCTCTCTCTCTCTCTCTCTCTGTTTTCTTTATCTCCAGTTGTGACCCACATTAATTAGCCCAACACTTTAGCTGCCATGGTCTTAATTCCCTAGGGCCCACACCAGACCTTCCTCGGGTACATGGAATTATTTCTAGTTTCCGAGTGACCTTCTCAGAAGACCATTTCTTTTTTACTCCTCTTTCTCTGCTTTTCTGGATGTTCCCTACAAAGCCATTACAGTGTGATTCTTTTATATTTACTGGCACCCACCCAGCTTTCTGCAAAGAGTTTTGATTTTTGTTTGTTTGTTTGTTTGTTTGAGGTAGGGTCTCACTCTAGCCCCAGGTGACCTGGAAGTCACTATGTCGTCTCAGGCTGGCCTCAAACTTACAAGCAATCCTCTTACCTTGGCCTCCCAAGTGCTTGGATTGAAGGCGTGCCCCACCATGTACCAGCTTCAAGATATTATTTTTTTCCCCAGTGTTTGAGATTCACTGTTGTCTTTTGCACATGGATTCTTTATCTTGCTTTACTGAAATTTCTTCAAAACCAGCAGCTGCTGAAAAAAACACCAAAAAACAAAAAACCCTGCCCTGTTTGAGGTTGGAGAATTTAGAGCGCAAGTCTGGTCATGATGCTTCTTGGCTGTTATTGGAGAAGTACCACTGAACCCGGTGTTGCCATTAGTAAATAGAAATGGGTAATCGTGACAACAATCGTATCAGAGCATGCTGCCAAGTGCTGCTGTTCTTTTGTGTATTTCTCAATGCACGTGACTATTTCCATCCGTAATGGCTCCCTTTAGCACCCTTGTGCCAATACCATACTTTCTTAATTACTGTGATCTTGTCACAAGTCTTAACGACTGGCCAAGGAAGTTCCCTAAGGTCCTTGTCGTTCCTCAAGAGTGCTGGGTCCTTTTGGCACGTTTATCTTCGGTATAAATTTGCTCATGAAATTCTGCAAGCTGATTGAGATTTTGATTAAAATTACATTAAATCTGGAGATCAATTTGGGGAAATTGACATTTTTATGATGTTGAGTTTTACTATTTGGGAACATGGTATATTGCTCTATTAACTTCGGGCTTTTTAATGTTTTTCAATAAGGTGTGCCTGGTGTTTTTTTTTTTTTTTTTTTTTTTGAGAATTTGTATGCCCTTTGTTCAATTTATTCTTAGGAACTTTAAATACAATCTTTTAAAAGTAAACATTTTTAGTTGTTTGCTAGTATATAGGGAGAATGTAATTGGCTTTTAGATAGTACTTTTTAAAGTAATTGAGCTTGATAATTTATATTTTTAACCTGTGGATTTGGAGGAGGAAATGTAGAAAATAATGACAGTCTTGCTAGTTTTTCCTTTTTCGTAAAATTAATTAAGATTGCCAGGGTTACGTGGACAAGGAGAACTGCTACCAGGCATCCTTGTCCTGTTCTCTGTCATAAGGGAAATCTTGGCATTTCATGCCAAGGATGCGACATTTTGTTTGAAACTTCTGTATATTGTGAAGAATGTCCCTTTGCTCGTTTGTGTCAATGTTTTAAAAACTGTCAGATGCTAGTCTGGAATGTGGCAAATGGAACACTTGAGTTGTATGTTCCAGGCCCTGGCTTTGATCACCAGCGTCACAAAACAACATTTTGAACTATGAAGTCCTTTTTTTACAAAACACAGGGCTGGAGAGATGACTCAGCAGCTACAAACTCTTGCTTGCAAACCCTGATGACCCAGGTTCAATTCCCCAGTACTCACGTAAAGCCAGATGCACAGAATGGTGCGTGCATCTAGACAGAGTTTACAGTGGCAGGAGGCCCTGATGCGCCCATGCACTTTCTCTTCCTCTCTCTCCCTCTCTCTTTCTTTCTAGTAAATATTTAAAAACATGTTGATTAGAACACCATATTGTCACGACAAGTTACTTAAAAAAAAAAAAATCTCTGCATTTAGTGAACTATATTTTATTTAGATTTTTTTTTCCATCTTGGCTTGCAAGTGTAGTAGCTTGAACCCCGTTTCTGGTTTGAATATGTTAGGGTGGTATTGATGAAAATCAGTGACATCTATCAGCCGACTCTTTTGGTGCTAAGGACGAGAAGTTGCAGTTTCTCAGAGGCAGGCCCTGTCTGGGTTGCCTCGTGTCCTTGGGGAATGTCAGTCACATCTGTCCGAGTGTCTCACTCTAGGGCCCAGGTTGAAAGCACCACTGATATGCGGATTCGATACTTCCAGGTGGTGTGGCAAACACTGGATATGTCTCAAGGATTAGACTTGGGACTGGCACACTGCTACTTCTGCCCATGCCAAAGCAGGCTCGGTGGTTAAGTCGGGCATCAGTGAGGTGGGGAGTGCCCCCACCCCGTGCAGTAGGGCATGGGAGGGTATGTTTGTGAGTAATAATTTTATCTACCATAGCAGAAGTTCCTCTTTTTATAGAGTTTGGGGGAGGTAGGCTGGAGAGATGGCTCAGCAGTTAACTGCACTTGTTTGCAAAGCCTGATGGCCAGTACCCGTGTAGAGCCAGATGCACCAAGTGGCACATGCATCTGGAGTTCAGTTACAGTGGCAGGAAGCCCTGGTGTGCCCATATTCACTCTCTGTGTCTGCCTCTTTCCATCTGTCTCTGTCTCAAACACATAAAGTTAAAAGAGTTTGTGTTATGAATGGATTGGTTTTATTTTTCACTTATCTGAATAATGCCTAGGAAGCCAGCTGGACTTGATTTTTTTTAGGTGGGTGGGGTTGACTAATCCACATTTTAAATAACAAGACTGTTAAGATTTTATAATTTCTTCTTGAATCAATTTGATATTTTGTGATTCTATGGACACTTAATTATTAATCTAATTTTCAGAATTATGCTTTGGGTTGCATTTTAAGCTTCATGTGCATTACCCCTCTCTTCTCTCCGCCCCCCCATGAATGAATAAATAAATAAAAAATTTTTAAACTTTTTATTTTTTATTATTTTTTTTGGAGAGAGAGACAGAGAGAGAGAGAGAGAGAGAGGGAGAGGAAGACAGAGATGGGCGTGCCAGCAGTGCCTCAGCTGCTGTGAACGAAATCCAGATGCGTGCGCCCCCTTGTGGTCAAGTGCAGCATTGCGCCCTTGCGTCACTTTGCATCTGGCTAAACGTGGGACCTGGAGATTGGAACCGCTGGAGATTGGAACCAGTGTTCTTAGGCTTAGCAGGCAGGCGCCTTAACCCTAAGCCATCTCTCCAGCCCAATAAATTTTTTTAAATCTCTCCCTCAGTTTAATATTTTTCTGCCCTTGGAAAGAACATCTTAATTTTCTTTGAAAGCCAATGAGGAAGAAAGATCCCCTGTGACAACGTTAAACGGCAGCTGCCTTCATACACACTCAAAGTTCTTTTGGGGTGTCAGTGGGAGAGAAACTTGGTTCTCTCATCAGTTTGCTGTGTTGAACCTCCCCTGCTCTGCATGACCCAGCCGCTGGGTGCTCTTGGAACCAGTTCTCGTGGCATTTGTGACAGAACCCTGGAGCGAATGGACTCAGTGATTCCTGCAGCCGCCAGCCTGGGAGACTGGATCAGGTGGGAGCAGGCAGGCCTCCAAAAATCGGAGGACACTTCAGAGACTAGCCTGTCTCCTGTGTGGGGACCACCACAGCCTTTGCCCTTCCCTGTCTGCGGGCTCCTGCTTTGTCTGATGAGGGGAGAGGAGACCTCCTTGTGGCTTTCCAATACACGAGCTGTGGAGGCGGTCTTCACTCTGCAAAATTCCTCTTGCCTACAGAAAGACAGCCAGTAAGAGGCTGGAGAGATAGCTTAGCCATTAAGGCCTTTGCCTGCAAAGCCAAAGGACCCAGGTTCAACTCCCCAGGACCCATGTAAGCCAGATGCACAAGGCGGCGCATGCATCTGGAGTACGTTTACAGTGGCTGGAGGCCACTATCTCTATCTGCCTCTTTATCCTCTTCTCTCTCAAATAAATAAATAAAAATAAAAATATTTTGTGGGTCCTCGCCATTCCCTGGCCACCAACGTCCCGGGCGCAGTGGGAGTTGGAGCTGAAGCAGGGTCTGTCCTGGAGCAGCGGGTGAGTGTGATGATGGGCAATGAACACCCAGGAGACCGTTTGATGGACAGCTCTGGTTTATTCAACAGGGGAGTGGGTTTATAAACACTTGGGGAAGGTTAAGACATGGCACATACAGAATACATGGTGATTGCATACATGCTTTCTGGGTTGCTATCTAATTGGTTGAAAGGCAGAAGTGCAAGGGAGATAGTGGTGGGAAAAGCTACGTGACTTGAGCCACATAAGGGTCTCTTGGGCAGCTAGCCACCAGGTCAGGAAGTGTGGGGGGGTGGGCAAAGCCTGACTTGTGGGATGGTCAGAGCTTTCGGGATCAAGGGAGGAGGGCCTTGCCAGTTCTATCCACTCTGGGCGATGACAGGGCCACTACAACCTTGCCCGAGGGCAGGGAGGGTCAGTCACCATCTCCAGGATGGGTTCCCGACGATAAGGCCAGCTGCAGCCCCGACAGCCCAAGGTCCCCGGCCATGTCCAACAGCTCAGGCCAGCTTCCTCCCAGTCCCAGCCCGTTTTTAGCAAGGCCCAACAAAATTTAAGAAAAGCAAAGAAAAGACGGCCAACAAAAGAATGTACTGCTTTGCCAGGATGAGCTGAGCTTCATCTGCCTCCATGCTGACTTCTTCGCTATGTCCCGTGGCTGCTGTGCTGATAAGAAGGCTGGCTTGGGGAGGGGACAGCACAGACAGCACTCCAGGAGTCATTCCACCCATCCATCATGGGTGACAGCCCTGGATTCTTAGCCCTGTCAGAGCAGAGAGAGGCTCCAGCAGCCAGCGCTGAGCAGTCCCCCCACTGGTCTGGCATCTTAAAGCAATCCGCATTCGATAGGAAATGAACTAGATGTGGCTGCAGTGGCTGGGGGCACTAATGAGAGATGCTTATCACCCGTCCCATGAGGATGACAGGTACCACAGACTTGCGTCACAGGTATGACCATCGTCTGAGCCCCATCAGTGCAGAAAGCCTTCCCTAAGAGGAAAAGCCCGGGGACTCTGTGATCACAGCAAACCAAACCAGGCTTTTGATCGGGTCAACCTTAACTCAGCGTGCTGTCTCAGGAGCTTACAACCAGTTCATCAGTCGGGAACTTCAGGGTTAGCGTCTGTGTTGTTTCCACCCGAAAAAAGTCTACCTGTTTCCTATCGTAACACGATGACCGCTCGGAGTGTTGGACAGTAAGGATGGGAATCATGTGTAACACGCAATCACTTTATGCATCCTTTCTTCAATCACAGATTTCTTTTATCTTTTTTGTATAGTAACCTGTGATGGCAAATGGATACTTTTTCAATTACTCATTTCTCTTGTTTGGTTTTTTTTCCCCCCACCCCCACGATGCCAGTCTGTGGGTGAGTTTCTTATCTCCTTGATTTTCTTGCGTGTCTGGTTTTAATTCCTCCCTGTGGCTTTCTCTCTAACCTCATTTTCCTTTTCTGTAGTTCACAACTCTGGAACTCCAAGGGTTTGCAGAAGTGTTCTAACCCTTGGTCCCCAGTGGCACATCTCACAGTGACTACCCATCCTCTTGCTGTTTCTTCGTTTAAAAAAGTAAAATCCCTCATATATGTGATTTCTTCTCTCTTGCTTTTAATTCTTCCTTTTCCAGCCTCCTGTTTTCTGACGGTGATGTGCATACTTACACCCAAGGGAACTCGGGTCTGCTTGCTCTTTAACAGGGGGAGGGCTGCTTCTTGAATAAACACCACCCTCAGGCAGCGGTTTCCTCCCACTGTGGTCTCTTCTGCTTCCACCCCTATCAGGCCTTTTGTGCCCACTGCATTGCTATCAAAGCCATATCCCCAGGTAGCTCTAGATGGCAGCATCTACCTCTCTCTGCCTTGAGGCGCCGTAAGAAAACACAGCTGGCTGACTGTCACCCTCAGGATGCTGGGTGTCTGGGTCCTCACACACACGGCTCCCTTGCCTTCTTCTTCTGTTTCCAGGTGAGCTTTAAACTTGGCACAGTCATCACGGGGGAATAGCCAGTGTATGGGCTTTAACTGACCGTGCTGGAGCCAAGAATTCCAGTTTTCACTCCAGTGAGGAGATGTGGTGTGAAGAGTTTTGCTACAAAAAAATACAGCCAGGGGGCTGGAGAGATGGCTTAGCGGTTAAGGCACCTGCCTCCTAAGCCTAAGAATGCTGGTTCCAATACCAGGTCCCACGTTTAGCCAGATGCAAAGTGACACAAGGGTGCAATGCCGCACTTGACCACAGGGGGTGGGGCGCGCAGGCATCTGGATTTCATTCGCAGCAGCTGAGAGGCTGCTTGCGCGTCCATCTCTATCTGTCTTCCTCTCTCTCTCTCTCTGTGTCTCTCCCCCCCCAAAAAAAAATACAGCCTGGGGCTGGAGAGATGGCTTAGCAGTTAAGGCGTTTGCCTGCAAAGCCAAAGGATCCCAGTTCAAGTCTCCAGGACCCACGTAAGCCATATGCACAAGGGGCACATGCATCTGGAGTTCGTTTGCAGTGGCTAGAGGCCCTGGCGTGCCCATTCTCTCCCTGTCTGACTCTCTTCTGTCTCTCTCTGCTTGCAAATAAATAAAAAAAAATTTAAATACAGCCTGGAGCTGGGCATAGTGGCACACACCTTTATTAAAATATTTATTTATTTATTTATTTATTTATTTATTTCATTTGAAAGAGAAGGGGGAGAGACAGAGAGAAAGAATGGTTAAGCCAGGGCTTCCAGCCGCTGCAAATGAACTCCAGATGCACGTGCCCCTTGTGCATCTGGCTAACGTGGGTCCTGGGGAATGGAACCTGGGTTCTTTGGCTTTGCAGGCAAATGCCTTAACCACTAAGCCATCCCTCCAGCCCTTTTTAAAAAATATTTTATATTTATTTGTTTATTTGACAGAGAAGGGGGGGGGAGAGAAAGAGAGAATGAGAATGGCTTCACACACCTTTAATCCCAGCACTGTAGAGGCAGAGGTAGGATTGTTGTGAATTCACAGCTATCCTGAGATTACAAAGTGAATTCCTGGTCAGCCTGGGCTGGAGCGAGACCCTACCTCAAAATACACACACATGCACACGCACACGTGCACATGCACACACACACACACACACACGCACACACAACAAGATGGATTATGTTGGAATGTTTGGCAAGTTCTCCTGCTATGCTTCATGTTATAAACTTATTTACTTTGCAGCTGTCTGTGCCTTAAGCACGGTAGGCTCCATCTAGCATTCAGCCCCTTCGTTTGTTTAACCTGCCTGTTCACCCAGGAAGTGTCTGACTCCTTGAGGCCTGGTGGGGTCCTGACTTGGTAACTTCTGCTCCTTCAGGGTGAGGGTTTTGCTTGGGGAGGTACTGGTGGCGTTCCTCTTGTTCACAGCAACCTCTTTGCTCTGCATTCGGTGTTCGGTTCTGTACCACAGACACGTTCCTCAGCACGCACACTTGCTGTGCTGAACTGCCCGGTTCCGGTGGAGTTGGGCTCTGCCGATTTAAATAAACTACGGAGAGGCTGCGTTATCCTGGGCGTACCTCTGTGTCCCGGGACAGCTTTTCTCTGCCGCTATGGAATTGAAACCCAAGCAAAAGAGGGGGTCGCACTGTGAATTCTAAGAAGTGATTTTTTTTTTTGTACTGGAGATTTTTAAATGAGACCCAGAAGTCTCCCAGGATTGGGAGAGCTCTTTCCTCAGTACAGAACCGCTCAACTGCGCCTGCGTGCCAGCATGTCTGTATCCTCTCACCCTGGGTAGTTTTGTTCCTAGTGCTTTGGCCATAGTTTATTGCATTTATATAGTTTAGAATTTATTGGACTCACAGGAGCAAGGTATATATGATTCATCAGAAAAAGAATGTACATGGAACTGGCTCTTGAGGCAGTTCTACAGTGAACACCAGTCAGAAAGCTTCCTGACTCGGGCTCCTGTGCTCAGGAACAATAGGGAAGCTTCAGTGGACCGAGGGCTTAGGGCTGTGACGGGCAGTTGATCAACAGCCCCTATAGTGTCCTCTTGGTTTTTGTATGTGTGTAGTATGTGTGGTGCATGCAATGTGCACTGCCCTATGTGTGCATGCAGAGGCCAGAGAATATTGGGTGACCACCCCTAAATCCCTCCCTCTCTTTCCCTCCCTCTCTTCTTCCCCCACCCCCGTTTTTCAAGGTAGAGTCACACTCTAGCCCACGTTGACCTGGAATTCACTGTGTAGTCTCAGGGTGACCTTGAACTCACAGCAGGCAATCCTCCTACCTCAACCTCCCAAGAGCTGGGATTAATGGCATGGACCACTATGCCCAGCTTTTATTTTATTTTATTTTATTTTATTTTATTTTATTTTATTTTATTTTATCTTTATTTTATTTTAATTTGAGGTAGGATCTCACTCTAGCCAAGACTGACCTGGAACTCACTCTGCAGTCCCAATCTGACCTCAAACTCACAGTGATTCCCCTACCTCTGCCTCCCAAGGACTGGGATTCAAGGCATATGCCACCACGTCTGGCTTCCTTGAGTCTCACTAAACCTGAAACTCACTCTTCCTCAGTTAGACTGGCTGCTCAGCAAAGCCCAGCGACCCTCTCGCCCATGTCCCCTCAGCTGTGGGGTGCCAGGTCTGTTTTCCTGCTGGGGGCTGGGGAGTGAGTGCTCAAGCTTACACAGCAGGCGTTCATTCCATGGAGCCATCTTGTCAGACCCCTAGCGCCCTTATTCCGCAGATCCTGTTCTGGCACGATTCCTTCCTGACCTCTGGTTTCCGTTCATACAGCAGCATCGTTTATAATATGGGAATGTGTGGGAAAGAAACAACAGCCATGCTGTTTCTGTTGACATTTTTATAAGAAGCAATATAAATGCAATACAAAAAAAAAAAAAATTCTGCGAATACCAAATGATATAAAATAATAAGTGATTTACTTCTCCTCACGCTCCCTTTAGTGGTAATCATGGTTGGCTTCTTGTGTGTGTGTGCATGTGTGTGTGTGCATGTGTGTGTGTGCGTGCGTGTGTGTGTAAGAGAGGCAGATAGAGAATGGGTGTGCCAGGGCCTCCAGCCACTACAAATGAATTCCAGATGTGTGCACCACCCCCTCCCTGGTAAATCTGGCTTACATGGGTCCTCGGGAATCAAACCTGGGTCCTTTGGTTTTGCAGGCAAGAGCCTTAACTGCTAAGCTATCTCTCCAGCTCCTGCCTAGCTTTTCTTTTTCTTTTTGTTTCTTTTTTGTTTGCTTATTTGTTTTTCGAGGTAAGGTTTCACTCTAGCTCAGGCTGACCTGGAATTCACTATGTAGTCTCCGGGTGGCCTCGAACTCTCGGTGATCCTCCTACCTCTGCCTCCCAAGTGCTGGGATTAAAGGCAAGCACCACCACACCCGGCTCTAGCTTTTCTTTTGATGTTGCTGGTTTTGCATCTGGAGCAGGGTGTTATCTGCTGCCTTACAGTTCCCTCCGCGTCTTCCAAGTGCTCAGTTCAGTGACCGTGATAGGGGATCAACCCTATGAGAGATATGTATTTTTAAAATTTTTATTTGCAAGTGGGGGGAGAGAAAGAGAAAGGGACACACCAGGGCCTCCTGCCACTGCAAACGAACTCAAGGTGCACGCATCACTGTGTGCGTCTGTCTGTACGTGGGTACTGGGGAATCGAACCCAGGCCTGTATGCTTTGTAAGCAAATGCATTACCTGCTGAGCTAACTCTCCAGCCCCTATGTGGAGGTCTAAATTCTAATGCGTGGCTGAGCACGAGAAGGAAATGGAGGCGTCTCCTCCGTGGGGCGGAAGACTGTTTTGCTGAGCGCTCTGGGCTCTGCTCTGCAAGCAGAGGTTTTGATGCTGCGACTCTCACCTTGTGGAAGGACAACACACTCATCTAATCCCCTCTGCTCTTCATTGTGTGTGTTTGCCGGAAAAGCTTGACTGGAGCCCTTCCAGGAGATGGCTTTCTGGATTTCAGGAGGGCAAGTGTGCATGAGCCCTGGCCAGAGGCCCAGAGAATGTGCCCGGCAGTAGTGGCTCGTGTTGGCCTCTCTGTGCCGCCACCTGGGCTCGGGCACAGCTGGTCTCTGGGCTCTGCAGAGAGAGAGAGAGAGAGAGAGAAAGAGAGAGGGAGATGTCAGTAATGCTCTGCTGCCCTTGGCTTTGTTGCTGAGGAATCCCAGCCTGGCTGTGGCAAGGGATTCATGGCTTATGGGGACACGTGACTTGATGACTTGATCATTTGAGAATTAGTGAAGATTATCTGTCACCTGCATCACACTCCATTTGTTCAGTGACACCATTTTAGGGTAGAAGTGGGGGAAAAATTTGTAAATGCTAAGTTATTGATCCACAGGGATAATTTCAACTGGAGAAATAAATGTGTAAGAGACAGATTCCCCTAAACACTTTAAACATTGAAGAAATGATCCAGAAAACTTTGGAAAAAAAGAGTTCTTTTGTCTCTCTGCACGCCTCCCCCTGTTCACATAAACTGAACGCATTTCAGAGTTTGAGAACTCCTTGGAGTATTTCTGATGTCTTGATAAAAAAAAATATAATACATCTGGGTCGGTTCACATCTGTTATGCTGAGCATTTTAGTAGCTGGTCATGTCAGGAAAGTGTAATCTGATGAACATCTTGATTCAGCCATCTGCTGGGTCCTCGTGTAGTGGAATGTAAAAGGGCAGATGGGCACAGGAAAAAGCATTTTAAAAGAGCCAGGATTCTCAAATGGTGAAGGCCTTGCACATTCTTTAAATAATGGTGCCTGCCAGGTTTTTGAACACTCTTCTCGGAAAGGAGAAAGATATTAAAAAGATAGCTGTGAGAGCAACCGGGGCTTACAGAGGGCCTGGCGACTTAAGGAATCAATACTGGGCTTGTGTACGTTGGCTGTCATGTATGAAGGCATCTCCAAGCATTGCATGGAGAACTTCACGGGCATCCTGATTTTACAAATGAAGCCATTGGTGGCTCGCAGTAAACTGCTCCTTTGAGCCATGGTCTAGGGCTGTATTTGGGTAAGGAAGCTGACAACAGCAAATAGCTTAAGAAAAGTCTGGCCGGGGCTGGGTAGATCTTATGCATCAGAAGATATGCGTGGATAAGTTTCCTTACATGTAGCCAATGGCTACCAGGCTGGGCCAGGGTATAGTAGAAAAATATGGTTTGAGTCTCAAAGGCTTACATACATGCCACTGGCCCCTTCTCAAGTGACCATAGTTGAGACTTGAAGGTCTCACTTCTCCAAAAGAGGTCAGTGAGGGGGGTTCAACCATCCTGGCTCCTTTGCAGCCGCCACGCACACATCCACACACCTGCGCTTCCCTCATAGGGCACTTTCTCCTCCACCACAGGGGCCTTGTTCAGAAGTCCCTCCTCCTCTTCCTCTTCCCCCTCCTCTTCCTGGGCGTATTTCTGCTCTTGGGTGTGTGACCTGCCTCTGCCCTTGTGCCCGTTCCTCTCCGTTTCTCCCTCTCTCTGTGTGCCCCTTTCCTTCTTTATCTCTTCCTTCTATTTATTCTTTTTCCTTCCCGTCCCTTTCCCTCCATCTCTTTCTCTTCCTCTGCTTCTTGGTTTAAGAGTCTGGTTCAGCTTTCCCAAGCACCCCCTTCCTTCTGTCCCTTTACTCTTCCCACTGGGATTTTCCAAAGTTTCCTCATACTTGCCTCAGCCTACTACTGTGCTCGCGTGCCCTCTCTCTCTCTCTCTCTCTCTCTCTCTCTCTTTCTCTCTCGTATGCTTGCAAACAAACATGCATACAGTCTTTAAGGCATGACTTGGGAAAGATATAGCCTTCATCATGTATCCTCAGCGGGCCACTTGTGTTTGCTTTAAGAATGGCTGTGGTGGTGCACGCCTTTAATCCCACACTTGGGAGACAGAGGTAGGAGGGTTGCTGTGAGTTCAAGGCCACCCTGAGACTACATAGTGAATTCCAGGTCAGCCTAGGCTAGAGTGAGACTCTACCTCAGAACAAACAAGAAAAAAAGAATGGTTGTCTTGTAGAACTATGTGCCATAGGGCCCCATTGTCATGGCCAAATCTTTTTTTTTTAATATTTTATTTTTTATTTATTTATTTGAGAGAGAGAGATACAGAAATAGGCAGGTAGAGAGAGAGAGAGAGACAGAATGGGTGTGCCAGGGCCTCCAGCCACTGCAAACGAACTCCAGATACATACACCCCCTTGTGCATCTGGCTTACGTGGGTCCTGGAGAATCGAGCCTCGAACTGGGGTCCTTAGGCTTCATAGGCAAGCGTTTAACCACTAAGCCATCTCTCCAGCCCCCCAAATCTTTTTCTTTAATAACCTGATTTTTTTTGAGAGAGAGACAGAGAGAGAAGGAGAGGAAGACAGATAGAGATGGGCGTGCCAGCAGCCTCTCAGCTGCTGTGAACGAAATCCAGATGTGTGCGCCCCCTTGTGGTCAAGTGCGGCATTGCGCCCTTGCGTCACTTTGCATCTGGCTAAACGTGGGACCTGGAGATTGGAACCAGCGTACTTAGGCTTAGGAGGCAGGCGCCTTAACTGCTAAGCCATCTCTCCAGCCTATAACCTGATTTTTCTTTTAAGTCATCAGAAGAAACATTAACAGCATAAGCCATAAAGAAGAAAACAGACGAGATCAGGCGCAGTCAGGGTGGTAGGGCACCAAGCTGCCCTGAAAGCACTACACTTAATGTTCATATTCACATATTAACGCTCACTTCTGGTTAGAGAAGCTTCTCTTTTCAGATGGCGATGACCACTGGGATGACCTAAAAGGCAACATAGTGCTGAGGAGAAGGGATAGAGGAGTGCCCAGCACTGAAACACCTCTGTCACACCCTCCAAGGCTCAGGGTCCATTGCGGAAGAGGGGGAGGATAGAATGGAAGAGCCAAAGGAAGGATATGACTCCTTACAATGCAACTTTCCAGAAAGAAATTGGCCTTGATATCCATGACCTTGCAGTGCCTAGCAATACCTTCGCAAGACCCTCATAATATGAGAAAACGATGATGACATCAAATTAAAAGAGAGACTAATGGAGAGAGGGAGGGGATATGATGGAGAGTGGAGTTGTGAAGGGGAATGGGGGAGGGGAGGGAAATCGTGTTTTTTAATGTAAATATAGAAGTTGTCAATAAAAAAAAATTAAAAACAAAGAAGAAGAAAACAGAAATGTTTGCAACGTAGGAAGCGAAGCAAACTTTTGGGTGAAGGGGGCTTAAGAGGGTGGGAAGGGGGTAAGCTTGAGGTAGAAGGGTGCTGTTTGCTTGGGAGTGCAACTCTGCGGCTCGTCCTTGGAGCTCAGACGCCTGTCTGTCCTGGGAGTTATTGGCCATGCTTGGCTGCTTCCTCCTCCTCCTCCTTCCCCCCTCCCCAGCCTTCCCCGTCTCTCCTTTGTCTCCCATGCTGGACACAGGGGAGTACTGAGGAGTGGTGACATCTCGGGTGCTCAGAGGACACACCTATGAAGGGCTGGCTGGGACAAACTCACTCAATGAAGTGCCTCCTGGAGGATCAGTGAGAACTCTTGCACTTCATTAGAGCTTCTAAGGAAAGCTGATTCCTAGGGGGGAAAAATTCTTTTGGGCATCTTGATCAATATATTTTTATTGACTAAATTTTCAGCACTTCTTGCAGGGAGAGTTTCATCTCAAGACCGTGTTTTTTAATCAAGTCGAAAAAGTTTTTATCTAGAATGTATTTTCTGAAATACTGACTGAAAAGATATTGTGGAGAAATGTTGTCAATGGCGAGCAGCTGGGTGCAGTGTTCTGTTCTTCCAAGCACCCTGAACATGCGAAGCTGTGGTGTTAGAAGTAAAACGAGCCGATGGTATCTTCTCTTCTCTCAGAAAAGAAAGAGAAATGAGAGGACGCAGTTTTTTCGATGACCAGGTCAAGGGTATTGAATTAACTGTCTTTTCTGCGCACAAAATGCCTCTGAGCCTGGGAGCCCTACCATGCATTTTTGCTTCAATCACCCTAGTGAAAGAAACATATCAGTGCCTAATTGTCACCGGTTTCTCTCTCTCTCTCTCTCTCTCTCTCTCTCTCTCTCTCTCTCTCCTTTTGCCTTTGGTTTTTCAAGGAAGGGTTTCATTCAGGCTGACCTGGAATTCACTATGTAGTCTTACGCTGGCCTTGAACTCACAGCAATCCTACTACCTCTGCCTCCCAAGTGCTGGGATTAAAAGCATGCACCACCATCACGCTGGACTTAAATGTCACTGTTATCTAATTGCCAGTTGTGGCCGGGGGGGCGGGGTGGGGTAACACTGCAGGACATGTCTTGCTTACACAAGGCTCTGGGTTCAAATCCCCAGCACCACATGCACATCCCACATCCCAAACCCAGTCAACCAACTAAACACAATAAAAAGGCCATGTGGATCGTGTGGCGCCGAATAGATGTTTCGCTGAAGGATTTTCATTTCTGCTAGCTTGAAACAGAAAGCTGGGTCCCCGGGAAAAAGCGGTGTTGAGAAGCAGAGGGAAGAAGTGGTAGCTGAAAGCCTGAGAGAAGGGCAGTGAATGCTGCCATCTTACTTTGTGCTCGGAATCACGGGCTTTGTCAGGAGGGCATAGTGTACCCTGGGCAGAGTTTTCCTTGTCTGGTACTGTGATAGTTGGAATGTGTGTCCCCCAGTTTGATTAAAGCTTGAATTCCCAGCCAGCTGGCTGGAAGAGGCGTTACTGTTGGCAGATCCTGGAGTCCAGTCCTAAGGTGTATTTGGGGGCATAGCTGATTCCAGCCAAAATGTATGCAAAGCAGTCTGAACTCTGCCTGGTCCCCCGCTCTTTTGCTGCCTGTTGAAATTGTGTGTGATGCTGGCTGGTGGTGTTTCTGTGTGGACCTGTGAAAGCGGGCCAGCCTCCTCTGCCCCTATGGAACTTCCGCTGGATCTGGAAGCTTCTCAGGAATTCCTTTCTCCCCTAACTGGGCCTGGTTTGGAAGTCCCTCCCAGCAACGCGAAGCTCACTGTGACAGGTGTCATTGAAAGTGAGGAGGGAGAGAGGAGAAGCTCGCTCTAGTCCCATCTGGTACTTTCTTGTCTCCGGCCTGTGGGTTAAGAAGATGAGATTTCAGGCTGGAGGGATGGCTTAGCGGTTAAGGCGTTTGCCTGCACAACCAAAGGAATCAAGTTCGATTCTTCAGGACCCACGTAAGCCAGATGCACAAGGTGACACATGCGTCTGGAGTTTGTTTGCAGTGGCTGGAGGCCCTGGGGTGCCCATTCTCTCTCTCTCTCTCAAATAAATAAATAAATAGAATATGTATATATATATATATATATATATATATATTTTTTTTTTAAAAAAAGATGAGATTTCATAGGCAGTTTTCCAGAAATGACCTGTGTGTGTGTGTGTGTGTGTGTGCGTGCATGCATGTGTGTGATCTGTGTGTGTGTGATCTCTGTATGTGTGCGTGTGTGTATGTGTGTGTGTGCCTCTTCTACCCATCTCACTTCTTTTTCCTGGAGCCTCAGAGAAGGAGGGCCACCAGGTATTTTTCAGACTTTTAAAAAACATTTTATTTTTATTGAGACAGAGGCAGAGAGACAGAGAGAGAGAGAGAGAGAGAGAAGGGCTGGGACCATTAGCCACTACAAATGAACTTGAGACACACGTACCACCATGTGCAGCCACCTTACCTGGGCTCTGGGGAATCGAACCTGAGTCCTTAGGCTTCACGGGAAAGTGCCTTAACCACTAAGCCATCTCTCCAGCTCTTTTTTTTTTTTTCAGCATTTTGTCAGTGTTCCTGGTGCAGAAATGAATTCTTCACTCATAACACCTGCTCATCTATCACAAATGCGTGTTTCACTGGTGTTACAGTTGACGATTTGCTAGTGTCCCTTCGTGAGATCTATAGGCTGGGGGTGAGGGGACCACTTTCATCTTGACCCCAAGCATCCCTGTCCTCTTGTGAGTTTTTCATGACCTGTGTTTGGGTCACCATAACTGTGTAGAATTGGCCAGCTTTCTCTAAGAATAATTGAAGCATTCCTTTCTGAAACAGGGAAATTGGGGTTCTGGGGTGCTTCCTGGAACCCCAAGCCCTGAGTTCATATCTGCAAACTAACCAAAGAATTGGCAGTTCCAGATTCAAGAGGATGATGTTTTAAAAATAAAATATTCAGATTTAAAGGTGTGCAGAAAGGGGAAGGCTGGGAGGTAAGGGGAGATGAAGTGGGGAGAAGAGAAATAGCCCACATGGAGCCCCAAAGCCCATGTGGGCCACATGTAGCTCAGGAGCCCATGTGACCAGATAGGAATCTGGGGGGGGGGGGAGAAGCGTGGGAAGAAAAGAAAGTTCAAGGAGCTCCTGCCACGTGAGCAGCTGGAGGGGGTAAGAACCCATGAGAGAGTAAGGGCTGGCGGGGGGGGCGGGGGGGAGTCAGCCACAGCTGGAAGTTCCCAAGTAATCAGAGAGCGGGAGCCTGCCGTCCTGGGCAAAGGTGTTTATATCCTTAGGGTGCTGGGCTGGTTGGTTATGGCTAGGGGCTGTCTCAGGAGGGGACTAGCTTAACTTGACTAACCACAATGTTTAAATCCTATGAGAGACCTCCCTCCCAGGAGGGGTCCTGACTGTGGAAAACAGATCTCTAGGGAAGGAAAAGATTTTCTTAAAAATCAGATCATCTTTGAGTTTTTAGCAAGTGCAAACTTTCCTGTCCTTTTCACCTTCAGGGGTCCAGTCACCCTAACTCCACCCCCTTCCTTTCCAGTGCACCTTGATGGCGCCGATTGTGCTTGTTAACCAATTCTTCCCATGAAAATATGTGTACTTATTTTTTTTTTTATTATTAACTCAGATATCCAAGAGTTCAAGTGCAAGTGTCATTTCGTCCACCAGGTGGCACATAAGCACAGTGGTCTTTGGAGTAAATAAAAGTAAAAATGTTGATTTTTGTTTGTTTGTTTCCTTTGGCCTTTTTTCTTTTTCTTTCTTTCTTTCTTTCTTTCTTTCTTTCTTTCTCTCTTTCTCTTTTCTCTCTCTTTCTTTCTTTCTTTCCTTCCTTCCTTTCTTTCTTTCTTTCTTTCTTTCTTTCTTTCTTTTCTTTCTTTCTTTCTTTCTTTCTTTCTTTCTTTCTTTCTTTCTTTCTTTCTTTCTTTCTTTCTGTTTTTTCCAAGCAGGGTCTCTCTCTAGCTCAGGCTGACCTGGAATTCAATATATATTCTCAGGGTGGCCTCGAACTCATGATGGCAATCTTCCTACCTCAACCTCCCAAGTGCTGGGATTAAAGGCTTGTGCCAGCACACATGCCTGGGCCAAAAAAAAAAAAAAAAAAAAGTTGATTTTTTAAAAGGTTGTATCCATACTGCACATAAGAGAAAGGTGTGCCCTGTGTACAGGGTGATTCACTCAATCTATGTGACAGGTCAACTGGGGACAAAATGGACAGCTTCAACTTAAAATACTTTATGAGGCTGGAGAGATGGCTTAGTGGTTAAGTGCTTGCCTGTGAAGCCTAAGGACCCCGGTTCGAGGCTCGATTCCCCAGGACCCATGTAAGCCAGATGCACAAGGTGGCACATGTGTCTGGAGTTCCTTTGCAGCAGCTGGAGGCCCTGACACGCACATTCTCTCTCTATGCATCTCTCTCTCAAATCAATAAATAAAAATAAAATATATATATTTTTAAAAGGTGTGTGCTACCATGCCCGGCCACATCTAGTTAAAAATAAAATAAATAAATAAAATACTTTGTCATCACATTGAATTCTTTTTTCCCTGCAGTAGTTGCCTTCACATTACTGCTGTGAGATGATACTGGGCACCTGGATAGCGTTTTCCATTTGGAGGAGTCGTGTGTGGAAGATGTTTTAGCATCCTGAGTGTACATATTTGAATTTTATTCAGAAAATGGCACATATTTATGCTGAAGAAAATCTTCCCAGTAGCATCAAGAAATGTAATGGAACGTGCTAGGTATTGGAAGAGAATAGAACAGACTTCATTTTACTGGAATGCATTACCAGTAATTCATGGCGACTATAATTAAGTACCAAAGCTGAATTAGTGGCTCCATGCTGTATTAGTTGGGTTTTTTATTTTCGTTTTAAATAAAAATGGTCAAGACACTTCATTAGTAACATGCAAACAAAGGAAATATTTTCTTAACACAAGTATCCCTTCTGGAAACAGAAGTGAAATTAGCAACATGGTTTAAAACCTGTCTCTCATATGCAGACAAGGATTTAAAAAAAACTTTCTATTCAACTTTTAAGTTTTTGTTATATATATATATTTTTCCTGGTGATTCTGAATAAAAAGTATCTGTGTGCTGGTCTACACCGTGGAATCAGATCTAATCTGTTAGTTTTATCTGCAGGTTAAAAACAGCCCAGATGTACACGTTCCGTTGCATGTGGTTTTCTGTAGAGGGCAGTTAAAGAACACAATTAACAGGCCTCTCACAGATGCCCTTACCTGATCTCTCAGAGGAGAGCCATGACAGGTTTTCAAGGTTGTCAGGTGACGTATGAAATTGCCACCAGAGTTTTGATGGCATTTGAGAAACCTCAAGAAGGAAAACCACGAAGGCTCCTGTTTGCTTTGAATAATCACACCGTGCAGTACGTGGAGTGAAGAGAGGATGCGCTGGAAGCACCTGCTTCATTGACCTTGGCTCTAAGAGGAAGGAACGCTTCTTGCCTTCCCAGAAAAATGCTCTTTCTTCTTTCCTAAAGAGGGGTTAGAGCCCCATTCTTTGGGCCACAAGGCTGACACTTCCTTTCCCTCTGGCTTCCTGTCGGCCACCCCTCTCTTCCTGTACTTTCCTCAAGTTTTATCATTTATACAGTAGATGATGGAGGGGCTGGAGAGATGGCTTAGCGGTTAAGGCACTTGCCTGCAAAGCCAAAGGCCCTCGGTTCGATTCCCTAGGACCCACATGAACCAGATGCACAAGACAGTGCATGCGTCTGGAGTTTGTTTGCAGTGGCTATAGGCCCTGCTGCGCCCATTCTCCCTCTCTCTGTCTCTCTCTCTCTCTCTCTCAAATAAATAAATAAAAATTTAAAAATAATTAAAAAATAAAGTAGATGATAGAGAGAGAAGTAAGAGGTTCTTAATGTAAGAGTGTTAGACATTGAGACTGGAAAGAGTCTAAGACATAGAAGGAAATTGCATCCTACAAAGCTGGGACTGGGACAAAGAGAAGTAGATGTGGGATCCTGGATGGGGAGAGTGGCCACTGTGAGCAGCCAGGTCCACTGTGCCTTGCCCGCTGTCCCATGGCACCACTTCCTAGGGCCCCTCCTCCCTCTGTGTCTCACTGAGGAGCCCTGCTTCTGTTCCCGTGCTTCCTGTCTTGACTGCGCTCTGGAGCCTCAGAAACTCCTCATTCCTGGCTTGGTAGTGGAGCTGATGACTCATTTGGGTGCAGCCTGAGCTTTTGGACGTGTGCTAAGAGAGGTTTTACTAGTGCTCATGAGCAGAGAAATCCAGAAACCACCTGACGGGCACTGTTGACCTCCTGTGCCAAGCCCTCCCTTCCTCTCTGCCTTCCCAGAATCCTTCCTTGTCCAGACCTCAGCAGTAAGGCACCTTGCTAGACTGTCCTGTGTCACCATTCATTTTTCTGTCTTTTGTTTATTTATTCATGTGTCTTGAGGCTGTGGGAGGAAGTCTTTTTTTCCTCTCTCTCTTCTTGACATCCATCGTAATGTCTGACACGTAGCAGACGTGTAGTGACTGGGTTTTGAATCAAGGGGATTAAAAAAATAGTCATACAATGATTTAAACAAATCGACCCATGGACTTCTGACTCAGGAATTTTCATCACGCAGGTAGATAGTTCTCCTTAGTGGAAAAGCAAAGATTTCTTGATCCTCCCATCTTTTCTTAAAGCAATGATAAATATATAAAATTAAAGCAGACTCTGCTCTGCTGGGTGGTATTAGCTTGAGTCTCAAAAGCCAGCTTTAGATAAGGGAACCACGGAAGGCTCGGCTTAGCTTCAGTAATGCTCAAGGAAGTGAGTGGAAAGTGTTGTTGGCCTCTAATGGATAATCCCCATCACTTAAAGAATATTAATTTACCTAATTGGTGATAATCTGGCCAATTTATTGTAGCATTAAAAATGCAAATCACTTTCCATATCAAAATATTCACGGGCATGCCCGAGATATTTTACATTTTATTTTATTTTATTTTATTAGGTGATAATGGGAGGCATAATTGTTAATGTTTGATTCTAGCAAAATACAATTAGTTTCTGTGAAACACATTGTGCATTAATGATATCATTAAGATTAATGAATATAAATGAAGGAGCTGGGGATTTCAAATAGAAAATAGTGACTTTGTATCAGTGAGTAAAACTGGAGATGGATTGCCTTGATTTTTTTTTTTAAGGACAGTATACTAGAACTCCTATTAGATTCTCATACACAATAAAGAAAATAAATGCAATAAATCAAAGCTCTTACTAGAAGGACCAGTTTCTTCACATGTATTATTATTTTTTGGAAAAGTGTTTTGTCAATTGCCTGTGGTTAAAGAAAGCCATCTTTTGGTTTTAAGAACAATATTGAAGAGAGCTTTTCATAGACATTTGCAGGTTCTGCATGTCTAAAGTGCACATGTGTCATCGAAGATGTAAAAGAGGGTCATAAACCATTGCTCATTAAAGTGACATGGGCGCGCCAGGGCCTCTAGCCACTGCAAATGAACTCCAGACCCATGCACTGCCATATGCATCTGGCTTACGTGGGACCTGGAGAAGTGAACTGGGATCCTTAGGCTTCACAGGCATGTGCCTTCCCTGCTAAGCCATCTCTCCAGCCCTACATTAATAATTTTTAAATGTTTTATTTATTTGAGAGAGAACGAGGCAGAGAAAGATAGAGAGTGGGTGCACCAAGGCCCTTAGCCACTGCAAACGAACTCCAGACGTATGTGCCACCTTGTGCATGTGGCCTATGTGGGTAATAACTGGGGGAATCTAACCTGGGTCCCTAGTTTTCACAGGCAAGTGCCTTAACCATAAGCCATCTCTGCAGCCCTCCATTAATAATTTAAATTTTTTATTAAAGGGCTGGAGAGATGGTTCAGTGGTTAAGACGCTTGCCTTCAAAGCCTAAGGACCCAAGTTAGAATCCCCCCAGTACCCACATAAAGCCATACTTGTTCGTTCAAGCACCATGTTTCCGACATCTTCTCATGTAACTGAACAGATAAAAATACCGTGTCCCCGAGGTGGTACTTCAAAGTGACTCCCTCCCCCGTCCATACCCTTGGTCTGATCTCTACCCAGGGCCGCTGCCTCCCCGCTCTGCGCATGGACGTGTGAGCGTCCACCTGTCTGATTTTGCCGTTTGTCTGTGTGGCTGTCTGCAAGTGTGGCAAAGCAGCCTGGCCCATGAGTGGAAGCGGGAGCCGTGGTGGGCAGAAGAGGAAGATGAAGGAGACTGTAGCCGTGTTGCGGAGCGAAGCGTCCACCTAGACCTGGGCACTGGCCTGAGCAGCCTCAGTTCTCTTGTTAACTGTGTCCTCTCTCTCTTGTCATGACCTTGGCCTCTTCCATGGACCTCTTTGTCTCACTTTCCTCATTGGTAAATTGAACCAATCTCTTCCCTTTCTACTTCACAAGAAGCTGATGAGGATTAATGAGGTAGGGTCTGGAGTCCATTTTGTGTTTCTCCAAAGAGTACATTTAGGTGACGCCAGGAGACAGAGTTAATATTGTAGAGAAGCGGGGTACACATGGCTCAGGCGGCAGAGGCCCAACGAGCGCTAACTTTTCTCTTTCAGCCACCAACTGGGGGCAGGTGGCAGTCCCAGTCCAATTGAGGCCGGAAGTGGGTAAAGGATGTTAATACTTGCTGAAAGAAAGTCAAAGAGATTGCAGGATACAGTAGAGGACAAATGAGCTTCAAGGAGAAGAGCCGGCCATGGAGTGCCCACCTCTCATCCCAGCACAGGGAGGCAGAGGTAGGAAGATCACTGAGTTCAAGGCCAGCCTGAAACTACAGAGTGAATTCCAGGTTAGCCTGGGCCAGAGCATGACCCTACTTCAAAGACCCCCTCGCCTCTACCCCCCCCCAAAAAAAAAGACCCAGAAGCTTCAGTGGGAAACTTCTTAGCTTCTTTATTTTTTTCTGAAAGAATGCTATATGTATTAGGATTTTCAAGGTAGGATCTCACTCTAGCCCAAGCTGACCTGGAATTCACTATGTAGTCTCAAGGTGGCCTCGAACTCACGGTAATCCTCCTACCTCTGCCTCCCCTGTGCTGGGATTAAAGGAGTGTGCTACCACGCTCGGCTCTTTATATATAATTTTAAAAGTTATCTGCATAGGATATGCACACACACACACCCAGCACACACACACACCCTCACATGCTGTCCTTGGAGGTGTTTGGAAGCTAGCCATCTGTAGAAGTCACCAGCAAACCTGATTGTGTACACAGCAAACAGAGAAGAGGAGCCCAGACAGACGCTCCCAGTGACTGAACATGATGCTTCCAGACTGGTTAAGGTTAAAGATATGACCTCACAGGCAGGGTTTAAAACACTCTGCTCGCCTGGGCATGGTAGCCTGTGCTTATAGCCTTAGCATTCAGGAGACTGAGATCAGAGGGTTGCCATGAGTTTGAGGCCAGCCTGAGCTACAGCAAGACCCTGCCTCTAAAAACCACATCAGAACAACAGTCTGTTTGTTCAGATGGTTTTGGTCTGTTGTATGCATGTCTATATAATAATATGACTATAAAGGAAGATAATGGTACGAGCTTGTGTGTCGAATCCCACCCTTTGGTCCATTGGCTTTTACATTCCAAGGTACCATGTAGGCTTTTTTTGTTTGTTTGTTTTTTGTTTTTTTTTTCCCCATTTTGTGTTTGCCAGAAGTTGAGCCAGGTTCTGGTCCAGTCAGCTTAGAATTCAGCCTCTTGTCACTCGTTGGAGGATTTTAAGGGCTGACTGACTGTTTAGCCTAGCAATGCTCTTACAGTATCTGATTAAGCAACTGCTCTAGGGATGTAGGATACAGTTCAAAAGTTTAACAAGGAGGCCTGGAGAAAAGGGTTAGGAGTTAAGGCACTGCAACGCTTAACAACTCCTGTTTGATTCTCCAGTACCCACATAAAGCCAAGTGCACAAAGTGGCCCGTGTGTCTGGAGTTTGTTTGCAGCAGCTATCTTTTTTTAATTTTTTTTTTTTTTTTTGGACAGAGACACAGAGAGAGACAGACAGAGACAGAGAGGGAGAGGGAGACAGATAGAGATGGGTGTGCCAGCAGTCTCTCAGCTGCTGTGAACGAAATCCAGATGTGTGCGCCCCCTTGTGGTCAAGTGAGGTATTGCGCCCTTGCATCACTTTGCATCTGGCTAAACGTGGGACCTGGAGATTGGAACCGCTGGAGATTGGAACCAGCGTTCTTAGGGTTAGGAGGCAGGCGCCTTAACCGCTAAGCCATCTCTCCAGCCCAGCAGCTATCGTTTTAAAAATTGTTTTTATTTTAATTTTTTTGAGGGAAGCCCAAGAGACTGGCCTTTTTTTCAGTGCAGGCGGGGGGGAGAGAGAGAAAAAGAGAGATTGGCATGCCAGGGTCTCCAGCCACTGTAATCAAACTCCAGACACATGTGCCACCTTGTGTGCATGTGCAGCCTCGCACACTTGTGTCACCTTGTGTGTCTGGTTTACATGGGACCTGGAGAGTCGAACATGGGTCCTAGGCTTCGCAGGCAAGTGCCTTGATCACTAAACCATCTCTCTAGCCCCACCTTCTAGCTTTTGTCTTTAGTGTTATCTTGCACTTGGGCTGTAATTCTAGGCCTATTCCTGTGTTTCAGAAGTGCATAAAATACTTAGTTAATTCCAATAGTATTGGTACGAATATTGTGTGTACCAATATGAGTTTGGGAAGCTTGTGTAATGGACAGTAAAGCACTTCACACATTCACTCTCTTTATATGTTAACGCTAAGTGTTAGTCCACCGTCCTCCTGTTAGCTGTGTATCGTTTAGAGATGCAGGGACATAATTGGAAAAAATAACGTACTATTTCCAATTGTCAGTTCTTCATAAATGTCTTATGAAAAAAAATGAAGTTGTATTACTCAGTTTTATTGGAAATGCTATATTTTCTTGGATTCGTGCATTCGCAAAGTAGAGAGAGTTTCTCTGAAGTGATTGATGTCAGGCCATTTATGAGGATAGTCTGCTATATTTCATATGTATATGAGGGTGTCATTGTTACAATGTTCAAAAGAAAATTATGTATGTGATTTATATTTTATTATTTCCTCCTAGGTTGTAATTTTTTTCAATGCCATGATTCCCGTCATATTGTCAGAAGTGATTTGATGGCTGATATGCCAGAAATAATTAGATAAAAATAAAAGGTGATGCAAACGTCAAGACAGTGTAGCTTTCTTGGGAAAAAGTCTTAAGAGCAATCATGTGCGTTCCATAGGAAGAATCACTAATTGCATCCATCGAGGAAGTCTCCAGGTGGCAGGCAGTGTGGAAAGTCGAGTTCAGTGCAAGAAGTGTGGGCTGGCAGCATATTTTATAGGCTTATGCTTGCTACTGACCCCACCTACAATTTTTTGCTAAGTAACACATATCTTTGAATGCTGCTCTGGGTAAATTCAGACTTGGAGGTCTGTCAGCAGGCAGCTGTGAGGTCCTTATATTCCGTTTGAATGAGGAACAGCATGCCCGCCTCTGGGAAACATCCAGCCCTTGTTTTGCTTTCGGCCAAGTTGAATGGAAAACTTTCTTCTTTCATTGTGTATGTGGGTGTGCGGGGGAGGGGGCTGTTGCAGGAGGAAGACATATAGGATATGAACTTCTATCATTTTAAATATTTTATTTAAGAGAGAGAACGAGGCAGGTAGAAAGAATGGGCGCACCGGGGCCTGTAGCCACTGCAAAGGAACTCCAGATGCATGTGCCACCTTGTATATCTGGCTTTACGTGGGTCCTGGGGAACTGAACCTGGGTACTTTGGCTTTGCAGGAAAGCACCTTAACCACTAAGCCATCTCTCTACCTTTTTTTTTTTTAATTTTTTTAGAGGCAGGGTTATCTAGTCAAAGCCAGCCTTAAACTGGCTCTCCAGCTGGTCTCATCCTTCTGAGTCCGCTTCATGAGGTTTTGTAGTCATGGGCTTCCAGGCTTGCTTTTGCAGTGCTGGAGAATCAAGCAAAGGGTCTGGTGCCTGCCAGGCAAGCGCTCTGCCCACTGAACTGCATCCCCAGCCTATGAACTTCTGTTTCTGCCTCCATCTTGCTACGAGTGTGCTGGGATTACACATGCTCACTGCAGCATCAGGACTTTTCTGAAAAATATTTTATTTTTATTTATTTATTTATCAGAGACAGAGGGTGGGGGAAGAGAGAGAGGCTTAGAGAGAGAACGGACGTACCAAGGCCTCCGACCATTGCAAACGAACTCCAGATGCATGCGCCACCATGTGCACCTGGCTCATGTGGGACCTGGGGAATCCAAACGGGGTCCTTAGGCTTCACAGGCAAACGCCTTAACTGCTAAGCTATCTCTCCAGGACCAGCATCAGGATTTCTAACATGGGTTCTGGGATTTAAACTCAGGTCCTCACACTTGCATGACAAATGCTTTACCTACTGAGCAATCTCTGCAGTCTGAATGTCTGCTTCATTACCTTCGTTTCTTTTCTTTTCTGCTCAGCTTTGCTCTGCACTCTCTCTCTCTCTTTTAAACATTTTTTAATTTAATTTAATTTAATTTAATTTAATTTAATTTTATTTTATTTTATTTTATTTTATTTTATTTTATTTTATTTTTGGAAAGAGAGACAGAGAGAGATAGAGAGGGAGAGGGAGACAGAAATGGGTGCGCCAGCAGTCTCTCAGCTGCTGCGAACGAAATCCAGATGTGTGCGCCCCCTTGTGGGCAAGTGCGGCATTGCGCCCTTGCCTCACTTTGCATCTGGCTAAATGTGGGACTGGAGATTGGAACGTCTGGACATTGGAACCAGCGTTCTTAGGCCTAGGAGACAGGCGCCTTAGCAACTAAGCCATCTCTCCAGCCCTCTCTCTCTCTTTTTGTTTGTTTTTTGATGTAGGGTCTTACTGTAGCCCAGGCTGACCTGGAATTCACTATGTAGTCTCAGGGTGGCCTTGAACTCACAGCGATCCTCCTAACTCCGCCTCCCAAGTGCTGGGATTAAAGGTGTGCATCACAACCTGGCTTTCTTCTTTACCTTTGTCTACCTTAGCAGTTAGAACTTTAATATTTCAAATGACTATCTAAAGGATAGGAGATCAAATGAGCATGGTGGTGCACACCTTTAATCCCAGCACTCAGGAAGCTGAGGTAGAAGGAGTGCCATGAGTTTGAAGCCAGCCGGGGACTACAGAGTGAGTACCAGGTTAGCTTGGGCTACAGTAAGACCCTATCTGGAAAAATAAAAATAAAACTTTTTTCTAAAATGGCTAGAGAGATTGCTTAGTGGTTAAGGCTCATGCCTGCAAAGCCAAAGGACCCAGGTTTGATTCCCCAGGACCCACATAAGCCAGATGGACAAGGTGGCACATGCTTCTGGAGTTCGTTTGCAGTGGCTGGAGGCCCTGGCGCACCCATTCTCTCTGTGTCTATCTCTTTCTCTTCCTCTCTTCTCCCTCCCCTCTCAAATAAATAAATAAAATAGTACACACAAATCAATGACAGGGATCATTTGTGGTTATAGCGTCCGTTTCTGAGTTGACTCTGTGGTAGCGCTTAGATGGAATGGAAGGCATTTCCAGGCATTTGTGTACTTCAGAGCACGGATGGCACCAGCCGTGAAGGTCTGACTTGCATATGGGCTCCTTTAACAAGTAGTAACTATTTCTAAAGAGTCAAAAGCAGTAACATTTGGCCGTGACGTGTTGGTATGCATGTGAGATTGTCAAACTCAGTCATGTGCTTCATTTGCTCCCATCTTAGGTTCAGGGTGCCTTAGGCATACACAATGGCTCCACTCAGATTCCCTGGTGGGGAACCTATTGTCCCACTGGGGAGAGAGGCCATGGGGCGGGGCTGAGGAGACCCCCTCAGACTCCTCTCCCTTCCCACTCACCCCTGAGCATGTTCTTGGCCAGGATAGATGGGAGCCAGGGCCATGGAAAGCAGGTGCTCAGGGCTGCAGGAGGAAGGTGAGTTTGGTGGGCTGGCTTTGCACCAGTGGGAAAGGCCCAGCGTTCCCAGGAGGGCCAGGGATACTCCTCCCCATTTCCCAGAAGGTTCCTCCTCTTCCCTTTCCTCTGCGCCAGCATCCTTGTCCCAGGCTCCTGACAGCTTCATCTGACACATGAGACAGGAAGCTCATGGTCATGGGGGGAAAGGGGCCGCAGCCTACAAGCTTCTCCTGACACAGGGTGGGCTGGCTGCACAGGGGAAGCTTCTGGAGAATGAAGGGAAACGTCAAGCTGGGGATTTTCCCTTTTCCTCTTCCAAGCACTTCCCCTGAACAGGGTCTGCAGCCTGGCCCTGAGTCATTTTACTGACTAGGGGGGGCGGAGGCTAAGGAGCTGCCTTTAGGGTGGTGAATTCTGGGAAAGACAGCAGACTAGCAAGTGACAAGCTGCCAACACCCTTGTAGGTGATGCAAGGTGTGCCTGGCACAGCAGCTGAGAGGGTGCACTGGGCTTTGTGTAAGTCACATGGTTATGAGAACGTACAAGCTGCAATTGGAAGTATGTCGCTCAGAATGTCAGGAGGCTCAGAGCTGTTCCTACGCACAGCGGAGGGGACCTGCCCACTAATGGCGCTAGAAACCCTTTCTCCACCTCTCCTGCCAGGGGCTCTGCAGTTCCCCCTCTACCCTGATCACTTGCTTTTTTTATCTTTTATTTTTTTTTTGTTTCGCCAGCCCCAGAGTTAGGGTCTCACTGTAGCTCAGGCTGACCTGGAATTCACTCAGTAGTCCCTGGCAAGCGATCCATCGCCCTCTGCCTCCAGAGTGCTAGTATTAAAGGTGTGTGCCACCACACCAGGTTCCTTTTATCTCGGGGACCCCAAATGCTCTTTCTGGTATGTTCTGACCACTGACCACTTGTGTCGCAGTTTTTCCTTGAGGGCTAAAGCCTTTCCAGTTTTTGTGGCACCTTGAAAGTGCTTTCCCCTCTCCTTTTAATCACGAAGAGACCAAGGCATGTAGACTCCAGCCTGGCCTGGCCTGGGGCCCAGTTCCACATTTCCCTGGCTGTGAATCCTGGCAGTTACCTAACTTCTCTAAGTGTCAGCGTCCTCATTGTAAAGTGGAACACTAGTGGTGCCAAATCTGTAGGGCTGTCCTGAGAACTACGTGAAATTGACTCAGAGCACTCGGAGCAGTGATTGGCACATAGTCTGTGACCGATCAATTTCGCTCATTATCATTATGAGTACTTAAAGAGAGACATGGGTGGTGATGACTACAAAATTAGGGAGGAATTGAAACGGAAGTGTGGACTGTGTATTTGAACAGAGCAACTGTGTGGGTCACTGCCAGCCACGGTTCTCGTCATCGTTCACGTTCACACCGGGGTATCCTGACTGTAACCACGGTCACTGCCAGTCAAGGTTCTTGTCATCATTCCAGTTCACACTGGGGTATCCTGACTGTAACCACGGTCACTGCCAGTCAAGGTTCTCGTCATCATTCCAGTTCACACCGGGGTCTGACTGTAACCGCGGTCACTGCCAGTCAAGGTTCTCGTCATTGTTCACACCGGGGTCTGACTGTAACCACGGTCACTGCCAGTCAACGTTCTCGTCATTCCAGTTCACACCGGGGTCTGACTGTAACCACGGTCACTGCCAGTCAAGGTTCTCATCATCATTCCAGTTCACATCGGGGTCTGACTGTAACCACGCTCACTGCCAGTCAAGGTTCTTGTCATCGTTCACGTTCACACCGGGGTGTGACTGTAACCACGGTCACTGCCAGTCAACGTTCTCGTCATTGTTCACACCGGGGTCTGACTGTAACCACACTCACTGCCAGTCAAGGTTCTCGTCATCGTTCACGTTCACACCGGGGTCTGACTGTAACCACGGTCACTGCCAGTCAAGGTTCTTGTCATCATTCCAGTTCACACCGGGGTCTGACTGTAACCGCGGTCACTGCCAGTCAAGGTTCTCGTCATCATTCCAGTTCACACCGGGGTCTGACTGTAACCACGGTCACTGCCAGTCAACGTTCTCGTCATCATTCCAGTTCACACTGGGGTATCCTGACTGTAACCACGGTCACTGCCAGTCAAGGTTCTCGTCATTGTTCACACCGGGGTCTGACTGTAACCACGGTCACTGCCAGTCAACGTTCTCGTCATTCCAGTTCACACCGGGGTCTGACTGTAACCACGGTCACTGCCAGTCAAGGTTCTCATCATCATTCCAGTTCACATCGGGGTCTGACTGTAACCACGCTCACTGCCAGTCAAGGTTCTTGTCATCGTTCACATTCACACCGGGGTGTGACTGTAACCACGGTCACTGCCAGTCAACGTTCTCGTCATTGTTCACACCGGGGTCTGACTGTAACCACGCTCACTGCCAGTCAAGGTTCTCGTCATCGTTCACATTCACACTGGGGTCTGACTGTAACCACGGTCACTGCCAGTCAAGGTTCTTGTCATCATTCCAGTTCACACCGGGGTCTGACTGTAACCGCGGTCACTGCCAGTCAAGGTTCTCGTCATCATTCCAGTTCACACCGGGGTCTGACTGTAACCACGGTCACTGCCAGTCAACGTTCTCGTCATCATTCCAGTTCACACTGGGGTATCCTGACTGTAACCACGGTCACTGCCAGTCAAGGTTCTCGTCATTGTTCACACCGGGGTCTGACTGTAACCACGGTCACTGCCAGTCAACGTTCTCGTCATTCCAGTTCACACCGGGGTCTGACTGTAACCACGGTCACTGCCAGTCAAGGTTCTCATCATCATTCCAGTTCACATCGGGGTCTGACTGTAACCGCGGTCACTGCCAGTCAAGGTTCTCGTCATCGTTCACGTTCACACCGGGGTCTGACTGTAACCGCGGTCACTGCCAGTCAAGCTTCTTGTCATCGTTCACGTTCACACCGGGGTGTGACTGTAACCACGGTCACTGCCAGTCAACGTTCTCGTCATTGTTCACACCGGGGTCTGACTGTAACCACGCTCACTGTCAGTCAAGGTTCTCGTCATCGTTCACGTTCACACTGGGGTCTGACTGTAACCGCGGTCACTGCCAGTCAAGGTTCTCGTCATCGTTCACGTTCACACCGGGGTCTGACTGTAACCACGGTCACTGCCAGTCAAGGTTCTTGTCATCATTCCAGTTCACACCGGGGTCTGACTGTAACCGCGGTCACTGCCAGTCAACGTTCTCGTCATTGTTCACACCGGGGTCTGACTGTAACCACGCTCACTGCCAGTCAAGGTTCTCGTCATCGTTCACGTTCACACTGGGGTCTGACTGTAACCGCGGTCACTGCCAGTCAACGTTCTCGTCATTGTTCACACTGGGGTCTGACTGTAACCGCGGTCACTGCCAGTCAACGTTCTCGTCATTGTTCACACCGGGGTCTGACTGTAACCGCGGTCACTGCCAGTCAACGTTCTCGTCATTGTTCACACCGGGGTCTGACTGTAACCGCGGTCACTGCCAGTCAAGGTTCTCTTCATCGTTCACGTTCACACTGGGGTCTGACTGTAACCATGGTCATAGAGCCTTGGATGTCTTCTCCTGAGTGGTTTATTTCTCCTCTATCTTTTATAACCTGTATCTTCTTTTTAAATTCTATTTATTTATTTTCAAGCAGAGAGTGAGAGAGAGAAAATGGGCACACCGGGACCTCTAACCACTGCAAATGAACCACATGCTTGTGCCACTTTGTGCATCCAGCTTTATGTGGGTTCTGGGAAATTGAACCCAGGTCATTAGGTTTTGCAGGCAAGTCCTTAACCACTGAGCAATCTCTGAGGCCCACCTACCTCTTTTTAAAAGCAAGTAGGACATCAAGTAGAAATTCTTATATATGCAAAAAAAAAAAACAAACCCTCAGTGGCTGAATGTAAGGATTGTCCGCTTGGCACATGTATCTTACTTGGGGAGCAGAGACATAGGAGCCTCAGACTTCGGTTTTCAAGTAACCGACACGCTATGACGGTTGGAACTGTCTGTGGCTATCTGCCCCTGTGCTGAGAAGTAGGGGGTCACTGTCGCACTTACCCGTGGACACATCGAGAAGACCGTCTCCCTCCTCCCCAGCTGGTTTTGGACGCACTGAAAATTCTTCTGTAGCACACTCTGAGCTCCGGGAGGTGGACTGAGGACCAGGGACCTCGGCACCTTTGCTTGCGTCACCCCGTTCCCTGGCTTGGGTAGGAAGGTGGAGGGAGAAACCACCTCTTTTGCTGAGAATAGATTCTCTCCCTGCCTTCAGACTTGACCTCTGGCTCGACATTCAGAGGCATAGACTGGAGCTACTGTGAGGGCAGACTAGGTGAGTGGAGTGGACTGCAAAGGGTAGATTTGGAAACCTTACACTCTCTCTCTCTCTCTCTCTCACACACACACACACACACACACACACACACACGGGGGGGGGGGAGAGGTCAGTGTTCCTGCATAAGAATGGGCAAAATTCAGACACAGGATAACCCGTGTAGAATTAGCAAGGATGTGCGACTTGTCTCCAAGTGTGTGGAAGACGCGTGACGGGAGACAAACCTGAATCCTTAAGGTGCACATCAGCACTGGCCAGTGATGATAGATCTCTGTTACTTCTTCGTGAACCTGTAATCAGTCAAACGTTTCTGACATTTTTCAGTGGAAACTTGGAGCTGTTTTTGTTTCTGGGAGACAGTTAATTGCAGTGATTATTACAATTCACTGTTGACCTTTACTGTACTGGCCATGAGTGTTTCGAGTGTCCCATGAGTTATGTTATATTGACAATAGATGGGCTTGTGATGTAGCCACGCAAATATTTTTTTTTTTTTTACGTTCAACGATTACAAAGCCCCTGGCTCTAGATGACAATTAATGACAAAGTCCATCCGGTTTCCTTATTTGAATATACATATAAAAGCAATACGCATTGAAGTTAGTACTTTGGGAATTGACTCTCTCAGTATTGTAAACATATTCCACAAAGGTATAAAATCTCAGGAAAATGAGTTTATTAATGGAAATTAGTCTAGATCCAATTATTACCTGTGAGTAGTGTCATCATTTGAAGTTTTTATTGCATTTTACCACATGGCTCATCTTGATGAGAAAATTATATGGCAAAGGCTAAATGTTGCAACTTCTCTGTTACGACTCCCTCTGCTAAGCTGTTATTGCCTGATGCTGTTTTTCAGCAACCTTTCATTTTTGTCCCAAATGTTTTTGCCTCTGGCTTGTTTTCTTTCTTTCAAACGTATGTGCATCACTTCTCAAAGTGATGCATTTTGACAGGTAATCAATACGTTTTCATAGTAGATTTGATGGTGTGATGGTTGTAATCTTCATCTTAGAGTTAGTTAATGGTGGAATACTAACCCAGATTTTTATCTCCACATATTGCTTTGTTAAGATACGTACTTTTCATCCTCAGCCGTGTTCGCTGCTTACACCCTCCGAGGTGCCTGAGCCGCGCAGACCTGCTTATCTGGGATGCACATCAGCTGAGTTTCGCCAGCGTGTCCTCAAAATGTCTTCTGATAGTCCTTCCAACCTGCTCCTGCCATTGGTCCCAGAAAAGACGCTTCTGGCCTCTTCACTATGTCTCTCCTTCTCTGTCCTTCCCTCCCTCTCCCTGTCATCTTCATTTCAAGGAGGAATTCCCTTCCCTCCTCTTCCTAGTGAGGAACTCCTCCTTTCCCATATACAAACCGTGATTGGCTTTTGCTTTCCAGAGTTGAAGAGATGGGTTTTTTTTTTTTTTTTTTTTTTTTAAGGAGAAGTCCAAGCGCAAGTGGGCCTGGGCAGCAGGAGCTACTTTCTCTCCTCTTTGCAGATGGCCTGACAGAGAACAGATAGCAAACCCATTTTGTTATCCTCTTAGGTCCTTTCAGGAAAGAAAACAAAAAGAGAGAAGAAAACAATTTTTTTTTTTTTTGCTCCTTCAATTTAAACACCAATTTATAGTTTTAGAGACTCTATTCGTAAGCATGGCTTGTGCCGGGATGGATTGGTGTACCTTCATTCATGGGATGTCTAGTTTTGTGCACATTTTTCCCCTTTACTTTTAGAGATGGTGTTATTTCCCTCCATATAAGGGATTGCTAAGCAGTCTCTGGGGCTTCCTGCCTTAAAGTTGCAAATGAGCATATCTGAGCAGAAAACTGCTCCTGCACCCTTCTCCACTGAGCCTCATCCAGGGCCTCTTTTTTTGTTTGTTTGTTTTTCGTTTGTGGAGGTAGGTTTTCACTGTAGCTCCAGCTGACCTGGAATTCACTATGTAGTCTCAGCGTGGCCTCAAACTCACAGCGATCCTCCTACCTCTGCCTCCCAAGTGCTGGGATTAAAGGTGTGTGTCACCACGCCCGGCTCATGACTAGGTTTTTTTGTTGTTGTTGTTTTGTTTTTTGTGATGCAGGCAGACTGTTGAGGGACTTAAAATCGAAGTCAGTTTTCCTGGGCGGTTAGACTCATAAATCCCTGAGCTGTGTTTAATGACATAATCGAATCAATTGATAGCAAAGGGACCAGTGGGCTAGTCAAAAGGAGACCGGAAGTCAAGCAGGACCTGCTAGACACTTCCTTTACCGCCCCCACCTTGAGAAATGTCTAGATACCCAAATAGGTAGAAATCCAAGTATTATTGGTTTTTAAATAATTTTATGTGTGACTTGGCCACTTTTTTTCTTTAAAGAAATCAAATGCGTTCATGTCCAGAGTGAAGGTGGCTCTCAAGTACCACACTACACTGAACTCTGTTCTCTTTCCCGCAGGACCAAACAATTCCCTCAATTTAAATATCCTTCGACTAGAAGCCAGGGGGAATAATTTATTATAAATTGATAGTATCGTACATAGTTACTCCTGTGCCCTGTGCCTGTAATGAAAACTTAATATTCATCTCTTGGCTGCTAAGAATCGAAATAAGATGAGGATGAGCGGAGTAAACAAGCTGAAACAGACTGTGAAATTGCACATGATGGGAATCTTTTTTTTTTCTCTCAGCAGCTTATCAGACTATAAATAGGTTAATATCCCAACTAATAATGGCTCTTAGACTTTCTCCCCCCGCCCTTATTTTTTTACATGTTGGTCAGGAATCCATAGAAGGAAGTTATTATGGTGGGTGGGGGTGGGAATTCAGATCTACACCCTCTCTGGTTTAGGGCTGAGGCTCCTAAGGCCAAGGTATTTATGTAAATGAGCCGGTGCACAGTGGGAGGTGGGAGGCGGGAGGAGGTGGTCCCTGGAGGCTGACTGGGAGCAGCGCCCCGACCCTTAGTGGCTGTTCAGGGTGCCAGGCAGCCTGTGGCTTCTGCTACGTTTTGTTTTCTTTCGTGCCTTCAGAAAAAGGTGAGCGCCAGGCACGGTGGTACTGCCTTTTCACTGTCCCAGCGGTGTGTCTCTGAGCTGATTGACTTAGCCACTTTGACTTTACAGTGGCTACAGAAGAAGCTTGACCCAAAGCCACTGCTGAAAGCCATCTTACCAGGTGCCTGGATGGGCATTTTTGTAGCACCAAATCGAGATGCCACCGATTTGCCTTCTTATAATCAGGGCATCCTCCACCTGCTTGCGGGGGCGGGGGAAGAAATGCATTAGATGCTGGAGGAGCCCACTCGCTGCTCTCTCTCTCTCTCTCTCTCTCTCTCTCTCTCTCTCTCTCTCTCTCTCTCCCTGCGAAGTTGCTGGAGTGAATAACTAAGCTGCACCAGCTGACTCCGGGCTCCAATCAGCTCCAGCGTGATGTAAGTGTTTAGCAGCTGCGGGGCTCTGAATTAGCGTGGAAGTAGAGAAGCTAGTATAGCATGGCCAGACTGTGGCGACAGCTCAGAGAAAGGAGAGGGGGACATGGATGAGTCCAGCATCCTGAGACGCAGAGGGCTCCAGGTAGGCGATGATCTTCCCCTCTTGACTTGCAGCCTTGTCACAGTGTCCAGCCATTGAGGATGTCAAAGTTCCCGTGTCGTTGCTATCCCAGGCGTGCATCCATGCACAGTCCTTAATACCGACTTAGCAAGGAGACCTGGCGAGTCTCCAGTGACAGATACCACACATCACAAGAGTTCCAGCAGCAGGGAGGGGCTTTCCTCACAGACAATGGATGGGACTTCGAGTTGGACCCTTGGGTCCTGCTTGATCTCGCTACCGGTGGCAGCTGACAAGCTGATCTGGAACTCACTGGAGGGTCGCAGCAACTCCATCCTGTCCTGGGAGCACCAGGACTCGGCTTTCACGCTGGGGTCCCCCTGCCCTGGTGGCATCTCTGGGATTCCCTGGCGGTTGTTTGCATCTGCTTTCCTCGTGGGTGAAAGGAAAGTTTGTGCTGCCGGCTCAAAGTTCTGCGTGATTAATTCATGCTGCGATGAGGAAAAAGATATGTATCTCTCTGTGTTGCCCAAGTTTCTCTCATTAAGTGACTCTGACTCTAGTGTACAAATGTATTTCAAGTTAAAACTTGGCAAATTGGGAAACTTCGGGGGGCGGGATCTGCTTGGCAGTTGGCAAGTTTAAGAAAACCAAAACATAAGTAGGTTCAAAATTAGTATTTTTAACTCCTGGTGACTCTTTTTGCCTGTGGAAAAGTGGTGTTCCTCTTTTGGGAAGAATCCAACTCTAAGCCATTGCTGAGCTGTTAGTATTTTTGAAATTAAAAAAAAAAAAAAGTATCTGTGCGAGCATACAGAATATATGACATATTTAGAAATGTTCCCTTAGTGATGTCTTGACTCACAGTCGGCTTAGCTGTCTGCCTTTTTTTGGTACCATCAGTCGCTAATACTATTTATGTTACGGCAACATTATAATAGCGTGACTAGGCTAAAGGGTTGCTTGTAGGTGAAGGAAAGATGGATGAAAGAAGTTGGGGTCGGTGCTGTCTATTGTTCAGGACCTAAGTAAACAGCCGCCCGTCCCTAATGAGCGCTCTGTGGTCATTGTTTGTGAATGGACACTGTGGTTACTCATTGCTGTGGATTTCCTTGTCTCTGTTTGCATCGCTTCTGCAAAGTTCTGCTCAAGCACAGCTGTGTGTTCCTGTTTCCGTTGAAGCCACTGGTTAAACATGGAAAGGCTCTTTGTTAAAAATATGATAAAACTCTATTAAACTTCCAAAAGTTTGGGTTATTAGTAAATGGTCAGCAATTTGTTGGAGACTGGCCTCTTTCCTTGAACTCATTTTAGGGGAGAAAAAAAAATGTGAAGAAATTCCTTTTTTAGCTCTTTTTCACTTCTGTCATTTATATAGTGTTAGAATTTTTTTAAGAGATGGCTGAAAGCTATGATGCCATGCAGGGCCACGGGTTCTGCTGACCTTTAGTTGTAGAAATAAAGGGATCATCTTTAGTATTTTAAAGAATGGACCTATTATTGTCTAAAAGATTGATAACCAAACAAAGGAAGCCTTACTTGTTAGTACAGTATCAGAGTGCTGGATCTCCATGCGAATAGTCTACTGCTACATCGGACATCGGGCACCGCAGAGTGGGTCGCGGGGGCTGCAGATTTCCGTGCAGACTGAGAAGTAAGTCTTCACTTTGTGAGAAAGAACAACACAAAAGTGCCAGCAAGTTAGGCCACTTCAGCAACAACTCTGCGTCCTCTGGCTTGAACAAAGCCTGTTTTGCTTTATTCCCATTCTATTACATCTATTACTAACATATATATATATATAGATATAGATAGTATATATATATATATATATATATATAGATATATATACATATATACACACACACATACATATCACATACACAGAGTAGCTATTTTTTTTTAATTTTTTTTTTCTGCTTCATAGTGAATGCCAGGTCAGCCTGAAACAGAGTGAGACCCAACCTTGTAAAAACAACAACAAAAAAACAAAAACATTTTTTTCTGATGTTTTTGTTTGTTTGCCTGGTTTTCTTGGGGGATGGATTAAATGTTTATTTGAGATAGAAAAAAACAGGTAGATAATGGGAGCACCATGGCCTCTAGCCACTGCAAACAAACTTCAGATGCATGTGCCACCTTGTACATCTGGCTTTACATAGGTACTGGGGAATCGAACCTGGGTCCTTTGGCTTTGCAGGCAAGCACCTTAACCGCTAAGCCATCTCTCTACCCCCAGAGTAGCTATTTTAAGAAATTCCAATGTAAGGAAACTATAAAATAAAATAAGTCCATGCTTGCAGTACAACAGATGTCACTGTAGGGAACACAAGAGTCCTGCCACCTAGTGAATTTTAGAATTCAGCTCATTTGTAGACAGAGCTGTGTAGAGCAGTTCAATGTGCCAGCGAGGGACAACCGAAGTGCCAGGTGGAAATCCACACATTTTATTCCCTGGATCTGACTCTTGAAGGTAATTCTGAATGAGCTACATCTTCACTGGGGTCAGCTCATTCTTCTACAAAATGGCATGCTCTCAGCAAATGACCTTGGAGTTTATTTACCAAGGAGATGAGTCTATTTGAAAGGTAAAGGGTACATAGTATGCTAATGTGCAATAGGTTCTCAATAGACATTATGTTGTTTAAAAGCAAGGTATATTTCCTATTCTTCACATTCCATGTCATTGCTAATGAAATGAAACCATTATATTTTCACTCCATGTTTGGTGCTTGTGTTTAAGTTAGAATAAGCACTGATAAATCTAGTAAAATATTATTTGCAAAGATCACTCTGACAATCAAATGTATAGGATTTTATATGCTCAGGAGAATAAGACTATGCACTGAATAAATGAATAGTATGTGAAATTATCCAGCTCTTTAAATAACTTTAAGACTAGTGTGAAAAAATCTGAAGTATACAATATTCTGATTTTCTGAAATCTAATTTTGCAATAATGCAATATGTGTTTAGTAAAAAATCTTACACGATGTGTTTGAAACTTATTTTAAAATCTTGGTATATCCAGCTCTGTACAACAGGCATACTGGTGGGTATCTTTAAAAGTTGCAGTTTGAAATTTTATTTTAGTCCAAACAAATTATTTCTCAGTATTTTTGCCTCATAAAATGGCAGCACCACTGAGGTGTTCATCTTAAGCTATTGCACTTGTCCCTCTTTTCTGCGACTGTATTAACATTTCCAGTTGCGCTGATAATGTGTCCATCACAGCCTTTGAAATGAGAGTGAGAGCAAGAGGTCCCATTGGCTTCCAGTGTTAGAAACTGGAAAGTTCTCAGATTGCATCTCAGAACACCGGAAAAACTGATGGATGGATGGTCTCAGGCAGACCTTGGACTTGGGGCAATTTGAATTTCTAGACAAGTCTAATTTGTCAAAGGATAACTGGCTCCTTTCGGGCCTCATATCTTTCATATGTTGGATCATATTTTTTAACTGTCAGGAAAATTAATTGTTTTCGTGATTTCTGGTAGATGTTTCCCTTTTATTTAGTGAGCATCTCCAACGTGATAGCTTCCAAGGCTGGAGAACAATGCACAGCTGGCATCACTCAGGCAGGTCCCCATTCCTGAGGCAGAAGTAGTGTCCTAGGGGGGCCCCCTTTGTTCCATTGAACCTCTGAGCTGTTCTCTGCCTGACTTCACCCAGACCTCCGTCCTCGGGGAGACGCGACCTTTGCAGTCTACTTTCATGGCTTTTAGGATATGGAGATAGTTTTGCCCTAAATTTAGTTCAGGACGCACAAAATGACAAACTGCTTGTCATTCGGACTTCTAGGATTGTAAGTACTTGATCGCACATCCCCGGCCTTAGTGCGAACAATTACAAAAAGTTTACCCTTGCCTAGTTCCTGATTTTTTTTTTCCACTGGGGTTGGTCTGAAACTCAATTTTAGGAGACGCAGAAAGCGGGTGGATTATGTGATCGAACTGAGAAGCAAGTCACCTCCATTAAGTAGTTGGTTGTAGGTCATTCAAGTCATAATGTGTCAGTGTGTTTTTCTGTGTCAAGTTTAATGCAATTATGTATGTATTTGCAGCTTACCTGAAATTCAGCAACAGCAGTGTGACATGGGCATATGTATCTCTGTCTGTCCTGATGAACTTGAACACTCTGGCTGCCTATGTGGAGATATTAAGAGATATAGTAGCTGGGCATGGTGGCGCACGCCTTTAATCCCAGCACTTGAGAGGCAGAGGTAGGAGGATTGCTGTGAGTTCAAGGCCACCATGAGACTACAGAGTGAATCTCAATCTAGCTTGGACTAGAATGACACCCTAACCTCCAAAAAAAAAAAAAAAAAGAAAAACAGAAACGAGAGAAAGAGATCGATCATAGTAGACATGGGGTAAAATTAAATCTTACTTTAGATAAGCTATATTCCCAGCAATTTTTTCTCTTAGATAAGCTACTTTTCTACAACTCCAGAAAATCGTAGAGACTTCTTTGGGACAGGAAGAACTAAGATGATAAGTAAACTTTTGGTAGGAATGGTGGGCACCTGTTTTATAGTCTTAGTGCTAATTCCCAACCCGTGGAGGAATTCGGTGTCCCCTCTCCCACCCACCCCCCCAAGGTGAATATGAGGCTGTATGTAGATTAGTTTTCTGATTCCACAGGGCTAAGGGTGGTGTGTCCTGGAAATCATTTATGCAGAAAAGTTTTACTTTATACTCTTTTCTTGTTGGTGGTTTATGTTTTTTTTGTTTTGTTTTGTTTTGCAAGGTAGAGTCTCACTTTAGCCCAGGCTGACATGGAATTCACTGTGTAGTCTCAGGGTGGCCTCGAACTCACGGCGATCCTCCTACCTCTGCCTCCTGAGTGCTGGGATGAAAGGCGTGCGCCACCACGCTCGGTTCTTTACACTCTTAAGAATTATTAATCTTAATAACAAGTTTTAACAATGTGAAACATGAGTTTAGATTCCAGCCCTTGGTTTGCTCAGTTAAGAAACCAGATCACTGTCCCCTGTGTACTTCTATGAATGGAAATAATTCTCTGATCCCCACCTTTGGTGTCCCTAATCGCTTGGCCCTCTTATCAGGCCCTATCAGTTATCCATAAACATCTGGAGAGGCTAGGCTTACCCTCTTCCACACCTGGATTGCCAGGTTGCCTGAAGCCTCTGTGCCCAGGACCCTCTCTCATCCCTCCTGCTTCTTGGTCCAGCTTCAAAGCCCTTCTTTCAAAGCTGCATCAGGCTTCGCTTCATCAGCTCTGGGAAGCTTGAGTAGAAATGTACACTGTTGGATTTCATCTTGTCCCAGCAAATACTTCTATTCGTTTTAATTTTTTTTATTATTTTTTATTTATTTTTTGGAGACAGAGACAGAGAGAGACAGAGAGGGAGAGGGAGACAGAGATGGGTGAGCCAGCAGTCTCAGCTGCTGTGAACGAAATCCAGATGCGTGCACCCCCTTGTGGGCAAGGGCAGCATTGCGCCCTTGCCTCACTTGGCATCTGGCTAAACGTGGGACCTGGAGATTGGAACCGCTGGACATTGGAACCAGCGTTCTTAGGCTTAGCAGGCAGGCGCCTTAGCCGCTAAGCCATCTCTCCAGCCCCAACACTTCTATTCTTATCTCCAGTTCTTTTATTAAAAATATTTTATCTATTTATTTATTTTAGAAAGAGACAGAGAATGTGCATGCCAGGGACTCTAGCCATTGTAAACAAACTCCAGATGCACATGCCACCTTATGCATCTGGTTTACATGGGTACTGGGGAATCGAACCTGGGTCCTAAGGCTTTTCAGGCTAGCACCTTAACCACTAATCCATCTCTCCAGGCCTGCAATTCTCTCTTTTTTTAAAAAAATATTTATTTGAGAGAGAAATAGAGACAAACAGAAAGATAGTGAGGCCATAGTGTGCCAGGGCCTCCTGCCGCTTCAAATGAACACCAGACAAGCGCACCTGGCTTTACATAAGTTCTGGGGATCAAACCCAGGACACCAGGCTTTCAGGCTTTCCAAACAAGTGCGTCTACTGCCGGGCCATCTCTCCAGCACTCCAGCTCTTTCTTAGCTTTCCCAAGCTCTGTTTCATCACTCTATCTCCCATCATGATTTCATATTCCTAAATTAAATTTTTTTATTATTTATTATTTATTTTTGGAGAGAGAGGCAGAGAGAGACAGAGAGAGAGGGAGAGGGAGACAGATAGAGATGGGCGCGCCAGCAGTCTCTCAGCTGCTGTGAACGAAATCCAGATGCGTGCGCCCCCTTGTGGTCAAGTGTGGCATTGCGCCCTTGCATCACTGCATCTGGCTAAACGTGGGACCTGGAGATTGGAACCGCTGGACATTGGGACCACCATTCTTAGGCTTAGGAGGCAGGCACCTTAGCCGCTAAGCCATCTCTCCAGCTCAGTATTCCTAAATTACATGCTTCCTGTTTTCCTGCAATCACCTTTCCTTACTTGACCTAGCTTCCACTTGCTTATCCTAGACCAAAGTAAATTTTAATTCTTTCATGGAATTTTCTATAAGTACTGCATTCCATTCCTAGCTTTATAGTAGCCCAGTATCCGTTTTATTTGCATACCTATTTTTTTTTTTTTTTTGAGGAAGGGTCTCACTCTAGCCCAGGCTGACCTGGAATTCACTACGTAGTCTCAGGGTGTCCTTGAACTCAGAGCGATTCTCTGATCCCCTTACCTCTGCCTCCCGGATGCTGGGGGGGGATTAAAGGCGTGCACCACCATGCCCGGCTTGCACACCTAATTTAAATACAAATCATTCACATTAAAATTATTTTAATTGTAGAGTTTTACATTCTGAAATTATTTTAAATTATTTCGTTTATAAGTATCTTATGCTAAAACTATAAACTCATTCAGGATTAATGGGTTTAGAGCCAGATGGATGGTCAGTGACACTGAATAGCTCTGGGACTAGTGCAAAGTTTCCTTACTGCTTTGAATCTCTGTTTACATCTATAAAATAGAGATGGATAAGTGAGGCGTGGAAAGGTTGAAGACTTCCGAGAGGGGCTGGCACACAGCACCTAGTTAGCTCACCCCAGTCCTCTTCTCCCTCATCACAAAGCCTTACACTGTGCAATCTGAGGTCATTAAATCTGGGTGTCACCAGGGCCCAGGCTACAAAATCATGGCGCACGTTCATTGAGCATTTCGAGGAGATTTGTGAAGGGGTCCTTTAAAACGTGTGAGTGCTGTGGGAAAAGTCTGTGGCCTGTGCATAGGTCAGAAAGGGTTACGAGCCATTGTCATCTTAGATCTGAAGCAGTGGGGAGAGGTCATTTAACAGAACCCTGGACAGAGAAGTCACACGGGTGGCAACTTAAGGCACTGGGACACTCGTGTGTGTGGCACACCTCAGGGAGGTGCAGAGGGATCCATGCTGCCTCCTTCTCCCTTGACCTTTTGAGTGCTTGATCTGAATGCCATGAGTGGAGCCTGCTGGGAATCCAGGGAAGCCCAGGGACTCTGGCACAGGGTGAAGAGTGTGACCACAGGGTCCTTTCAAGTGCATCGGTCACACTTTATAACAAGACAGGCGGGAGATGGCCATTGCTCTTATCATTTGCCAGGCTCTGTTCAAGTCTCTCTCCCTGTCTCTTTCTGTGGCAGTAAGGGATTGAATCTAGGGATTTGTTTATGCTCGACAAGTGCTGTTTCACTAAGCTGTATTCCCAGCTTTCTTTCTACTTTTTTTTTTTTTTTTTTAATTTTGAGACAAGTTTTTACTAAGTTGCTTAGACTGGCCTTGAACTTACCCTGTAGCTTAGGCAGTCAGCCCCTTTGCCACCGTTGTTGAATGGCGACATGTTCTCTGACATGAGGCTTCAATCGTCAGAGAAGACATTCCTTCCTTCCCCCTTTAGTTTCTGGAGTGCACAGCTAGCTCCCCTTTAGTGCAGGGTACCTGTGGGCCAGGTGGTGCTTCAAGTGACCTCCCTCCCCAGTGTGTTGCTCTGCTCTGTGGATATCACACAGCTTGGCTCAGAGAAGTAACGTGTAAGAGAAGCGGCCCTGTCCTTCCTGTCCATCTCCCAGATTGCCCAGATCTGACCTTTCCCATACCCTCTCCCTCAAGCAGGTCTGGCCACTTGAACCCTGACCCCCGACAGTGTCCGTTCTTGCACCCCTTGGCTGAATTACAGCCTCACGTTACCTCCATGGCTTTTATTGAGCTCTGATGAAAATGGGGTGACTGAGAAACCGTCTCTGTGCTTTTTTTGGTAAAGCTCTCAGCAGCCCCGTCTTGATGCTGCGCAAGGTCTCTGCGCGAGGCACACGCATGCACTGGCTTCCGGTGCATGGCCCTCCCTGAGCTGAGCCTGTGTGCATCTTCCCACCCACTGGTGAGAACCTGGGACTCTGAATTCTCCTGAGTGCCTTCCCGCCTCACAACTCAGTTTCCCGCTCACCCTACTCAGTAAATCGGAAGTCACGTCGCCCTTGAGCTCTGAGTTACTCTTTTCTTTCTTTCTTTCTTTCTTTCTTTCTTTCTTTCTTTCTTTCTTTCTTTCTTTCTTTCTTTTTTTTCTTTTTTTCGAGGTAGGGTCTCACTCTGGCTCAGGCTGACCTGGAATTCACTATGTCGTCTCAGGGTGGCCTCGAACTCACAGTGATCCTCCTACATCTGCCTCCCGAGTGCTGGGATTAAAGGCATGCGCCACCATGCCCGGCTTCTGAGTTACTTCTTTTCTGAGTTGTGTGGTTTTATTCATTGTGCCTTTTAAAAATCTTTAGTTATGTGAGAAGAATGCTTAAGGTAGATAGGTCCTAATTTTTTTAATAACATGTCATTCTAAAGCATAAAATTACTAGGGGCTGGAAACATGGCTCAGCAGTTTAGGCACTTGTCTGCAAAGCCTAACGACCCAGGTTCAGTTCCCCTGTACACACGTTAAGCCATGTGCACAAAGTGGCACATGGATCTGGAGTTTGTTTGCAGTGGCTAGAGGGCCTGGTGTACCCATTCTCTGTCTCTCTCTTTCTCTGTGTCTCTCTCTCTCTCTTTCTGTCTCTTTGTATTTCTCTGCTTGTAAATAAATATTTTTAAAAGATGAAGTTATTTAAAGAGTGGCAGTAGACAAAAGGAAACAACAGGCAGACTAATCAATAAATTAAGCTAGAAAACCGAATCCCACGAACTTAACAGAGATCTTTATCATAATTTTACTGTTTTTTTTTTTTTTTTGGTTTTGTTTCAAATAATTTATGAAAAACAATAGAGTTGATTAAAGTATCTTAAAAATGACATATTTTTCTTAGAAGCACTCCAGAGCAGGGAGATTGGCAGGTAACATAAGATTTGGATGTTAGAGGGCATTAAAGTCATGCCTTTGAAATGTGGGTGGCAAAAGCTGGCAGTGATGGGAAGATGGCTCAGTGGTGATCCTCCTGCAAAGCCTCTGCCCCCATAAAGCCAGATGCACTGGGATGCGTCTGGAGGCGCGAATAGAGACCCACCACGCGTTCTCTCTCTCAAATAAATCTTTAAATATTAAAACAACAAAGAATAATTTTACTGTTGACACTTGTTGCAAGTGCCTGTCAAATTTTGAGAGAAGGTCTTGAGATACTTATTAGACACTTCTGTTTCAAAGAATTTATGAAAAACAATAGAGTTGATTTTGACAAACCTAGAGTATCTTAGAAATGACATGGATCTTTTTGGTTAGCATCTGGCACAGCCAGAGTTGAGGGAGATTGTCAGGTAACATAAGATTTGGATGTTAGAGGGCATTAAAGTCATGCCTTTGAAATGTGTTCAGAAATGTGGGCAAAAGCTGGCAGTGATGGGAGAGATGGCTCAATGGTTATGGCGCTTGCCTTGTGTCACTTTGCATCTGGCTAAACATGACCAGGTTCTGGAGATTGGAACCAGCATTCCTGGGACCTTAACATAAAGCCATCTCTCCAGATGCACAAAGCAGGTGGGTGTTTACTCACTGTGTTCCTTCTTGAGTTCTGAATGACAGCCATGATGTAATGTGAGAGCTCAAACCATTTGGCGCACCTGAAGGGGCCAGTTATTATCTCAAATAAATAAATAAATGTTAAAACAACAAAGAATGGATGGGTTCTCCTCACCTCAGACTCATCGCCTTGTTGCAGCTGGCTGCTTGTCATTTGTTGGTATTTTGAGACAAGGTCTTGAGATGTACCCTGACTAACCTGGAGCTCACAGTCCTCCTGCCTTCACTACTCAAGAGCTTGGATTACAGGCATAGGCCGTCAGGCCTGAGCCTAGCTTCCAGCTTCTATTTTGACAAACCTAGAGCTTCCTGGGGTCTTCCTGGGCACGTGTACATGGATCCGGTTAGCATCTGGCAGGGTGCACAGCCAAGGTTGAGGCTTACCATTCCTCTACAGGGGTTACGGTGTCAAAATAACGTCCAATCATGGTGGCTACAACTTCTGCATGACCCAATGTAAGGTGGGCCAGAGCCCCACCCTCCTCCCCAGTTTCTTCTAGTGAGATGTGGGATGATTTTTTTTTTTTCGGGGGTGGGAGAGAGACACAGAGAGAGACAGAGAGGAGAGGGAGAGGGAGACAGATAGAGAATGAGATGCGTGCCAGCAGTCTTCTTCTCAGCACCTGGTGAATGAAATCCAGATGCCACCTGAAAAGAGAAGCTTCTCCAAAAGTGAGAGAGAGAGAATGGGTGTGGTCAAGCTGAGGCATTGCCCCTTTGTGTGCATGTGTGACATTGCACTTTGCATCTGGCTACGTGAGAAGTTGGGACCTGGAGATTGGAACCAGCTCTTTTTTATTTTTATTTATTTATTTAGGTTTTTAGGAGGCAGGCGCCTTAACCGCTAAGCTATCTCTCCACCCTGATTTTGCTTTTCTTCACGGAGAGGCAGGTGGATGGTGCGTTTACTCATTGTGTTCCTTCTTGAGTTCCTGAATGACAGCCATGATGTAATGTGAGAGCTCTTTTTTAAAAAAATCAGACCTTTGCCAATGTACATTACTGACCTGGCATGGGTTTGTACCTGGGGAAGGGGCCAGTTATCATAGTGGGCATAGCTGGAGGCATCTCCAGGCCATTACCCCCAAAGACGCCACAGCACTAGCGGTGTGCAGATGCAATTTTACACTTTCAAAACTGCTGCCATGTGCTCAATAGTGTACATCAGGAAACCCCCTGAAGTGTAGAGAGACTGTCACTTTATTGGGATGAGCCCCCAGTAGAAGGAAAATAAAAATCTGTGAGGTTGAAAGTGAGGAGGTGAGTGATGCCACCATAGGGCTGAGGTGGGGGTAAAGTGGTGTCTGAGGGTGGTGTCCCCAGGATGCAGTGACCTGTTGTGCTTGGGAAAGGACAGAGGGAATGAACTGGAGCTGATACCAAGGCTTCGGGAGTTGATTCGTCAAAATGGATGCATGAAGGAGAGGTGGTTTGGATGCTGAGAAGATAGTTTGGTGTGTCCTGTGAATCTTTTTTAAATGATGTGTTGTTTACTTGAGAGAGAGAATGTGCATGCCAGGGCCTCTAGTCACTGCAAACGAACTCCAGACGTGTTACCACCTTGTGTAGCTGGCTTATGTGGGTCCTGGAGAATCGAACCTGGGTCCTTTGGCTTTGCAGGCAAGTGTCTTAACCATTAAGCCATCTTTCCAGCTCGTCCTGTGAATCTTGCTTGAAGCACATGTGGAATCCACCTGGGGGAGGTGTTCAGCAGCTAGTGAGGGGTGTAGCCTTGGACGTCCAGGCGAGGTTGAGCCTGGACCAGTTGTCACCAGCTTTAATAAGTAATTGAACCAAGTGACACACAGGAAGAGAGAGCAAAGTTCTCCCAGATTAGTAGATTTAGTCAAGATAGTTTAAAAAAAAAGAATTATACCATAATGTATATTTTTATGCTTTTTGTAGGAATGGTTAGAATTATAGAGTGAACAGAGTAGTTTTATGGTTTAGTGCCAGGCCTTGAAAATGATGTATCTAATTTTGAAGTTATGTATTTTTTCTTTCTTTTGTCTTTTTTTCTTTTCTTTCTTTCTTTTTTTTTTTTTTTTTTTTTGGAAAATTGCTTCCAACTTTGGCAACTTGACTACAAGATTCATTCTGATACGATTTTCAAAAGGTAGAATGAAGCATCTCAAATGAGAGGCTATAATAGAAAAAGCAATTCATTCTTAAATGAAGATGATGAGGCTGGTACCACATTGCTTGAAACACTGAGTGAATTTCAAACCTGCGGGAGTTTACATCAAATCCAGCTGAGAGTTTTGTTGCATTTGAATGGAATATCTGTAATTGGAGATGGAGGGTTCAACTCAGAAAGACTCATGATAAAAGATACAGCTTTATAAGTTTCTTGACACTCTTTCCAATTTCTTTTATTAAAGCATCTTCCTAATTAAAAACAAAACAAAACAAAACAAAACCTTGGGGCTGCACAGATGGTTTAGTGGTTAAGATGCTTGCCTGCAAAGCCATAGGAACCAGGTTTGATTCCCCAGGACCCATGTAAAGCCAGATGCACAAGGTGGTGCATGCATCTGGAATTTGTTTGCAGTGGCTGGAGGCTCCATTGCATCCATTCTCTCTGTCTTCCTTTTTCTTCTTTCTCTTCCTCACTCTAATAAATACTTCAAAAAAATTTAACCCCTTCTTAAAAGAGCCAACACATAAGAATTCTAGCTCTATCTTATTAGCAGCACTTCTTCGGGAGTTCCTGACTGGTGGTTTAACATACTGAGAACAGAGAAATCCTTGGTGAAGCATGGCAATGTTCAAAATGGTCATAGAAAATTTTCTCATGGATTTTTTAAAAACTTGACACTCAAAGTTATCAGTAGGTCTGGTCATGATTTCTTTTCTGTGATTTTTAAAATCACATTCTTAATGATAAGATAGTAATAGTTTTATATTTCCGAAGGACATCTTCTCTCCATTTTAGCATTGTCATGAAAATAAAGACGATTGATTAGACATTTCATGGAAACAATTATATATATAAATTTTGAAGCTTCTAGATTCATTTTCCATGACATGTAGCAGTTCAACATGATGATGATGAATATGAGTCAAGTGTGATAATATGGTAGATTCAAGTCTCTTATTAAAACAAATTTATTTATTTGAGAGAGCGATAATATGCTCCCCAGGGCCTCTAGCCACTGCAAACAACCTCCAGACATATGCGCTACCTTGTGCATCTGGCTTTAAGTGGGTACTGGGGAATCGAACCCGGGCCATTAGGCTTTTTCAGGCAAGGGCCTTAACTGCTGAACCATCTCAGAGCCAGAGGTTTTCTATGTGAAGATATTGACTTGAACCAGGCAGGATTATTACAAGGACTGAACCAAAAGCAACTTTCTATCTTGGTCACTTTGGGCTACTATAGCAAAATGACTGAGAGCAGTCACGTTTGTTCCACGCAGTAGACTGCAGTGTCCAAGATGGTGAGAGCAGATTTTTTATTATTAGTAGTACTTTATTTTATTTTATTTTAGGGTTTCAAGGTAGGGTCTCACTCTAGCCCAGGCTGACCTGGAATTAACTATGTAGTCTCAGGGTGGCCTCGAACTCTCGGCGATCCTCCTACCTCTGCCTCCCGAATGCTGGGATTAAAGGCGTGTGCCACCACGCCCGGCTAGTATTTTATTTTTGAGAGAGAGAATTGGCACACCACGGCCTCAGCCCCTGCAATTGAACTCCAGACGCTTGTGCCACCTAGTGGACATTTGTGGCCTTGTGCTTGCCTCACCTTTGTGCATCTGGCTTATGTGGGATCTGGAGAGTCAAACCTGGGTCCTTAGGCTTCGCAGGCAGGTACTTTAACCACTAATCCATCTCTCCAGTCCAAGAGCAGATTTTGTGCCTGCTGGGATTCTCTTACTGTTTGCAGATAGTTCCATGTTGCTGAGAAGAGACCCTACATCTCTCATTCACATTAAGGGAACCGTGTCTTCCTGAGTGCCCACCATCTTACCTAACCTAACTCTAGTTGCCTCCCAACGACCTATTTATAAATCTAGTCACATGGAGGATAAGGACTTCAACATGTGAACTTCTTGGGGGCAGAGGAGGAACACATATTCAGACTGCTGGTTAACTGTGGTTAGGTAAGTGAGTTGTTCGTAAAAGTGGTGTTCTGTTCACTGTCCACACATTCTTTTTCATTTACATATTTTTTAGTATGTTTGTGTGTATGTTTATGTGTGCCACGCATCAGAGGAGAACCTCAAAGTGCTGGTCCTGTCCTGTCTTTCTTGAGACTGGTTCTCCCTTGTCTTTTTGCATCTAGGACGGTCTGTCTAGCTGGCCCATGAACTTTGGGATTCTCGTGGCTCCACATTCCATAGCTTTGTGTGTGTGTGTTGGAATTATAGCTGCGCATACTACTTTGTGTGTGTGTGTGTTGGAATTATAGCTGCGCATACTACTTTGTGTGTGTGTGTGTTGGAATTATAGCTGCACATACTACTTTGTGTGTGTCTGTGTTGGAATTATAGCTGCACATACTACTTTATGTGTGTGTGTGTTGGAATTATAGCTGCGCATACTACTTTGTGTGTGTCTGTGTTGGAATTATAGCTGCGCATACTACTTTGCATCCAGCTTTTTGTGGGAGCTGGGATCAAACTTGGGCCAGTGGGCCAGGGCCTTTTCTGCTGAGCCATCTTCCCCAACCCCATGCATTCTGTTATTCCTTTATTTTCATTTCTTTCATCTCCATTTCTTTTCTTAGTTTCTAGTTATGAACCAAGCATAATACTTGATCCTTTTTTTTTTTTAGATATGGTCTCACTCTAGCCCAGACTGACCTGGTCTCAGGGTGGTCTTGAACTCACAGTCATCCTCCTACTCTGCCTCCCGAGTGCTGGGATTAAAGGCATGCACCACCACGCCCAGCAATACTTGATACTTTTGATTTGACAGTATCTTCCTTACCATCAACAGGAAATAAGAAAGACTCTGGAAGGCGGAAGGGAAGAGTAAAGGGACTGATTTGGCAAGATGCACTATTGAGAAGGTTCTTCAAGTACACAATCCATGGCTTCTGTGGGATTCGGAAAGCCGGTCCAGAGGCCTGAGGGGATTCAGGAAGGGTGAGAAATCAACAGGGAGCCAGTCTAAGCTTTTGACCACAGGATTACAAAATGAATACTGAGGGCCACTGGGCCTCACATGCCTGCGTGCACAGGCACAGACAGCTTCAGTGTGCAGAATGCCTGCGTTACCCTGGGTATACTTGGTGACGATATGGCATCCAAAATGTTTTTGTTTAAAATGGATAAAGATTCCCAGACTTACCACCTTTGTATAAGAAGCCTCACTCTCAGTTTTTCCTTTTAAAAAAAAAAAAAACTTTTTATTTTTTGTTATTTTTTTGGAGAGAGACACAGAGACAGAGAGAGAGAGAGAGAAGAGGGAGAGGAAGACAGAGATGGGTGCGCCAGCAGTGTCTCACCTGCTGAGAACAAAATCCAGATGCGTGCGCCCCCTTGTGGTCAAGTGCGGCATTGCGTCCTTGCACCTGCATCTGGCTAAACGTGGGACCTGGAGATTGGAACCTCTGGAGATTGGAACCAGTGTTCTTAGGCTTAGGAGGCAGGCGCCTTAACTCCTAAGCCATCTCTCCAGCCCTTTTTTTTTTTTAACAGATACTGTTATGCACTGTCTTGGCTGTCTCACTTCCACACGTGTACTCTCTGGCCACATCAGCTGTGACTGTAGTGCGTGCTTCTTCACCGGAATTTGTTCCGTAGAAAACCCGTGCCCTCAACACACTTACTTCAAGATTACTTGGATGTGCGTCAGAGGGAACAGGTTTTGAGCTCCTGGATATTAACTTCTGTATGCCACTTTCTCTAGCAGCTAATTGACTGATTTGGGGTGGAAGAGAGATGAGAGCCCATACACTTGACCAATTTCACAGAGCTTACCTCCTAAGCTATTGAAATGCAAATCCAGCCTATGCTTAGAGACTCCAAGAATTCACACATTCAGTTCTTTGTTTTCTTCTGAAAAATAAGCATTCAAAATTCATGCAATTCTATTATTCATGTGCTTTCTACTTAGGTTCCGCTCGTGTCCAGATAAATCCTATCAGCATTATTTAGAGCTTCATGAATGAAGTGTTGCATCTCTAATGCCACACTAGCCCGGCAACTTGAACCAATCAAAGTGATTTGAAATGTAGCCCTTAAATGAGTTCCTGACGAGTCGGAGTATGTGTGCATCTACATATACACCTATGCCTTTGTCTTGCCAATCTATATTTAAATCCCCTTTATGTAAAATGGCTAAGAATTCAAAACAACCTTATGTTGTTTTGTCGTTTCATAGGTGATGCCAAGAAGACTTTGGTGAGGTGGAGCGTGGGTGGAAAAGCTCTTTTTCTCCGTGTGATGGTTGTCATGTTAGTGTCCTGAAAGGAAATGTTCTTTCCCTATACTGTCCATTAACCCGTGTTTTCAAGTGGTCTAATCACTTTTCATCTGTCAAGTTCGTTAGGGAAAAATACTATGTCAGCGAGACCATTTCTTTGTTATTTGACGTGCTCCACAAGTGAACCCTCCAGACAGTTACTGACTCCCAGAACCCTTTGTTCCTAAGCCTGGGTCGCCTTTCTCATTAGAAGGGAGAACAGCTTCTTCTGTCTGCTCTACAGCCCTCCCTGCCCAGTGTACCTCCTGGTGACTGTGGGTGAGGATACTCACTCACATTTTCCTTTTTAAAATACTTTCATTTATTTATTAATTCATTTATCTATTTATGTAATTGCAAGGAGAGAGAGAGACAGGGAAGCGAGAGGGAAAGAATGGGTGCTCCAGGGACTCTAACCACTGCAAACAAACTCCAGATGCATGTGCTACTTTGTGCATCTGGCCCCACGTGGGTCCTGGGGAACTGATCCTGGGTCCTTAGGCTTTGCAGGCAAGAGCCTTAACCGCGGAGCCCTCTCTGCAGCCGTCACATTTCCTGATTCACCCTTCCCCAGTGACAAGGATGACTCTGTGGCTTTGGGTCCGGAAGGAGGAACGCAGGCTGAAGTGAGGTTCTTTGGGAAGCCTCACGTCTGCGGAGAGGAATGTCGGTGGTGGTGGTTTAAAGTAAGCCACATCACAAAGGACTTTATCACCTCGTTTTGGTGCCCTGAGAGTTTTTGTGTTTCTGAAAGAGAATGAGTTGCTCAGAGAGAGAAACAAAAGTTCATGGGGATTTTGATAGCTAGGGCGGGGCACATCAATGACCGTGCTTAGAGCGCATACGCATTGTAGGATCATTGTCATTGGACCCTCTTTCTAACTCTTATGAGTTATCTCAGTCTTTCTCCTCCCCCCACCCGCCACCTCCCACCCCTACGGTTTGTTAAAGTGGACATGACTGAGCGGAGGGGCAGCGGCAGCAGCAGTATTGTATTGGGACTACATCATTTCCTCCCTCCTCACGCTAGGAGGGTGTCTTTCATTATTCTGGTCTTTCCTGTCATTGTCACACGCCTTCCTTAAGCTGTTCTAAACTGAAAACTGGTGTGAAGCCTGGCATTCATCTCAAACAGCTGGTCCCGGGCAGTCCAGACTGTGTGCGCACACACGTGCATGGAGGAGGGAGTGTTAGGGACTGTTTGGTTTCTGCCTTCTACAGATGACCCCTCCTCCCCTGGCCTTTCTCACTAATGGACTCTTGTGACTGTAGAATTACACTTTCTCATGTGACTTCCCTTCATATTTATAAACGCCACTTATTTTGGACAGTCTAGTGTTGCTCTGATCTGAGGAGAAGTGATTTCTATAGCTCTACCCAAAAAAATGTTAGCGATTATATTCTCCCCAGCATCTCATCTCTTTCTGAATTGGCTTGTGATCTATGGGAAGCCCTGTGGCTCGGCAGTACCGCAGTCTCACAGGCCATAGTCACTTGCCTGTAACCGCTCATTGTTACTTTGTGCTGGGCTGAGTGTCCAAGGACAAGAAGACAAAATTCTTGTGGCCGCTAAGCGTGGATGGCCAGAAGTAGGGATGAAAGACCACTTACTGAACAGTTGACTGCACTGTAATTGCTGTGCTGGGTTTTTGTTTTTCCCCCCTTCAGTAAATTGGTGGGCATATAGGATGCTGATTCAGGGGTGAGTTTATCAGAAATATGATGGGGAGGTGCAGGTTGGCAACTGAGCCTCTTCTGTTCGTGTTAAATTTTGGATCTTTGGAAAATTCAAGAGGAAATGTATAGTAGGCGGAAAGGTCATCGTAGGAGTTTAGGGAGACAAGGTCAAAGCGAGGCTGGAAACAGAGATTGAGGAAGCAGCGTCGTGTGAGTGCCGAGTGAAGCCGTGCCACGAGTGTGACATCCCTCAGTGAACATGTGAGGCACGGGAAGTGAGGAGCGCTTAGAGAACACCCCGTCCACTGGGGTCGCTGGCCTCTGCTATGTGCTTGACTGGGGCACGAGAACGGCTGACACTTCAAAAGACAACACTCTTCTGGAAGCTTCTAGCCACAGGTGGAAGAGGGAGACAGCTAATGGACAGTTAGATGATGTTATACTTTTCAGTGACACTTTGCAGCGAAGTTAATAAAAACACATTGATTGCTGGGCGTGGTGGCGCACGCCTTTAATCCCAGCCCTCGGGAGGCAGAGGTAGGAGGATCACAGCGAGTTCAAGGCCACCCAGGTCAGCCTGAGCCAGAGTGAGACCCTACCTCGAAAAAAAAAAAAAAAACACATGGATTGATTGGATCATATGCATCTGGTCCTGCATGTTGCTGGGACGTCAAGGATGTTCTTGACACAGCATCCCACGTCACAGTCATAACCGATCATCAATGAGCCATCCGGGGCCCGGCAGCATTCTCAGCGCCTTCCACGTGTCCACTCTTTTCATTTCCACAGCTGCTCACCGAGCAAAGGCTCTGAGCAGGAGCCCGGAGAGTTCCTAACCCTTCACGAACTCATGGCAAGCCTCATGTCTGGATTCACATCAAGATGGTGTGGCCCATTCTTAATGACGGTTTTCCGCCTCTTAGATGCAGGCAAGACCGCCTAACTACACCAGGCTCCAAACCCTATTTGTGTCTTGTCTCCCACTCCCCCCCCCAAAGAATTGGGATAAAACAAGACAGAGAAGGATAATTATTAAATTATTACATTTATTCCGGGAAGCATGGGACCAAGGGAAGGGAAATGGCTATACCCACATGGTCTGACATCCCATGGGGAAGTGAGCACAGGCTTGGAAGAGACCCGGAATGGGATATAGAGAGGAAAGAGCAGAGAATGCACAGGGCTCCTGCCACGTGGAAGGCAGGAGGGGGCAGAGCCCGTACTGGAGTAGAGGTGGGGGAGGCTTCTCCCTACAGGGCCCATCTATAATCTAACTGAGGTGGGTGTTACCCTCAGACTCAGCTGAGTCTCAGAGAAAGCTAATTGGTGTGAGCTAGGGGAGGGGTGGATGGCTGGATCAGAAGCTGAACTCAGGCCCTCTTGGGGCCCTCCCTCCTGACTGGCTGCCTAAGTCCTCCTTGTAACCCAGACATGCTCAGTAGAAGTTACCTCCAGAACACCGTGTACTATGGTTTGGATAGGGTTTATTCCACGTTCCCCCCCCCCCCAGGATGTTGGCAGCTTGGTCCGCAGTATGGAGATGTGGGAGCTGATGGGACCTTTCGGAGATGGGGGATCCTGGGGGGTCCTTGGGGCTATGCCCTGGGAGGGGGTGAACGTGTCTCTCGTGGGGTCTTGGATATCTGTCTTGAAAGGTTGTTACCAAGGCCTCGCCCAGGCTTTCTTGCCGCGTGCTCTCTCTTCCACAGCACAGTCTACCCTGGCCATGAGATCCCCCCAGAGCCTATGGGATGCCTTTAATCTCCATAACCGGGAGCTAAGTAAACGCTGTTTTATCATAGTCAGCCTCAAGGTTTTTCTTTAATAATTTATTTCTGAATATTTATTTGAGAGACGTGGGTCCTGGGGAGTCGAACCTGGGTCCTTTGGCTTTGCAGGCAAAGGCCTTAACTGCTAAGCTGTCTCTAGAGCCCAGCCTCAAGTGTTTTGTTACAACGACAGAACAGTGATAAAGGCAATCGGGAAACCCAGGGGTGAGTGTGGTAGGGTGTCTATATGTCATGGTGAGCTGGATGGGGAAAAATAGGAACGAGTCCTCTGCGTCTCCAGTGGCCTTGAAGAGCCTGAGGTCTGTTACATTTCTCCAGAGGCAAGCTTACAGGACAGCAGTGGTAGATATTTTATCCGTGAGAGGGAGGCTGACATGATGCCCGTTGTACTGGGGCAGTCCAGAACTACAGTAGATGAAGAAGGTTATAGTTTATTGCTAGAGCTTCACAACTTGGGGCGTAGAGAAAACAGACAATGCACAATTGTAAGTGATAAATGGTGTCATCATATTAGAAACAGGTATATTATGCTCTACCATCTACGGAACATTGCCCTACAGCCTTGGAGGATTCCAGAAAGCAGTTCTGGTGAGTAAGGAGAAGAGACTAAGACGAAAAAGCAAGGAAGAATTAAAGTTTCATTTATTACACTAATTTGAGATATCTCAGAGGTTCATCCGGGGACATTTATGAATTTCATCATGGGAAGTCATTTTGGATTAGAGAAATACCTTTATATGACTTTTCCAAATTGAGGTATCAAGTTAGCCGATGTGGTGCCCTGGGGCCGAGAGCCCCCTGGGCACCTGTTACTTCGGAGAGCCTTCTCAGAAGCCCCTGATTTCCACTTGGGAAAGGTACTTTTTCTTCCTAGACATGCACAGCCCCAGTAGAAATATACAGCTACTTACATATACATACGTGATGAATTGCACAGACATGAGGAGAGCTTGCTCTAGGAAGCTGAAAGTCCCGGGAGAGAGCAGGCAGCACAGGAAAGAAAGCAGATAGGGCGCTGAATGAAATCACGCTGGACGCAAACTCTGGCTGGCTCTTTCAGCTGACGTCATGGGGAACTCATGTCTATGATGAGTTGTGAATTCAGCATTTTTGTTCCTTGGAACAAAAACCATCGTCATTATTTTGATGTTTTCATTTAGTTACTGTTTATTGAAAATAGAATTTTATTTCCTGTTAAATATTTGGAACTGTTTGTTCTCACCGTGGCTTTTTGTAAATAAAATAACTTCCTCCTCTTTCTCTTTTTTCCTCCTTCCTTCCTGTTCTTTCTTTCCTGTCTTAAAATTTAGTTTTTTTTTATTTATTTGAGAGAGGGAGAGAGTGAGGAAGAGCCACAGAGAGAGAGAGAGAGATTGAGAATGAGAATGGACACACCAGGGCCTCCAGCCACTGCAAACAAACTCCAGGCACATGTGCCACCTTGTGCATCTGCCTTACGTGGGTCCTGGGAAATCAACCTAGGTCCTTAAGCTTCTCAGGCAAGTGCCTTAACTGCTAAGCTCTCTCTCCAGCCTCCCTCCCTTCCTTCTTTCCTTTTCTTTTTCTTCTTCCTCCTCTTCCTCCTTTCTCCTTTGTTAGACGTGTACTGGTCTGGAGCAATGGGTCAATGATTAAAAGTGCTTTCAGTGCAAGGCTGAAAACCAGAGTTCAGATCCCCAGAACCCACATCAAGCTAAACTCAAGGATCGTACACATGGGGGACCCCAATGCACCCATGACATCACAAGGGGCCAATCCCAAGCTCAAGGGTTAGCTAGTCTGCTGCTGGCAGTGGCAAACCACAAACAGAACCTAGTTCAAAAAAGGTTGGAAGCCGGGCATGGTGGCGCACAGCTTTAATCCCAGCACTCGGGAGGCAGAGGTAGGAGAAACGCTGTGAGTTCGAGGCCCCACTGAGACTACAGAGTGAATTCCAGGTCAGCCTGGGCTAGAGTGAGACCCCACCTCGAAAAAAAAAAAAAAAAAAACCAAAATTAAACAGGTTGGAGGCAAGGACTGGCACCCCAGGGTTGTCCTCTGACCTCCAAACATGCCATAGGCACATACCCCCACCACACACCTATGCGCGCGCGCACACGCACACATACACACACACACACACAGAATGTGTGTATTTGTTATTGTACAGTATAATCTTTTCAAACATGAAGAATTTGTCTCTGAATGGATTTGAAGAGGTCAGAAAAGGGGATACAGGACGCAAATTTATTTCAGCGACATTTGTCTTAACACTGAATTTTTTTTTTCTTAGAAGGATTAATAGATTTATGCTCTTACTCTGCCAATCTGTTAAAAGCAGACAGATTTTTGTTTGCTTAGCAAGTAGAGAATTACGAGGCATGACTTCACCAATGATCAGCTAGCCTAAGTTATTATCATTTTAACTTAAATGATTTGACAGTGATAAGTAACCGAGGGTGCACGACAGCATAAAGCTGCATTTCCTTATTGCTTTTTATTACTTTCTGCTGTAAATAATCACTCTCATCTGGATGCTATTAAATGCAGTTATGTGGGGATGAGGATGTGTGGAACAGGAAATCCTGCCTAGCTGTTTTTGTTTGACTTTGTTTTGAAGTTCTCCCTTTCCTTGCCTTCCCAGTTTTCTTATCATCTCTGGTGCAATCACTGTGTGAAATGTTCTCACACTTAGCGTCTGGTGACTCACCACGCAAGACCCACTTCCCCAGATGCTCTTGCCAGAACACAGGGGCGGGCGTCTGTAGCTGAGCGTTGCAAGAGTCACCGGCAGCACACTTCTGTGAGAAAACGGTGTCAAATATGTGGGGGAACCTGCCTTTCGCATTGCTCCTCCAGACTCAGCAGTTAATGGGAATGGAATTTCCTGCTGGATTTGGTGAAATAATTGCACCATCCTACAGGATGGTGTGGGCATCTTTGAATCAACAGGAAGATGCCACAAACCGAACGAACTGGGATGCCACAGTCAGAGGCTGACCCTGGAGCGTTGATGGGGCTGTGGAGGGTCTGGCTAGTGTGTGGTCCACTTGACTTCAGACCTCAGAGGCAGGCTGACAGAGCAGCAGCATTCAGAATTCCCCTCTGGGCCTTGCCTGTGAGATGCCTGTGCCTGGGGCACCTTGCTCTTGTTTGGCTAGCTGGCTCTTCCTCTTCTTCTTCCTGCATCTTCATCTCCTTCTCTCTGCTTTCTCCTCCCCTCCCCTCTCCATTCCTTCCCTCCTATTCTTGTTCCTTCCTCTCTTTCTTTTCCCATCTTCTCTGTTCCCTCTTCCCTGCCTCAGCCACCTTTTCATGTCTGTTCTCTCCCCTTCCTCTTTGACAGGAATTCTTTTGCCCAAAGAAGCAACTCTGACCACCCCCTACCCCACCGTCCCCATGCCAGGTTAAGTCCGTCCTTCTGCAGGACCTGACACCTCGCCCAGCTCTTGTCAGACTCCATCATAACTATCTGTTTCCTGCCTCCCCACTCCCTCTCAGCCTCTCACCTGCTTGACCTAAAGAAAGCTGGCTGATCCCCTGTTCTGCCTTGAGTTACAGTCAGACTTGTGGTAAATGATCAAATGTTTGTTACTTTCACGGGCCAGGGCTACATATCATTCTAATTCTCTTTGTGTATTTGGATCATTTTATTGGATTATTTCTTAATCAGTACAGAAAGTTTAAAAAGAGCAGGGCGTGGTGGCACACGCCTTTAATCCCAGCACTTGGGAGGCAGAGGTAGGAGGATCACCGTGAGTTCGAGGCCAGCCTGAGACTACATAGTGGATTCTGGGTCAGCCTGGGCTAGAGTGAGACCCTGCCTTGAAAACAAACAGAAAGAAAGAAATATAATCTGATAAAAGCCACGTATGGCATAAAGGAGACTTTCAAGTTCTGCTCAAAGCTTAATAGGATCTGTGGCAAAAGCAATCACGTCTCAGGAATAAGGCAACTGTGTGTAGTGGTTACACGGGCCAGAAAAAAGATGATGGATTTTGCTTTCCTGTCTCAGCTACATCCTGACTCCAAAGAATTCCAGGTGAAGAATCAGCCTGGTTTATCCACTGTTGCCTGCTAATCCACCAGTGCCCATGTTTAGAGCTTGCCTGTTTAAAAAATAAATCAAATCAAACAAAATCCCACAAGAAAATGTCTTTTCTTTACCAAGTGCAGCTTTAGGGTTAGACAATCAGATTTTCAAGTCCAGGAGCAAAAACCACAGTCTTGCTTAATTATTTCTCCTCTCAGCTAAGATCAATGAATTTCAGAGAAAATGACTTAGAATAGTAGATGTGAGAATTGAGGCATTCACATTTCTTCATCTTGTCATTTAGTCTTTCCAGACAGAGCCGATGGCTTGAGTTCTTTTGCGTGGCTACATCAAGTAATTACTTTTCATTAGTTTCCTTAGTTTTTTGTTTTTTTTTTTTTAGTAGACAGAGCGAGAGAGAGAGAGAGAGAGAGAGAGAGAGAGAGAGAGAGAAATGGCACACCAGGGCCTCAGCCACTGCCATCAAACTCCAGATGCTTGCACCACCTAGTGGGCATCTGCGACCTTGTGTGTGCCTCACCTTTGTGCATCTGGCTTACGTAGGATCTGGAGAGTTGAACATGGGTCCTTAGTCTTCACAGGCAAGTGCCTTAACGTTAAGCCATCCCTCTTGCTATGTAGCTTTGACTGGCCTGGAATTCATTATGTAGTCTGCGCTGGCCTCAGACATGAAGCCACCCTCTTGTATCAGCCTCTCAAGTGCTAAGAATACAGGTGTGAACCACCATCCCTGCCTACGATAACTTTTTCAGTAGGACACCAGTCCCTGCCTAACAGACATGATTTCATTGATAAAAATGCATGCACTAAAAAAAAAAAAAAAAAAAAAAAAAAAAAAAAAAAAAAAAAAGCACTACAATTAAGGAGGTTGTCCATAAAAAAATGGAAGAAAGAATGCATGCACATGCTGACGGATGGATGCATTCCGATCTAACCTGCTAAATTACAGAAGTCAGTCCCAAGGTGTTGCCACTGCTAGTTTTTTTAGAATATGAATCATATGTATTTGTGAGCTCTTCAGTTTTGTGTTTTGGAAAATGAAATGTCCTCTGAACTAGACACAAAACATTCCTATGAGGAAGCTGTTAGAGGGCCAACAGGAGTGGTAGGGCTTGGGCCAAAGATATGCCAATTCCATTACCATTTGGCAAACTTAAGCCTCAACAAAAGGTGTGTGTGGGTGTGGGTGTGTATGTAACCACACATATGTTTGTGTAATTTTTCAACTTTGTAATTCTTTTTTAAGAAAGTTTATTTTTGTTTATTTTTATTTATTTATTTATTTGAGAGCAACAGATAGATAAAGAGGCAGATAGATAGAGAATGGATGTGCCAGGGCCTTCAGCCACTGTAAATGAACTCCAGATGCATGTGCCACCTTGTGCATCTGGCTTACGTAGGTCCTGGGGGAGCCTCGAACCAGGGTTCTTAGGCTTCACAGGCAAGTGCTTAACCACTAAGCCATCTCTCCAGCCCTGTAATTCTTTTTTTTTTTGTTAAATGTATTTATTTGCACAAGAAAGGCAGATAGAGAAAAAGAATGGGCGTGCCAGCCTCTGAAGACAAACTCCAGATGCATGCACCACCTTGTGCATCTGGCTTATGTGGGTCCTGGGGAATCGAGCCTCAAACCAGGGTTCTTAGGCTTCACAGGCAAGTGCTTAACCACTCAGCCATCTCTCCAGCCCTGTAATTCTTTTGTTGTTGTTGTTAAATGTATTTATTTGCACAAGAAAGGCAGATAGAGAAAGAATGGGCGTGCCTAGCCTCTGAAGACAAACTCCAGATGCATGCACTGCCTTGTGCATCTGGCTTTCGTGGGTCCTGGGGAATTGAACTTGGTCCTTTCCTTTGCAGGCAAGCTACTTAACTGCTAAGCCATCCAGCCAGCCAATGTTGTAATTCTTACCTCAACACAATTTGGAGATAAAGGTTGGACTGTAACCAAAGGGCTTATACAAACTAAGCATCTGTTCTATTGCTAAGTTATACACTCAGCCCCTCCAAATTTTTAAAAATAGTTTTTATTTATCTATTTACTTATTTTGAGAGAAGCTGGTACAGAGAGGGAATGGGCACAACAGGGTTTCCAGGCATCGCAAATAAACTCCAGACACATGCAACATCTTGTGTATCTGGCTTACATGGGTACTGCGGAATCAGACCTGCGTCCTTATGCTTCATAGGCAAGCACCTTAACCACTAAGCCATCTCTCCAGCCATAATTTTTGTTTTTCCGAGGTAGGGTCTCATTCTAGCTCAAGCTGACCTGGAATTCACTATGTAGTCTCAGGGTGGCCTTAAACTCACAGCAATCCTCCTACCTCTGCCTTTCTAGTGCTGGGATTAAAGGCGTGCTCCTGGCCTAATTTTTTTTAACGACAATAAAAACTCCATTTCAAGCTTTGTTTTCATTTAAATTGTAAGTAAGTGGGAAGAATCATCTTTTCTTGAAATACAAAGCAAATTTTCCTGCCTATAAATGCTACTTAGGCAGAATTTGTACGAAGCACATGGCCAACATTTCCCTATAGACAGTAATTTTAGGCTTTACATTTTAAAGTGATTTTAAATCATTCTAAAAACAAACGGGATTTTAACACAATATTCCACCTTGGTCCTGGTTTTTCAGTGTGTAACAACCATTACATATTACTTTCTGTCTATCTGTCTGTCTCTCTCTCTCTCTCTATCATCCATCCATCCATCCATCCATCCATCTACCTACCTATTCATTTATCCATGTATCTCTCATATCTCTAGTATCTTCTGATATTTGTATCCATCTTTGCCAAAAAAAAAAAAAAAGCACAAAGCTTAGGCAAGAGAAAAAGCTAATGGGGACAGCAATTTAAGAGGAGGGTGGGCAGTCATGTAATTGATTAGGCTGTTAAGCAATTTGAGTCAACCTGTTCGTTGCCAGTTTTTGTTACGGGAAATTTAACACCCACCACAAGAGCCAGGCGGATGCTGCACATAGCCTCAGATGCGCTCTTTCCACGCTGGCCATTGCTCTTCCGGACGGGACAGTTTAATTCCTGTGAGATACTGTTCCTGCTCGCTGTCTCTTTCATTCCTGGGAAATGCCTCTTCAGAGTCACAGATCTAAAACCTGTTCTGTTTTATTAGTATCACATATCACTGGAGTTTTCTGTGGATCTCCATTTGCGCCAGTGTTTCCTGGAAGCTGCCTTCCCTGAAAAAGAGCAGGGGCTAATTGTGGGGTAATTCTTTTTTTTTCTTTCAGAAGTAGGGTCTTGCTCTAGCCCAAGCTGACCTGGCATTCAATATGTAGTCACTCTGTTGTCTCAGAGGTGCAAGGTAGGGTCTCACTCTGGTCCAGGCTGACCTGGAAGTCTCAGGGTGGCCTCGAACTCTGGCGATCCTCCTACCTCTGCCTCCCGAGTGTTGGGATTAAAGGCGTGCGCCACCTCACCCAGCTGAGTAATTCTTTTTAAGAAGTTTCTAGCTCTTTTCTCCCTTCTGGTTGCTGTCAGACTTGGTAAGTGGTGCCAAATTTCACTGTGGTATTTATTTATTTTGGTTTTCTGATGGAGGGTCTTGCTCTAGCCCAGGCTGACCTGCAATTCACTATGTAGTCTCAGGGTAGCTTCGAACTCACGCCAATCGCCCTACCTGTGCCTCCCAAATGCTGGGATTAAAGGTTTGGGCCACCACACCTGGCTGGTATTTATTTGCCTTTGAGCTAGACAGGTGCTGGAAGTTTGCTTAGTTAAATCCTCTTCTGGCTTTAGCTAAAACTCTAGTATTTTGAATGAATAGTAATATCCATTGAGTTCAAGTATTGCACTCAATGTGGTAAAATTCTTTGAAAATATACAATAACTTTCTACATTGTAATGGGCATCTGAAATATTAGACGGCTGTAGCAACTTTATGAGTATTAGCTGTAATCCACAAGGTGACCTGAGTAAGCGTTATTAATTGTCTTTTTCTAGGAGGCAAGACTGAAGAACAGAGATAGGCAGCAACTTTCTTGGCCATCGTAGGGCTTGTTTGCATGGACACACATGTTCTGTGTAGATTCTATACGGTGTCCTGGTCTCCTATATCCTCGTCTGGCCCTGCTTATTCCTCTGTGACTCAAGAGGAGAGATCAAATAGACAAGATTTTGCACAGCTGAGATTGATTTAGGTCACGATTTGGACTCTTACTTTCCCCCAAAGTAGAAGCACAGATAAATCTTTGGCATAGACTTTATAATGACAGTGTAAATTGGCACAGCCTATTTGCATATGCTAGGAAAAATATTTGATGACATACATGTCAGTAATCTTCCATGAACACCCGAATAAAGTGCAAACTGTCTTTGCTCCTTAAGTAGAATTCTGACTGTCTTCTTTGTGGTGCGTGAAGAAAGTCACTGTGAGAGGAGGGACTGGAGAGAGATGGCTCAGTGGTCAAGGCATTTGCCTGCAAAGCCTAATGACCCGGGCTCAGTTTCCCAGTAACCATGTAAAGCCAGATGCACATCTGGAATTTATTTGCAGGGCTAAAAGCCCTGGTGTCCCCATTCTCTCTTCTCTCTTTCTCTCTCAACTTGCAATATATTTTTTTAAACTTTTTATTTTTTATTTTTATTATTTTTTTGGAGAGAGACACAGAGAGAGACAGAGAGAGGGAGAGGGAGACAGATAGAGATGGGCGCACCAGCAGCCTCTCAGCTGCTGCCAACGAAATCCAGATGCGTGCGCCCCCTTGTGGTCAAGTGTGGCATTGCGCCCTTGCGTCACTTTGCATCTGGCTAAACGTGGGACCTGGAGATTGGAACCGCTGGAGATCGGAACCAGCGTTCTTAGGCTTAGAAGGCAGGCGCCTTAACCCCTAAGCCATCTTTCTAGCCCAGCAGTTAAGGCGCTTGCCTGTAAAACCTAAAGACCCGAGTAAGAGTCCCCTGTCCCCACGTAAATCCAGATGTAGAGAGTGAGGCATGCATCTGGAGTTTGTTTGCAGCACCTAGAGGCCCTGGCATGCCCATTCTCTCCCCGCCCCCTGCCCCCTGCCCCGCCAGGCATGGTAGCACATTCCTTTAATCCCAGCACTCAGGAGGCAGAGGTAGAATTGCTATCTGTGAATTCATGGGCAGCCTGAGACTGCATAATGAATTCCAGGTCAGCCTGGGCTAGAGTGAGACCCTACCTCAAAAAACAAACAAACAAAAAAAAAAAGAAAAAGAAAAACAAAACAAAACAACAAATAAAAATAAAATTTATTTTTTAAAATGCAAGATGTGTCAGAAGAACATAGCACCATTATCCTACCTGAGAGTTGAAAACAAAAAACTAATGTAGTTTCTATGCTTTCTTAACAAGTGGCTAGGCTCCTCCTGTTTGAAACGCAAAGTGAGACCAGAAGGAACTGGCTAAGCAGTGTAGGCGGGGCAGTGGGGTGGGAAGATTGCATGAACACTGGAGTTCAGGGCCAACTGGGACAACATGGTGAGACCCCATAAGTAAATGGACAAATAACCCAAAAGGTTAGTTTCATGGCCTTTGTGATCCCACCCCCATATTCTGGTGTCTTTGTTCCTGGGTATGCAGCCCTGTGTCATGAGTCAGGGGCTGCTGGTAATGAACGCCATGTTTTTGCAGTTGATTGTCCTAATGGGAAGATCATAGAGGCATAGTCAGAAAGCCTTCTTGCCCAGTTCATAATCTAATTATCATTCTAAAAGAATCTTCTGGAATAAGTTTATCTATATTAGTCATGCGGGTATGTGTATGTGTTATGTTTAAGAATCATATCTTGCGCTGGAGAGATGGCTGTTAAGGAGCTTGCTTGCCTGCGAAGCCTAAGGACCCAGGTTCAATTCCCCAGTACCCAGATGCCAGATGCAAATGGTGGTGCGTGCATCCGGAGTTTGTTTGTAGTGGCTAGAGGCTCTGATGTGCCCATTCTCTCCCGCCCCCCCACTGTCTCTCATAAATAAATTAAAATAAATAATACAAAAAAGAACTAGGGGGCTGGAGAAATGGCTTAGCGGTTAAGGCACTTGCCTGCAGAGCCAAAGGACCTCAGTTTGATTCTCCAGGACCCAGGTAAACCAGATGCTCAAGGGGGCGCATGCATCTGGAGTTTGTTTGCAGTGGCCTGAGGCCCTGGCATGCCCATTCTCCCCTCTCTGTCTCTCTCTCTCTCTGCCTCTCTCTCATATAAAAAAAAGAATCCGTTCTCCTTGCTTATCTTGTGTCCTAAGTGGCCATGGATTCTTTAAGTTCCCCTGTTTTGCTCATGGTGCTGTGGAAACACTGATTCTACACGTTTAAGAAAATAGGACCAAAGAAATGTTTGTGGAATCAATGAAAAGAACTCACGTTTCAGTTTGTCCCGTCTAGTTACAACCCTGGGGAGAAGGACGGAGCTCCACGGAAGTCTCTCATCCAGTCACATCTAAATGTTTATCCTACGTGGTACTGAGTTTGGACAGAGGTCACCCAGTTGTGTCAAACAAAAGGGAGAAAGGAGACTTTCCAGTTGATTTGGAAACAGTTACAGAATGTTCGGAAATCACGTCTTCCAGTCCTCTGCTTCATGAGATTTTCCTGCCCGTGGGAATAGCTTGTTGAATGAAGGGAAGGAAAAGACCTCATTCCTGTAGGCATTTTCGTGGAGAATCAAATCAGAATTTTGTTCTAAATATAAATATATATATATACACATACATATATGTATATGTATATCCTGGCCAGATGGAATAAGCCTTAAAGTATTTTACATTGAGCATAATGTGCATGAAAACAACAAAGGATATTTTAATTAAATATTTAATAAACTCCTTATAGGGGGGCTGGAGATGGGGCTCAGTGGTTAAGGCGCTTACTTGCAAAGCCTAAAGGCCTGGGTTCAATTCTCCAGTACCCACATAAAGCCGTATGCACAGAGTGGTGTGTGCATCTGCAGTATCTACACCAGGGGCAGAAGGATGGGTACCAGAGGCCCCTAACGCAGGTAGGACGTTCAGCTGTGACGATGAGGATGGGAAAGGGGAGGAAACTCAAGACCTAGAACCTAAATGAGTGAGTTCTTTTGTACCATAGTTAGTTTTAGTTTTATGGTGCTTCACTTTATTTTCTGTTCTAGTACGACTAGCGTGATAGAGATCTCATCCTGGAAGTTATTAATTGCCCTCACACATGCCTGTCAATGTCAGCGCTGTCTGGAGGAACAGATTAGAACCTCTTGTGTTTTGTCTTGATCAAAAACAAACACACTGGCTGATGGCCTTTCTGATTTTAAATCTGATTTTGTTTTTATCTGATTCTGAGTCAAATGCCGTGTACACTTGAACAAAGACAACCTTGGTGCCCACCTCGCTGTAGGATGGAATTTAGATTGTGTGTGTGTGTGTGTGTGTGTGTGTGTGTGTGTGTGTGTGTAACAGACAGCTTCAGGTTCACTGAGATGAACTTCCAGACCAGGCACAGTTATGGAGGAAGGGATATTTATTGGAGCTTACAGGTTCAGGGGAAGTTCCATAATGGCAGAAGAAGCTGGCCTGCTTTCACAGGACCAAACACACACACAACACACACACACACACACAGAGAGAGAGAGAGAGAGAGAGAGAGAGAGAGCCAAAAGCCAAAAGCACAGCACACCTCAGGAACTCCAGCTAGGCATACTTTGCATATCTTTAGATTGAAATCCTAAACCCACCATCTCACCTCCTTAAGATCCGCCCAGTGGCATTGCCTCCAGCCAGGTGGCTGCAGATGCAAACTATAAACTAATAAAACACTGAATAAATTGGGGGCCATCTATTCAAACTACCACAGTGTGTGTGTGTGTGTGTGTGTGTGTGTGTGTGTGTGTGTGTGTGTGAAATTAGAGCAGCCTTCTGCCTTTGATGTTGGTCTAGACAAGAGTTATGTCTACCCAGTTACATGACCAGCTGTGAAAGGCGGTCTTATAAAATGATTTGAATTTGTTTGAGAAAGAGAGAGAGAAAGGCAGAGAGAGAGAGAGAGAGAAAGAGAGAGAGAATGGGCGCATCAGGGCCTTCAGCTACTGCAAACAAACTCCAGACGCATGTGCCACCTTGTACATCTGGCTTATGTGGGTCCTGGGGAATCAAACCGGACTCCTTTGCTTTGTAGGCAAGTTCCTTCACTGCTAAGAGATGGCACTTTGAATGAAACCAACTGGACACTGCAATAGAACAAAACTTAAATATGAAAGGAATGACACATTAAGCACATGTGTTTGTAGTTTTTGTTCTTGTTTTTTCATCACTCAAAACTGGTATACACATACACACACATACAGGTGTGCATGTGTGTACTATTTCATATAGATTTAGTGTATCCATTTTAAGTACTGCTCACATTTTCTTCTTAGGAATATATATCTCTATTTTTAACCTTTGACCTAATAAAAACCTGTTTTTAGGATTTTTAGGGTGTTTTTAGGATTTTTTTTTATTCATTTTTTTTGGAGAGAGACAGAGAGAGAGGGAGAGGAAGAGAGATAGAGATGGGCGCGCCAGCAGTGTCTCAGCTGCTGTGAACGAACTCCAGATGCGTGCGCCCCCTTGTGGTCAAGTGTGGCATTGTGCCCTTGCATCACTTTGCATCTGGCTAAACGTGGGACCTGGCAGGCTTAGGAGGCAGGCACCTTAATCGCTAAGCCATCTCTCCAGCCCTAGGATTTGTTTTTAAATCGTTATAAGCAACACTTCTGAGGATATCCACTTTGTGCTGCTGTGGGCATTGCTTCTCTCATCCTTGTGACAATACCAACGGGAAGGAGGTGGAAGAGAGTTTAGTTTAGTTCATGCTTTGGAAGGCGTGGTCCATCGCCATGGGAAAGGCACGAAGCCTGGAGTGGGTTGGTCTGTGGTGGACAGCCGCAGCAGCAAGAAGCGAGCACGTTAGCCCAGAGCAGGCCAGGCTACAGCGCTCAGGGCTTCACCCTCCTCCACCTCCAAGTACGTCCTTCATCCCAGCCCCACTTCCTGAAGCTTCTGCAATCTCTCCAAAGAGTGCCACTCCCTGGGGGGCCAAGTGTTCGAAATATATGAGCCTGTGTGTGTGTGTGTTTGGGGGCATTTCACATTCTAACTATAACAGCTTAACAAGATTATTCTAAGCTATGTATCTTGAAAGGGAATTGCAGAGCTCTATGGCAAACACATTTGTATTTAGTTTTTGTGTGTGTATGTGTGTGTTTTATGCATGTTTGCGTGTCTGTGTGTGAGCGTGCACATGTGTGTATTAAGTGCCTGTATACAGTGTGCCTATGCATGCAGAGGCCACAGGACAACCTCAGGTTGTATCCTTAGGAATGCTGTCCTCTCCCTTTCGTGACAGGGTCTCTCACTGCCTTAAATCTTACCAGTTAGGCTAGACTGGCCGGCCAAAGAGCTCTGGGGATCTGCCCGTCTCTCCATCTTCAGCGCTGGGGTTACGGGGGCCCGCCTCCATAGCTGGCTCGTTCACATGGGTTCTGGAGATCACACTGTGTCTTTGTAATCGCAGGGCAAACACTTGACACGTGGAGCTGTTTCTCCAGCTCCTGGCATACGCAATTTTAACCTTAATTGATATTGCCAAGAAACTAGTCAGAGTTCTGGAAACATGGTATTCTAGCAGCAGGTTAGTTTTCTGTCATTCTCACCAACACATGGTGTTTATAAACTCTTTGAATTTTACTCCTGGGTTGGGTGTGGCGTGATTTTATTGTTTCATCTTAAAGAGGCTGTATAACTTTTATACAAATAGAGACATTTTAGGTTTCAGATTTGTATTTTGCAGCTCATGAGGCCATGTCATTTGCTTGCTACTTATTATTACTATTATTATTTTTATTCCTATTTCCACTTTCTATTAAAAATATATTTTGAAGCACTATGGGTGTCGATTTCAACCTGTTCCTTCAAAAGTTAGTCACAGTATGTTTTTTCATTTGGAGACTTGGGTCTTAGTGCAGTCCAATTCATCACTTTAATGTTTTGTGAGTTTCATATTCGATATCTGTTCAACAAATGTTTACCTATTTTTCTTTATTAAGAGACAACAATTTGTATTTCACTTTATCTTCTAAAGAATGACTTTATTTTAAATGCTGTGGAAGGAGGGTTGTTGAACTCAGGGCTTAAGGACCTGCTCTACCACTGGGTTATATCCCAAACCCATGGTTCCTCTTGAAATGACATTTTTACCTGTATCTCATTTTGTGGAGGGTTCTGTATGGTATGAAATATGGATCAAAAGTATGTGCCTGGCCCAAAGTGATTTTTTGCCATGTTTTGACTGATTCAGTGCTTCTTTTCTCCATGTTTGCTATACTGTCTGTGTTTTATGTTTCCATTCCCATTAGCGTCAAGGTCTGTTCTGGAGCTCTCTAATCTGATTTCACTATTGCACTTACGTAATTGGCTTTTTTTTTTTTTTTTTTTTTTTTTTTTGAGAGAGACAGAGAGAGAGGGAGAGGAAGACAGATAGAGATGGGTGCACCAGCAGCCTCTCAGCTGCTGCGAACAAAATCTAGATGCGCGCCCCTTGTGGGCAAGTGTGGCATTGCGCTCTTGTGTCACTTTGCATCTGGCTAAACGTGGGACCTGGAGATTGGAACCGCTGGAGATTGGAGCCAACGTTCTTAGGCTTAGGAGGCAGGCGCCTTAACCGCTAAGCCATCTCTCTAGCCCATGTAATTGGCTTTTACTGGTAGATATAAATCCATACTGACTTCTGTAACATAAATCGCCTACTTCTCTTGTTCTTATATTTAGATTTTTGCCAGTCAGTCTTTTAGGTGAATTTTAAAAATTACTTGTTGGAGTCTACAAAGCTGATCCACTCAAAATTCTAGCGGGACTTGTTTTTGAGGGTTTGAATCCTCCTGTGTATGTTGTGGAGCTTATGTCCTCTGTCCATTAAGCCATTTTATGATTTTCACTTTATTATAGATCTTTGCTTCCTTTGATAAACATATTTCTAGATACTTGTATCATTTCTTTCCTTTAATGTTTTCTAATTGGCTTTGCCTGGTATATATAAACACTGTTAATTGTTCTACATTGATCTGTCTAAACTCGCCTTTGTGCACTTAATAATTCAAAAGGCAGTGTCTATAGAAACTAATGGTATTTAGTAGAGACATTCTATCAGCTGCAAATAGCATAGCTTTCCGATTATTTGATTTTTGTTTTTTGCTTTATGACCGCATCAGTGAGGATTAGGTGTCTTGGTTAAGTCATAACTATAGGGCTGGAGAAATGACTTCGGCTTCACAGGCAAACACCTTATCTGCTAAGGACTCAGGTTCAATTCCCAGTATCTACATAAGTGGGATGTACAAGGTGTCATCTGCATCTGGAGTTCCTCTTTCTCTCTATCTCTATTTGCCTCTCTCTCTCCTCTCTTACAATAGATACATAAAATGAACTATAAAAACAGAAATGTTATATGAACTTAGTGTGTGTGTACGTGGGGGGAAATCTGCTGTGATTCTGGGCTGGAGAAATGGCTTCATGGCTGAGACATTTGTCTGTGAAGCCTAAGGATCCAGGTTCAATTCCCCAGTATCCATGTAAGCCAGATGCACAAGATGGCACATACATCTGCAGTTAGTTTGCAGTGGCTGGAGGCCTTGGCATACTCATTCTGTCTGTCTCTCTCACACATAAATAAAAATTTTAAAAATTAAATCATAACAATATATACAACTGTTTATTTTGTTGTGCATAAAAATTTCCTCATGTTCTCTAATTGTTCCTTCATTAACACACCCTGGACATGTATTCAAGTTCCTCTTTCTGCCCTCCATATTAGTAAATATTGTTCTGCTTCTTTTGGTATCTCGCCATTCTTTAATACTGCACAAATATTCTCTCGAGATTCTGGTGGACTTGTTGCTTTAATACCTTTATCTGAGACAAAGGCTTTGTCAGATTTTCTGCCCATCACTCGTAGGACTAGAGTAGAGACCTTTCTCTTGGTTAAGTTTTCAACTTTGGTCAAGTAACATCTTTTCAGGAAGCATCCTTATCTTACCACCTTTTTATTTAAAATCAAACTCAATGACAATTGGAAGGCAGTGATACTAAGGAATGAATGTAGCGTAGCCACTGGTTTTGAGAAGGCTGAGGGCAAGCTTGCCACTGAGTGCAAGATCATGTACGGCGGCTTGAACGTAAGGAGAGTAAAGGAGTTAGGTCTAGTCCGTGGGTACCTCACTGTCTGTAGGTTGTGAGTGACGGCACTCGGTGGGGAGAGACCATTGTGTGGTTCTTTAGCCTTAGGTCAGGTCATGGCTGAGCCTGCTGGTCACGTGCGCCATGGGAAAGGCACGAAGCCTGGAGTGGGTTGGTCTGTGGTGGACAGCCGCAGCAGCAAGAAGCGAGCACGTTAGCCCAGAGCAGGCCAGGCTACAGCGCTCAGGGCTTCACCTCCTCCACCTCAAGTACGTCCTTCATCCCAGCCCCACTTCCTGAAGCTTCTGCAATCTCTCCAAAGAGTGCCACTCCCTGGGGGGCCAAGTGTTCGAAATATATGAGCCTGTGTGTGTGTGTTTGGGGGGGGGGCATTTCACATTCTAACTATAACAGCTTAACAAGATTATCCTAAGCTATGTATCTTGAAACGGAATTGCAGAGCTCTATGGCAAACACATTTGTATTTAGTTTTTGTGTGTGTATGTGTGTGTTTTATGCATGTTTGCGTGTCTGTGTGTGAGCGTGCACATGTGTGTATTAAGTGCCTGTATACAGTGTGCCTATGCATGCAGAGGCCACAGGACAACCTCAGGTTGTATCCTTAGGAATGCTGTCCTCTCCCTTTCGTGACAGGGTCTCTCACTGCCTTAAATCTTACCAGTTAGGCTAGACTGGCCGGCCAAAGAGCTCTGGGGATCTGCCCGTCTCTCCATCTTCAGCGCTGGGTTACGGGGGCCCGCCTCCATAGCTGGCTCGTTCACATGGGTTCTGGAGATCACACTGTGTCTTTGTAATCGCAGGGCAAACACTTGACACGTGGAGCTGTTTCTCCAGCTCCTGGCATACGCAATTTTAACCTTAATTGATATTGCCAAGAAACTAGTCAGAGTTCTGGAAACATGGTATTCTAGCAGCAGGTTAGTTTTCTGTCATTCTCACCAACACATGGTGTTTATAAACTCTTTGAATTTTACTCCTGGGTTGGGTGTGGCGTGATTTTATTGTTTCATCTTAAAGAGGCTGTATAACTTTTATACAAATAGAGACATTTTAGGTTTCGTATTTCGTATTTTGCAGCTCATGAGGCCATGTCATTTGCTTGCTACTTATTATTACTATTATTATTTTTATTCCTATTTCCACTTTCTATTAAAAATATATTTTGAAGCACTATGGGTGTCGTATTTCAACCTGTTCCTTCAAAAGTTAGTCACAGTATGTTTTTTCATTTGGAGACTTGGGTCTTAGTGCAGTCCAATTCATCACTTTAATGTTTTGTGAGTTTCATATTCGATATCTGTTCAACAAATGTTTACCTATTTTTCTTTATTAAGAGACAACAATTTGTATTTCACTTTATCTTCTAAAGAATGACTTTATTTTAAATGCTGTGGAAGGAGGGTTGTTGAACTCAGGGCTTAAGGACCTGCTCTACCACTGGGTTATATCCCAAACCCATGGTTCCTCTTGAAATGACATTTTTACCTGTATCTCATTTTGTGGAGGGTTCTGTATGGTATGAAATATGGATCAAAAGTATGTGCCTGGCCCAAAGTGATTTTTTGCCATGTTTTGACTGATTCAGTGCTTCTTTTCTCCATGTTTGCTATACTGTCTGTGTTTTATGTTTCCATTCCCATTAGCGTCAAGGTCTGTTCTGGAGCTCTCTAATCTGATTTCACTATTGCACTTACGTAATTGGCTTTTTTTTTTTTTTTTTTTTTGGAGAGAGACAGAGAGAGAGGGAGAGGAAGACAGATAGAGATGGGTGCACCAGCAGCCTCTCAGCTGCTGCGAACAAAATCTAGATGCGTGCGCCCCCTTGTGGGCAAGTGTGGCATTGCGCTCTTGTGTCACTTTGCATCTGGCTAAACGTGGGACCTGGAGATTGGAACCGCTGGAGATTGGAGCCAACGTTCTTAGGCTTAGGAGGCAGGCGCCTTAACCGCTAAGCCATCTCTCTAGCCCATGTAATTGGCTTTTACTGGTAGATATAAATCCATACTGACTTCTGTAACATAAATCGCCTACTTCTCTTGTTCTTATATTTAGATTTTTGCCAGTCAGTCTTTTAGGTGAATTTTAAAAATTACTTGTTGGAGTCTACAAAGCTGATCCACTCAAAATTCTAGCGGGACTTGTTTTTGAGGGTTTGAATCCTCCTGTGTATGTTGTGGAGCTTATGTCCTCTGTCCATTAAGCCATTTTATGATTTTCACTTTATTATAGATCTTGCGCTTCCTTTGATAAACATATTTCTAGATACTTGTATCATTTCTTTCCTTTAATGTTTTCTAATTGGCTTTGCCTGGTATATATAAACACTGTTAATTGTTCTACATTGATCTGTCTAAACTCGCCTTTGTGCACTTAATAATTCAAAAGGCAGTGTCTATAGAAACTAATGGTATTTAGTAGAGACATTCTATCAGCTGCAAATAGCATAGCTTTCCGATTATTTGATTTTTGTTTTTTGCTTTATGACCGCATCAGTGAGGATTAGGGTGTCTTGGTTAAGTCATAACTATAGGGGCTGGAGAAATGACTTCGGCTTCACAGGCAAACACCTTATCTGCTAAGGACTCAGGTTCAATTCCCCAGTATCTACATAAGTGGGATGTACAAGGTGTCATCTGCATCTGGAGTTCCTCTTTCTCTCTATCTCTATTTGCCTCTCTCTCTCCTCTCTTACAATAGATACATAAAATGAACTATAAAAACAGAAATGTTATATGAACTTAGTGTGTGTGTACGTGGGGGGGGAAATCTGCTGTGATTCTGGGCTGGAGAAATGGCTTCATGGCTGAGACATTTGTCTGTGAAGCCTAAGGATCCAGGTTCAATTCCCCAGTATCCATGTAAGCCAGATGCACAAGATGGCACATACATCTGCAGTTAGTTTGCAGTGGCTGGAGGCCTTGGCATACTCATTCTGTCTCTCTCTCACACATAAATAAAAATTTTAAAAAATTAAATCATAACAATATATACAACTGTTTATTTTGTTGTGCATAAAAATTTCCTCATGTTCTCTAATTGTTCCTTCATTAACACACCCTGGACATGTATTCAAGTTCCTCTTTCTGCCCTCCATATTAGTAAATATTGTTCTGCTTCTTTTGGTATCTCGCCATTCTTTAATACTGCACAAATATTCTCTCGAGATTCTGGTGGACTTGTTGCTTTAATACCTTTATCTGAGACAAAGGCTTTGTCAGATTTTCTGCCCATCACTCGTAGGACTAGAGTAGAGACCTTTCTCTTGGTTAAGTTTTCAACTTTGGTCAAGTAACATCTTTTCAGGAAGCATCCTTATCTTATCACCTTTTTATTTAAAATCAAACTCAAAGACAATTGGAAGGCAGTGATACTAAGGAATGAATGTAGCGTAGCCACTGGTTTTGAGAAGGCTGAGGGCAAGCTTGCCACTGAGTGCAAGATCATGTACGGCGGCTTGAACGTAAGGAGAGTAAAGGAGTTAGGTCTAGTCCGTGGGTACCTCACTGTCTGTAGGTTGTGAGTGACGGGAGACCATTGTGTGGTTCTTTAGCCTTAGGCCAGGTCATGGCTGAGCCTGCTGGTCACAATATGACTCTTAGAATTGGATTTTGTTTTCTTTCTAGACAGAGATTGCTGTGCCAGGGCCTCGGCCACTGCAACCGAACTACAGACACTTGCGCTGCCTAGTGGGCATGTGTGACCTTGTGCTTGCCTCACCTTTGTGTGTCTGGCTTATGTGGGACCTGGAGAGTCGAACATGGGTCCTTAGGCTTTGCAGGCAAGCGCCTTAACCGCTAAGCCATCTCTCCAGCCCAGAATTGGACTTTGTATAGAGCAGTAGGTTTTTGGCTTTGGTAGATTTATAAGCATCTTAACGTCCTTGAGGACTCTGAGCATTAAGCAGATGAAACAGTCCCTCCTCAAGGAAGTTTCTAGCGTATCTTAATATTCATCAGCTCTGACCAAGGAGAGACTCTTTAGGGGAATGCTTATGATTGCTAGCATGGGTCCAGCTACATTTTACCTGCCCATCTCAACCCAGATATTTCTATATATTATCTGCAGAGTGGACAAAGTAATAATGCCCATATCATAGGGCTGTTACAAAAATTAGTCAATACATATAAGGTACAACCTAGCCTAGTACATAGTAACTGAGTTGTATTATTTTTAAATTATTTATTTATTTATTTATTTATTTTATTAGAGATGGGGGGGAGAGAGAGAGAAAAAGTGAGAATGGGCATGCCAGGGCTTCCAGCCACTGCAACTGAACTCCAGACACATGTGCCACCTTGTGCATCTGGTTTACGTGGGTCCTGGGGAATCGAATCGGGGTCCTTAGGCTTTGTAGGCATACACCTTAACCGCTAAGCCATCCCTCCAGCCCAAGTTATACTATTTTTAAGAATCACCTATCTACAAAGATACCCTTTTAAATTTTTTAAAAATTAATTTATTTATTTGAGAGAGAAAGAAAGGGAAGGGGAGGGGAGAGAGAGAATAGGTGAACCAGGGCCTCCAGCCACTGCAAACAAACTCCAGGTTCATGCACCACCTTGTGCATCTGGCTTATGTGGGTCATGGGGAATCGAACCTGAATCTTTTGGCTTTGTAGGCAAATGCCATAACTGCTAAGCCATCTCTCCAGCCCCAAAGACACCATTTTTCAGGGACCTTGTACTCTGGCTGAACTAACAAATTATACTACCTTGATTTTTGTTTTGTTTTGTTTTTCTACCCGGAGACAGTGATGCTCTGAGTATAGATTCTTGGATTCCCTTTTATTGCTGTGGGGATGTTTCAGGATTAAGTATTCCTTCAGGATTAAGAATTAAGAAGTTAAGGCAAAAGTCTTACACTGGCCGGGCATGGTGGCGCACGCCTTTAATCCCAGCACTCGGGAGGCAGAGGTAGGAGGATCGCTGAGAGTTCAAGGCCAACCTGAGTCTACATAGTTAATTCCAGGTCAGCTGGACCAGAGTGAGACCCTACCTCGCAAAACCAAAAATAAATAAATAAATTAAAAAGTCTTACACTGTTTCTTTAAATATCCCTCTCAGCTGCGTAAGAAGAGGGCGTTTTTCTTGGCAAAGAACACCTTTTCCTTTTCATCTGGGGCGTTTTCCTCAGCAGCCTCTCTGGTTTCTCTGCACAAGCTTCCTGTGCGCCTCTTTCTGTTGTCTGCCCTCATTTGAATCCCCTGCTTCAGCACTTTCCTTCTACCGTTTCCTGTCCTCTGACTTATAAAAAAAAAGTTAAAACAACAAAAGTTTGTTCATTGATTGTGTAGCAGCATGTTTCCTTCCTCGTCTGCAGGCCGCGGGGCGTCTGGGACACTCAGAGTGGAAGCGGTCCAGCAGCCTGGGAAAGTCGCCGTGGACTGTTTGATGGTGTGGGCAGGATGCGGGGCTGGAGGGGAGCCCAGAGCCAGCCTGAGCCTGGCACCCTGCAGCCTGCCTCACTTCTCAGTCACTGTCAAGGTGGCGGCTCAAGGGTTGACTTTATTGGGTGATGAGGGGAGCCTTTTGGATGCTTCTATGTCATGAGATTCCTTTAGGTTAAGACAAGTATGATTTGAGGCTGAGTCCCCTGTCTAGGCTCTGCTGCTCTTGCAGAAATGTAGAAAATGTTTGAAACCCTCATGAGATCAGTTAGGTGTGTTTTATAACTAGCAGTGAACTGGGTCAATGTCGGGGTGCTGCGCACGAGAAGTTATGACAGTTTTCTCTGTGCCACTGATAACCAATGTTGGTTACCTGTTATTTCACGCTGGCACGTGATGAATACGGTGTATTTCTTATCTGTCTCATGACCCTTTGGTGGGCAGTGTTGATGCATGGAGAAACGGGGGCTCTGCTGGCGAGGCTGGGTCACCATGCAAGCAGCCCCCGTCTTTCAGACAGTCTTTGCTGTGATTCCCAGCCTCCTTCACTGGCTGTGAAGTCTAGCTGTGGAATTCCCATGGGGAAGCCAAATACCTTTTTTGGTTTTTCGAGGTAGGGTCTCAGTCTAGCCCAGGCTGACCTGGAATTCTCTAGGTAGTCTCAGGGTGGCCTCGAACTCATGGCGATCCTCCTACCTCTGCCTCCTGAGTGCTGCCATTAACCATGTGCGCCACCACCATGCCTAACTCGCTTTTTGTTTTTTGTGTTTTGTTTTTAGGTGCATTGTTCAGGTAAAGTAGGTTCTAGCTAAAGGGTAGAGAATAAAATTGTGATCATATGAGCCGATTATCAGTAAAATTATACTTTAAAAACATTATTTATTTGGAAAGGGGAGGGGGCAGCTAGAGAGAGAGAGAATGGGCACGCCAGGGCCTCTAGCCACTGCAAACCAATTCCAGATGCGTGTGCCACCTTGTGTATCTGGCTTATGTGGGTACTGGGTAATCAGTCCTGGATCCTTAGGCTTTGCAGGCAAGCGCCTTAACTGCTGAGCCATTTCACCAGCCCTGTATTTGTTAGAAGTGTGCAAAGTTCAAATCTTCTAAGCATCCTGGCTTATTTACAAGTGGGAGAGCTAAGATGCTCCCTCACGAACTCCTCCAGCCCAGAGCATTCACTGACCATGTACCTGGGAGAAGATGCGACAGACAACAAACATGCTGTGTTTTACCAGTGCTGTCTTGGGTATTCCCTGCTGTAATTATGACGGTGGGCAGTGGTCTTTATCTGTTTCCTATATGAAGCTGTGTGGTAAGCACATGCCAGATAAGAAGGGTCAGGAAATAGCGCCCTCTCTGGCGCAGGCTGCCTTCACAGTGCGGGGCAAACATCCTCCAGAAGCAGCTTATGGGTGGAAAGGGTTTCTTTTAGGCTTACAGATTCCAAGGGAAATGTTGTCACTGGCAGAAGAAGCTGGCTTGCTTCCATGGATCACGGCTGAGAAAGATATCACCAAACAGCTCGCAAACACAAACGGCCAGAGCTTAAAGTGCCTATGAACCTCAGGACTGGGCTTAACATCTGTCCCCAGTGACAAGCTCTGCAGCGGGCTGCTGGAGACCTAAGTTGCGAGCTTAATCAAAAATACCTCGGGCTCTGGGGGATCATATATTCACATTCAAACGACCACCCTCCCCTCGTTCTGCAGAGTGAGCTGCTGCCACCTTCGTGAGACCCTGGTCATTCGCCTCCTGCCTGCTAAACAGCTGAAACGTATCAAAATAGCTTCGAAGAGTCTGGTACATCCTCTGCTTAATTTAAACCTCAATCAGGTCTCATTATCAGAGCCTTATTACTTGCTGGCAGTAATTTGCTGTGGGTACAACTCAGAGCTGTATTAAAATTTTTATTTTGCCTTCAGAAAATTGGTTTACCTAAAACATTCCCCCCCCCTCCAGATTTCCTTGTGGAAAATTGGTTCTTTTAATTTAGGGATCTTGTAAATTTTCTCATTAAAAAATGTGTGGCATATGATATCATTACAATTTTTTTTTTTGCTAAGTTGAAAGTGCCTTAAGTGGGTTGACATATGTGCCGTGGTGTAATTGTGCTGTGTTTTTGGAGCTCAAGTCAGTAATTACATCCATAAACTTATTGTCTGTGGTAGAATATGTTAACTGGCCTTTGACATAAAATTCATTAATTTGAATCAATATATAATTTTCTGAACTGTTCTAACAAAGGAGCATTGACTGATGGGTATACTGTGGTCTAAGATCCAAACATTTCTCCATGAAAGCAGTAAGCATAAAACATTTCCTAAATGGCTTGTCAATACCACGAGTCCCCAAGCACACATATTTTGAAATATAAGAAAATTGAACTATGACATGGACCCAGTAATTGAACTTACTCATTTATAAACTACACTGTTCTTCTGGCTTTTAGACAACGTCTTGGAATGTCAGACTTTCCCGTGGTGTACACGAAGGCTGAGATGCAGGAAGGTAGTGTACACGAAGGCTGAGATGCAGGAAGGTAGTGTACACGAAGGCTGAGATGCAGGAAGGTGATCAGAGCAACTGTCTGTCACCACCAGGTGGTGGCCTGGAGGAGATTGGTCCCAGTGAAGTGGTCTTCCATGCATCTTCCTCAAAGAGTGGAAGGGCTCGTGTCTTCTTCATGGGACCTGAGTGGATGATCCATAGAACGGCTTTTCTCCTTCCTTCATGTTGAATAATTTTCAAAGGCAAATTGATGGGCACTGGGGTTGTAGAGCGAATTTGAATTCAAAGTAAGAATTTCATCAGAAATCCAATCCCAGGATTCTCTTTTGGCTTAAGACTGCAAGCTACAAGAATTACATTATTGTGAAACCTTGACAGGAGAGAAATCCCCGTGATTAGATACGTGGGCTTCACACATAAGATCGAGTTCGCTTCCTCAGCGTTTCTGGCAATTGAAAAGCAGAGAAGAAAAGCACCGGGTGGCTTTTCCGCTTAAATCGTTTGCCTCTTCCCCCATCGTACCCACAGCCAAGTCCACAGCTTGTCTGAACCAGCAAGACCCCCTTCGAGCAAGGCTGGACCCACTGGCCGAATCACCCATGACTGGCAGAGAAAGAAGAGAAGGAGGCCCCTTTGGCTCAGCGATGCAGGGGCCTCTTTCTCTTCTCTTAGACTCCTGGGTCACTGGCCTTTTCCCATATGTCCCCCCCTCACCCCTATTTTACTCTCCCCGTTTCTCATCCTCCTTCTCTTCCTCCCTTTCCTTTCCCACCTCCTCCGCTCCGTCCAGTGCTGCTGGTCTTTGGTGCTTGTTTTGGTCAGTGTGGAGAAACCAGCAGGACGGCTGATGAAGGTCATTGACCCCACAGCCCCCACCCCCTCCCTCCCTCCCCCTTCCTCCGTCGGGCACTGGCTGACTGATTGCTGTTCTCAAAACTCCTCCCTGCGCAGCTCTCTGCTTCCAGTTCCAGGAGCAGCACTCTTCTTCTTCCACCAGGGTGAGGGGAGTACTTTATTCTTGTACAAGAATTTTCTCTTGGGCTGGAGAGATGGCTTAGCCATTAAGACGCTTGCCTGCAAAGCCTAAGGACCCAGGTTCAGTTCCCCAGTATCCACAGATGCACAGGTTGTGCACGCCTCCGGAGTTCCTTTGCAATGGAGAGGCCCTGGTGTGCCCATTCATTCTATCTCCACCCTCCCCGTGCCTCTTTCCCTCTCATATGTTCTCAAATAAATAATAAAAAAGTTTTAAGTAGAAAAATAACTTTCTCTTGATCAAATGCTTCTCAGTGCTCCAACCTCAGAGTGTCGTCCATATCCTGCAAAACCCTGACTGGAACCCAGTGTAGTTGAGGTCATAATATGGCTATAATATAACCATGTACCATAGATATGCACATTTCCTTCACTTACTGCTGTAAAAAATACTTACAAGGCACCAGCTAGACCAGATAGAGAAGAAATGAGAAAGTCTCTGGCCTTGTGGTACTTATAGATGTATAGACAAGGTCACCATTATCAAAAAGCAGGTTTTAGGGCTGGATGGATAACTTAGCAGTTAAGGTGCTTGCCTGCAAAGCCTAAGAACTCATGTTCAAATCTCCAGATTCCACGCACAGTGATGTAAGCACACAATGTCACACATGCACACTAGGGGGCGCATGTGTCTGGGGTTTGTTCGCAGTGGCTGAAAGACCTGACACATCCATTCTCTCTCTCTCTCTCTTTACCTCTTTTTCTCTTTCAAAATAATAAATAATGAAAATAAATTTATAAAAAGGTTTGAGCCTGGTATGGTGACACTCACCTTTAATCCCAGCACTCAGGAGGCAGAGGTAGGAGGATCGCTGTGAGTTCGAGGCCACCCTGAGACTACATAGTGAATTCCAGGTCAGCCTGGGCTAGAGCCAGACCCTATCTTGAAAAACCAAAACCAACCAACCAAACAAACAAACAAGGCAGACAGGCAGGCTTGGTGGCATAGATCAAAAGCTGGGTGACAGCCATGGGAAAAGCTGGTGGCCTTTTTCTTTTTGTACTTGAGATGAAATGCTCAGTAGGCCTTCCACAATTGAGTGTCATCCTAGTACCGACCGTCACTGCAGAGCCCGCCATTAGTTTAGCTGGTTGAGACAGTATATGTTATCAAAGGAATGACAGCAGGTCAGGGAATAGAGTGCATGCATGGCTAATACTAGTGAATTATTTCATGAAGTAAAGTATGGGGATTACAGTGGGGGGACCATAGACAGGCACAGTCTTGGGGTGCCCTCTCAGACACAGGAATGTTCATTTCTAGGGTCTACTTTCGTGTCTTACCTCTTGAGCTGGAACAACTTGGCTCAGACAGATGAGAGCAATGATCTCTTTACAGGGTTATTAATTGTCGAGGTTCTCATGAATAATTGTATGAGTAGTTCTATGCCTTTGACTCATGTGTGATGCCATAATGGAAAACGTGGTCTTTTACATGATAGATGCCTTCCCTCTTCTTGGGCTTCCACATCCCTATTTGATATGCTTCATCATTGACAAATCTCCCTAGCTTGTGAATTCTGTCAATCAATTTATTTTCATGATGTATTTTGACTTTACAAGGTCCTAGACTGCCTTCTGATGTTCAAGGACCTCTTTAATAGTGTTCATTTGAAAGAACTTTGTTATAATTAAGTACAGTGTTTAGAAAGAGTTTGATTGGCGGTTAAGTGTATTTATTGCAGACAAAAACTCTCTCTGAATTGGGTGGAGAAGTTTATTTTTCTCTGAGAATGTGTGTGATTATTTTCAGAATTAAAACTATTTTGAATAGACTTTTGAGAAATGCTATAAGAGCCCTTGAACCATTTTTAATAATCTGTTATGTAGTTTTCTCCTTTTTTCCCTTAAAATCTATAAGCTGGGAATATCTAATGATAGATTTTTAAAAAAATACTCATGTTAAAATATTATATGTATATCTAGTTTTAAGTTTTTCTTGTTGCCCCCAGTTTGAGTAATAGTAACTTATCCCTGATTTAAAGTATTAAGCTTTTATAAATAGTCTGCTGTAAGCAACTAAATTCATTGGGCACCCATTATTTTACACCTGATATATTGTTTTCCACAGAGCATTCTTGTAAATATGTTTATATGATGCAAATTAGGCTAAAGTCCTAAGCTATCAGATCTGTAGTGCTAAGGGAACAATAATTTCTTTAAAAAGTAGGATGTGCAGTGTTAAGGGAGGTTAGTAATTTCTAAAAGAAAAAATTATCTAACAGGTGAAAGCTTGGAGAGAGCATTTAGCACAGAGGCAAAATATGTCTCATTAAATTTCTACATTATACACGTGCCAGCTTTTCTTTCTTGTATCATTTTTAATAGCTAATTTATAGACATAAATTTTGCTGCTTTTGTTACTGGTGGGGATCATAACACAATGATCTGGGCTGAGCCTACCTAAGCACATTTAGAATGCTCTCAGTTCCATGAAACTAATGGTGAGGAATTCGACTCCCCAAGCCCCCTCCCCAGCTCTTTGCCATGAAGACCCTTTAATTTGCATATGCAAATAAGCCATTTAGTTTAGAGCCCTGTGGGGCCCACCCAGGTCCCATCTGTTGTTCTGCTGCTGTTGATGTCATTAGGCGGGAGGTAAATGGTACCAGGAGATGGATGACTCTGTCCGTTAAGACGGCTACCAGGATTCTAAAGACCGCTGCTTAAGAGCAGGGGATTTTTTGCAAATTACAATATGAGAAAAGAGAAAAAAGAACGCAAATTGTGTTTTCAGCGCTGGCACACGTGATAGACTGTAACACTTTTCCTGACTGGAAAACTATTCATTCAACTAGTTAATTTTTGGTTGTTATAACAAAATAGGAGTGACCAGGCAACTTTTTAAGGAAGTGACATTTCATGGTGTAGAAGGCAGTATAGCATAGGAGATAGAAATTGTCTGGGCAGTTTAGGGTGACAGGAGACCCAAAGTGAAGAGCTTTCTCTAGGCTAAGCATACAAAACTTGACCTTGAGCCTACAGAAGAAAATCTAGGTCGTCACAGTTCACTTCAGGTCAGAAACATCAGCCGGCACAGGTCTGCTGCTTTCTCCCAAACTGCCTAGAGAATTCTGAGAAGTTGCCTTTCCCCCCATAATTCATGACCCCAGATCCGTGGTATCAGGGCTAAAGTGGCTAAACCAGTTGCCCATCCATAAAACTCATTAAAAACAAACAAACAAACAAAACAAAACAAAACAAAAAAACACCGACGTTGGTCTTAGGTGGGCCTCTGAAACCCCCCTTACCTCCCTAGGCAAGAAGTGCTCCACATTGCTTCCTTATGTTCTGTGTTTTAACCCCCTCCTAAAGCTTTAACCTACGATAAAATCTTTTTGGACCTGATCCTCTGGTCTGTGGATTTCATTATTTGAAATACTTTTTAAAAATATTTTACTTATTTATTTACTTATTTTTTTGTTTTGTTTTAATTTGAGAGAGACAGATAGACAATGGGCGTGCCAGCAGCCTCTCAGCTGCAGTGAACAAACTCCAGACGCGTGCGCCCCCTTGTGGGAAAGTGTGGCATTGCATGCTTGCTTCACTTTTTTGGGTCTGGAGGATGGGCATTCTTAGGCTTGGCAGGCGGGCACCTTAACCACTAAGCCATCTCTCCAGCCCTATTTACTTATTTTTTTAGTTTGAGACAGAGCAAGCGAGAGAGAAAGAATGAGCACACCTCGGTCTCTAGCCACTGCAAACAAACTCCAGACACATGTGTCACCTTGTGCATCAGGCTTTATGTAGGTGCTGTGGCATTGACCCTAGGTCCATTGGCTTCACCAGCAAGCACCTGATCCACTAAGCAATCTCTCCAGCTCACTTCTTTTAACCCTTTTAAGATGAGTTGCACTGGGAAGCCCAAGAGACAAAGCTCCGTAGCTCCATAATTTTTACCTAAAGCTGCTAATGCTATTTTGGGGCCCCACCTTGGTGACCCCATTTAACCCCCAATAACCTCCAGAAGGCTTTACTTTCAAATACCATGAACATATGAATTTGGCAATGAAGTGTCTTTTTGGCATTCAAGCCTTAGCATATAAGGAAGGTGATTCCCTGGGAATCTGGCTGGGAACATAGCTTAATGATCAAACGTTGCTCCGTTCCATCCGTAGCACCAGATACACATACATCCAACTCACTGTGTCACTGAAATGATATTGAGATGGGAATTTAGGGTGTCTTTGGGAGTTACAGAGCCTTTCTTGGATCTTAGTTTGACTTTTAACTCAATAGTGAAGACGCCAGACACTTCCGAGTCACACAAAACTGCTCCTGAGTCACTGGCCTGTGGGTTCATGTCTTGTGAATGCCCTGAATGAAATCCGTGGGACATAGAGGGTGAGGGTTAGAAAGATTTCACTATAGATCCTAAGAAAAGCAGGTAGAACTCCTGTATAGCAGGAGGGATCCCCAGAAACTGAGCAGAAAGCTCCCACGTTTGGAGGGACCCTAGCGGGTCACACTCATGGTGACCCTATCAGGTTTATCTTAAGAACAAGGCTTCACTAGAGGGGAGGAGGAGCTGCTCAGCTCAGCTCCCATGGCAGGTGTCTAGACGGCAGCTTGCTCTCTTACTCACATCTTAGGTTAGCTTTCTAGGAAAGGGAACAAGAAATGGGGGGGGGAACAGACCCTCCCCCGGTGTCATTTTTAGCTTCATAGTAGCTGGAGGCAGTTGAGAACTCCTTTAAGGAAAAAGAGATAAGGAGATATTAGATTTTCCTTTATAGATTCGAAGACATTTCCCGCTTGGCCTAGAGAAAAAATAAATAAATAAAAAGCCGGGCATGGTGGCACACGCCTTTAATCCCAGTACTTGGGAGGCAGAGGTAGGAGAATCACCGTGAGTTCGAGGCCACCCTGAGACTCCATAGTGAATTCCAGGTCAGCCTGAGGTAGAGGGAGACCCTACCTCGAAAAAAAAAAAAAGAAAAACTGTTCACTCTGCGACCTGGTTACCTTAAACTGCCCAGCTAACTTCTATCTCCTGTTCTTCATCAATATAGTGATGCATAATTGACCAAACTCAAAAGTGCATTCTTTAAGGGCTGGAGAGCTAGATTAGTGGTTAAGGTTTAATTCCTCAGAACCCACATAAAGCCGGATGCACAAGCTGGCACATGGTCTGGAGTTTGTATTCAGTGACAAGAGGCCTTGGTGTGCCCATTCTCTATCTCTCTCCCTCCCTCCCTTTCTGCCTCCGTCCCTATCTGCCGCTGTCTTTCTCTCTCTCAAATGAAGTACTTATTTTTTTTTGTTTTGTTTTGTTTTGTTTTGTCGAGGTAGGGTCTCACTCTGGTCCAGGCTGACCTGGAATTCACTATGGAGTCTCAGGGTGGCCTCGAACTCACGGTGATCCTCCTACCTCTGCCTCCCGAGTGCTGGGATTAAAGACGTGCGCCACCACGCCTGGCTGAAGTACTTCTTTTTAAAGTGCACTGTTTAGGGCTGGAAGGATGGCGAAACACTTAAGATGCTTGCCTGCGAAACCTAAGGACCCAGGTTCAACTTCGCAGATCCCATGTGGTGCATGCATCTGGAGTTCGATTGCAGTGGCTGGAGGCTCTGGTGTGCCCATTCTGCCCCTCACCTTGCTCGCTCACGCTCTCTATCATAAAAAAGTGTGCTCTTTATACCTTCCCTGGATGTGTCAGGCAATCTGATAAGCAGGAAGAATGTGGAAAAGGAAAGAAACATCCTTCTAGGCAGGGTTTCCCTGGAAATGGAGAAGTAGCCAAGCTCCTCGTCTTCTGAAATTCAGATCTTTTCACCCATTTCCATCCAGGACGTAACTGTGTGCCACTGTCGCCAAACCAACTTCAAGTCACAGGAGTCCACTGCCAGCAACCGTCCTGTCCCCTTTACTTACTGCAGCCAACTTGACTCACTACCACCAAATTTATTTATCACCGCCACCTTTCCTTCCCAGCCATCGAATGCAACGTGACTATATTATTGGACATTAAGGTGAGCGTTGAGGATGCAAGTCACGGAGGAGAAAAACTTCCTCTGAGTTCCCGACAGTTTCTTTATTTTCACTCTGTACACAATTCATTAAAATGACATGAATCCTGCAGGCTCTTCCCTGGCTTCTATGAAGATGTATGGCTGGAATCGCTACGTAACTACATCGATTATTTCATAAACCTATTTGTTCATCTCAAGCAGTCTGTTGTTACAGATCCATTGTACTTGGTGATAAATGAGGTAAAATAGACTCAAAAAGAAAAAAAAAAAAACAACCACCTCCTGAGGCGGGAGGGACAGGTGGGTTCTTTTAAACAGCCTTCTGGCAAGTAGAGAGTTTGGGATTCAGAGTTCAGGTTTAATGTCAGCATCTGCCTCCTGCTGAGTTCATGGGACAATGAGCTAATTAAAGAAAGATAACGTTTTCACCTTGGAGTCAGAAGAAGAGCCATAAACCACAGGCCCAGGATTTAGTTAATTTGCACATCGACTGTAATTGTGTATTTAAGGCTAAGATTAATCCCCACCCCCATGTGTGAGGGACCTGGCGCTGTGCACTGGAATCTTATATCAATTGTGATCATTCCATAGAGAGGTTGATAAGGGGGAGAGCTCTCTAGATGTATGAATACAGCTATTTATATGTGATGAAAAAAAAAAGCATTAAAATTTCATTCTGGTAAACCATAAAGTTTAGAAGATAATTTTGAGACTATTAAACTAACCTATGATTAAAAAGAAAACTTCCTCACAGAAAAACTGTTGTTTCTGTTGACAAGAGAAGGAAGCCAGACTAACTTGTTGTTTTGTTGTTTTGTTTCTTTCTTTGTTTGTTTTGGTTTTTTGAGGTAGGGTCTCACTCTAGCCCAGGCTGACCTGGAATTCACTAAGTAGACTCAGGGTGGCCTCGAACTCAGAGTGATGCTCTTTTTAAAAAAAATATTTATTTATTTTTGGAGAGAGACAGAGAGAGACAGATAGAGAGGGAGAGGAAGACAGAGATGTGCACGCCAGCAGCCTCACAGCCGCTGTGAATGAAATCCAGATGTGTGCGCCCCCTTGTGGTCAAGTGCAGCATTGCGCCCTTGCGTCACTTTGCATCTGGCTAAACGTGGGACCTGGAGATTGGAACCGAGTTCTTAGGCTTAGGAGGCAGGCGCCTTAACTGCTAAGCCATCTCTCCAGCCCCAGAGTGATGCTCTCATCTCTGCCTCCTGGGTCCTGGGATTAAAGGTGTGTGCCATCATATTGGGCTATTTGTTGTTTTTTATTTTGCTAAATATTTAGTGTCTTTGCCAATTTTTTTTCTTAAAGCTAGGATCGGTTTTCTAAGCCAGCTGAGTTTAAAGAACCATTTCCCTGACTTTTTTTTTTTTTTTTTTTTTTTTTAACGAGGCATGTACAACAAGGACTTATACTAGCAGGGCAGAACAGAAACTACAACCATAACTACTACTTTTTTTCCCCTCTTCTTTTATGGGCATCCAGCTACTGCAAAGGAACTCCACACCAACGCGCTACCATGTGCATCTGGCTTACATGGGTTCTGGGGAGTCAAACCTAGGTCCTTAGGCTTCACAGGCAATCACCTTAACCACTCAACCATCTCTCCAGCCCTACAACCATAACTTACAATCTGCTAATTAAAGGTACCTGCCTTTTGAAAGGTGTTATGCTGGGAACACTGAGGTCGAGAATGTTTGCAATTCAAGTGGATGTGACGGAAACATGTTATAAAAGTAACGGAGGTGTAATCACTAGAAGGAAAAAGAGATTTTCTTACGTACTCTGCTGTGTAGTCAGCTCCACATGGCTGGGGCAGACAGCCAGACAGACACAGCTTATGGCTGGAAGGGGTTGATTTCAGCTTACAAAATCTAGGGAAAACTCGTCCATGGCAGAAGAAGCTGTTTACTTCCATCCATCCAAGCAGAGAAAAAACAACTGTACCAAGCAAAAACCAGTAAACACCAACCATGAACCCACCAGAGGTCAAACCGCTCTCTCCACAGCTTTGGGCTGGAATCAGATCTGCCCCCAAACCCACCTTAGGACTAGACTCCAGGAAACATCCCCCTGTAGCGGGAATCAGCCTGCTAGAGGCTGAAGTTGCAAACTCGATTTTAATAAAACATCTCAATCTGTGGGGCCATTCATTTACAGTGTCATATTCCAACTACCACATTCTGGTTTTAATTATTTTATCTATTTATTTGAGAGAAAAAGGGCAGATAGAGAGAATGGGCATACCGGGGCCTTGAGCCACTGCAAATGAACTCCAGTCATATGCGCCACCTTGTGCACCCGGCTTTACTTAGGTACAGGGGAGTTGAACTTGGGTCCCTGAATTCCATTTTTACTTAGATCAATCTTTAGCCTGTTTGTTTGTTTGTTTGTTTGTTTGTTTGTTTGTTTGTTTGTTTGTTTTTCAAGGTATTGTTTCACTCTGGTCCAGGCTGACCTGGAATTCACTATGTAGTCTCAGGCTGGCCTTGAACTCATGGTTATCCTCCTACCTCTGCCTCCCGAGTGCTGGGATTAAAAGCACATGCCACCACGCCTGGTTCTTTAGCCCTTCTTTATTGTAGGGTCTTACTCTGGTCCAGGCTGACCTGGAATTAACTCTGTAGTCTTAGGGTGGCCTTGAACTCACGGTTATCCTCCTACCTCTGCCTCCCGAGTGCTGGGATTAAAAGCACGTGCCACCAAGCCTGGTTCTTTAGCCCTTCTTTATTAATGAAGCTGAGTAAACGCTGTCTTTCATCTTAGGATCATTTTGTTGCCAATGTTTTCTGTTCCTTGAGCCTAAGCTTATAAATACAGAGAGAGTTTTCGTTTGTATTTGTTCTTGAGTGTGGTGCTGTGGGTTGAACTCAGGGCTCCAGCATGTACCAGGCTAGTACATCTACCACCGTGCCATGTCCTCAGCCGAGTTCGTGGCTTGGTGAGACCATCTTGGTTCCACTTTCATCCCACCACTCTTCAGAGTCAGCGTTCAGGGCGGGAGGTAGTGCTTGCTTTCTAAATTCTTAGTTGCTGTACGACATCTTTGAACGATGGAGGTGAAGCAAGCTCACCACCATTTTTTGAGGGCATTTATTCCAAATTTCTCCTTTGAAATATAAAATCTTGGGTTGTCTATTGGTATATTTGGCATAGCATGAGTGACGGGAACGTGTGAAGCCTATCTCTGCGAAACATTTGCGTGTACACAGTCGTTAGTGGAATTGGTTTATGGAAAGCCACTCTTTAATGTGAATCTCTAAGCTAATAAGATATAGCACAGGTTTACAGGGCGAGTGACCGACGGCTCCAGACAAGATGGAATCTACCAGGGTGACAGGTGACACAGCTTGAGGGTGACAGAGCTTGATCTGTGCTCTTAGACGGGCTTAAATAGGGAACGAGGGCTGGCTTCTCAACACTCACCAAAGCTCTGGGTTCTTTGTCTCAAAAAATTCAAAGGATGAATCCAAGGACAATGAAGGAAGAGTTTCAAAGGAGAACCTTTACCTCAGAGAGAATGGAAGTTTACGGAAAAAGCTCTATGAAGCTTATTAAGCAGTAAAGAGGCAGGGTCTCACTCCAGTCCGACTGCAGCTGACTCTGAGGTCCAGGCTGGCCTCAAACAAATGGCAGTCCTCCTTCAGCCTCCTGAGTGCTGATGACTCAAGATGTGAGCCTCCATGCCCAGCTTAGCACTTAGTGTATCTTAAATAGCTTTCATCTTTTTGATGTAGTTTTTGTTTGTTTGTTTGTTTTTGTTTTTGTTGTTTTTGTTCTTTCAAGGTAGGGTCTTGTAGCCCAGGCTGATCTGGAATTTACTATGTCGTCTCAGGCTGGCCTTGAACTCAGCAATCCTCCTACCTCTGCCTCCTGAGTGCTAGGATTAAAGGTGTGCACCAGCACATCCAACTTGAACATCTTTCAATAGTAGAATTTAGAAAGGGAGGGGAGAGACATATTAAGGACTAAAATAAAATGGCAAATTGTTAGTATAACATGAGCTCATCTGAGTATTTATGTGCATATGTGTGACGAGGGAAAATTGCAATGATTATCTTTGTGTGTGTGTGTGTGTGTGTGTGTGTGTGTGTGTGTGTGTGTGTGTTTAATGAGGCAGCGTATCATAGTCCAGGTTTACTTGACACTTACTCTGTAGCCCAGGCTGGCATTGAGCTCGTGGTGATTTTCCTGCCTCAGTCTTCCTAAGTGCTGGGATTGGTACCAGGAGAGTACTCCCTACATCCCGGATCAGGGACTAGCACCTCTTCAGTGTAAGACCAAGAGGCAGGTCTCTGCCTCGGGTGGGTGCCTCCTCTTGCATTGCTTCCAGGCTCAGTAGCCTGAAGCAAAAAAGGGGAAAAAAGAAAAAAAAGAAGACTAAGAATAAAGAGAAAAAGTTATGCTCGTTTTCAGGGACAAGGAAAACATGGTGATCTGCCCTTCAAAGGACTTAAGATTCAGTTTATCTCTTCAGCCCCTCCCCACCTTCAAGTCTAATAAAATGGTTTGATTACCCCCTCCCTAAAAAAAAAAAGAAGTGAAAGCCGGGCGTGGTGGTGCACACCTTTAATCCCAGCACTCGGGAGGCAGAGGTAGGAGGATTGCCGAGAGTTCGAGGCCACCCTGAGACTACATAGTTAATTCCACGTCAGCCTGGGCCAGAGAGAGACCCTACCTCGAAAAACCAAAAAAAAAAAAAGAAGTGAAGAGAGCCGGGTTGGTGGTGCACACCTTTAATCCCAGCATTTGGGAGGTCACTCTGACTCCATAGTGAATTCCAGGTCAGCCTGGGCTAGAGTGAGACCCTATCTGAGGAAAAAAAAAAACAAAAAACAAGTGAAGAAAGCCGATTTAGAAAGCTGTCTGTGCCAGTAAGGGGTCCTGGAAAGAGGGTTGCCAATGGATTTCTTTGTCTTGGGCTTTATAAGACTTTCTGGCTCACGCAACAAGTTGGTCTTTAAAGTGATTGGACTGAGGTATGGAGAAGTGAAATGCTAACCCCACATCAGTCCTCACCATGGGTCCCCGTATCTGCTTTCTAGGGAGGGAACTGGTCAAGCTTTTCTTTGTAGCAGTGACTGAGCAGGGGAGGGTCCAGCGCCCAGCTGTAAGCTTTTAAGGGAGAAGCAACACAGAGCCAAGGATGAGAAGACAAGGTGACATGGGAATTGTGGGGTTCCTTTGTCAATGAACTAATATGCATCAATGCATTAATAATTTGGGGCTGTCCTCAGATTCTTGTCTTAAGAATTCAAAGAACTGAAATCCTTAGACCAGTGGGTAAGGTTTGGAGACACTTCATTGGATTAAGAGAAGGAAAGAGAGGCTGGAGAAATGGCATGCCTGCAAAGCCTAAGGACCCAGGTTTGATTCTCCAGATCCCACGTAAGCCAGATGCACATGGTGGCACATGAGTCTGGAGTTCGTTTGCAGTGGCTAGAGGCCTGACATGCCCATTCTCACTCACTCTCTCTCCCTCTGTCTTTAATAAATAAATAAAAATAAACCAAAGAGTGAGTGAGAGAGAGAGAGAAGGAAAGAGGCGAACATACTAAAAGCTTCTTCCCAGGAGAAGGCAGGGGGGTAGAGCACATCTAGAGACCCAAACTGAGGTCATTTTTATAAGATCGAAATGATGGCTGAACTAGCCAGCCATGTCACCAAGTTTTGGGACTGAGTTCAACCAACCACAAGGCCAGGATCAGGTTGAATCCTGCTTCCAGGCATTTTAATTCTGCAAAAGGGAAACTCCTGCCTCGGGAGGGCCTCAGGTTTATGGAACAAACAGATCGTAGGGAACTCTTTTATGAAAGAAAGAAGCCAGGTCTTCTCTGACCTCTGGCAAAATGGGGACTTGGAAGGGAAGACTCAAGGACATCTCATGCTTTTATTTTCTGGGGACCCAGATACCCTAAACTTCCTGAAAGTGGGGGTGAGCTCATGGGACCCACTGTTGTCCAGAGAGCCCTATCCTCCATCTTACCAACGTTGGCTTGCTTATCTCATATCTTAGCTGCAAGCCCTCTGATTCTCCCAGCGTCCCCAACACGACTGCTTTACCCCCAGCATTCAACTTAACCGTGAGACTCTTAAAGCGAGGACAAAAGACAAAATTGCCGTCAAGGAGCTGCTAAACGGTCCTCAGGCGTGTAGAACGAGAGCATTGATTCTCAAGGGCCCTTCCACTAACTATCTGGGAAGGTTTTATAATTTTTTTTTCTTCCTACATCTTATCACTGGAATGGAGAAAGAAACATTTCTCATGGGTTTGAGGACTCGGATTCCCATGTCTTTAGGTGGTAACCAACTGGGGTCCCGTCTAACCCTAAACAAATTCCATAGTGTATTCTGCTATTTTAGGAAGATGGACTTGGTGTTCAGAGAAATGATATTCCTGTCTTCCTGGGCACCCTTAAGATAAAGTTAGAGAAAATGACCAGTTATTAGAGGGATGAAGGTTTGCTGGGAACGTCTTAATCCTGCGCTGTGTTTGTGACTTTATCACAGAAGTACATACACAGGCTGTTTTGAAGAAAATGACTTTCACGTAACATGTGGTTTTGGGAGGGGGGGGTTGGGGGGTGTACTTGTTGTGTGTTTTTGTTAGATTTTGATCTCACACAAAGTACAGTGGCGTTAAACACTGTCCCTCTCCCTTTTCTGATCATTTTCCCATCATCCCACGCCCACCTCCTCCCTTCCCTCTTCTCGTTCATTCCCCACCTTCCATTCACTGTCAGGAAGGGCAGCCTCCGAAGAGCCATTTCAACTCAGCTCGACATCGCCAGAGACTGGTGGACCCAGCGGCTCCGAAAGTGAGTGTGGCCCATGCCCGGCGTCCGTGTGCATGACTTGTGTTTCCTCTGTGATCGAGGGGGTTGGGCGGAATTTCCGATGACTGGAGCACTTGAAGCCTCTAGAGAACAAACACTCAGGGCTCTGCACACCAGTGGCACGCCAGTAGATGCTGAATCACCACTTATGTGAACAACCACAAACAACAACACCCCTGACTTGTAGCATTGCTGGTTTCCTTGGTGTATAGATTTCCTCTATGGTCCACTTCAAGTACTTAGAATTTTTTTTTTTAATTTATTTGAGACAGAGAGAGAGAGGGAGAGAGAGAAAATGGGCACTCCAGGGCCTCCAGCCACTACAAAGGAACTCCAGATACATGTGCCACTGTGTGCATCTGGTTTACATGGGACCTGGAGAATCAAACCTGGGTCCTTAGGCTTTGCAGGCAAGTGCCTTAACCATTAAGGCATCTCTCCAGCCCAACTTCAAGAACTTTTGGGGTGTTATTGAACTCATCTAGGAAGACAAGCCCACTATAGCATGACCATGTGGTCAGTCATGTTTTATCACACAATTTCTCTACCAGCACATATAAGTGGCCTAAAACTAGAAAGTAAATTGGTTTTGTGTGTTATTTCCCTCAAGATAATGTGCTAGTTCCTGTTCTTCTCACTGTGACTTAAATTACTTCAGCCTGGTTTATTTATTATTTATTGATTTATTATGAGAAGAATTATTTTGGCTCATGTTTGAAGCTATATTTCATCACAATGGGGAAGACATGGTGGCCAGAGTGACTTGCAGCTTTTTAAAATTTTTTTTGTTTATTTATTTATTTGAGGGCGACAGACAGGGAGAGAAAGAGACAAAGAGAGAGAAAGAGGGAGAGAGAATGGGTGCATGCCAGGGCCTCCAGCCACTGCAAACGAACTCCAGATGCATGCTCCCCCTTGTGCATCTGGCTTATGTGGTCCTGGGGAATCAAGCCTTGAACCAGGGTCCTTAGGCTTCACAAGCAAGTGCTTAACCGCTAAGCCATCTCTCCAGCCCCGACTTGTAGCTTTGATGTCAGGAGCTTGTCACATTTGGGCAGATCAGGAAGCATAAAGAAATGTGTGCTGAGTTCAATCCACTTTCTAATTTTTCCCTTTTCTTAAAAAAATTATTTTATTTATTTAGTCGAGAGAAAGAGAGAGTGAGACAGAGAGAATGGGCACTCCAGGACCTCCAGCCACCACAAACGAACTCCAGACGCATGTGCCTCCTTGTGCAGATGACTTACGTGGATCCTGGGGAATCAAACCGGGGTCCTTTAGCTTTGCGGGCAAATGCCTTAACCACTAAGCCATCTTCTCCAGCCCTTATTTTTCCCTCTTTATTTGGTCTGGGACACCAGCTCACCAGATAGATGGTACTGGCCTTTTTCTGGGAGGATTTCTCCTCTCAGTTAAACCTCTGTGGAATTTCCTTCGTAGACATGCCCAAAGTTATGACTCACTCACGCCCTGAATACAACCCAACCCAAATCAAAATTAGCCACCCCAACAGTGCTGTCTTGAATATTTAGATGTCTTATGTGTGTAATAACTGTTGGTAACAACTGGCATGTTTAAAAAAAAAGCCCAGGAGTGTGGCTCGGTGGTCGAGTGGTGGTTTGGCATGCAGAGGGCTGTGGGTTTGATCCCCAGCACTTCAAACCAAAATACAAACAAGAACAGTTGGCGTGTAAAATCCTGAAAATGTACTGAGCTTTCTTGGGTTGACAAGGCGCGCTATAGTTAGAAGATGTATACTGGTATACACTTAAGTTTGTTCTTACTGGAAACTGGAATCAGAGACCCATAGGTTATCACCGTACCAAAAGAAAAGTGGAGGACTTGGATTGATAAGTAGAGAGGAGTTTACTTATAAATATATCCATCTAGAACTGGGAAGAAAAAAAAATCCCAACTTTACTGCTCCTTTTTAAAACAATAATTATTCTATTTTATTTATTTATTTGCAAGCAGAGAGAAATAGAGAGAAGAGAGACAGAGAGGATGGACATGCCAGGGCCTCCAGTTGCTGCAAACAACTCAAGATGCCCCACCTGTGCATCTGGCTTTACAGGGGTAACTGGGGAATTGAACGGCGGTCATTAGGCTTTGCAGACAAACACCTTAACCACTGAGCCATCTCTCCAGTCCCACTGCTCTTTTTAAACTTGGCTGTAATTTGCAGAAAAGATGAAACCAAAGCCAGGGAATAGGCAGGTGGAGATTTAGCCAGGAGATAAATTGTTAGAACCCTGCTAAATCTCTTCTTCGGAGATGTCTCCTTTGGGACTATTCAGGCTTCAACCTACTCTCCCACTTGGCATGTCTCCTGAGATATGTTGTAATTTATTTATTTATTTATTTGAGAGAGACAGAGAGAGGGGGGAGGGAGACAGATAGAGAATGGGCATGCCAGCAGCCTCTCAGCCGCTGTGAACAAACTCCAGACGCGTGTGCCCCCTTGTGGGCAAGTGCAGCATTGCGCCCTTGCGTCACTTGGCATCTGGCTAAACGTGGTACCTGGAGATTGGAACTGATGTTCTTAGACTTAGCAGGCAGGTGCCTAAGCTGCTAAGCCATCTCTCCAGCCCTGTAATTTATTTTCATTTGAGATGGAGAGACCGGCGGGGGTGGGGTGGGGGAGGGGAGAATGGGCACACCAGGGCCTCCAGACACTGCAAGGGAACTCCAGATATATGTGCTACCTGGTGCATCAGGCTTACGTGGGACCTGGAGAATCTTGCCTGGGTCCTTAGGCTTGTGCCTTACCCACTAAGCCATCTCTCCAGCCCCATTATAATTCTTTAGAGGCCGTTGTTTCAGGGTTTGCTCCACCTGTTACACTTTAGACACACAGAGTCTCTTGGCAGGCGTCAATGGCCACCAAAAGTGGCTTTCCCTCCCGTGTGGTTCTGCCGCGCACGGGCTTGTGTTGAGCCCATGTTTTCTGATCAGCAGAAGAAAGCACTCTGCGAGCTGAGTCCTGTAACTCCGCTCTCTGTGCTCTCCGTTCCAAGTCAGGTCATCTTGGAATAGTCCGCTCCGGCTCAGGATGAGGTCCAGAGCCACGATCCTTACGTCTGCGGTGGGTCTCACACACGGCCATCCTCTCACTCACTTCATGACATAAGGCATCCTGCAACAGAATCTCAGGTCCCACCTGTAAGGGTTCAAGTCATAGGATTTTCTGGATTCTGATGCCTTCATGGAAAGGTGAAGAATGTCTGTAGAATAATGTTGCCAGTTCACTTATTTATATCTCACCACTTTCAACAACAGAAACCTGTTTTTCACACCTGCGCGATGACTAAGAAAACTCTGTGCGATTGGCTGAGAGGCAGCCACCTCCCTTGTGATGCTGGCTGACCACCCTGAGCCAGGAAATTCTCATCCGGGCTACTAACTTTGTAAAGGCCGTGGCTATCTACAGAAGTGCATTATCTGTGATGGAATATTTAAAAGGGAAGTAGATGGATGTCATAGCTCTTTGTCACATTGTAGTAAGGGCCTAGGATGTTCTGCAAGCTGCAGACAATGCAGCAGCCTGGCCCATGGAAGTTCTGCTGGTATTTGTGAAAAGAAGGAAAAAAAAATACACTAACTTGAAGTGATTCTGCTGAGTTCATCGTATTGGAAATAAATTCCCCTAATGTAGAAATCAGCTCAGAGTTAGGGCAGGCTCTTCTCACACAGCCCACCTATGAGTTATAATAATTAATGCAGCTACAGTACTCAGGAATTGAGACATCCCTTATTACACATGGCATCCATTTCTTGGTCTTCAGTATTTTTTTTTAAATCGAAACATTTTATTTATTTATCTGAAAGAGAGAGCTGAGCATGGTGGCACATGCTTTTAATCCCAGCTCTTGAGAGGATCATCATGAGTTTGAGGCCAGCCTGGGACTACAGAGTCAGTTCCAGGTTAGGCTCAACTAGAATGAGATAATTTCATTCTATCTTGGCATTTTCAGAAACGCCATGTCCTGGGAAAGGGAGATGGCTTGGTGGTTAAAGGTGCTTGCTTGCAAGCCTGCTGGACCAAGTTCAATTCCCCAGCTCCAAGGGATGCCAGATGCAAAGTGGCACATGCGTCTATGATTTGAACATGCCTGCGGCAATGAGGGGCAGAGCCAGGAGAATCCAAAACGCCAAGGGCCAGCTAGACTGGTGCCTATGTAACAGCAAAACCAACAAGACAGATGCTGTCTCACAAAGGTGAACGTATAGGACAATACCCCGAGGGAATCCTCCAGCCTCCACGTGCATGTTGTGGCACATACACACACACATGCACACACACACATTAAAAAAAAGAAAAATATGTTTCACCATGTTATATATTATATACATAGATATCTTTTTCATTGGTGAAAGAAGGCTTTCTTTTATTTATTTATTTGACAGAGAAAGAAGCAGAGAGAGAGAGAGAATGGGTGTGCCAGGGCCTCCAGCCACTGCAAATGAACTCCACATGCATGCACTGCCTTGTGCATCTGGCTTACGTGTGTCCTGGGGAATCAAACCTGGGTCCTTTGGCTTTGCAGGCAAGCACCTTAACCGATAAGCCATCCCTCCAGCCCCTCCACCTTTTTGTTATCCCTGTTAGAGTGAGAATCATGGATTGTTTTTCGACATAGACATTCAGAGGAACTCATTAAACTGCTATGAAAAAGATGTCTGGTGTCTTAATGTGCTGTGTGAATTGGGTCAGCCGCATTAACAAATAGATTTAAAAGGTCAAATCTTTTCCTTTTCAAAATACTGCAGCAGTCAAAATTGGAGAAGCACCTAAAACATAGTTTCTAATATTGAAGGGGGGCTGGGAAAAGCCGCTGCTGACTCTGTAGACAAATTGCTTGAACAGTGAGTGGGAGATGGAAGTGTGCATCTGTGTAGCTAGTGACCTTTTGTTACAAGCACACTTGGCTTTGAGTCTGCAGGTGTAATCTAGACGCCATAACTGGAGTCATAGCAAAGGATTCTCACAAGTGATGGGCTTCTGTGTTCCAGGAGTCAGAAATGCATGCTGAGACAGATTGGTTTTTAATATTTTATCTTTTCTTTATTTATTAGTGAGTGGGAGAGGGAGGGAGAGAATGGGCGTGCCAGGGCTGTCAGCCACTTAAACGAACTGCAGATGCATGTGCCACCTTGTTCATTTGGCTTCTGTGGTTCTGGGGAATTGAACCTGGGTCCTTAAGCTTCACAGGCAAGCACCCTAACTGCTAAGCCATCTCTCCAGCCCAAGACAGATTTTTTTGAGAACACTGATTTTATTATGAATATATACATTGTATGATTTTGGAAGTGTAGATTAGTAGAACAGCTTTTCCCAGAATCATACAATATGGTCCACAGAAGATAGGAGCTGGGTTCTACTTGGACATAACCCAGCTCTGTGGCTCTGCGCAGTCATGTTACTCTGAGCTCCCCTGGCTCTTGAGTCATTCATTGACAAATCAGAGTGGATATAAAATAGTCTCTTGATCAAATTATGGAATTGTGTCAGGCTTGGTGGCGCACGCCTTTAATCCCAGCACTCAGGAGGTAGAGGTAGGAGGATGGCCTTGAGTTCTAGGCCACCCTGAGACTACATAGTGAATTCCAGGTCAGCCTGGGCTAGAGCAAGACCCTACCTTGGAAAAACAAAACAAACAAAAAAAAAACCAAAAAACAAAAAAAAAAAAAAAAAAAATAGGGAATTGTTTTTCTTCTCCCTCAAACCTATTGGGAATGCTTATTTTCATTGTTTTGTCATTTTCTCTGAGCTGTTTGATACTTCTGCATCCTAACACCCCTGTACAAATGGCCTTTTCTGTCACTACTTGCAAGTGACTTGTTTTGTTTTATTGTTATGCACACATTTACCAGTCTTCAGAGGAAATTTTTTTTCCAATATTATTTATTTATTTGCATACAGAGAGAAGGTGGAGAAATGGGGGTGTGCCAGGGCCTCCAAGCAAACTCCAGATGCATGGTGCCACTTTGTGCCTTTGGCTTTAAGTGAGTAATGGGCATTTGAACCCAGGCCATTAGACTTTACAAGGAAGTACCTTAACCTCTAAACCATCTCCCCAGTCCAGAAGTTGAATTTGAAAAAGAGACTACTTTAAAGCTTTGGGGCATATACAGATCAGAAATAAGGGGACTTTTCTGCTCAACATTGCCTTTTCCTCCCCCCTAGTCTGCATTTGTGCTTTGCCTTAGAAATCCTTTTGTGCTTTGAGTATAGGAAAACAAGCTTTTAAATCTGTTTTATTTGAATGAAAGTAAAGGGTGAGGAGGAGATCAAAGATAAGCAAAGCTCCTCTGATTGGCTAAGCTTGTCCAGCAGGAATGTGAAATGTGCTTCACTTTGAGAATAGACTCACCTGACTGTCCCCCAGCTGGAATGCTGTTAACACAGCTAATGAACAAAGAATAAGGCAAAGTGGGCAGTGGGAATAATAGCTGTTTGTGAAGCAGGGAAAGGCCTCTGTTAAATACAAATCAATTTGCTTTGGGAGCACGGGGGACCCGATCTGGTGGGCAGAGGCGAACACGAGAGGATACAGAGGATTCGCTTTCAAGTCTCCCGGCGTTTGAGCACAAATGGATGATGACGATTGACTCCTGATGGTCTGTCATCTTACACCGGAAGCTGTGCTAATCCAGAATAGTTTCAGAGAGATGGTATTGAAAAGTGGAGCAGGTGAGCGTGAAGAGTGGAGCAGCATGGCAGCCCAGAAACTTCCAGACCAGAAAGGATTCAAACATTCTCTCTTTTCAAAAGCAAGCCAGAAACTACCCTCATACCCAAACCATTCAACAGCCAAAACCTGCGGGTTAAGATACGTTGTTTGAATCTCTGTAGGGCTTGAAAATCCTTGATATTAATTCTCAGCAATCTTTCTCTTTTCTCTAATGAGAATGAGGTTTATAAAACTTGGGCTCCCCTGCAGGGAAAATCAGCCCCAAGCTATTTCTGAGCAGATGATCTTCCAATCCCTTTTTTTTTTTTTAATTTATTTTTTTTTTTCATTTTTACCTACCTGAACAGTAAATGTCTTTGAGACCTTAGAAACCCACTGTTCAGAGGGAGCCAGGGGCCACCTGGATCACGATTCAAATGATATAAAATAATGACAATGGAAGACATGGCACTGTGTTTCTGTCTATCATAGCTAAGAAAATAATTTGATTTTTTTTAAGCATCAAGGGGATATGTTTACATAATCTACATTTTTGAGCCTCATTATGCAGGGAGCTTCTGGGTGTAATTAACACCTTCCTAGTCCCAGGAATTTCAAGTGTTAAAGAGTAACTTCTCTATGGAAGGCTTGGAAGTTTGGTTGCAGTACTTGCTCTGGAAGTATTTTTGTCACATAAAGTGTTATGCTCTGGAGACATTGTTTGCTTTTTTTTTTTATATGAAGGACTTTAAGGATCATAAATTTCTAATAGAAATCTGTGAGGCAGCTCCACAGGTTTTGTTTGTTTGCTTTTAAGTGTCATCTATAAATTATCTTTGGTGTGAACTAAGATGAGCATGAATCTCATTTCTGAAGCTTATTAACTATGACCTGCAGCCAGATTCTGAATCACTACGTGCTAACCTCAGTTTTCTTATCCTTACGACAGGAACCAGAGCAGCGTCAGTTTCATCAGGTTGTTATTGATTATTCAGCGAGACAATGCATGAGACATTTTTCCATATGGTTAACAGTCTCAAATGGTAATAATCCTTTAAATTTGAATCGCTGTTATTGTAGCTTCCAGGTAACCATTTTAAACTTTTCTGGGACTTTCCCTCTATTTTATAAAATAGGGGGTTAGGATGCCATGACATTTGAGGAATAACAAGTCATTGTTAAAAGCCTATTGTACTAATTTTTGAATGCCAACCATTGTATTTGGTGCCAAAGACTATAATTTGCAAGGTTTGATTTCAGACCTCTAAAATTTGAATTGAATTGGCAAATAAATAAAGCTGAGGCAAGAATAAACTGCATAGCAAAGGATTTCAATCCAGTGTGATTTCAGGTGGAGAGAGACCTATGAGGATTGGATGGAAAAATGTGATTTCCATCTGAACTTTTAAAATATATATATATATTGAGGGCTGGAGAGATGGTTTAGCGGTTAAGGCGCCTGCCTCCTATGCCTAAGAATGCAGGCAAGCACCTTAACCAGTAGGCCATCTCTCCAGCCCTCTCATGCCTTCTTCATATCTAATGTGCACACAAGTCAGTTGGCTGAACACCCCTCTCCTGATACTACCATGGACTTAGGTAAGGCTGCAAAGCCACCCACAAAGTATTACAATTCCTATGTGTTTATCCCAGGTGACAAAGCTTTTTGTCTCTGGCTTTAACAAGATCTCCATAACTATGGCCATTCAACAGCAAAAGGAGCAAAAGGCACCGAAAAGCAAATATGTAGCAATGGCTTTATTCCTAGGAGGTGATTCTCACTCACTGCCCCCCTAAGAGAAGAAAGGAAAAGGGAACAAAGATGCTCGCTTCACCCAGCAGGGTGGCAGAAATCCGAGAGCTTGATCATGCTTTCTGGGGACGTAGATTTTTGATTACTGTCACTGGTGGGAATGTAACTGCTGAGGGGGATTGGCAGTAAGAACCAGAAGTAGATTACGAACATCATCCGACCCTCTGCTTTCTTGGGAGGAGAAGAGTGTGACCACCAGACACACCAGCATGCCTGTGGAATGAGCCGTGGAAAAGATGACTCATCACAACTCAGACACGAATAGCAAACAAGATGAGAAAGAGCCTAAACAGCTATAGTTATTAACTGGGCGAATACATTTTCATTCATTCACGCTGTGGAAGAGCGGGAGGCTTTGTCAAAGAATGAAGATACTCTTTCTCCTGGAAGGATCTCCCATGAAAGAGCAAAGGCAGTAGACTACTAGGTTTTTTATTTTTTATTTTTTACTTTGTATTTTGGGGTTTTTCTAGGAAGAGTCTTGCTGTAGCCCAGGCTGACCTAGAATTCACTCGGTAGTCTCAGGGTGGCCTCGAACTCACAGTGACCCTCCTACCTCTGCCCACCCCCCCCCCCAGGGTTGGGATTAAAGGTGTATGCCTCCATGCCTGGCGACTATTAGGTTTTATGTGTTTCCTCTTCTTCTTCTTCTTCTTCTTTTTTGGAGAGAGATAAAGAGAGAGACAGAGAGAGAGAGAAAGGGAGAAGAAGACAGATGGAGAATGGGTGCTCTAGGAGTCTCTCAGCTGCTGTGAACAAAATCCAGATGTGTGCGCCCCCTTGTGGTCAAGTGCGGCATTGCGCCCTTGTGTCACTTTGCATCTGGCTAAACGTGGGACCTGGAGATTGGAACCGCTGGAGATTGGAACCAGCGTTCTTAGGCTTAGGAGGCAGGTGCCTTAACCGCTAAGCCATCTCTCCAGCCCATGTGTGTCCTCTTCTGTAAAAAGGGAGGAGATGTAATATATATACTCATTTCTTACACAATCAAATTTTTTAAATTTTTAAATTATTTTTTATTTATTTTTGGAGAGAAAGACAGATAGACAGAGAGGGAGAGGGAGACAGAAATGGGCGCGCCAGCAGTCTCTCAGCTGCTGTGAACGAAATTCAGATGCATGCGTCCCCTTGTGGGCAAGTGCGGCATTGCGCCCTTGCCTCACTTTGCATCTGGCTAAACGTGGGACCTGGAGATTGGAACCATTGGACATTGGAACCAGCATTCTTAGGCTTAGCAGGCAGGCGCCTTAGCCGCTAAGCCATCTCTCCAGCCCACAATCAATTTTTTTTTTTTTTTTTTTTTTTTTTCTTCTTTTTTTGTGAGGTAGGGTCTCACTGTAGCCCAGGCTGACCTGGAATTCACTAAGTAGTCTCAGGGTGGCCTCCAACTCATGGTGATCCTCCTACCTCTCCCTCCCTAGTGCTGGGATTAAAGGCATGTGCCACCATTCCTGGCAAGTCAAATATTATATTTTTGCTTTAAAATTCAGCATACAAAGCTAAGATCATTGTTTCTCCCTAGCTAGGTAGGTGGGAGGAATGGTTAAAAGGAACTTAAAAACAAAAAAAACTAAATATCAGAGTCTGGGGATGGCCTGAGTTTGATTCCCCAGGAACCACATATAAAGTCAGATGCACAAAGTGGTTGCATGCATCTGAAATTTGCTTGCGATGGTAGAAGGTTCCTGAATGCGTTCATAGTCTTTTTTTCCCTCCTTCCACATGTGCACACATGCACACACATTCAAGTATTTAAAAATTTTAAATGTTTTTATTTATTTACAATCACAGAGAGAAGAGATACAGGAGAGAGAGAAAGAGAGAGAGAGAGAGAGAGGGAGAGAATGGGTGTGTCAGAGCCTCTAGCTGATGCAAATGAACTCCAAATGCAGGCACCACTTTGTGCATCTGGCTGTATGTAGGTACTAAGGAATCAAACCCACGTTGTTAGACTCTGCAAGCAAGCGTCTTAACTGCTGAGCCATCTCTCCAGTCCTAAAAATATTTAAGTCTTAAATACACACACACACACACACACACACACACACACACACACATATATATATATATATATATATATATATATATTTTATATATTTAAGTCTTATGCACCCACACACACTGGAGATATATATCCAGTCCAAATTTATCATCCAGTTGCTTTTGTTTTCTGTTTAAGAAAAGGATAAAATTGGGCTTCAAAATACAAATACCATAAGGGACAACTGCAAAGCTTGCAGTCGTTGTGGCGTTTCATATTTCAGTTGCTGGAATTTCTATTTTAAGGCTAAATGAGTGTTATGACCAAAACCAAAAACATTTCTTACAGCTGGGCCTGTTTTTATTCCTAGCGTGGAATTGCAGTTCCTTCTGCCTCGATCTCTCCAGCTCCCATTCTCTCACTGGGACCTCCGGGGTTCCCCAGCTAAGTCATCTCTCATCTTATTAGTAAACCCCCCACCCCGCCGTCCCTGCTTGGCTTTGGTGATCAGCCAAGGTTGAGTCCTCTAAGGATGTTGCCCGAATGCTGTCCTTTCTTTACTTTTTGGCCGGCAAAGCTTGGGTATGCAAAGGTAAATTTTTACACCCAAATCTTCCTTTGTTCTTGGGGGAATTTGTTTCTGGGACATTAACAAACTGCTGACTTTCATGCGTGGATTTTCTCAGAGTCATCAGAGTTGGGCTTGCCAAAGCCTTGTGTAACAGGAAATTCGCCAACATGGGATTGGCAACCTACTTGGAGAACCGGCTGCAGGAAATATTTTTAATTTAGAGGTGAAAAAGATCAGCAAATCGGTTAAATACAGAGGTCACCCTCCTTGGCTTCTCTAGAGGTAGGAAGAAGTATTGAAATCATCCTTTTGCGTTCAAGGACTTTGAAAAGTAACCTAGACATTGAACCAGGCATGTCTGCTGAGTCTCGTCTTTGCTCCGTGGAGTCTGATGGAGTTCTGGAAGGCGTGTGTTTGCTAACAGTGGAGAACTTAGCCAGCCTGACACGTGCAGGTCAGAGAGCGCAGGCTAGCTCTGCTGCCTTCTATAACTGGTTTCAATGTCTTCAGAACACTTTTAGCCAAATTTAGCATTTGTTCAGTTTTGTTGGTTGAGATAAGGTGGCCCTGTGTATCACAGGCTGGCCTGGAGCTTGCTTTGCAGCCCAGGCTGACCTCAGACTCACAATCACCCTGCTTCTAGCACCATATCCTGAGCGTGTAATTAAGCAGTCAACAGGCAGATATGTGAATTCAATCGCCATACTTTATTCACTCCACACACAAGTGAGTGAGGTCAAGTTCTCTCTCCTCCTAGCCTCTCAGCTCTAGCCTAGCCCCGAGGCAGCTCACCTGTGAGGACCCTTGCCGTCCTCCTTCTTCTCCATCCCTCCATCACCCACCTCCTTCCCGGGGGCTCCCACGGGTTGCTGGGGTCCTGTGGCAGGTGTCAACGGAGAGAGAGTGACGTGGAGCCTATCTCTCTGCCTTGAGGGACAGATTCTTCAGCTTCTCCAGTCCTTATTCATAGAATTGATAACAACCTTAGGGTTAGCTCATTTGCATATCAGTGCCTGGCTTGTAGCCATGGCCCCTGGTTGTCATGGTGATGTTGTCATTGCTAGGTGAGTGCACTCACTAGTTTACAAACTGATGCTCCCAACACACCCTCACACTTGGCTGAGCTCTTTATTTTTCTCAAGTATGTGTGTGTGCACGCGTGTGATATTTTGGTCAATGTTCTCATGCCTCATTAGCACACACATTTACACTACTTCCCACCGGAAGAGATTTGACTGTAGCCGAGGGTTCCCTGCATTCTGCTTGGCATTGACTGGGCATCCTGGACGTGCAGAATCATGACCTGCATCTGTTTCTGGAACGTCTTCTGCCGTCACCTCGTCCCCATCATCGTGGACCTGAATTATGCAGCTTTAGTTTGTCCCATTGATCTTAAACTTCCTCCTCCTCCTTCCTCTTCTTCTTCCTCCTCTTCTTCCTCTTCTTCTTCCTCTTCTTCCTCTCCTTCTTCTTCTTCCTCTTCTTCCTCTCCTTCTTCTTCTTCTTTTTCTTCCTCCTCTTTTTCCTCTTCTTCTTCCTCTCCTTTTCTTCTTCTTCTTCCTTTTCTTCTTTTTCTTCCTCCTCTTCTTCTTCCTCCTCTTCTTCCTCTTTTTTTCTTCCTCTTCCCCCTCTCCTCCTCCTTCTTCTTTTCTTCTTCGTTTTGTTCAGTTTTTCCCCTTGATGATTTAGCTTGGATGACTTTTAGCTTTTTATTTATTTATTTTTTTAATTTTTATTTTATTTATTTATTTTTTTTTTTTTTTGGTTTTTCAAGGCAGGGTCTCACTCTAGCCCAGGCTGACCTGGAATTTACTTTGTAGTTGCAGGCTGGCCTTGAACTCACAGAGATCTTCCTATATCAGTCTCCCAACTACTGGGATTAAAGGAGTGTGTCACCATGCCCAGCTCTTTCTACCATTTTCACTTCAACTTTCCTGGCCCTTGGCTTTGCTGGGCCAGTAAGTGAGCTCATTTCATTGCAGTGTGTCTTCCTCCCTCCCAGCTTTCCCCTTTTTGTTTGTATTTATATTCACCTCTCAGCAGAAACCTTCCATTTCCATTAGCCTAGTTTTTATTTTATTTTATTTTATTTTATTTTATTTTATTTTATTTTATTTTATTTTATTTTATTTTTTCTTCTTTTTCTTTTTTGTTTTTCGAGGCAGAGTCTCACTCTGGCTCAGACTGTCCTGGAATTCACTCTGTAGTCTCAGGGTGGCCTTGAATTTACTGCGACCCTCCTACCTCTGCCTCCCGAGTGCTGGGATTAAAGGCGTGCGCCACCACGCCCGGCTCTAGTTTTTATTTTCCATCTCGTCTGCTAATACCTGGTCCATGACTGTGTCTGCATTTGTTTGTTCTGCCTGTTTATTGTTGACATGGGTCATGACGGACTCAGCTCAAGCAGAGAGGAGCTGCTCAGGATCCCCCCAGCTGGACGACTGAGGACCAGAGGGGTTACATCTCTCATTCTATAATATCCTCCGTTTAGCCCCTACATGAAAATTTACAAATAAAAGGTTTCTAGCCAGGGATGGGTGGCACACGCCTTTAATCCCGGCACTGCAGTTGGGGGAGGGGGCAGAGGTAGCAGGATTACTGTAACCTCAAGGTCAGCCTGGGACTACAAAGTGAGTTCCAGGTCAGCCTGGGCCAGAGTGAGACCCTACTTTGAAAAAACAAACAAGCAAACAACCAAAAGGTTTCTCTCTTTCCCTTATGTATTTATGTTCGACACTATCACAGGGGATCTTTGCTGTACAGTTTAAACTGAAGGAAAGTTGTCTTGTCTGCCTAGCATCCCAGCCATAGAACGCTCTGAAAGCATTGCTTAAGCCTGCAACTCTAAGACCAGGTTGGGCAATGTACTGAGACCCCCCACCCCCAGCTCAAGCAAAAACAGTGCACTAGCAACAGAGCCGAAGGCATAAAAAATTGTGAAAAGTGGTAAGCTCAGGGCCAGAGAGATGGCTCAGTGATAAAAAGCACTTGCTTACAAAATCTAATGGCCTGGGTTCAATTCCCCAGTACCCATGTAAAGCTAGATGCACAAAGCGGAGCTTGTGTCTGCAGTTCATTTGCAGAGGTGTACCTAGTCTCTCCCTCTCCCTCTTTCTCTCTCTCTCTCTCTCTCTCTCTCTCTTTTTTCCAAGGTAGGCCCAGGCTGACGAGGAATTCACTATGTCGTCTTAGGGTGGCCCGGAGCTCATGTCAGTCATCCTGCCTCTGCTTCCCAAGTGATGGGATTAAAGGCGTGCACCGCCACACCAAGCTACAAATAAATATCTTTAAAACATGAAAAGCTCTTTGAAGGAAAGAAGAGACCCGTAGTTCCTCCCACGATGGAGTTCCAGGAGGAGGAATCGATCATGGATGGGACGAGAAGGAATTAACCAAACATACATGTTTCCTTTTGAGCTTTTCTTCTTGCCGTTGGTCTTGCTGTGAGCAATGTTCTCCTGCTATCGTCTATGCCCCAAGTAGAAGTCTCAAAAATAGGGCCAGTAGAGAGAAAGTGAACAAAGCGAGCCTGGCCACTGCTGAATGTGGCATGGCGGTGCTGTTCTGTCACTGTTACAAACACATGGCTGTGCTGGGAGTCCACGTTTGCTGAGTTTATAACGCGCACACACTAGAGGGCCATGGCAAGGCAGTTATGTAGTTATTTTTATTTTTTTTGGTTTTGCAAGGTAGGGTCTCAGTCTGGTCCAGGCTGACCTGGAATTAACTATGTAGTCTCAGGGTGGCCTCGAACTCTCGGCGATCCTCCTACCTCTGCCTCCCGAGTGCTGGGATTAAAGGCGTGCGCCACCACGCCCGGCTCTAGTTATGTAGTTTTTTATGCCTTGTATTTATTTCCTTAGAGATCTGATCAATGGAGAACACAAGGAATTTGTTGTGTTTTTCTCAGCATATTCTTTTAAATTTGTTGCTGCAATGTTGTGAGGTACACAAGGGGAGGTGTCATAGAATTACAGCCCAGGGCCCCTTCCCCTTTCATCATAGTGCAATTCAAAAGTGTGACTTAAAGTTGCTAAGTGTAAGAGCTAGTACATTGTGGGCAATAATCGGGTTCATTTTTCTTACAGTTTTTCTAGTCTTCTATTGGAAGCGGGACTGAGTTAAAGCTACTTAAAAAAAATTATCATTTATTTATTTGAGAGAGAGAAAGACAGAGGCAGTGAGAGAGAGAGAGAGAGACAACAGGCATGCCAGGGTCTCCAGCCACTGCAAACAAACTCTAGACGTATGTTCTTATTCTACCTTGTGCATCTGGCTTATGTGTGTCCTGGGGAATCAAACTTGGGTCCTTTGGCCTTGTAGGCAAATGCCTTAACTGCTAAACCATCTCTCCAGCCCTAAAGCTACTTTTATTAAAAATTTTTTTCTTTATTGGGTGTGGTGGCACACAAACCCTACCTCAAAAAAAAAAAATGAAAAAAAAAAAAGTTTGTTCTCTCTAACAAATTCATAAAATACATAAAGAAAAAATACATAAAGAAAGCAGTGAGAAGAGTGCCTTTAAGGTGTGCAGAATGACAACTTCATAGGGATTTTTCATATTCCTTGAAATAAAGTGTTGCAATCCATATAATTACACATATCCACAAGTATGTTTTGGAACTTTCTTCATAGGTAGTTTTTTTTTTTTTTTTAACAAGATAAACAAAGTTCCTTAAGAAAAAGTTCTGGGGCTAGAGAGATGGCTTAGTGGTTAAGGCATCTGTCTGCAAAGCCAAAGGATCCAGGTTCGATTACCCAGCACACACATAAGCCAGATGCACAAGGTGGCACATGTGTCTGGACTTCATTTGCAGCAGCTGATGACTCTGGCGTGCCAATTCTCTCTCTATCTGCCTCTTTCTCTCTCTCAAATAAATAAAATAAATAAAATAAATAAATAAAAATTCAAAAAAAGAAAAAGTTCTATATCCAAATAATATTTCCTTGAGTGTTACAGTTATCTGCTTTGTATCTGCTAAAAGCAAGGGTTTCAGGCTGGAGAGATGGTTTCACAGTTAAGGCATTTGCCTGCAAAGTCTAAGGTTCAATTCCCCAGAACCCATGTAAGTCAGATGCACATGGTGGCACATGCATCTGGAGTTTGTTGACAGTGGCTGGAGGCCCTACCACACCCATTCTCTCTCTCTCTTATAAATAAAAAATAAATAAATACAATATATTTAATAAATAAGTAAAGCTTAATAAAAAGCAAGGGTTTCCCCCACTGATGGAGACCATGCATCATTTAGGGAGTGAGTGGGGTACAAATGCTGTTGGGGTACAAATGCTGTTGAGGCACATATGAAGAACAAACTTTATTTATTTTTTTTATTTGACAGAGGAGAGAGAGAGAGAGAGAGAGAGAGAGAGAGGGAGGGAGAGAATGGGCGCACCAGGACCTCCAGCCACTGCAAACACACTACAGATGTGTGTGCCACCTTGTGCATCTGGCTTAACATGGGTCCTGGGGAATCAAACCTGGGTCCTTAGGCTTCATAGGCAATCGCTCTAACCACTAAGCCATCCCTCCAGCCTCCCCCCTCCCCCACCCGGCTTTCTAATAAGGACTCTGGAAGCTTGCACAAACAGGAAAGAAAGGCTGTAGCTGAGAAGCTTATCTGATGACAACAGGAGTGCTTACAGTTTCCTACCTAAAACTGCGAATGCTCTGGTGTTCTGCATCGTAGAAGTATGCTGGTCTTGAGCCGGGTGTGGTGGCACACGCCTTTAATCCCAGCACTCAGGAGGCAGAGGGAGGAGGATTGCTGTGAGTTCGAGGCCACCCTGAGAATGCAGAGTGAATTCCAGGTCAGCCTGGGCTAGAGTGAGACCTTACCTCAAAAACAAAAAAAAAAAAAAAAAAAAAAAAAAAAAAAAGTACTCTGGTCTTGGTGGCCTAAATCGTCCAAGGACTGCCCTACTTTTCCAGCCTAGGAAAATAAGCTTGGTCAGCTGTCATATCCTCACAAATGAAAAAAGACAGCAGCTGCCTCGACTGCAATTGGAAGGGAAAGTCAATCAATGTATTACCTTTTCTTTCCACGTGTGCTCTTGAGCTGCTGGCTAAACTGCTCCTCACTAGTGGTAATCGCGTCTAAATTTTATTTTATATATGTATGCCTGTATTTATTTATTTATTTTGGTTTTTCATGGTAGGGTTTCAATCCAACTCAGGCTGACCTGGAATTCACAATGTAGTCTCACGGCGATCCTCCTACCTCTGCTTCCTGAGTGCTGGGGTTAAAGGCGTCTAAATTTTATTTTAAGCACAGTGAATTACGTGCTCTCTCCTCCACCTCTGAAGATATTATTTGGGCTGAGCATGGCTCCCCTTTCCCTCTAGCTGCAAGCTTTCTACAGTCCTGCTTAGATGGCATGCTCTGCAAGGAGAGGCTGCCTTTGTTTACGGCGGGAATTTCTCCTAGATCTCTGTCATGCTTTTGCGCAGACAGAATGCAAACATTCTTGTGATTTTTGACAGTTGCCGGGATCTGTGTGGAATAGGGGGCTTTCAAAACATTCCTCAGTCAATATGTTTACTCGCCTTCGCCAGCCACGCGGGGTGATTCTGTGCATCACCAGTACTTGAAAGAGACTGCAACAGGAGGTCAGAATGGAGCATAGATTTTCTAACACAGCATGCTAGATGAAATGATTTTGTGTACTTTGAAGTGGAAAATTCAATCAGAATTTTCCACACTTTTTAGTTAAAGCAACAGTGTTATTTATTGATGAAAGGTAGCCTCAGAAAAATACAGAATGCAAACAGAGTAGACAAGAAATCCTGCATATTGTTTCTGGTCAGAGCAATAAATAATTTTCACTTGTAATCTAATGAAAGTTACATGAGATGTATAGAGCCTGCTTAAAATATATAGCTATAGGATGCTTGGAATATATGTCAATATGTTTAACCTGAATGGATAAAAATGGAATCTGGAGCCGGGCATGGTGGTCCATGCCTTTAATCCCAGCACTCGGAAGGCGGAGGTAGCAGGATCACCATGAGTTCGAGGCCACCCTGAGACTACATAGTTAATTCCAGGTCAGCCTGGGCCAGAGTGAGACCCTACCTCAAAAAAACCAAAAAAAAAAAAAGGAATCTGGCTTTTTTTTTTTAAATTAGTTATTTATTTACAAGCAGAGAGAGAAGAGAGACAGACAGAAATAGACAGAATAGGCATGCCAGGCCCTCTGGCGGCAGCAAACAAATTGCACATGCACGTGCCATGGCTTTACTTGGGGTCTGGGGAATCAAACCTGGGTCGTTAGGCTCTGCAGACAAGCACATTGACCACTGAGCTGTCTCTCCAGCCTGGAATCTGGCTTTTTAATACATTTGTTTTTCATTCAGTGGACTTCATGCCTGATAAATGGTAATTACAAGGGTTCGGGTAATTCCTTTTGGCTTAAAGTGGGAGAGAGATTTGGAAAGCACGCAAGGGAAGCAATAATGCAAGAATAGAGTATTTTCTCTAGGCCTTCATGGAAGTACGCCTAGAGAGCATTTCAGTTTATTACTAGCTTTGAAATGCCCTTTGGTGCACTGTACATGCATATCAACGTGAGTACTTTTTAGGTACCTGAACACTGTGTACTTTCCAATGCTAACACCTTCGGGTTGCCAGCTCATTTCGTGTCTAAGTATTTAAGGTGGAAGATTCGCAATGCAGAGGGCTCGCCGTGGGCTACTTCCTTTACCAGGTTCTTGGTGTCCGCTCTTTCTTTTTTGTTTGGAAAATGTTATTTATTTAAATATATATGCAAACAGGGAGAAGGGGGAAGGAGGGGAGAGAGGGAGGGAGAGAAAACGGGCACACCAGGGCCTCTTGCCACAACACCTGAACTCCATATGCATGTGCCACTTTGTGCATCTGGCTTTACTTGGGTACAGGGAGTTCAAACCTGGGCCATCACGATTGCCAGCACGCACCTCACCACTGAGCCGTCTCTGTAGCCTCGTGATGTGTACGTGTTCATTGAACCCTCACCACGCCGCTAGGAGCCCTCCTGATCCCCACCTTCCAGTGAGGCTGCCTAAGGCCATATGGCTTTGCCATGTAGACTCGTAAGCCTGTCTCCCGAGCTGCTCTTTCTTTCCATGTTCATTCTGGTGATCCCTGAGGACACACCAGCTAACAATTTCATTCAGTTAGTGTATAGGATTTAGAATGTGAGACTTATGTATATATAGTTCTTTCTTTAAGAGAATTATAATTCTTGGGGCTGGGGAGATGGCTTAGCAGTTAAAGACACTTGCTTATAAAGCCTATTGGCCTGGGTTCAGTTGCCCAGTACCCACATAAAGCCAGACGCACAAGGTGGTACAATGTGTGTGCCTGGAGTTTGTGATGGCAAAAGGCCCTGCTATACCCATGCTCACTCACTCACTCGCTCTCTCTCACACACACAAATAAATTAACAGAAAATAATTTTTAAAAGAAATACGATTATTTAGCAGTGTAATGAAGCCACTGGTTTTATTTTCTTATTGATGTGCCATGAAACTCAGTGTATTTATTTTTCTGCTTTAAAAATAGGATTAAAAACAGTGATAGAACTGGGCTGGAGAGATGGCTTAGTGGTTAAGGCACTTGCTTGCAAAGCCAAAGGACCCAGATTCCACTTCCCAGGACCCATGTAAGCCAGATATCCAAGTAGGCATCCAGAGTTCATTTTCAGTGACTGGAGTCCTTGGCATGCCCACATTCATTCATTCTCATTCTCTCTGTGGTAGTTTGAATATATGGCCCCTAATATATTCAGTGTTTTATTAGTTTATAGTTTGCATCTGCAGTCACCTTGCTAGAGGCAATGTCACTGGGGGCGAATATTAAGGTGTGGTGGTGGGTTTGATATTCCATTGTAAAAATATGCAAAGTGTGCCTAGCGGGAGTTCCTGAATTGTGCTGTGGCTTTTGGCTGTAGTTTTGCTCTGTGTGCTGTGTGCCTGGTTGGATTTTTCCTCTCTCTTGCCTGGTCCTGTGAGAGCAGGCCACTTCTCCTGCCATTATGGAACTTCCCCTGGATCTGTAAGCTTCAATAAATAATATCCCTTCCTCCATAACTGTGCCTGGTCTGGAAGTTCATCTCAGCGAACCTGAAGCTGTCTGCTATACTCTCTCTCTTAAATATATTTTAAAAATTAAAAATTGAAAATGGAAGAACTGGTTCTGGGTGGTATTACTTACTGGTCAACCTACTGTGGTGTTCTCAGGATACCATTTGTCCATAAAAACGATAGAGCCATTTGAAAACATTAGTATAGAATTTGACTTGTCTAAATAGTGTGGCTATGGATGATAGTTGAGGTTTCTTAAAAACTGTATTGCTGGGCTGGAGAGATGGCTTCGTGGTTAAGGCGCCTGCCTGCGAAGCCTAAGGACCCCGACTGGATTCTCCAGGTCCCACGTAAGCCAGATGTACAAGGTGGCACATGCTTCTGGAGTTCGTTTACAGTGGCTAGAAGCCCTGGGGTACCCCATCTCTCTCTCTCTGTCTCTAATAAATAAATAAATAAATAAATAAATAAATAAATAAGTAAATAATAAAATGTTTAAAACAATTGTATCGCACAGAATTGTTTGTTCTAAAATTCATTGTCTCCACATTGTTTCTGCTACCTTATAGTATTATCAATTTTTATCATCATATTTCCACCTTTTTTTCTGTAGACAATGAATACAGAGACAGTGATGTGATCAATTTGTGATTTCCAAGGCAATCGTACGGAATTCAACATAAACAGACTGTCCCTCCCCATCGAAATCCATAAACATATCAGTCCAATATGGTCTAGTATGCTTTTGATTTATTTAAAATTTTTATTTATTTATTTGCAAGGAGAGAGAGAAAGGGATGGGGGGGGGAGAGGGAGAGAAAATGAATGGGTATGCCAGGGCCTGTTGCCATTTCAAACAAAAATGTGCCACTTTGTGCACGTGGCCTTATTTGGGCATTGGGAATGGCTTTACTTGGGGTCTGGGGAATCAAACCTGGGTCGTTAGGCTCTGCAGACAAGCACATTGACCACTGAGCTGTCTCTCCAGCCTGGAATCTGGCTTTTTAATACATTTGTTTTTCATTCAGTGGACTTCATGCCTGATAAATGGTAATTACAAGGGTTCGGGTAATTCCTTTTGGCTTAAAGTGGGAGAGAGATTTGGAAAGCACGCAAGGGAAGCAATAATGCAAGAATAGAGTATTTTCTCTAGGCCTTCATGGAAGTACGCCTAGAGAGCATTTCAGTTTATTACTAGCTTTGAAATGCCCTTTGGTGCACTGTACATGCATATCAACGTGAGTACTTTTTAGGCACCTGAACACTGTATACTTTCCAATGCTAACACCTTCGGGTTGCCAGCTCATTTCGTGTCTAAGTATTTAAGGTGGAAGATTCGCAATGCAGAGGGCTCGCCGTGGGCTACTTCCTTTACCAGGTTCTTGGTGTCCGCTCTTTCTTTTTTGTTTTGAAAAAGTTATTTTTTATATATGTAAACAGGGAGAAGAGGGAAGGAGGGGAGAGAGGGAGGGAGAGAAAACTGGCACACCAGGGCCTCTTGTCACAACACCTGAACTCCATATGCATGTGCCACTTTGTGCATCTGGCTTTACTTGGGTACAGGGAGTTCAAACCTGGCCATCACGATTGCCAGCACGCACCCCACCACTGAGCCGTCTCTGTAGCCTCGTGATGTGTACGTGTTCATTGAACCCTCACCACGCCGCTAGGAGCCCTCCTGATCCCCACCTTCCAGTGAGGCTGCCTAAGGCCATATGGCTCTGCCATGTAGACTCAAGCCTTTTTCCCGAGCTGCTCTTTCTTTCCATGTTCATTCTGATGGTCCCTGAGGACGGACCAGCTAACAATTTCATTCAGTTAGTGTACAGGATTTAGAATGTGAGACTTATGTATATATAGTTCTTTCTTTAAGAGAATTATAATTCTTGGGGCTGGGGAGATGGTTTAGCAGTTAAAGACACTTGCATATAAAGCCTACTGGCCTGGGTTCAGTTGCCCAGTACCCACATAAAGCCAGACGCACAAGGTGGTACAGTGTGTGTGCCTGGAGTTTGTGATGGCAAAAGGCCCTGCTATACCCATGCTCACTCACTCGCTCTCTCTCACACACACAAATAAATTAACAGAAAATAATTTTTAAAAGAGATACGATTATTTAGCAGTGTAATGAAGCCACTGGTTTTATTTTCTTATTGATGTGCCATGAAACTTAGTGTATTTATTTTTCTGCTTTAAAAATAGGATCAAAAACAATGATAGAACTGGGCTGGAGAGATGGCTTAGTGGTTAAGGCACTTGCTTGCAAAGCCAAAGGACCCAGATTCCACTTCCCAGGACCCATGTAAGCCAGATGTCCAAGTTGGCATCCAGAGTTCATTTTCAGTGACTGGAGTCCTTGGCATGCCCACATTCATTCATTCTCATTCTCTCTGTGGTAGTTTGAATATATGGCCCCTAATATATTCAGTGTTTTATTAGTTTATAGTTTGCATCTGCAGTCACCTTGCTAGAGGCAATGTCACTGGGGGCGAATATTAAGGTGTGGTGGTGGGTTTGAGATTCCATTGTAAAGATATGCAAAGTGTGCCTAGCGGGAGTTCCTGAAGTGTGCTATGGCTTTTGGCTGTAGTTTTGCTCTGTGTGCTGTGTGCCTGGTTGGATTTTTCCTCTCTCTTGCCTGATCCTGTGAGAGCAGGCCACTTCTCCTGCCATTATGGAACTTCCCCTGGATCTGTAAGCTTCAATAAATAATATCCCTTCCTCCATAACTGTGCCTGGTCTGGAAGTTCATCTCAGCGAACCTGAAGCTGTCTGCTATACTCTCTCTCTCTTAAATATATTTTAAAAATTAAAAATTGAAAATGGTAGAACTTGTTCTGGGTGGTATTACTTACTGGTCAACCTACTGTGGTGTTCTCAGGATACCATTTGTCCATAAAAACGATAGAGCCATTTGAAAACATTAGTACAGAATTTGACTTGTCTAAATAGTGTGGCTATGAATGATAGTTGAGGTTTCTTAAAAACTGTATTGCTGGGCTGGAGAGATGGCTTCGTGGTTAAGGCGCCTGCCTGCGAAGCCTAAGGACCCCGACTGGATTCTCCAGGTCCCACGTAAGCCAGATGTACAAGGTGGCACATGCTTCTGGAGTTCGTTTACAGTGGCTAGAAGCCCTGGGGTACCCCATCTCTCTCTCTCTCTGTCTCTAATAAATAAATAAATAAGTAAATAATAAAATCTTTAAAACAATTGTATCGCACAGAATTGTTTGTTCTAAAATTCATTGTCTCCACATTGTTTCTGCTACCTTATAGTATTATCAATTTTTATCATCATATTTCCACCTTTTTTTCTGTAGACAATGAATACAGAGACAGTGATGTGATCAATTTGTGATTTCCAAGGCAATCGTACGGAATTCAACATAAACAGACTGTCCCTCCCCTTCGAAATCCATAAACATATCAGTCCAATATGGTCTAGTATGCTTTTGATTTATTTAAAATTTTTATTTATTTATTTGCAAGGAGAGAGAGAAAGGGATGGGGGGGAGAGGGAGAGAAAATGAATGGGTATGCCAGGGCCTGTTGCCATTTCAAACAAAAATGTGCCACTTTGTGCACGTGGCCTTATTTGGGCATTGGGGAATGGAACATGGGCCATTGGGCTTTGAAGCAAGCACCTTTAATCACTGAGCCATCTTTCCAGCCCTGCTTTTCATTTTTTATTTTTTATATTTATTTATTTAAGAGAGAGAGAGAGAGAGAGTGTGAGAGGATGGGCAAACCAGAGCCTCTCTAGCTTCTACAAATGAACTCCAGACACAGGCACCACCTTGGGCATCTGGCTTTACATGGGTCCTGGGGCCTCGAACCTGGGTCTTTCGGCTTTGCTGGCAAGCGCCTGAACCACTGAGCCATCTCTTCAGCCCCGCTTTTTGTTTGGTGATGTTCACAGGTGAGAAGACAGGAATCTCCTGTTTCGAAATCTCCTTAGACAAAGAGGCCACCTTATGAAAATGTTCTTAGGTCTTCCATGTAAATGTCCACCTCACTGGAGGTCCTTGTGATCGCAGAAAAGTCACCAGAGAGTGTTTTGACTTTGAAAAAGACGGTTCTGTCTTTGCAGTGAGAACAGAACTCACACTTTGGGGAAGAAGCAATTAAAACCCCAAAGCCTTTTATTGCTTTTGATGCAAAAAAAAAAAAAAAAAAAAAAAAAAGCAGAGGCCTCCCTGCACTGAAATATTTTCTGCTAATTAACTGTCACAAATGTGATGCCATTAAGCTCAGAGCCTCTTTGGTTAGCTTCAAAGTCCTTAGCTCACACTGTGCAGCCCTCCCAAATTCATTTTGGAAAAGGAAACAAATTGACAGATCTGTAATCAATGTTTCCAAGGCTTTGGTTTCGAGTAGAACCCAGGCCTAATTTAAAGGATAGTTGGTCATTTTCTCTGGGCAGTGGCACCAGCCTTGGCTCATCATTGGATGAAATAATCTCTCTTTTTTTAGAGATTTATTTATTTATTTGCATGGAGAGAGCGAGAGAGTGCCAGAGCAAGCCGGCCAGGGCTTCCTGCCACTGCAAATAAACTCCAGAAAAATGCACCACTGGCTTTATGTGGGTACTGGGGAATCGAACCCAGGTCATTAGGCTTTGCAGGCAAGTGCCTTAACCTCTGAGCCATCTTTCCAAGCCGAGATTATCTTGACAGGTGGTGTGTGTACACATTTGGATTCACTTGTATCAATGAGGTTGTTTTCAGCTGTAAATAACAGTAAAACTAGCAGAAACTTAATCCGCATGTTTTCATATAAAAACATTCCTTGCAGATTGTCCAAGGATGGTGTAAATGTTGATATAGCATCTTCAATGATCCAGGCTACTTCTTTTGTTTTTTAAAAATTATTTATTTATTTATTTATTTGAGAGCGAGAGAGAGAGAGAGAGAGAGAGAGAGAGAGAGAATGGGCGCACCAGGGCCTCCAGCCACTGCAAATGAACTCCAGATGCATGCGCCACTTTGTGCATCTGGTTTACGTGAGTCCTGGGGAATCCAGCCTTGAACCTGGGTCCTTAGGCTTCACAGGCAAGAGCCTAACCACTGAGCCATCTCTCCAGGCCCCCCCAGGCTACTTCTTGATCCCACTGTCCTTAAGGACAGTGGCTTTGGGCATATCATATTTCTAAGACTCAGTTTCCTTAGCTGAAAACAATTGTGGCAATCCTCTCTATACCCACAGGGTATCGGTGAGGCTTACATGAAATCTTGCAAGAGAAACTGTAGCGCAATGCCTGGCGTTTTCAGCAACAAAGTTGGTTTTCATAGTAGCGCTGCTTTGTACAGGAGGGTTCTGGGATGAAAAGTGTCAAGTAAAATTAGGGCATTCTACCGTTAACTCGGGGCCTTCATTCTTAACGTTTCCAACCCTACCTTACTCCCTTCTGTACACTAGAGAAAATTCTTTTTAAATATGTCAGCTTCTATGCTCCTTTACCAATAGGATCTATTATTTACTAAGAGAAATATATCAAAGGCAATTGTTTATTTTACTCTGCGGTCCCTGTATAATAAATTTTGGCCCTGTTAACGGCTTACGTTCACGTTATCGATTATTTCAATATATGTGTCATTAATCTTTGGTGTCTCTCATGTATTTTGCATGTACATTTTAAGTGTCTTCTTTTGCATTTAGATAGAGAGGAATGGTAGAAGAACGTAGGCTTGTGGGTATTAGCTTCTGATAGCTCTTACATGGGTCCCTGGAGCCGATGTGCCAGTAAATTTCAACGCTAAAATAGGCTTTCAGAATAGTGATTGCAGGGTAAACTCCGAGGCGTCCTTAGTAAATAAAAATGATTAATCTCAGGAGAACAAGTTCACTCTCCTTGCTCCGATAGTCTCATGCAGTGTTGTTTCCTATTTCTAGGAAAAGCTTTTGTGCGCACGTGTGTGTGTGTGTGTGTGTGTGTGTGTGTGTGTGTGTGTGTGTGTTAAGGCTGCCTGTAATTTCAATGGAACCTTTGAGTTATTATCTGATTTTTCAAAATTGGTTCATAAAAGTAGATTGATTCTTCAAATCAAGGGAGGTGAAATGTTGTTAATTTACTAACTGGTCTCCCTCGATGGGGCAGGAAACCGGTGTCAGGAGAGCTCACCGTAAACCGGAAGTGGGATACGTAGTGTTTGGTAATTGGCCTCAGAAACAACAGTGATTTGGATGTGGAAGTTCAAGGGAAACTGTGGCAAAAGTGAACAATTGCCACACAGGGTTCTCGTTGCTTAGCTTTTCTTCCTGGGCATCGGTATTTGATTCTCTCCCAGGGCATTTTCTTGGGTAATGAGAAGAAACTCAAAATCAAATAAGGCTTTTGAGCACTGAAGGTGTTTGCCACAGTTCTGTTGAAGAATCTATAGATTTATAATGATTCTTAAAGGTGCCTCATATCCACTATATTAACTAGCTTCTTAGAGGCTTATGAACATTGTAGCTTTTATTGATTCCAGGGAATTGGACCCAACAGTAAGCAATAAAAGTCAATGGTAACTTTCTTCCCATACAGGGGGCACAGATCAATATTTTGAATTTACCGTAATTTGCTGGTAATGGATGGAAGAACTGAAAAAAAATCCAGGGCCTTGTGGGGCACAGCTGTGTAGAATAGCCTTTTTATCCATGCTCACTGTGGGTCACAGGCTTCCCCCCATAACAAGAAACATACTTAAGTGACAGGGTTGATACGCTTATTTATCAAGAGACTCCATAAGTCTGTTCTAACAGAAAAAAAATAAAGAAAAGAAAAGATAAAACTTGTTCACAGAGGCCTTAATTTCTAGACAGATCCTGAAGGAAGCCCTGATTTCTATTTTCTTTTCTTTTTTAAAATATTTATTTATTTGAGAGAGAGAGAGAGAGAGAGAGAGAGAGAATGGGCGTGCTAGGGCCTCCAGCCACTGCAAACAAACTCCAGACACACATGCCACCTTGTGCATCTGGCTTACATGGGTCCTGGAGAATCGAACGGGGCTCCTTTGGCTTTGTAGGCAAGCGCCTTAACCGCTAAGCCATCTCTCCAGCTCCTGATTTATATTTTCTTAAAGGCAGTTACATTTATATATCCTGCAAAGGTGTTTATTCTCCTTCTGGGATGGAAACTTCCCTGCTGATGGATGAGGTGGACACGGGGTTTTACAGAGGCCTCACTTGCTTGGAGCGTGAGAGTGTGTCGCAGAGTCGTGTCCAGGTTCCAGTCTCAGGAGAGGAACAGGCAGAAGGCTCATCCACACTTGCTCTCTGCTCTGACCCTTGTTGTCACAGCTGTCTGCTTGAGCCCTCCCTGCCTCCGTGAATGGGAGAGGTGCATTTGAGCAGGAAGAGCTGACAGCTAGGGTATCCTGGTAGGTTTGAGGGCTGTGTTCAGTCGGAAGTGTGTTGCTGTAAGTTCTTTAAAATTTATTCATTTATTACACTCAGAGAAAGAGAGAGAGAGAGAAAGAAAGAAAGAAAGAGGAGAGAATGGGCACACCAGAGCCTCTAGCCACTGTAAACGAAATTCCAGATGCATGTGCCACCTTGTGCATCTGCTTACGTGGGTCCTGGGGAATCAAACCTGGGTCCATTGGTTTGCCGGCAAGCGCCTTAACCGCTAAGCCATCTCTCCAGCCCCTGCCGTTAGTTCATCTGAACAGTTGGTGAGGGGATTTTATAGTTTAGGAAAAGATGGCAGGAGTTCTCAGGAATCCTTTCTACATTGCCTTGGGTTGGAATATGGACGTGTCTTCCTCATTTTACACACACACACACACACACACACACACACACACACACACACACACCTGACTTCCAAATTTCCTTTTCTTTAATTTCAAAAATGACACAGAAACGTTCTCTTTTGTCCTCGGGGAAAAAACGAGCTCACACAATACAGCATGGCAACACTCCGAAAAGTGCAGTCACACATCTTAGCTAGTGCTCAGCAAAACCCTCCCGGGGAGCGTGTGAACTTTGACTCAGGGGTAGACAGGCCACGTGTCTGCGTCCCAAGCTCGGACAGGCCACTCAAAGTGTACACACGTGTCTGCGTCCCAAGCTCGGACAGGCCACTCAAAGTGTACGCACGTGTCTGCGTCCCAAGCTCGGACAGGCCACTCAAAGTGTACACACGTGTCTGCGTCCCAAGCTCGGACAGGCCACTCAAAGTGTACGCACATGTCTGCGTCCCAAGCTCGGAATTTTGACATCAAGAGCATAGCATGTTCAGAAGCTTCCAAAAGTACCATAATTAGCCAGGCATGGCGGCACACACCTTTAATCCAGCATTCAGAAGGCAGAGGATTTCCATGAGTTCGAGGCCAGCCTAGGACTTCACCGTGAGTTCCGGATCAGCCTGGGCTAGAGTGAGACCCTATGTCCAAAAGAAAATAAATTTTAAAAGGCTCATAATTGTCTGGAGAGGGCATTTCTTTCACTTGCTCTTTTACTTGGGTTACCATCTATCTGGCTTGTTATGCCTGTTCTTCTTGAAAACAGTCTGTGTTAAAATACCAAATTTAGCTGGGCATTTAATCCCAGCACTTGGGAGGCAGAGGTAGGAGGATCATGGTGAGTTCAAGGCCACCCTGAGAATACAGAGTGAATTCCAGGTCAGCATGGGCTAGAGTGAGACCCTACCTCGAAAAACAACAACAACAAAAAAAGTACAGAACGTTGCAAATGAAATAAGAACGTGTGAAAACGACTTAAGTGTGAAATTTGCTGAGAAGGCACTGCCCACGTCACGGCTGAGATATGATTCTTCTTTCTAAGAGTCACTGGTGGTGTGTTACCTACTGTGAGTACACCGTGGAGGGCCACTTGAGGGGACAGGCACAAATGTACTAAGCTATTACTTGGTGATCACACATAATTAAAGTATCCTGCACCCAAGAAGCTATGGATTTAGGGACAAGATAAATGGTTTACTGGTTCTGTAACCTTGTGTGAATTTCGGAGCCCACCTGTGCATCTCTTCCCGTGAATAGGAAAATGGTACACAGGGAGTGAGCTCACGTGTGTCAACACGCAGTGAACGTTAGCTATCATCCTTAAGCTGAATGGAAACACACACAACTCCCACCATTTGCACAAACATTTTAAGTGTTTTATTTATTTATTTATTGAAGAGAGAGAAAGATTGAGAGAGAGAGAATGGGCATGCCAGGGCCTCCAGCTGCTACAAATGAAGTCCAGCTGCATGTGTCACCTGTGCATCTGGCTTATGTGGGTCCTTTGGCTTTGCAGGCAAACGCCTTAACAGTTAAGCCTCCCTCCCTCCCTCCTTTCCTTCCTCCCTCCTTTCCTCCCTTCCTGCCTTCCTCTCTCCCTTCTTCCCTCCTCCTCTCCCTCCCTTCCTCCCTTGACTCAGCCATACCCAGTTCCCTCCGAGCTGCAAGAGGTCTCACTTCAACTCCACCTACACTCCACCTTTCTTCTCTGCATGGCTCATCCAGCCCCTCCTGGCACTGCCTGGCTATGCTAACTCCAAGACCTACCTGGAGATAGAGCCAGTGTGGGTAGGGTATTAAGTAATTTGGGAGGTTTTGAATCATAAGTTGCAAAACACAAGCAGAACTGGTTGAAATAATGGTGAACTCCTTGGGCTCACATATCCCAGAGGTCTGGGTAGACGCAAGGTTGGGCATTGCTTCACAAAGATCACGCCAAAGGTTATTTCTCCCTGTCTCCCTTCTCCACGTAAAGGCCCGATGCTGCTTCTTTCCTGCAAACACTCTTGGACTCGGCACATGAACGTCTTTCCAGGGAGTGCTGAGCAAACGTCATTTGTATCTGCCTTGTTCGCATCTGGCCCCGTGTCATCTTTGAACCAATGACTTTGGCTAGGAAAGTGAGCTTTGCCGTTCGCCTGTTCAGAGTTCAGAGAGTGGCACTGGCGCCACAGGATTGTCACCACGCCCAACAGGGGCTGTCCTTGCGTACCGGATAGCATTGACCTTCCCGAAGAACACTGAGCATTCCTCGGACCTTGGTACACTTTGAAAAAACCTCTCTTCAGGCCTTTTCACACCATATTTTATACGGGGTGAAGTCCTTCATCCTCAGAGGCTGGCACGGCTCTCACCAACTCAACCTTCACTAAAAAGTGTGAGATTGAATAGAAGAAACCCATTTTCCTTGCTTTAGTCCCAAATGTGCCCTGGCCTGTATCCCTGCAAAATACTTTTTGCTTCTCTGGGACTGAAATCATAGAACTCTGAGTGATTAGCTTCAGTTTTATTTTGCTTTTTTTTTCTTTAAGACTCTCCTGTTTTCACCTGACATGTATCTGTAATCACTGCCATCCTCAATGGGAGGGGGTCAACTCTCCTTGCTCGTATGTTCAAACTCCTCCGTTCAGCCTCTTTCAACACCTCTGTGTCCCCCGTGCCATAGCTTTGGATGTGGTTAGCTGCTGTGTTTCCGTGGAGGTCCCTATGTTAAACTCTGGGGCCTCAGTGTGACAGTGTGAGGAGCCTGGGACCTTTCAGAAGTGGAGCAAAATGGGACGTGATTAGGTCATCATTGGTGATGTCACCCTCTAAAGAGATGAGTATAGGGCTGGGGAGATGGCTTAGTGGTTACAGCGCTTGCCTGCAAAGCCTCAGGACCCAGGTTCAATTCCCCAGGACCCATGCAAGCCAGATACACAAGGTAATGATGCATCTGGAGTTTGTTTGCAGTGGCTGGAGGCCTTGGCGCACCCATTCTATCTGCCTCTCTCTCTCTCCAATAAATAAATAAAGGAAAAAAAGAGATGAATGAAGTTCTTAAGGGACCCTAGTTCCTACAAGAGTAGGTTATTATGAAAAGAACAATCCGGAACCTGCAAATACTTCAGGATTCATCGCCTACCATCTCTCTCTTCTATCCATACTGCCACTAGCCTGTTGACATCCACATTGAGGATCTCGGCAGAGAAAGAGAGTCTGACTTGGATTTCTGTCTGACTTGGATTTCTTGTTTAGGAATACTCAGCCGTGGCTGGAGAGATGGCCTAGTGGTTAAGGTGCTTGTCTACAAAGCCAAAGGACCCAGATTTGATTTCCCCAGCACAAGGCTGATTGATACACAAGATGGCGCATGTGTCTGGAGTTCATTTGCAGTGGCTGGAGACCCTGGTGTTCATGCCCATTCTCCTTCTCTCTCTATCTGCCTCTTTCTCTTCTTTCTCTCTCGCAATTAAATAAATAAATATTTTAAAAGAATGCTTTGGGCTGGAGAGATGGCTTAGCAGTTAAGTCACTTGTCTGTGAAGCCTCAGGACCCAGGTTCCCTGGAACCCACATAAGCCAGATACACAAAATAGCACATGCGTGTGGAGTTCATTTGCAGTGGTTGGAGGCCCTGGTGTGCCCATTTTCATTTTCTCTCTCTTTCTCTCATCAATAAATAAAATAAAATGTAGGGCTGGAGAGATGGCTTAGTGGTTAAGGCGCCTGCCTCCTAAGCCTAAGAACGCTGGTTCCAATCTCCAGCGGTTCCAATCTCCAGGTCCCACGTTTAGCCAGATGCAAAGTGAGGCAAGGGCGCAATGCCGCACTTGACCACAAGGGGGCGCACACATCTGGATTTCATTCGCAGCAGCTGAGAGGCTGCTGGCGCACCCATCTCTGTCTGTCTTCCTCTCCCTCTTTCTCTGTCTCTCTCTGTGTCTCTCTCCAAAAAATAAAAATAAAAAATAAAAATATTTTTTAAAAAGAGAATACTTAGCCTCATGTATTTCACTACGGCAGTGGAAAGCAGACTTACTACATCATGTATTTTCACAGTGATATAAGAGGGAAAATTGGGACTGGATAACATAGGTTCAAGTTTAAATGCCCTGAACCCTGGTCAATTGCTCACCTCCCCTGGGCTTTCCATGGGAATGTTTGTGCTTTCTGTTCAGACTGCCCGTTGATTTGGTTATGAAATTCATTGACTTGCGTTATGATAAGCTCTTACCAGACCAAAATAAGCACGCACGGTGTGACTCAGAGGGCTTGTTTCCAGAAAGAGCTACGAAGCCAGTGTCCGACTCCCGAAGATGACAGCTAGGGTTTTTTCTGAGTTCATGTTGGAACAAACCAATTTGAAAAGATGGGGAAGACGTTGCTACTTTGTTTTCTGACTTTCAAAGAAAGTGGAATGTGGTTTAATCAACTAAAATTTATGTAAAAACCTAGGGGAGCCGGGGTGGTGGCGCACACCTTTAATCCCAGCACTCGGGAGGCAGAGGTAGGAGGATCGCTGTGAGTTCAAGGCCAGCCTGAGACTATAGAGTGAGTTCCAAGTTAGCCTGTGCTAGAGTGAGACCTTGCCTTGAAAAACTGGGGAAAAAAAACAAAACAAAAAACATAAGGGGCATATGTGTTTATTTTGTTTAATACAAATATTAATGTACATGATGAGTATGGATAGAAAATGGAAAGGAAGGTAGAGAGACAGATCTGTGGTTAAGGTGCTTGCCAGCAAAGTCTAATGATCCTGGTACCCACATAAAGCTAGATGCACAAAGTGGTGCATGCGTCTGAAGTTTGTTTACAGTGATTAGAGACCCTGGAGCTCCTATACTCCACTCTCTCTGTCTCTCTCACGTGTGCTCTCTCTCTCTCTCTCTATCTCTATCTCTCTGCTTGCAAATGACTAAAATATATATTTTTAAAGCTTTGGGTTTTTTTTTCTAATTTCTTTTATTCATTTATTTGTGAGAGAGATACAGAAACAGGCAGGGAAGGAGAAAGACAGAGAGAGAGAAAGAGACAGAATGGGCAGGCCAGGGCCTCCAGCCACTGCAAACGAACTCCAGATGCATGTGCCACCTCATGCATCTGGCTTACGTGGGTCCTGGGGAATCGAGCCTTGAACCGGGGTCCTTAGGCTTCACAGGCAAACGCTTAACCGCTAAGCCATCTCTCCAGCCCTAAAATGTTTTTATAAGAAACAAAATGGAAAGAAATAAGGCTTGCAAAAAGGAGTGATTCTCTGGGGTTCTACTGTTGCCACCCGTTTCCCCTAGGAATTTCCTGGTTTAATGGAAGTGGGAAGGTTTGAATGGTTAAGCATTCTTATAAAGATCTCCCTGCTGGTTTCCCCACTGTACCTCCTTTCCACAGGAAACGCGTGCTTTACAGGCAGTTTGACTACAGTTTTAAGGACCCTTTCAAAGCCAGCCTGGCCTTCTCCTCTGACTCAGACGCAAACTGTATGTAAGATCTGCTTCCACGGAATGAACTTTTCTGTTCTCAGATCTTGCCTTCACTCATGGAGGTCAGGAGAGTGACCCAAGCATTTCTTTGACCCTTGAATGAGCCCTCACCCCAGCAGGTTGTGCACTGTGTGGGGCAGGGTTAGTCCTGCTGTAGACTGAGCCCAGGAGTGAATCCATTTCCCATCCCTGCTTCGCTTTCCACTTGGTGAGGAAGCCATCCCCAAAGCTTCGACTTCTATGCTGTGATGAGAGCCTAAGAAATGAATAATCCCAGAAGAAACCAACTTTCCAAGGGCAAAAGTTTTGTGCAAACAGGTAGTCCTTAAAGGGACTTCACATTACTAACTTCTAATAGACAGTTTATGCACACAACTCTGTCTGGGTCTCTGAGGCTGGTGCTTGGGCTCTGGCATCTTGAAAAGCCCCTGGGTGACATTAATATGTAGTCAGGCTTCAGAAGCTCCATTTCAGCTGAATTATCCAGGGTTCAGAACCTTAGTGAGCACGGTTCCCTCTTCCCGCTTATTTCCTCCTTCCCATTAGCATTGACCCTTTTCAGGTTATACTGGGTAATCTCGCACCTGCCAGTTGCTCTTTGTTTTATGCGGGGCTGTATGTGTTTCCCCAACTAGGTTTTTTATTTTGAATTTCTTTTTTTCCCTTAACTATTCTATTTATTTGAATATTGTATTTCTTTATTTATTTGAGAGAGAGAATGGGCGTGCCAGGGCCTCTAGTCACTGCAAACTGCAGACGTATGCACCACCTTGTGCATCTGGCTTTACGTGGGTACTGGGGAATTGAACCTGGGTCCTTTGGCTTTGTGGGCAAGCACCTTACCTGCTAAGCCATCCCTCCAGCCCCCAACTAGCTTTTTTTGTTTTGTTCCCAACCTTGTATGTTCTTACCCTTGGCCGATGGGGTGCTACACGGCACATCATATCTTTCTTTTAAAAAATATTTTTGTGGGGCTGGAGAGATGGCTTAGTGGTTAAGTACTTGCCTGTGAAGCCTAAGGACCCCAGTTCAAGGCTCGATTCCCCAGGACCCACGTAAGCCAGATGTACAAGGTGGCACATGCATCTGGAATTTGTTTGCAATGGCTAGAGGCCCTGGTGCATCCATTCTCTCACTCTCTCTCTCTGCCTCTTTTTCTCTGTGTCTATCTGTTGATAATAAATAAATTTAAAAATAAAATAAAAATAATTTTTTAAAAAATTATTTGTTTATATTTTCTGTTTTCCCACATTTTTCTGTAGCATTGATGGTTTTAGATGTACTTGTGAGGTGCTTTGTAAATGTCCCTCCATTTGGGTGTGCCTGGTGTTTTTCTTAATTGTAGGGCAGTTAAGGATTTGAGGGGAGAAAACTGCAGTGTGATGTGACCTCGTCTGTCAGAGACAGCTTGATGCCAGCGTGCTTCTCACTGGTGATGCTGAGTTACCAGTTGGTCAAGGTCACGTCCATGGGCTGCCCCATTGTACTAGCACTTCTGCTGTTCCCTTTCTGTACTTTATTATTATTTTTTTATTTTTATTTTTTGGTTTTTGTTTTTCAAGGTAGGGTCTTTCTCTATCCCAGGCTGGCCTGGAATTCACTATGTAGTCTCAGGGTGGCCTCAAATGCAAGGTGATCCTCCTCCCTCTGCCTCCCGAGTGCTGGGATGAAAGGCGTGCACCACCACGCCAGCTTTTTTGTACTTTAGTTTTTAGAGGGAGTCACCAAGTCCTATTTCTCCACTTGAAGGAGGAATATCAACAAGTATTTTGGGGGTTCCTGCACATCTCTCATAGCGTAACTTTACCGGTCCATTAAAGTAACTGTTCAGAAGTTCCACGACACATGCACGTGCAATTGAACGGTTTTCTTTATATATGTAGCTATCCAATACTTCTGTATTATAAATATTTTTAATTGCAACTGTGAAAACTTCTTGAACATACAAGACACTGCAATTGATTTTCTTCACAAATAAAGCAAGGTATGTTTTCCCTTTGAGGCCAATGATAGCTAAATAAAGGAACTGTCTGTAGTCAGCTTCACTCTGCTGGGATGAACCTCCAAACCAGACACAGTTTATGGGAGGAAAGGCATTTATTTAAAGTTTACAGATCCAGGGGAAGTTCCATAACAGCAGAAGAAGCTGCCCCCTCCAGGAACCCCAGGATAAGCTCAAACACTCTGCCTATGTTTAAGCTAACATTCCAGATCCACCCCCAAACCTTAAGGTTGGACCCCAGGATCCGCCCACAGTGACACCTCCTCCATCCTGGAGGTTAGAAATCTAAAGCTTTAACAAACTTCCTAAATGTGTTACACATCCATTCAGACTACCACATGAACACCATTGATTGTGTTTCTCCTGTCCTTTTTTTTTATTTGAGAGAGAGAGAGACAGAGAGAATGGGCACATGATTGGCTTCTCAGCCACTGTGAAGGAACTCCAGACGCATGCCCCCCCTTGTGGGCAAGTGAGGCATTGTGCCCTTGCGTCACTTTTTGCATCTGGCTAATTAATAAACGTATATTTTCCTTCGGACAGATGCTTCTGGCTCTTTTATGCCCTTTTTACATCATTTTTCTTCCCTCTCCAGCTCTTACCTAACACGAAACTTTTGCCACGTGTCCCTCACATCCAAAAGACTAGCTTTGTTTTATACTCGGACCAGTGGCACACATCTCATGCAATTATCTAAGTACGTGTTAGTGACCTTATCCAGACGTTACGAAAATAAAATGAACATGCACACACACAGAGTGCCGTGCAGGCCGAGGCAGTAAAATACCTCGATGCTGTCCACTGACACCTGACCTACGCAGATTTATCAGCGCGCGGCCTCCATACGTTACGGCAGTAGCTGCTCCCTGCTTGGCCTGCAATTGGTTTGCCCCCCGGTGCTTGCAGCCTTCTGCAGCTACTGTTCACAAGGTCTTGGCCACGGCACATTCATTTCTCTCACTTTATTACCATCACATCTGATTCCAATTTGCTACCAAATTGAGTTTCCCATCCTGAGCCTGACAGTCCAGCCGGCAGGTGGATTAGCTCCTTCAGCCTGGTTAGAGTGGTGGCTTCAGGTCAGTTGGCAGTGGTCTATTAAGGACGCCCTCTGCACCTCATCTTGGAAGCTCAGCTGCCGTCCCGTGGAGCCCTGGGACTGCGAGACTCATCATAACCTTTCTTCTGTGTAGAGCTCATAATTCTAAGACCCACTGCAAAGACTTCTGATTAAAATAACCTTAAAAACTGTGGGTTTCCCCCACAATCTTTATGTTGCTATTTCTATACTGTTTTCTCAGAATAAAGTAGCTCCTTGGAAGAATATGACTGATTGAACTATCGGGATGAGTAATTTGGCCCTTACCCTCTTATAGCCTACAAATGATCTATTTGCGTACATAGTTGAAATTACATTTGCTTATTACCTGCTTGTTCTTAAATTATAGCACCTCAGGAGTGGTCGACGCTGCCACCTGACTGTACAGAGTCAGGACATCCAGTGCCCTCTAGGCATTTTGCTAAGCAGTTGGTTTCAGTTCTTTTCTAAAAGAAACAAGCAGAGAAGCTTTTATTTCTAAAGCGTTCCTGAGTATAAACCTAACTCCCCTATTTGCCATAATCAAAGACGTATTTAGAAAAGCGCTCCTTGGTTTTTCCATGTGCACGTCAGTCCCAAAGGAAAACGGTCTTAGCGATGCTCTTTTGTCATCATTAAATGAAGGTGTATTTGTTTCAGAATCAGGAAGCCAGCTTTAGCAGACACTATAATGTCTTGGGGCCTGGGGGATAAAAAAACCAAACAACAAAAAAGAAACCATTCGCCAAGGGTCCCTTGAGAAGAAAATGTCAATGTTGGAGAAAGAGACTCCTCATTCCTGAAAGTGTTGCTTGTCCTGCTCATTTAACTACCACAGAACACATTTGCCCATGAATGGGGAGCATCCGGCATCTTACTGCAAGGCCTGTGTCAGCATCGCCTCTGGCCGGATGCTCTCAAGGCTGGTGTCTGTACGTTGTGCTTGAGTGAAGGGCACTCTGCGGCGGGACGCGTGCTGCTGTCTTTTGAATCCAAAAACAGAGGAGCAGAGGAGGGGGACACCTTTCACATGATAATCCGGGAGTTCCTGGAAGGCCAGGAAAAAAAAATCAGAGGGAATTTTGGGAATGAGTAACCAAAGTTGGTGGAATCCTCTAGATTTACGCTGTGCTTCATTCTGCCTTGAAGTCAGAGGCTGACGTGCTGCTTCATGTATAGTCTGTCAAGGAATTTTCCTGAGGAGTGGGCCTTCTGGAAGGGTCTCTAGTGGTGGGAGCATTTGAGTATTTCTGAACCTGCTTTTGTTCAATTGTTTGTGTGGTTTGTTTGCTTGGTTGGTTGACTCCCCCCCCACCCCGTACACACACACACACACACACACACACACACACACACACACACACAGCCTCTCTGATTCTTAGATAATGATCTTAACTTGATATAAGTGTGCAAACATCACTTTAAAAATGACAACCATGGGCTGGAGTGATGGCTTAGCTGTTAAGGCGCCTGCCTCCTAAGCCTGAGAATGCTGGTTCCAATCTCCAGAGGTTCCAATCTCCAGGTCCCACGTTTAGCCAGATGCAAAGTGACGCAAGGGCGCAATGCTGCACTTGACCACAAGGGGGCGCACACATCTGGATTTCGTTCACAGCAGCTGAGAGACTGCTGGCACGCCCATCTCTATCTGTCTCCCTCGCCCTCTCTCTCTCTGTCTGTCTCTCTCTCTCTCCAAAAATAAAAAAAATTTAAAAAAAAACCGACCACCATTCTGGTCACTGTGGTCTTCTAGTTACCTCTTAGAGGTTCATTAACCCACTGCTCTCTCTCCTAAGTAATAAATCACATGCGTTTTGAGGAATAACTCCAGAAGGAAACCCTTGGCATCTTTTTTTTTTTTTTTTTTTTTTTTTTTTTGGTTTTTGCAAGGTAGGGTCTCACTCTGGTCCAGGCTGACCTGGAATTAACTATGTAGTCTCAGGGTGGCCTCGAACTCTTGGCGATCCTCCTACCTCTGCCTCCTGAGTGCTGGGATTAAAGGCGTGCGCCACCACGCCCGGCTTCTTTTACTTTCTTTCTCTCTTTTTTGACAGAGAAAGAGGGAGAGAGAAAGAGAATGGGTGTGCCAGGTCCTCCAGCCACTGCAGAGGAATTCCAGATGCATGTGTCCCCTTGTGCATCTGGCTAATGTGGGTCCTGGGTCCTTTGGCTTTGCAGGCAAACTCCTTAACTGCTGAGCCATCCCTCCAGCCCCCTTTGCATCTTGTTAAAATACTAAAGTCTCATATTTGCTTTCATTGGTTCCTTTAGAGAGTAACATGGCCGGATTTAAATGCCCCTTTTATTTCACCTGTCATTTAATTATAATACTGTCAAATTCCTCCTACCACTTCAATTATCTGTTCATGTCAATCCCCAGGCTCTTCGGACATTCCTTAAGCTCAGTCATGGGTCAGGGCCACTGGCTCAGTAATTTACTGCAGTTCCTGTGGGAGGGTTCATGGGTTTTAGGCCCCGGAATCAAGACACACTAGCTTGTACCTGAAATGACTCCTTAAACAACAACTTTCTTTCTTTCTTTCTTTCTTTCTTTCTTTCTTTTTTTTTTTTTTTTTTTTTTTTTTTTTTTTTGAGGTAGGGTCTCACTCTAGCTCAGGCTGACCTGGAATTCACTATGTAGTCTCAGGATGGCCTTGAACTTGCAGCAATCCTACCTCTGCCTCCCGAGTGCTAGGATTAAAGGCATGCACCACCATGCCTGGCTCTACTTTTTTTTTTTTTTAAATATTTATTTATTTAAGAGAGAGAGAGAGAGAATGCGCACACCAGGGCCACTGCAAAGGAACTGCAGGTACATGTGCCACCTTGTGCATCTGTTTTACATGGGTCCTGGGGAATCGAACCGGGGTCCTTAAGGGCTTCACAGGCAAATGCCTTAATCGCTAAGCCATTTCCCCAGCCCACAACCGCTTTACTTTCTATACAGAGAAAAGTTCATCTACATGGTGGCATTTCAATCTTTATGGTGGAGAGCACTAAACCAAGGCTAAGGCAGGCTGTACAGACCCTGGAGTCCCTCTGGGACCTGCTGGTGTAAGTCCGTGCGACATCTCCCATGTGTGTTTTCTTTTGTCTTTTGCAGAAGGAGCTGAGTCTCCCCCGAAGAGGAAGTCTGTAAGTAGATCCGTTTTGTTTCCTCGTTTTCTGTTTTGTCCAATGCATAATGGAATGATTCTTGGATGTGTTGGGCTGCTGGGGTGATTTGAAGATAAAATGATGAAGTTATTGCACGAAGAAAAATGTTATAAAAATGACTTTTTTAGAAACGTCTGATGGTGATGATTCTACTGTAACTCCCATGATTTGTTGCTGCATATTCACGGACGTGTCTTAATTTTTAAAATTCTATCAGATAACCGCACAGAACAGGATTTGGTGTGCAGATAGTACACATTGAGCATTGATCCGAGTCAGGAATTAGTGCTTGTCTGTATGTTCCAAAAACCCACAGCCATTCTTTACACTGTGGATTTTATGCAGGGTCATTTGAATTGATGAAGCCCTTGACTCAGCTGCATGTTCTGCTGTTAGATATGAATCTGGCCCAGATTCATAGCTGAAGTGTCAGAGTTACAGGGCTGGTCTTGATTCTTCAGCGTGGTTCAGACTTTTGTTTCCAAGGTCCATAATGCATTTGTATAAGTCATAGTTTTATTAATTAGCAGTTTTCAGAGCAAAATTAATTGTGGATAGCATTTCAGTATCTTTAGGGGAGATTTGTTTTCAATGAGTGCTATGCAAGGCCTGATCTGGACGTCTTGGGATTGTCGGGTTTATGTTGAAGAAGTTAGCAGTTGGGGCTGATCGTTTTTTTAAGGGTTAATGTAATATTTAAGATAAGATTGGGGAAGGCACAACAAAACAGAAGGTGACTGTTGAAGGAAGGGATCCGTCTAACTGACTCAACTTTAGAAACTTTCAATCTTCCTGTTTTGGAACCCAAACTTCGTCATCATTCATGAACATTTTTAGAATTTCATTTGTTTTCTTTCCTTCTTAAATATCGACTTTTAGGTAGAAATGGGGCATTGATCTTGGAAAACTTTGACCACGTTGTCATTAGCATCTGTCTCCCTCTTCCTGCTAGAGGTCATGACCTGACAGTTGTCCTTAGAAAATGCCCTTAGGATTACCGACTTCCCTATCATGAACGGGACTAAACTTGGAAGAATTCAACTGTTAAAGTGTGTTTTAAAAAAATATATTTTTTAAATTTTATTTTTACTTATCTAGAGAGAGAGAGAGAGAGAGAGAGAGAGAGAGAATGGGTGCACCAGGGCCTCCAGTCATTGCAAATGAACTCCAGACATATGAGCCACCTTGTGCATCTGACTTTACATGGGCCCTAAAGAATCGAACCTGAGTCCTTAGGCTTCACAGGCAAGTGCCTTAAACACTGAGCCATCTCTCTAGCCCTAGAATTCAACTTTTGAGATTTAGAAATCAGAAATCAGAAAAACAAAACCACATGAGATATTTTTATAGGAAAAATATTACTTTCTCTATGCATTTATATGTTTTTATTCTGTATATCATTTGAAAACTTTAGAAATTTGATCAGATTTTTAAAGTTCTTTATGGTACACTCTGCTTAGCTTTATTAGTATAGTTCTAATAGTCATTGAAAGCACATACTAATTAGGCAATTTGTTAGGTCTGTTTGAGCCATTTTTCCTTCTGTGGTTCTATTAAAGTAGCTAATAGCCACGAAGTGATGTGAAAATATAATTGAAAGAAAAATATTTAAGTTCCTTGACTTGAGAGAATTTCATCTTTAACGAGAAAGGGATAATCAAATAAGTTGATTTGGACCCTGTGCTTTGAATTATATGAGTCGTTTAAAATTCCCTCTCTAATAAAAATCGACCGATCGATCAGGTGGTACAATAAGCCTGCTGTGTTCATCAATATAAAGGTACCTAGTTCAGCACAATTTGTGAAAATTAATACTTCCAACTGAAGCAGTCCCCAAATAAGCATGCTACTTTGTATTTTCTATTTAATAATATATCCCTCCTCTAGAGAATTAATGATGCCTGATATAGCTGTGTGGGACCCTACCGCCACTCTCAGCATTTCCGGTGAGCACCACGCAGAGTGCGAGTAATTATTCTCCTCATGCATGATTCTCTTATGACACGGAGAGAAAAACAAATGCATTTCAAAAGAAATGCTAGAGTGAGTTTAATACAAATCTAATGAAGAAGGACATGAGTGTATCTTTTTATTTATTTATTTATTTATTTATTTATTTATTTATTTATTTATTTATCTGAGAGAGAGAGAAAAAGAGGCAGAGAGACAGAAGAGAGAGAATGGGCAAGACAGGGCCTCCAGCCACTACAGACGAACTCCAGACCCATGCCCCACCTTGTGCATCTGGCTTATGTGGGTCCTGGAGAATGGAACCAGGATCATTTGGCTTTGCAGGCAAGCGCCTTAACCACCAAACCATCTCTCCAGCCCATGAGTGTATCTTTATTAAGGTGCCCCTGTGACAACATCCTAGTCTCTGATTGTTGATCCCGGAAGCACGTTCTCACCTTATTCACTGCACAGATGCCTCCTAGTAATTGCTTTCAAATCCTCTGATGCTCTTGTGCACAAAGATTGAATATTTGATCCTCTGGTCTGTCCCCTGATCCCCGCCACTCCTGTCCCGTGTTGCCAGTGAGCAGAACACAGTGTGATGTTGGCCTCACTGTTCTTGGTCCCAAAGCCACATGATTGAACATGGTGGAGGGGCTGTGATGTTAGAAAATAATCTTATTTTGAGGTGTTTGCTGCTTGTAATTTGTGTGTCTTGCAGCTAAATAGTTTCCAGTAGCATTTTAATCCTGAAATAGGATTTGCCTGAAAATAGTTGAGTCTTGGTTGAAGTAAGTTTCAAGATAACGTTTACATGCATGCCAAATACTATACTTAAACACAAGGGCTGGAGGGATGGCTTAGTGGTTAAGGTGTTTGCTTGCAAAGCCAAAGGACCCAGGTTTGATTCCCCAGGACCCACGTTAGCCAGATGCACAAGGGGGCACATGCATCTGGAATTTGTTTGCAGTGGCTGAGGCCCCCGTGTCCCATTCTTTCTCTCTCTCTCTCCCTCTTTCTCTGTCAAATAAATAAATTAATAAAAAAAACTTTCACAAATAAAAAACCATAGAAAATAGGTGTTTTTATTAATACGAGCACGAAAAATTGTATTTTATCTAAAAATTATAATTCAGATCTCCTCTAATTTGCCTCTAAATTTCTATTGATTTTGACAGGAAGTAGCTTGAAGGCCCTCTGATCTCCTATATGCTTTAAAAGACAGCAAAGGCCATGATTAGGGACTTGATTTTTTTTTATCTTTTTAAATTTTAATTTATTTTTGAAGAGAGACACAGAGAGACAGACGGAGAGGGAGACAGATAGAGATGTGTGTGCCAGCAACGTCTCAGCTGCTGTGAATGAAATCCAGATGCATGTGCCCCCTTGTGGTAAGTGCGGCATTGCGCCCTTGCGTCACTTTGCATCCGGGTTCTTAGGCTTAGCAGGCAGGCGCCTTAACCGCTAAGCCATCTCTCCAGCCCCGGGGCTTGATTTTTATAGTGTAAAGGCAATAGACAAGCAAAAGAACTGTCTTTGAGGCAAGATGTCAGCAGATAAGAAAATGTCCCAGCAGTTTTCTCTGAATCTTTTCATCCATTTAATCTTCTTCAAGGCCCCAACCTTCCTTTCTGCTTCAGCTTGCTGTACAGTTAGACCTGAGCCCCTGTTTCTCCATTCAGAGTACCTACTTGAGAAAACCTTCCATTCCTGATCCTCCTAGCATTTTCCCTGCCATTCTTCTTGGAACTAAGGTTGCCACACTGGGCTGGAGAGATGGCTTAGCGGGTAAGGCTCATGCCTGCAAAGCCTAAGGACCCAGGTTCGATTCCCCAGTATCCACATAAGCCAGATGCACAAGTTTGACACATGCATCTGGAGTTCGTTTGCAGTGGTTGGAGGACATACCATGCCCATTCTCTCTCTCTCTTTCTTCTCTCTCTCTCGCTTGCTCTCAAATAAATAAAATATTTAAGCAAATGTTTAAAGTTGTCACACTGTGCTCCATTTCTCTCAGTAGCCTCTCAGTATCATGATCTCGCACACAAAGAAGTACTATGTAGCAGGCTAAATGAATGATTAAGTCACAGTGTATATTTTAATTAGTACAATTAGAAAGAAAAGTGGAGTGATGAGAATGTCAAAGAAAGGCACATTTATATTATTATATGTAAATATACACAAGAGAATATATAATGCTGTTTCTCAATATATTTGCAGTCATAATACATAAAAAAGCTTGCATGGGAGGTGAGTTTGGAAGAAAAATTAGTAGTATAAGAAATGACAGAACGAGGTTTCAGGCAGCTCTGTAGGAGCTTCATGTATTACGAATGTGCTGGTAAGTACATAGATATATTCATTATATTTTCTAGGTTTTCAAATATTGGAAATATTTTACTTAAAACACAATGATTGTATGAAAGTACAATCTAAACTTTTGCCAAATATTTTCATGGGTGAAAATAATTTAAAGAGCCGGGTGTGGTGGCTCATGCCTTTAATCCCAGCACTTGGGAGGCAGAGGTAGGAGGATCGCCGAGAGTTTGAGGCCACCCTGAGACTACATAGATACTACATAGAGACTACATTAATTCCAGGTCGGCCTGGACTAGAGTGAAACCCTACCTCAAAAACAAAAAAAAAAAAAAAAAAAAAAATAATAATAATAATTTAAAGAAAAAGTATAATTAAAGCTATTTTGAAGATGGGTGTATAAAATAACTGCATTTTGTTCTCTTGATGAAGGTTTCTCCAAATGAGTGCAAATTTTTAAATTTTTGTTTTATTTGAGAGCGACAGACAGAGAAAGAGGCAGAGAGAGAGAGAGAATGAGAATGAATGGGTGCACCAGGGCCTGCGACCACTGCAAACAAACTCCAGATGCATGCGCCACTGTGTGTGCATCTGGCTTACGTGGGTCCCAGAGAGTCGGGTCTCGAACCAGGGTCCTTAGGCTTCACAGGCAAGCGCTGAACCACTAAGCCATGATTCCAGGCCCATGACTGAGGTGGCAGTGGCAGGTATCCATTGGCTAATGTCCAAGGAGCATAGTGATAGCATCAGATTGAGAGCTCTTGGAATGCCTTGTCATGCACTGCCTGGGAGGAGGCAAGAAGAAAATAGTATAATTGCGTTTATGGTGATGAATTATAAAATTTAGATCCAGAACCACGTTTGTGGCATTGTAGTCTTGTAGTCCTTTTTTTTTTTTTTTTTTTTTTGAGAGAGAGACAGAGAGAGAGGGAGAGGAAGACAGATAGAGATGGGCACGTCCAGCAGCCTCTAAAAGCTGCTGCTAACGAAATCCAGATGTGTGCACCCCCTTGTGGTCAAGTGCGGCATTGCGCCCTTGTGTCACTTTGCATCTGGCTAAACGTGGGACCTGGAGATTGGCGTTCTTAGGCTTAGCAGGCAGGCGCCTTAACCGCTCAGCCATCTCTCCAGCCCTGTAGTCCTTTTTAAGATAAGTGACTCTTAGCCTGTTCTTTGTGTTGGGCAAGGATGCCCCAGTAAGGTACATGACCCCTGGTGGCTGTTTATGGAAGAGACACAAAACTGCCCCCTTCTGGTCAGGGAACCTCCAGCCAGTGCATGTGCCCAGCCTGGTCTAGTCTCTGCAGCTCCAGTGACCACGCCTGCCCATGATGACAAGCAGGGCTGATGGCTGGGTGGTAGATTCTGGGTCTTTGGTGGTTTAAATTCATCATGGAACAATACTTTCTTGACATAAGTTTTTTTAAGATTTTTTTTTTGTTTGTTTGTTTGTTTTTCAAAGTAGGGTCTTACTCTAGCCCAGGCTGACCTGGAACTCACTATGTATTCTCAGGGTGACCTCGAACTTATGGCAATCCTCCTCTCTTTGTCTTCCGAGTGCTGGGATGAAAGACGTGCGCCACCACACTGGGCTTCAAAGAGCTTTTTAAAAAAATACTTATTTTTTATTTGAGCAAGAAAGAGGCAGAGAGATAGAGAGAGAGAAAATGGGTGCACCAGGGCAGGGCCACCAGCCACTGCAAACAGACTCCAGATGCACATGCCACTTTATGCATCTGACTTACATGGGTCCTGGGGAATCGAACCTGGGTACTCTGGTTGTGCAGGCAAGCACCTTCACCGCAAAGCCATCTCTCCACTCCAGCATGGTTTTGTTTTTACTGAGAACTATGATGAACAATCTGTTTTTATAAAAGTGTGTCAGCCTTGTTAATTTCACATGGAGGCTTTGCCTGTGTTTAGAAGTTAAGTGCTGGAGTGACATTTCTAAGTGGGAAGCTGTCCAGGAAGAGTGAAAGATACGGGGGAGAAGTGAGGAACTAAAACTAGGAGCTGGAGTGTGGTTAGAAACCAAACCAAGGTTCCCCTGGCAGCCACCACTTATTTTTAAAAGACCCCTTCGCGTTTTGTTAATTTCTCCAATAAGCAGCTCTCCAGGACAGCGGCTTATTTTTCTGGAATTCCCTTGAGGGCCTCTGCAGTGTTTGCGCCCTGAAGACAAGAGTATAAAATTGGCTGTGGCCAGCCCTTCCCTCCCTCCCCTCCAGCTTTTTAATGGGCTTTCAGATTTCTCCACACAGAGAAGGAAATTGGATTATCTCTTCTTAGAAGTAGATTCTCCCTGCTACTTTACATAGCCTTCCTTCTGCTTTGCTTAATTATGAACATCGGCCCATTATTTCGTGGAGCCCTGGATAGAGAGGTCTAGGGTGTATATAACTATTATTACATTATAATCATTTCATTTTCATGCGAATTGATAATGATTCTGTGTGGTTTCTTAGCTTTGCATTCTTGGGTGACACATGCTTTAAAGATGTCTTTATTTAAGCTGGGTGTGGTGGCGCACGCCTTTAATCCCAGCACTAGGGAGGCAGAGGTAGGAGGATCGCTGTGAGTTCAAGGCCAGCCTGAGTCTACATAGTGAATTCCAGGTCAGCCTCAGCTAAAGTAAGACCAACCTCAAAAAAACAACAACAACAAAAAAAACCAAAAATCTAAAAATAGTGCTTTTATTTATTTATTTGAGAGTGAGAGAGAGACAGAGAGATTCAGAGAAAGAGGCAGATAGAGAATGGACACACCAGGTGCTCCAGCCACTGCAAAGGAATCAGGCACATGTGCCATGGCGTGCATCTGGCTTACATGAGTACTAGGGGCTAGAACCTGGGTCCTTAGGCTTTGCAGCAAGCCCCTTAACCACTAAGGCATCGGGGTGCCGGTACCCAACAGCAAGGACCTAAAGCAGAAGCAGCTTGCCACGTGCACGGAGCAGGCTGAGGCACTGCCGGAAGTGCCAACTGTGCCCAGGAAGTCCTTCACGTGACTCGGTCGACTTTGCTTTCTTAATCTAGAATTTTGAACAATCTTCCCCTCTGTAGCGTTTGCCTGTTCCGACTCCATTCATCCTTTCCTTTTGCTTTTCTGGAATTCACTAAGTTGACCATAAGTTGAGGATAGTGGGAGTCTACTGGCATGTGGTATGTGGTGGGCCTGCTGGAAAGGCCATGCAGGACCCTATCTTTTTGTTTTGTGTTTTTGAGGTAGGGTCTCACGTCTCACCGTAGCCCAGGTTGACCTGGAATTCACCATGTGGCCTCCAACTCATGGCGATCCTCTTACCTCTGCCTCCCGAGTGCTGGGATTAAAGACATGTGCCACCACTGCCGGCTATAGAGTGTGTCTTACAGCAGATAGACTGAGTTGCCTGCACTGAATCAGGGTATTTCTGACCTTGTGAGTCATGGGACAGGCTTGGGCAGAAGTCATTGGTATGTATTGGTCTGTGTACTTTGTAAAAAGAAGACTTAAATTCAGAACATAGTGCCTTGCTTGGCAGTTTAGAAAAGCAGTTTGGGTAAAATGAGGTCATTTCCCAAATGCAAGGAGAGGGAATCACCTTGGGTTTGCAACAGATTTGAAACAGATTTATGAGATTTTCAGCAAGGTGAAGGCAACCTTTCTTGAAAGAAAGGGGAGGAATTTAATTCAAGCAAAATAAAGGACACGTAAGCCGGATTTGGATATGTTTTAAAATAAATTTATTTCTTCCTTAGCGCACTCTAGCCTCCCACCGCCATAAATATTGAAGCAACAATTCCGAATATCTACTGTCAAAGCCAAATAGGAATCCAGTGTCATTTTGAATGTTAGAAATCCAAAAACAAAACGCAGAAAAAAAAAATAAATTGAGTGTTGCATGTGAATTAGCATTTAAAGTGGCATGTTTATATAAAAAGAGAGTGGTGTAATATGCCCTAGACTAAGGAGAGGATTTCAGGCCGAGGGAGAATGTCAATTGCATTTATATATTCAGCCAGTAGCGGCATGGCATTTGGTCTGTTTGCAGCCTTTCTTCTCACGTGGGCTTTTGTCTCCTGTACAGGGACAGGGTGAAGGACTTGGGAGAGTAAAGGAATGCGGAGTGGTCTTCTCTCCTTTGGAAATCAAAGGAGGACCTTAGTTCTTCCCTAGGGGAGAGAGTTAGGTTAGCCAGGGAGGTTTCGGTTCATCAAAATCCATGTGTACTTCCAAGTTAGGTGAGCCAGGGTGGTTGGGGTTCATCAGAATAATCCATGTGTACTTCCAAGCTCCCTGATCATAAAGATGGAGGTGCGGTGGGGGGTGGTGGATGTTCAACAGCTTCCCAAGAGGAATCCCAAATGCCACGGCAGGTTGAGAGCTATCATTCTTTTCTTTGTTTTTTTAAATAATTTATTTATCTATTTATTTATTTATTTATTTATTTATTTATTTATTTATTTATTTGAAGAGGCAGGGATAGAATGCACACACCAGAGCCTCTACACAATGCAAATGAACTCCAGACGCATGTGCTACTTTGTGCATCTGGTTTTACGTGGGGTACTGAGGACTTGAACTTGAGTTCTTAGGCTTTTCAGGCAAGTGCCTTAACCGCTGAGCCATCTCTCTGGTCCAAATTAACTAATACTTATAATCATGCCTGACATCCATTAAGCACTATGTGTTTGCAAAATAAAACATACTGGGAAATATGACCGAGCCGCTACTGTTTTTTTGTAGCCTGTTCAGTTAGCCAAAACAAGCCCACGAAAAGCACTGGGTGTTCCCCTAACAGCAGGATCATTTAAGTGGCATGTTCTGAGGGGGTTTTGCTCTGGTGGGGAGGTGTTCGAGGGGGCAGTTTGCCCCGGATTTGGATAGGGCTTCTGCTGTGCTCTGCTCACCAACCCCGATGACCAGAGGATTCTCCGTGTGCAGTGCAGACAGACCCACACATATTCTCTGTATCACCAGGATGTGAAAGAACCAGCTCCCTGTTACCAGAATAATTTATACTTCCCTAGCATGGCATAAGAACACTTATTGGAACTGTAGCTGGAGACAGATCAGTACTGAAGAGAATGAAGTGGGCTATTAAAGCTGTCCATATGAAAACATTTAGTGTAGGAAGCTGTAAGAAACCTTAGAGAAATTTTTTTTCTAATATATTTATTTATTTGAGAGAGAGAAACAGGCACAGAGAAAACAAGAGAATGGGCACACCAGGACCTCCAGCCACCATAAACGACCTCCAGATGCATGCGCCCCATTGTGCATCTGGCTTACGTGGATCCTGGAGAATCAAACCGGGATCCTTGGGCTTTGCAGGCAAACACCTTAACCACTAAGCCATCTCTCCACCCCCAAGAGAATTTTTTTTTCTTTTTGTACTAAAAATTTTCAACTTTATGTCTATCATTTAACTTTTTTGACTACTTCCATAATTACAGAAAATAAACCATGATAATTCCCTCCCCTCCCCTACTTTCACCTTCACAGCTCCACTCTCCATCATATCCCCTCCCTCTCTCCATAAGTCTTTTAGTTTGATGTCATCATCGTTTCCTCCTATGATGACGGTCTTGTGAAGGTATTGCTAGGCACTGCAAGGTCATGGATATTGAGGGCAAATTGTGTCTAAGCAATCTTTTGGCTCTTAAATTCTTTCCACCACCTTTTCCACAATTGATCCTGAGCCTTGGAGGGTGTGATAGAGATGCTTTAGTGCTGAGCACTCCTCTGTCACTTCTTTTCAGCACCATGTTGCCTTTTGGGTCATCCCAGTGGTCACTGCCATCTGAAAAGAGAAGCTTCTCTAACCCAAAGTGAGAGTAGCGTTAATATATGGTTATGAGTATTAAGTAAAGTGCTTACAGGACACTTTTGTGAGCATAATATATGCATTTAGTCAGACAAGAGCCCATGAAAACTCCTGGGGCTCATGACCTCCCCCACCATAGGCTTTTGATTAGGTTTTCAGTACCAGGCATGTGTGTCTTCCCATTTAGTGGGCCTCCAGTCCAATTAGAGAGCAGTTGGTTTCCCCCACAGCAGACATGGCACTATTGCACCCATTGGCTCATTTAGCCTGGCTGGCTGGCCAAACTTAAGACTTCCAGTTTCACTGTTTTCACTGCTGATGACTTCTGCATGCAGTGCAGCTTTTTCCAGCTTTCTGTTGGCTGGTCTACAGGAAGGAGGTTTTCAGCTCAGTGTCAACTTGAAGAGAAATCTTTTCTTTTCTTTTTTTTTTTTTGAGAGACACACAGAGAGAGACAGAGAGGGAGGGAGAGGAAGACAGATAGAGATGGGTGTGACAGCAGCCTCTCAGCTGCTGTGAACGAACTCCAGATGCGTGCGCCCCCTTGTGGTCAAGTGCGGCATTGCGCCTTTGCGTCACTTTGCATCTGGCTAAACGTGGGACCTGGAGATTGGAACCAGCGTTCTTAGGCTTAGCAGGCAGGCGCCTTAACCGCTAAGCCATCTCTCCAGCCCAGAGAAACCTTTTTTAAAATTACTTTATTTGGGCTGGAGAGTTGGCTTAGCAGCTAAAGTGCTTGCCTGTAAAGCCTAACAACACAGGTTCATTTCCCCAGTACCCATGTAAAACCAGCTGCACAAGGTGGTGCATGCATTCAGAGTTCCTTTGCAGCAGCTGAAGGACCTGGTGTGTACCCATTCTCTGTTTGTCTCTCTTCTCTTTTCTTCCCTCTCTCTCTTTCTCTCTATGCTTGAAAATAATTAAATACATTTTTTTTTAAAATCAGGGAAAGGTTTATTTCAATTTACAGTTCAGGTTCAATGTTATAGCTGGAGCTTGAGGCTGCTGGTCATGTTCAGTCCACAGTGAGGAAGCAGAGAGAGATGAATGGTGTCCGGCCAGCTCTCTCCTTTTTATACAGCCCAGGCCCCCAGCCCATGGAACAGTGCCACCACAGGTAAGATAAGACTTCCCTCCTTTAATCCCAGCACTCGGGAGGCAGAGGTAAGAGGATCGCTGTGAGTTCGAGGCCACCCTGAGACTACATAGTGAATTCCAGGTCAGCCTGGATTAGAGTGAGACCCTACCTCAAAAAAAAAAAAAAAAAAAAAAACTGAAAAAAAATGTCTTCCCACCACATTTAATCTAATCAAGATAATCCCTCACAGATACAACCAGAGGTTAGTTTTCTAGGTGATTCTACGTCCTGTCACACTGAGTCAATAGAAACCACTCCAGATCTTTATTATTATTAGTCAGCCAGCACACTGATTGTGCACCATGAGAATAACGTAGGCTTCCTGGGCTTGAGAGATGGCTCAGCAGTTAAGGCACTTGCCTGCAAAGCCTAATGACTTGGGTCTGATTCCCAGTACCCATGTAAAGGAAGATACAGAAGGTGGTACGTGCCATCTGGAGTTCGTTTGCAGTGGCTAGAGGCCCTGGTGTGCCCATTCTCTCTCTCTCTACCTCTTTGTCTCTTTCTCTCTCAAATAAATAAAGTATTTTTAAAAAAAAAGAATTTAGGGTTCCTAACCACCACGATTGGTATGTGACCTTTCCATCTTGGGGCCAACATGCTGAGAGACAGCAAGACGGTGGCTGTATTTGTTGTGTAGATGCAAAGTTTAGCATCTGCGTCCCCAGTCTGGACTGAATAAATAGTGCACTTCACCGAGTCTGCCTGGCTTCACCCTGCTGGGCCGTTTCTTTGAAGGTTGTGGAAAGCCAAGGACCTTCAAGCGTCCACTTACCACCTGCAGCTGAGGAAACACCTCCCATCACACCCGGCACTGCCAGGAGCAAAGTGTACCCCAGCATGATAAAGAGGCCAGTGATAGCTCCACGGACGGGGTGTACGGGTCCCAGCTGCAATAACTGGCAACACCCAAATATGTCCATTATCCAATGTGACATGTGAGCGGGCCTCTGAATTCCGTATTGTTCTCTCTTAAGCCACATTGTGTGGGAGCAAGTTGGGCCCTCCGGGGCCAGGATGGAGGGGGCTTCGCTTGAATCAGTGCGTTTTTCAGAGGCAAGTCCAACACTTTTTTCCTTAGCCTTTCTGACCCAGACTGTCAGACCTAAAGAAGTCGCTTAAAGCTTAAGGAGTTTCAGGGGTTTCTCTGCAATGGGGCTGTCACCCTCCAAGATTCTAACAGGACTTTTTTCGCTTTGCTTCTCTCTCTTCTTTTCTTCTCTTCTCTTCTTTCTGTTCTTTTCTTTTCTTTCTTTTCCTTTCCTTTCCTTTCTTTTCTTTTCTTTTCTTTTCCTTTCTCCTTTCTCTCCCTCTCTCTTTCTTCTTTCTTCCTTCCTTCCTCCCTCCCTCCCTCCCTCCCTCCCCCTCCCTCCCCCTTCCTTCCTTCCTTCCTGCCTTCCTTCCTTCTTTCAGATTTATTTTGATTTATTTCTTAGAGAGAGAGAGAGAGAGTGGGTACACCAGGACCTCTAGCCACTGCAATCCAGACGCATGGACCACCTGCATGAGTGCTGGAATTAAAGGCATGCACCACCATGCCTGGCTTGGACATTTCTTTCAGATGACTATGCCTGTTTTGTCTTTATTTATTTATGAGAGGCCTCCAGCCACTCTAAGGGTACTCCAGACGCATGCGCCACCTGTGCGTCTGGCTTACGTGGGTAACTGGGGAATAGCTTTTTTGTCCGTAGGGGCCTTAGGCTTCACAGACAAGTGCCTTAACCACTAAGCAATCTCTCCCGCCCCTGCTTTGTCATTTATAAAGGTGAGACCGAGGACATTCCTGTACTTACGTGACAGAACTGAAGACGTGCCCATGGAGAATGCCAAATTGCTCCACACTGCCCCCTGGTGGCCCCCTGAGTCGTGTTTCACCTCACACACTACCCACATCTACTGTTAGGAGATTCTATACAGATATATATATATATATATATATATATATATATATATATATATATATATATATATTATACAGATAGTCCAATTGACACAAACGCATGAGATGAAAATGTTTCTCTTGACTCTAGTCGGACTTTGACAGCATGTGCACATGAGTGAGCGGCATGCGTTTGAGTTCGTCTGGGAGAGTATATGCTAATGTTTCACTGTAGAAAGAGCACTCTAATAATAGATATTTAGGGAAAGATGTTTTAAAATATATTTTATTTATTTTCAAGGAGAGGAAAACGTCGGGGTGAAGGGGTGGGGAAGCATGGGTGTACTATGTCCTCCAAGCCACTGCTAATGAACTCCAGAAGCATGGAGTTTGTGCATTTTGTGCATCCGACTTTACATGCATACTGGTGAATCAAACTCAGGTCATTGGGCTTTGTAGGCAAGGGCCTTAAGGGCTAAGCCATCTCTTCAGCCCTTAGGGAAAGATTTTTGTTAAATGCCTATTGTATTAGTCAGAATTCTCTTGAGGAACAGAATCAATAAAATGAAAAAATATACATATATTCAATTCTATATCATATAGAATGGATATATTTTATAAATTTTTAATATTATATTTAGTAATTATATATTAATTATAATTATTTATATATTATAAATTTATTTATTTATTATAGTGACTTACAGGCTGTGGTAGTTTGAATAGATGGCCCCCGATATATTCAGTGTTTTATTAGTTTGTAGTTTGCATCTGCAGCCACCTGGCTGGAGGCAATGTCACTGGGTGGATCATAAGGTGTTGTGCTGGGTTTGAGATTTCAATCTAAAGATATGTAAAGTGTGCCTAGCTGGAGGTCCTGAGGTGTGCTGTGCTGTGTGGATTTTGGCTTGTGGCTTCTCTCTGTGTTTGGTCCTGTGAAGGCAGGCCAGCTGCTTCTGCCATTATGGAACTTCCCCTGGATCTGTAAGCGTCAATAAATACCCCTTCCTCCATAACTGTGCCTGGTCTGGAAGTTCATCTCAGTGAACCTGAAGCTGTCTGCTACATAGGCTATGGGCTGGGCAGTCCAAAAATGGCTGGCTAACATGCTGAGAGACAGCAAGACGGTGGCTGTATTTGTTGTGAAGATGCAAAGTTTAGCGTCTGCGTCCCCAGTCTGGACTGAGTAAATAGTGCACTTCACCGAGTCTGCCTGGCTTCACCCTGCTGGGCCGTTTCTTTGAAGGTTGTGGAAAGCCAAGGACCTTCAAGCATCCACTTACCACCTGCAGCTGAGGAAACACCTCCCATCACACCCGGCACTGCCAGGAGCAAAGTGTACCCCAGCATGATAAAGAGGCCAGTGATAGCTCCACGGACGGGGTCCCAGCTGCAATAACTGGCAACACCCAAATATGTCCATTATCCAATGTGACATGTGAGCGGGCCTCTGAATTCCGTATTGTTCTCTCTTAAGCCACATTGTGTGGGAGCAAGTTGGGCCCTCCGGGGCCAGGATGGAGGGGGCTTCGCTTGAATCAGTGCGTTTTTCAGAGGCAAGTCCAACACCTTTTCCTTAGCCTTTCTGACCCAGACTGTCAGACCTAAAGAAGTCGCTTAAAGCTTAAGGAGTTTCAGGGGTTTCCCCCTCTGCAATGGGGCTGTCACCCTCCAAGATTCTAACAGGACTTTTCGCTTTGCTTCGCCTCTCTTCTTTTCTTCTCTTCTCTTCTTTTCTGTTCTTTTCTTTTCTTTCTTTTCCTTTCCTTTCCTTTCTTTTCTTTTCTTTTCTTTTCCTTTCTCCCTTTCTCTCCCTCTCTCTTTCTTCTTTCTTCCTTCCTTCCCTCCCTCCCTCCCTCCCTCCCTCCCTCCCTCCCTTCCTTCCTTCCTTCCTGCCTTCCTTCCTTCTTTCAGATTTATTTTGATTTATTTCTTAGAGAGAGAGAGAGAGAGTGGGTACACCAGGACCTCTAGCCACTGCAATCCAGACGCATGGACCACCTGCATGAGTGCTGGAATTAAAGGCATGCACCACCATGCCTGGCTTGGACATTTCTTTCAAATGACTATGCCTGTTTTGTCTTTATTTATTTATGAGAGGCCTCCAGCCACTCTAAGGGAACTCCAGACGCATGCGCCACCTGTGCGTCTGGCTTACGTGGGTAACTGGGGAATAGCTTTTTAGTCCGTAGGGGCCTTAGGCTTCACAGACAAGTGCCTTAACCACTAAGCGATCTCTCCCGCCCCTGCTATGTCATTTATAAAGGTGAGACCAAGGACATTCCTGTACTTACGTGACAGAACTGAAGACGTGCCCATGGAGAATGCCAAATTGCTCCACACTGCCCCCTGGTGGCCCCCTGAGTCGTGTTTCACCTCACACACTACCCACATCTACTGTTAGGAGATATATACAGATATATATATATATATATATATATATATATATATATATATATATATATATATTATACAGATAGTCCAATTGACACAAACGCATGAGATGAAAATGTTTCTCTTGACTCTAGTCGGACTTTGACAGCATGTGCACATGAGTGAGCGGCATGCGTTTGAGTTCGTCTGGGAGAGTATATGCTAATGTTTCACTGTAGAAAGAGCACTCTAATAATAGATATTTAGGGAAAGATGTTTTAAAATATATTTTATTTATTTTCAAGGAGAGGAAAATGTCGGGGTGAAGGGGTGGGGAAGCATGGGTGTGTCCTCCAAGCCACTGCTAATGAACTCCAGAAGCACGGAGTTTGTGCATTTTGTGCATCCGACTTTACATGCATACTGGTGAATCAAACTCAGGTCATTGGGCTTTGTAGGCAAGGGCCTTAAGGGCTAAGCCATCTCTTCAGCCCTTAGGGAAAGATTTTTGTTAAATGCCTATTGTATTAGTCAGAATTCTCTTGAGGAACAGAATCAATAAAATGAAAAAATATACATATATTCAATTCTATATCATATAGAATGGATATATTTTATAAATTTTTAATATTATATTTAGTAATTATATATTAAAAATTTATTTATTTATTATAGTGACTTACAGGCTGTGGTAGTTTGAATAGATGGCCCCCGATATATTCAGTGTTTTATTAGTTTGTAGTTTGCATCTGCAGCCACCTGGCTGGAGGCAATGTCACTGGGTGGATCATAAGGTGTTGTGCTGGGTTTGAGATTTCAATCTAAAGATATGTAAAGTGTGCCTAGCTGGAGGTCCTGAGGTGTGCTGTGCTGTGTGGATTTTGGCTTGTGGCTTCTATCTCTGTGTTTGGTCCTGTGAAGGCAGGCCAGCTGCTTCTGCCATTATGGAACTTCCCCTGGATCTGTAAGCTCCAATAAATATCCCTTCCTCCATAACTGTGCCTGGTCTGGAAGTTCATCTCAGTGAACCTGAAGCTGTCTGCCACATAGGCTGTGGGCTGGGCAGTCCAAAAATGGCTGGCTGCAGGCCGGGGAGTCTGAGAACCCGGTAGCTACCCCGTTCCTGAGGTTGGACCTGTAGTAGTTCCAGCCTGGCACTGAAGGCTTGGCTAATTCCTAGAGAGCTATGGTCTTAGAAAATATTAGAAGGTCAGAGAAGATGGGTTCTGATGTCCGTGGAGAATGCTAGCACCAGGGTAGATTCCCTCACCAACAACTAGGAAGGACGGCCAGGCAAAATGACACTGTCGTTTCCCAGAACTTCTGTATATCCGGGCTGCCACCCGGAGGGTTGTCCGAAGCTAAGGGAAGATCTTTCCTCCTCAGTTAGTCATGCCTGGGACCATCCTCACACACCTGCCCCAGAGGTGCGTCTCCTGATTCCTGTATGATCAAATTGGCAATAGACATTTAGCTAACCCACCAGTGTTATCTAGATGCCCGGCAACAGATAAATAGATAATGAAAATGTGGTACAGATGCACAATGGAGTTTTACTCAGCCGTACAGAAAAATGAAATCATGAAAATTTTAGGGAAATGCATAGATCTAGAAAGGATTTCATTAAGCAAGGTGACTCAGACTCAGAAAGATCAAAGCCGCAAGTTCTCTGGCACGTAGCTTGTACTATTTAGACAGATATAGTTATAGTTATAGCAAGACATAGATAGTTATAGATACAATTACACATATAGGATAGAGACACAGAGGTAAAGATAGATGCACAGGGGGCCAAGTGTGTGTAAAACCTGAAATGCTAAGATAATGATCAAAGATGGGTACTGAGCCGCTGGGGAGATGGCTCAGCAGTTAAGGCACTTGCCTGCAAAGCCTCAGGATTGGAGTTCAGTTCCCCAGGATCCACATAAAGCCAGATGCACAAAGTGGCACATGTGTCTAGATTCATTTGCAGTGGCTAGAGGCCCTGGCATACCCATTCTCTCTCATATGCCTCTTTCTCTCCCTCTCATTCTCTCTCAAATAAATACAAATTTTTTAAAAGTGGATACTAAGATATGACAAGGAAAGGGAGAAGGGACACATAAGATATGCAGACAGAAAGGAGTAGGGGGATGTTACAGGGGGATGGAGAGGGAGGGGAGATGGAAGAAGAGAATCCATTAAAACAAATTGGTTTGAAAATGCCATAAAGATATCCAAAATGCTACATTCTCATTGAAAAACAATCAAATAAAATTTCAAATTAAATGAGTAATCTTTCAAGAAGTATTTGGTTATATTTTATAGTTGCTTACATGAGTTTTCTTGATTTTGAGGAAACTACTAATGTCGCCTAACCTTTGTACTCTTTATTGTGCAGGAAGAGTTGGTTTTTAACTTTTGTTGTGCCACAGAGATTGGAGGGATTAACATTGTGAGGACATTAGCACTGAGTCTAAACTCTCCCTAAACCCCAGTTTTCCAGGGCGGCCAGCTTGACTGCTACTGGTGGTGGAGGATGAGCTTTTAATGAGACCAGGTAGCTTGGAGGCAGGGGTTAGCCTTTCAATTCATATATTTATTATTATTATTATTGTTGTTGTTGTTGTTGTTGTTGTTGTTTGTTTAGAGAAAGAGAGACACAGAAGGAGAATTGGCACATTAGGGCCTCAGCCACTGCAATTGAACTCCAGAAGCTTGAGCCACCTAATGGAAACATGCGACCTTGCGCTTGCCTCACCTTTGTATGTCTGGCTTACGTGGGGTCTGGAGAGTCAAACATGGGTCAATAGGCTTCGCAGGCAAGTGCCTTAACCGCTAAGTCTTCTCTCCAACCCTCAATTTATATATTTTGTATATATTTTATTTATTTATTTATTTGAGAGAGAGAAATAGGCACAGAGAAGGAGGGAGAGAGAATGGGCACACCAGGGCCTCCAGCTACTGCAAACGAACTACATATGCATGCACCCCCTTGTGCATCTGGCTTACGAGGGTCCTGGACAATCAAACCAGGATCCTTTGGCTTTGTAGGCAAATGCCTTAAGTGCTAAGCCATCTGTCCAGCCCAAAATTTATATTTTTAAGAACCCAAGGACGGAGCTAGGGAGATGGCGGATCCTATGTAAGAGAGCTTGCTGTGTAAGTATGGGTGCCTTAGAGGTCGCGAGTTCAGTCCTCAGCGCCTGCACAAACAGCTGGACGCTTGAGAGGGCGTCAGGTAGCTTTGTTAAGTACTTTCGGTGACCTCTTCCTGAGCCAGCCCCTAGCCCAGACCACTGAGCCCTCACTCTGGTTCACCTGAGCCAGAAGGTGAAACCCACCACAGTAAGGTTATAAGTGCATTTGTGCCTCTCTCTTGGCTGGCTCCTGAACTTCCAGGTTCTCAAAAGCTTCCCTCATCTAGGCCCAGCTGGGCTGACACAAGGGGAGACCTCCCCCCCCAACTCCCACCTGGGCTGTCTAGCCCCGATTGCACTCCATGTGTCAGGAGCTCTCTATAATTTCTTCTCCTCCCTTCTCCCAATCTAATAAAGTCTCTATCCCTTGTCCTCTGGTCTCTGGATTTCAATTCTTTTTTTTTTTTTTTTTTTTTTTTTTTTTTTTTTTTTTTTTTTTTTTTTTTTTTGATTTTTCGAGGTAGGGTCTCGTTCTGGCCCAGACTGACCTGGAATTCCTATGTGTCGTCTCAGAATGGCCTCGAATTCATGGCGATCCTCTCACCTCTGCCTCCCGAGTGCTGGGATTAAAGGCATGTGCCACCACGCCCGACCGGATTTCAGTTCTTTAAATTCATAAACCAAGAATCCAGGGTTCTCTAAATTCGTTAGTGCATTTGCATGTTGGTGTATTGGCAAGCCAAAATTGCCACTGCACAGTCCAGTGAGGGGAAGAGACTTGAGAATTACTGGAGCCTGCTGGATAACCACTCTCACCAAACAACGGCATCTCCTGGTTCAATAAAAGACTCTGTCTGGGCCCAGCATGGTGGCACACGCCTTTAATCCCAGCACTCAGGAGGCAGAGGTAGGAGGATCACCATGAGTTCAAGGCCACCCTGAGACTACAGAGTGAACTCCAGGTCAGCCTGGGCTAGAGTGAAACCCTACCTCGCAAAACCAAAATAAAATAAAAAACTAAAAGACTCCGTCTTAGAGAATATCCAATATTCTACTCTGATATCCTGTGATACACACTTCTTCACGCACATGGACATATATATCCAAATGCACACAACACATACTACATACATGTCAAAAAACTAAACATGTAGCAAGATGAAGTGATCATGTTTAAGGGTGAGTTTTGTTTCTTTTCTGTGCATTCCTTGCAACCCTGCCAAGAAAATAAGTACTGCTGTTTGTTTTGCGGGAGGCACCTGAGTGATTCACCAGGGGAGTTGTATTTCAGGGTGTGAAGCGCATTGTTTAGGGTCTGAACAAATCAAGAATCAATTATCTGCAAGCCTAAACAGAAGGTTTTCCTTTTTTTTTTTTTTATTTTAGAATGTCTCGGATAAATTAGTTGAAATGTTGAAATGGGTCCTTGGGGATTGAAAAAGCACTTGAAAGTGACGAAGCCTGTTTTATAAACAAAGTTGACATCACATACTGAAGTGAAATTAATAGCTCAGTACACAGCTTTCGTGTCCAAGGGGAGCAATGGTGGCTTTGTAGGTGGAGTTCTAAGGCAGTGATTTGTATATAAATGCAGCTGATCCTGGTAGAATCAAAGGGGGGCTATTATCATCAAACATCTGGATCAAACCGGATCAATTATTATCTTTGAGCATTCTGGTCACTTAGCTCTACTGTTTTGGTGTTTGGTTTTGTTTTGGTTTTGGTTCCATCATTTTTGTTTTGAGATTTTAAAAATTATTTTTATGTATTTCTTTGCGAGAGAGAATGAGAAAGGTAGAGACAGAGAGAGAGACATTGAGAAAGAAGTAGAGAGAGAGAGAGAGAGAGAACGGACATAGCAGGGCCTCCTGCTACTGCAAAGAAACTTGAGATGCATGTACCAATTTTGTGCCCCAGACTTTACGTGGCTACTGGGAAATCGAACCCGAGTCATTAGGCTTCATAGGCAAGTGCCTTAACCACTGAGCCATCTCTCCAGCCCCCCTTTGGTTTTGCTGTAGGCAGTTGTCCATACACATCTTGAGGAAGGTCGTGGGAAGAGTTGACACTGTCCTTAGAGGTGTTGGAAGACAGTTCAGCAAGGCCCTTCTTAAGGCCTCACCCAGTCCTTCCCCATCCTAGCCCACACTGGGTTGACTGCTTCCCATCATCCAGGCTGCGTCATGTAAACACAACCAAAGAAGTGTGATCGTGCAAACCCAAATAAACCCCTTCCCCACCCTGCTTCCCTTCACGGAATCCTTTGTAGAATGAACCAACTTGAGCCATTGCATGTTATCCCTTTAAGAACCAGTTTTGTGGGGGAATAACTAGGATGTAATAAGTTGCGTTTAAATTACCCATTTGGGGTTGGTGCACATTCAGTAATAAGGACGCGAGCCTCATGGGCACGCACACTGAGTCTGACTGCTTCCCAACCCCTTGGCTGCATTTATGTGAACACAGCACAGAACTATGACTATTGTTGCTATGGGTTCTGTGCGCAGCTCCCCCCAGAATGAAAATTAAACATTGCAAAAATAAAGTGCATAAGTAAAACCACCAATGCCACAAGCAAGAACATGGAGTGGCCACCCCCCTCCCTTAAATTCTTCCTGCCTCTTGTAAGCACTTCCTACATCCTGAGAGCCCCAGCCAGGCAAGTACCCGGAACTTTCTACCTCTGAAAATCACTTTGTCGTTTTAAAGTTTTAAGTAAACAGAATGGGGCTGGAGGGATGGCCAAAGGATCCGGGTTCGACTCTCCAGGACTCATGTAAGCCAAACCACTTGCATGCATGTGTATGTGCACACACACACACACACACACACACACACACACACACACACACAGATAAATTTAAAAGGGCAACCAAAAATGAACTGAGACTGACATAAGAAAAGAAAGAGTGTTTAAAAAAATGTGTGCAAATGCTACAACAAATAAAGGCTAATATGTTTTCATAAATGGAGCTTTGAAATTATAAGAGTAAGAATTTAGATCACTGGAAGTAGGGAGTCAGTGGAAAGATAAATTCCTCAACTCCATGAGTCACCTTAGGCAGCCCTTGTTAGATGACTCTGCGCTCCTCCTCCATACCCATGCAGATGTGTTCATGTATGATAGATGACTCTGCGTTCCTCCTCCATACCCATGCAGATGTGTTCATGTATGATAGATGACTCAGATGTGTTCATGTATGATAGATGACTCTGCGTTCCTCCTCCATACCCGTACGGATGTGTTCATGTATGTTAGATGACTCTGCATTCCTCCTCCATACCCGTGCAGATGTGTTCATGTATGTTAGATGACTCTGCATTCCTCCTCCATACCCGTGCACATGTGTTCATGTATGATAGATGACTCTGCGTTCCTCCTCCATACCTGTGCAGATGTGTTCATGTATGATAGATGACTCTGTGTTCCTCCTCCATACCCGTGCGGATGTGTTCATGTATGATGATGAGATGACTCCATACCCGTGCGGATGTGTTTCCTCCTGACCATCCTCCCCATACCCGTGCGGATGTGTTCATGTATGTTAGATGACTCTGCGTTCCTCCTCCATACCCGTGCGGATGTGTTCATGTATGTTAGATGACTCTGCGTTCCTCCTCCATACCCGTGCGGATGTGTTCATGTATGATAGATGACTCTGCGTTCCTCCTCCATACCCATGCGGATGTGTTCATGTATGTTAGATGGCTCTGTGTTCCTCCTCCATACCCGTGCGGATGTGTTCATGTATGTTAGATGGCTCTGTGTTCCTCCTCCATACCCGTGCAGATGTGTTCATGTATGTTAGATGACTCTGCGTTCCTCCTCCATACCCATGCGGATGTGTTCATGTATGTTAGATGACTCTGCGTTCCTCCTCCATACCCGTGCGGATGTGTTCATGTATGTTAGATGGCTCTGTGTTCCTCCTCCATACCCATGCGGATGTGTTCATGTATGTTAGATGACTCTGCGTTCCTCCTCCATACCCGTGCGGATGTGTTCATGTATGTTAGATGGCTCTGTGTTCCTCCTCCATACCCATGCGGATGTGTTCATGTATGTTAGATGATGATAGATGACTCGTTCCTCCTCCATACCCGTGCAGATGTGTTCATGTATGTTAGATGACTGTTCCTCCTCCATACCCGTGCAGATGTGTTCATGTATGTTAGATGACTCATGTTCCTCCTCCATACCCGGATGTGTTCATGTATGATAGATGTGTTCCTCCTCAGATGTGTTCATGTATGTTAGACGTCTCTGTGTTCCTGCTCCATACCCGTGCAGATGTGTTCATGTATGTTAGACGTCTCTGCGTTCCTCCTCCATACCCATGCAGATGTGTTCATCCTCCTCCATACCCGTGCGGATGTGTTCATGATGTTAGATGACTCTCTGTTCCTCCTCCATACCCGTGCAGATGTGTTCATCCTCCATGATACATGACTCTGTTAGACGTTCCTCCTCCATACCCGTGCAGATGTGTTCATGTATGATAGATGACTCTGCATTCCTCCTCCATACCTGTGCAGATGTGTTCATCCATGATACATGACTCTCGCTCTGCGTTCCTCCTCCATACCCGTGCGGATGTGTTCATGTATGATAGATGACTCCTCCATACCCGTGCAGATGTGTTCATGTTCTTCCTCCATGCCTGTGCAGATGTGTTCATGTATGATAGATGACCTGCAGATGTGTTCATGTTCTCTGCGTTCCTCCTCCATACCTGTGCAGATGTGTTCATGTATGATACATGACTCTGCGTTCCTCCTCCATACCCGTGCAGATGTGTTCATGTATGTTAGACGACTCTGTGTTCCTCCTCCATACCCGTGCAGATGTGTTCATGTATGATACATGACTCTGCGTTCCTCCTCCATACCCGTGCAGATGTGTTCATGTATGATAGATGACTCAGGATGTGTTCATGTATGATAGATGACTCTGCGTTCTCCTCCTCCATACCCGTGCACATGTGTTCATGTATGATACATGACTCTGCGTTCCTCCCTCCATACCATGTGCAGATGTGTTCATGTATGATAGATGACTGACTGTTTTCCTCCTCCATACCTGTGCAGATGTGTTCATGTATGATACATGACTCTGCGTTCCTCCTCCATACCCGTGCAGATGTGTTCATGTATATTAGACGACTCTGCGTTCCTCCTCCATACCCATGCACATGTGTTCATGTATGATACATGACTCTGCGTTCCTCCTCCATACCCGTGCAGATGTGTTCATGTATGATAGATGACTCTGCGTTCCTCCTCCATACCTGTGCAGATGTGTTCATGTATGATACATGACTCTGCGTTCCTCCTCCATACCCGTGCAGATGTGTTCATGTATGCAGATGTGTTCATGCATGTTAGATGACTCTTCGTTCCTCCTCCATACCCCTCCATGACATCCTCCTCCATACCCGTGCAGATGTGTTCATGTATGATAGATGACTCTGCGTTCCTCCTCCATACCTGTGCAGATGTGTTCATGTATGATACATGACTCTGCGTTCCTCCTCCATACCCGTGCAGATGTGTTCATGCATGTTAGATGACTCTGCATTCTTCCACCCCTTCCTTTATCCTCATACCCGTGCAAATGTGTTCCTGCATGTTGATACTTGTCCTAACAAGAATGCGAAGCTTTCACTCTTCCATCCACTTTTTTCCCACCTTAATCAGTTGTCCAGGTTCATAGAGATAAATTTGTCACATTCCTTTGAAGAATTATGTTCCCTGACTTTCCAGATGTACCACATTTTTCATTTCACCATTTCATTTCTTGACTAATAGACATGCGAATGGTTCTCAGTACCACCCTTGCCAACCCAGCCCCACAACAAACAGTGCTACAGTGAACATCTTTGTACCTATATCCTTACATACTGGTACTTTTTTTTCCCATAGGATAGATTCCCAGAAGTGGAATTGCTTGGTCAAACGGTATGTGTATTTCTAATTTTAATAGATATTGCTAGATTACCCAAAGCAACAGCAAATCACCTCATATGAGAATTCCCATTTCCTACATTCTCACCACCCTTGGGCACCACTGCCCTTTTTAGTTCTTGCCAGCTGCATTATCTCTGATTATTAATTTCTACGTCTCTTACTACCACTAGTGAATGTATTATTGGATGTCAGGACTCTATTTGAATTTCTTTTTGTTTTTTTCTTCATTTCATTTTGTTCATGCCTATAACTCATTTTCCCATTTGCTAGTGTTAGGAGCTCACGAACAGTTTCCAGATGTGTCTTTGTTATCTGTGTACAAATAGATCTTGGTGGAATCTTCCCCTTCATTTATGGTTCCTTTTGCCAAATGGGAAATGTTAATTATTTAATCGAATGTGTCTGCCTTCTTCTTATGGCTGCCAGGTTATTGTGTTATTCTCAAGGTAGCATTTCTACCTCAGGGTCACCAAACATGCTCTGAATTTCTTTTTCCCTTTAAAACCAGTCAAGTCTTACTTCAATTTTAAATTTTGTCTGTGATATGAGATAGGATTCTGCTTTTCTTTCCTAGGTGGATAACCAGTAACAAGAGTTCTATTAATTACAAGGAACTGTAGTTCTCATGGCAGTGAAGTGTTACATGTTGTCACATGTTAAGACATTGTATCTCTGTATATATGTGTCTATTTGTGGATTGGTTTCTGTGCTGTGTTCTTTGCTGTCTGTCCATTTCTGTATCAGTTCCATTCTGTTTTGAATGCAGTGGCTTTTCTTGTGACCTGTAATGTCTGGTAAGTTTTCCTTCATGAGTCTTCTTTTCCCTGTATTACGAGTGTTTTTATTTTCCTATATTTTGGTTAAAATAATGCCTCAAGTTTGAAACTGGAAAAATTTTATCATAAATATTCCTAATACAAAAGGCAATAAAATCATATTATAAAGGTAAGTAGAGCTAAAAGTTAGTATTTCTCAGAATAGAGGTCTCTACCTGATGCTGTAAACTAGAAAAATAACTAATCATACTTCTTTTGTCAATTTTAATTCTTTAAATGTTTTATTTTCTATGTAGTATATAAATAATTCCTCCAAGCTGTAGAAATAGGAATACAGACTGGACTTTTTATTTTATTTTAATTTTTCCAGGTGGGGACTCTCTATAGCCCAGGCTGATCTGGAATTCACTAAATAGTCTCTCAGGCTGGCCTCGAACTCAAGGCAATACTCCAACCTCTGCCTTCCAACTACTGGGACTAAAGACATGTGCCACCATGCCTGGCCAGACAGGATATTTTAATCCATCAAAGAATTAGATCAGTGCCGTAAAGCTTATGTGTTTAAAGCTTTCAATGACTATAATTTTATAAATAATTGCTGTTTATGTTTCTGAATCAAACCATGAAACATCTACATTGACTAAGGGGTGTGTAGACACAGGGGCTGAACAAAGACTTGTCACTGAATTATGTTTTAAAACCATGTATTTTGGAATCACTTGTGACTTGATTCTTTGTCAGCTCAGTGGAATATTATATGGATTCTGAAAATTGTCACCTTTTAAATTTCAAGAAAAGTTGTCTCATATGTGAGTTGCTCGGGACAATTCTTTTTATTTATGTGACATTGGTTTAACTGCATTCACTTATGTTCTTAACTGCTTTTTGAAAACTTGTATTGGCAGACTCTTAGAGTAATACACATACTTCTCTCATTTTTATGTTATTTGAAATATTGGAGTAAAACAGTTGTACTGCCCACTCAAGATAGTGGACGCATTAGCTTCAAATGAACACATGTGCAAAAAAAGGTGGTCTACACTGTGTTAAACAAGTAGAGGAGCAGCTCCATGTCAGCTCTATTACATTTATTTGGTTAAGTAGAAAATCTCTTTAGCTTTGCTGTAGCCAATATTGAGATGGTAAACAATGTATTGATTATTTTCGAGTCATATACTTGGATATAGTACACGTCTGAGTTATAAATAGTGATTCTTAATGCTTTTGATGGTAGTTTAATTCAAATAAATGGATTGGTATGATGTGTGTGTGTGTGTGTGTAAGTTATAAAGATGGCAATTTAGAAAAGAGAATGTAATTAAATTGATCATATAAAACCCCCAAAAGATGATAAAGTTATGTTGATACCTTCCATATAAAATTATGATCTTCATTCAATCAAAACCATGTATTGTTTTTCTTCGTTAAGGAATGTGAGAGGGACATTCCTCCCTTCCGTGTAGTACTCATGGAATCTTCTAGAAAGCATTTCACATACCTTAATTTTGGCCTCTAACACTCTCTCCACTAAAGAGCAGCAGGATATTTCTGTTTTTAAAACATAGCTGAATGCGTGGTTGAGATAGGCAGGGTGCTGCTGGTTTTCAGAACAGTCATTTTACTCAAGAACAAGAATATGTATGTGTCCGTGGAGGTTTCAAGGAGATGGACCAAGCTGAAGGGACTTCCTGCTGGCCAATGAGAAAACACGACACAAGCAGCACAGAGGAAATGATCATTAGAACACACACTGAACCAAGTTGAGCCCATTGAACGCCAAACGTCGATCATGAAATATGCAGAGATGACAAATAACAAAAACTGTACTAAGTCAAAAAACACATTTTGTGGGCTGGAGAGATGGCTTAGAGGTTAAGGCGCCTGCCTGCTAAGCCTAAGAACCGGGTTCCAATCTCCAGGTCCCACGTTTAGCCAGATGCAAAGTGATGCAAGGGCGCAATGCCGCACTTGACCACAAGGGGACGCACGCATCTGGATTTCGTTCACAGCAGCTGAGAGACTGCTGGTGCGCCCATCTCTATCTGTCTCCCTCTCCCTCTCTGTCTGTCTCTCTCTGTGTCTCTCTCCAAAAATAAATTTAAAAAATAATGATTAAAAAAATTAAAAAAAAAAACACATTTTGCTTTCAGTGCTACTACATAAAGTGCATTTTCATCAACTCACAGTGAGTTTCCTATACCCAAATTTAATCATCAAAGGTGACATGGTTGATAAGCATAAATATGAAATATAAAATATGAGAACATATGTCAAGTATAATTATGCATGGGTCTGTAAAAATTCTGCATTGTTAATCTTAAAGTAAAATTGTTTCATAAGTAAGCAGAATCTTAGAAATTTAAAATCTCACTAAAAGCCAATAATGCGTAACACATCGTAAGATCATAGCACTGAAGAAGTTTCTTTCATAATAATGTCAGATATTAAGTCTTTGATTTTGTTACCGGGTTACACAATTCCTGAAGAAAGAACTACTTAAATCAGGGTAGAGATCTCTCCTATCTCTCTGAAACAAACTAAAGACCTGCCTGCAACCAAGTGTTGGGGGTCATAAACAGTGCTATAGCCACGACATAGAGAACTCCTGACGCCACAAAACTGTAGTTGCTACAATAGCACACGATATCAAAAGTCACTTGTGATTATAGCGCATTACAGGATAAACTGGGACAATGGAAACAGTAGACTCATAAGAATAAATGATGTTCTCCAAAACTAAGGAGAGGTGCCGGGCGTGGTGGCACACACCTTTAATCCAAGCCCTTGGGAGGCAGAAGTAGGAGGATCCCTTTGAGTTCAAGGCCACCCTGACACTACATAGTGAATTCCAGGTCAGCCTGGGCTAGAGCAAGACCCTACCTCAAAAAAAAAAAAAAAAACAAAAACAAAAAAAAAAAAAAAAAGGAGAGGAAGTGACCTAAAGCTACAACATTGAGTAAAAAATAAATGTTGATTTTCTAAAATTATGAATTATTGTGTTTATTTAGGGAGGAATTATAATTCATGAGGCTGACTTAGAGGAAATTGATGTCTAGGTAAAGCTGGAGCAGACACACACACACACACACACACACACACACACACACACACACACACACACACAAGATCAGACATGCAAGCCCCTTCAGAAAACAGACCAGAGACGATAAAGAAATAGTGAAGGACTTGATTTTATGTTATTTTTTCTTTTTGAGACAGGTTCTCAGATAGATGAGGCTGGCCTCAAACCCACAGCGTAGACAAGAATGACCTTGAACTTCTGACTCACCTGTTCCTACTTGACCCAGTTTATGCTGTGCTGGGGATCCACGAGAGCTTTTTGCATGCATAGGCAAGCACACTACCACCTGAACAACAGCCCCGGGCCTCGCAAGGTGATTAGGTCTCAGAATTTAACATGAAGATAGTAAGTAAGGGGCTGGAGTGGTGGCTCAGCTGTTACAATGCTTGCCTGAAAAGCCTAAAGACCAGAGTTTGATTCCCCAGTACTCGTGTAAAGCCAGATGCACAAAGGGGCTTTTAGGGTTTGTTGGCAGTGGCTAGAAGCCCTGGCATGCCCATTCATTCTTTCTCTCTCCTTGGAAATAAATGAATAAAATTAAAAACTAAAGCACACTGAGTAAGCAAAGATATTGGTCGACTGACTTAAGAGATGTGGATGTACCTCCAAGACCTGCAGCCATAGATGGCCTGCCTGGACTGAACAGCAGTCAGAGCCCATTTGTGTTCACAGGCTCAATCTCTCTCTCTCTCTCTCTCTTTGTTTTGTGAGGCCGGGTCCCACTCTTCCAGCCCAGCCTAATCTGGAACTCACTCTGTAGCCCAGGCTGGCTCAAACTCAAGGCAGTCCTCCTGCCTCAGCCTCCTGCGTGCTAGGATTATAGGTGTGAACCATCTCATAATCTAGATCCACCTAAATGAAAACAACCTTCTGTGATGTGTTGTAAAAAATATTTTAATTTATTTATTTGCAAGCAGAGATAGATAGAAGAGAAACAAAGAATGGGGCACTTCAAGGCCTCCAGCCACTGTAAGTGAACTTCAGATGCATGCACCACTTTGTGCAAATGGCTTTATGTGGGTACTGGGGGATCAAACCTGGGTCGTTGGGCTTTGTAGGCAAGCACCTTAACCACTGAACAATCTCTCCAGACCATGACATTGTTTTTTTTTTTTTTTTTTTGCAGCAAGCCCAACAGACTGGCCTTACTTCTTTTTTTAATGTGTGTGTGAGAGAGAATTGGTGCACCAGGGCCTCTGGCTACTGCAATCGAACTGCAGACACTTACGCCCCCTTGTGTGCATGTGTGATATTACGTGCTTGCATCATTGTGCATCTGGCTTATGTGGGACCTACAGAGTCGAACATGGGTCCTTGGGCTTTGCAGGCAAACACCTTAACTGCTAAGCCATCTCTCTAGTCCATGATGTTATATTTTTGCAAGATGGGAGAAATGTTAGCTAAAATTTCAAACCGAGGTTAATGGTTTACATACATCAGTTATCAATTTAAGACTTGTCTGACAAATGGCCAAGTGTAACTTCATTTTACATGGTTCTAATCAGATCTTATTACACTGTTCTTGTTAAAATGTTGCCCTTATTAAATATTGCATTCATGTATTTGGCACCATTGTTAATTGCTTCCAAATGAAATGCTGCCAGTTTCCCATTTTTATTTTGCTTTAGTCCATTGCAAGAACCTGCTTAAAAAAATTATTTATTTATTTTTTGGGGGGGGTGGACAGACAGACAGAGAATGGGTGTGTCAGGGCCTGCAGCCACTGCAAACGAATTCTAAAAACATGTGCAACTTTGTGCATCTGGCTTACTTGAGTTCTAGGGAATCAAACCTGGGTCCTTAGGCTTTGCAGACAGGTGCCGTGACCACTAAGCCATCTCTCCAGCCCAAGAGTCTGCTTCTTATCCACAGAGGGTAGCAAAATCTTGACACCAGTGTTGACTTCCACACTGCTTACATTTTAAAGAGCTGTGTCAGGGCACAAGTATGATCATGTGCTCCATTGAACATTAGTTCTTTTGGAGGGGACACTTGCCTTGTCCCCTGGCTCACTGTACAAATTGTCAGTCAACTGTCATTTGTCACTTGACTGCATATCTTTCCTGATGGCCATCGTCCGTCCATTAAGAAATGATTCCAGGGCTGGGGAAATGGCTTAGCGGTTAAGTCGTTTGCCTGCAAAGCCAGAGGACCCTGGTTCGATTCCCCAGGACCCACGTAAGCCAGATGCACAAGAGGGTGCATGCATCTGGAGTTCCTCTGCAGTGGCTGGAGATCCTGACCCACCTTCTCTCTCTCTCTCTCTCTCTCTCTCTCTCTCTCTCTTTCTTTCTCAAATAAGTAAATTTTATATATATATATATATATATATATATATATATATATATATATATATATATATATATATATTGTAGCAGACAGCTTCAGGTTCGCTGAGATGAACTTCCAGACCAGGCACAGTTATGGAGGAAGGGATATTATTTATTGAAGCTTACAGATCCAGGGGAAGTTCCATAATGGCAGAAGTGGCCTGCTCTCCACAGGACCAGGCAAGAGAGCAGAGAAAACCAACCAGCCACCACAGAACACAGAGCAAAACTACAGCCAAAAGGTCACACAGCACACTTCAGGAACTCCTGCTAGGCACATTTGCATATCTTTACAATGGACTCTCAAACCATCACCACACCTTAAGACTGGGGCCCCCAGTGACCTTGCCTCTAGCAAGGTGATTGCAGATGCAAACTATAAGTAATAAACCACTGAATATATTGGGGGACATATATTCAAACTACCATATATATATATGTATATATATATATAATGATTCCAGATGGCTCTATTTATTCTCACCAGGCCATTGGGTCAGTAGCCAGTGACCCTTCCTCTGTGCCTTAGAGAAGAATAGCTATTTCCATCTTCCGGGAAATCTATTGTGAGCTGGTGACATGTACCGCCAGCTAAACTTGACTTTCAGGTTAAGATATGTCAAAGGACTACCTTTTTAAAATGACATATTAAATTTGATCCCTCACTACTAATCCCCCAGTATCTTTATCCCTGAAAATGTTTAGATGTCATTCTCCCGTGTTTTCTGCTGTCGTTTCTGCTAGCATTCAAATTCTAATGCCAAGAATAACTACTTGCAAAAAAAAAAAATAGTAGCGCTCCCATCCCAGTATTGTATTTATTACAGACCAGCCTACTATCATGTAGAGAGATAGGGCTATTGAAATGTATGAATAGAAAACTTCAAAAGCAAATCTGTCAAAGGGACCGAAAGGAAAGATATTTTAAATATAATTGCACTTGTATTTGGTAGTAGAAAAAAAGTCAAAGCATTTCTATTTGATCCCATCCTGAATTGTATGTGAGAGAAATCTAGAAGAATGAGTTAAATATTCCGAGGCAGGAGGGTACCTCAGCATCCTCTAATTTAGGAAAGCACACGTCCGCCCCAACCTCCCACTTATCTGACCAGATCTCCACCACATCTATTAAGGCTCCCTCCATTTTCATCCTCTCAGGCTGCCAGCCACGGAGCGTAAGATCACACTTGTGGGAACCTTCTGGCCGAACAAATATTTCCTTTCACGTGGGGCTTTCAGAAGAAGCTTTTCATCTTCTAGATGGTCAGGTCCCTTGGAGGCCTGAACAATGAAGAGTCTGAGTGAGCTAGCTATTCTGGCACCAGAACCCTGGGAGCTTAACACACTTTGAAGTGGATTGTTCCCCATTGGGGGCCACAATAAAAAAGTGGGGTTTTCATACTCTTTGTATTGATGTCTGCAAAGCCAGATGGCTTTGTAAACGAGCCCCAGAGCAGCACAACTGATTAAAAGAAATGCCAGGTAGAGTTGAAGGCTTCCATAGTCCACGTGAACCTGGCACAAAGAATTGACCTCTTTGGGTGCGTTAATATCAGGGAATCTCACTGCCCTATCTTCAGGGTCAGCCGAAGACAGGAGAGCCGGGTGCTGGCAGCAAGAGCCTTCAAGATATAGGCGGGCAATCTCTGGGGCAGCCCCGGTGGGAACTGCTTCGAGGCAAAAGGAAACTGGCCAGGGACGCAATGCTTCAAGGGGTTGTGGGTGTTTTCTGAGGTTGTGGCACACATCAGGGTGTCTGCTTGCTTTTTATTGGGGTCCTAGATCTGTTTTGTTCTGAACCTCCCCCGACAAAGTTCCATCTAAGGATGGGATGAGCCTAGAATGGGCACCTTGGCTCTTGGTGGTGGTGGTGGTGGTGGTGGTGTGTGTGTATGTGTGTGTGTGTGGAAATCATTCTTTCTGGTGTGTGACCCTGCCCACTGCCCTTCACCTAAGGACACAGTCATATATTTCATGTTGTCTCGTGGGGGACAGATGAAACTTGACCTTGGAGGTAGAGGGATTCAATGGAGTGACAAATTGTTCTTCGGATTCCCAGCCTACCAGCAGCCATGGAAGAAAAAGGCTGTCATGTAAGCGTGAGTTCGCCCTGCATCTAGTTTTTCCCTCATCGAGAAACCCACCCCTTAATCCGCAAAGGGTACTGTGTGATATAGCTTTAACAACCAAGCCACTTGCTGTTTTCATGGTCCCTCTGTTGTAACCTCTCCCCTGCCTCATCAGATGTGAGACTGATGGGCAGGCCCAGCGGAGATGGCTAAGGACCTGGCACCTGGCTATTCCTTGGCAATAGCTAATTTCAGAAGACCGTTTTATACTCTGACTTCTTTGAACTTTTATGGATCACTCATAGAGGGAAATAACTTCACCGTGGACACGTTTTGAAGCATAAACTGCTATGTGTGCTGTGTTCTGAATGGAAGTATAGAATCTATCATATTTTAATGGGGCTGTTGTAGAAATTGGTCATTGTAAAAAACATAGTGATTTAAGGGGAAAAGAAAGGATTATTGAGGGGAATAGGATCAAAATATATTAAACACATGTATGAAAATGTCAAAAATGAAACAGATAAAAAGAAAAAAATAGCAGGGTGTGGTGGCGCAAGCCTTTAATCCCAGCACTTGGGAGGCAGAGGTAGGAGGATCGCCGAGAGTTCGAGGCCACCCTGAGACTACATAGTGAATTCCAGGTCAGCCTGAGCCAGAGTGAGACCCTACCTCGAAAAACCAAAAAGAAAAAAGAAAAAAATAGTGATTTAAATAATATTTCTATCAATCCTGTAGAGAAACTAGGAAATACAGGTAGTAAAACCAGTGCATTCAAGCTGGCCGTGGTGGTACCTGTCTTTAGTTCCCTTGGGAGGCAGACGTAGCAGGATCACCGTGAGTTCAAGGCCACCCTGAGACTACATAGTGAGTTCTAGGTCAGCCTGGGCTAGAGTGAGACCCTACCTCAAAAACAAAAAATGCATTCAGGCTAGACACATGGTTTAGTGGTTAAGGTGTTTGCTTGCAAAGCCTAAGGACCCAGGTTCCATTCCCCAGTACCCACATAAAAGAGATGCGCAAGATGGCGCATGCATCCGGACTTTGTTTGCAGTGGTTAGAGGCCCTGGTGTGCACTCACTTGCTCTCTGTCTCTCTCTAACTCTCTAAAAGAAATAAATAAATAAATAAATAATTAATTAAAAATGCATTCAAAATTATCCTAAACCTTATAACATGGAGAAATGAGTTTCAAAAGCAAAGAAGTAACCTCAATACTATCTTGATACATGAAATAATATTTCCTTTCCGTTCTTCAAATGTTAATTGTCTTAGCATTTAAGAAACGAGGTGATATTTTATTTTACTGTGAAAATCCTTTGGTGACAAGGCATTAACATTTTTCTGACTACTTCTATTGTGAAAAAAGTAGTATAAAGAGCAATTTTACTTATAACCTAACCGTGTATATATAGTTGCACAAACTTTTTTTGTTTATTTTTTATTTATTTGAGAGTGACAGAGAGAAAGAGACAGATAAATAGAGAGAGAATGGGTACACCAGGGCCTGCAGCCACTGCAAATAAACTCCAGATGCATGCGCCACCTTGTGCATCTGGCTTACATGGGTCCTGGGGAATTGAACCTCAGACCTTTGGCTTTGCAGGCAAGCACCTTAACTGCTAAGCCATCTCTCCAGCCCCCTCACAGTAAGTTTTTAAATGGCGCCTGTTAGACCTGCATAGTAGGCTGTGAGTTAAGCTAGGGGGCCAGCACATCTGTCCTTTAGCCTTTAAAATTTTTATTTATTTATTTTTATTTATTTATTTGAGAGTGACTGACAGATAAAGAGAGAAAGGGGGTGGGGGGAGAGAATGGGCGCACCAGGGCCTCCAGCCACTGCAAACGAACTCCAGATGCAGGTGCCACCTTGTGCATCTGGCTAACGTGGGTCCTGGGGAATCGAGCCTTGAACTGGGGTCCTTAGGCTTCACAGGCAAGCACTTAACCACTAAGCCATCTCTCCAGGCCCTGCACAAACATTCTGTCGCATTTTTGTCCGATGTGTGTATATGGTGTTGGTAGCCATTGATTCTGAACATTCTTTTTCTTTTCAGCTGGTCAGTGGTCAGTGGTCAGTGGTCAGTGAGTTCGATGTCCTGTTTGCCCGTAAATTTGACGCTCGGCAACAGGAGCAGGTAGCAAGGCAAATTGGCGGATGTTTCTAGAAGTTATGTTCAAGTGTTGAGGGCACCGAGGACTTTCCTTCTTTGAGTGATTTATGTCAAGCAAATCCAAGTGGTACATTCTTCCTTCAGCAGTTGATGGTAGGTTCCAGAAAGCCTTTGTATCTTCTGTACAGGAAATCACTCTGAACATACATTTTAATAGGTGCCAGGAGTTTAACAGAGATGCTGTTATCTTTGTTTCACTGTAACACTTGGACTCTGTTAGCGTTCCCCAGAAACCAACGTGGCAGCCATTCTGAGCCCAGCAGTGCTGTGCAGAGTGACTTTCTGACCATGGAGGTTCCCTCACGGTTCTTGGTACACCCTGTCCCGCGGATGGAGACTCCCTCAGAGCAGGCGGGGGCTTTGCCACAGCCCCCTCCAAGCCTACAGTGGTGTTTGGCAGCTAGCAGACAACCCATGGAAACTTACGCAACATTGATTTATGTGCTCTGAAATCACGAATCTCCCTTACCACGTATAGCAGCCTTGTGGCCAAACTTAGGCCTTAATTGAGCAATTAGTTATTGAATTCCTCATTCATTAAATTATTTCACCCTTTAAGACAAGTTCCTTCAAAGACAATGGCAGATATTAAGTGGATTCTCCACTGAATAAATTCCCAATCAGACCCAGTTCTTTTCTTATTTTTTTCTTTTTTAAATTTCAAGCTTTTTCATAGAATAAATTAGTGAGCCGAGCATGGTGGTGCACACATTTAATCCCAGGCAGAGAGAGGAGGTTTGAGGCCAGCCTGAGACTACAGATTCCAGGTCAGTCTGGGCTAGAGCAAGACCCTCTCTCAATCCCCCCCCCAAAGATGAGTGATAGGTTCATTATTGATGAACCCCCACTCTTAATAAAAGAGTACAATTTAACTACTATTTCAAATTCTAATTTATCCACGTGGATATATGGCTTTTTGAGGTAGCGTCTCCCTCTCTAGCTCAGGCTGACCTGGAAATCACTAGGTAGTCTCAGGGTGGCATCGAACTCACGGCGATCCTCCTACCTCTGCCTCCTGAGTGCTGGGATTAAAGGCATGAGCCACCATGCCCGGTTTATGTTGATATGGTTAAGGAGCATTCCCAGCATGAGAGACATAGACCTCCCCTCACTAGTATGAATTGTACAGTATGAGAAGTATATATCAGACAAAGTATATTTCCTATTCATTTGGCTTCAGTTCTCCATGTCGCAGCTTAATTGATGGTGGTTTAATGCATTTGAAAAATAGTTGCTATGAATACATGCGTCTGACTTGTTTTCTTCTTCTGTGCTAATTGAGGGACAAAAGCAAAGGGGGGGAATGAGGGTGAGGAGTAATTGATAAGTAATTGATAAGTCTATAACACCATCATTTGTGTTGGGTTATCTTCCTGGTAAAAGTATAAAAACAACCTTGGGAATAGAAATTCCAAATTCAAGCTGGTGTTTCCTTCTAGGGAAGAGGGAGCCTGTGGCAGGCAAGTTCTGCTTGGGACGCTCAGCCAATGTATATTTGATTGGTTAAGCTGAGTTCATTATGGTTCATTATGATATACATTCTAGTTTTTTTATTATTATTATTATGAAAACAATAAGGGCTGTGGAGATAGCTTAATGGCTAAGGCACTTGCCTGTGAAGCCTAAAGCCCCAGGCTCAATTCCCCACTGACCACGTAAGCCCGATGCACAAGGTGGTGCATGCATCTGGAGTTCGGTTGCAGTGGCTGGAGGCCCTGGTGCACCCGTTCTCTGTATATATATTTATCTGCCCCTCTCTCTCTCTCTCTCTTGGTCTCTGTCAAGTAAATAATTTTTTTTTTTTTTTTTTTTTTTTTGGTTTTTCTGTCTCACTCTGGCCCAGGCTGACCTGGAATTAATAAGTTTTTGAACTCATGTGTTTTTGAGCACCACCACGCCCAGCTTAAGTAAATAATTTTTTTGTGTGTTTTTTTGAGGTAAGGTCTCACTCTAGTCGAGGTTGACCTGGAATTTACTATATAGTCTCTCAGGGTGGCCTTGAACTCAAGGCAATCCTCCAACCTCTGCTTGCCGAGTGCTGGGATTAAAGGGGTGTGCCACCATGCCTGGCTATTTTTTTTTTTTTTTTTTTTTTTTTTTTGGTTTTTCAAGGTAGGGTCTCACTCTGGCTCAGGCTGACCTGGAATTCACTATGTAGTCTCAGGGTGGCCTTGAACTCACAGTGGTCCTCCTACCTCTGCCTCCCGAGTGCTGGGATTAAAAGGCATCAACCACCACACCCGGCTCTATAATATTTTTTAAAAAAGGAAAACAATAAATGATTAGAGAGTGCATATGCCTGAAAGGGAGGTTTCTCCAGTCCACTGATGGACATCACCAGAATTTATTGATTTTTCTCCAGCTCTTTCAACCTCTGCCAGACAACTTCTGCTTGCAACTCAGGTGGTAGAAGGAATGAAAGGAGGTGTTACAGAAGCAACATTGATGTGTTGAATACACTTAGATATTTGGAGTTGTTTCATCATCTGATGCATACTTATTTCCTCTCTCTCTCTCTTTTGTTCTTTTAAGATAGGGTCTTGCCCTCCTAACCCAAGATGACCTGGAATTCTCTGTGTTCACTATGTAGTCTCAGGCTGGCCTTGAACTCAATGTAATCCTCCTACCTCTGTCTGGAATTAAAGGTATGCACCACCATGCCCGGGCACTGGGGAATCGAAACTGGGTGGTTCGGCTTTATGGGCAAGTGCCTTAACCACTCAGCCATCTCTCCAGCCCATGACTCCTCTCCTTTCTCATGCCCACTGCTCAAGTCTGGAGGGCACATTCCACCTGCCAGTAGGGGTTTCCAGCATGCGTCCTTGTCATTGGTGGAGTGGCTCTGCTTCTTCCGAGTCAATGCCTTGGCCTGGGCTCCATCATCATGCTGAACCGAGGGAGGGGCCATGGAGGACACAGGTGAAACACGTTGCTTGTTTCGGGCAGGTGGAGGAAGCAATTGGAAATACACTTGCCAAACAACAAAACAAGCACAAATTACGAGTTGCTCCTCACGACATTTTCTTTTTCCTCCTATCCACACCCTTCACCACACCTCATTAGAGCAAAGACTAATCTATTAAAATCCAATCAATTCCACGTTAGAGGATGGCAAATGAAGATTATTTCTACTACATTACCTGTGCATTAGGACTCTGTGGGGAAGCTTGGAAGTCTCCCTACTGGTTATTAGTTAATTAATTTATCTACTTATTATTTACTTGGACAAAAGAGAGACAGAGATAAAGAGAGGCAGATAGAGACAGAGTGGGTACTCCAGGGCCACTAGCCACTGCAAACGAACATCTTGGGCATCTGGCTTTATATGGGTACAGGGGAACTGAACCTGGGTTCTTTGGCTTTGCAGGCAAGTGCCTTAACCGCTAAGCCCTATCTCCAGACCCAACCCAACTATCTGTAATAGTGCTTGGAGAATGTGACCTGGGTCTTAAACTCAAAGCTGCCCTTTCAGAGAATAACCTGGTATGTTGGTGAGAAGAGCTGGGCAAATGGAGTCTGTGAGGCCAAAGGTCACTGCAACGTGGACATTGGACATTCTTTCCACGTCAGGATGGCTTGGGAAGGTTGAAGAGGGTTCTCCAAGCCCATGGGCTTTCTCCTAGCAGGAGGTAGGAAGAACATCCTGAGTTCAAAGCCAGCCTGGGCTAGAGTGAGACTCTGCCTCAAAGGAAAAAAACAAAACAAAACGATTTCCTTCTTATTTAATAAAGAATTGAGACAGGCATGGTGGCTCACGCCTTTAATCCCAGCCCTCAGGAGGCAGAGGTAGGAGGATCACGGCCAGCCTGAGACTACATAGTGAATTCCAGGTGTGCCTGGGCTAGAGTGAGACCCAACCTCAAAAAAATTAAAATAGGGTCTGGAGAGATGGCTTAGCAGTTAAGGCACCCGCCTGTGAAGCCTAAGAATGCTTGTTCGAATCTCCAGGTTCTATGTTTAGCCAGACACAAAGTGATGCAAACATGCAATGTCACACATGCTCACAAGGGGGCGCACACATCTGGAGTTTGTTCACAGCAGCTAAAAAGTCCCAGGCATGTCCATTCTCTCTCTGCCTCTTCCTCTCTCTCTCTCTCTGTCTCTCTCAAAAAAAATGTTAAAAAATTAAAATAAAAGAAAGAAAGATGATTTGGAAGCAACAAATTCTGACACACTCTCAGTGTCTATGAAACCACTATACCCAAGTGACTTGTCTGTCACTTCCACATTCTGAGTGGGATCAGCCTACCCTTCATGTTCACTCCACAGGCTGGTCTGGCTGTCAGGGCTCCCACGACACAAACGTACTCCTGACAGGAAGAGAGAAATAGAAGGGGGAAAAGGGTATAAGAAAAACTACCTCCACAAGCGGGTCATCCCTCTACCCGCTTCTGCTCACATACCATGAGCTAAAATGGACTCTCACAACACTGTAGCTCAGAGGATGGAATGTGGCAGTTACAGACTTTTATTTAATGCATTACCCCTGGTAAAAGAATTAGACTTTATCAGTGGCACACAGGGAGGATGGATCCTGGGTTTATAACTGGGTGTTTCCATCAGGAGCTTGGCTGGGATTTTTTTTTTTTTAAGGTTTCTTGGTTTATTTATTTATTTGTGTGTGTGAGAGAGAATATGAATGTACCAGGGCCTCAAGCCACTGCCAATGAACTCCAGACATATGTGCCATCTTGTATATATGGCTTACGTGGGTACTGCAGATTCAAACCTGGCTCCTTAGACTTCACAGACCTTAACACTGAGCCAGCTCGCCAGCCCTCGGCTGGTAGTGCTGGAAATGAGCCATCTCCTCTACATGGGAGAATTTGAAGCTCCAGTGGGTCCAGAATCTTCACCAAGGAGCTATCACTAGCAAGGCTGGTGACAGGTGCAAGAGGTGGGTAGAAAACAGACAAGGCCCTGCTGTACCAGCCAAGAGCCATTCTTACAACTCTATGCAGCTGACCCCAGAAGGAAATTATTTGGCTTTCCAGACAGGATTAATCTCTAGCTCAGTCACAAATTTATATTTAGGTCAGGAAGCTGGGGGGGTGGGGGTCAAGACTAAGAGCGGCTGTGAGTAATAAAAGGAGTATAGGAAAGGATGCAGGCATATTAAAGGAATAAAAACTTTCCTGTTCATAGACATTACTGATTGGGCAGGCTTTCTGGAAGGTCTGTGACAGGGAAGTGTAGGGAGTTGTTTCCGTACAGTTTAATAGGGGCTCCCCATCCCTTCAGCCGTGGGATGATTCTCTGCTGCAGAGTGGGACAGTGCAAGCGACAGGAGACACAACGGGGAGCTGAGGAAGACGGTTATCAGAGTAGAAAACTGTGGCAGGGTGGAGGTCATTTTCTTGGTCCTCTGAAGTGGACCCACTCCACACAGCTGCGTAGGGTAAATAAAGGCTGCTGGGAAAGGGTCCTTGTCGGTCTTGAATTATTCATGCTTTTCTGTGTCTTTGGATGCACAGCTGGCCCCTGTGGGTGAATATTTTCACGGAGGACAAGAATTAGGGGAAATGCAGCTTAAGGAGACCTGACTCTGTTTGCAGCTCTGCAGTGTCAGTTCCTTAGTGTCATCTAGAGTCACGACGGTGTGAGCCCCTGAAAAGAACCTCCTGCTGCTTAGGGAACTAGCTGGGAAATTCACATCATCCACTTACACTCACATGAGCTCTGTTTGTTTTTTTGTTGTTTGGGTTTTCGAGGTAGGGTCTCACTCTTGCTCAGGCTGACCTGGAATTCACTGTGTAGTCTCAGGGTGGCCTCAAACTCACGGCGATCCTCGTCCCTCGGCCTCCCATGTGCTGGGATTAAAGGCGTGTGCCACGATGCCTAGCTATATTTTTTTTCAGTGCTATTTCAAATATTTCCAAGGTCTTTCAAGGCTTATCCTAACCTCCGTGTCTATGACCCTTGCTCTGCCCGCAAGCTGTTACTCTTGTCCACTGTGAATTCACCTTCCGTAATAGGACAGGTATTTCTGTTCACGGTTCACTATAAGTGTTTTCCTTCCTACACACATTTGGGGTAGAGGGAGGAGAGTAACCCCAGGGTTGGTAAGAGAAGTCCAGCCAATTTGTTTAATAGTTCGCTGACAAAGCTATTAGAGTTATCACTTGTCAGTGAAACAAGAATGGACTTGACATTACATTGGGGTTCATTTGTTAATTTCCGCTTATCATTCCACAGCAATCTAGACAGTGGGAAGATTATTTAGGCTTTTTTTTTTTTTTTTTTTTTTTTTAAGTCCATGGTGCGCATGGCCTCCATCACCCTGAAACTTTAAGTCATATTGTGAACAGTGCTGTGACTGGGGTACCACGTGTACCCACATACCGTGTGTAGTAGTCAGGGTTCTCTAGAGGAACAGAATGGACAGAATGAATCGTATTAAAAGGGGATTTATTGGATTAGCTTACACAGTCCAGCAATAGCAGGTTGCAGGTCCAAGAGTCAAGCAACCCGGTAGCTGCTCAGTGCACGAGGCTGGAGGCCTCAGCAGTCCCAATCCGGCACTGAAGGCCTGGAGGCTTCCTGGGGAGACGCTGCTCTTCAGTCCACCCTGGTCTTCAGTCCACACTGGAGAGCAGCAACACCAAGCAGCAGGTACCAAGCAGAAAACACCAAGCAGCTAGCAGCACGGGCAGCCAGGTGGGGAGAGAGAGCCTTTCTTCCCAGAGCTCCTTTTTATCAACCAGCCCCCTCCTCCAAGAGGGGCCCACTCTGGGCCGCCCACTCTGGGAAGGCTTACCCCTGGGGGAAGGATTCTTCCTTTAGTTAATCCTTCCTAGAGGCAGCCTCAGAAACACACTTATGAGGAATGTCTGTGGATTCCTAAACAAATCAAGTTGACACAAACTTAACCATCACACCGTGGGAAAGATACAGTGATCCTTGGAGCAGGACTCTGTTTTTCTCCCGCTGAAATCACAACTAGAATGGAAATAGTGACTCTTGGCAATCTGATTGGATCATTGATGTGTTATTGATTTCTTTTTAAAAATATTTTTATTTTTATTTACTTATTTGAGAAAGAGAGAGAACAAGGCAGAGGACGAGAGAGAGAAAGAGAGATAATAGGCATGCTTGGGCCTCCAGCCACTGTAAACGAACTCCAGATGCATGTGCCACCTGATGCATCAGGCTTACGTGGGGAATCAAACTGAGGTCCTTTGGCTTTGCAGGCAAGTGCCTTAACCACTAAGCCATCCCTCGAGCCCAAGTTCTATTGGTTTCTTTGTGTGTGCGGATGCACATACAGGTGCTGTGGTGCATGTGTGGCGGTCAGAGGACAACTTCTCAGTATCTGTACGTCACCTTCTTTGAGAGAGGGTCTCTGGTGGCTACAAACCTATACACGGGCTCTGCTCCCCTCTCCACATGGTTAGGTGCACTGGGATTGCAGACCGATTTGAACCCAGGCCAACAAGCCCCTTTAATCACTGTGCCATCTTCCCAGCCCTCACTGGCAAGTTTTGGGTATGGAGAGAGGGGCTTGACTTTAGAAATCGATGTCTTGTTTTATCTCTAGTTTTCTTACAGAATAGTTGCCTAAGATCCCTTTTCCATGGAAAAGTTCAGTTGCATTATTTGATTTGGGCGCATGGTGAGAACGTAGCTGCTACCCACGGATCTTACCTGCCAAGTAATAACATTGTCTTTCAGTACCAATGACAAGGGGAGGGCCTGGAAAGATGGCTCAGCGGTCAAGGCACTTGCCTGCAAAACCTGATGACGTAGGTTCGATTCCCCAGTGTGCCCGTAAAGCCCGATGCACAAAGTGATAAATGTGTCTGGAGTTCGTCTTCAGTGGCTGGCGGCCCTGGTGCAATCGTTCTCTTCTACCTCTCGCTGCTTACTAATCCATAAATGAAAATATTTTGAAAAAGTGAAAAGGGGGAAAGAGAATGAAACAGACTTATGTTGAAACTGTGCTCGCACTCAGAGCTAAATTCTGTGTAGGGCAGGTTTTTACTTCAGATCAGAAATACTGAAAACGGGTTTCCATGCAGGAACGAGGGTTGCTCTACCTCAGGCTTGGTAATTAGCTACGTGGGGTCATGAGGAAGCGATTAGCTTTGTGTCTTGGGGCCTGTCTGCAATCTTTGATATCTTCTTAGGCTATGTAAATACTTTGCACAGTTTTTATTTGATTTCTTTTTCCTATCAGTCTTGGATAGAGTGAAATTTGATATTTTTCTCTATGACAAACCATGAAATTTAGCAATTAAGTCTTTTCATTTCTTCAGAGTCTGCACTCGGTATGAATAAGTTTCAACAAAATGCTTTGTTGAAGCTTTCAAAATATTACTCAGGGGTTCTTTGGCAGCCAGTAAACATAGCTCATTATATTCATATCTAATATCCTAGCAGTCATATTCTGCTTCTTCTCTTCTGAACAAGAATCAGAGTTTGAAATCATTAGACACTGGCAAGCCCAAGGTTTTCTGGCACTTTCAAATGTAACGTGGCTGACCTAAATGATAATGTGTCGTTTAATACTGCATCCTCTCATGCATAGAGTCTGTCCCGATCTCTTTAGCTGGAGTAAACTCAATACTGGTATTCCTCATTATTAGCTTACAATGAACTGCTTTGGACCTGTTACATAGAAATAATTAAGCATTTTTTATAAACTATATAAGGGCTGGAGAGATGGCTTAGCAATGAAGGCACTTGCCTACAAAGCCAAAGGACCTCGGTTCGATTCCCCAGGACCCATGTAAGCCAGATATGCAAGGTGGTGCATGCATCTGGAGTTCATTTGCAGTGGCTGGAGGCCCTGGCACACCCATCCCATTCTCTCTCTCTCTCTCTCTCTCTCTCTCTCTCCCTCTTTCATGCTCTCAAATAAATAAATAAAACACTTAAAAAAAACTATATTTACAAGTGAGCGAGAGGAGGAGGGAAGGGGGATGCACAAGGCCTTCTTACCACTGCAAACCAACTCCAGATGCACGTGCCTCTTTGTGTATCTGACTTTATGTGGGTCCTGGGGAATCGAAGCAGAGGCATTAATGCATTGCAAGCAAGCACCTTTAACCACTGAATCATCTCTCCAGCCTAGAAATACTTCAAATTAATAGGAATATATAGTAATAATTACGTAATTGTTTAATTTGACTCTCTTCAAGTGGGACTTGGAATTATGCATACATGTGTTTAAGATTTTATCAGTCCAGGCTGTTAAGAGTCGTTCATCATTCTTTTTCTGATCCACTGAGTTGTTCAAATTTTGGCCTCAGCCATTGTTTTTCTTGGTTCCATGTCATCATCTCATTTCTAGTTGTTAATTTAATGAAATAATTCACCTCTTATAAACTCTTATTCTCTCAATATTTAGGTGTTCTCTTTCTGGGTTTGGTGAATAGTTTTCTGAAAGAGTCCCCCCCATATCTTTCATCTGAAACCCAGTGTTTTTGGCTGCAGAAAGTTAAGAAGCATCATTTTATGGACTTTTTTCTGTACCTGACTTTTATGCTCCTTGTAGCACAGTTCTCTGGATCAAACTTGCTCTTTTTGCCTAAAAAATATATTTATGTGTGTGTGAGAGGGGAGAGGCAGATAGAAAGAGAGAGAACGGGCGTCTAGCCACTGCAGAGGAACTCCAGATGCACACACCACCTTGTACATCTGGCATGACATGGGTACTGGGGACTCGAACCTGGGTCCTTAGGCTTCATAGGCAAGTGCCTTAAACACTAAGCCATCTCTCCAGCCCTGCTCTTTGTTTTTTCAGCAGCCTATATCCACTGAATAAAAGGGATTTGATGATGGTGTTTTCCTGTGTTATATTATATGTGTTGCTCATATTTACCCTTCCACACCCTGCCTTTTCACTGCCTCTGCTGGTCTCCTCCCTCTGACCAGGTGTCTCCTTTCTGTTTTCATGTCTTACCTACCCATTTAAAAATCTGGACTCTACGTGTAAAAGAAAGCATGCGATATGTGTCTCTCTGAGTCTGGCTTGTTTTGCTTAACATGGATATCCCGTTTCACCTATTTTCCTGCAAATGACATCATTTTGTTTTCCTTTATAGCTGAATTAAACACTACTGTTTATAAATAGCATATTTTCTTTCTCCACTTATGTGTGACTAATACTAAACCAATGTGTGGATTTTGGAGTTTTTTGTTTGTTTGTTTGTTTAATTCATTTTCTGTGAATTTGTTTTTTCGGTGGTGGTTGTTGGTTGGTTTTTATTTCTTGCTCTGTATCTTTGTCTGGGGACTGTTAGTATAATTTCCTGCTTACCAGATGAGACAAGAATCATAGTCTGCACTCTTATACTTTTATTTTATAATTCATATTTAGAGGGTGTTTCTCAAGTTTGAATATGTATGAACTTTAAAAGAAAAATGTCTTCACACCTCAAATATAAATATGAATTTTATTCTTACTGCGGTTTTATGTAGAAATAATAAAGTCAGATATAAACTTCTGTGTTTAACTATTTACTACTAAAACAATCAGACTACAACATAAATACAAAAAAAGACATTTAAATCAATACCAACTTAACATGATGTAATAATGACACTTTATTGAATGATATCACCTTGCCCAGAAGGAGTGCACATGGGGTGCTGCAGGTTCCTTATTTGTTTCTTTTAAGTTGGGATTTTATCCAACTCAATGTGAAAGTTAGTTTTCCTGTAACATTTCTGATAAAAAGTATGGGGTAATGACTCTATAAAACCCCACAATATCATGTGGTCTTCATGATCCATTGGACCGCTGGTCTCATTAGCTCAGGGCAGTTGACGTAGTCACACATGACCAACTTATCCATCAGTCCACGGGGAAACACAGCACGGAGATGATGAGGCGGGAATTAAAGGGTCGTATACTACCATGACTATAGCATATCCCTTCTTCACACAGTTTTCATTTGTAGATTATCAATGAAAAAGCAGTAACATTTGAAGCAACTAGTATTCATATACCCCTAAAAATCTCTTTGAGAGCCTGGTCTGAGAACCCTGATAGACAATACATTCTTTGAATGTATTGACAAGAAAAGTCATGACTTAGAAGTAGTGTTTTTACCAGAAAGAGGCAGTGGCAGGGGGAGGGGACTGGGGGAGAGGAGAGAGCGCCGGGGGGCCTCCAGCCACTGCAAGTGAATTCCGGATGCATGTGCCACCTTTTACGTATGGTTTCCATGGGTACTGGGGAATTGAAGCCGGGTCCTTAGGCTTCGCAGGGAAGTGCCTTAACCACTAAACCATTGTAACAGCCTTAAAACGTTACTTTTGTCTATTCGTGAGCAGAGAGGAGAACGAGGGAGAGGGGAAGAGAGAATAATGCACTGATGCTTTTTGCCACTGCAAACTCCAGAAGCAGGGCCACCGTGCCTCTAGCTTTATGTGAACCAGGGAACTGAACCCTGGCCACAAGGCTTTGCAAGCAACTGCCTTTAACCACTGAGCTATCTCCCCAGACCACTATTTATATTTTCAAATTGATTGAGCTGGGCTTAATTAGTATTTATCTACTTGTTCTTTTACTAAGACAATTATTTGCATTTTCACTCGTGTTTGGTTTTGGTTTTGTCTGTCTGTTTTCGAGGTTGGGTCTCACTGCAGCCCTGCATGACCTAGAATTCACTCTGCAGTCTCAGGCTGGCCTCCAACTCACAGCAACCCCCCTACTTCTGACTCCCGAGTGCTGGGATTAAAGGTGTGCGCCACCACGCCCACGTAGCTTTTTTTTTTTTTTTTTTTTTTTTTTTTTGTTGTTGTTGTTTTGTTTTGTTTTTTAATTGTGAAACCAGCCTTGCTTTGAGCTGGGTCTTCTGCTGCAGGCAAACTAACCCTCCAGCAATGGTTGGATCCCAGGGCTGAGTGGACAGAAATGTTCACAACTATATGATGAGGAAACGGAGGCTGGATTTCTAAACTCAGCAGAAACAAGGTGCTTTTGATGTGGTGAGCCCATTCTTTGTCTAGAGGTGTTACTAAAGGACCCACATTCGCCAGGACTAAGATCATATCCCATTTTGTCCGTTCATAAGGCGAGGTCCAGCTCTGGACTTACTCTCTCCTGACACAGGAACAACTGGTGTCACTGTGAGTCCCATAAGCAGTGGTGTGACGATGTGACACATATGGCGTGTTCTGCATAGTCCTCGGCCCATGCTAGGAACCAATGAACGGATGCTGCCAGAATTACAAGAAAACATTCAAACCTGACTCTTTTTCTACAGGGAGTTGTCACAGACAGGCAGCCAATTTATTTTCCCAATTTATTATTAGTCATCAGATTTTAGGGCTATGATGTGACGATGCTTTCAACATAAAGGTTGGTGTGTTGCTATGATTAGATCTTTCATGGGACAGATGGCCATCGTCCCAGGAACTGATGGAAGCCAAATATAATGTCACCCTGTCACTTCATTTCTGTTCACTGAACCTGCCCTTTTGCCCTTTTCCAACCCAGTTACCCTTTGACCCTGGCAAATACTTGGAGCCATCTTTTGGGTCTGTCCTTTCTCCGTCTCTGTCCCGGGGAATCCCGGGACAAGCTTTGCCAGCCCCTTAATCGGTGCTGCCGTGGCTCTAACTTTGTGCTTCTCCGCTGCCCTGTGCTTCTCTCTAACCGAGTTTTCCTCCTTTTTAATTCTTTTTTTGTTTGTTTGTTTGTTTTTTGTTTTTCAAGGTAGGGTCTCGCTCTAGCCCAGGCTGACCTGGAATTCACTATGTAGTCTCAGGGTGGCCTCCAACTCACAGGGATCCTCCTACCTCAGCCTCCCGAGTGCTGGGATTAAATTTTTGTTTTGTTTTTTTTTCTCTCACTCTTTTTTACTTCTGAGGTTCTTTACATTACCTCTGTGGAGCTCATGCGAAACCCACAGCCTACCAGTGCTATTACGTAACTTGCCCTGGGTCTCACAGCTAGCCCTTGACAGAAAGAGGATTCCATTGCCAGTCTTTATTGCTCTTTTCCAGCCTGATTTCATTGTCTTTCTGCTATTCTGGTTTCAAAATGGAAGATGCTAGCTTTAGGTGATCATTTGGGTTAAACTGAATCCCGGCACTGCCACCCAACAGCACCATGATCCTGTCTGTAGACAGCTACACACTGTCTCTGGCCATTTCCTCATCATATGGAGCGAGTCACACCAATACCGGACTCACGGGTTCTTTTTCTTCCTTCCTTTCTTTTTTTTTTGGAGAGAGACACAGAGAGAGACAGAGACAGAGAGGGAGAGGGAGACAGACAGAGATGGATGCGCCAGCAGTCTCTTAGCTGCTGAGAACGAAATCCAGATGTGTGCGCCCCCTTGTGGTCAAGTGCGGCATTACGCCCTTGTGTCACTTTGCATCTGGCTAAACGTGGGACCTGGAGATTGGAACCGCTGGAGATTGGAACCGGGTTCTTAGGCTTAGCAGGCAGGCGCCTTAACCACTAAGCCATCTCTCCAGCCTGACTCATGGGTTCTTATAAAGATAAATGAAATAATATTGGTAAGAGAATCTTGAACAGTCCCTGGTTTGTGTTAAGCATGGTGTAGGTATGGTAAACAAATAAAACAAAATGACTTGAGCTGCAAGGCAATGAAAACGTCTTTATTTCTTTTCCCAGCAATGTCTTTTTCTTAGTAATCTTCAGCTCTAAATTCCTATCTGCCAATCCTTGTGTTTAGAAAGTTATAAAACTGACTTGTTTGCGACCTTCTTTTTATTGGTCTCATTGTTTGCTACTTAGAAGAAATTCCTCTTCTTCCTGTTTCTTAAGTACCGGGTCATTTTCCTGGATACCTTCACTGCAGTGTTTTTCTTTTCTTCTTCTTCTTCTTTTTAAATGAGATCTTTCCCGTGGTTTCCTTCCCTCTAATCTTGCAAATAACGGAGTAAATTTTCACTCACTGGAGGTAGAAAGATAAGAACTCTGCCTTTAGCTTAAGAAATGCAACATATCATTTTAAACATACTATTTTAGAGCTTCTGTGCAATTTGTTAGTCAATATTTGAGCTCCCAGCAGATGTCATGTGCTGTACATTTTGGTATGAAGGCACTGGAGAGGCGTGCACGCACACACACACACACGCACACTCACACTTCCTAAGTGCTTCTAATTTACACTAGACCAAAGGATCGTTGGCTAGAAGGGATTGAGGTACCATTATGCTTTCATATGTGCTAATTTATTTGTCTAGCTCCTTATCTTTGAATCTGCAATACCTGATGGGGTCTGGCATCAAGTAGACACACAATAAATGGCTGTGGTCTAATGCACTTGTAATTTATGGTGTTTAATCGAACGACATTTTATTCCCATTTCGCTAAGCAGTAGCTCTCTTCTCCCGCTTGTGTGCAATCATCTTCCCGCTGATATTCTATGTGTCCTTGTGTTTACTGTATGTCCCGTTTTGTGAGCTGTGTTCTACTTACCAAGCACTGGGACTTATACTGTCACAATTACTCTTGTGTTTCAGGCTTGCATATCTATTCAACTTTTTCCCTAGATAAATGCTAAAATGATATTTGAGGTTCTCTCATTTATTTTTCCCTAAATGATATATTAAAAAATTAGGGCTACGTACATAACTCAGAGGTTAAGTACTTGCTTAGCACATGCAAGTCCCTGTGTTCAATCTTCAGCTCTTTAAAACAAAGGAAGAAATAAAATTGTACATTTTGTGGGGCTGGAGAGATGGCTTGGCAGTTAAGTGCTTGCCTGTGAAGCCTAAGGACCCCAGTTCAAGACTTGATTCCCCAGGACCCACGTAACAGATGTACAAGGTGGTGCATGCATCTGGAGTTCGTTTGCAGTGGCTGGAGGCCCTGGTGCACCCATTCTCTCTCTCTCTGCTTCTTTCTCTCTCTGTCGCTCTCAAATAAATGAAAATATACAAAATTTTTTTTAATGTACATTTTGTTAAGAAGACAGTTTCAGCTTGTGGTATCTAGTGCTTTCTTCTAGGGCCATTTTTAATATTTAATTTAATGATACTGAAATTAGACTTTTAAAAATGTTTTTATCTATTTCTAAGCTGTTTTTTTCTTACATCTCTTATAAATCACAATCATTCCTCATTAAGAGTTTACCTTGGTGTATTAAGTGAAACAAGCCAGATGAAAAATGACAAATATCACATTTTCTTTTATATGACATATGCACAGGCAAACACATATGTATGGCGTGAAAACAGGAGAGGAACTATTTGGGAAAAAAAAGGAAGGAGAGGGGAGGACAAAAGGGGGTAATGGGAAATATATATGGTCAAAATTCATGATATACTTGAACAAAAATGTCACTATAGGGCTAGAGAGATGGCTGAGCGGTTAAGGCGCCTGCCTCCTAAGCCTACAAACGCTGGTTCCAATCTCCAGCGGTTCCAATCTCTAGGTCCCACGGTTAGCCAGATGCAAAGTGACACAAGGGCGCAATGCCGCACTTGACCACAAGGGGGAGCACACATTTTCAGTATCAGGGATGTGTTCCCTCCCATGGAGCAGACCTCCAGTCCAATTAGAGAGCAGTTGGTTTCCCCCATAACAGACATGCCTCTATCGCACCTGTTGGCTCATTTGGCCTGGCTGGCCAGATTTAAAGCTTGCAGTGTTCACTGTTAAGTACCTTCCCTGGTGTTTTCTTTCTCCCATTGACCTGCATGCAGTGTAGCTTTTTCCAACTTTCTGTCAGCTGGTCCTCATGGAGGAGGCTTTCAGCTCAGCTCCAGCAGGATTTCTCAGTGACCTTGCAGCCCAAGTATGTGGAGTCTTCAGCAATAGGGTCTTACCATCTATTCCTGGTGGGAAACCAAGGACCTTGGCAATGGCCTATAATGTCTTGGGGGGTATCTGTGACCTCCCTGGCCAACAACTCACTGGAAGGTATCCCATCCCTGGCACTGAAAATTTTCTAGGATCAATCTATGGCTTCTGAGTGTTCCATTGTCCAGAAAAGTAGGTTTCCATATGACTTATTTATATCCTCTTAGATTTTGATTAGCCCTCCCTCCACCTTTCCTTTACTCAATCTCTTCCCCTGACCTCACTTAGACCTTTTCACCCCCATTAATCTGTGCTTCTACTTACATATATAGAATACCATCCTATTAAGTCCCCCCTCCCTCCCTTTCTATTCCCTTTATAACCCCTTTCTAGCTTAAAAAAATGAGCATCCAGCTTAAATAAGTGCTGCCAGAAAGCCATGGACAGAGACAGCCAACATGCCCTCCAGCCACAGTAAGCCAGTGAATCCCATGCAGGCGAGTGCATGAACCACCATATGGGCATGTCGATTCATGTACAACATGCACACACACTCACACACACACACACACACCAGAGAGATGAAGTGATGTATATATTCCACTAGCAAAGTTTTTGAGAAGTGCCGCCTTTTTTCCATATCCCTGGCAACAGTAGATATTTTAGCAATGCTTACGATTCGTCAGTTTCCCGTGTAAAATGACATTTTTGACATGATTTCCATTCCAGTCTCTATCAAAACACTTCATGATCTTCCCGTCTTGCTCTTCAGGTGTTCTCTGAGATTACCTAGTCATGTGTACCTGTACATTATATCTGAAACTATCTCATCATATAGACTTGCACATTGTCTCTGGGGTCATTTACATTCTTCAGATCAGGCTGGAAATATTTTATAGATGATATAACCTCTTGTTATCTCCATTACACATAAAATTTCTATACATAAAGTATGGCTGATAATTTTTTATTCTGTAGGACAAAAATCTAGTCATATTTGTATGCTGGAATATAATAAAATATGTGAAATTTCCATGTCTGGTCACTTTACACTTAGAAATTAATTACTTTAACCGTTGTCTGATTTGCAAATTGAGCAGTTACGTGAGCATGATTAAGTAGCTAATGGCTTTCATGCAGTTTGAGATGTCACCGTGTTGGTACGACAGTAAGAGTGTGTCTGTTAGAGAGACTTAGCATGATGGGTCCACAGCTACAGCTGTTTAGTCACCGGCATGCACATATGTGAATAGCTCTGTCGATTTTTCCCCATCTTGGTAAAGGTGACTGTATGAGATGTCAGGCCTCTAGGATTTTTTAGGGTTTATTATGTCTTGAGAGAAGTGTATCATAAAAGATGACTTATTTGGGCTTTGGAAGATGGCAATGTTAATCTGTTACAAATAACAAGATTTATAGGCTGAGTGGATTATGAACAGCAAAAACTTTTTTTGTTACAAGTTCTGGAATGCTAGGAAGCTCAAGGTCAGGGCTGTTTCCTGGTTCGCGGAGGGTCATCTTCCTGTTACGTGCTTATAGAAATGGCTGTCTGAGCTGGGCGTGGTGACGCACACCTTTAATCCTAGCACTTGGGTGGCTGAGGCAGAGGTAAAAGGATCACTGTGAGTGTGAGACACCCTGAGACTACATAGTGAATTCCAGGTCGGCCTGGGGCTAGAGTGAGACTCTACCCCGAAAAACCAAAAAGAGAGAAAAGAAAAGAAAAGAAAAGAAAAGAAAAGAAAAGAAAAGAAAAGAAAAGAAAAGAAAAGAAAAGAAAAGAAAAGAAAAGACAGATAGGGGCTGGAGAGATGGCTTAATGGTTAAGGCACATGCCTGTGAAGCCCAAGCACCCTGATTTGATTCTCCACGTCCCACATAATCCAGCTGCACGTGGTAGCAAGAAAGAAAAGAAAAGACAGACAGACAGACAGGGGCTGGAGAGATGGCTTAGTGGTTAAGGCACATGCCTGCAAAGCCTAAGGACCCCAGTTCGATTCTCCAGGTCCACGTAAGCCAGATGTGCATGGTGGCACATGCATCTGGAGTTCGTTTGCAGTGGCTGGAGGCCCTGGCGCACCCATTCTCACACACACACACACACACTCTCTCCCCCTTTGTTCTGTCTCTAATAAATAAATAAAAATAAAAGATTAAAAAAAAAAGAAAGAAAGACAGACAGAAAGAAAGAAATCGATCTCTGGGGTCACTGCTCCCACTCTTGCAGACTCTACCTCATATGAAACTGGAGTTGGGATTTTAGTGTAAGGATTTTGGCGGCATGAAACACTCAGACCACAGCACTGGCATTCCACTTCCTGTCGGGCGGGGTAATCAATCCTGCTGGCTCCCTCCTTTCATGACCAATGAGATGAGGCTGATGACGCCGTCTGCCTTGCGGCATTCCATGTGATAACGCACACAGAGCACAAGCAGAGCAGGGGCCAGCAGTTAGCTTTTCCAGGACAGCCCTCGACATACGGAACATTGAACGGGTCGCTACCAGGTACAAAGACCTGAAGGGAGACCGTGAGATGCAAGAATATTTCAAGTTCTTGCCCATTTTGTAAAGTTCTTTTTAGAAGTAAGCATGACTTGCGGGGAGCTTTCAGGTGCCTAAACAGCCCTGTTGTCATTGCCTCGTCGGTGTCAGGATAGATGACAGACATTTATGTCAACAATGCAGATTATGGCCAATTCCAAGTGGCTTGTTTCTGTCACACACTTGTGTGGCAAACGTCTGCCCTCGAGTTTTGTCTCTGAGTAAAAATTATTACTGATAGTATCTGAAACGTTTTAGAGCTTGTTTGAGTATCTCCATCGTAGCTCCTGGGTCATCAATTATAGTCCTGGGAAATATGCACTTATCAAAAATAGGGAATGGATTTCCCTGGAGTGACATCCTGAAATATTTTGAGGCGTTGAATGATGCACACCATTTCTTTTAAAGAGTCACAGCTACAGCATGATAAATGGCAGAAATTAGAAAATAATTCTGAATGAGTACATGTGTGTTTTGCACTCACTGGTCTCTGAAAAGTCAAGGCCAGCTTTTAGGGAACCTCAAGGATTCTCGGTTCTTGTAGAGGTCAAACGTTTTTAACATACAAGGCAGCTCATTACATTTTGCTCCATGGATGTTAAAGTTTGGGTGCACAATTCTCATTGTTAAAACTTTGCAGTGTTTCTGATTTTGCTATTTAAAAATATATAGTTCACTGGGCTGGAGAGAGAGCTTAGCAGTTAAACGCTTGCCAGTGAAGCCTAAGGACCCCGGTTTGAGCCTCGATTCCCCAGGACCCACATAAACCAGATGTACAAGGTGGCACATGCATTTGGAGTTCATTTGCAGTGGCTGGAGGCCCTGGCACTCTCTCTCTCTCCTCCCTCTTTCTCTCTCTGTCACTCTCAAATAAATAAAAATAAAATAAAAATAGTTCACAGTGCAGTGTCTTTTGAATGTCTTTATTGTTCCTAAGGACTTTCTATAGTGCCACATGGATTATGTGACAAGCGTTTCTAAAATAATGTCTGTAGTTTCCCTTCGGTAGAGAAAATTGGTCCTGCATATTCTCTGTTATAATGAGATTGTGTAGTTCTACTTTACACACAACTCCATAACACCTTTGGTTGTAACTCTGAGCCCTTTTAAAATAAAAACCTTCAGGGCCATCTTTGTTATACTTTTTCTTTTTATATTGGGCTGGAGAGCTGGCTAAGTGGTTAAAGGCGCTTGCTTGCAAAGCCTGATGGCCGTGGTTCAATTCCCAGTACATGTAAAGCCAGGAGCACAAGGTGGCACATGTGTCTGGAGACCCTGGTGTACCCATACTGTCTCTTTCTGTCTACCTCTTGCTCACTGTCTTTCTCTCAAACAAAGAAATATATAAAAATGTGTTTTAAAAAGATTTATATCATGATAATAAAGTTAAGACTTCAAATATATGAGTAGAAATTTGTATATTCGTAACTTTACATTGAAACTCTATTGCAGTAATCAGAGATCCTCGAGCTCCTGTTTTAAAGTTTTCTTTATTGATAACTTTTATTCACATGTATAATGTACTTTGATCATAATCCCCTCTTTACCTTGTCTTGTGCCTCCTTCTCATTCTCTTGCACTGAACCTCTTTCCCCAACGAATCCCTTTTCTACTTTAATGTTTTTATTTTCCTTCTCTGTGTGACCCACAGAGTTTAGGGGTTCAGTGAGTGTTGCCTGCATGGGCGTGGGTGGAGTTAATTTACCAGAGCCCATGCAGCATACTAGTGGTTACAACACGGAAGAAAACGTCTCTTCACCAACCATATTCTGCCTGTAACTCCTCAAAGAGGAATGGAGGCCTCTCGTCTCTTCCGTCATCCATGCTGGGATGTTAATGGGCTCAGCCAGCAGTATTGTGCCGGCCTTGGGCAGTTCATGGCAGTTGCTATGAAGTCATCTCATGCCCATAGCACCTCTCCCGATTCCCTGGCTCCTTCCACATGTCCCCTGAGCCTTGGAGGGGGTGGTGTAGGGTCTCATTTAATGCTGAACACTGCACAGTCACATAGTCTCAGCACTTTGAGGGGTTTGGAATCATCCCAGCAGTCACTGCCAACAGCAAAAATGAAGCTTCTCTGACCAAAGATGAAAGCAGCACTGGTCAAAGGGCTTCAACAGAAATGTGTGGAGGGCAATGCCACGTGTGGGCCACATCCATCGAGCCAAACAAGAGCAGGGGCTTCCTCCCTAGGCCTCTCTAACCTTCCCAGCCATAGACTTTGGACTAGGTTTCCAGGATCACGCAGGTATCCCCCTTATTAGTAGGCCTCAAGTGCGATCAGACAGCAGTTGGTTTCCCCCCGTAACACTCAGGTCACTGTTGTGCCAATGGGCGCATCTTGCCCACGTGGTGGCTTGTGTGGCTGCAGAGTCCACTGTTGGATAAAAGTGTGCATGACTTACCTCCTCCTGACCCTGCACAGCACCTTCTAGCGTGTGACAGCCCACCAGCAGGGGGAGGCTTTCAGCTCAGTTCCAGCTTGATTTCGCAGTGCCCTGCAGCCTAGGCATGTGGTGTCTTCAGCAGGATGGGCAACTGTCTAGTTCTGGCAGGCAAGCAAGAACAGTAGTATTGATCCATACTGTTTCTTTTTTTTTTTTAGATTTATTTTTATTTATTTATTAGAGACAGGGAGAGAGAGAGAGACAGAGAGAAAGTGAGAATGGGAGTGCCAGGGCCTCCAACCACTGCAAACAAACTCCAGGTGCATGCGCCACCATCTGCATCTGGCTTACGTGGGACCTGGAGAATCAAACCGGGGTCCTTAGGCTTCATGGGCATGTGCCTTAACTGCTAAGCTATCTCTCAGCCCTACCCATTCTGTTTTAGGAAGCTCAGCCCTCTCCATGACTCACTGGGCATGGATTGCATCCCTGGTACTGGGATTGCGCTAAAATTTTCTTGGCAACAGATGTTTAGAGAGCATTGACCAGAGTGTCTGGTGCAATAAATTCCCAAATCTTTTCCCTCCTTCTTTCGTTCTTTTGCTAACATGTATATTCTGAGTTATTTCTGATATTTTTCTTACCAGAGGTTATGGAAATACAAATATGTGCTATATTTTGGGGGGACAGTCTCACTCTAGCTCTAGTCCAGGCTGTCCTGCAGCTCACTCTGTAGTCCAGGCATGAGCCACCTTTCCCAGTTTGTGTTAGATTATTTCTGTGTAGCAAATATTCATTATCTTTTTAAAAATTTTATTTGAGATCGAGAGACAAGGAAGAGAGAGAGAGATAAAGCATGGACATGCCAGGGTCTCTTGAGATCGAGAGACAAGGAAGAGAGAGAGAGAGATAAAGCATGGACATGCCAGGGTCTCTTGCTACTTTAAACAAAATCCAGATGAGTGTGCCAGTTTGTGCATCTGGCTTTACGTGGATACTGGAAAATGGAACCCAACCATCAAGCTTTTTTTTTTTTTTTTAAATTTTTAAAAAAATTTTTTGGAGAGAGGCACAGAGATAGAGAGAGAGAGGGAGAGGAAGACAGAGATGAGCGCGCCAGCAGTGTCTCAGCTGCTGAGAAGGAAATCCAGACGCGTGCACCCCCTTGTGGTCAAGTGCAGCATTGCGCCCTTGTGTCACTTTGCATCTGGCTAAACGTGGGACCTGGAGATTGTAACCAGCTTCTTAGGCTTAGGAGGCAGGCGCCTTAACTCCTAAGCCATCTCTCCAGCCCCATCAAGCTTTGAAAACAAGCATCTTTAACTGCTGAGCCATCTCTCCAACCTTAAATATTAATAGTCTTCATGGACTACTACTGTAGAACCTGTTTATTTTCTGGCAGTTCTTTATAGCAGAAGTCTGGGCAGAGCTCAGCAGGATCTTCTCTCAGGCTGTCCAGGTTGTGGGTAGAATTCAGTTTCTTGCCGTGTAGAACTTGTGGGAACTTAGTCCATCTTTGAAGCTGGCTGAAGCTGTTCCTGTTGCCAAACATGTTCTTGATCCGTTGGATCCATTCATGATGCACTATGGAGTAAGGGGGTGGCGATGGGTGGGTGACTTTACCCTGGCAGCCATCACTGATCATTTCCGTGGGTACTGCCCATAGTCTTCAGGGCCAGAGACATTATTCCAGAATGTGTGGCATTGCGGGCAGAGGTGAGGGGCGGGGGGACTCCTGATACTTCTGCCTACCGCATCATGGACTTTCAAAATGAAATAAATGAACATCTGTTGTTGGTGTTATGACCTGGACTTATCGAGACCGTTTCAAAGTTTCATCACCCTCAAGGGCTGAGTGAAAAATGTTGAAGATAACATCTGCAGTTGAGTAAGGTTCCCGGTTTTAGTTTTCCTCACGATCCATACTGATTTCAGGTGCATTCTTCTTATGGTCAGCTTGGTTGTGGAAAACCTCTGAACACATTTCCCCAGGAGGGCTAGACTCCACAGAGTGGGCACATTCCTATTCTGTTCTGCAAACATTCTCAGGAACGAATGCAGACCTTCCAGGCACTAACCACTGAGCCCTGCGATAATCTGGACGCCGTATGGCTGCCACCTGCAGGACAGCTCCATGGAGGTGTCAGTCACCAAGGCCCCGCCCACCAGGGGGCGTGGCTGGACGGCTTCTTGGAGGTGTCAGTCACCAAGACTCCGCCCGCCAGGGGGCGTGGCTGGACGGCTCCTTGGAGGTGTCAGTCACCAAGACTCCGCCCGCCAGGGGGCGTGGCTGGGCAGCTCCTTGGAGGTGTCAGTCACCAAGGCTCCGCCCTCCAGGGGGCGTGGCTGGACAGCTCCTTGGAGGTGTCAGTAACCAAAACTCCGCCCGCCAGGGGGCGTGGCTGGACGGCTCCTTGGAGGTGTCAGTCACCAAGACTCCGCCCGCCAGGGGGCGTGGCTGGGCAGCTCCTTGGAGGTGTCAGTCACCAAGGCTCTGCCCGCTAGGGGGCGTGGTGGAGCGGGAGCTTCTCTTTCTTCAGCCTCTGCTCCTGTTCTGGTACAATCTTCTAGCATTGAGCAGGAGGATGAAATTTAGTTTAATAACTTAATATACCAACAATAAAATAATGAAATTGCATTATTCAAAACACACTACTCACACTAAGGTTTTTTAAAATTTTTTATTTATTTGACCGAGAGAGAGAGAGAGAGAGAGAGAGAGAGGGAGAGAATGGGCACACCAGGGCCTCCAGCCACTGCAAATAAATTCCAGATGCATGCGCCGCCTTGTGCATCTGCCTTACGTGGGTCCTGGGGAATTGAACCTCAGACCTTTGGCTTTGCAGGCAAGCACCTTAACTGCTAAGCCATCTCTCCAGCCCCCTCACAGTAAGTTTTAAATGGTGCCTGTTAGACCTGCATAGTAGGGTGTGAGTTAAGCTAGCCGGCCAGCGCATCTGTCCTTTAGCCTTTTAAAAAAGTTTTTGTTTACTTTTATTTATTTATTTGAGAGTGACTGACAGACGAAGAGAGAAAGGGGGAGTCGGGGGAGAGAATGGGCGCACCAGGGCCTCCAGCCACTGCAAACGAACTCCTGATGCATGTGCCACCTTGTGTATCTGGTTTACGTGAGTCCTGGGAAATCGAGACTCGAACTGGGATCCTTAGGCTTCACAGGCAAGTGCTTAACCACTAAGCCATCTCTCCAGCCCCCACTTTAGCCTTTTCATTTAGCTATGATCTTTCTGCAATCCAAACCAAGAGCTAACTTAAAAGGTTCCTAGCTAACCACCCTTTAAGCCTTAGATAGAAGAGTCTCAAATACAGCCCCTTCTTTTTCTGTGCTTCTCATCTTGAGGTCTGTCACGGAGTCCCCATCTTTCAAATGTGCCCGGGGAAAAGAGGGGACCACTCCAAAGGAGTCCCCACCGGAAGCACTGCTGTCCAGCGGAAGAGAGAGTGGTGGTGGTGACAATGGCTGGACCTGAGGTCTCTGCCTGCCCAAGGTCACGTGAAGGGGTGTGGGGAGGGTCCCAGTGAGAGGACGCAGCGCCTACCTTGATTCTGCCTTATTTGTACTGCTGTGACCTCAATTTTATACCTCAGTGTCCTACTTTGTGGCTTAATTCTTCTTGAATTTCCTCACGGATCTCCCAAATAAGGTGTTGGTGTTTGCCTAAATTTAGACTTTTTTTTTTCATCCTAAATTTGACTTTCTTCTCATTCACTGCCTCGGGTAAAAAAAAATAAATAAATGAGTCCTCTCTCCTTTTGATCTCCACTTCAGGAAATTCAAAATGTATGGCTGGCAGCCTTCAAAGGAGGAGTGCACGCATCACCCGATGTTTTATTCAGTATATTCCCGTTCTGCCCTTTGTACAGCTATTCAAATTGCTGTGGAAGGGCCTGAAAGGTTGCTACGAGTTTTGCCAGCAATAAATGGCACATGGTAACGTATAAGTGAATGTCCTAGGTGTACCGGAAATTTCCGTGACAGCCTCTATTTCATGGAAGTTTTGTTTTCCACGTCATGCTAAAAAATTCCTTCTAAATTCTTCAGCCAGATTCAGGTGTTACCTGACGTGTAAGGTGCAGAGTGAAATTTTAATTTAGAAGGCAATTACTAGTCGAGGAGGCATTAAAAACGCACAAGAGTAACTTTTAGAGCAGATTGTTTTTAATAATTCTGTGCCTTTGGGACAAATGGCATTCCTTTTCCTGCTCCCCCTCTTTGGATATCCACTTCTTTCCCCATTGGCTGCGGTGAAATCTTTCAAAGATCATTACCTTAGTGTCCCCTAATGAAATGTAAATAAAATGAATGATTACAGCTTGATTATGGGTCCGATATTTATGAGGCTCCTGGTAAGTTGCTGCATAAATTTAAGTATGCAAGTAAATTCTCTTAGGGACAGTCTGTGTGAGAGTCTTATTTTTCCAGTTTTTTATGTTGCACTAATTCTTTGCACCTCTGGATTCTTTATTGTTTTTTCTTCCTTGGAAGTAGGACCCTGGAAAATGATTTTTTTTTTTTTTTGCATGGATGACTTTTATGGTCCCTGTAGGGTTTGGACCAAGACCTGAGTTGCTTTGTGCTTCGTACAGTCGGACCTGCCAGGAACAGTGGAAGAAAGGAGCCTTCCTATACCGCATCCATCTCCCCACCAGGGAAAAGGCGTCTGCGTTCCTCTCTCCCATCCTTTCTTACAAAGCGAGTCAGGTTCCAAGTCTGTATTTTGATGAAAATCACAAAGTAATGGGTTAACGGTATATTCTTGGCTTAGCTAGATTTCAAGTGTTTTAAATTTTCTACTTTGTCACCTACACATAGGAAGTGAGCCTCCTACTCAATTGAGCTACTGAAACTACTTTGCCCTGCTGTCTCTTCTTTCTAGAATTTTTTATTTTTGTTAACTCTCTGTAAGCTAATCTCTGATTTGCCCAACCTTTAGAGCATTTCCTGTAACTAGAAGCAAAATTGCCCTTCAAGACTGTGCTTATTACCAAAGCCTGGTTAGAACAGCAGGCTTTGACTCACAGGAAAGGAAATTCCATTTTAATTTATTTATTTGAGAGAGGGAGAGGGAGAGGGAGAGGGAGAAAGAGAGAGGGAGGGAGAGGGAGAGAGAATGGGCGCACCAGGGCATCCAGCCTCTGCAAATATACGCACATGCTACCTTGTGCATCTGGCTTACGTGGGTCCTGGGGAATCAAACCTGGGTCCTTTGGCTTTGCAGTTTGATTCCCCAGGACCCACGTAAGCCAGATGCGCAAGAGGGCACACGCATCTGGAGTTCGTTTGCAGTGGCTGGAGGCCCTGGCGTGCCCATTCTCTCTTTTTCTCGGCCTCTTCCTCTCTCCCTCTCTCAAGTAAATAAAAGCATTTTTTTTTAAAGAGATAGTTTATTCTGGAACCAACTATGAGCGACCATGGCCCAGGAACACAGATTTAGGTTACCACAATTCCATGTTCCAGCGTGTTAACAATTTCATGAAGGTTTTATAGTCACAGATCAAAGGCAAGTCATAAATCAAGGCACTGTTCAAATACATTGGCTGCCCATCAGGTGGGCAGGTCACAGCAAAGCGGGGACTTCTCCACCATGGGCCTCATGCAGTCTGATGAGTTTTAGCCCTTGGGTTGGTGGAAGCTGGTGGTCTGTCAGTATATTTCAAAGAGGTTGCACCTGATCAACTGATAGTCACACGGATGTTAGGTCAAAGGCAGAGGTGGGCAATGATAGCTATTGAGGGCCTAAGTTTGACTCTGACCTTGCAACATTCCATCTCTGCGGTCACAGGAGTTCTGCCAGTGCGTTCAGCCTTGCTGGAAGTAGACGCAGCAGAGGTAGCAGCCCTTTTCTGGGAACTTAAGTTCACAATACGCCCATACTCATTAACTTCCCTCATATGAGCTAGAGACTTCTTAAACTACATTTTATCGTCTTCAAAATGCAAAGAAGAATCAAGTGTCTGCATGTCAGGGCTCTGATATAAAGGGGACCATCTGGGCACTAGCCAATTGTCAAACGAGGTTACACCCCATCCCTAGTGCCGGCAGTGAAAAAGGCAGCAGATGAGGAAGGAGATGTCGGGACGTCATACGAGTCTAAGCGTGTCAGGAAGGACTTTCCTCGGTGGCTGAGCAGGTGAAGAAGGAAGGAAAAGGAGGAGAACCTGGGCTGGTTCTGAACTGGATTCCCTCTTTCAGAATCAAGGTCTGGGCTGTGTTAGACACTGACTACACACACACACACACACACACACACATACACACACACACACACAATCTGATTCTGGATTTTACATGATTTCAGGATAAAACATTACTGGCAATCATTCTTCAACTCTTTTTTGTAAACCAGAGATTGTTCTGTGGTTACAAGGGCATTAGAATATGTTTTTTTTTTTTTTTCTTAAAGATTGCTTTTTACCAGATGCACAAGGGAGCACATGCATCTGGAGTTTGTTTGCAGTGGCTGGAGGCCCTGGCGCGCCCATTCTCTCTCTCTACCTCTTTCTATCTCTCAAATAAATAAATAAGTAAATAAATAACTGCTTTTTAATATTTTTTAATTTTTTTAATTTATTTGAGAGAGAGAAGCAGGTAGAGAGAACAGATGGGCATGCCAGGGCCTGCAGTTGCTGCAAACGAACTCTAGATGCATGTTCCACCTTGTCCATCTGGTTTACATGGATCCTAGAGAATCAAACCTGGGTCCTTTGGCTTTGCAGATCTTAACCACTAAGCCATCTCTCCAGCCCCAGAATGTGTACTTTTAAAATATTTTATTTATTTGTTTGTTAGAAACAGGAAGAGAGTGAGAATGGGTGTGCCAGGGCCTCTGGCCACTGCATACAAACTCCAGATGCATGTACCACCATGTGCATCTGGCTTCCATTGGACCTAGAGAATCAATCCTGGGTCCTTAGGCTTCGCAGGCATGCGCCTTAACCACTAAGCCATTTCCCCAGCCCCAGAACATGTGTTTTTATCTATCTGTGTACCCCAAGCCACAAGGCGTAGCATTTCAGCCTTTCCTTCTCAGAACGCCTCATAGCTTTTTTCCCAGAGCATCCACATGGCTCTTTCGGATGCCCACGAAGGGTGTCCACTGGTCTTGAGCAGGCTGCTTATTGTCAGCCTGGCTTTTGCTGAGTAAAACATGAGCGTTGAAAACAGTCCAGAGTAACTGTGCTTTCTGGCTTCTCCAGTCCAGAGCGGTAACTAAGCCTTCTCAAAATAACTTCCCAGATATTGAATTTGAAGCTTCCCCACTGTGTCTATGCCTTTTACAATCTTTGTTAACAGGTAATTAATTAGCTCTTTATTTTGTCAAGTGTTTACTGGGTGCCTACTGTGTGTGTGTGTGTGTGTGTGTTATGGTAAAGCACTTGTTCTAAAACAATAAAAAATTATGTGAGCTCAGGCTTCGTGGACATTTTATTATTATGTATCCCATGTTATTTTAAGTTGATCTTTGCTGTCATAGACACTTTCTTATGCTAGATATTCTGATAAATATAACAGGCAGGAAAACTTACAGAATTTTCTACTAAAGGATAATACGGGTCCCTAACTTATTTTAGGCCAGAGATCATGTTGAGCAAGGGATAGATAAATGAAATATTTTGAATTAGGCAACAGACCTTTTCTTGGATAAAATTTGGGAAGTTTTTAAATCACAGAATATTTCAAGGCACAGATTTTATATATATATATATATATATATATATATATATATATATATATATATGTATTTCTGATGAAACTACAAACTATGTGTCACCAAAAAATTTGAGTAAGTCATGATTTAAATCATAATCTCTGTTGACAGGAAGAATATTAAGGATTAGCAGTGATTGCTGTCGTAGACTTGTTGAAGAAGGGAGTGACAGGGGTTGGAAATGCATGCACCAGTAGAGAATGAACACATATCCGAAGTGGAAGAATAAGATCTGAGTTGAGATCCCCAGCATTTGAGGAAGTCCTGTGTGGTAGAGAGAGGGCGAGGACAGGAGTAGGAGTGATGTCTGGCCTCCACAAGTGAATGAATGCTGGAACACAACACAAGCAAATGCTGGAACACAAGTTGAATGCTGGAACTGGAATAGGTGCGGTGTCAGGCCTCCACAAGTAAATGCTTGCTTTAGAGATAAAATCAAAAAATTCACACTAGCTCTCTCACTCTAAGATGCCCTTGAGGCTTTTCCTCACCCCTCCTTTTCGAGAGAAGAGCAGGCACATTTTAACACAGCATTGTCAGTATCAAGTAAAAATAAAACCATGGGGGCTGGAGAGATGGCTTAGCACTTAAGGCGCTTGCCTGCACAGCCTAAAGACCCATGTTCGATTCCCCAGAACCCATATAAGCCAGATGCACATGGTAGTGCATGTGTCTGGAGTGCATTAAAATAAATAAAAAATCATCAATAAATGAATCCATGGGTGTGACTGGACATGTGTTGTTATGTGCTGGCGATGTCTACTGTACCCGCCTCACCTTCAGCACTTCAGGGAGGTCCATGAAATGCGTCCTCTATGGGGCTACACAGCGCAATCTTGATAAATTAACCAGAGCATACTTTTTTCCCTACATTTTTCCAGCTTATTTTTAAAGGCTATTTCCAAGGATCTAGATGGAGAGGGAAAAAAGTGAGATGGATAGAAGGCATGCCCTCCCTGGCAGGAGGATCAGAAGTTCAAGGTCATCCTGAACTATAAATCAAGTTCGACACCAGCCTGGGATATTTAAGAATGTCTGAAAAGAAAAAAATGATTTCTTTCTAGCTGGGGGCCCTTGGACTAGGCACTCACTACTCCTGCAAGTGTTTTCTCACTCATAAAGTACGGATAATAGTGCTGGCGGGTTATAGAATATGAAATTGAGTCGCCAGTGCTAATAATGAGCCATCTCCTTGGCCTGATGCTATGGTTTATAACGGACATACCCATATGTGATGAATCACTCAAAAGAATGAAAAAGAGGGCTGGATAGATGGCTTAGCAGGTAAGCCGCTTGCTTGCAAAGCCAACAGACCCTGGTTCGATTCCCCAGTACCCACTTAAAGCCAGATGCACCAGGTAGCGTGTGTGTCTGAAGCTTGTTTGCAGCAGCTGGAGACCCTGACCCATCCATATTCCCTCTCAATCTCTCTCTTTTCCTGTCTCTCTCAAACAAATACATAAATAACATGAAGTAGATACACCAGAGCTCTATCTCTGAGAACAGGAGCTAGGAGCTAAGCACGGTGTTGGGAGCACAGAATCCACAAGGTCTTTTCTCAGTTGTCACCTTGAGAGTTCGCGTGGCAGATTGTGAAGGCTTTTCAGCAGTCTTGTGTCATCCAGCTTACTATGACACTGAGCGGTCTCTAGTTTACCCTCTGGATCAGGCCTTTAACATACATTTGACTATGCAGTTGCTCACCCAAGAGTAAGTTTTTGCTTTGAACTAAATACATGGAATGTGTCACTTAGAAAAATGCTTCCTGGATCATTTTTTCCCCAAACAAATCATTGTCCATATTTGGGATAGTTTCTAGTTTACAATTGCAGAAAGAATGAAACCATCTGATCTTAGTTCAATCACTTACTACTGTGTGATATCGGACAGTAATTATTTGCACATTAAATGCACCCTTCAGGCTTCTGTTTTCGGTATATAAAGATGTTGCATTTTCATACATATTTGTTTTTTGTTCTAATTTCCTTGATGCTGATTTAATTTACTTTTCTATATTGTTTCATTTGTTGATTTAATGAGTAGTTGTGGAGTAGATATGTGTGTGTTGCCTCAAGTTCTAGATACAGTGATATTTAGCATAAACAAAATTTTCAAGAGGGGAAGGTACTGGAAGAGGCTCTATAAACTGCAAAGGCTTAAAAGTCGGTGCTCCTTTTAGGAGAGATATTGCTTAAGACTTTAGTTTGGGGGATTTTCACAAAGTGGTCATGCCCCATGTAACCCTCACACAGGTGAAAAAAGCAAGATATAATATGTACATTCTTAGTTCTCTCAATATCTTCCCCACTTCATACCCCTCCACTGCCTATTCACAATCCTGACTGTAACAGTGTATGTATGTGGACTGTGCCTGAATTCAGATTGTTAAGAAACAATGTATACATTTTTCCTTAAAAACACACAAACAAATTTATGGCAAAATATATGTAACCTGGGCTGGAGAGATGGCTTAGTGGTTAAGGCACATGCCTGTGAAGCCTAAGCACCCTGGTTTGATTATTCCGGTCCCAGGTAAGCCAGATGCACATGGTGGCACATGCGTCTGAAATTTGTTTGCAGTGGCTGGAGGCCCTGGCACGCCCATTCTCACTCTTTCTCATTCTCTCTCTCTCTTTCTCCCCCTCTGATTGTCTCTAATAAATAAATAAAAATAAAGTATAAAAAACTTTAAAAACATATATGTAACCTCAAATTTCCATCTTAACAGTTGACAGGTGTACCGTTCTGTGATGCTTCTGTGTAGTTGTACACCCATTGCTACGGTCCGTTTCCAGACCTTTCTCATCTTCTGTGCATTCAACGTTAACGTTCTTCCTTGCTGCCATCGATCTTATGTTGTTCATTTATGTTGTTTTATGTTTAGCCTGACGGCTCTAGATCCCTCCTGTAAGTGGAGGGGGGCGTTACACACCAAACCATCATAATCACGTCCCCGATTCCATCACTTTGCAGTGCCGAAGTGGAAACGGCTGGACTGCAAGGAATTTCTGTGTCTAAATGTTTGAGCAATCATCGCACCTGCTTTGCGCTGCCTGTGCTATGTTCTTCCCACGGAGTAGAATCTCCTGGGCTCACCAGTGTTTCTATTAGCTGCCTTTTAAAAATTTATTTGAGAGAGGGAGGGAGGGAGGAAGGAAGGGGCACTAGGACCTCCTGTCACTACATATTCCCGATGCATGCACCACCTTGTTGATCTGGCTTATGTGGGGCCTGGGGAATCAAACCTGGGTCCTTAGACTTTATAGGCAAGTGCCTTAACCACTAAGCCATCTCCCCAGCACATAGGTACTTTTTTGTTGTTGCTGCTGCTTAGATAAAATATTGGAAAGAAGAAAAGGATGGGAAGAAGGATTTTTCTGGGGTCATGATTTGTGAGTGTACCATCCGATTTGATGGGGAAGGTGTGATAGGGTTCATGGTGGCTTGGCGTGAGGCTAGATCGGACAGATCAGGAAACACAAACAGGGGCTAGAAGCAGTGCTAGGATCTAATGACCATCACTTCCTCCAGCTCGGCCCCATCTCCTAGAGTACCCATAGAGAACCCCCATCATGTCCCAAAACAATATGCCCCACTAGGGTTCAAGGGTTGGAACCCTTGAGCCTGGGATGCAGGCCATTTCACATTCACTTCTTTCTTTTTGGTTTTTCGAGGCAGGGTTTCATTCTAGCCCAGGCTGACCTGGAATTCACTCTGTATTCTCAGGCTGGCCTCAAACTCCCAGCGATCCTCCTACCTCTGCCTCCTGAGTGCTGGGATTAAAGACATGTGCCACCACGCCAGTTATGCTTGTGGGGTTTAGCCACATTCCAGTGTGTAGATATGGGTCATTTTGTTACGTCACGGTGCCCTTGTGTATTTAGTCATTTTAATAGTGCTAGGTGTTAGGTAATTTCCATGTTGAGTCTGTTACAAACATGTTTATACTCTAGCCCATAGTTCTGTTGCTCTGTTTGGTTTTTTCCTTATATTACGGAACAAAAGCTTTGAGTTGAACATACTCGTGGAACTCACAAAACTTTGATTGTTTTTAACAGCTGACAACATAGCCAACCTATGATGACGTAAGCAAAGGGACCTTTTGGATCACATAAGTGGTGTTTTAGGTACGCAGCTCCAGGCATGGAGTGACGCACGCCTAAGTAACGAATGCCCAGGACTGCTCGTGGCTGTACCGACCCTGTCCTTGTATGCTTCCTTGATGCTCAACCGATGATCACAGGTAGTCAAAGATATCGAATACTTCACTTACTTATTTGCAAACCTAGAGACACAGGCACAGGCAGAGAAGGGCCTCCAGCCAGCGCAAATGAATTCCAGATGCACACACCACTTCGTGCATCTGGCTTTACGTGCATGCCGGGATGCATCTCAGGTTATAAGGCTTTGCAGGCAGCCAACTTAACTGCTGAGCCATCCCTCCAGCCCTCCCAAGGTGTTTAACCTCCCAGCTTGAGATACAGCAGGAAGATAAACCTTTCTCTCATTTCCCTGACCCAACTTAAATCACGTACACATCCCTGAAGCCATCACTGGGCTCAGGGGATGGGTTCACGTCCACTTCATGTGGGATGGACACATGAGGGATATTCCCCCCGAAACCAAGCTGGACCGTCACTTCTATCAGAATGAAGAGAAGAGGTGCCCCGCCTTTGCACTTCGGGGTGTGAGAGCATCAAGCAGCTGCATTCATGGTGTTTTCGAGGATAGTTTTCAGCAGGGAGGAAAAAAGACTGGAGTTGTCGCCTCGGGGCACGGTGTGGTGGAACTGCAGCGCTGAAGTTGAACCAAGAGAAATCTTGATACTTGAGCTAGAAAGGCTTGTCTTGAGAGGGGTGTGTCCCCGCTCAGACTGGTATTGGGTCTTAGACTTGATCATATGAAGAAGAACATGGGCTTTCGTTTGATGTGACTTTTTTATTTTATCTTTTTTTTTTTTTTTTTTTTTATGCTGGGGACCAAACCCAGGGTCTTGCGCAGGGCAGACAAGCGCCTTACCACTGAACTATATCCCTAGCCCTGGGTGTGGTGAGGCAGTCTGATTCTGTAACCCACACTGGCCCTGAACTCATGTTCTTCCTACCTCAGCCTCCAGAGTCTGAATTATACAAGTATACCATCATAGTATCAAATTTGGGCGTTTTATTTTATTTTTTTAATATTGTGAAATATTTTATGAATTATTTATATATTTATAAGGAGAGAAAAAAAGGAGAATGGGCACATCAAAGCCTCTTGCCACTGCAAATGAACTCCAAATGAGTGCGATACTATGTGTATCTGGCTTTAAGAGGGTACTGGGGAATCAAACCCAGGCTAAGCCACCTCTTCCGGCCCAGAGATGGGCGTTTTAAAACCCTCCTTCATTTTTCAGGCGCTGCTCCGTTCATGCCTCCGTATCTTGCTTGTTTGCTTTTCTGTGTTCTTTCTGTTTATAAAGGCTTGGACTCGCTTTGATTGTGGGAGAGATAATGTTGAGAGAAAGAAAAGCAGAGGATCTTAGAAATGGAAATGGTTCACTTCTTGCCCGTTTTTAAACTCCTATTGTGTCTAGCCGAATATGTTAGATAAGAAGTGCAGGGAAATTAGATGATGTTTCAATAAAAGTGAGTACAATAAAACTCAGAGATGTAGCAGGCACAATCGCTAATCCTTCTTTATAACATTAATTTTTATTCTTATCGAAATGTAATATATCGAGAGCGTTTTGAAAATTAAATAATCCTACTCGGCTTAGGAAAAACTGAGTTCTCACTGCCCTCCTCCCTTCAGTCTTGCTCCTCCCCAGCTCTGTAGGAATGCTCTCCACACTTCTCTGCCGTGCATTTAGGGTGTCTTGTCTTAGTGTCCATTTTGTATTTTATATATCGACTTCATTTACAGTGCGGAGGACTTAACTCTTCCACTACCTCATCCTCACCCTCCCGTTTTTCCTTTCTCTACTTTCTCCTTATAGAGACAGCACTGGGAAAGCATGGTGTTGTTTTGTTTTCCCCCAGCTACATCAGTTTTCAGTGTTTAGATTATTTCAGTTACCTGTACTGGTTGATTATTGCTACAGAAACAAATTACCATCACGGTGTTCTGACATAGCACAAATTTATTATCTTATAGTTCTAGGGACCAACTGTCTGAAATAGATCTTTCGGGCTGGAATGAAGGGGCATCTTCATTGTAAAAGCTAGCTCTTTTATTGGTAGTTTGTAGAAGCCTTTGGTCCTGGTCCAACTCCTCAGGCTCTGCTTTAACCAGATCTCTGTCTTTGACATCTCTCCAGCTTTATAAGGTTTCTCAGGAGTGCACTGAATGGTGGGCCGGGTGTGGTGGCACACACCTTTAATCCCAGCACTCGGGAGGCAGAGGTAGGAGGATCACTGTGAGTTCAAAGCCAGCCTGAGACTCCATAGTGAATTCCAGGTTAGCCTGAGCTAGAGTGAGACCCTACCTTGAAAAAATAAAAACTAAAATAAAGATTACACTACACTGAACACACTCAAAGAATGCAGACCATGCCCTTATCTTGGCTCCCTTAATCACCATAGCAATGCCCCACTAGTTGTGTAACACGAGGTATTCACAAGGTTGTGGGAGAAAGATTTTTAGGTGGGAGACAGTATTCTGGTCATAATGTGTGCGCATACATACATATGTGTGGGTATACATATATGTATGTATGTATGTATGTATGTATTTCCCATCCCACATGGATCATAATTCCATTTGCCTATTTAATTTTTGGTTTTTTTTTTCTGGAGCTAGTAATTGAGTTTCTTGTCCTCTATTGAGATTTTATGTAGTCTTTGTTTGTATGTATGCATGCATGTTTGTATGTATGTATGTATGTATGCATGCAAGCTTATATCTTTGCATATTCTACGTCAGAGCTATTAGGCCTTTGTTTGTGTTTTCCGTCCTGTCAGACATACGAGATAACCTGCCAGCGTGTTTTGCGTTGAAGCTGTTTCCCGAACCCTTAGCTCTCTGGTCCACGTTACCTCATGTGTTCTCACGATGACAGCAGCTCCCAGTGGGGATTTCCTTTCGCCAACATCACCGTTTCTTCCTTCTCTGTTTGCCTCACTCTGGGTCGCAGTGTTTCCTTGGTCTTGTGCATGCCTCTTGAATGCCTTGTCACTCACTGTTCAGCGTGTTCCTTGAGAAGTGCTCCGGGGACACATCTGACACCTTAGACATCTTATAGTTTCCTTGGCATGCTGTATGGATGCCAGTGATAAGCCCTGTGTGAGTGACTGGCGGGGGGATCTGGCTTTGTGGAGGAGGAAGAGCAAGAGAGGCGTTGGGAGAAAGACAAGAAGATACTTCTATCGGATCCTCCTCCTCGGGGCCGCATCTTGTGTTTAACCCCTCGTCCGTGGGAAGTATCCCATCAACGTCCTTCAGTGAAGGCACGCACAACCTCACTCTACATGCCTTGTGAAGTGGTGGGTAGCCCCTGGAGGCCATTCGCCAGCTAGTTACCATGTAGTTGTGTTACACTGTGAAAAGCTGTAACTATGAGGAAAAGGAGAATGAACTGTTGCATTGGTAGCTTCCACAATACGGAGTCATGGAACACTTGAGTGGCTTTCCTTGGTGCTGCAAATGTTCAGCCATAAACAACATATATCACCCATGCCTCCTTGGGCCCTCCTGACCCCTCCCGTCATTCAGGGGAAGGTATGTATATATACATACTAAGGTCTACATAAGGCATATATGATCAGGCAGTGATAAGTGCTCGGTAGAAAAATGCATCAAGATAAAGGGAAGGAAACCCTGGGTGTGGGAGCCTCGTATTTCTAAAGAGGGCAGTCAGGCAAGGGGTGAAGGAAATCCAGTTCCAGGTATCTGGAACAAGTGTGCCACGTCTTTCTGCCGCTGGAAAGGCAATTCACGCAAAAGGAAGAAGGATTTATTTTGGATCACAGTTTCGGATGCTTCAGCATGAAGCCCAGTCAGCTAGGCTGTTGTTTTGGAGCTTGTGGAAAGGCAGAACATGATGGTGGAAGGCCTGGGGTCGAGCGAGCGAGGCAGATTGTGTCATGGCAACAGGAAGCAGAGAGAAAATAGAGGAGCCACCGGGGGTGGTGGCCCCCACCTTTAATCCCAGCACTCGGGAGGCAGAGGTAGGAGGATCACCATGAGTTCCAGGCCACCCTGAGACTACATAGTGAATTCCAGGTCAGCCTGGGCTAGAGTAAGACCGTACCTTGAAAAACTAATATCTGTACATATGCACACACACACACACACACACACACACACACACACACACACACACACACAATAGAGGAGCCAGGCTGCCAGTATTACTGCCAAGGCCACACCCTAGTGACCTCACTCCAGTAAGCCTAAATCATTTAAAAAGGGGAGAGAAAATGAATGAATGGGCACGCCAGGGTCTCTAGCCACTGCAAATGAACTCCAGATTCATGTGCCACTGTGTGCATCTGGCTTTATGTGGATACTGGGGAATCGAACCCAAGTCCTTAGACTTTTCAGGCAAACACCTTAATCACTGAGCCATCTCTCCAGCCCAAGCCTATTCTCTTAAAGGCTTCACCACTACTCAGTAGTGCTATAGGCCAGGAACCAAACCTTCATTGAACACGTGGGCCTTTAGAGAACCTTTAATATCCAAACTGTAGCAGGGTGGTAGGCGTAAAGAGCGTGAGCTAGGTGCAAATTTGGCATTTGTGAAGAACAGTGAATGCGGAGGGACAGGTAGATGTGTGACCATCATGTGGAGCTTTGGGCACTAGACAGATTGATATAACTACTCCTTATCTACCTATAGTAGTTTGAGTGGACGTCCCCCATAGATTCAGGAGCTTATTAAAGCTTGTAACCTATTAGATTTCCAGCTGCCTGGCTGGAGGAGGTGCCACTGTGGACAGATCCTCATGTCCATCCCTAAGGTGTGTTTGGGGGCTGTAGCAGACAGCTTCAGGTTTGCTGAGATGAACTTCCAGACCAGGCACAGTTATGGAGGAAGAGGTTTATTATAGCTGACAGATCCAGGGGAAGTTCCATAATGGCAGAAGAGGCTGGCCTGCCTTCACAGGACCAAACACAGAGAAAAAAGCCACAAGCCAAAAGCCACACAGCCCAGCACACCTCAAGAACTCCAGCTAGGCACACTTTGCATATTTTTAGATTGAAATCCTAAACCCACCACCACACCTTAGGGCTGCACCCTAAGATCCACCCACTGACACTGCCTCCAGACAGGTGGCTTCAGATGCAAACTACAAACTAATAAAACACTGGATATATTGGGGGGCATCTATTCAAAGCACCACAGGGGCAGATCCGGAATTCCGGCCAAAAGTAATGGAGCGTGCCTGAGCTCTGCCGGAGTTCCTGGAGTGTGCTTGCTTCTGCTGGTAGGAGTTGCTTTTCTCTGTGTGCATCTGTGTAAAGGGGGCCAGCTTCTTCCCCCATTATGGAACTTCCTGTGAACTTGGAATCCTCAAATAAATCCCATTCCTCCCATAAACTATGTCTGTTCTGGAAGTTCATCCCAGCAAAGTGAAGCTGTCTAGTACACTACCCTTCTCTCAGTGTTTTAAAAAAATAGTAACTCGTAGCTGCTTTTCTCTCATGTTTATCATCTTTAACTTTTTCCTCCCTCAATTACTTGGAAGCAAACCATTATACATAGCATTTCATCTATATATTTTTGTATGTATCTCTAAAAGATAACTTAAATGTCGTTATGATCCAGAATGATACTTCAATATAATTGAACTAAGTGTGGTGGCGCACACCTATAATCCCAGAATTCATAAGGCTGAGGTAGGAAGGGTGCTGGGAGTTTGAGGCCAACCTGTGCTACAGAGTGAGTTTCAGGTCAGCCTGGGCTATAGTGATGTTGCCTCAAAACAATCAAAATAATAATTGATACTTAGCAGATATGCATATTTTATATGTGTATACACAAACACATTTATATAAACATATATTTGATATATAATTAAGGTATGTATGTAATATCTGCCTTATAATTTATAAAAGTCTATCTGTTCTTTGATATCAGGACCCACAAAAAAATTCATGTGTTATAATTACTTGCTGTGTCTCATAAGTCTTTTTTTTTTTTTTTTTTTTTTTTTTTTTTTTTTTTTTTTGGTAGGGTCTCACTCTAGTTAAGTCTTTTTATCTCTGCCTTGCTTTTGCGCCACCACGCCCGGCTATAAGTCTTTTTATTTTTTAATAAAGTTTTTTTATTGACAACTTCTTTAACTGTAGACAATATCCCATATTATTTTCCTTCCTCCTCCCACTTTCCCCTTTGAAATTTCACTCTCCATCATATCCCCTCCCTCTCTCAATCAGTCTCTCTTTTCAGTTTGATGTCATGGTCTTTTCCTCCTATTATGATGGTCTTGTGTAGATAGTGTCAGGCACTGTGAGGTCATGGATATCTAGGCCATTTTGTGTCTGGAGGAGCACGTTGTAAGGAGTCCTACTCTTCCTGAACACAGGCACCACCGTGTGTCTGTCTTTACATGGATATTGGGGAATTGATCCTGGGCCACAAGCATTGTATGCAAATGTCTTTACCTCTGAGCCATCTCTCCAGCTCTCAACAGTCTTGTTGTTTTGTTTTGTTTTGTTTTTCGAGGTAGGGTCTCACTCTAGCTCAGGCTGACCTGGAATTCACTCTATAGTCTCAGGGTGGCCTCAAACTCACGGTGATCCTCTTACCTCTGCCCACCCCCCACCCCGAGTGCTGGGATTAAAGACGTGCACCACCACACCCAGCTTCGTCTTTATTTATTTATATATTTATTTGAGAGAGTGAGAGAATAGGTGTGCCAGGGCCTCTAGCCACTGCAAACGAACTCCAGACGCATGTACCTCTTTGTACATCTGGCTTATGTGGATCCTGGGGAATCAAACCGAGGTCCTTGGCTTTGCAGGCAAACACCTTAACCACTAAGCCATCTCTCCAGCCCTGTAAGTCTTTTTTTAATCTTTGGGTTCAACCATTCATTTCTTTCTTCCCTTCACTGAAAATATTCACAGGAAATAATTGTACAAAGTAATGCTTTTATTCCTTTAGGCAAACAGGCCTATGTTTTGAATTTCATAGCTAAGCATTTGCTGATCACATCTCTGTTTTATCTGGGCTTGATGTGATTGTTGCTGGGGTTAGTTCTCATGTGTTGCCTCAGGAGACAGTGTCGCTGGGCGTGGTGGCACACATCTTTAAGCACTCTGGAGGCAGTGGTAGGAGGATCGCTGTGAGTTCAAGGCCAGCCTGAGTCTACAGAGTGAATTCCAGGTCAACCTGGGCTAGAGTGAGACCCGACCTCAAAAAGCCAAAAAGAAACAAACAAAACAAAAGTGTCCATCTCTGTGGTCTTCCCAGTTTAGATGTACTGATTGGTTAGTGTGGAAAATGGTGATATTCTATGCTACCCACTCTTTCCTCATTTACCAAATGGGAGAACTTCTGCATAGAGAATCATTACCCCATTTTTGGATACAGTCCATATTGAAGTAAGGTAAGTGTTTCTTTTTTCTCTTTTATCCAAGATGCACTGGACTGCTCTGTCGTATTCTCAAAGGTAACAGTGGCCATCATCCTTCCTCTTTACCATCCTCCTTTCTCAGGCTCACGACTCACATACTTAGTCTATGTGAATACACTGCCATTATTGTCCCTATCAATACCCAGTGATCTCAGCGGGGCCCAAGAGTGCTAAGGGTTTGCTTTTTATGAGAGCAGAAGACTATTGGAAGGTTTTGACCAGAAGAGTGACACAGTCCAGAAAAGGAAACTCTGTCAAGTCTCCCTGGCCTCCGAGGTGAAGAGGGTGTCTGGACAATGGTGGTTTGGGTAGAAAGAATGGTGGGATTCCACTGGTTTCCCATCACAAAGAGGCTTGGTTAGGAGGTGAGGGAGGATGGTGTGCGTCATTGGTGATTTGCGTCTGAATATGTTACACCAGGAGTATTTATTTAAAGGAACGTCAAGTAGAGTGTTCTGTGGTCTGTTGGCAACATGAAGCTCAAGTTTGCTTTAGAAGATCTGGGTATGGAAATCTGTTGGTTATTGTTGCAGTCAGTTCCACGTTGCAGGGATGAACATCCGAACCAGACAGTATTTATGGGAAGAAGGCATTTATTCTGAGCTTACAGATCCAAGGGGAAAGTTTCATCTGTGGTGGAAGAAGCCGCTTCCATGCATTCAAACAGAGAGAAACACCTGCAGCACGTCAAACACCAACAGCAGCTCACACACCAAAAGGCTGCAAACTCAACCTGGCAACAAGCAGCAGAGACCCTACAAGAATCAGACTGCTCTGTATTCCTCCGCGCTGGAAACCAGATCTGCCCCTAAACACACCTCTTGGCCTGACTCCAGGATCTGCCTCTGGGGACACCTGGCTGGCTAGAGAACCAAGTTACAAGCTTCAGTGAAACACCTGAGTCTATGGGGGTCATGCATTCTAACTATCGCATTGTATTCCAGTATGTTTCCTAAAATGCAGATCTTCCATACGACTGCAAAGAATTTCGGAACTCTACTTTTTACTAACACTGACGGGGTTTTTTCCAGCTTTATTTAAAAACCTTATCACTGAAGATTTTAAATCAACATTCCCAAGTAAAGTTCATCCCCTTTTTGTAGACAATAATATTTTTCTTATGTCCTCCGGTCATAACATTTTTCTGATTTTAAGTTCAAGGTGACGACTACCCCGTGGCTACATTTCTAGTATCTTATGTAGTCCCGTCACCTCCCTGTGGAGGTGACGACTACCCCGTGGCTACATTTCCAGTATCTTATGTAGTCCCGTCACCTCCCTGTGGAGGTGACGACTGACTATCCCGTGGCTACATTTCCAGTATCTTATGTAGTCCTGTCACCTCCCTGTGGAGGCGACGACTACCCCGTGGCTACAATGCCAATATCTTATGTAGTCCTGTCACCTCCCTGTGGAGGTGACGACTACCCCGTGGCTACATTTCCAGTATCTTATGTAGTCCTGTCTCCTCCCTGTGGAGGTGACGACTACCCCGTGGCTACATTTCCAGTATCTTATGTAGTCCTGTCACCTCCCTGTGGAGGTGACGACTACCCCGTGGCTACATTTCCAGTATCTTATGTAGTCCTGTCTCCTCCCTGTGGAGGTGACGACTACCCCGTGGCTACATTTCCAGTATCTTATGTAGTCCTGTCACCTCCCTGTGGAGGTGACGACTACCCCGTGGCTACATTTCCAGTATCTTATGTAGTCCTGTCACCTCCCTGTGGAGGGACTACCCGTGGCTACATTTCCAGTATCTTATGTAGTCCTGTCTCCTCCTGTGGAGGTGGTGTGGCTACATTTCCAGTATCTTATGTAGTCCCGTCACCTCCCTGTGGAGGCGACGACTATCCCGTGGCTACATTTCCAGTATCTTATGTAGTCCTGTCACCTCCCTGTGGAGGCGACGACTACCCCGTGGCTACATTTCCAGTATCTTATGTAGTCCTGTCACCTCTCTGTTCCAGTATCTTATTTCCAGTATCTTATGTAGTCCTGTCACCTCCTGTGGAGGTGTGACTACCCGTGGCTACATTTCCAGTATCTTATGTAGTCCCTGTCTCCTCCTGTGGAGGTGACGACTACCCGTGGCTACATTTCCAGTATCTTATGTAGTCCTGTCTCCTCCCTGTGGAGGTGACGACTGACTATCCCGTGGCTACATTTCCAGTATCTTATGTAGTCGTGTCACCTCCCTGTGGAGGTGACGACTACCCCGTGGCTACATTTCCAGTATCTTATGTAGTCCTGTCACCTCCCTTTGGAGACGACTACCCCGTGGCTACATTTCCAGTATCTTATGTAGTCCTGTCACCTCCCTGTGGAGGTCGACTGACTATCCCGTGGCTACATTTCCAGTATCTTATGTAGTCGTGTCACCTCCCTGTGGAGGTGCGTGGCTACATTTCCAGTATCTTTGTAGTCCTGTCACCTCCCTTTGGAGGTGACATTTCTAGTGGCTACATTTCCAATATCTTATGTAGTCCCGTCACCTCCCTGTGGAGGCGACGACTACCCCGTGGCTACATTTCTAGTATATTATGTAGTCCTGTCACCTCCCTGTGGAGGTGACGACTACCCCGTGGCTACATTTCCAGTATCTTATGTAGTCCCGTCACCTCCCTGTGGAGGTGACGACTACCCCGTGGCTACATTTCTAGTATATTATGTAGTCTTACCTCCCTGTGGAGGTGATGACTGTGGCTACATTTCTAGTATGGTAGTCCTGTCTCCTCCCTGTGGAGGCGATGACTACCCCGTGGCTACATTTCCAGTATCTTATGTAGTCCCGTCACCTCCCTGTGGAGGTGACAACTACCCCGTGGCTACATTTCCAGTATCTTATGTAGTCCTGTCACCTCCCTGTGGAGGTGACGACTGACTATCCCGTGGCTACATTTCCAGTATCTTATGTAGTCCCGTCACCTCCCTGTGGAGGTGACGACTGACTATCCCGTGGCTACATTTCCAGTATCTTATGTAGTCCTGTCTCCTCCCTGTGGAGGTGACGACTGACTATCCCGTGGCTACATTTCCAGTATCTTATGTAGTCCCGTCACCTCCCTGTGGAGGTGACGACTGACTATCCCGTGGCTACATTTCTAGTATCTTATGTAGTCCTGTCTCCTCCCTGTGGAGGTGACGACTGACTATCCCATGGCTACATTTCCAGTATCTTATGTAGTCCTGTCACCTCCCTGTGGAGGTGACGACTACCCCGTGGTATATTTCCAGTATCTTATGTAGTCCTGTCTCCTCCCTGTGGAGGTGGTGACCCCTGATTTCCAGTATAGTCGTGTCTCCTCCCATGGCTACCCGTGGTATATTTCCAGTATCTTATGTAGTCCTGTCACCTCCTGTGGAGGTGATGACTACCCGTGGTATATTTCCAGTATCTTATGTAGTCCTGTCACCTCCCTGTGGTGGTGATGACTACATTTCCAGTATCTTATGTAGTCCTGTCACCTCCTGTGGAGGTGACGATTTCCAGTATCTTATGTAGTCGTGTCTCCTCCCTGTGGAGGGACGACTACCCCGTGGTATATTTCCAGTATCTTATGTAGTCCTGTCTCCTCCCTGTGGAGGTGATGACTACCCCGTGGTATATTTCCAGTATCTTATGTAGTCCTGTCACCTCCCTGTGGAGGTGATGACTACCCCGTGGCTACATTTCCAGTATCTTATGTAGTCGTGTCTCCTCCCTGTGGAGGGACGACTACCCCGTGGTATATTTCCAGTATCTTATGTAGTCCTGTCACCTCCCTGTGGAGGCGACGACTTTCCCGTGGCTACATTTCCAGTACCTTATGTAGTCCTGTCACCTCTCTGTGGAGGTGACGACTACCCCGTGGCTACATTTCCAGTATCTTATGTAGTCCCGTCACCTCTCTGTGGAGGTCGACTCCCTGTGGAGTACCTTATGGTCACTTCCCTGTGGAGGGACGACTACCCGTGGCTACATTTCCAGTATCTTATGTAGTCCTGTCACCTCCCCTGTGGAGGTTACATTTCCAGTATCTTATGTAGTCCCGTCACTTCCCTGTGGAGGGTCGACTACCCCGTGGCTACATTTCCAGTACCTTATGTAGTCCTGTCACCTCTCTGTGGAGGTGATGACTACCCATGGCTACATTTCCAGTATCTTATGTAGTCGTGTCACCTCCCTGTGGAGGCGACGACTACCCCGTGGCTACATTTCCAGTATCTTATGTAGTCGTGTCACCTCCCTGTGGAGGCGACGACTGTCCCGTGGCTACATTTCCAGTGTGAACTTGTTGCTTGACTGTTGCTTAGTTCTGTGACCTGTGCTGGAGGCGACGTTGGGAATTAGTTAAAATTAACCGATGCCCCAGCACAAGCCGTCAGGTAAAGGTTTAGAAGGGGGTTTGAGGACTATTGTTTAAACCTCTGTAAGTCTAGATGTATTTTTGCAGCGTGAAAAACAGCTGCTCCCTTGGTGACTATGGAAATGAGGAAAATGTGGTGGAAGCCATGGTGAAGTCTTCCAGAGTTAGGTAGGTTTGAGAAAGTGCAAAACAGGCTGGACTTCAGCCCCCTTTCGCTCCTTGCTTGGACCGTTTGTGAAGGACACCATCTGAACAATGATGCCTGGCATCCTGTCCTAGGAAGGCTTGTGGGATGGGCACAAACACACCAAGGTCTAACCGGAACAACGGCCACCAGCCGTGTACCCTCACCATCAGCTCTCAAGAGATGGAAACTCTGAATGTAGCCATATGAACAGTACTATTTAATTGCAGTTCTCTCTCCCTCCCCCCCTCTCTCTTGCACGCCTTATAGTACATGAAAATTAGAATTCTTGGTAGAATAAAATTCTAATTTGTTCCAATGTTTCTTCTCAACAAATTGGTTGCCAAATTTTAAAACATTTGAAAGTGCGTTAGAGGAAGTGACTCAGAGACGTTCTTCATACATACATGACAGTGGAAGTATACTTAGTTCCACGTTTTCAATAGTGTGAAAAAATTGTGTTTTTTAAATAAATATAGGATAAAACTTTGGGGCTGGTGTAATACATGCTGTCTCCTTCCTAGTTCATATTAGATTGATTTGGTAAAGTCTGTAGCACTCCTTAAACATGAACTTTTCAAAACTATAAGCTCTAGTCTCTTATATTTCCAGTTGATTTTTTTCCCACCATCCAGTTGTTCACACAAGTCTTTGCCTCAAAACAGAGTTCAACTTCCCCCAAATTAGCAAATTATTCCTCTTTCTGATAATTGCCATATATAGAAAAAAAAATGTAATTATTTTCACCGGGCACCATCCCTCATCCCTTGTGGAATATGAATGTTGCCGTTAACTCCAAGGGAGTAGTCAGCACAACTTCCCAGGGTGGCTGATGACTGTCCCTAAGTATCATAGGTTTGGGGAGGGATTGGGGGATAGTTGACATTTTTGCTGAGACCAACGCTTTTAAGAACGATATGGTCGCTTTATATCATGTTTTCTCTAGCATGCCGAAAAGGACTCTTGATTTCACTGAGGTGAAAAGTGGGTCTGTGAGTGGAGCGACTTTCTTTAAAAAAAAAAAAAAAAATCAGAAACCAATTACTTGATATGCAGAGCTGCGAGCCTGGTTCCTTTAACGAAATCAGTGCAGTGCGCACTGCCGTGAACCTGAGGAAAGCCGCTGACAGACAGCTCTTGATTCCACCAGAGGTGGAAGGACCCAGACTCGCAGGATCCCCCTCCCCCTGGAGAGGTTTTTAGTCCAGTCCTGTAGAGAGGGCTCCTTTTGGCTCTCTGTCATCACCGGACGGACGGACGCTGGCAGGGAGAGTGCGTGTCATGATCACAATAGAGTGTGGTGACATATCACAGGCATGAAAGCCCAGCGGGAAAGGCTACAGATTCCGGGGCTGACCTTGGAGTAAGTATTGTCTGTCTTTAATATTTTAATGCTTGCTGCATGCCACTCGCCTTCCCTTTTCCTGGCGACCAATAGCTATTTAGCATTTGTTTGTACTGGCAGCCTCAGAGCACTGCAGTGTGAGGTGGAGGAACATGTCTTTAATGCATAGCATTCGGTTTCAGCTGGTGTGCAAAGCCAGACCCCAGTGGGTTTTTTTGCACTGCAGTCAGAGCGAAGGCGCTGCTGCGTATTCAAAGTTAGTGAACCTCAGTTCTGGAAACAGCTTAACAGCTCATTGTGAAAGAATGCATCAGTAGGCCATGGTGTAGCTGTCTTTTTCTCCTCTTCTCTGACTGTTTGTTTCTGCTCATGGTTCATCTTTCTAAAGAAAGGCCGCTGACTGCATTGAATAAGAGAAAACATTGTAATGCATTAGAGTGCAGGAGAAAGGCTATTTGTGACAATCATTAGATATGATCCATGTTTTCTCAGTGCAAGAGAATATTAATGAATTGGAGGGCATTCGGAGCCTTTCTGCAGAGCCTCCAGTCACTGCATGCAGTATGTTTACCTTGTGGAGCTCTCTGTTTGCTTAGCTGGGTTTTTTTTCTTCTTCTTCTTTCTTTTCTTTCCTTCTTTTTGTAACCCATCAACTCATCTCACTGCCTTCTGGTTTGATGCAGTGATATGAAAATGTCCACATGTAATTTGTGGCGCAGAAGTTAGACATCTGGGATGCAGGAAGTGTCAGCAAATTTTTATTTTAAATCTGTTAGTCAAAGATGCCGAAGCTGTGAGTTAGTCTGCACGGGCACACTTAAAATAATAATAAACAGTCATATATAAATCTGGGAGGGGAAAAAAATAGAAATATCCACGTTCGTCATTTACACACAGAGAGGAAATGATATGTTCAGGACACACGTCCAAGTCCTTATCAGCTCATCCTGGCCTTTCTCCAGGAAGAGGCTGCAGGAAGACAACCATGCCCGCCTCTCAGTGCCCATTATTCCTCTTGAGTTCTGTAGATCCATCAGGCAAGAGATAACTTCCTGAGTCAATAGAGAAATAAGTGCAAAACACTCGAATGTTTAATGTAAGAACACTTTTCAAGTCGGTCCTTCCTCTAAAATCCTGGACTGATTTTATACCAATGAGAAGTTGCTCAATTATTAAAAAAAAAAAAAAAAGAAAAAGAAAAAAAGTTAGAGGGCTCTCATACCCCTGGAGATGTGGCATTGTCGTAACAGACATGAAAACAGTTATGACCCTTTTCTCCAATTATTTCCTTCCCCACCTCTACCCCTAACCTAGCATTTAATCCCTACCAGCTACCTGGAATACCTGAGTGCTGTACGAATACGTGCACTTCCGCTGCCCACCTCACCCTACCTCTCCCTTGCATTATGAAATGGGCTACTGAGCCGTCCAAGGCTCTGAGGGTAGGACCCCAAATCACTGCCTTGCTCATTGGCTTTGACCTCCAGTCTCTCCTGTCGCTGCTTCCTGATCACTTAATCCATCTCCTGTCACATCATGCCTTTTTTCTCCTCCTCTCGTTTGTAGCATCTTGTCTGCATTCAGAGTGACATTTAAAGTAAATTTTTTCAGACGTAGGAGGATTGTCCTGAGTTCAAGGCCACCCTGAGACTACATGGTGAATTCCAGGTCAGCTGGAGCTAGAGTGAGAGTCTACCTCGAAAAATAAAAATAATAAATAAAGTAACTTTTAAAACTACAAACTTGGTAGTATCAGTCATTCTAATTTATAATTTAAAGACTGAGTGGCACCCCAAGTTTTATGCCGTTGCTCTTAATGACAGAAGACACAGGAGTCAGCTAAACATGGGGCTCGCCTTGGGTTTTGTTTGAGCATCACACTAATCTGTCAGCCTGGCTCGACCATGGCAAATGCTACTGTACATTTCAACTTGATTACTGCTTTCACCCGAGGCACTTAGTAGAATCGAAGATTACTCTTAAATGTCACTGTGGTATTAACATGTCGTTTACTTTGAATATTCTGTTTACCTTGAAATGTGAAACTCCTCTGAGGTAGACACAGTGATTCTCACCTTTCTTTAAGGAGAAAGCTCGTCTAAGTAGTGTAGAGAAATGTTCCAATGCAAAGTCTCACCAGCGATATTATTAAATGCACATCTGGTGTATATAATTTCAATTATTTGGAGACTATCTTAAAGAGTCCCAACTTAGGACCGAACATGTCTACAATAGTTTTGGGGTCGTCTCTCATGAAACAGTCTTTCTTTCAGTAGAGTTTATTTCCCAGGCACTGCAACTATGAGGTATTAGCAAATTTTATCCTCTCTACATGCAGTCCAGAATTTTCTCATGGCCTGGGACCATTTGTGGTTCCTGTTTCAAAACGGATTTTAATATCTAATGATGAGATCTTAAAAATATTTTGAGAGTGAGAGAGACCGAGAAAGAGAGAAAATGGGCATACCAAGGGTTTCTTGCCACTGCAAAGTAATTCCAAATACATACTCCACTTCATGCACCTGGCTTTATGCGGGTCATGGGGAATCAAACCAGGATGGCAGGTTTTCAAGTAAGCACCTTTATCCAGTGAGCCATGTCTTCAGCCCCAAATAATGAAATTTCAAGTAAACAAATATTTCAAGAGTGAAGGAATTACGAATTTATACAGGAACTGATGATAGCTTTCCATTTCCTGAAAAGGAAGGTAAGGTGTTTTTTTAGCATGAGATCTGCTTCTTAGACACTTGAGGGTACACATCCTATGTATGTTCAGTGGACACAGGTATGGGTCAGTGCCTGGGTTTGTACTGAGGTCGGGAAGAGATAGACAGGATTGTCCTGTGCATAGATAAACTGACAGATGTGTCAGTGGACGCTCCCAGGAGCTTTCCATTGAGCTGATAAGTTCAAGTCCAGCACACTGAAGAACGGCAGTTACTGAATATTCTCTGAAGACAAATGAAACCATTCCCTTAGCTTACCAAGTTGGGGCACCAACCCAGAGAATGGTTTGTAAAAGAACATTTTACAAACACTGTTGGAGTCCTTTATGAAATACATGCAAGTATCTTAGGCAATGATAACATCATATTTCATTTGTTGACAAATACGGCCAACTCTCAAGTATCCATATAGTGGGAGGGTACCATTAAGAATTTGCAAGTGTTTGGAAACCATAATTTTTTTTTTTTTTTGTTTGGTCACTGTTGTCACCTCTCTACGCCAATGAAGGGCCCGTCTCTCTTGAGATGGCCACTGTGGCACCTCGTTCCAACCCTAACCCCATAGGCAAAGAAGCACGACGTGGCACAGAGCCATGGTTCAGAACGAGGCACTGCGTTCTTTAAGAAACACATCGCTGGACTGGAGTTTGTACAGCTGACTCCATCCTAAGAGCTGGCAACAAAACAGCTAGTATTTTTGCTTGATTTTTTGCCATGTAAAAATAGTTGGGAATTGACCAGTATCAACTCTACCCTCTGATAGCCCTATTGGCAAAATTCTTCCAGGCACAAACTCCAATATTTCTATCTCCCTACCATGGAGTCAACACAGGCCGGAAAGTACCGAAGATGAATGGAGTCTGTTCTGACCATCTTGCGATGGATATTTGAGAGTTGATTGCTTCACATATTTGTTAGTTTGGATGAGTTAGAAGGAACGTGTATTACAATGATCCATTCATACTTGAATTTGAAAAAGAACTCTCTAGAAAGTAAAATCATGAATAGCTATATGTAGTGTTTTTTAAAGGTCTTATAAATAGAAGCATGAAAAGGTTTTGTGTCATTGGCCTTGAGGATTAGAAAAAAATATGCTGGGTTACCACTGTAGACAGACTCGCTTTTCTCTGCAAGTACTTCAAGACGTATCTGCCCTCTATGGAAATAAATGTTAGGTACTTGCTTTAAAAAAACTACAGTATTTATCCTGATTTTTAATATGCATGATCTGGTAACTACCCTGCATAAGCCCTGATACACATTGGCAACGATTCTTAATCCTGAAGAGAATTTGCTCCGTGTACAATGGATGTGAAGGAACAATGCATGTCCTTTGATTCAGAAATCGCTTGATAGAGACATATCTGCTAAATTGCTTTGTGAGGAAGTGAAGGCTCAAATCAAAATGGCAGCTGTAGTTTTGACCATGTAGGTTCCCACGGAAAGCCTTTCGCTCGTTCTCCAGAGCTGCAAAAGCGCCTCTGATTAAGCCATTCCCCAGTGGTCTTGGTAATCACGCGTTTGTGACTTTGGCCGAGAAGGGAACACAGTCTGTACAATGAGCTATGCTATTTTTACCGCAATCATTTCTCCCGCTTGGAATGACATTATTTTAACTTTCAGTCTCACTCCAAGGAGCCTGAGTCCAACCCCCTCCAGCCCAGGCAGTCCCTGCAGCCCTCTGTTCTTCCACTTCTGGAGGTAAGCAGTCCCAGGCCCGCCAGGACCGCCAGCAGTGTCTCTCTCCTCCCAGGGTCCTGGAACCCTCTGGACTCTGCCGTGCACATGCACCCACTCTTGCGTGGGGGCTCCTGAGACCGTACGAAGTGAGGACACTGGCTGAATCTTCCCTCAGTGGTGGGAGCCCCTGAGGCCTGGCCTCATTCCTTGTTGCTCATCTCAAAGACTTTTCACTTCGTGTCTGGGTGATTAGCTACTTGATGTCTGTGTATGTTCCGGGTTAAAAATTTTTTTTTAATATATTGCTTTCTTAGGAAATTGAACATCATCTCATATATCTGTTATCATGATGCAACTTATTAGAATTCCTAGGAAACTTTTCTTAATTTGTGCTATCCTATCATCCTAGCTGTTTCTACAAACTAGATATACTATTAGTTTAGCTATAGGTTTTTTTTTTTTTTTTTTGGTTTTGCGAGGTGGGGTCTCACTCTGGTCCAGGCTGACCTGGAATTAACTATGTAGTCTCAGGGTGGCCTCGAACTCTCGGTGATCCTCCTACCTCTGCCTCCCGAGTGCTGGGATTAAAGGCGTGCGCCACCACGCCCGGCTTAGCTATAGGTTTTTTAAATGTCCCAAGAGAGTTTGCATTTTTAAAATCTTTTCTGAAAACTTCTACTTCCATGCCCTCACCCCATATACTGATTTCAATTTATCTTTGTTTTCCAAGGAATTTATGTAAATTATCTTTCTGTCACTGTGACAAATTAGCTGATATATGTTATTTTTTAAATTTTATTTTAGAGAGAGAAAGAGAGGAGAGAGAGAGAGAGGGAATGGGTGCACCAGGGCCTCTAGCCACTCTGCAAACTAACTCCAGATGCATGTACCACCTTGTGCTCCTGGCTTACGTGGGTCCTGAGGAATCAAACCTGGGTCCTTAGGTTTCGCAGGCAAGTGCCTTAACCACTAAGCCCCAGATTTACTGTTATAAACAACTTAGACGTGGAAAGATTTGTTTTGGCTCCTGAGTTCAGAAGTTTTGGCCCATGATTCTTGGTCCCATTGGAGAATCTGTGGTGAGGCAGAACAGGAGTGGGACGTGGGTGGCACAGCTAAGTTGCTCATACTGTGGCAGCCGGGAAGCAGAGAGACAGGAAGAGGTGGATTCCAGTAAATCTGTGAAGGGCAGACTCCTACAACATACTTCCTGCAAGTAGACTCCACCTACTGAAGTTTCCATTGCCTCCCTCAAAGGCTGTGGTCCAATCTCAGCATGAGTTTTTGCAGGACATCTTAGCCCAGTGTAGTGCATGATAGGAAAGACTGCCAGTGCGCTATTATCATCAGATAAGCTCATGAATTTTCTATCTTTGTATATAATACATCTCCGTATGTCTAATCAGAATATTTACAGAGTCCCCAGCCTCCTCCTCATTTTTATGAGTCACAGGGAAGAAAATAGAATAAACTTCTAGTTAATGAAGAGGGCGCCTTTAATTAGTTAAATTCATGAATATTCTTACCAGTCATGATGGCGCCCACCTTTAATCCCAGCACCTGGGAGGCAGAGGTAGGATCACTGTGAGTTGGAGGCCATCCCAAGACTACATAGTGAAGTCCAGGTCAGCCTGGGCTAGAGCAAGACCCTACCTTGAAAAACCAAAGATAAATAAATAAATACTCTTCGCTACATGCAAATGAACAAAAACTTGGCCACTCATGGCTAGTGCCTTAAACATATCAACTTGCAGTGCTGGGATGGTGTCAGCTGTAGAGCTTGCCAGGTTCGTTTCGGTCATATTTCTAAAACACGACTGCACTGAAATCTGTGAAACGAATTGACTAAGGACATGAACTAACTGTGAGCTTTGGTTTTGGTCTGCTGTTGGCGGGAGAATATTTATTATTATAAAAGTGACTTTTAACATGAGAATCATTGGTAATAGCTTTTATACGGCATTCTCTGAATATAATGGATCCTAAAGCATAATATATTTTTTCCTCTATCTGGAGAATGTTGTTGCTCTTGTAATTTGCCAATTTGGGGTGATTTAGCCCCAAGAAATTGAAGTGTCTTCTACACTCGTTTTCTCTCGTGTTACATGGCTTCTTGGAATGCTCACGTTTCCTTATCTGTGACTTTACTTAAGACGGTATGCTGTTCATGAGGTGCAGCCCATGAGGGAGGGAAGAAGGAAACTAAACAAGATGCCGTCATAGCACAGCAGGTGGTCAGGCCCTGAAGGATGCTACAGAATAGTTTTATGGAGCTGGTCTGTGTGAGCTGGACCTTAAAATGTCTTGTGAGGGTTTGATCTTGAAGGAGGGAGAAAGGCAAAACAAGACATATTAAAAGTCCAAATTGGGCTGGAGAGATGGCTTAGTGGTTAAGGTGCATGCCTGTGAAGCCCAAGGACCCAGGTTCAATTCTCCAGGGCCCATGTAAGCCAGATTCACAAGGTGACACACATCTGGAGTTTGTTTGCAGTGGCTAGAGGACCTGGCACACCTATTCTCTCCCTCTGTCTCTCTTTTCTCCTCTCTCTGTCTCAAATAAAATTATTTAAATAAAAGAAATTAAAATCAAGGAGGTCAGAATGTATAGTATATTCTAAAAACAAGGCATGCTGGCAGGTCATAAGGAGGATAGAATGGAAGAACTGAGTTGTAATTCAATAGAAGAATGGAATTGAAGGAGATTCATATGAACTTAAAAATTAATTTGAGTGGTGCTGAGGAGATGGCTCAGCAGTTAAATGCACTTGCCTACAAAGCTTGCTGGCATGAGTTTGATTCCCCAATACCCACGTAAAGCCAGATGCACAAAGTAGCACATGAGTCTGGAGTTCATTTGCAGCAACAAGAGGCCCTGGCTCACCCATTCCTTCTCTCTCTCTTATACATAGAATTAATTTGGGACCATGAATTCACTATGTAGTCTCAGGGTGGCCTCGAACTCTCAGTGATCCTCCTACCTCTGCCTCTGGAGTGCTGGGATTAAAGGTGGGCGTCACCACGCCCAGCTCGACATCATTTTTAAGTATCCAGAAGTCACAGATGTTTTATTTATTTATTTTTAAATCTTATTTGAGAGAGAGAGTATGAGCATGCCAGGAGACCTCCTGCCACTTGCAGAGTCCTCCAAATGCATGCGCCACTTTGTGCATCTGACTTTACGCGGTACTAGGGACGTAAGACTGAGCCTCAGGAGTTTGTAAGCAAGCACCTTTAATTGCTAAGTCATCTCTCGAGCCCGCAGATGGTTTTGATTATAACAATGACCAGCTTGAATGCAGAGTGAGTAAATGTAGCCTTGCTGGTATCAATGGGAGTGCAGGATTTTGTGTCCAGGGAAGAGTTAAATGATTAAAAGATGCAGGAGTTCCCAGGCCTCTGAACCCCATCTTTTATGTTCTTATCTGATTTAGCAAAGAATTTAAAAAAAAAAAAGCGACTCCGAGAAGGGTAAATTATGAATTATGAGGTTGATTTTAGAGAGGCTTCGGATCCAGGGGAATGCAAACTGAAAGACTCAAGACAGGAGGGAATTTCTCCTCCTTGTCCAGCTGGAAAGGGAGTGGGAGACGGCGGGGGTGGGGGTGAGGAGTCTCCTTCCCAGAGAAATCTCCCGGGGGGGGGGGAACAAAACCTCAGGAGAAGGCGTGGACACACACACACACACACACAGACAGAGAGAGAGAGAGAAAGAAAGCAAAGCGTGAGAATCCAGGCTGCAGAGTCCACTTCACCTTCATCATCACATGGTGGTGGGGGGTCGGGGGAGCTAAGAGATTGGATAGTAATACACCTGGGACTTGAAGAGAGATCATACATGTAACAAAGAGAAAAAACACCTAAATATAAGGCAGGAGAATGCCATAACAAGAGGAAACTCTTCCCTTTTCTCAGCTAAGCTGGGAACAGAGAGAGAGAGAGAGAAATTTATACACGTGTGTTCAGGCAGAACCACAGGATGCCGGGCGGGGTCGCAAGACAAAGAAGAAGAGATGACACCCATGGCTAGACCCCTTGATACAGATCAGAAATCTAATGAGGATGAGCCGCGTCATCAGATTCAGGTGTGTGAGGGAGCGACTCGATCCGTTGGTGGAGAGGAGGTAGACTCAGGAGGGGCCAGCCCTGGGAGAGCTTGAAGAAGCCGCAGGAAGTTGCGTTAGGGAAGGGCTGCTTGCAGCCGCCTTGGAAGAGACAAATCAGACGCAGGTTCTAGTCTTTCTGGTGGCACCCGTGTTCTCTTTGGGCCTCTGTCCCTGGATGACTGCCTATAAAAAGCCTAAGGACCCAGGTTCTATTCTCCAGGTCCTGCATAAGCCAGCTGCACATGGGCACATGAGTCTGGAGTTTGTATGCAGTGTCTAGAGGCCCTGGTGTGCCCATTCTCACTCACTAACTCTCTCTGTCTCAAATAAATAAATAAATAAAAATAAATCATATATATATATATATATATATATATATATATTTTTTTAAAGCTATCTTGTCCGTGTTCCTCCTTCAATGGTGGGTTAGATTTTAGACAACTAGGATAACTCAGTTTTGGATAATTGCAGTAAAATGAAATCAGGTAAAAACCACAAAGTACTTAACAGTTGGCCAAGTGATAGATAGAGAGAGAGAGAGAGAGAGAGAGAGATAGATAGAGAGATAGCTTCATTCAAATGAATCCAGTGCAATATGCAAAGAAAGAGTATTGCTTTTGTTGACAGAGAATGCTGACACACACAGACATTAAGTAGCTTAGCCATAGCCCAGGACTCAAAATGGAACCTCACATCTTTCCACTGTCGCTAACAAGACATCCACACTGCTATGTGATCCTTTAAATTGAATTTTAATTGTCTGGTTTAGGTAGACCTGCTGTAGATCATTTTAGTTCCCAAGTGCCTTGCGCAATATACATAGAATGCAGTAAGTGTTTGAAAATTGTTTATTTAAGAATAAACAACTGGATGAGATAGAGAGATGTATTCATCATTGTGCTACTATCAACAACAATGGCTCAAATACGAAAAAAAAGGTGTGTTGGGCTGGAGGGATGGCTTAGCGGTTAAGCCATTTGCCTGAAAAGCCAAAGTATCCTGGTTCGATTCCCCAAGACCCACGTTAGCCAGATGCACAAGGGGGCGCATGAATCTGGAGTTCTTTTTCAGTGACTGGAGGGCCTGGTGCACCCATTCTCTCTCTCTCTCCCTCTTTCTCTGTCAAATAAATAAATAAAAATTAAAAAATACAAAAAAAAGGTGTGTTGGTCACACGCAGACGTGAGAAGTTAGTGCAGAATCTGTTTCGGTGGTATCCAGGGGCACTGGGGGATCTGTACCATGTGTCTTCAGTGATGTCCTGGGCAGAGACGTGTGAGTGCTGGATTAGGAAGATCTTGGAGGATGCACACCATCTTGGCTGTGACGCACGTCACATCGCTGCATGCTTTATTGTCCAAATGTGGTTTTCCAACCATTCCTAATGAAATAGGACTGATCTGGATTTAGGGAAAGGAGCAGATGGGGTTGGTAAAGCGTTAGCAACCTTTGGGCTGGGGAGATAGCTCAGTGGTTAAAGGCGCTTACTTGCAAAGACTGCTGGACCAGCGTTTAGTTCTCCAGTTCCGGAATAAAGCCACACTCACAGTGATGCATGTATTTGGTCTACACTGGCCGTCGCAAGTGGCCCTGGCATGCCCATAGTCCTTCTCAGCCTTCTGTTTTTTTCCTTGCAAAAAAAAAAAAATAATAATAATGTAAAAAATATTTTTTAGGGCCGGGCATGGTGGCGCACGCCTTTAATCCCAGCACTCGGGAGGCAGAGGTAGGAGGATCACCGAGAGTTCAAGGCCACCCTGAGACTACATAGTGAATTCCAGGTCAGCCTGGACCAGAGTGAGACCCTACCTTGAAAAACCAAAAAAAAAAAAAAAAAAAAATTTTTTTTAAATAGCAATCTTTGTCACAGAAGTTAACGAAAGAAAGGTGGCTATTGTTCAGTGGGTAATTTTTTTTAATGAGTGATTGTAGCAGAAATTTTTTTAGCAGGAGTGGCTTGACTGGTACCCCAAAGAGTAGATTTAGGGAGGCAGGACAATGTCATCAGGAAAAAACTGTCCTTGAACACACAGAGACACGTCTAGATAGGATTGTCTGGTCGAGAGCTTGGAAGTGGTAAGTATCTCTGGTCATGTTCTCCCAGATGATGGTCCTGCATTGTAAAGTTTAGGAATTCAAACATGTGCGTGTGTCATTAAAAAAAAAAAAAAAAAAAAGCATTTCCTGTCTCCCTGCACAGATACGATTTTTTTCTCCCATTGACTTAGACTTCTTCCCTGTGTTTTTTTTTTTTTTTTTTTTTTCTGACTGTAGGGTGTGAAGGTCTGGGGGAGGGTGACAGTAGTGGATGGCACTAGTGCCCTTTTGAGGCGCTGACACGGGCTTTCTAAATATGGCAGAGCGAGGCTCTGCTCCTTTCATGGTAAAGCTCAGGAGTGGAGCTGGCTCACGCCTGCAGGTCCCCCGGGATTCTCCTGTTCGGCCTTGCTGAAGGTGAACCAGCAGTAAGAGAGCTACAACCGCCGCGAGAGCTCACTTGATGAGTGGATGTTTTATGTCTGGGAAACACCAACTGGACCTGTGATGTGGAGACGTCCACGAGGCTCAGGGTGGGCGGAAGAACTCACTCTGGAAACGGTCAGGAGATGCGGTGGCCTGTCCCACGGTCCCTGAGCTCGAGGGAAGTGGCATGCTGACTTAGCTTGAAAGAGGTAGTGCTCACTCTTGCATTGAGTGAAGAATGAAGCCACATGCTCCCAGAGGACCCTCCATCTGCAGTTGCTTACATTTCTTAAGAACCCTAAGAAATCTTAAGCAGCCCTGGAGAAAGAACCAAAACTTAGAACTTGATTTACAAAGGAGACATATACATTGTTAACCGATGTGTATATACATTTATGTGTATTTATGTACAGTCAGAGCACCTTCAAGACCTTATCGTTGACATATGCCTGCCCTCTCTCACTTCATTTTATTTATATTTTTATTTATTTGAGAAAGAAGAGAAAGAGAGAGAGAGAGGACGGGCACACCAGGGCCTTCAGCCTCTGTAATCGAACTCCAGACACTTGTGCCGCCTTGTACAGCTGGCTTATGTGGGTACTGGGGAATTGAACCTGGGTCCTTTGGCTTTACAGGCAAGCACCTTAACCACTAATCTATCTCTCCAGCCCCCTCTCCCACTTCTGATACAGTCACAGCAACTCAGGATTTCCCAGGATCCCCGGTGTTTAACTGACTCGGTGGTGCTCATGAACTGATAATGTTCGTGTCTTCTGACTGAGGAAGTGTGAGCTGTGCTGACTTCCGATCTGGATTGTGTATGGAGCATGAGGTTCCAAGGGGGCCACCGCCTTCTTGGCACCTAGCATGCTTCATCCTCACTAGGGACCCAGGAGGGTTGGGGGCTGGCCACCTTCATGGGTGGTCACTAGTGTTTCTTCATCCCACATCTGGGGGCAGCCATGGAGCTGCGACTGCTCCTCCTGTGCTTTCTGGTCTCTTTTTCTTCCTCTCCCCGTGTCCCCGACCCCATGGTTGTGAACACACAGTCAGCACGCTGCTCCTCCTGTGCTCTGCTCGTCTCTTTTCCTTCCTCTCCCCGTGTCCCCGACCCCATGGTTGTGAACACACAGTCAGCACGCTGCTCCTCCTGTGCTCTGCTCGTCTCTTTTCCTTCCTCTCCCCGTGTCCCCGACCCCATGGTTGTGAACACACAGTCAGCACGTTGGAGTTGGCAGAGGAACGGTATGCTACTTCTTCTGTTTCAGTTGCACACTTGCCACATTACTGGGCTAACAGTGCTTGTTTCAGAGAAGAGGAGTGTCAGATATTGTGCACACTGTTCCTCCACAAGGAGAACACGTTCTCTCTCTCTCTCTCTCTCTCTCTCTCTCTTTCTCTTTTTCCATGAATGTATTCACAAAACTGGAGAGAGTGCCTGACATACACAGGAGAGACCCCATAAATATGTATTGATTGAATATTCATCATGTCCTTGCCTGAGACATGAACCTGTTCTGTTGTTTAGCCTTTATACTGGGTACATTTATGTACTGAGAATGTTTTGAGAATAGCCCTGATATTGAAGGAGGGTTTGCATTTTTCTTTTCTTTTTTCTTTTTTGACAGAGACAGAGAGAAAGAGGAAGAGGCAGAGAGAGAATAGGTGCACCAGGGCCTCCAGTCACTGCAGACAAACTCCAGATGCATGCACCCCCTTGTGCATCTGGCTTACATGGGTCCTGGAGAGTTGAACCGGGATCCTTTGGTTTTGCAGGCAAGCAAATGCCTTAACCGCTAAGTCATTTCTCTAGTCCCCTCATTTTATTTTATTTTATTTTATTTTATTTTATTTTATTTTATTTTATTTTATTTTATTTTATTTTATTTTATTTTATTTTTGAGGTAGGGTCTCTTTCTAGCTCAGGCTGACCTGGAATTGACTATGCAGTCTTGGAGTCTTGGAGTCTTGGGCTAGCCTCAAACTCTCAGTGATCCTCCCACCTCTGCCTCCCAAGTACTGGGATTAAAGGCATGTGTCACCATATCTGGCCACACATTAAAAAAATGTTTGTTTATTTGAAAAATAGAAAAAGAGGCAGGCAGCGGGGCGGGGGGAGGTGGCATGCCAGGGCCTTCCAGCTGCTGTGAATGAACTCCAGATGTATGTGCCCCCTTGTGTGCATGTGTAACATTGAACGCTTGTGTCACTGTGAGTCTGGCTACGTGGGAACTAGAGATTTGAACATATGTTCTTTAGGCTTCACAGGCAAGTGCCTTAACTGCTAAGCTATCTCTCCAACCCTATATTGACTTTTTAAAAATATATTTTGTTATTTATTTGCAAACAGAGGGAGACAGAAAAGAGGCAGAGAGAGAGAGAGAGAGAGAATGAGAACAGGCACATCAGGGCCCCTGGCTACTGCAAATAAACTCCAGATGCATGCCCCACATCGTGCATCTCGATTTATTTGGGTACTAGGGATTTGAACCAGGGTGGTTAGGCTTTGCAGGTAAGAGCCATAACTGCTGAGCCATCTCTCCAGCCCCCTATATTGGCTTTTTCATGGTGCAGTAGTGTTGGGGTCCCCTCTAGGGCCAGCCCAGGAGGGACAGCAGGGCCTCTGCTGAGTTGGGGGTGAGAGGCACTGAGCCATGACACAGACTCCGGGAGTTGGGTGGAAGCAGGCAGAGGGCAAGCTGCTGCAAACTTGTTTATTCAAGGAAGTGTAGGGGGCTTTAAGGGGTTTGGCTGGCCAATCATTGTATGGGGTGGTCCCCTTTTTGTGACCAATGACAGCCTGTCTCCGGACAGATCATTTTGTAGCAGGTTTCTCGCGAGCATGGGACTATAGCTGTTGTCATGCCAGGCCTGTGCAGGACGCCATGTCCACAGAAGCCACTTCCCGGTTTCTTCTGACCTGCGGTCTGGCTAGGGCCCGACCTGCATTGTGCCATACACAGTAGTGATATGAGTAGAAGCCTTCATTTGAACTTTGAATTTTGCTCCTTTCTTGGGTTACTGATGGGTGGTAAGAACCCTGTCTTTAAGCACCGTCAGCAGCATCCAGCCAGCCTTGAGATCAGGAGAGGAAAACAGCCGAGATCTTACATCTCACACCTCACGTGTCATTCAACCATGATGGTCAGGAGGGTGTAGGCTCTTTCATTGGGACAGAACCTCGTCCCAAGTTGAGAAACCTCCATATTAGATAGTAAGTCAACTAATTCCTTGTAGGACGTGATTTGAGAAAGGAAGAGAATTGTGGCTTAGAGACTTCTGGAAGTACTTTAGAGAGACAGAAACGCCTCCATACATCCATAGTTGTCAGTATTTTCTCCGTGGCTTGGCCACTGCTGTCCTTTCCCCGGCTTCAGCGCCCCAAGGCGTGGCAGCTCTTTCATTCATTTATGTTAGCTGACTGGGCATGGAGGCATTTGAGTTTATGAGCACAAAGGTCTCAGAGTCGCGGTGCCTGAGTCTTAGCCAATGTGCTCGGTACACCTGAGCCTTGTGGTCTTGGAAAAGTTTTGTACTTATGGACCTTAGCATTCTTCATCTGTGAGTGACCTCCTCACTGGGTGACAGCATACAAATAGTAGTTCATCGGATGTTGAGTGTGATTTGGATTATCAAGAAGGGGTTACATCAGGGCTGGAGAGATGACTCAGTGGTTAGGGCACATGCCTGAAATGCCTAATGACCTGGGTTCAATTCCCCAGTACTCATGTAAAGCCAGATGTACAAAGTGGAGCATGCATCTGGAATCTTTTCACGGTGGCTAGAGGCTATGTCATACCCATTCTCTCTCTCTGAATGAAAATAAAGATTTAAAAAAAAATTAAAATATTTATTTATTTATTTGCAAGCAGAGAGAGAGAGAGAGAAAGAGAGATAGAAGAGAGGCAGACAGAGAGAGAATGGGCACAGCAGGGCCTCTAGGCACTGCAAACGAACTCCAGATGCATGCTCCCCTTGTGCATCTGGCTTACGTGGGTCCTGGAGAATTGAACCGGGATCCTTTGGCTTGGCAGGCAAATGCCTTAACCGCTAAGCCATCTCTCCAGCCCAAGATTTTTTTTTTTTTAAAGTAATGGGGTACATGTTGGTTTTGGAAGTGGTGGTTGGGAAAAGTACATGGTGTCTTAACAGGGATGGCATTAAAAAAAAAGTTGTCGGGCTGGGGAACTGGATCAGTCGTTAAAGGCACTTGCTGGCTCAAGTTCAATTCCCCAGTACCACGTAAAGCCAGATGCACAAAGTAGCGCATGTATCCGGAGTTCCTCTGCAGTGGTAAGAGGCCCCGGTGCACGCATTCTCCTTCTGTCACTCTGCTTGCACAAATAAACAAATAAATAAATAAATAAATAAAATTATTTTTTTAAAGATGTCAGCTAATGCTGTGTTTCTAAGAGCTGGTGCATTTCTGCTGCTGCTGCTGCTGCTGGAGAGGTTAGCGGGTAACTACGGCTGCCTGGATCCCCCTTGCTTCATTGTTGCCATGGTGAAGGGCAGGCAGAGTGTTTACGAAAAGCATGGCAGTGTGCTCGCATCCTGTGTTCCTCACTGGGAACCGTGAACGCAAGGCGATGACTGCAGAACCACCGGCACCCCGTTTGCTTCACTTCCCCTCAGAATGAGTATGAGTGGACAGTTGGTCCTGTAGGGTCTCGCTCTAGCCCAGGCTGACCTAGAATTCTCTATGTAGTCTCGGGGGAGGGGTCTCGTGGTCTCTAACTCACTGCAGTCCTCCTGCCTCTGCCTCTCAGGTGCTGGGATTAAAGGCGTGCACCACCACACCTGCAGAATTGTCCTTCTACTGTCTGTGCTTCAGGGAGAATGTTACAAAAATCTGCAGATGCTGGTCCCCCATGGTAATTTCTCTCAGTACTGTGCGGCTACCAATTCTGCTGTTTGTGTGCGTGTGTTGGTTTAATGAACGTCCTTAAGCCTTCCTGAGATTTGTTTGTGAAGTATCATTTCATAGTAAGACCTGTGAGCATGCACCCTGTGCAGACCTGTGGGTGTGTCACAGGCAGGGATGGAGAAGGTTGGCAGCGTCAGAGGTCACTGGAGAAGTGACAGGGTTAGTGTGGACAGGCCTGTGAAGACTTCTGTCGGCCTAACCCTTGCCTGGTTTCAACATGCGCCATCACTGGGAGACTTGCGTTAGAACACAAAGGAGAAATGAGGTGATGGCTCTCTGGGTCTCAGTGGGGAAAAATAAACTTCACCTGGTAAATGTCATTTGCGCAAAGGCTCACCTAATTAGCTTACTTCGGAGGGTTTATTTTATCTTAATTTCTTTTATTGTTAAAAGTATTTTATTTGAGAGAGAAAGAGGAGGAGGTGGCAGATATATATAAGGAAAATAGGCATGCCAGGGCCTCCCACCACTGTAAATGAACTCCAGACTCATGTGCCACCGTGTGCATCTGTGGCTTACGTGGGTATTAGGGAATTGAACCTGAGTTCTTAGGATTCGCAGGCAAGTGCCGTGACCACAAAGCCATCTCTCCAGCCCTTCAGAGGGCTTTTTAAAGACAGTTCTCCCTCTAGCCCAGGCCATCCAGGCTGACCTCAAACTCACGGCAATCCTCTTACCTCAGCCTGCTGAGTGCAAGGGTTAAAGATGTGTGCTACAGTACCTGACTCACCTTGCTTCAGACAGACATTTAGATGGTTTCCTGGGAATATATTATTGAGACAAAGTCTTGCTATATAGTCAAGGCTGGCCTCAAATTCTCAGTTCTGATGCCTCAACATCACAAGTGATGGGGCTGATGGTATATGCCTGCTACTGTGCCTGACTTAACTATGCTTAATTGTAATACTGATATATAATACATAGCATATACTATACATTAATGAGACACATAAACTCATCTGCTGGACAGCTGCAGAATGTAGCTAGAGGACAAAGATGGCGAGCAGTAAAGTCCATGCCACCAGAGTCCCTCAAACATGTCAGTCCTTGGCAGACTCGTTGCATATACATGTGTCACGAAAGCCCAGACCTGCGCAGAATGGACACAAGCACACGTCTCTTGTTAGTTCTGGATGTTAGTGGTGTTTCCCTCACTTGCTTTTTTTTTTTTGAGAGAGAGAGAGAGAGAAGGTGTGTGCCATTGGCCTCTCAGATGCTGTGAACCAACTCCAGGCGCATGCGCCCCCTTGTGGGCAAGTGCGGCATTGCGTGCTTGTGTCACTTTTGTGTGTGGATAAACGTGGGACCTGGAGAATCGAACGAGCATTCTTAATCTTCGCAGGCAGGCGCCTTAGCTGCCGAGCATCTCTCCAGCCCACTTGTTTGCTTTTCTGTTTGGTCCACTCACAGGTTAAACTTCACAATCACTCACCCAGATACTTGCGTGTGCAGTGTTGGTGTGGCAGCTTAGTGACAGTTGTTGGGGTCCCTCCTAGGGCCAGTCCAGGACGGACCGCAGAGTCTCTGCCGAGTAGGGGGTGAGAGGCGTGGAGTCACGACACAGACTCCGGGAGTTGGGTGGAAGCAGGCAGAGGGCGAGCTGCTGCAAACTCATTTATTCAAAGAAGTGTAGGGGGTTAAAGGGTTTGGCTGGCCCATCATTGTATGGGGTGGTCCCCTCCTTGTGACCAATGACAGCCTGTCTCCGGGCAGATCATCTCGCAGCAGGTTTCTCGCGAGCTGTTGTCACACCAGGCCTGTGCAGGATGCCACGTCCACAGAAGCCACTTCCTGGTTTCTTCTGGCATGCGGTCTGGCTAGGGCCCGACCTGCATGGTGCCATATAGGCAGTGTTTGTGGAAAGCTCACCATGCGCCTGGCACAGCTCTTGGTGCATGAGCGCTGTGTCCAGGAGGTGGGGATGGATTCGTTCTACAGGTGTGAAAGTTGAGGCAGAGAATGAACTGATCCACGGGGTCCCACGTCCCAGTTTGCCTAGTTCAGATGGCATGTGTCATTGTCCTGCTGTGACTGTAAACGTTGCCTTCTTCTCATTGACAGCCTTCAAGCCACAGATTCTTACCATGTCCCGTGTCTAGAACACAGCTTGCTCTGGGCCCCACATTGCATCGCGCTGGGAAGCCACGTTCTTGTCCTGTGGCACAAGGTGATACTCTCTTTTCCTCCGGCATCCTCTTGCACTCATGCCAGGGTGCTTTCGGCAGAGCGTACCCCACCACAGACAGGGATTTGCTCAGCAGCTCTGAAGCTGTGCTTGGTAGGCATTGTTCAGTGCGCTGCCTTCAAGGTAGGGTCTCACTCTGGCCCAGGCTGACCTAGAATTCACTATGTAGTCTCAGTCCGGCCTTGAACTCATGGTGATCCTTCTACCTCTGCCTCACGAGTGCTGGGATTAAAGATATGCACCAACAGGCCTGGCCCTAATTTTTTTCAATGCTGAGATGGGAGTCAAATTGGGTTCATTCCGTAGTCTGGCCCTGGGGGGTCCCAGATCTGTACTGCTTCAAGCTAAACCAGCTGAGCCTGTTTCTTTAAACTGGGCTAGCCTGCTGCTACAAGGAGACAAATTGCCCACCACCATGGTGGGCTTTAGGGGATCCTTTGAGTTCTGTTAGGAGAGATGCCTCTTGAAACCTGGAGAAGGGTCCACTCAAGGAGCCAGGACACTTCCTTTGTACCATCTGCTCTTACCTCTTTCTTTGGTCCTGGCAGCGCAGGGTCTTTTACTGTATTTTATCTTTTCTGGCCCAAATATTGGGACTATTTTGACTCAACGAACTTTTTTTTTTTTTTCAAGGTAGGGTCTCACTCTAGTCCATTAACTATGTAGTCTCAGGGTGGCCTCGAACTCTCGGCGATCCTCCTACCTCTGCCTCCCGAGTGCTGGGATTAAAGGCATGCGCCACCACGCCCGGCTTCAACGAACTTTTTGAGTTTTAGTTTTAGATTATATTGAAATTACTCTGTGGACCTTTCACAGTTACCTCTTACCAGATCTTCTTGAGGTAAATGAAGAAAATTCCCGTGTTTGTGTGTGTATGGAGAGGGGAGGCTCGGTCCTGTGTTCGATTTTGTTACTAGAAAAATGAATACATTGTACATCATTTTTAAAAACCTGTTTCCTGCATTAAAAAAAGATGTGGTTACAATCGTTAACACCCACTGCGTTGCTGAGAGAATGGAGGTGAAATGTTGCTTGAAAGTATAAGCTGGTGATGACAATGTGAGACCCAGACATTTTCAGTGAGGGGACTCAGATAAATGCAGAATTAAAAAAAAAAAAAAGACCCTCAAGTCACTCCAGCAGTAACACAGATGATAATACCTCTTGGAGGTGTTGTGGGAATTAATTAGGTACCATTTGTGAAGTTCTCCAAGCAGATCGCTCTTTTCATTATCAGCAGCTTTGTATTGTTCTTGGAAACCCAGCAGTTCTCAATGAAGTGCAAAAGCTGACCTTGGCGTTGAGGGAGCTGCGTATTCTAATTGCCCGTAACAGGGAGATGTTATCAAACGCATGGAGGTGCTGATGGTCCCCAGGGAAGAGGAGGTGCCCTAAGTTTCGATGACACTTGACTCCGCCGAATCATTGCTACGTAATAACACCTTGAAGGGCTAGCTCAGAATGAGAGAGTGTTTATTCTCTTGCAATGATGTTAGAATCGCGGTTCCTTTTCTCTTTATGTAAAATAGACTTGGCTGCACACACCTTGGACCAAGTTCTGGATTCAAAACCTTTATTTTCCTTTTTCCAGGTAGAGTTTCACTGTGGCCCAGGTGGACCTGGAATTGACTCTGTAGTCTCAGACTGGCCTTGAACTGCGCTCAGTCCCCCTAGTTCTGCCTCCCAAGAGCTGGGATTAAAGGTGTGCGCTGCCACACCGGGAGTTTTTCTTCTCTTTCCTTGCTATGTAGCCTTGCCTGCTCTGGTACTCACTATGTAGACCAAACTAACCTTGAGCTCGTAGTAATCCTCTTGCTTCAGCTCCTGAGAGTTGGGGTTAGAGGCTTACATCACCACACCTGCTTCGAACATCATCTTTTTAAACAAAACAAAACAAGTATTTATTTATTTTGAGAGACAGAGAAGGAGAGGCAGATAGGTCGAGAGAGAATGGGTGTGCCAGGGCCTCCAGCCACTGCAAATGAACTCCGGAGGCATGGGACCCCTTGTGCATCTGGTGTTATGTGGGTCCTGGGGAGTTGAACTTGGTCCTTTGGCTTTGTAGGCAAGCACCTTCACCTTTGAGCCGTCTCTCCAGCCCAAACGTCATCTTTAACTTGTTCTCTTTTAATTTCCTTTTAGTATGCACATGTGTGCAGGTGAGCGTGTGTGCAGGTGGGGTATGTGCAGGTGAGCGTGTGTGCAGGTGAGGGTGTGTGCAGGTGAGGGTGTGCACATTTGTGTGCAGTGAGGGTGTGTGCAGGTGGGGTGCAGGTGAGGGCTAGTGAAAGAGAGAAAGAGGAAGAGAGAATGGGCACACCAAGGCCTCCAGCCACTGCAAATGAACTCCAGACACATGCGCCACCTTGTGCATCTGGCTTACATGGGTTCTGGGAAGTCAAACCTGGGTCCTTAGACGTCATAGGCAAGGACCTGTTAAGCTATCCCTCCAGCTCGGGACGACTTTGTGCGTCCATGTAAATAGCCTCGCCCACCACGCTTCCAGTCAGTGGCTTTGCAGTTCATTCTCATCTTCCTTGAATCAATGACTGCGATGAAGTTGGTCTCGATTTTCTAATTCTGTCATTCGCTGACGTCCTTCATTTAGGAAACTTTCCTTCCTCCTTCGCCCACCATTTTTTAATGTTTCTCATTTATTTTATTTTTATAGTTTTGGGTTGCTATACCTTGAATTCAGCACCTTGTATATAAGAGCAAGCACTCCATCACTGACCTACATCCCCAGTCCCTTCTTCTTATTTTTAAAACTTCATTGATAGCTTCTGTAAGCATAGACAATAAAAGCATGATAATTCCCTCCCTCCACCTCCATTTCCCCCTCTCAAATCCACCCTCCACCGAATCCCCTTCTCCTTCCAATTAGACTTTCAGAGCCTGAAACTACGTACACGAGACCTTCATAATGGGAGGAAAAGATGATGCCGTCTCTCTGTTTACTTAGGAATGTTACTGTTGACTCGTGCCTCTTAAACAGGAAAATAGAAACCAAGCATACATTTGGCATATAGTAACCCACAACCATCATGTCTCCTTTTGATGGGCATGCTGCCCTAAGGTTCATCTGTCAGGAGCCTTTTAAGCAGACTCTGGGTCCTTCTGACATGACCCTATTCGCCTATGAGTATGTCCCCATTTTCTATCACAAGATGTTCTAGCTGTCCACAACAGCTAAAGGGACATCCACGTGTCTTCCACATGGTTCTCTCACTTGCTGTCTGAACTCAGTGTTACAGTACCAATGTTCCCCAGTCACTGTCGGAGTACCTCTCCACCCCCTCGCCACTGTTACCTTACCCTTTCTACGGTGCATGTTCTTTTTTAAATATATTATTTATTGTTAATTACTTATGAGAAAGAGAACAGGTGCACCAGGTCCTCCAGCCACTGCAAGCAAACTCCAGACGTGTGCGCTACCTCGAGCATCTGGCTTACGTGGGTTCTGGGGTATCAAGCCTGGGTCCTTAGGCTTTGTAGGCAAGCGCCTTAACCTCTGAGTCATCTCGCCAGCCCTGTAGTGAATGTCCCAACCTGGTGAGCCACATTTGTTTCTTGTTTATTGTTCCTAATTAGAACAAAAGGTGCAGGTTGGTAGGCATTTGTCTGGTTGAGCATTGATGCAAAGTACACCGTTGGATGGAGGAATGACTGAGTGAGTGAGTGAGTGAGCGAGTGAGTGAGTGAGACAGCAAGTGAATGAATTTACTCATGCTCTGAGCCTGTAGCAAGGTCTTCCACATCAGCTGCTGTTGTCTTTCTATTTCTTGGCACTGACATGAGTCAGACGAAGTGCAAGGGGTTCACAGTCATTTGTGTGGAATTCAATGTTTCTTAGTTTCCCTGCCTTTGGATTCGGGGATTTTCGGAACTGTTACCGTGCAGTACAAAATGTCACTCGTTGCAAGCACTTGGCAGTTGACAGTGAGGAAACATTTAAGATGCAGTTCTCTGAACATAAGGTCTAGCTATTTTAGCAAGTTCTTTTGAAATTATTTTATTTATTTGAGACGGAAAGATGGAAGGAGTAAGATAAAGTGGGGGATGGGCACCCCAGAGCTTCCAGCCACTGCAAACGAACTCCAGGCACATGTGCCACCTTGTGCAGCTGGCTTATGTAGGACCTGGAGATTGAACCTGGGTCCTTAGGCTTCACAGGCAAGTGCCTTAATGCTAAGCCATCTCTCCAGCCTGCAATTAATTGTTTTAAATGAAATGCTGGACTAAGAATTTTTTTTGTTTGTTTGTTTTGGTTTTTCGAGGTAGGGTCTCACTCTGGTCCAGGCTGACCTGGAATTAACTATGTAGTCTCAGGGTGGCCTTGAACTCACGGCAATCCTCCTACCTCTGCCTCCCGAGTGCTGGGATTAAAGGCGTGCGCCACCACGCCCGGCAACTAAGAATTTTTGTAAAAATAAATAAATAAATAAAATTTAAAAAAGGAATTTTTGTGTGGAATCTAATGTTGGGAACTAAAATTGACTTGAGGGTTTTCTAAAAGGGAAAAAATACCTGTTCCATTCCTTAATACCTTAAAACCCTTCATGAGACTTTTAAATGAGGTGCGTGTTATCTCTAAAGAATTTATATTCTAACTGAGATGATGAGAACTAAGAAAAGAATACGGGTCAGAATCACACATTACACTTATTATCATTGATTTCCTGTTGTGGGCTGAATGCACGGTCTGAAGATAGCAGATCCAAACCCTTGGAACTTATAAATGAATGTGGTGTGACTTGGGAAAAGCCTTTGCAGATGTGATTCATTTAAGGGTTTTGAAATGGGGAGATTATCCTGGATTATCCTGATGGCCCAGAGATCCCATCACAGGGTCTTTTTAAGAGGAGGTGTGGAGCGACTTAACACAAATAAAAACTGGAAGAGGCAAGGGACAGACTCGCTCAGAGAACCTCCAGTGAGCATGTCCTGTCACTGCCTGGGTTTGGGTACTTTGACACTGATTTCAGACTTCAGACCTCCAAAATGTGCCATGATAGTTTGCGCTATGGCTTAAAATCATTCCTTTGGAATTCTTCCTTGTTGTTTGTTTGTTTGTTTTTCAAGGAAGGAATAGTGAAGGTTTAAATAAAAGGAATGGAAAATAAGCCAGGGCTGGAGAGATGGCTTAGCAGGTCAGGCACTTGACTGCAAAGTTTAATGACCCTAGTTTCATTCCCCAGTTCCCAAGTAAAGCTGGATGCACAAAGTGACGCACGCTTCGGGAGCTGGTTTGCAGTGGCTTGAGGCCCTGGTGTGCCTATTCTGTCTCTCTTCTCTCTCTCTCTGCTTACAAATAAAGAAAAAAAAATTAAAAATAAAAGAAACAAACATCCTGAAAGTTTTCATAATAACAGGGAGTGAATAAAGGGGATCCTCAGGGTAAAGGAAGGATGGTTAAGGCAAGCTGGGAATAGACTACACAGTATCTCTGTGTGCTTGTGTGTGTGTGTGTGTGTGTGTGTGTGTGTACAGTATGTGCGATATGTGTGTGCCGTATGCATGTGTGTGTCCACATGTGCACACATATACTCACATGCAGTGGACAGAGGAGAACAGTGGATGTCCCTCTCCCACCATTGGCTCATCCATGTATTTTGTTGAGAAGGGGTTTTCATTAATTCTAGAACTTGCCATTTTTGTGAGCCCCAGTGATTCTCCCCACAGGAGTCAGGCTACAGAGATGCACGGCCACACTTGGCAGCTTAGGTGCTAGGGCATTGAACTCAGGGGGTCTCAAGCCCCCTGGGGCCCTCATGCGTGCTTGAGAAGTGCTCTCACCCCCTGAGCAAGTGCCCAGCCCCATTACACAGAGTCTTTCGTGCTGGTCTTGGAAGACTTTTTTTTTTTAAACTTTTATTGACAACCTCCATATACATATAGACCGTATACCATGACCATAATCCCTTCCCACTGCTCTCCTGTGCTCCCCTCCCCAAACTCCCCACTATTTCTTCTCTGAAATTTTAAAAAATGTCTTATTTATTTTGAGGGGGGACAGGCAGGCAAGCAGACAGGCAGGCAGATAGAGAATGGGCACGCCAAGGCTTCCAGCCAGTGCCACAAACTCCAAATGCATTCCCCACTTTGTGCATCTGGCCTTATGTGGATACTGGGGAATCAAACCTGGGTCCTTTGATTTTGTAGGCAAGTGCATTAACCAGTGTGCAATCTTTCCAGCTTTGGAAGTTTTTTGTTCATCAAGAAAGTAGAATGGTGAGCATGCTAGCTGTGTATGATTTCTGCCCTGGAGAAGCGGGGTATGGATGGAGAGGAAGAAGGAAAACGCAAAAGAAGTGAGAAGAGCAGCACTGAGAAGGGGCGGGGGTGTCAGGAAGAGTTAGCAGGGCCTGTTGAGAAGGGAAAGGGGGGGGTGACAGGAAGAGTCACAGGGCCTGTTGAAGGCGGGGCGTGTAAGACAACCTGGGAGAATGGGGCTATCTCAGATAGAAGCAGAGACTAAAATCTGTTTTTTGAAGATAATACTTTCACATTTGGTGATTTCAACTCTGCTGCTTTTATTTTTATTTATTTATTTTTTTTGAGGTAGGGCCTCACTCTAGCCCAGACTGACCTGGAATTCACTTATGTAGACTCAGGCTGGCCTTGAACTCACAGCGATCCTCCTACCTCATCCTCCCCAGGGCTAGAATTAAAGGCGTGCACCACACCCGTGTGATTTCAACTCTGAAAGTGATGGGCCTCATGGCTCTGGAGGGAAGGAATCGTGCCCCAAAGCGGGGAGAGCTTCGCATGAATGAAGGTGGAGGGGCACCAGTAGCGACCTGGTGCCCCTTTCAAAGTGTGAGTGAAGCAGTAACTTCTCTGCGGAATTTCCATGGCTGTGTGGTCCTGCGGTTTATGTCTGGAGTCAGCGTGGCTCCAATGACTGGCGGGTTCTGTTTGCGAGTGTGTTCAGTTGAAGCTGGCGCTGAGCTGACCTGAGTCCAGATACTTAGGGAGTAAACCTAGTATTCTCACCTGGAGAAATACTTGAATGGCCCAAAGCTTCTACCAGCTGCACCTCCAGCCCCTGCCATCTTGAGCCTCCCTCCTGCCCCCAGAAATAAGCCCAGAGCTGCAGAAACAGAGAACGTGGGCACAGGAACACAAACATCTGCTCTTTCTTCTGCCAGGATGGGGCTGCCGAGCTAACCTGGGCTGCGAAGGATTGTTAACACATCAGGGTGACTGTCAGGACACCGAACAAGCTTTCTGCCGAGATCCCTTCTACCTGAGCTATCGGACTTCCCCGCAGTAATTCAATCACCTTGTGGATGCTCGGCAGGCAGACGCGGTTCGAGAATGTCATTGAGCGTTGTGAGACAGAGTTGTGCAAGCTCTGCTATGTTTTCCCCTAGAGCTCTTCAGAGTGTGTGCATGCCCCGTGTACACGGAGACCATGTGAGCTCTTCAGAGTGTGTGCATTCCCGTGTACACGGAGACCATGTGAGCTCTTCAGAGTGTGCATGCCCCGTGTACACGGAGAACGCATGAGCTCTTCAGAGTGTGTGCATGCCCCATGTACATGGAGACCCTCTGAGCTCTTCAGAGTGTGCAAATGCCCCGTGTACATGGAGACTGCGTGAGCTCTTCAGAGTGTGTGCATGCCCCGTGTGCACAGAGAACGCATGAGCTCTTCAGAGTGTGTGCATGCCCCATGTACATGGAGACCCTCTGAGCTCTTCAAAGTACATGGAGACTGTGTGAGCTCTTCACATGCATGCCCGTGTGCACAGAGGCCGCGTGAGCTCTTCAGAGTGTGCACATGCCCCGTGTACACAGAGAACGCATGAGCTCTTCAGAGTGTGTGCATGCCCCGTGTACACGTAGACCCTCTGAGCTCTTCAGAGTGTGCGCATGCCCCGTGTACACGGAGACCGCATGAGCTCTTCAGAGTGTGCGCATGCCCCGTGTGCATGGAGACTATGTTCAGCTCTTCAGAGTGTGTGCATGCCCCGTGTACACGGAGACTGCATTCAGCTCAGGGCAGCCTGCAGACTATGAGTACAGACAGTTGTTATTCATGTGACTGCTTTGTGGAGAGTAATTCAGAATGTTGTCATCTTTAATTTGTCAAGGGAAAATCATTGTCCCATACCATCATGATGATAAGATTGTGTGTGTGTGTGTGTGTGTGTGTGTGTGTGAATAGGAGTCATTTGAGGAGAAATGTAAGCCCAGTATATGCCCTTGCAATGTCAAGCTACTTGCTGGACATAAAACTCTATTTAAATGGAAGGAACTGCTTAACCACTTCGGGACCACACCTGGGTGGCCAGATAGGAGTGGCTACCTCTTACAGCACAGCCAGTGTGCACATCTGATCCTAATGTGTACCCCAAGAGTCAGGAATGTCTGGTAATATCACCAGCTGCAGTCACAAAAAACAATCGATGCTTGAGTTACAACTTACACCCATATCATATCTAATGAAAGCTTACATGTCAAATTAGTTAAAATCTGGGCTGGAGAAATGGCTTAGCGGTTAAGGCATTTGCCTACGAAGCCAAAGGACCAAGGTTCGATTCCCAGGACCCTTGTAGTGTGAATTTCTTGCAAAATATAACTTAGCACGCCTGAATAGCCAGATGCACAAGGGGCACATGCATCTGGAGTTCATTTGCAGCAGCTAGAAGCCCAGGCATGCCCATTGTCTCTCTGTCTCTCCTCTCTCTCTCTATCTCTGCTTGCAAATGAATAAATAAAATTTTTAAAAATTATTTAAAACCTGGCTGGAGAGATGGCTTAGTGGTTAAGATGCTTGTCTGCAAAGCCAAAGGACCCAGGTTCAATTTCTCAGGACCCACATAAACCAGATGCACAAGGTGGCGCATGCATCTAGAGTTTGTTTGCAGAGGCCAGAGGCCCTGCTGTGCCCATTCTCTTGCCCCCTCCCACCAAATAAAGAAATAAGTAAAAACTTGTTTAACGTATTACAAAAACAGTCAAAATGAAGGTAAGAGATAGATAGACAGAGAGAGAGATGGCTCAGTGGGTAAAGTCCACACAAGCATGAGGGCCTGAACTCCGATGCTCGGTATCCATGTAAAAGCCTTGCGTAGCAGCACACGCCTGTCATCCCAGGGCTTGGGAGGCAGAGACAGGCAGATCCGCTAGGGCACCTTGACGAGCTAAATTATCTGAATCGGTGGCTTCATTGTGAGACCCTGTCTCGATAAATAAAGTGGAGAGCAATTGAGGGTGACGCTTGATGCTGACCTGTGACCTCCACGTGCGTGTGCATGCACACACATAATGAACACGCACACATCACATGTGAAAGAAAAAGGGAAACGACAAGGAGCAGGAGCTCAAACTTTTTCCCAGTGCGTTCACAATTATATTCCTAACAGAACGGAGGTCAATATTGAACTGAACCAGGCGTGGTGGCACACGCCTTTCATCCCAGCACTCGGGAGGCAGAGGTAGGAGGATCGCCTTGAGTTCGAGGCCACCTTGAGACTCCATCGTGAATTTCAGGTCAGCCTGGCCTAGAGCAAGACCCTACCTCAAAACAAACACACAAACAAACATAAATTTAATGGAGAGCTCCTGATAGTCAAGGCAAGAGTGAAACACAGTTGATCCCTCTGTCTAATAAAAGAAAGCATTTCAGTTTTGGGTCTCTGTCTTGTTTTTATTTTATTTTATTTTATTTTATTTTATTTTTTTTATTATTTGGAATTTAATAAGAAATCTTGACGTCAATAGCTGCAGTCGTCAGAAAACATGACAGTATCTTATAAAATTGTTGCTATAGTGGTGACACTTTGAACGTGAACTATCCCCATCCTCTCAGGTATTTGCACTTAAGCTTCCCCCACGATTTCCAGCTGGTGGCACATTGGGAGGTGAAGCCTGGCTGCAGGCAGTGTCCCTTGCGGAGCAGACAGGGGGCAGACCTCAGGATTTCTGTAATCTAGCCCCCTTGCCAGTGCCCGCTAACCCTCTCTTGCTGCCTCCTCCCAGCTGATGTGACAAGATACGATGCTCTGCTGTCTGTCCTTGCCCGGCTTTCTCCACTATCATGAAACTTGTCCTTGACATTGTCCACCAGAACAAACCCTGTCCTTCCAGAAGCAAGCGCTACAGTGAAAGAGGGGGTTCTGTAGATGTGGCAGAACATTGGTTTCTGGGAACATGATCGAGAGCTTGCCTTAGCTTACAAACTCAATGTGCCTCTTTTTGTCTTCCACATACCAATCTTTTCACATACTTCTGTTCAGATCCAGTTCTGACCTCCAGTTAGTTCTACAAGTAATTCTTTGGTGGTACTACTACAATGAGCCAGGTATTCTGGGTGAGGGGGAATCTAGCAGAACAAAAGTTTCTCTCACACAAGGATGTAGATTGCAAAGATACCTGTTGGCCAGGATGGTGGCGGGGGTATAGTTTTTGTTGCTGTTATTATTATTATTTTTTTTTGAGAGAGAGAGACAGAGAGAGAGAGAGAGAGAGAGAGAGAGACAGAGACAGAGAGGAAGACAGAGATGGGCGTGCCAGCAGCCTCTCAGCTGCTGCAAACAAAATCCAGATGTGTTTGCCCCCTTGTGGTCAAGTGCAGCATTGCGCCCTTGCATCACTTTGCATCTGGCTAAACGTGGGACCTGGAGGTTGGAACCGCTGGAGATTGGAACCAGCATTCTTAGGCTTAGGAGGCAGGCGCCTTAACCGCTAAGCCATCTCTCCAGCCCTGTTTTTTTTTTTTTTTTTTTTTTTTTTTTTTTATCAAGGAAAAACAAAGACTGAACTAGGGAAAAATAGTTCCAGGCTGAGATCTCAACTCAGCATGCAGTTGAGGAAGGGAGATGCAGTTGAGGAAGGGAGATATCATTAAGGGAAAATTTTTTAAAAAGATTTGTTTTTAAGGCAAAATGTTGTAACCTGCTTCCCTTTCCACATACCTTACAGCATTGTGTGATCACCGTGTGGCTTTGAGTACCACTGCTTATTGTCAAGCCTTTAAAATAATTTCTTGCCTGAATAGTAATGATTTGTAAAATAATGTTATGCACGTTGATTTTTGTTTTTTTCTGATTTGTCAAGGTAGGGTCTTGATCTAGCCCAGGCTTACCTGGAATTCAGTCTATCGTCGCAGGGTGGCCTCAAACTCACTGCGATCCTCTTACCTCTGCCTCTGGAGTGCTGAGATTAAAAGCATGCGCCACCACGCCTGGCTGTTGTTTTTTTTATATATTGGAAATCATCAGCTCAAAGCAGAAGAGATTTTGAAAGACCTGACTGTACGTTGTTTCTTCATGCTAAGGATTATTAGACTAAGAATTCTTCTTCTAAGGATTAGAAGCCTAGGGTCTTCTTTGTGAGTCCTGTTCTGTAAGATCCAGTGAGAATGCCACGTTGAGAGAAGTTCTGAGCTCCATTTAGTGGCTAAACACTAGGTATGTGATGAGTCAGCGGTACCTAGGCGGACAAGGTAGGGAGAGGGAGAGGAGAGCTGGTGAGGGGTGGTCCCATGCTGCAGGCTGTCTTCCCAAAGAGCAACTGTAGCATCACAAAGGTCTCTGCTCCTTTTCACGCTGTCCATTCTTCTAGAACAATCCCTGCTTCACTCTGCATAAAGAACGTATGTCTACCACCCTGAGAATCGATTGGGTAGTTGAAAAGGAATGCAGGTTAGGACTTCCCTAAATGGGTGTTATTTTGGGGGGTTAATTTCCCTTTTAAGAGATTCTCTGACCCACTTTGATTCGGAGGACCACAGAGTGGCAACTCTCCTGGAGATGCGTGAAACACTCACTTGGCATCTCTGCCAAGATCAGTTTGACTCCATAATGGTGACGTGTCCTCTCCAGTTCAGGGACACTTTGCCACATGCCAGCTCTTAGTGTGATGCCCATGAGAAGCAGATGAGGCCGTCCTTACTCTCTGTTTATTTGGACTCTACCATTATTTCTTTGCTCATGGCGTTGGCGGCAGCCTCAGTGTGATTTGAGGCTCAACATGAAGAGTCTGGAATAGCTAGCGACATGGTGATGGCACCTCCCTCCCCCTGTTCTAGAGAGGAGAAAGCCAACATTTACATAGAGGAATGAACTTGTGTCTCATAAACGAGGAACTGGTAAGTCCAGAGTCTAGCTTCTTCATTTATTTATTTATTTATTTATTTATTTATTTATTTATTTATTTATTTGAGAGAGAGAGAATGGGCATGCCAGGACCCCTAGCCACTATAAACAAACCCTCAACGCATGTGCCACCTCATGCACCTGGCTGGTTGGTACAGGGACTCAAACCTGGGTACCTTAGCTTTGCTGGCAAGTGTCTTAACCGCGAAGCCATCTCTCCAGCACCTTGCCTCGTCTCTCATGACCTTGCACAGCTTAGCCTGTCTTTGGTAGAACATTCTTCATCTCTGTCAGCTGTATCCCACTCGGAATGTGAAACCGTGTGCTACCCTTTAACGTGTCAAGTTCCTTCTTTACATCCGGAGACTGAACTTGATTTTACTAAGGATTTGGCAAGACCTCTTCCTTGTGTAGAGGGTTGCTTAGCAACGCACGTGAGTGACAGGAATTGTCTGGCCAGTTACCTGTATTAAGTAGCTATGATAGAGTAGTTACAGATGACAAAGGATTGGTGTCACTCATGAAGCTGTGTGTTTCTGAAGCCATCACGACAATCTAGGAGAGTCCCCTGTGGCTGCTCAGGGGGGAAGGAGTGAGTCCTACCCCAGTGACAGCAATAAAAGTCACTTACAGAGGTGACACTGGAAACTATACCTGTGTTCTCTGGAGAATGTCACATCGAAGTGAAAGCCAGCCTTGGGCTGTCTGGTCCAGAAACAATCTTGCTCTGACAGCCTCTTCTCTCGCTGGCTGGTGTTTTGGTGGCACACGTCAGCACATCAGTTAACGCACTCTGCCTCCTGAAGGAGCTGGCTTCACAACAGCGGGGTTAGCCCACATTTCCTCCCTCATTGAGGTGTCTTTCTGCAGTTTGTTCAAAGGAGGTTGCCACCCTGCGACCCCTGTTGGAACCGTGTGCCTTTACTAGTGCCTGCCTGTACAGAGTTCGTTGTCTAGTTACATTGAGTTTTCTTTAAAAGTATTTTATTTATTTATTTGACCAGGGGGGAGGGAATAGAGGCAGATATAATGGGTGAACCAGGGCCTCCAGCCACTGCAAACAAACTCCAGCTGCATGTGCTACTTTGTGCATCTGGCTTTATGTGGGTACTGGGGAATCGAACCTGGGTCCTTTGACTTTGCAAGGCAAGTTCTTTAACTACTAAGCCACCTCTCCAGCTCAGATTTAGTTTTTTTTTTTTTTTTTACAGAATTTTTTTTAAATCCTCACAACTTTTTTTTTATTTATTTATTTATTTATTTATTTAAGAGAGAGGCAGATAGGGAGAAAGAGAATGGGCACACCAGGCTTTCTGGCCATTGCAAATAAAGTCCAGATGCATGTGCCACCTTGTACATCTGGCTTATGTGGGTACTGGGGAATTGAACCTGGGTCCTTAGGCTTTATAGGCAAGTGTCTTAACCATTAAGCCATGTCTCCAGCCCTACAGAATATTTTACTTTATTTATTTTTAATTTATTTTTTTAGAGAGAGAGAGAGAGAGAGAGAGAGAGAGAGAGAGAGAAAGGGCACACCAGTGCCTCCAGCCGCTGCAGTGAACTCCAGATTCATGTGCCGCCTTCTGTTTACATGGGTTCTGGGGAATTGAACCAGGGTTCTTAGGCTTCACAGGCAAGTGCCTAACTGCTAAGCCATTTCTCCAGCCTTTAGTTATTTTTCTTAATTTTAGCTTTGGTTTTAATGTCCATCTGAAGTCCATTACACTATATATGTACTGAGGAGTGCTGTTTTATTTCTCCAGCCTTTTAGTTATTTTTCTTAATTTTAGAGATCTTGTCCATCTTATTCCTACATATCTTATTTCTCCAGCCTTTAAAAAATCTTGATTTATTTCCAAATATAGATTTATTTCCAAGTATATATATATATATAAATGGAGAGAGAGAGAGAGAGAGAGAGAATGGGTACAACAGGGCCTCCAGCCACTGCAAATGAACTCCAGATGCATGTGCCCCCTGTGTATCTGGCTTACGTGGGTCCTGGGGAATCGAACCCAGGTCATTAGGATTTGCAAGCAAATGCGTTAACCGCTAAGCCATCTCTCCAGCCTACATGCGCCACTTTCTGCATCTGGCTTACGTGGGGAATCGAACCCAGGTCATTAGGCTTTGCAGGCAAGCACCTTAACTGCTGAGCCATCTCTCCAGCCCTCCATGTCTTCTCTTTAGGAGGCGTCTACAGAAGGTCAGTGGTCAGCATCCTGTGGGTAAGCTCCTCAGTAAAGGCCAAGGCATAGACTTTCCTTGGGAGTCTTAGTCAGTGACACTTAATCTCTGAGTTACTTTTCTCCATGGCAACAGATGACCACAAGTTTGCTTTGTTCCAGAAATATGAATGGAATGTTATTACCTTGACCTTGATGGAAGCTGGGGTTTAGGATTCCGCTGTAGAGGGCATGGAAGGTTGTTTAGTTGGGCATGCTCAGACCTCACTCGGAGATATTATAAATAACCTTCCATTTGCAGGAACATAGGGTATGTCACTTTGATGTTTGCTTTAAGACGTGGAGCCATTGACATAATCCCTCTGAGTCTCATTTTTTTCATCATAAAGATGATGGGAAAGGATCAAACAAGAACGGAGAAGTTGTCTCATGAACAGTTGTGAACAAGCTGATAATGAGGATGGTCAGGACTGGGCATAACTTCCTTGTGTAATGCTGGATTCGCCAATAGAGGGCCTATTCTAGTCACATGGTTTGTATGCACTCTTATTGCAGCTGGACATGGAAACCTATGGAAATACAAAGATGCGTCCTAGGACATAAAGTATTGGTGATCACAGCGTAAAGTACTGTGAGACATAAACAAGGGGCACAGAGAACAAAGACTCGTAGATTATGCTTCTGGAGCTCTTCTGGCTGGAAGCATTTAGGGGTGACAGAGAGCACCCCAATCTTCATAAAACCTGCCTCTCTCTCTCCCAATTTCTCTCTCTCTCTCCCAATTTCTCTCTCTCTCTCCCAATTTCTCTCTCTCTCTCTCCCAATTTTTCTCTCTCTCTCTCGAGGTAGGGTGTCACTGTAGCCCAGGCTGACCTGGAACTCACTCTTGTAGTTTCAGGCTGGCCTCAAACTCAGGGTGATCCTCCTACCTCAGCCTCCTAAGTGCTGGGGTGAGGAAGATGTGCACCACCACGCCCACACTTAAAACCTTCATCCCAACTCGTGGTTTTGAGCATCCGTTACTAATCAGGGCTTTGGGGGTCCAGTGAGGAACAGAATAGAGAATGTTCTGTGCTCTCCTGGAGTTGGTATTCCAGTGGGACACAAAGGCTAAAGTGTGAAGATGCACCGTATATACGGCAGTAAAGCACTGGAAAGTCACACATGAACAGTGGAGAAATATAGCCGGCTAGTGAGGGCTCTTCTCTCTGAGAAAGAGGCGGAAGTGTAGAGAGCCCTGCCAGCGACGCAAAGCATGTCAGGGAAGTCTCATGCGGGGGGAAAATGGGAAGATAAGGGGACCAGAGGAGCAACACGAGCGCTAATTCAGAGGAAGCAAGTGGAATTCCTTTAAGCATGATCGAAGCGCTTGAGTTTCTTAGAGTGTGTTCCGACTGGCCTTTGTAAAGTTCCCTCTGCTTGCTGTAGCATGTAGAAGGGGAGTCCAGGAAGGGCTCCAGTGTCTGGATGACATGGGAGAAGTGACGGGCCCAGGCTGCATTCTTTTTTTTTTTTTTGTCATTTTAATTTTATTTTTGAGAGAGAGAGAGAATTAGCACACCAGGGTCTCAGCCACTGCAATTGAACTCCAGACACTTGCGCCCCCTAGCGGACATGTGCGACCTTGCGTTTGCCTCACCTTTGTGCGTCTGGCAAATGTGGGATCTGGAGAGTCAAACCTGGGTCCTTAGGCTTAGCAGACAAGTGCCTTAACCGCTAAGCCACCTCTCCAGCCTGCCCAGGCTGTATTCTAAGGTGAGGATGCAAAGGACTTCCCTGGGCACAAATTAGAGAATGGCCTTTAGGGGAAGAACAGAATCACTGGGAGCTCCTTGATTGTGTGCTATAGTGATAGACGGTGGTTCTACTCACAGAGGGGTTGGGGTTGGTGCGGGGGGAGGGAGGATTAGGGAGGAATCTTGTAGAAGGAAAATGGGTCATGCTTTATTTATGTTAAATTTGAGATGCCCATGTGGCAGCCAGATCAAGTCTGGAGGTCGGAGGAAAGGTTAGAACGAGAGAAGACACTTCCAGACAAGCAGATGGTTCATAGGTCAGGGGACTGGACCACGTAGCTCCAGGATGGATTCCCAAGCCTCTGCATATTTAAATGTCAGGACTTAGATATCCTGGCCAGAGCTAGGAGGAGACAAGAAGCCAAATGAAGCAATAGTGGCAGAGAACCTCAGAAGAGAGTGCCACAGAAATATGATGCCAGTCTACACGTAGGTCCACACGGAGGCTATGGTGTGATGGGACCTCTTAGGGGGAGGAGTGGAAATTTTTGTTTTGTTTGCTGTGTTTTTGTTTTGTTGAGGTAGGGTCTTACTCTGGCCCAGGCTGACCTGGAATTCACTCTGTAGTCTCAGGGTGGCCTCGAACTCATGGCAATTCTCCTACCTCTGCCTCCTGAGTGCTGGGATTAAAGGTGCGCACCATCACACCCAGACTTTTTGTTTTGTTTTTTGAAGTAGGGTCGGGCTCTAGCCCTGGGTGACCTAGAACAAAGGGATGGAGTTGAGAGCTGACAGATGAGTGAATAGTAAAATGCAAGTGCTAAGAGAAAGCTGGAAGGAAGGATTATAAATTGAAGCCCTCCTAGTAAGAGCATCCCCAGGAGGTCTTAATTTCCCTCCTGGCCTTTGGAAGATGGATAATATCTTCCCTTCTTAGCCTTTTCCTTCCCAGCTACCTATCAGGTGTGTGCAGTGCTAGCCTGACGTGAGTGGCAGACTCCCCAGAATGACGTTAGGAGCCCACCTGTGCATGTCTGTGTAGCTGAATCCATAAGATAGGAGGAACAACTTGCAGAAGGTTTGGGTAGGAGAAATAAGAGATAAGGATGGGGGTGCAAAAACAAAGGCATTAAAGGTGAAATTGGTTTTCCAAAGTTGAGCCCCCCTCCCTTTCTTTCTGGTCAGCTCTAGCCCAGGCTGACCTGGAATTTACTGTGTAGTCTCAGGCTGGCCTCGAAATCTCAGCGATCCTCCTACCTCTGCCTCTCAAATGCTGGGATTAAAGGTGTGTGCCACCACAGCTGTTTTCTCTTCCTACATCATTGAGGTAGGAGAAAAAAAAAGTCAGCCTTGGGTTTAACATGGTAACCAAAGACTCCAGTACGTGGAACAGCATCTGTGAAAACCTCAGCTTCCTTTGCTTTTTGCTTTCACGTCCTAGTGAAAAAAGATTTGAAGTCCTCTCTGTGTACACATACATTGCTGAGCGGCTCATTCATCCCACCAACTTGTATTGATTGCCAATAATGACCCCACGGTCGAGGCTTGGCTGTCCGCAACCTTCCCTCGGGGAAGGCAGACAGGAAAGCAGTTAACTTTAATATAATAACTGACCAGAGGAGAGAAGATTAATTCTGTCTGATTCAGTTTCCACAGGATGTAGAAGGATAAAACGTCAGCTCTCAGGACGAGCAGAAAAGCTCTCAGGGAAGCAGCGGGCACAGCTGTGGTCTCTGGCTAGGAAGTCATGGTCCTGGGAGAATCTGGAAGGGTGCGTGGGGAGGGGCAGTGCTACATTAGACTAGAAAAGAGAGACTGACACTAGCTTGGGCTTTATTGTTAAAGGTAATAAAAATAATAGCTGTCCTTTTCAAAAAGATGTTTTTAGGGCTGGAGAGATGGTTTACTGGTTAATGCACTTGCCTGTGAAGGACCCAGGTTGATTCCCCAGTACCCATTTAAGTCAGATGCACGAGGTGATGTGAACATCTGAAGTTCATTTGCAGTAGCTGGAAACCCTAGCATGTCCGTTCTCTGTCTGCCTCTCTCTCCTCCTGCCTCTTAAATAAGTGGATAAACAAAATATTTAATTTTTTTAAAATTTATTTGAGAGCCAGAGGGAATGAGGCAACAAAGAGACAGAGTGAGTATGGGCACGCCAGGGCCTTCTGCCCTTATAAATGAACTCCAGACACATGCACTACTTCGTGCATCTGGTTTTACATGGGCACTGGGGGTCCAAACTGAAGGCCTCCAGGCTTTGCAAGCAAGTTCCTTTAACCACAGAGCCATCTCTCCTGCCCCCATAATTGTTCTTAATTGTAGGAAAACAGGCAAGTGTGTGTGCACATGCGTGTGCCCTCTCCCATGTTTGTTTCCACCACAGCTCTTAGGTAAATTGTCACCTCCTCAAACAAAACACCTATAAGACTCATAGTCTTCCCTCTCCAACCCTGTCTGTGTTTCATTGCACAAATGCATGCCTTACCTGGGGGCTCTTATGCACCACCTATCAAGATCTTAGATGAAATTGGGTGCATCCAGGGTGGTCTGGCCATGGACATCATGGCTGTAGACATGTGTGAGAGCAAGTATTCCCTGATGCTCCAATATCAAATAGCATGAAGAAATAAAAGATACTCCTTCATGGGCATATCGCAGTTCACAAGTTTATTTTATTTTATTTTATTTTGTTTTATTATTTTATTTATTTATTTTCTTTATTTTATATTATTTTGGAGGGGGGGTTTTCAAGGTAGCATCTTGCTCTAGCCCAAGCTGGCCTGCAATTCATTGTGCTGTCTCAGGCTGACCTCAAATTCATTGCGGTCCTCCTACCTCTGCCTCTTGAGTGCTGGGATTAAAGACGTGTGCCACAATGCCCGGCCAGAAGGGTTTTTTGTTGTTTTTTGTTTTTGTTTTTGTTTTTTTTTTCAATGTAGTGTCTCACTCTAGTCCAGGCTGACCTGGAATTCACTGTGTAGTGAACTCACAGCGATCCTCCTGCCTCTGCCTCTTGAGTGCTGGGATCAGAGGAGTGCACCACCACCCCGGCTTCTTTTATTTTTTAAGTAAAGTATGTGGGCATTGAAAGTTGACGTGACTGAAACAAGAGAGCCTTCTTTGAGGAAGCTATCCCATGTCTTGGGAAGGACATTCTTTTTGCCTCCTTTAGAAATTTTATAGGTGAAAAATGAGTCACACTTCAAGTTTATTTGGTGTGTAACACACTGGGCATGGTGAGGAATTGTGTGCAGCGTGTTTTTCAAATCGGAACCTTCGGAGGAGTTAAACATCTGTGCGCCTGAAATGGCTGAGGCTATATACTGCTAAAAAATAACTTTAATACTTTTCAGGAAAAGCCAATCTTTTGCTATGTATTCTTGATGGAACAAGTGAAAGTGTGATCTTCCTTCCTTCCTTCCTTCCTTCCTTCCTTCCTTCCTTCCTTCCTGTTTTTCTTTCCTTTTTCTTTACTTTCTTTTTTTTTTTTTTTTTTTTTTTTTTTTTTTTGCCACATCATGCCTCTGAGAAGTTAATGGTTTAAGGAAAATGCCCAAGCCCAACAGATCATGTCAAATATTTGGTTTGGTAGGATTAATATTTTAACTGCAGAGTGACAGTGGGAGCACTGTCCCAGTTTTCGGGATGATTATGTAAGCTAATGAGCCTCATCTATTAAAAAACTTAAGGAAACAAAAAGCTATTTATCACGCACATTCCTTTGCCTATGCCTAGAGGACACTGAAGTAAGTATTAAATACTTACAGAGAGGTTACATTTAATTAAGGTCTCTCTGCTGAGGTTAATAATTCATGACACAGAGTAGACATGTTTAGTATTGCTCTGTTTTTCAAAACCTCCCTGGCTCGTTATTCAATGCCGTGGCGGGCTGAATGTATGTCCCCCATAGACTCAGGTGTTGCATTAAAGCTTGTCTCCAGCTACCTCGCTACAGGAGGGTCACGGGGCATGTGCCGGGGCCCAGCCATGAGGTGTGTTTTGGGGGACGGGGTTCTGATTTCTAGCCTAATGGTATGTAGAGAGGTTTGAGCTCTGCCTGGGTTCCTGCTTGTTGCTTTTTGGTGTTTGCTAGCTGTTTTGGGCGTGCTCTCTCTCTCTTCCTCTGCTTGGACTTATAAAAGGAAGCCAGCTTCTTCCGCCATCTATGGAACTAATGGCTCTGTAAACTTGAAAGAAATCCCTTCCTCCCCTAAACCGTGTCTGGGTCCGATGTCCATCCCAGGTATGTGGAGCTGTCCACAACAGGTGGCTTGATCCCACTGGCTTCCGCTTTCCTCTTCGTTGACATTTGCCAGTCTTCTGAATTTCTTCCCTTACACAAGAACTGAGCATCCCGTGGGATGGGGAGTTGTAGCCCTCGGCCACTAGAGGGAAGGGACACTGGGGGGAAGGGGCGCTGGGACCCATTCAGGGTGCTGGACCTCGTGCCCTTCCTCGTCTCTCTCCTGCAGAAGCCCCTGCAGGGCACAGGAGGAGATAGCATAAAGCAGCCAGTGCAGGCAGAGGTGTAGGGTCGAGGTGGCTCCATTCGTCTGAAAGTTGAGGTCCAGCATGGCCTTCAGGACAGCTCCCAGCCAGGGAGCTCCTCCTTGGGGTTCTTCCCAAGCTGTGTTGACCATTAGGTGTGACGTCACCGCCATTTCTAGAACAGCAGACACCGTTTTCAACAGGTAAAATGCAACAGAACCCTCTCTGCAGCCCCGTGATGTGAGCACTGTCACTTCCCATTGTTTTTAAATGTTTTTTCGAGGTAGTGTCCTGCAAAAGCCCAGGCTGACCTGGAAGTCACTATGTAGTCTCAGGGTGGCCTCGAACTCACGGTGATCCTCCTACCTCTGCCTCCCGAGTGCTGGGATTAAAGGCATGCGCCACCATGCCTGGCTTTTAAAAAAAAACAATTTTTATTTGTTTGTTTTCAAACACAGAGAGAAATGGGCACAGCAGGGTCTCCAACAACTGCAAATGAACTCCAGATGCATGCGCCACCTTGTGCATTACATGGCTTTACATGGGTACTGTGGAATTGAACTGTGGTCATTAGGTTGTTCAGGCAAATGCCTTAACCACTAAGCCATCGTTCCAGCCCCATTCCCAGTTTTTTAATTCTTTTCTTTTCTTTTCTTTTCTTTTCTTTTCTTTTCTTTTCTTTTCTTTTCTTTTCTTTTCTTTTCTTTTTATGGTAGAGTTTTACTCTAGCCCAGGCTGACCTGGAATTTACTATGTAGTCTGAGGCTGGCCTGGAACACACAGTGATCCTCCTACCTCTGCCTCCCGAGTGCTGGGATTAAAGGCGTGCGCCACCACGCCCATCCCCATTCTATAGAATAGTAACGTAAGGTTCTGCAAGGTCAGATAATTTGATCAGGGTCACTGAACTCATGGACACTATTGGGGTCTCTATAAACCCTAGTAGAGGTTCCAACCAGTGTTCACCATTGTTCAGATATCTGCACTCCTTACACACCCAGGTTCTAAAGCACTGAGAGACATTAACAGTCACATAAGTGTTCTATTTGCACTTTTCATCTTACATCTTTGCACTCCACGAGAACTTTCTCTTTTTAAATATATTTTATTTATTTATTTGAGAAAGAGAGAGAGAGAGAGAATGGGTGCGCCAGGACCTCCAGCCACTGCAAACAAATTCCAGACACATGTGCCCCTCTTGTGCATCTGGCTTAAAGTGGGTTCTGGAGAATCAAACCGGGATCCTTTGGCTTTGCAGGCAAACGCCTTAACCACTCTCCAGCCCTCTTTTTTTTTTTTTTTTTTTTTTTTTGGTAGGGTCTCACTCTCTAGCTCAGGGTAACCTGGAATTCACTATGTAGTCTCAGGCTGGCCTTGAACTCATAGCAATCCTTCTACCTCTGCCCACTGAGTGCTGGAATTAAAGGTGTGCACCACCACACCCAGTGAGAAATATGGTATTTTTTAAATCAAGACTTTATCAAGGTCTTTCCAAGAATACAATGAAAAAACATAGATACTTTAGGCCAAAGTTGTTTTTTTTTCTTTTTTTTTTCTTTTTTTAAAATATATATTTTTTATTTATATTATTCTGATTTTACATTCATAGTTTTGGTTCCATTGTCCTCCTCCCCGTCCTCCCACTTTCAAAGGGACCCTCATCAATGGGGAATGTGGGTCGTGCATTGTGGGGGTCATCAAGAGTTCTGGGGGGTAGGCCCCAGTCTCTGTGCATAATGCCCCAACTTGTGACTCCAACAATCTTTCCGCCCCCTCTTCAGCGAGTTTCCCTGAGCCACATTGGGGTCATTTTAGTTCTGCTTCAGTGATGAGGTTTTGGGAGCCTCTGTGTCTCTGGATATCTGGCTTAGTTGGAGTTGGATGTTCTCTGTGTTTATCTCCTTCAGCCTTTTTCTGGTGTCGTGATCGACATGAACGCTGTATTCTTGCCCTTCCCCTGCGTTGTTCTATGGTTTCAGCTGGGGCCCTGGTGAGGTGTGGTTAGCTGATCCTCCCTTCAGGTTCGTTGTCCACCTGAAAAAAGATAAGCAAATTCTCCAACGGAGAGAGACCATATATGTTTTGGAGGGAATTTTATATGCGTCGGCTCTCTTCTAGCCCACATTTGGTGGTATCTTGTTCTTGGAGACTGAGCTCATTTGGCCAAAGTTATTTTGAACCAAGGAGAAAGGAAACATTTTTCTAAAATAAATGTACATAAGTTTTTTAGTGCAAATTAAAAGAATTTCTCGACTATCTGAAACCTTTCTTTTACCTGATAACTTCCTATATTTGAATTTGATTAAAATTTAGAAATCTGTATTCATATTCCAAATATTCTAGAAGCTAACTGAGAATTTTGCTTGTATAGGTCTGTCCTTCTTCCAGCCAGCCCTCATGGTGGTCTTAGGTAAATGGAGGCAGCAAAACAGAGACGCCAGAGCTTCCCGGTTGTTGATAACTCTCTGGAAAAGTCCGTGACACAGGAACCTAACACACTTTCATGAAGTGAAATTTATGGACAATCGGTAGATTTTTATTCACACTGGTTTCCTTTGATTAAAAAAGTACTTTGAGCTTGGTGTGGTGACGCACCCCTTTAATCCAGGCACTCAGGAGGCAGAAGTAGGAGGATCGCTGTGTGTTCCAGGCCAGCCTGAGACTTGTACATGTGAATTCTAGTCTATCTATAAAAAAATAGAAAAATTTGACCTCTTTAAAAGCAATTTTTATATAACCTTGGAAAGTTGATTATTTTGTGAAATCAATAATATGTGTCATTTAAAAGTCTATTCTTTTTCTTTTTATTTATTTATTTTTTATTATATTATATTATATTATATTATATTATTTATTTTGGTTTTTCGAGGTAGGGTCTGCCTGCCAAGGGCTGGGATTAATGGTGTGCGCCACCACACCGGATCAAAAAAAAAAAAAAAGTATATTCTATTTCTAGCATCAGTTTCATACTTAGATTTCAGGACCTTTATGGTCATCCTGTATTACCTCATCTCTCAGTTGATGATAAATTCATCTGGACGTGTATTTCCATGAGACCTTCTCATACTTTGCTTACCTGGACTTGTGAATGTTCAGACAGGCATCTAGTCCACAGTTTCCTGGAATCTGACAGATCGACTAAATGCCATTTCATTGGGGAAATAAATATTATTTTTTTAACTTGACTGTTTGCGGGAGAAGAGCGTTTTATGAATTTAGTTCCCTCTTGAAGTGCTGATCCTTTGGATTTAAAAAAAAAGCAATGTTCAGTATGGTTTCAGTGAAAGTTTCTAAAAATTCAGATGGCTGTGCAGTACAGCACCTGGACTGCTTCCTGGAAAAGCCTGTGCCCTGGTTTACCTGCAGGTAGCAATGGATTAGGGGAAGGAGTATGACCACGCCCCAGGCCTGAGACATTGTCCTGATACTTACAGAGTGGTTAGAAAAACTAGCTGTATGCCTCAGTCTCTGCTTTGCTTTTTAAAATATATTTTATTTATTTATTTGAGAAAGAATGATAAAGAGGCAGGTCGAGAATGGGTGTGCCAAGGCTTCTAGCCAGTGCAAACGAATTCCAAATGCATGGACCACCTTGTTCACCTGGCATTACATGGGCACCAGGGAATCAAACTCAGGTCTTTAGGCTTTGCAGGCAAGCACCTTCACCGCTGAGTCATCTCTTCACCCTCTGTTTGTTTATTTTTTTAATTGTATTTATTTACTTGAAAGGACAGAGAGGGAGAGAGAAAGAGAGGGAGAGAACGGACATGCCAGGGCCTTCTGCCACTGTAAACAAACTCCAGACACATGCACCACCCTGTGCATCTGGCTCCACGGGGGCACTGGGAAATCGAACCCAGGCCTTTAGTGTTTGGAAGCAAGTGTCTTAACCATTGAGCCATCTTTCCAGCCCAGTTCATTGGTTTTGGTTTGTCTCCCTTGGATGATAGTACACTGAGAAAAATCATTACTTGGTAGCAGAGCTTATTTTTATATTTTATTTATGTATTTGAGAGAAAGAGAATGAGGGAATAAATGGGTATGCCAGGGCCTCTAGTCACTACAAATGAACTCCAAACAGATGGACCAACTTGTGCATCTGGCTTATGTGGGTACTGTGGAATTGAACCCTGAACCCTGGTCCTTAGGCTTTACAGGCAACCTCAACCACAATCTTCCTACTTTTGCCTCCCCAGTGCTGGAATTAAAGGCATGCACCACCATGCGTGGCAAAGGATGATTAGTTTTGAACCCCTGTAAACTTACAGCTTTGTTTTTGTTTTTTATTTTATTTTATTTATTTTTTTTTTTAAATATTTATTTTACATACCAAAGGTTTAGAACTCCATTTTATCCCCTTTTCCATTAGTCTCTTTTTTTTTTTAATATGATTGATTTTAGGTATTGCTAGGCACAGCAAGGTCATGGATATCAAGGCCAATTTCTGTCTTTGCATTGTATACCCTTCCTTTGGCTCTTCCATTCTATCCTCCCCTCTTCCGCAATGATCCCTGAGCCTTGGAGGGTGTGACAGAGATGTTTCAGTGCTGGGCACTTCTCCATCCTTTCTTCTCAGCACTATGTTGCCTTTTGGATCATCCCAGTGGTCATCGCCATCTGAAAGAGAAGCTTCTCTAACCAGAAGTTTTAGCATTAATATGTGAATATGAGCATTTTAGTATTTTCCGGGCAGCTTGGTTATATACATTTAGATATTTTATACCCCTAAGGCTTATTTTAGACTTTTTTAGGTTTTTCAGTACCAGGTATGTATTTTAGAGAGGGCCTTCAGTCCAATTATAGAGCAGTTGGTTACCCCACAAGTAGACATGCCACTATTGCACCCGTTCGGTCTTTGGGCCTGTCTGGCCAAATTTGAATATTCAGCGTCCACTGACTGCTGATGACTTCTGTCTCCCATACTCTGCATGCAGTGCAGCTTTTTCCAGCTTTCAGTTGGCTGGTCTACAGGGAGAAGGTTTTCTGCTCAGCACCAGCTTGCTTTCTCAGTGACCTTGCCTCTCAGGCAAGAGATGTCTTCAGCAATAGGGTCTTACTATCTGTTTCTCAGGGGAAACCAAGGGCTTTGGCTAAAGCCTTTAATGTTTTGGAGGCTACCGGGACCTCCTTGGCCAACAACTCACTGGAAGGTATTCCATCCCAGGTACTGAAAATTTTCTAGTAACAGTCTACAGCTTCTAGATGTACCATTATTCAAAAAAGTAGTTTTACATAAGTCTTATTCACAATCTTTTGAAATTAGATTGACCCTATTTTCTTTTATGCATTCTCTACCCATGGCCTTGGTTAGGTCATTCCCCTCCTTGTAATCAGTCCTTCCACTTACATATGTGCAATACCATACACTTCAGTCCTTCCCTTTCCTCCGTCCCTTATAGCCTTATTTTATTTTATTTTATTTTATTTTATTTTATTTTATTTTATTTTATTTTATTTTATTTTTGAGGTAGGGTTTCACTCTAGCTCAGGCTGACCTGGAATTCACTATGTTGTCTCAGGGTGGCCTCGAACTCCCAGCGATCCTCCCACCTCTGCCTCCCGAGTGCTGGGATTAAAGACGTGTGCCACCACTATGAAGGCTGCCACTTCCCCTCACTCCTCAAAGATAGCCTGGGCCTTCCTGGTTTTCTGTGCGTTTTGCATCAAGCATAATTTGAAAACACTTGGGTTTGCTTCAAGAAGCTGGGAAACAAGTTACTAAAACCCAGAAAACTGCTGTTAATGTATATTTTAATGTATATTAAAACAATAGTAGAAATGAGTTTTATAATTACCTGCAGTAAATTGTTTTCAATTTTCATGAACCCTTCAGAGCTTTTTCGGTGTGCATATATGATTGTATACTATTGTAATCAGAGCATAGTTATACTTTTCCAGAGCTTTTGTTTTGTTTTCAGAGTAGGATCTTGCTCTAGTCCAGGCTGACTTCACTGTGTAGGCTCAGGATAACCTCAAACTCATGGTGATCCTCCTACCTCTGTCTCCCGAGTGCTGATAGGAACGGTGTGCGCCACCACGCCTGGCTTTCCAGTACTTTTTAAATAGAACTTATCACCACGCTATTGTTCAATCTGCATAGTGGCCATTGATGGTGGTGGCTTCATAACTAAGTAGGTCATCTAACTTAATGACACTTAGGAAAATCATAAAAGTAGTATTGTCAACATCAGGAGCTAACGGCCTTTTCAGTGTTCAGCATCTTCAGTTTTGGTTTTATTCAAAGAACGGGGATAGGGAGATGGAGTGAGGATCTCTCCTTTCTGGGAAGCCTGCCCCCTGATTCCAGTTGGTGGCATCCTCCACTGTCCTCAGACCCCATCACCCACACCCTGTATTTGCCTCTAAAGCTTTCAGTTCTTTCTCTAAAATGGTAAGCCCAATAGCATGGTCCCATCAACATGATTAATTCTTTCATTTTTTTTGTTTGTTTGAAGCAAGGTTTTTTATTATTGTTATTATTATTATTATTTTAAATATTTAATTTATTTATTTATTTGAGAGAGAGAGAGGAAGAGGCAGAGAGAAAGAGAGAATGGGCACACCAGGGCTTTCAGCCACTGCAAACGAACTCCAGATGCATGTGCCCCCTTGTGCATCTGGCATACGTGGGTCCTGGGGAATTGAACCAGGGTCCTTAGGCTTTGTAGGCAAATACCTTAACTGCTAAGCCATTTTCCCAGCCCCTGAAGCAAGGTTTTATATAGCCAAGGGTAGCCTCAAACTCAATGAAGCTGACATTGAATTCCTGTGGAACAAGAGCAAAAGGAAGGGCTGGAGGGATGGCTTAGTGGTTAAAGTGCTTGACTGCAAAGCCTAAGGACCCCGGTTCAATTCCTCAGTACTCATGTAAGCCACATACACAAGATGGCATATGTGTCTAGAGTTCATTTGCAGTGGTTGGAGACCCTGGAGTGCCCATTCTCTCTGTGTGTATCAAATAAATAAATATTTTTTAATAAAAAAAAGAGCAGGCTGGGCGTGGTGGTGCATGCCTTTGATCCCAGCACTCGGGAGGCAGAGGTAGGAGGATTGCCATGAGTTCGACGCCACCCTGAGACTACATAGTGAATTCCAGGTCAGCCTGAGCTAGACTGAGACCCTACCTCAAAAAAACAAAACAAAAAAAAGAGCAAAAAGAAGATGTTATATGGGGCACTTACCAGAGAAGGCTGTATGGAAGGACAGGATACAGGGTCAGAGGCATCTTTGTGCCAAACAGACAGCCGTGGTTTGTTCATCTTTGTAAGTCCTTCTAAGTGTGATGCGATGGAGGAATTTACTGTGGAAACCGACCTCTGGGAGGAGCCAGGAGGCCCGGGCTGGGATGTTGTAGGCAGCACATTAACCTTGAGTACCACTCATGTGGCACCTCCATTGTCACCTGTTCTCTACCCTGGGTCGCATGTGTGCAGCGCGTTCCCAGAAACATTGGCTTTGTAGTCTCAGAAAAAGATAACCCTGCCCAAGCTCCTTTCCATCTTTCCAAGGAGAATAATGATAATAATAATAATAATAATAATAATAATAATAATGCTTTATTTTAGCCATCCGTATTGGGAAGGACAATAAAAAGTTAATAACAGTTTTTGGTTCATTTTCAAAAAAATAAACCATTAAAATCTGCTCAGGTGTTATGGGCTTAAATATGTATTGTAATTTTTGTTATTCGTTATGAAGATTGTTGACAATGACCTTGCTTTCAAAGAAAAACCATGAAACTAGTGGACGAGAGACAACCAGGTTTTGGAAGCGTCCTCTTAACAGCTTGTGTATCGCAGTTGAAGAAGCAGAAAATTAACAGGGTTTCTTTTTTGTTTGTTTACCAACCTTAGAAAATAATACGTGTATATCCATTCATTGTGCTGAATACCCACTTTGTACTTTGAGGCATACACAGGTGAATAGACTCTATCCTTGTGCCTGGAGAGCTTAAAGGATACTGGGGAATTAGAACTGTAAACATGCCACCATGCTTCAGAAGAAGGCTAGCTATACAAGAGGCATGCAATGCATAAACTCACTGGGGAGCCAAGAAGCAATCTACTTAGTGCGAGCAGGACAAAGTCAGGCAAAGCTTCGCTGGAGGGTGACCTTAGCTGCTGGCACTTGAAAGACGGGCCGAAGTTTTTCAAGCAGAAGAGGTGGAAATTCTAGAATCAGGGAACAAGATGTGCCAAGGCAGCGAGGTGTGGCAGAGCTGACTGCGTTGGGAAGTGCCAAGTAATTCAGTTTTCCTGACAAGGACATATTTTCCTATTATTGGAGCATAAACCATGAGAAGACACTTGTCAAGGGACGAGGCAGGAGAGCTAGCAAGGCACTGCTTCATTGCATTTTCCATCTAAAGAGTTGTTAATTTTCCTCTGATACCCTCGCAAACCTTGTAGCCGAGAATCACTGGAGATCTTGGAGGAATGCAGGTTCCTAATTTTCACCCCCACAAACTCCCGAATCAGTATCAATAGGTGCAGAGAAGACTCCCCCAAATATGCATTTACTTTTTAAAATTTTATTTATTTGCAAACTGTGAGATTATATACATATACATACATACATACATACATACATACATACATACATACATACATACATGGAGTGAGATAGAGATACAGAGAGAGAGAGGAATTGAATATGGGCATGCCACGGCCTCCACCACTTTGCGCATCTGCCTTTCTGTGGGTCCTGGGGAACTGAACCCAGGTCATTACGTGTTGAAGACAAGCTTATTAAGTGCTGAGTCATGTCTCCAGGTCCCAGACATGCAACTCTAACAAGTGGTCCAGTTGATTCAATGATGAGACGTGGAGATCCTCCCGGGAGAGACATTGATGTGGAACAATGGGGACCCTTGAACTTTGTTTCAGGAGTGAATGGTAAGGTTGAATGGCTTCACAGTAGCAGAGGGAGCACTGAGAAGCAGGTAAGAAATAGGAGTCGGGGCTGGAGAGATGGCTCAATGGTTAAGGCATTTGCCTGCAAAGTCTAAGGACCCAGGTTCGATTCCCCAGTACCCATATAGAGCTGGCTGCACAAAGTGAGACATGCAATGGAGCTCGTTTACAGTGGCTGGAGGCCCTGAAGTGCCCATTCTTTCTCAGTCTCTCTTCTCTTTCTATCTCTCTCTGGTTGCAAATAAATGTTTTTTTTTTTTTTTATTTTTTATTTATTTATTTTTAAATTTATTTATTTATTTATTTATTTGAAAGAGAGAGATACAGAAATAGGCAGGGAGAGAGAGAGAGATACAGAAATAGGCAGGGAGAGAGAGAGAGAGAGAGAGAGAATGGGTGTGCCAGGGCCTCCAGCCACTGCAAATAAACTCCAGATGCATGCACCCCATTGTGCATCTGGCTTACATGGGTCCTGGAGAATCTAGCCTCGAACCGGGGTCCTTAGGCTTCATAGGCAAGCATTTAACCGCTAAGCCATCTCTCCAGCCCTAAATGATGTTTTTTAAACAAACAAACAAACAAAAAAATAGTGGGAATCATTACCAGCTGTGGATAATGGAGAGACAATGTAAGAATCTGTTTTTCTGTTATCATTTTGTATGCAAGGAAAACTTTTGTCCAGTTTACCTGTTCACGTTTTCTAATTTTCGGCCATTTGTATTTTTTAATAGATATTTTAGAAATGATGACATCAAAGTCAAGGAAAGATCAATAGGAAAGAAGGGATTCAATGAAGGGGAGATTTGGAGGGGGAGGGGAGGTAGAGGGAGGGGATTATGGTCAGGGTATGCTGTCCATATGTAGAGAGGTTGTCCATAAAATGTAATTTTTTTGTGTGTGTGAGAGAAAGAAAGAGAGAAAATGGGCAAACTCAGTAATGCCACCCATAATCTCACGCAGATGTTCACTAAACTGCCTTATTTTCATTTTAATGCATGTACCATAGAAAGATGTTTTAAGGGGGCTGGACAGATGGCTTAGCAGTTAAGGCATTTGCCTGTGAAGCCTAAGGACCCAGGTTTGATTCCCCAGGACCCACGTAAGCCACATGCATAAGGTGGTGTAGGCATCTGGAGTTTGTTTGCAGTGGTTGGAGGCCTTGGCACACCCATTCTCTCTCTATCTGCTTCTTCCTCTCTCTCCCTCTTTCTCTCTTTCAAATAAATATAAAATATTAAAAAAATAAAAAGTGGGGCTGAAGAGATGGCTTAGCGGTTAAGGCACTTGCCTGCAAAGCCAAAGGACCCAGGTTCTATTCCCCAGCACCCACATAACCCAGATGCACAAGGTGGCACATACGCCTGGAGTTCATTTGCAAAGGCTGGAGGCCCTGGTGCACCCATTCACTCTCTGCCTCTTTCTCACTCTCATAAATAAATAAATAAATAAATAAATAAATAAATAAATAAATAAAAGCAACAACGAAAACAACCTCCTGTTCCTTTCAGCCATCATGACTGAAGAAAGGAAAAAACTCTGAATTTTCTAGTTCTGCGCAAGGTAACGAGCGTATGTGTGATGAATTATAGCTATTTAATTCTTGCATTGAGGTATACTGGTTTTTGCTGCATACCAATCTGGGTATTAAAAACTTGCCCACTGTTCAAGTGTGGATGATTCTGTGAGTTGTGCAAGAAGAAAACCTACAGAAGAATGCAGGGAATTGAGTCTGAAATTCAAAACCATTCACATAAACAGACAACCTAACCCATGCGCAGTCATGCATCTAGCCAACACGAGACATAGTATTGTATGGATTTATAACCCATCCAACTTTGAAAATACCCATTTTCTTAGCTGCCTTAGACAGGTAAGGATTTATGTCTGAAAGACAGAAATATTTTTCATTTTTATGTTATGAAATTCCTGGGAGTAGAAATGCCTTCTTTTGAAAGAAATTTTGGTATTTGTTTTCACGGTTCATATAGCTTTTACACATTCATTTTAGCTCGTGTCAACGATTGCCAGTCAACTTGTATGAAAGTGATAGTGAAAGTCGGTGTTCTTTTTTCAATTTTGTAAATTCGTCATAGGGTACTAAAATTTTTAGTGGCATGAACTTCTACAGTGATGAGAACAAGACAGCCTAATGTGTCACTTTTGGAAATTGAAATTGTTGTTTAACTAAAAATAACTAATTCAGGGCTGGGGTAATGGTTTAGCGCTTAAGACATTTGCCTGCAAAGCCTCAGGACCCAGGTTCAATGCCCTAGGACCCACATAAGCCAGATGCACAAGGGGGTGCATGCATCTGGAGTTTGTTTGCAGTGGCTGGGGACCCTGGCATGCCCATTTGCTCTTTATGCCTCTTCCTCTCACTCTCTCTCAAATAAATAATAAATAAATAAATAAATAAATAAATAAAATCTTTAAAATAAATAACTAATTCAAAGGTAAAAAGTAGGGGCTGGAGAGGTGGCTCAGTAGTTTAAACACTTGCTTGAAAAGTCTAAAGGCCTGGGTTCAATTCCCCATGTACAGCCAGATGCACAGAGGCGCATGAATCTCGACTTCATTTGCAGTGGCAGGAGGCCCTATTGTGCCCATTCTCTCTGCCTTCCCGCCCCCCACTCTGCTTATTAATAAATAAAAATATATTAAAAATAAAAGTATAAAAGCTAACCTCACTCATACTCTCACACACATGTTGCTAACATGCCTTATTTTCATTTGATCACATAGAAAGATGTTTTAAGCAATATGTATCATGTATTATTTCAGGAGCATTCTCCATCCAGTACATATTGTGAACACATTGTTTTAGTTTTTTTCTGGCTAGTACAACAGATTCTGACAAGAACATTCATTCCTTCTCTTAAAGATTTAGGAGTCAGACAGAAGCTTGAAATCTGCCTCCTCGTTTGGTCTGAAGTCAAGGTCCCACAGGTCTGAGCCCAGCCAGTCTCTCTGCCCTTGCCCAGCTACTGCGGCTGCATCTTTTGGCTCTTGGCCCTTCTCCCATCTTCAAAACCAGCCCCAATAGCATCTTATTTCACTGTTTTGTGATTGTCTTTTTCCAACCTCTTTCTTTCCTGTAATCTTTAAATTTTTATTTATTTATTTGAGAGAGAGAGAGAGGGAGAGAATGGGTGTGTCAGGGCCTCCAGCCACTGCAAAGGAACTCCAGATACGCCACCTTGTGCATCTGGCTTATGTGGATCCTGGAGTATCGAACCTGGGTCCTTGGGCTTCACAGGCTAGCGCCTTAACCGCTAAGCCATCTCTCCAGCCCCTTCTTCCCTTCATTCTAGAGCTTTGTGAGAGTTTGTTTAGGTCCCATGCTGATAACCTAGGATAATGTCTCAATCTCAAGATCCTTCCTTAAGTTACACCTGTAGTATGTTTCTTGTCATCTAAGTACCACATTTATTCTTATCTTTATTTTTATTTTCTACATGGTTTTTTGAGGTAGGGTCTCGCTCTAGCCCAGGCTGACCTGAAATTCACTATGTAGTCTCACGGTGGCCTCAAATTCATGCTGATCTTCCTATCTCTGCCTCCTCAGTGCTGGGATTAAAGGCGTGTGCCACCACATTCATAAGCACCTATATTTACAGTTATATAAACCTGTATTTATAGGTTATTCAGAGTAGAGTTTGATAGCCCTGGAATTATCTGGCCTACTGTCGGGGTTTGCACTTGTTTCTGAAGTTATGTCACCATTTCACAATTATTTCCGGATTGACTGATAATGGCCTTACTTTGTATCTACACAATACTCTGCTGTTTCAAGGGACTCTGAGATTAATTTGCATACCTGACTATCTTTATGTAAATAATTTGGTCATTTTCTTTGTCTAAATTCTATAAATGGCTTTGTATGTCAAATATTTTTGTATAAATACAGGAAAATCTATGTGCCTATGCATCCATGTGAGTGTTTATCTTCCAAGTGGCACCTTAGATCATTAGTATATAGTACTTATCTCCCTGTAACCTCACCCACATTGAATATTACCATTTTAACCTTTGCTAGTAAGGCAAAAATGGTATTTGATATTTTAATCACATTACTCTGATAGCCATTCTTGGCTGCCTTTCTATTTATTGCCTTGTGAAGTAATAATTCTTTAAAATTTTCAGTATAAAAATGAAATAATTTGGGACTGGAGAGATTGCTTAGTGGTTAAGGCACTTGCCTGCAAAGCCTAAGGACCCAGGTTCTGTTCCCCAGTACCCACATAACGCCAGATGCACATGGTGGTGCATGCATATGGAATTCATTTACAGTGGCAAGAAGCCCTGGTGCTCTCATTCTCTCTCTCATAAATAAATGAATCAACTTTAAAAATGATATAATTTAATATTAACTTAACTGAAACTTGCTTTAAGACTTCTTAGCTTAATATTTCATGTTCTTATTCACGTATCCTACTTTGTGACAATCTGAATGAGTTTTAACAGTGGAGTAAAATTTTGCTTGTTACAGAAGCACACGGCTTCTGTCCCTGTGGTCCTTTATGGCACTTTGACGGCAACTCCTTCCTCTTATTCTGGTGGGATAATTCTCCGTAACCACGATGATCTGACCTGGAAAACTGTTCAAGAAAAGATGAACTGATAAATTAACCTTAATCTTACATTACAGAAAGGCCTTGGTGTCAGCTACTAAGGGGCTAACTATAACCACACTGATCCACTTAAAGCAAATTGACACTTCTTATAATTGTCCTGGAATTCCCGATCAGGTGCAGGAGGAGAAACGAAGCACCTTGGACCCTGACTCCTGGATCAAGAAGCACCCTGCCCTTGAAGTGAACGCCAATGCACTGAATATCACTAAGCTTCTCCGTTACCACCAAAGGCCCCTAGCATTCCACCTACGGTTAACTATATACATACGCATGCCCATTCATCAGTTACAATTGCATAGTCCCTGCTTCCTGTCTTCTTGGCATCCGGAGAAACATAGATTCCTAACAGGTACAGAAAATCTAAATAATGGAGTAGACTTGAGGGCTTGTAACGTTCAAACTGGAATAGGCAGAAAAAGGTTTTTCAACCATGCACAGGAGACTGCAGAGACAGCTCAGCAGCGAGGGGTCTTTGCTTGCAAAGCCTTGATGGCCCCAATTCGAGTCCCCAGTACCCACATAAAGCCAGATATACAAAGTGGCACATGTGTCTGGAGTTCCTTTACCGTGGCAGGAGTCTCTGGCACACCTATACTCCCTCCTCTCTGTCCTCCCCTTTCTCTCTCTCTCAAATAATAAAAAAAAAAAAAAACAGTTTTTAAAAAGCCATGCACCGGGTCAGTCTTCAGACTCTCAGAAACTAGCATTAAGCATGACAGCTCCATCCTCATTCTCTTCTTTCCCCTGCCCACCCTCTCACTGCCCACCCTTCATCTCTGCCCACCCTTTCCTTCTCTCTTGTCTTGGCATTCAGGCCAGTGATGGGATGGCATGACAAATGGAAAGATGAAGGAGGGAGCCCCTGCCTGTAAGCAGCTCTTGGTATATTAAGGGGTTAATCTGCAGGCAGTGTTGGATATTGACATAGTGATGGAAGCCATTTTACAGACGTACGAGTTGTCCATGACAGAGCCCAATGGAGAGATGTCCCTAAACCACCAGGGTCGTCTGGCTCACACAAAGGCTGCCTAGAGCCAGGAGTTACAAAGTTCAGTATTAAAACAAGATAGGAGCCAGGCATGCTGTATATGTGAGGCCTTCATATGTGTGTGTGTGTGTGTGTGTGTGTGTGTGTGTGTGTGTGTAGGGTGCTGACCCCCAAGTTGTGCATCTGCTCCATGGTTGGCACCATTGCTACAGGCCCTTACTCTATGTGAGTTAATGATGGATCTTCTAGATAGCTATTTATGTATTTATTTATTTATGAGAGAGAAAGAGGGAGAAAGGGCACACTAGGGCCTCCAGCCACTGCAAATGAACTCCAGATACATGCAACACCTTGTGCATCTGGCTTACGTGGGTCCTGGAGAATCCAACCTGGGTCTTTAGGCTTTGCAGGCTAGTACCTTAACTGCTAAGCCATCTCTGCAGGCCCCAGGTAGCTGTTCTAAAGTGGGGAGGCACACTGGTCTCTGGATCTCCCAGTAGCCTTCTCCCTGTACCTTCTAGAACTGGCAGTAGTTCCTGTGGAGATAAGGCCTTATGAACAAAATATATCACATACATGTATAAAAGTGCTCAAGAAAAAAAAAAGAAAGAAAAGAAAGAAAGATGGAGAACAGAGGGCAAAGGTAACCTCGTTTACCAGCTCCTGGGCCATGGACTGTGCATGTCCCCTGTGCGTATCTGTCCTGTGTATCAGGGAACCGTTTTGGAGAGCGAAACATTTCACTGCCCATATCTCTCCGTTCTCTTCTCTTGGGTTTTGTGAAGTGAAAGCATTTCTGAACTTCTGCTGCTTCTTGCCTCTTCCCTCAGAGAATGCCTGAGGAAAACGTTCAATTCTCATCCCAATTTGACCCGTCTTCATCCTTCCATCTTCTTCCCACTTGGACCTTGAGGGTTATACAGCATTCTGCTAGTCTTGCTCTTTCTCCCATTGTTTTATCTGTTCACTTTAGAAACCTAATCTCACCTTATAATATTATTTCAACATTCTTTTTAATATTTCCAAGTTAATATAGCCCTGAATATTGCCTGGTTTTGTTAGAAGTTCATTTTCATTTATCTTTTTTATTAATTTTTTAAATTGTATTTATTTCCAAGCATATATATATATATATATATATATATATATATATATATATATATACACACAGAAAGAGAGATAGAGGGAGAAAGGAGAGAGAGAGAGAATGGGCATGCCAGGGCCTCTAGCCACTGCAAATGAACTCCAGATACATGCACCACTTTGTGTATCTGGCTTTATGTGGGTCCTGGGGAATGAAACCTGGGTCATTAGACTTTGCAGACAAATGCCCTAACTGCTGAGCTATCTCTCCACCCTTCCGCATCCTCATCCAACATCCTAGAAAACTTACCCTCCTCATAGTATGTAAGTTCAATCATTTCTTTTTAAAAACTTTTTAAAATATATTTTATTTATTTCTTTGAGAGACACACACAGAGAGAGAATGGGCACACCAGGGCCTCCAGCCACTGCAAACGAGCTCCAGATGCATGTGCCCCTTGTGCATCTGGCTTACGTGGTTCCTGGAGAATTGAACCGGGATCCTTTAGGCTTTGCAGGCAAACGCCTTAACCACTCAGCTATCTCTCCAGCCCTGGGAATATCATTCCTTAACACTGTTCTCTGAGGATGTGGGCCAGGTGCTGGGAAGGTTCACTCAGGTCAGCACAAAGGGCCTCATGTTTGTTCCACGGCAGGGGAGTGACACATGAGGAACTGGACCCTGTCTTCCCTCTTCACAACTAATCTTTATGTAGGGTGACAAGCTCATTGTCCCATCTCGTTGATGTGCCCTGGATACATGACAGAACAAGTCTGAATCCTGAAGTTTACCCCTTGTTCTATCGGCTTAGATGTTGTGTAACTGTAAGATAATCTTGCTCATGTCTGTATGTGGGTCTCAACCCATGGTGTGCATAAGGACATTTAATAATCTCAGTCTCTTCTTAGTTCTTTAGTGAGTTTTATTGTAATTACAACGAACGCCTTCGTTTCTACCTATATAACTATTTTATCGGTAGGAAAATGTCAGGAGTTCTGACAATTTTAATCCCTGTGTTTACTGACAGCTCTAGCCCGTGAATCATAGGTTCCTGAATCAAGTTAAACAGGTCAGGAGACAGGCTACGCCTGAACGCCACACCCACTCTTGTCTTCCATGAGTGTGGGAACGTGTTAGATACTTTCTCTGCATTAACTAATTCGTTTCTGGCAGTGTGTGTACTTTACCTAGACTTGGATTTTCATAGATAAACCCCAACCTGCTCAAGCCTTTCAAATACAAATATCAAAAGCTGGACATGGTGGATCCCAGCACTGGGGAGGCAGAGGTAGGAGGATGGCAACGAGTTCGAAGCCAGCCTAAGACTAGATAGTGAATTCCAGGTCAGCCTGGGCTCGAGTGAGACCCTACCTCGACAACAAAAACAAATAAATAAATTAATAAGAAAGAAATAAAACCTCAAGGCGTCTTTGAGAATTTGCTCAGATTCTTCCACGTGAAGTAGAGTGAGGACATTTCACGCAAACAGGCCAAGACATGCATCACTCCACCAAGAGAAGAAATAAATGATTTTGTTGTTGTCAATTTACCCATTGTAACTGCTGTGATCCTCCTAGGCAATGCCAGCTGCATGGATTTTTCTAGAAGTAACATGGAGCTCATGAGAGTTCGGAAGTACAGAGGGCATCAGCTGAAATCTCAGCTTTTGTATTTCCTCTGATTTTTGAAATGTCCGTCTAGGAAGCCAGCCTTTTTCTCTCTGGATGCAAACCTCCTTCGGCATAGTACTTTTGCTGTTCGTGGTCAGCTATTTCTGGTCCCCTAAATTTTCTCTGCTTTCAACAGTGACCTCCTTCAGATCAGACTTTTTGAAGCACAATTGCAAGCCCTGGCTCACCGTCTTGATTGCCCTCTTCTGGGCACACTCCAGTCCGCAGTTGTTCCTCTTCCTCTGAAAGTTAGCTCAGAAACTTTTTTTTTTTTTTTTTTTTTTTTTTTTTTATTGATAGCTCAGAAACTTTTTTCTTTTTCTTTCTTTCTTTTTTTTTTATTGATAGCTCAGAAACTTTTTTTTTTTTTTTTTTTTTTTTTTTTTTTATTGATAGCTCAGAAACTTTTTTTTTTTTCTTTTTCTTTTCTTTTTCTTTTTTTTTTTTTATTGATAGCTCAGAAACTTTTGCATGTGGACGAGGGAGGTGGGACTGTAAAGGAGTTTCCCTTGAGTTGAGACGTGCCATTTCTCTCTCTCTCTCTCTTTTTTTTTTTTTTTTTTTTTTTTTGATTTTTCCAGATAGAGTCTCACTCTGGCCCAGGCTGACCTGGAATTCACTATGTAGTCTCAGGGTGATCTCGAACTCACGGCGATCCTCCTACCTCTGCCTCCTGAGTACTGGGATTAAAGGCATGCGCCACCACGCCCCACTTGACATTCCTTTTTTAAAAAAAAATTTACATTCTTATTTATTTAAGAAAGACATTGGGCATGCCAGGGCCTCTAGCCACTACAAACTCCAGATGCATGTGTCACCTTGTGCATATGGCCTTATGTGGTACTGGGGAATTGAACCTGGGTCCTTAGGCTTTGGAGGCAAATGCCTTAATTGCTAAGTCCCCTCTTCAGCACTTAATGTTTTCTTTATTTATTGCAAGGGGGTGGGGGGAGAGGGAGAGCTTGCTAGAGAGCTAGAGTGGGCATGCTAGGGCCTCCAGCCATTGCCAACAGACTCCAGATGGATGTGCCAGGTTCTGGAAATACAGAGGTCAATAAAATGTGGCTTTGGCTTTGTGGAATTCACAGAGTAATGGGAAAGTCAGCAGTTAGCTGTCAATTATAATACGGTGTGATCACCATCTGGGTAGAGTCAGGAGTACAGAACATGCTGTGGAGCATTCTCTGCTTCTTACTTATGTAAACTGTTCTTTTTTAAATACCTTCTTTATTTATTTGAGAGAGGGAAAGAGGAAGATAGATAGTGTGAGTGAGAGAATGGATGTGCCATGGCCTCGAGCCACTGCAAACAAATGCTAGACGTATATGTGCCACCGTGAGCATCTGGCTTTATGCGGGGAATAAAACCCAGGTCGTTAGGCTTTGCAGGCAAGTACCTTAATGGTGGAGCCAGTTCAGGGCTCTCCAGCCCTGTAAACTATTCTTTTAGCATCTTTGATTTGCTGTGTTTGTTTATACATGGTATGTGCTACACATTGCACAGAAGGGTTAATGTATGTCAGCTCATTTTCATTTATGTACTGCGACCTCACAGGGGTTAGTCCTAATACAGTTAGGAAAGATGAGTAGAGATTAAGTGACTTGCCTGAGGTTGTCACAGTAAGTGTTGGGTTCAGAATTCCAACCCAACAGACTATTACTGGTGTTGAGAGAAGTGGAGTTTTTCCCAGCTCTGCTTGGGCTTAGCTTAGGGGTTAAAGTGCTGGATACTCAACGATCACACAAAGTGGCTCTTGAGTTTTCGTCTTACTACCAGCAAAGCATTGACAAACACAGAGAGAAAGAAGAAAAAGAGGGTAAATTAAGAAAGATTTAAGACAGTATGGTAGAAAATACAAGTAAAGCAGAAAAGCTCCTAGGCTGGGAAGGTGGGGGGGACCCTGAGCAGATAGCTGCCTGGTGACCTGGGTTGCGTTTCCTTTAAATTAGACATGCAGGGCAGATAAGCCTCTTTACCATGTCAGATGTCTATGGAGGATCTTGATTAGTGGGTGGCTTGGGGGGGCGGGGCGGGGTGGGGCGGGGATGGGGTGGGGAGAGAGAACAGACTCTGTAGGTAGGGAAAAATCCCAGGAAAAAAATTTTTAGGAGGAAGAACAAGGCAGCTGTCCCTGATCACCATATCTAGTCAAGCTGGAGTGCCCTTCTAGTCTATCCAGGGCAGACGGGCATCAGTGTTCCTGTGGTCCAGAGCCCCTAACCAACTACCTGCAAACAAAGGCCATCTTATTCCTAATCTCTGTCAATATTCCTTTCTGCAAGGGAGACTTCATTTCCAACAATAGTTTCCAACCACCCCCAACTGCTGGATTGGCTCTGCCCAACGTCAGCAGTATCCGTGCAGACATTTTTAATTGTTCTTCGTGGTATTTAGTGGGTAAGTCAAGGATGCTAGCACACATCATCCAGAGTCCAAAGAACTTTTAGTTATTTCTTATTTCTTTATTTATTTCCCTGGCAAAGAACTACCTAGGGAAAAGTGTCAATACTGAGCCGATGAGATGGCTAAGTGGTTAAGGTGCTTGCCTGCAAAGCCCAAGGACCCAGGTTCGGGTGCTTGCCTGCAAAGCCCAAGGACCCAGGTTCGATACCCACGCAAAGCCAGATGCATAAGGTGGAGCATGCACCTGGACTTCACTTGCAGTGGTTAAAGGCCCTGGCATGCCATTTCTCTCTCTCTCCCTCTCTCTCTCTGCCTCTTTCTTTCTCAAATAAATCAAAAATTGTGTGTGTGGGGGGGGGTGGCTGGAGAGATGGCTTAGCGGTTAAGGCGCCTGCCTCCTAAGCCTAAGAACACTGGTTCCAGTTTCCAGCGGTTCCAATCTCCAGGTCCCACGTTTAGCCAGATGCAGTGATGCAAGGCTGCAATGCTGCACTTGACCACAAGGGGGAGCACACATCAGGATTTTGTTTGCAGCAGCTGAGAGGCTGCTGGCACGCCCATCTCTATCTGTCTTCTCTCTCTCTCTCTCTCTCTGTGTCTCTCTCCAAAAATAAATAAATAAAAATAATTTAAAAAATTAAAAAATTTTTAAAGTGTCAATACTGAGAAACTGCACTGTGGGGGCTACTTGGTGCCTAGCTGCCCCTCAGTATCCAGTCACCCCGGAGGGTGCCAGTGATCATAAGTCCTTGAGCAGAATATTTGTATAGAAATTCTGCCCTCACATTCTGTAAATCATCTCTAGATGTGCCATGTTAAGGGTTGCAATACGGTACTATTAAGGGAATAAGGACAAGAAAAAAGTCTGTAGGGCTGGAGCGATGGCTCAGCAGTTCAGCCACTTGCCTGCAAAGCCTAGTGACCTGGGTTTGACTCCCCAGTACCCCTGTAAAGCCAGAGCACACAGTGGCACATGCATCTGGAGTTCCTTTGTAGTGGCTAGAGGCCCTAGTGCACCCATTCTTTCTCTCTCTCCCCCCCCTTGCAAATACATTTTAAAAATTTTAGGACTGGAAATATGGCTCAGTACATAAGGTGTTTGAGTGCAAAGCCCAGCTGCCTGGGTTTGATTCCCTGTACCCATGTAAAGTTACATGCACAAAGTGGCACATGCATTTGGAGTTCATTTGTGGCAGCTGGATGCCCTGGTGTGCCCATTATCACTGTCTGTCTCTCCTCTCTCTCTTTGCTTGTAAATAAATACAAATATTTTTTAAGAATGAGAAAAAAAGAGATCCGGGCATGGTGGTGCACAGTTTTAATCCCAGCACTCGGGAGGCAGAGGTAGGAGGATCGCCGTGAGCTCGAGGCCAACCTGAGACTACATAGTGAATTCCAGGTCAGCCTGGGCTAGAATGAAACCTACCTCGAAAAACCAAAAAAAAAAAAAAAAAAAAGAATGAGAAAAAAAGAGCTGGGGAAATGGTTGAGCGGTTAAGACATTTACCTGTGAAGCCTAAGGACCATGGTTTGATTCCCCAGGTCCCATGTAAGCCAGATGCAGAAGGGGGCACATGTGTCTGGAGTTTGTTTGCAGTGGCTGGAGGCTGTGGTGTGTCCATTCTTTCTCTCTGCCTCTTCCTCTCTCTTAAATAAATAAATAAAATACGAATGAGAAAAAAGTCTTTACATGTGCATGAATGATGAAATTTTATTATTATTATTTTTAGTTTTTTATTACTATCATTATTTATTAGTAGTATTATTATTTGCAACAGGGTCTTGTTATGTAGCTCGGGCTGGCCTAGAACTCGGGCCTTCCTCTTTCAGAGCTCTGAATGCTGAGAGCGTAGGCATGCGCCAGCACGCCTGGCTGTTTGCAGTCAGACTGTTGTGAGTCTGTGCTTGGGGAACCATGATCAGTGAGCAGCAGTGCTACTTTGAAGACATCTGAGAGGAGAGAGAATGACTTACTGAAGTACTGAATCAAGACTCAGTACGATGGGAAACGTGTTATGTCACTGTCCTTGAGCCTTGGTTTCTCTAATGAAAATTAAAAGAATAGTGTTCTTTTTCTTCTCTCTTTCTCTCTCTGTGTGTGTGCACACACACACTTCAAGGATCTGTGGAAAGGGGGACACTATAAGAAAGCCCTATGTAAGAATTAGCATCCAGGCTGGGGCTCTGGCAGTGTAGTTCAGTGGTAGGCCACTTGCCCAGCATGTGCAAGGCCCTGGGCTTGATTGCTGCTCCTCCATCCCCCACCCCCAACAAAAAATTATCATCGCGGGGCTGGAGAGATGGCTTAGCGTTAAACGCTTGCCTGTGAGGCCTAATGACCCCGGTTCAAGGCTCCATTCCCCAGTACCCACATAAGCCACATAAGATACACAAGGTGTGCACGTATCTGGAGTTTGTTTGCAGGTGGCTGGAGGCCCTCATGCGCCCATTGTCTGTCTCTCTCTCTTTCACTGTATGTCTGTCTGTCACTCTCAAATAAATAAATAAAATATATATTTAAAAAAAGAATTATCAGAAACTCTTAGAGAGTCGTTGGTATGGAAATGTTTCTACTGTGGGCCACATGATTTCTATTACATCAGATTTACAGCAGCTAATTTAAATTTCACTCCCCTCCCCATTTGTGTACTTGGGAACAGACCTTTGTACTTTGGGGAGTTATTTAAATGCCTCCTGTGCCTGGATTCTAAATAAATACGGCTCCAGGCTTCTGGGAGGGAGAGTAATTAAATCAGTGCCAGGTAGCTTCTCCACCTGCGAGTGTTGCTGCACACTTCTAATGCATGACGCCAGACAGGTGTGCACTGCCGTCATCCTTCACGTGGATATAAACTCATCGATTTCGTTTTACTGAGGTTTCCTGTGTGAGTGTGTGTGTGAGCGTTTCCTATACCACAAACAGCGTCATTCCTGGCGGTCATTAGAGAGTTCCCTGGGAGCCGAGCGTTTCAAGGTGCTTTGGGCTTGGTCCTGGGGTGAATCACCGCCCTCCCCACCAGCCTTCAGGTGAGCAAGAGCCACACACTTGAGTGCTGGCAGCTGGCTTTATTTATTTATTTAAGAGGACTGATCCATTTTAGGCTGTGGGACGGGGGTGGTGGTGAGCAGCGAGAGGGATGCAAGATGCCCCACGCCTGCAGAGCACTGGCAGGGTGTGTGTGTGTGTGTGGGGGGGGGTTCCTTGATTATATGCTCCACCCCAAACCCCCTGCTCCAGGGATGGGTGATGGGGAAACAGTGTCCCATCTGGGAAGGGGACCCCGTTGTCCCTGGATCCTGGGAGGGATGGGGAGGGGGCCACAGAGGTGTCAGGTTCAAGTCCTTCCATAGGTCAGCATTCTAAAAGTGCTTGTAAGTTTCCTTTCTGTTCCCCCCTTCCAGAAGGGGAGGCTGAGAGAAGATTTTTTTTTTTCCTCCTTCTCCCTATTCAAATTCTTTTCCTTCTATGTAGACACCCAAAGGAAGCGCAACACTGGGCATGTTCGGATGTGAGTGGCTTTGCTGATAAGCCAGCCACAGCCTCCCGGAACCGGAGACTTAAAATAGTCCTTGGCGTTCTCCCCCTGGTCCCCCCCTGCTGGAGCCGCGAGTGGTATCTTCCGAACAGATGACCAAGTACCTTGGACTGAATCACACCGAGACAGCATTTTGAGCAGAACGCCCGGGCTAAACTCTTGTAATTACTGTTTATGGCTGGCCCGGGTTCCCTAGGAGAGGGCAGACCCAAGAGGAAGTAAGTTTCCTGGACCTTTCAGATGGCTGTGCAGTAATTAAAGACCAGCCGGCCCGGTGATATTCAGACACGCTCCAAGTTGTTCCCGAATCCACAGTTCACAGCACGTTTTCTCTGGAAGGAGTGAGATCATTGGGACTTTTTCCCCCCTTTTCTCCTTTCTTTCTTTTATTTATTTATTATTTTTTTTCCTCCACTGGTTTGATCTCATGGCCTTGAACCTGCAGTGAACTGAAGAAAGAAAGAAATGGATATGTCTGACCCCAATTTCTGGACTGTGCTCTCAAACTTTACTTTGCCTCATTTGAGGAGTGGGAATAGACTTCGGCGCACACAAAGGTAAAAAAAACAACAACCAAAAAAAAAAAAAAAAAAAAAGCCAGCAGCATAAAGGAAAACTGCGGGATGTTCTCTGGAGGAGTGGTGCTGTCTTGCAGAGGCCTGGCGGGTGCCTGAGTCTGCTCTAGGTATCGGGGTTGAAAAGTTTATACCTGGCCAGGGGGCACTCTGCTTCTTGTATTTTCCTCTCCCCGGGGCTTCCTGAGAGATCTTGTGTACCTGGTCTCAGGGACTTTTCACAAACGGAGACAATCAGAAATTGCCTGTGAGTGATGGGGAGATGAGAGAGAGGACGAGAGAGACTTATGTTGTCCGCTGCCCACTTATCTGCTCAGGCTTATTGTTTCATTCGTCCAGACGTGGGCCTCTGGCACCCCAATCTCTCAGTGGCTTTCTCTATTACGTGTTTGTGCTATCATCTGTGAGATGCAAATGTGTGTTGCAAAGCTGGCCTAAATTCGCCTACTTTGTACTGACTGCAGAACTTTGCCATTTTGATTGATTGATTGATTGATTTTTACTGGTTTGCTGGCATGAATTACTAATACAGGATTGGCCTTTTTTGTTTTGTAATATATAGAAGATGGAATGGTGAGGGGGCATCTTCTTTTGAAGCTATGATAAGGCTCTTCCTGGAAGTGAAAGGCAGGTAGGGAGTCACAGGGAGTTTGCAGACAATTGCAGTGAGAGAATATGATGTTTACAGGAGCGTGTCCCTCCCCCATTCCTGTGCAGAGCAGACAAGTTGCACTGTTTTGGTTTTAGAGGGCTATACCCTCCAAGTTGTGGAAATACCGATTCTTTGTTTTCTGTCTACACTTGCCTTGCACACACATGTGAACCCATTAGAAAGCAACAGTCCAGCCAAATAAACAGGATGCCTATTATCAGATTTGGAACTGCCTAATCTCTGTGTGCCACTGTTCTGAGAACACCAGAAAAATGGTCTTTGCTTTGGTAAAACCTGTGAAAAAACTCTGAGAAACTTAGTCATGTTTCTTTTGAAAATTTTCATGGTATTTCTTTGTGTGTGTGTGTGTGTGTGGGGTCTTATGTTTTACTTTTTATTTATATTTGAGAAAGAAACAGAGAGGCAGACAGACAGAGAATGGGCACGCCAGGGCCCTCAGCCACTGCACATGAACTCCAGACACATGGGACCACCTTGTGCATCTGGCTTACATGGGTCCTGGGGAGTCAAACCTAGGTCGTCTAGCTTTGCAGGCAAGAGCCTTAACTGTTAAGCCACCCCCCCCAGTATTTCTTTTTGAAAAACATTTTATTTATTTATATGAGAGAGAAAGAGTGGGCACACCAGGGCCTCTAGCCAATACAAATGAACTCCAGACATATGCAATACCTTGAGCATCTGGCTTATGTGGGGAATTGAACCTGGGTCCTTAGGCTTCATGGGCAAGTGCCTTAGCCTCTAAGCCATCTCTCCAGCCCTCCATGGTACTTCTTGCATTTTAGATACTTCCACATAGGCTACACACACATACACAAGTCATGCTTGTGTGTGTGTGTATATGTGTGTGTGTGTGTATGTGTGTGAGAGAGAGGAGTAAAATCTAGCAAGTTTCAAAGTCATACTATTAATGCACCCTCAATGTTGATGTCACTAAAACCATGTAGGGTTCTGACATGGTGACTTGAATCTCTGGCTATCACATTCTTGTTTTACAATATAGTATGTTTAAACAAGCCCTTGGGGCCTCGGGGTGCTGAATGTTACAGCTTCTCACCTGTTCAGTTGCGTTCTCACCCAGTCAGTTTGATGGAGTCTTTGATACTTTCCCAGTGGTATAGTCCTAGCTCAGGGCCATATTGCTTTTGCCTGGAGCCCTCTGTTCTTGAGAAGATAAGGAGGCCTTTGTGTAGCACACCTGCGTGTCTGAACCTAAAGAACAGGTGGGAACTTTATTCCTGCTCCCTGCCTACCTGTTGATAGTGCTGCTGGGAGAGCCCATGTGCAATTAAGTGTCTGCTTGGACAGATTAGGACTTTAGGGTATTTCTGACACAGCCTGATCACTTCAGCCAGACCACTCACCCTGATAGCCCCAGAAGGTCTGAAGTTATCTAAGTCAGGAGTGAAGGGGGGGACAGGTTTGTTTATGTGTGTGTGTGTGGGGGGGTGAGCATTCAGCTGTTTCCAGTTACCAAATCATAGACCTATATTTTTGATTCAGCAAGACACACACACATAGAGAGAGAGATGATCTTCCTTTCCTGCAAGGAGTTGACATTGTCACAGCTGGTTTCCAGGATCTTCCTGGGTACTTGGAGATTGGAAATAAGTGTCCTGTCTATGTCCATCTGTCCATTACAAGGCCACCACTGGTGCATACAGGCTCAGAGTCCTTATTCCAAAATGCCTGGGGGCAACAGTGTTTTTGTTTTCACAGTTTGGAATCTGCACACAGAGTTGACTGGTTGAGCATCCCTACTTCTGGAATGTTCCAAAACCTGAAACTTTTGGGACACACAAAGTTTATGATTGGGAGCAGCTTGCATTTCGTGTTTCCAGAGAAAGGGTACCCAACCTGTGCCATGTAGATTTGGGAAGATGAAGGGATTCCCTATCCCAGGATAAGAATGTGTGGCTGTGTGGGCTGGAGAGATGGCTTAGTGGTTAAGGCACTTTCCTGTGAAGCCTAAGGACCCATGTTCTGTTCCCCAGGACCCACATAAGCCAGATGCCCAGGCACATGTGTCTGGAGTTGGTTTGCAGAGCCTGGAGGCCCTGGTGCACCCATTCTCTCTATCTGCCTCTTTTTTTTTTTCTTTCCTCTCTCTCACTAAATACATAATGTGCGGCTGTGCATTCTGGATTCAGATAGTGGTCAATTCTTTTCCTAAGGACATGAGGTATATGCTTATGTCATGACCCTTCCCTTCTGGAATATGCCTCGTGGTGCCTGGCCGGTTCCCTAAAGCATCTCCTTTGCAAAGGACTTCTTCATCCCAAGGTGCGCTTTCCTTATGCCAGTCTTACTGAAGGAGAGCAGCCATGTGTCTCGGCCCTTGGGATGCGTGTCCTGCTTGAGGCCCGTCTCTGTGCCTCTGCTGTCTAATCTACAGGGTTTTACATTTTCCACTGAGACTATTGCATCTCAGGTCCTTGTTCTGATTTACACTGAACTCCATCTTCACTCCTTTTCAATATTAATTCCTTTGGCCTAAGGGTAAAATTGAGCTCCAAGCCCACCAAAGCACTGTAGAGCCCAGAAGGATAGGAGGAGGCGTGGACCGCAGAAATGAAGGAAAGATCAGATGGTTTCATAGTCTCACAGTAAACCTGCCACTGTCATCACCTCTGGGTTTATTGTATCCCATTCTCCTGCGTGTTTGTTAATTTCTCCATGAAACCTGTACGGTTTCTCTTCCAATGCGCAGTTCTTCCTGGCCTACAAGTCCTGGAGTTTTGTTTTTTTTCTTAATATTTTATTTATTTACTTATTTATTTATTTAGGAGAGAAACAGAAAGAGGCAGATAGAAAGAGAGAGAATGCCAGGGCCTCTAGCCACTGCAAATGGACCCCCGACACACTCACCACCTTGTACATCTGGTGTTACGGGTCCTGGGGAATTGAACTCAGGTCTTGAGGCTTTGCAGGCAAGCACCTTAATTGCTGAGCCATCTCTCTAGCCTCTAGTCCTGGAATTTATGAGGGGAGAAGCTCACAGAATTATGCTCAGGCCTAGATCTTAATATTTATTTATTTATTATTTATTTATTAGAGACAGAGAGTGGGAGAGAGAAAGAATGACAATGGGTGCACCAGGGCCTCTAGCCACTGCAAACGAACTCCAGACGCATGTGCCATCATGTGCATCTGGCTTATGTGGGACCTGGAGATTCTAACCGGGGTCCTTAGGCTTTGCAGGCATATGCCTTAACTGCTAAGCCATCTCTCCAGCCTCAGGCCTAGATCTTTAGGACAACAGACTACAGATGGTCCCACAATCCATCCCTATGTCCCCACACCCAGCACAGCCATCTCTCCCTTCGTTTCCCCTTTGTCCGCAGGAGGCGGTGGGCTGTCTGGATACAGGCTCGTTGGAGGCTGCTTTGCAATCCAGCTTGGAGAGCCCCTTGGGAATGTGTCCCTTTGTGTCTGTCATTGTCCTTCCCCACCCTCTCCGCATTTCCTCAAGGATGTCACCTTCTGCCTGAGGGACACAGATCGGAACTTCATAATCTGACTCTTTGATTAAAAAACTTTTTTTTTTTTTGGTTTAGACTAAAGTCAAATATGCATGTTTCAGCAGCTTTCAACAACCTCAATCTGTGGATATGGCATTCTTTGAGAATCCCCTCACAGTCCCGGAAAGTAGTCGGCTTGCATTCCTGCCAGTACATGTGTTCCTAACATCTTTTCCTTCCCCATTGAATTAAGAGCTTTGGGAGCCAGGCATGGTGTCAGCACTCCGGAGGTTGAGGTAGAAGGATTGCCATGAGTTCGAGGCCACCAGAGACTATATAGTGAATTCCGGGTCAGCCTGGGCTACAGTGAGATCCCACCTCAAGACAAACAAACAGAAACTTGAGTAGAGAGTGAGGTGAGACTCTTGATGGTAACCCTGCCAACAAAGGCTCTTGAGGCGGATACAGCAGGATAAGTCCCCAGGTTGGCATTTGACCGTGTGGAAATGGGTCTGAGAATCACTTTCAACCTTCATGTTCAGCAAGCTGGTATGTTTTTGTATGGCATGAGTAGTCTCTAAATTTGACCATCCCCTCCCGTCAATAAACCCTTTGCCACGCTAATGAGCTGGCGATTCACGTGGTCATTTCAAGTTTCCAAATACATTTTCCTGAAAACCTGAGATTGCCAGAACCGAGGCACAGGAGCAGTGTGGTTGGCTGCTGTTTGTTCTGTCTCTGGTTATGCTGGCTGAATTTGCATTACTGAATTTGCAGCGGTTGTCACGGGGCCGCAGATACTCATGGAGATCTCTAACTTCTGTAGTTGTCAGGATACATTGAATTGTTTATCACCCTGCATCTTCCCTTCAGAAAGATGTGTAGCGTTTGGTTGAGTGAGTTTTTCCTGTTGGGAGTTTTTCTGTCTGCGTCAACAAACTTGTCCTAACCCTTTCACCCAAAGGCCCTGTTGTGGATCTGAGTACTGTGACCCAAAGCTGCAAGCCACAGGCCTGAGATGTGAGATGTGAGATGTGAACATGACTCACCACGAACCAGGGCAAAGGAGGAGGAGTTTCAAGGGCCAATAAGCCAGAGGTCGGTGCGCAAGAGACAGGAGAGGCATCGCCTAGGCGTGGCACCACTTACAGAGGAATTGAAAGATGGGCTGTTATTTGGGAGACAGGAGAGGGTCTTCTAAGGGGTCAAAGAAGTGGTGTGTCCAAAGGCATGGTGGCAGTGATGCCAGAGACTCGGGGGACTTGACATAGCTGCGCAGTGTTCAGCTCACCATTGAAAAAGCAGAGAGTCCAAGAGGCAATGGTTCGACTGCTTCTGGAATCTGTTCACTTGAGTTGAGCCCCAGACTCATGGGACGTTATGAAGGGTCTTTGAGCTTCAGTTACCCAGTGTGTGAAATGGGGATGAGTAAGTTTTGAGTGGATGACGACAGTGAAGAGTCAAAAAGCGTCCGCATGCATCACTTTCATAGCTGCTTCCTTTCACGCACCCTCCCTACATGTTCTCCACGGTCCTGGTGCCCTGCGTGTGACGGTCAGGCTCGCCCTGTCATTCTGTCATCACCCGTGAATTCTAACCTGGCCAGTGCGCGTCGTAGTTTCCTGATGCAATGATTTGCAAATAAAAACTCTGAACACGTCTCAGCCATTGACATCACCGTGATCATTGCGACACAGGGAGGAGTAGGGGGTGATGAGGTTGGGAAGGAGTGTATGGGAGCTTGGCCTTAGTCCTGTGGGGGAGAGAGATCTACCGGACTTGGGGAGCTCAGGACTGGAGTGAGAGTGGGTTGACCTCGAGGCACCAATCCGTAAACATAGCTGAAACTTGTTTAGGACTAAACCAAAAATGGGGGGGGGGGTGCCTTTGAGAAAAATTAAGGATGTAAAGTTGTAGGGGTCAATGACGCTGGCTCTGAGGAAGAAATAAGGATTTCTTTTTAAAAAATACTTCTGTATTATTATTATTTATTTATTTATGAGAGAGGTGGGGGGAGAGAGAATAGGTGCCAGGGCTTCTAGCCACTGCAAATGAACTCCAAACGCATGCATCTGGCTTACGTTGGTACTGGGGAATTGAACCTGGGTCCTTAGGCTTTGCAGACAAGTGCCTTAACCACTAAGCCATTGCTCCAGCCCTCAATAAGGATTTCACAATGGCCATGGAAGGTGCTTTTGTAGGCCTGGGAGATAGAGGATCCTCCCCCCTCCCCCCATACATGTAAAAGTGTGTGTGTGTGCGTGTGAGTGTACACTTGTCCTTTATGCCCCAAATTCAACTACATCCACATTTGCTGAATAATCATTGTGTGCTGCATCCCATAGAGTATTTATTCCGCTTCCAGTCCATGGTGGGCAAGGGAAACGGTGATGAACAAGACCATGTGCTGGGGTCTCCCCAGTAAACATGTATCTGTATAAGTCCACTGCCAAAGGGAACTCCATGTTCCAACAGCTGGCAACAAGAGTTGTGGAGAGAGAGAACCCCTGTGGGCGTGGGGTGGGGGACTGCCTTAAATAATGTGGTCAGGGAAGGTTTTTCAATAAGGTAATATTTAAAGGGAGACAGTAAGCTATGGGAAAAAATTGGGGATAGTTATCTGGGAACATCAAAGGCTCTGAGGCAGGACAGAAAGAAAGTCCTGGAGGCAGGAAGTTGAAAATATAGGTACAGAGCACTGGGGCAGGCTGAACCAGAAAGCAGGGCTCGGGAGTCGTCCTTCAAACCCTAGGAGGTGAACAGAAGCCAGGTAAGGGTGGCCTGAGATGTAGCTGAGGATACAAAAGGTGACTTTGGGGAGGGTGTCCCCTAAGAATGAAAGGTGCCTGTGGTGCAAAAATGGTGGTTTTTTTTTTTTTTTTTTTTTTGGCTGGCTTCAATGCCAGCACTTCGCCCCCCAGCGATGGGTGGTCATGTCACTCACAGGAAACAGTGGAGTAAGGAACTGTGGGTGGTCACCACTGTCTGTCTGTGGGCAGCTAAATGCAGTGGCCACCCATGAGGATGCCAAGCCTGTGTGCATTTGTGGCGAGCTGTGTGCCCTCTCCCTGACTCACATCCCCTTACTCAACTGCTGTTCGCTTTGCCTGGCCCCCTCCCCGGAAGCTCCAGTTCTCCCTCTCTCTCCTCTCCTCCATGTGTCAGTTGGCATTTCTCTTATTTCAAAGCCATGACTCAGCTGGGCATGGTGGCACATGCCTGCAATCCCGGCAAGAGGTAGAGATAGGAGGGTGTCCACAAATCTGAACAAAGCCTGGTTTGTGTAGTGACACACACACACCCAGAAAGAGAGAGAGAGAGAGTGTGTGTGTGTGTGTGTCCTGATTCCTACTGGGGCTAGTTTCCCCCACCATATCTTAGCTTCCTCCTGAGCTCTGGCCCCAGCCTTCCCCTACAGCATGTTCCACAGGTGGCTGAAACCTGGTCCCACGTGTGTCCTTTCTTCCTCTCATGCCTGACCTGCGGGCCTGGCCCCTCCTCGAGTCCCTGAGCCTATTTCCTCCCACACCTTACCCTGCCCAGGCCTGTTTCATAACTGCTTCCTTTCATCTTTCTTTCTTCCTGTTCTGCACTCTACCCCGCCATTCTGTCATCTCTTGTCAGCCTCAACTTGTTGATGTGCCCTGAAGCTGTCCCGCAGTGCCCTTCCCCAGCCTGTTGACTCTCTCTCTCTATCTCTCTCTGTCTCCCTCCAGGGAAGAGAGAGGTGAGCGAGGAAGGCCTGGGCACCCGTGGCTTTCAGAGGGGTCTGCGGCAAGGCTGGGTTTCCCCACGTGACACACTTCTCATGCACTGCGAAGCCCCCGTGGAAGCTGACCACATCCCAAAGACATGGACACACACACACACACACACACACACACACGTTAACTCTGGGCTGCTGTATTCTCCACGTGACCTTACAATGGGCGCTCCCAGGAGTGTTTATGTTGCCCTGGAATATGCAGGCTTTTTTCTTTCTTTCTTTTTTCTTTTGTGAGGGGAGGAAGAGGGAGAGAGGAAAGGAAGAAGGAAAGGAATGAGAGGAGTGGGACAGAGTGAAGAGAGAGAGAGAGAGAGAGACACGTGTGAAAGTTCAAAGAGCGGGCTCCAAAGGAAGGTTAGCAACCATTAGAACGTTGTGCTTGTGGGGAGGCCTGGACTGTTCTTTCCTGTAATTATGCTGCATTGGTGTGTGTGTGTGTGTGTGTGTGTGTGTGTGTGTGTTTCTCTATCTTAACATGCACAGCACTAGGATAAGTGAATAATATATTGGTAAGTCCACGATATGGTAAAATTTTTTGTTCTTTTAAGGCTTTGCTTGGTTTTTCTTTAATTTTTTTAAAATTTATTTGAGAGAGAAAAAAGAAGTAGATAGAGAACAGGCACACCAGGGTTCCTAGCCATTGCAAACAAACTCCAGATGTATGCGCTACCTTGTGCATCTAGCTTACGTGGGTCCTGGAAATTGAACCTGGGTCCTCTGGCTTCACAGGCAATCTCTAAGCCATCTCTCCAGCCCTGGTTTTCTTTTTTAAACACTTCATTCATTTGAGAGAGAGAAAGAGAGAATGAGTGCATCAGGGCCTCTAGCCACTGAAAATAAGCTCCAGACATGTGAACTAACTTGTGCATTGGCTTATGTGGGTCCTGGGGAATCAAAACTGGGTCCCTAGGCTTCACAGGTGGGTGCCTTAACTGCTAAGCCATCTCTCCAGCCCTGCCTGGTTTTCTTTACAGATAGATCACTTTTTCAGAAATCAAATAATGCCTTTCAAATAGGGAAGTCACACACTGCAAGGAAGACATTAAAGGCTGACAGACACTGGTGTCAAGAAATTCTGAGTCCCCACGTAGAGAGGGTTCAGAGAGCAGCAGGGCTGGTGCTAAGCGCCTGCTGGACACTCCTCCTTATGATGGTGAAAATGGAAATAGCTCTTCTCTCAGGGAGATTAAGACTGGTGCCCCTGGGCCACTGTGTACCCCATCCACACCCATCTCTAGCGTGAGCATGAGCAAAGCCTTTTAAATCTGAGTGCCTTCACTACGCATCACCTAGTCATTTGAGTGTGACATCATGGCAGCTGAATAATCCCTTTGAAAGTTAAGTACTAGAGCCAAGATATTAACAAGGTCCTGGGGCGACCAGGATGAAAGTAGTCACAGGGTGTGCACAGCTTCCCATCTGTCAAAGGCTGTCATTCTCTGTTAGTGCAAGGTTGACTAGATAGTTGTAATTTCTCTCTCTCTTCTTCTCTCTCTGTATCTGTGTGTGTGTGTGTATTTGTGTGATGCATGACCCATTTTGTAGCTAAAGAGATTTCTAAGTAAAAAATTTACATTGGGCTGGAGAGATGGCTTACTGGTTAGGGCTCTTGCCTGCAAAACCAAAAGACCTAGGTTCAATTCCCCAGGACCCACGTAAGCCTGGTGCACAAGGTAGCACATACATCTGGAGTTCGTGTGTAGCAGCTGGAGGCGCTGACATGCCCATTCTCTCTCTCCCTCTCCCCATCCCCCGTCCCCTACTTTTGCTCTCAAATAAATTAGTAAGAATATTTCTTGAAAATTTCACATGGTGGTTATACCTGTAGTTCTGGCACTTTGTGGCCCCCGCATCTGTGTACATGGAAATAAAGGAAGTTCCATCACCAGGGCCATTTCCAATTGTGAAAATGTTGACCTTCACCCTTGTTATAGACGAGGAGCACCAGGGGGAGTGTTAGCTACACTAACAGCCATTGGGCATGCTTACTAGAAAAGGTAATTACATTGATATCAAACTGAACAGTCCTGTTGATTTGTGTTAAAGACAAAAAGACCCTAGCACAGACTCGAGGCTATGACCAACACTTGAAGGTAAAATGCACTGATAAGAATAGACAGTCAGAGCTGGGCGTGGTGGTGCACGCCTTTAATCCCAGCATTCGGAAGGCAGAGGTAGGAGGATCGCCAAGAGTTCGAGGCCACCCTGAGACTACATGGTGAATTCCAGGTCAGCCTGGACCAGAGTGAGACCCTACCTCAAAAAAAAAAAAAAAAAAAAAAAAAAAAAAAAAGAATAGACAGTCATTAATGGTTATCTTTATTGTTTTTATGATAGAGAATTGGCATGCCAGGGCCTCCAGCCACTGCAGTCAAACTCCAGATGCATGTGCCACCTTGTGCGCACGTGGGACCTCGTGCGTTTCCATCACCCTGCACATCTGGCTTACGTGGGACCTGGAGATTCAAACATGGGTCCTTAGGCTTCTCAGGCAAACGCCTTAACTGCTAAGCCATCCCTCCGGCCCCGTTAAGGTTTATATCTTAAGTGTCCAGTTGCTTACTCTGTCACAGAACCCTGGGGGTTCGTATGTACTATTGACGTTCTGGTCTTGCGCTTCTCCGTGGCTCTTGGTTTGTTTGTTAAGGTCACTTACCCACTGTAATTGTCGGGAAAAGAACAGGCAAGATCCAGACCTCCACATGTCCTAGGCCAACCACCATTTGTATTCTGAGACTCTTGGCTGTGCTTTTAGCTCTCTGAGGTTAAAAAAGAAACAAACGAACAAAAGTTTTCGATGTCCTAATGCAACAGGGATGTTGAAGCTGCAGGTGTCTGGGAATCCTGGGTTAGATTCAGAGTGAGTCACCTGGGTAGAGGGAGGGGTGTCTGGTGGATCATGCTTGTGAAACTTGCTGAGGCCTCCTAGTGTCATGGAATTAGGGGACAGAAAGTTTGAATTTTCCAGGCCCATTGACAGTGTGGGTATTTGTAGAAGTGGGCTGTGTCATGATTTTTATCCGTCTAATTTTAAATGTTGGAGCATACGTTTATGTCTCAGGCTTGGCTGTGTCACTTCCGGGAGACTCACTATTAGACTGTTGCTCAGCCACGGCAGCTTCTTGGCTGTGAATTCTGAGGACGTCACTGAGAGTGTGGCTTTCCCAAGAAGCACTTACGCCCCCTTCACGGTCAACATGTCTGTCTTTGCAAATGCTCCATGTCACATAGTGAAATTGGAAGTGATAATTATCAAATGGCTCATTTTGATGTGGAGGGGCTTTAAGGGGACAAAATATGTTTTCCATGGGAAAAACTCCCCGCTGGATATAAGCACTCCAGGAAGTGCCGTAAAAGAACTCTTTGTTACTGTAAAACAATAGCCGTGGAGTGGCTATTATGTAATGTTATTTCTTAAGTCTGAGGTGGATGGCTTGTTGATTTTGGAACTTGGAAAAGAATTCCTGTAAAACTGTTATTTTCACTCGGCTAATCTCGAGTGCTGAGATACAAAATAAAAACCGAAGCGTTTTCCAAATCGGTTACCTCTGGTGGTCAGTGTCTTCTCTACCTAACCACAGGCCAGGCTGATGGGATTTTTTTTTATTTTTCAGTTGGAGACTACCATCCCTACCTGGGCTTTGTCTTCACCCTACTACCCATGCCTGCACGCAGGTAGTGTGCTTGCCCTGCACTGGCACACTGTGCTTGCTCAACTCCTCAAGCAGGCAGGCAGGTGGTGAATCCATCACAGGTCACCTGTGTTGGCAAACTGAACGATTAGGACTGGAACCCTAAGGAGGAGGCTTGCTCACCTTGGACCTCAAATAGCCAGAGCGGCCGGACAGGCGGATCGTGGGAAAGTTACGGCTGGTGGTAGTCTGTGTTGGGGAATCAGTGGAGCTTTCATGCCAATTTCCTGTGTGCTTTAGTGCTTTAGCGTCTAAGGTTAGATGTTTGGACCATGGAATTATTAAAAAATAAAAAAAAAGAAGGTTGTCATATTCCTGTGTGGCATTCTTTCTCAGCAGACAGCTCTCTTGCCACATCTAGTTTTTGGTTTTTCAAGGTAGGGTTTTGCTCTAGCCCAGGCTGACGTGGAATTCACTATGTAGTCTCAGGATGACCCCAAACTCACGGCAATCCTCCTGCCCCTGCCTCCCAAGTGCTGGGATTAAAGGCGTGCACCACCACGCCAGTCTAGAAATCAGACTTGTTTTGTTTTGTTTTGTTTTGTTTTGTTGAGGTAAAGTCCTGCTCGAACCCAGGCTGACCTGGAATTCACTTTGTACTCTCAGGGTGGCCTCGAACTCATAGTGATCCTTCTACCACTGCCTCCCAAGTGCTGGGATAAAAGGCGTGCACCATCATGCCCAGCCGAAATAAGAGCTGTTATAGCTGAGAAACCAGTAGTGTCTTTTCTTAACACAAGTCCAGGCTCACTATTAGTGAGTGACCTGCTCCCTTCAGTCCGTGTCATAGATTTTGGTGGTGTTTTACCTGCAAAGTTTTCACCAAGACGGCCTCCCCACAGGTAGACTCCGTATTTGCCATGGTAATGATTGCTAATTATTCAATAGTCTCTTGCAGGAAACTCTTAGACAAGAACACTAAACAGGTTTCTTAACTTTTTAAAAATATGTTTTGATTTGCAAGGAGAGAGAGAGAGAGTGAGCTGGGCATGGTGACACACGCCTTTAATCACAGTGCTTGGGAGGCAGAGGTAGGAGGATTGCGTGAGTTTGAGGCCACCCTGAGACTCCACAGTGAATTCCAGGTCAGCCTGGACTAGAGTGAAACGCTACCTCAAAAAAAAAAAAAAAAAAAAAAAAAGACAGGGAAAGAATGAAAATGGGCATGCTTGCCATCACCAACGAACTCCAGACGCAAGGGCCACTTTGTGCATCTGGCTTTATGTGGGTACTGGGCAATTGAACCCAGGACAGCAGACTTTGTAAGCAATTGCATATAACCACTGAACTATCTCCTAAGCTGAGGTTTTTCTTACCTTTTGAGACTTAAAATTACTCTACTTTCTCACATTACACTTGAGGTAAACCGGGTTACAACATGCAGGTCCTGAAGTGGTCCCCCACTGGCAGTGCACCACTTTTTCGTGTCATCCCTGGGATACCCACACTCTCTGTGGAGTGGGCCCCAGGTTGGAAACCCGTGAAAGAAAGGATTTTGACTCTTGCCAGTGAAACACATTCAGCAGTGTTGTCGGCAAGCCAGGGTAAATACATATGCCCTTTATACATTCTTTGAGTTAGCAGAAATCGCTGCTCACCATTCACTTTGGCATTAAGGAAGCTCGTCATAACCCATTGTTCCAGAAAGATTGTAGCCTTGTTTTAAGCCCGTTCCTTAGTTCCCATGTGGGTGACATGCGCAGCCAGCAGCCGAAGAAACAGCCTTCTCTCTGTGAGCCTTCCACCGTGAATGGCTGCGTCCGGCACGCGGTGGCCCTAGTAGCTCTTCCTCCAGTTGACAGGTTTGATTTCACGTCTGTTTAATTGAGAAACTATCATGGTGCGAGAGTATTCATGGCTCAGCACTTACGGACCGCATCGGGGAGTCCCAGGTGTGTACAGATGCTCCAGCTGTGAAGTTGTGTGCTTTTGTTTCGGTTCATTCTTTGTCCTGCCTTTGTGTGCTAGTCAGAAACCTGGGTTTAGCAGATGGATTGAGGAGGGCAGGGACCCCCCATCCTGAAGTGTTCAGCCTTTCCATCCCTCTCCTTTCAAGCATGAGACCGACAAGCCAAGTGATTATAAACAGGGAGTTACGTCTGAAACATGGGAAATTAGTTATAGTTAAAAATACTTTGAGGGGGTGACTTATGAATCACGCATCCCCCCGGGTGACCCTTTTCCTGCTCTGGGAACTTGCCGGAGAGCCTGAATCACCCTCTGATACAGGATAACCCCATAACCTAGTTCCTCTAAGCTTGACTTCTATGGACAGGGTCTGAGGATGTGGCTCAGTCCTTCCCTTCTGAAGTTATGTGGCAGATAGTCATTGAGTGCCTTTTACATGACCGGCAATATGATTGCCATTTGGGAAACAAAGATAATGTATGGCATGACCCTCTTGATTAACTCTTTCAATCCAGTGAGATTGGAGAGGAATTGTAGACAAATAAATCTGGTAACATATAGTCACTGGCAGATCTTAAAGGCTTTCTTTCCTAGCTGAGGAGAAGGGGAAGAAAAACTATCTGTTGGAAAATTTATTTATTTATTTGAGGGGGGGCAGGTGGGAGTGGGTGGGAAAGGGAGAAAATGGGCACACCAGGGCCTCCCAGCTACTGCAGATCTACTCCAGACACATGTGCCACCTTGTGCATCTGGCTTTATGTGGATTCTGGGGGATTGAACCTGGGTCTTTTGGCTTTGCTGGCAAACGCCTTAACTGCTAAGCCATCTTTTTGGCCCTGGAAAGTTTTTGATTCGTGTTGATTTATGGAATCCTCCCTACAATGCTGTGATAAAGGTGACACCATGATGTTTATAGTACAGATAAAACACAGAGGAAAATGATGTCATGGTCCCCATATCTAGCCAGTAGTGAGTGGTCAATCTTGTTTCCTAAGGATATAGAGTTCCAGAAATACACTAATTATTGCGAATAATACTTGTAAAGTAAGGCCCCAGTATGTTAATTTTACAGAACGGCAGCCTCTTGGCAATTGGAAAGATATTTGTGGAACAGAGAGCTCTGATAAATCTGATCTTTACTATAGAAATGCCACCTGCTGTCTGAGGGAAGGGAGCGAAACATACAAGTGGGTTTTACTTTGTTTTAAAATTGCCACCTGCTGCTTTTTCTTTCCCATTAATGGAAATTGTATATGTATTCTCCTGCAATTTCCTCACCCTAAAACATCACAGTGTATAATGGTGTTTGAGTGGGCTTGAGCTTTTAAATTGAAGCTTTACTTAGGATGTAGCTCCGAACAGCTGCTATTTTATGGGCCTTTTGAATGAGTAACACCCCACTGCACACAGGCTTTTCTCTTTCTCTCTTTCTCTCTCTTTCTTTCTTTCTTTCTTTCTTTCTTTCTTTCTCTCTTTCTCTCTTTCTCTTCTTTCTTTCTTTCTCTCTTTCTTTCTTTCTTTCTTTCTTTCTTTCTTTCTTTCTTTCTTTCTTTCTTTCTTTCTCTCTTTCTTGTGTGTATATAATGTGTTTGTGGGAGTGTGGGGCATGTACATGTATATACCCTTGCAACACCCTATGTATTGTCCCCCTGTGGTGAGGGACGGGGACTTGCTTCCCTGAAGTGGCCCAAGCAGAACTTTGGGTGACCTGTTCTCATTTTGAGCCAGCGTCTCTTTACTGATACCGGAGCTGGCTGTTTGTCACAAGCCGGGAGATTCCCTGGCCTCAGCTCCTGTTTTGCAGGACTGGAGTTACAAGCACATGTGGCCACATCCAGCTCTTTGGGTAGGATCAGAGTTGTAGACTCAGGTGGCTACAGCCCGCCCCCCCCCCCAGCTCTCATGTTTGTGCAGGAAGCACACTTAACTGCTGAGCCATCTCTCTGCCCACCAGGCTGATTTTTCCCAAGATTTCTCTCTATGTATTATAAAATCTTGTGTATTCACACATCATTCATATATATATAATTTGCTTACATCTAAAATCATGTTAATCTTCTAATAGTACCTACAGCTCATGTTCTAGAAGAGACAGGAGTTCTAACATCTGATCAGACAATAAATGAGAATGCTAGAACAAAAGGGGAATTTAGAAGTGAATTCCTTATAACCTTCCTTCCTTTTCAAAAGTGTAGGCATTCCCTTTGAATATGGTAACTATGGATTTTTCTTTAAAACAAGGGCCATACTTTGATGGCACTCACTTAAAATACAATCTTGTCCTTAAGGAAAATCATTGTATTTAGAAATCCAAGAAGTAACTGCTTTATAATATGCAAAAGAGCTGTATCAGAATATACTACAGAAGTCTGCAACGTGCGGAAGACACAAATACTGCGTCCAGAATTCTCTAAATCACACAAATCCATTCACTGGCTAACTCTCAGCTTCCTGTGTTGTATGAGCTGTGCTTGAGGGATGACTGCCACCTTTGAAGGACAGAATGCAAGAAATTGTCCCTTTGGGTACGTCTGTAAATGTTAGAGGGTTTTTCATGACAACTCAGTCTTCAGATACTACAGAGAATAGATTTAGCCACTTGTGTTTACTGAATGTGAAAAAAGAAAGATCTGCCATTTCTTTTTAAAATATTTATCTATCTATTTGAGAGGGAGGGAGGGAGAGAGGGAGGGAGGGAGGGAGGGAGGGAGGGAGGGAGGGAGGGAATGGGCATGCCAGGGTCTCCAGCCACTGGAACTCCAGGAGCATGTGCCTCCTTGTGCATCTGGCTTACATGGGTCCTGGGGAATCAAACCTGGGTCCTTTGGCTTTGCAGGCAAGCGCCTTAACCCAGCTCCACTTTGTTTAGAGAGCAGTTTATTGAGAGGGTTTACATACAGCAATGTCATACTTTTAAGGTATGGATTTAAGTTTTAGAAAGGAACAGTCATGTGCTACCATGTGTACCACAAGGAAGATACAAAATACTTCTATTCAAGAAGTTTTAGATATTTTGCATAATTTGATGATGTGAATGTAAGATTAGAAGATGTTTTGTGGTCTTTTTTTTTTTTTTTTTTCAGTTAAGCTGTACTTTGCGTTTCTTAGCCAAAGGTGTTGGCTCACACCTATAATCCTAGCACTTGGAAGCTTGAGGCAGGAGGATGGCAAGATTGAGGTCAGCCTAGGATCCATAGTGAGTTGCTTGTCAGCCTAAGCTATGGAGTGATGCCTTGTCTCAAAAACAATCTGTTTCCCCCTAATGACCTTTTCTTTTTCTCCAAGGTACATTTTGTCATCATCTTTAGGCATCATCTTTTGTGACAAAATTAATTAGCCCATAATTTGATTATACAGTTGATAATGTTAAGTGAAAGAGTGAGAAAATACTTAGGATAAGACGTTTGGAAAAAAAAAAGCATAAACTAATCATACTTTATGGTTCCACAGTTCAATATATAAAGGACCCTTGGATACTGATAAATGAAGAAGTTGCTAGAAACCAGACAAACAAATTTGACAGGAGGAAATGGTTCAAAAGAATGTGGGGTTGTTGGCGGGGGAAGGAAATAGTGCCACGAGAGAAAAGATTTCATCTACAGTGGGCACCTGTGTGAGGCAAGAAGTTGAAACTCCGATTATAAGTATTGGAAAGGAAGCTTGGAGATTTTCTTTGTAAGGGAAGCCTGAACAAATGTGCATTTGCAAGTTTTATTTATTACTTATTTATTAAGGAGAGAGAGAGAAGTGGGGCAGGGAGATTATGAGTTACCAGGGCCTCTTACCACTGGAAACCAACTCCAGACTCACGTGCCACTTTTTACACCTGGCTTTATGTGGGTTAGGGTAATGGAACTCCGGGTTGTCATGCTTTGCAAGCAAGTGCCTTTAACTGCTAAGCCGTCTCTCCAACTTCAAACATCTATTTTTATTAAATATAAATTCAAGGTATCTTACTTGCTTTGTAAAACATTTAGTCAGGTTCTCCCCTGTTTTGTTATGTTTTAATTCCAGTGAAACTACATGACATTTAAAGGTTAAACTAACACATGCTTAGGATAAAGAATGAGCAAGATAGAAATAATCATTAAAAAATTACCCCACATCTAGTACTCAGATATAACCACTGTTAAAATTTAATAGGCTTTGGGCTAAAGAGATGGCTTAGCATTTAAGTCACTTGTCTGCAAAACATAAGGACCCAGGTTTGATTCTCCAGGACCTACATAAGCCAGATGCACAAGGTGGCACGTGCTTCTGGAGTTCATTTTCAGTGACTGGAGGCCCTGGTGCACCCATTCTCTCCAGATCTCTCAAATAAAAAAGGAAAAAAGTTAATAGGTTTTATTTTCCTCTGACCATGCTTGCATACACGAGTACACACATCCCAGCATTTACACTTTATTTTCCTCTGACCCTGCTTGCATACGCGAGTACACACATCCCAGCGTTTACACTTTATTTTCCTCTGACCCTGCTTGCATACGCGAGTACACATATCCCAGCGTTTACACTTTATTTCGCCCTCTGCTTTATTATCTGCTTTGCCCCCACTGTGAGATTCTTGTCAATACTCAGCTTTGCAGTGGTTAGATTGTAGAAATTAAAAAAAAAAAAAAAAAAAAAAAATCCCAGTGTTTACAGTTTATTTTCCTCTGACCCTGTTTATATATATATCCCATATATATTGCCCTCTGCTTTATTATCTGCTTTATACTGTGAGATTCTTGTATATAGCTTTGCAGTGGTTAGATTGTAGAAATTAAAATATATATATTTGCCAAATACAAGCAAGAATAGGAACCTAGCCTATGGTACCTCATGTAACCCCAGTTACTTGGGAGGTCAAGGCAGGAGCATCCCAGGTTCAAGTACCCACCCTGGGTTAACTTCATGAGAACTTGTCTCAAAAAGTAAAAAGCAGGGAGCTTGGGGTGTAGTTTAGGGGTATGGCCCTTACTTACAACATTCAATCCCCCGTGCCACAAAAAACAAAGCTGGGGGAAAGAACGGGAAAGAAGGAAGGAAAAGAAAGAAGGAAGGAAGAGAGGGAGGGAGGGATAAAAGAAGGGAGGAAGGGAGGTATAAAAAAAAGGGAGGGAGGGCTGGAGCAATGGCTTAGGGGTTAAGGCGCCTGCTTGCTAAGCCTAAGAATGCTGGTTCCAATGTCCAGCGGTTCCAATCTCCAGGTCCCATGTTTAGCCAGATGCAAAGTGAGGCAAGGGCGCAATGCTGCACTTGACCACAAGGGGGCGCACGCATCTGGATTTCATTCACAGCAACTGAGAGACTGCTGGCGCGCCCATTCTCTGTCGCCCTCTCCCTCTCTGTCTGTGTCTGTCTCTCTCTCCAAAAATAAATTAAAAATAATAAAATTTTTAAAAGAAGGAAGGGAGGGAGGGATGAAAGAAGGAGGGAATGGCTAAGGTTTGTTTTTAGCACCCTCCCTGGACTGCAGCTGGCGTGTTCATGGCTGCTAGAAACATCACCTTGAAAGGCCTCACATTTTAGGGCTTGGCTTTTTGTTATTTATTTTTTTTAACTTATAGCTCTCTTGAAATGCTCCCCTTAAGAATACTACTACACACTCAAATTCCAATTACCATCTCCCCACAGGCTTAAATGCTAAGCTCAAGATCTAAACTTCCTCCTTTCTGTATGTGAACAGGCCTGCTCAATAGCAAGCCAATTAACATATTGTTTGCAAGGTGCAGAAATGTGTTTTTCTTCATCTACCCCAGCTCTTCCTTTCCTTTCTGCCCTCCCTCCCCTCTGAGGAAAAGCAGCACTTAATTTTAAGATATATTTTACAACTCTCTAAATGATGTTTTCTGTTTTTCTTAAATATTTCTTTGAGAGAGAGGGAGGGAGAAAGAGATACACACACACACACACACACACACACACACACATATATATATATATATATATATATATATATATATATATAGAGAGAGAGAGAGAGAGAGAGAGAGAGAGAGAGAGAGAGAGAGAATATGGGCGTGCCAGGGCCTTTGGGCACTGCAAAAGAACTCTGGATGTATGCATCACCTTGTGCATATGCCTTATATAGGTTCTGGGGAATTGAATCTAGGTTCCTTGGCTTTGTAGGCAAGTGTCTTAACCACTAAACCAGCCCTGATTTTTAAAAAAAATTTTATTTATTTGAGAGACTGTGTGTGTGAGAGGCAAATAGAGAGAGAATGGGCATGCCAGAGCCTCTAGCCACTGCAAAAGACCTCCAGATGCATGTACCACCTTGAGCACCTGGCTTTATATGGGTACTGGAGAATCTTACTCTGGTCCTTAAGCTTTGCAGGCAAGTGCCTTAAACACTAACCATCTCTCCATCTCTGTTTTCTGATTTTTTTAAAGAAAATATTTATTTGAGAGAGAGAGAGAGAGAGAGAGAGAAAGGATGAGGCAGATAGAAAGAGAGAATGGGCATGCCAGGGTCTCTAGCCACTGCAAACCAACTCCAGATGCGTGTGCCCCCTTGTGCATCTGGCTTACATGGGTCCTGGGGAATTGAACCAGGTTCCTTACACTTCACAGGCAAATGCCTTAACCGCTAAGCCATTTCCCCAGCCCTGTTTTCTGATTTTTAAAGAAAGTAGTTTCAGGGCTGGAAAGATGGCTCAGTGGTTAAAGGCGTTTGCTTGCTTGCAAGCCTGAAAGTCTGAGAACTTGAGTTTGAATCCCAAGTACCCCCGTAAAGCCAGATGCACAAAGTGGTGCCTGGAGTTCATTTTGCAGTTGCTGGAAGCCCTGGTGCGCCCATGTTCATTCTCTTTCTATCTGCCTCCTCCTTTCTGTCTCTCCCAAATAAATAATTTTTAAAGTAGTTTTAATCACGGAAACTTAAAAAAATATTAATCCTGTGTCATGCATTAAAATTTGCCAACGTCTAAGTATGTTCACGTGACTTCTTATGAAAGTTAAGCATACTGACTCTTGTCTTACAAAGGAAACTGGCAGAGACTTCTGGTTTAATTCTTCTGACTGTAAGATGAGTCAGTTAATGTTTAGCTACCAATATGTCAAGGTGGCAAGGAACAGAGCTGGACTTGAACCTTGTCTTCAGGTTCCAAGTTAGGACGGCTGTGGTGTAAATGGAATCTTTAATATCTCAAGAGAAAAACAGGGGAGGGAAGTGAGAAAGGCGGTTAAAGTCCACTCGTGTTGATTGTCTGTTTTTTCCTTGATTTGGGGCCCTGAACTTTGCATGTTGTGTTCACAGTTTCTTGCTTTTTGTCCTGTCTCTGCCTTGCTTCCCAGTTCTTTATAGGCCTCCTAAAGATTAACTGCTACATCCTTTGTAATTTTATTTAGTTATTTGCAAGGAGAGAGAGAGACAGCGAGAGAGGGAATGGGTGTACCAGGGCCTCTTGCCACTGCAAATGAATTCCAACACATCCGACACTTTCTGCATGTGGCTTTACGTGGATCCTCGAGAGTTGAACCCAAGCTGTCCGGCATTACTGAGCCATCTCTGCAGCCCTCACATCCATCCTTGTTTGTTTGTTTGTTTGTTTGTTTTTAAATACTCATTTATTTGGGAGAAGGAGAGAGAGGGAGGAGGAAAGGGAGAGAATAGGTGCACCAGGGCTTCCAGCCACTGCACACGAACTCCTGACACATGTGCCACCTTATGCATCGGGCTTACGTGGGTCCTGGGGAATTGAACCCGGCTCCTTAGGCTTTGCAGGCAAGCACCTTAACTGCTAAGCCATCTCTCTAGCTCTGCAAGCCCTTTTTTATATCCTCTCTGTTTTATGACAGATGGACTTAGGTTAGGTGATGTAAACTGAGAAGCGTTTGGATCTGGTAATTTTTCCTTTGCTCAATGGACCCCTGTTTGTCTGGATTCAACCTGCAAGGCCCTGCTCTTAAGGTAGAAAGACGTCAGACTTTGGATTGGGACAGGTCTTTCTTGGATCCTGTCTGGCCACCTCCTCTCTGAGCCGTGGTATCCAGCTAACCTCTTGCAGACCTTACATAAGATAGACTGTGAAGCTCCCAGGGCAGAGAGGGGCAAGCTCCAGCCTGTGTTTTGTGTTGTTGTTGTTTTGTTTTTTCTCCCCGAGGCAGGGTCTCGCTCTGCTGACCTGGAATTCACTCTGTAGTCTCAGGGTGGGCCTCGAACTCACAGCGATCCTCCTACCTCTGCCTCCTGAGTGCTGGGATTAAAGGCGTGCACCACCATGCCCAGCCCGTCTGGTTTTGTATGATGAGCTTCACTGGAAGGCAGCTCCAGCCATCCACCCAGGGGCTGTGCGAGGCTGCTTATGCCAAGGGTGGAATGCAGGCATTGTAGTAGTGCACTCTGGTTTGCAAAGCCAACGAGAGGCCCAGTCTGACCCTTCAGGTGGCCCACACTGCCCTAGTTCAGAACCTGCGAAACAGTCAGTCTACTTCTCCTTCTTCCTTTTCACTATTTAAGTTCAGGGTTGTTTTGTTGTTGTTTTGTTGTTGTTTTGGTTTGTTTTTTTGAGGCAAGGTCTCACTCTAGCCCAGGCTCACTTGGAATTCACTATGTAGTCTCAAGGTGGCCTCGAACTCACAGCGATCCTCCTACCTCTGCTTCCCAAGTGCTGGGATTAAAGGCGTGCGCCACCACGCCCAGCTAAGTTCAATCTTTTGTTTCAGGTTCTTATCTCTGTAGGTACTCTATCCAGAACGTTCTTTCAGGTAGGGCCTTCTCTAGAGAGACTTCTAGAACCCCACATCCCTCCCCCTCTTTTGGAATATGGCTGGAGACCAGAGCCTCGAGCCATGGCATGGGATAGATGTGTAGAATGTGCTGAATGAACTGGTGTCATGGATGCTCCAAGGATGGTGGAAGTACAGACATGTACTGTCTCCGGGAACATATCTGATTTAGTTGAGAATATTTCACAGTATTTGTGCTTTGGCGTATTCAATCTCTACTTTCCTTCTTTCTTTTTTTATTATTCTTTATTTTTTATTTTTTTGGCTTTTCGAGGTAGGGTCTCACTCTAGCCCAGGCTGACCTGGAATTCACTGTGTAGTCTCAGGCTGGCCTCGAACTCACAGTGACCTCAGCCTCCTGAGTGCTGGGATTAAAGGTGTGCGCCATCATGCCTGGCCAACCTCTTGTTTTCTAAACCTAACTCTAAAATGGAAGTTTTATCAGGTGTGGACACAAAGGAATCATTACAACTCAGCAAAGGACTTCTGAAATATTATAGCAAAAGGTTCTAAAGCAGCATTCCACAGGAAAAATTCTTATAGGACCGATACACAGTTTTTAATTAAAAAATATTTTATTTATTTGAGAAAGACAATAGGCATGCCAGGTCCTCTAGCTACTACAAACAAACTCCAGATGCATGTGCCACCTTGTTTACCTGGCTTATGTGGATCCTGGGGAGTTGAACCTGGGACCTTAGGCTTCGCAGACAAGCATCTTAACCACTTAGCCATCTCTCCAGCCCCCCTTTTTGTGTGTGTGGGGGCTTATTTTGTTTGGCTTTTAAAAATATTTTTTCTTTATTTAGTTATCTTAGAGAAAAAGAGAACTAAAGAGGCAGAGAGAGAGAGAGAGAGAGAGTGTGTGTGTGTGTGTGTGTGTGTGTGTGGGTGAGTGAGTGTGCCAGGGATGCCAGACACTGCAAACAAACTCCAGACACATGAACCACTTTGTATATCTGGCTTACATGGGCCCTGGGGAATCAAACCTGGGTTCTTTGGCTTTGCAGGCAAGCACCTTAACTGCTAAGCTATCTCTCCAGCCTGTGTTTGGTTTTATAACAAAGTGAACTCAGGGTTCCCTAGAAGATTTGAGTAGGGATACCCCAGTGTCTAGTAGAAAATTGAGAATTGGAGTGGAGGGCGGTAGAATGTGCTAGATGGAGTTTTATGACTGATCACCACCTCCCACACTGCACAGAGGAAGACGAGGGGTTTCTGAGAGCTGCTAAGGCCAATTATGCTTGTGTGATTTGTATTTTTGTTTTAAACATGGAGGAATATGTCGTCAGCAACATAAGGATGTTTTCAGCATTTTAACATGAACTTGTACCTTAAACTAGTGTGAAGAAATCATAAGATTGTGACCTCTGGTTTTGCAGTCCTCCTAACCCTTTCTCACTACCCCTCCTCCAGCAAATTTGAATATCTCTGTTGCTTTTATGCGCCCAGTTCCTCCCTGTTAGCGCTTAGCCCAACATGCTATAATTCCACATATGTTTATCCAAATTTCCAGCTGATCACGAGTGTCTTGAGGCACAGACTTTATGCCAGCATAGTGCCTGGCACATAATAGATACTTAATAAAGGTTTATTGACTAAAATCACTGCTCTGTGAACATATTCATGGGGATAATTTTTTTTTCTGTCTTTTGGATTATTTCCTAGGATCAATTCCCAGAATAGAGATTTTTAGGCCAACGTGACGTGAACATGTTTGTGAATCTTAATACATAACACCAAGAGGTTTTTATGTCTGCGTGAGACGACTTCCAAGTTTGTGCTTCGCATTACTGTACAGCACATTCTAGTGCCCGGTTAGCAGTCTGGGGCTCCATATTGCCTCTAGTGAAAAAGTGACAGTAGGGGAACATTGTCGCCAAATTGAAGTCAGGAATGAGCGTTGCATATGCTGTAGGCTGAAATCCTTCTTAAAAAATTCAAACCTCTTCTATGGAACTCGGGACATAGGGAGAAATGGCTGGCAGGGACAGGTTGTTGAACAAAGGGTAATGTCTCGTGGGGTGGGGAGACAGCTTAGCGTGCCAAGCCGAAGGACCCAGGTTCGATTCCCCAGGACCCACGTAAGCCAGATGCATAAGGTAGCTCATGCATCTGGAGTTTGTTTGTAGTGGCTGGAAGCCCTGGAGCACCCGTTCTCCTCCCTCACCCCATCTAAATAAATAAATAAATAAATAAATAAATAAATAAATAAATAAAAATTATACTGTCTTAGGGACCAAAAACTCTTGGAGTTTTGTTATTGTTCTGAACCTTTACTGGCTTGCCATCAGTATTTTAAGAAACCAATTAGATATTTTTTATTTGCTCCCCCCCAACACATTTAATGTTCAAATATGAAACATTCCAAAATGTAAATTGCTGTTAATGGCCATTCCAAGGTCTGCTTTGATCAAAGCTGGGAACTGTTTGTCTAATGTCGAATGCATTTCCATCTTCAATTGACCTGATTTGTGTGTGTGAAGTAAGATGGACCCTCCATGCTGAGACCTGGGGAGACAGTAGCTTTCATTTTTTTCCACTTGTTTTTTTTTATTTTGGTTCCCTTTTCTCTTAGTGTTTGTCAGCTTCCTAAATTACGAATGATAAACAGCCATGCCCATCTTTTGATGCAAGGAAGAAACAGTCAGTCACATGACATAAGATGGCAGGTAGTGTTTGTGAGAACCAAGAGGAATGGAAGGAGAGCAGTTTTATTAAAATACACAGTGGAGGCCGAGAACTGAGGTAGACAGGAAGGGTCAATGTGTACTCTATTTTATTTATTTATTCTTTTGGAGGCAAGCCAAACATACAGGCCTTTAAAAAATACTTTATTTCTATTTATTTATTTGAGAGAGACAGAGAGAGAGAGAGAATGGGCGCACCAGGGCTTCCCACCACTGCAAACGAACTCCAGATGCATGTGCCACCTAGTGCATCTGGCTTACGTGGACCCTGGGGAGTGGACCAAGGTCCTTTGGCTTTTCAGGCAAGCGCCTTAACCACATAGCCATCTCTCCAGCCCCCCCACCCTTTTTTTTTAATGTGAGAGAGCAAGAGTAAGAGAGAGGGAGAATTGGTGCACCAGGGCCTCCAGCCTCTATAACCAAACTCCAGACACATGTGCCACCTTGTGCACATGTGTGACCTTGTGTGCTTGCATCACCTTGTACGTCTGTCTGGCTAAGATGGGATCTGGGGAGTCAAACATGGGTTCTTAGGCTTCTCAGGCAAGCGCCTTAAGCACTAAGCCATTGCTGCAGCCCTTAGTATGTCTTCTAAGAAATTATGATTGATGGTGGCCCTAACATATCTATTCCACTGTATGTGTGTTTATTTCCAGTGTCACTTCAATTCAGACTTAAGGTGAGGACTTCAATTTCTGGGCACATAACCAGATAAAGGAGTTAAAAAAAAAAAAAAAAACCCTTGTATATGCTACATCTGGCTGTCAGATATTTTTTTTTCTTCCGAACCAAGGGCTGTGGGCCTTAACATAACTAAATGCATTGTAGGATAATCTTTGAGAAGTTAATAATTGCATGCTAGCACCTGCCCACGCTCTGGTCACTCATTCCAAGCTGTGAGTTGTAAAGGATTCCTTGAGCCACCGAATCGGTGTGTCTGAATGTCTGTCCCTTCAGGAACTTAAAGATCGAAGTGGTTGGGGTCCTGTTACTCAGATACTTGCCAAGAGTCTGCCTTGTGTGCCTTAGTGAAGGTTCTAGAGAAGACGGTCCGTGGTACTCTCAAATGTTGACACGTTCAGTCTCATTTACAGCCTCATGGTGGGGACAGGGGAGCAGGCAGCCGGGAATGGCTAACGTAAGGCACACCAATGTCTTTGCAACTTCTGTGCTGCACACATCAATCTTCACTTTTGTCAGATCACTGGATTTAGTGGTGAGCACACACTTTCCCACTGATTGATCACATCTCACCTCCAGAACTGCCTTAATCCTACAGACTCTGAACCCATTACACATCACGTCCATCTTCTTCCCTGAGCTTCTGGCAACTACCAGGGCCGCTAGCCACTGCAAACAAAGTCCAGATGCATGGGCCTCTTTGTGCATCTGCCTTTACTGGATACTGGGGAATCGGACCTAGGCCATTAGGCTTTGCAGGCATGCACGTTAAGTGCGAAGCCATTTCTCTGAGCCTGATATGTTTTTGTTTTTGTTTTTAAATCATGGGTTCTGCTGGTGATGTGGGAAAGCCTGTGGATATCTTTTCAAAGTACTATTTGAAATATACAAAATGCATAGTGTTATAATCGAAACCAAAATATTGACACAGTCACAGTCAAATGAACATGCTTGTGACGGGTGCAGCTCTTTATTAGCACATCAGATAGGGAGCGTAGAGGAAGGACTGGGAGCTGACGTAACTTTGAATTGACGTTGAGCAGAAGCGATCTTTCATGTTCCTGTGGTAAGTGCAGCGTACGGAAACGTGTGATTTCTGTCGAGACAAAACATAACTATTACTACGGATACGCACAGCTTTATAGCTGAAAAAAAAGCTACATTTTGGTTTCTGATTAGTGACAATTGTAGTTTTTCTTTTTTCTTTTCTTTTTCTTGCCTTCTAGTTTAAAGTTTATTATTGGACAATTGTAAAAGCCTAACCTAGAAGATTACAATATGAACATAACTGGAATAATTCTTTTATTTTCTCTCATTTTCTTTTTCCTTTCCTTTTCTTTCTTTTTTTGAGGTAGGGTCTATCTCTAGCCCAGACTGATCTGGCACTCACTCTGTAGTCTCAGGGTGGCCTCAAACTCACAGTGATCCTCCTACCTCTGCCTCCTGAGTGCTAGGATTAAAGGCTTGTGCCCTCACTCCCCAGCTTTGCATGTTTTTTTTTTTATTTAAGCAATCCAAGTTCATCAACTTGATGAATTCTGCTCATAGCCCACTCTACCCATTGTGAGGAGTCCCTAGATGTCAAGGTAGGAATATCTGGGTTAGAATCGCCCTGGAGGTATTATGGGTTTTGATGCTCCAATACATGAGGAAGGCTGACATAGATAACCTTTTGAGTTTGTCAGGATACTCTGCCAGCAGCTGACATTACTAAGGAGATGTTACGTCAGCAAACTAGCCATGGATTCCTACTGCTAGGAAGTAATCAGACAGAAGTTCACTGCTTCGCCTTCATCCCTTTTTCCTAGCATGTAGCTGGAGAAGCATGGGACAAATATAAGTAGTTGAGATAATAATCACCTTTATCTGGCTTAGGAAGGACCCAAAGGCCAGAGCTTATGGAGATGTGACTCTCCTCCAGTGCAGTCCAGGCTGGCCTCGAACTCCCGGTCCTCTGCTTCTGCGTCTTCCATAATTTCCTACCCACTTGCGACACCACCGCCACCTACCGTCTGCAATGTGTGTGCGTGATAACTAGTGTCTCTTATGTACATCAAAGAAATTATCATCCTCTTTTTGCTTTTTTTTTTTTTTTTACAAAAGAGAGAGGCAGAGAGAAGAGTGACAGATATTGGGTGCAACAGGATCTGCAGCCCCTGCAAATCAACTCCAGATGCATGCGGTACTTCGTGCATGTGGGTTACATGGGTACTGGGTAATAAAACCTGGGTCATTAGGCTTTGCAGACAAGCTCCTTAATTTCTGAGCTATCTTCCCAGGCCATCTCTCACCATTTTCTATCCCATTGTCAGAGTTACACGGTGTCTTTTATAATCAAGTGGGGCTATGACTATATAAAGATCATTTTCTGAACCCGTCTCCCTGTCAGGCTTAAACTATATTGCCTGGCTAAAGAGGAATGACTCTAAGAAAAGGTTGAGAAAAATAATAATGACAAAGCTCTTTTTTTCTTTCTTTTTCCTTTTCTTGTTTTGTAAATGAGATCTAGCTGTGTAGCCTGGGCTTGATTCAAACTCCACATCCTACCGCCTAAACCTTACCAGTACTGGGATTATAGGCATGTGCCACCACACCCGGTGTATCTGTTTGTGTTAAAATCATTTTCTTTCCTAGAGTATATGTGTTTTAATGATCAAGGCCCAAGTGTGTTGTGAAGAAGGGAAGTGCAAGCAAAGTGTAGTCTAACCCATTCAGACAGGGATGTCATGTTTTCTCAGTACCCACCTGCCATCCTGTACTTTTGGAGAGATTAAAAAAAAAGAGGGCTGGAGAGATGGCTTGGCGGTTAAGGCGCCTGCTGGCTAAACCTAAGAATGTCAGGTCCCAAGTTTAGCCAGATGCAAAGTGATGCAAGGACGCAATGCTGAACTTGCCCATCAGGGGGCGCACACATCTGGAGTTCATTCACAGTGGCTGAGAGGCTGCTGGCACGCCCATTCTCTGTCTTCCTCTCCTCTCTCTGTGTCTCTCTCTCTCAAAAAGAAAAGTGGGCAAGTTGTGCAGTCTCCTGTGCCGACTACAGGAGGGCCTCCCAATAGTTCCCACTGGAAAAGAGCTGGGCTTTAGGCTGTGCAGTGTAGCCTTGATCCGTGTGAATGCCGACTTAGCCCAATGGCCTGGGCACGCCAGCTCTGAGCCTTGACTCATGTCTCTCTGCTTGTGACTAGGGAGTTCATAGGCAGTGAAAGGGATGTTTTGTAAATACAGAGTTATTTGCAGGTTACAAGGTCCTCGGCCAAATTAGACAGGAAGCTGGAAGCATAGAGTCTAAGCAATTTTTCCTCCTGCAGATCAATAGCTTTACTGACTCTTCTGGGACTTGCATACAATTTTCTATCATGGTCGTTTATGCTAATCAGCATGAAACAGAATGGTTGTAAATCATGGCCCTTGAGGAACACTTTTTTTTCCTATAACACTCAAGACCTCAGAGTTATGTTCAAAAGAGATGGGGAGGGCGTTTGGTCGTGCTGTAGTGACTGGAGGCTGGCACAGAAGGACGGGCTGGGACTCCTTCCCTCCTCCTTATCTTGAGATTCCCTTTCTACTTTAATCCTGAACTCACAAGCAAATACAATTCTTGGAAAAGAACTCAGACTCAAGTTAGCCAACTACCTTCATGTTTGGAAATCTAAACTCATCATATTAACTATAATATGTCCCATTTTAATGTTTCTGCAGAAACTTACATGTTAACTTCACGAGGAAGGCGTATCTGTGTAATTACTATAAATTAGCAGAGTTGTTGCTAGAAGATGCTAAGGAGAGTTGCTCTATACATTTTTAATGATACACTTCAGATAATTAGTATAGAAGGCGGCAGTTTTTTACTTTAATGTTGTACTAAGATCTCTTGACCACCATTCATTTATTTGTAGTCTAGAAGTCGGTGAGATGTACAGTTATTACACAAAGAGAGTGAACTATGTCCGTGCTGACCAGTAGCTCATACAGACATACTTTGGACTGTGGAAGCGACCTGGTCTCTACCCATACATAATCCCACAGGTGAATGCAAATGTGGTGCGCAGATAATGGTCAGGGTGGGGGTGGTGAGTGGTGCCCTGTGGTCCGTCTGTAGAAAGAAGCACTCTTGGCAGATGAAGTCTTCGACCTGGCTTCTAGAACTACGCAAATGTTCATGGCAGGGAAGACCCTTCCAGCTTTAGTTCGATGATTCCAAACAGAACTTTCCCTGCCCACGTGCAAAGCAGCTCTGTGTTCTCTAAGCATGAGCCATCTTTTCACTCAGAGAGTTCTCAGTCTATACATAGGTTTGGATTTGTCAATGAAAGGAGAGTTGGATGAAGAAGTTGCTTTGTGTCTCATCTTTTTAAAGCAATTCAGGCGGAATGAAACCTCCCCACTTACTTCATCTGTCACCAGAATACTTTTAAGGTTGAGAAGATAAGCCTGAGCTGCAGGGATGGCTCAGCGGTTAAGGTGCTCGCTTGAAAAGCCCAACAGCCCAGGTTTGATTCCCCGGTACCCAGATAAAGCCAGATGCACAAAGTGGCACATGCATCCGGAGTTTGTTTGTAGTGGTGGGAGGCCCCAGCGTGTCCGTTCTCTCTGTCCCTCTTCTCTTCTTCGCTCTCTCTGTTTGCAAATGAATAAAAATATTTTTTTAAAAAAGATCTGCCTATAGCAGAGAGGGGGTGGGATTTCCCTGGGGAAGGAGATTTGGCACATGGGGTTGGGCCTTTGGCCTCTCATGTTCTGCCGTGACGTCTCAATAATTCTGTCGTATTAGCTGAGCACTGTCAGTGCGTTGGACTTTGCTCTGTGGAGACCCTGGGAAGGAGAAAGATGGTTCCTAACCCTGGAAAGATGAGAGCTTTGTGAGGAACGAATTCGAGGTGAGGTGGGAATAGCAAGGCACCGAACAGTCACGAGAGCGGACAGCAAGCCGGGGAAGTGGCACACATTTTTAATCCCAGCATTGGGGAGGCAGAGGTAGGAGGATCCCCATGAGTTCGAGGCCAGCCTGAGACTACATAGTGACTTCCAGGTCAGGCTGGGCTGGAGTGGGAGCCTACCTTGAAAAACCAAACAAATAGAAAACGAATCTAGAGCTGCCGGCGTCAGCAGTGTCAATCATGCCACGGTGGGAACAGAGAGGACTCTGATCACACCCAAGAGATCCAGAACCCACATGGGGGCTGTCACCTACATCGGTGGATGACAGAGATCAGTAGAAGATGGGATAGAATATTCTGGACAAAGAGAACACAGTTTCCAAAGAGAATTTGGACTTGGAGGTGGGCAGATTTCAGGAGAGTGATGGGTAAGGACCTGGAACTTTCTCTGAGGGTCGAGGGGCTACTGAAAGGGTTGTACTGGCCAGGGGAAAGGACACAGGAAGGATTCCTGGTGAGGCAGATGGTTGTGCAACAGGTGGATTCTGCTAGAGTGTACATGTCAGGCTTCTGAGCCGAGAAGGCGTAGAGGCCGGATGGTGGCCTTGAGAATGAAGGGAGACCGATGCTCAGGAAGCAGGTGACTAATTAAGTGAGTCAAGTGAGGTGGAGCCGCAGTGGGCTTTGTGTCCTTCTGTAGGCTGGCGGCTGATGCCAGTAACTGAATGGGGACACAGGAAGTAGGACAGGTTGGGTGAAGATGGTCACTTCAGCCTGGACTCAACTGAGTCGAAGCTTCTTGCTGACGCTGGAGTGTAGGTGTTGACTTCATGGGTCTGGGTGGGTCACAGCAAAGAGTTGAGGGCGGGGGTTGAGTCAGCTTCATAAAGTCTAACGAGGAATGCTGAAGGTAATTAAGGTTGACTATTTCTCTCTCTGGAGCCTCGGGGATTGAGAGCTGTCTAGACCCAGCACAGAATCTGATCTTTCTAGGCCTCTGGTTTCCCAAAAGAAATGCAGATGGGGAATGGGGAAACAATTTCCCATGCTTAGACTGTCCTAGAAGGGACAGCTATAGAGCTAGCTGTGCAGTAACCTTCCCGCAGGCCCATGTGTGCTGGCTTCTCTGGAGTTGTGCTTGGGACTTGAACAGCTTTGACCATGGGAAGATCCAATAGTTCCTGAAGTTTCACGTTTTCCTTAGAGTGGAAAGCCTGTGTGGGAGTGGGCGCACCATCCTTCACGTTCAGTCTTCTCAGAAAAATGATAAACAAGTGAAGGATGCTAAGGATTGAAGTTGGAAAATTCTGTGACAGGCTGATCATGTCTGCAGATTGCTGTGGTTCTGTGGTTTGGTTGCTTTTTGGTTGTTTTAGTTTTTTGTTCATTTTTGTTGTCTGTTTTTTAATTTTTTTCTTATACTATAGCCTAGGCTGGCCTCAAACTCCTGGGACACATTATGTAGAGTCCAGGCTGATCTTGAATTCACAGAACTATCAGGTGTTGGTATGATCAATCAGTATGAGCTACCATGACATTTTATTATTTTATTTTATTTTATTTTATTTTATTTTATTTTATTTTATTTTATTTTATTTTTCGCTCTTTTTTTCCTTGACAAGGACAAAGGTATTTCTTATTTGGAGTCTCAGTTGGCAATATGATCTTGGTGTCCTTAGAGAAGGAAAATGAGGTGGATGGACTGGCAGGGGTTTTATAAGAAAACATGTTTCCCCATAAGGGAAAAAGGAGAAAGATGCAAGCTCTGGCTCATTCCTTTGGAGGGTGTAATTAACCATGTCATTGAAATGTACGTGTGTAATTGAAAGGTTTGTATCGAAAAAAAAAAAAAAAAAAAAAAAAAGGTTCATTCATTATGCTTATACATTTAGAACTTCTGAATTATACATTACAAAATTGTATTTAATGAAATATTTTCATTTATATTAAAATGTAGACATATTTCATGTTGAAATGTGCCTCAAGATTTCACATGAATCAATAGTAAATGTTATGAGCAGTCAGGGGCCTCTAGGGAATTGTAAAAGCAAATTCTAAATCAAATATCTCTTTACATAGGGATAAGTGCCATTCTGCCCCCTTTAAATCTTCATTTACAAACTTCCCGGGACCCTGTGGTTAACTTCGGAATCTTAGTACACCTTGATTCCATCGCCCCTCGACAGCTTAGAGTGTTGTTTCCCTTTTAAACCGTGGCGTGAGCCACGTTCGTTTTGGCAGTTCTCAGATGACCCTCTGATGGTTATTAGATAGCTGTTGTAAAATGACAGCATCATCCTTTTGGTTTTCTGAAGACCCCTGATGGCGAAGATAGATAATCCACGTGACATCTTAACAAAGAAACAAACCCCTTTTCATTTCTGCAAATCATTCCAGCTCATTCCTGAGGCAAATTAGGGCACCTCAGGGGTGAAATTCGGAGTCAGGCCTGTTTTGTCTTAGTAGTGGGATTATGGAGGTAAGCCTCTCCACTCTGTTTTCTAGTTTTAAGAGTCAATATGGGCGCTGGAGAGATGGCTCCGGGGTTAAAGGCACTTGCTTGCAAAGCCTGATGGCCCAGGTTTGGTTCCCCAGTACCCACGTAAAGCCAGATGCACAGTGTCTTCTGCATCTGGAGTTCATTTGTAGTGGCAGGAGGCTCCGGCATGCCCAGACTCTGTTTGTCTACCTCTTTCTTTTTTTTTTTTTTTTAATTTTTGTTGTTTATTTATTTATTTATTTTTATTGATTTATTTTAGAGTGACAGAGAGAGAAAGAGGCAGATAGAGAAAGAGAGAATGGGCATGCCAGGGCCTCCAGCCACTGCAAAGGAACTCCAGATGCATTCTCAACCTTGTGTATCTGGCTTACATGAGTCCTGGGGAATTGAAACTCAAGGGGGCTCCTTAGACTTCACAGGCAAGTGCTTAACTGCTAAGCCATCTTTCCAGGCCCTACCACTTTCTTAAATAAATAATTTGATATGAAGCATAACACTGTACAAGTCTTCCATGCTTAAGATACCTGCTATCTTATAAAGTGGGGTTCTGTACCCCAGCACTTTCCTATCTTGGTGTTGATGTCACTTTTAAACAATGCATTTTAGAAAAGGCTTGGGCATCTCCAAGACTGTATTTGTTTTGGGATTTTTGTTTGTTTGTTTTGTTTTGTTTTTGATGGATTTTTTGAGGTAGGGTCTGGCTCTAGTCCAGGCTGACCTGGAATTCACTATGTCATCTCAGGGTGGCCTCAAACTCACAGCGATCCTCCTACCTCTGCCTTGCTGGAGTGCTGGGATTAAAGGCCTGAGCCACCACGCCCAGCTCCAAGACTGTATTTTTGATTTAGTATTTTGGTACAATAGAGCATTGTGCTAAGAGGCCGAGGTCATGACTGTTGATCCCACGCCAGTCAACTTTCACAGAGAAAATGTTTTCTTTCCTTCTTTCCTATAACCATTGTTTGAGAACTTGGTGGTAACATTGAACGTCTCTTTTCATAGTACGAAGGACGCTGGGTCCTCGGCTGTCAGGCTCATGTCATCTGGGCACAGTGGTTTCACATAGGGACTCTATGTTTCTCCTGGGTGAAGGAAAGCACATGCCTGCTTTGTGGCATGGTTCCACCAGAGCAACGCCTATCAACCCATTCAAGGGACGTACCTGCCTGGTGGGGGTGGGAACAGCAACGAAGTGTACATGTCACATGTCCCACAGTTCTGCGCCTTCACGTAGACAGACAAAGCCAGCGTGTTGGCTGCTTCAGCAGGAGACAGGACAGTTCCCAAAGCTGACGACGTCAAAGGAGGGAGAGCAGTTGTCCTCTCTTGAGCCTGACTGAATGCCCGTTACAGTTTTAATAAGGACGTCTCTGAAATTCTGTCTGGGGATACAGAGGCTCTGATTATTCAGGTACTGGACGTTAAATCCGTTGGAAAGATTGGCTGGACCCTATTTTTATAATGTACAGTGACTCTTTTGACATTTACAGTAGTATACACCATTTGTGGTAAAATAAATCGATGCATGTGGCTCAGTGGTTACGGTGCTTGCCTGCAAAGCCTAACTGCCTTGGTTTGATTCTCCAGCAGCCATGTACAACCAGATACAGAAAGCGGCACATGCATCTGGAGTTCGTTTGCAGTGGCTAGAGGCCCTGGTGTGCCCATTCTCTCTCCTCTCCTCTCTCTCTCATAAATAAGTAAATACATTAAAAAAATAAAATTCATTTGTATTTGGAAATAGTGTGCTGGGTATCTCCCTTGTAAAACTTATAGTAGGGTCTTTTTTTTTTTTTTTTTTTTTAATCACATTGAAAGTGAAATGCTGAAAAAAAATTCTAACCCAGATTTATCAAATCTCTGTGCTTTGGTCCAGCCCCATGGAGCCTGACCGCAGTGACATGCTAGCTGGGGAAAAAACGGGGCTCACCTTACTCGCCTGACCTACAGTCGCAGCTGTCGGTTTCCAGGGCCTGGAGGACTTGCTGTGTCCACTCCTGTGGGCCTCTATGACTTTCCCCGTTGCTACCCTTTCGCAGGTCAGAAGCGTGGCCCTGCCGCCAGGACAGTTGGCAGTCTGTCTCCTTTGCTCCTCCAGGTGGGGAACTGGATCACTGGTGTCCTCTGCCTTGCAGGACACATGTGGAAGTGAGTCAGTGGAAAATTCACTTACTCATCGCGACCTACTTCTGTCACTTGCGCTGAAGGTGTGCTTATTGGTCCAAAGCAGGCTGTCCCCCTTCCAGACACTTGTGTTCTGTGGCTGCTTTAACCCGTTAGGCTAGAGACTGCTCTAGAACCTACTATACAGTTGCCTAAGTTATCACAGAAATAATTTTTTATTGTATTTTTATTTTATTGCAAGCAGAGAGAGAGAGAGAAGAAAGACAAAGAGAATGGGCACCCCAGGGCCTCTAGCCACTGCAAATGAACTCCAGATGCATGAGGCTGGGTGTGGGCACTGGAGAATCAAACCCCCGTCCTTAAGTTTTGCAGGCAAGTGTCTTAACCACTGAGCCATCTCTCTAGCCCTCTAATCTCTTTTAAAATGAGGCTGTAGAGGCCAGGAGAATCAGGCTTAGGATAATTCTCAGCACAACCTGACCCAAATCACTCTTTCCTAATGAAGAGTCTAAGATTTTAGGAGAAAATGTGAATTTGAGAAAGGGTGTTTGAAGAAGGATATAAGCTCATTATGAACACACTCTCCCACCTTCATGTTCAGCAAAAATTTTATCTCCTAATTTTACTTCCTTATTTAAAAAAATTGCCTCATCGTTCTTAATTTTTTAAAAATTTTTATTTATTTTTGAAGAGAGACACAGAGAAAGAGGGCGAGGGAGGAGACAGATAGAGATGGGCGTGCCAGCAGTCTCTCAGCCACTGTGAACGAAATCCAGATGGCTGCGCCCCCTTGTGGGCAAGTGTGGCATTGCGCCCTTAAGTCACTTTGCATCTGGCTAAACGTGGGACCTGGAGATTGGAACCGGGTTGTTAGGCTTAGCAGGCAGGCGCCTTAACCACTAAGCCATCTCTCCAGCCCAAATTACCTCATTTTTTAAAAAGTTATTTGCAAAGAGAGAAAAAGAGAAAGAGAAAAAAAAATGGGTACATTAGGGCCTCTAGTCATTGCAAACAAACTCCAGATGCATGCACCACTTTGTGTATCTGGCTTTACATGGGTATTGGGGAATTGAACCCAGGTCCTTAGGCATTGCAGGCAAGCACCTTAACCACCGAGCCATCTCTCCAGCTTTCAGATTTCACCTTTTTAACAGCTTAATCAAATGTGCCTTTATGCCAGGTATTACACAGGGCTGCCCAAGGAGCAAGATATGTGCTTGCCTCTAGGAGGCTTTGTATAGTAAGACTAGCTTGAAAAGCCACTTTTTTTTTTTTTTTTTTTTTACTCAAGTACAGAAGATTGTACACCAAACCCAAAATGAAGTGGGATACTCCTTACATAGCTTTGGAACCCTTTCTTACCAGTCAAGGCCTGTCTGTCTGGATCAGGGAGTTTGTTTATTCCATGCAACCGTGTGTGACAGCACAGGGAGCAGTCCTTTGCCACCAACCTTGATGAACGTGATTCATTGAAAATTTGACTCCACAAATAATAGAGAACACAGCTACACAGCCACCCATAATATTAACTACAAATAACTTTAGGACTTCGAGTCATCATTGTTTATTTTGTGTCTATACTGTTCAGACCACAAAATATAGAAGCGATACAAGTATACAAGATAGATATCTTAGAATAACCAGTCTTTTTGCTCTAGTTTAACCATTCTTAAATATACTTTATTTATTGATTGATTTGAGAGAGAAAGAGAATGGCCATGCCAGGGCCTGCAGCCACTGCAAATGAACTCCAGATGCATGCGCCCCCTTGTGCATCTGGCTTACGTGGGTCCTGGAGAATCGAACCAGGGTCCTTTGAATTTACAGGCAAACGCCTTAACTGCTAAGCCATCTCTCCAGCCCTAGTTTAACCATTCTTGCAAAACCTTTCAGCTGTAGAATGAATAGCCTTACTAAACATATGACAGTCAATGAACCAGTATATCTGAGTAGTAGAATAGCACTTTGAAAAGCATCTCTCTCTTAGCAAGCAGCTAATTAGTTCTCACTATGAAAAACTCACCCTTTAAAAAAAAAAAAAGAGGGAGTGTGTGTGTGGGGGGGGCTTTTGCTGACTTGACAGCACTTTGTATTTTTAGCTTTTTTTTTCCTTTCCTTTTTCTTTTGACAGCACTATTTAAAAGGTGGCAACTATCAACATTAAAATAACAAAGTGGAATTTTGCTAAATGATGAACTCATAAGCATTCCTTTATCTGGGTCCCGATTTCTTTTTATTTCCAGCTTGTTACAGATACTTTTCCGTGTTAAGGAGACTTGTGTAAATTAAAAACCAAGGTCAGACTGAGCTATCTCCGTGCATTCTTGAAAATGTTCTACACTTTTTGACTAGGAGACAGAAGCTTCTAGTCAAACCCCTAAGTGGAAGGGCTGGAGAGATGGCTCAGTAGTTAAGGCGCTTGCCTGCAGAGCATAAGCACCCAGGTTTGATTCCCCAGGACCCACATAAGCCAGATGCACAAAGTGGAGCATGCCTCTGGAGTTTGTTTACAGTGATGGGAGACTCTGGCACGCCCATTCTCTACCTGCCTCTCTTTCTCAAATAAGTACATAAATTAAATATTTTTTCAAAAAGTCCTACGTGGGAACAGCCAGTTCTACAGTAAATAGCAGCTAGTGAACGTCACGTGAAGCTGGGTTATGATGCGGAAGCAGGGATAGGTGGTTTCCAGTGAATTTCATTGGAAGGAGCTGGTTTTTTGCAACATTGATTAACCTTGACGCTGCTGTGGAAGGCGGTTGGTTAGTATTCGTTTTCTCATTGCCCTTCTTACCCTTTTCTTCCTCTGATAAAATACACATTTTTTCAAAGAAAATGACCAGTTCACTGTCAGATAATACTGCACGTGAGCCCACATCTGCATATGCCATCCACCCAGAGGTGCGTATGCACAGAGGTGAATGCGACTGCTGAACTAGACCACATTGTGCTCTGGGTCTATAACCCTGTTCACCCCTTTGGCAGTCAGTGAAGGAGCGTCCCTCCCCCACCCCATGAACGTTTTTCCTTCACAGCAAATCACATTTCAAATGGGAGATTACAGCCTAAGCCAGTTGGCCAGCGACCTAAGTATAAAATGCCTTATCTGGCTTTATATAATCTCTTCACTTTGAAAGAGTTCTCCTAAGAATGCTGGATGCTTTTTTTCCCCCTTGTGGGACCCTCCCCTCTTATACCCACACCAGTATATCCCGCCTGGGCCCTGACCTCCAAACTCCACGGAAAGGCATGCTGTCGAAGGCATGCTTGGAGCGGGCTCAGCCGGGACATAGATGGGGTCCGTGCTGAGGATGAGTGAGGTGCACAGAGCCCCCGAGCTCCAAGGCTTCTCCCTTAGCTCGCTCTGGTGTCCCGTTCTTGATTTACAAGTTCCACAGTGACAGACAGGCGGTGGCCGTCCCCAGGAGCCAGGCGCCGTAGAAGTCCAGAATGACCAGGTTGACATCAGAGCCAGGATGAGAGCTTTGTCCTTCCTTCCTGTGTGAAAATGTGGATTTTAGTCACATTCCGTGTGGCAGCGTTGCTCTTCTGTTCATTCTCTGTGAGTTGAATGTGAGACACTTTTTTTTTGTTCTTGTGCAGTATGGTAATCACCACCCAAATATAAATCAGTAATTAAGGCTCCAAGCGGATGGATGTATTTAACGACAAAACGGGGAAAAGATGGCATCTGTAGAGTTCTTCTTTGTCTTAGCGTAGCAGGTTATGGGACACTGTAAAAACTGCACGTGCCACATAGACATTTGAAAGGGACAGTGTTCGCCTCTGAGTGCAGATCGGGAGATGAGTGTAGAAATTCCCAAAATAAAAAACCAGTAGGTCCCCCTGCAGTACTGCTGGCTCAGAGGAAGCCATAGAGAGGTCACCTACCCTCAAATGTCTGCAACGTGTGTGTGTGTGTGTGTGTGTGTGTGTGTGTTGTTGCTGTTCTTTTTTGTGGGGTGGCTATTGTCATCTTTGGCTTGAGGGGGTATTTATTTCTATGGGTTTTTGGTGTTATTGTTTGCATTTTGAATAAAGGAGACTTTTTTTTTTAAACTTCATTTCTGTAGTTCACACTTTCAGAAGCCCCGCTGTCTCCCCACTGTCACTAACATCTAGTGGAACTATGGGGCCTGCCTCAGTTCTTATGAGCACGTCTGTGGCAGCCATGGGGTTGTAATGAAAGGGGTACAAACAGTTCCTTCCCATGACAACCCATGTATTCAATTCTTTGGACTTTGTTTCTATTTTCATATTTTCAGGGCTGGTCCTAAGGGCGGATGGGCTTGTTCTAGAAGAAAATAGACTATATTGAAGGTTTCCTGGGAAGGGCGGCTCTGTCGCCTTCCCAGTGGCTCTTGAGTATGTTGGGTCTGGCTGCCACCTTCCTACAGGAGAATGAGCTGCTGCTGTCGTTGTGATACAGCCCAGGGACACGGGCACCAGGAAGGGCTGCACTCAAGGGCCCATGTGGTCCTGTGTAGCCCAAGCCTGCATTCAGTGATGTTGCCCAGCCAAACTGGCATGTGGCAATTTTTAGGGCCTGTCATTGGCAGGAACAAAGGTATTAGCACTTAGAAAGTGAGTATACCTTCTGTTCTTAAATTGTCCCCTGAGCCCAAGCCACATGCATGCCATTTTCTGGCTCTCAGAGGCCTAAGGACCCTGCACTGTTCACTCGCACAGGAAGCCATGCAGCCAGGCCCCTCTCCTCCCGATGTGAAAAGCAGACCGGTGTCTTCCAGCCTGGGCTGTTCAGTCTGTTGCATTTCCTGCAGATGCATCTCGCAGTGAGCAAGCCCTGTGGCTTTGCTTTGGGGCCCCTCCCCAATCTCTACTTCCATTCTTATGTATTTATTTATTTGAGAGGGACAGGAAGAGAATTTGACATGCGAACTCCAGACACGTGCGCCCCATATGCACCTGTGTGACGCTGTGCTCTTGTGTCGTTGTGCATGGGCTTACATGGGACCTGGAGATCCGAACCTGGGTCCTTAGGCTTCTCAGGCAAGCACCTTAGCCACTAAGCCATCTCTCCAGTCCCCTCTACTCCCATTCTTTTTTTTGAAGATTTTATTTTTATTTATTTGAGACAGAGAGAGGGAGAGGGGGCGGGGAGGGGGGAAGAATGGCCACAGCAGGGCCTCTAGCCACTGCTAACGAACTCCAGATGCATGCATCACCATGTGCATCTGGCTTACGTGAGACCTGGAGAATCAAACCTGGGTTCTTAGGCTTCCCAGGCAGGTGCCTTAACTGCTAAGCCATCTCTCCATTCCCCTCTACTTCCATTCTTGAACCTAAATCCTTAAAGAATCTTCCAAGGCCCAGGGACCCACACCACAGTTGAGGCACAAAGACTTCCTGGGATGGGAAAAGGAAGAAATACTGTTCCCCCTCTTCCAGCACAAAGCATACACACACGGGTTCCGTAAGAATACACACACACTCAAAATGTGATGATCCTGTTACGGGACGCGGTGCTGCCCCTCCCTCTCTGCCCCCTCCCCCCTCAGGAAGTGTCGCTAGCGACAGCAAGGCAGTCACCAGCCTTGTTTCATTAGACATCCATTTTCCAAAGTAAGAGGTCACAATATTAGTAGTTAAGAATTTTTTTTTTAAAGTAAAACATATACATATCTTCGAAATCCCATAATCATCCTACTGGGAATTCATTCCTGTTATTATTATTGCTGCTGCTGCTACTACGATTATTATTATTAATATTATTTTGGCATGATCCTGGCAGTTGAACTCAGGGCCTCATGGAAGCAAGGCAGGTGCTCTTCCACTGACCCATCCCCAGCCCTGTCATTATTTATGAACATCTTCATTCTAGCTGATATTCTTTGCACTCTGTTCATTTTAAACAAGTGTCATATCAGGCCTTGTATTCTCCATTTCCCCTGGATGCCTTTTGTAAGCCTTTGGGATTTATACTCCTTGTGATGATGGCAAAGCTCCACTATTTTTGTCAGGGTGTTTTGAAGATTAATTTTTTTAAGTGTGTGTGTGTGTGTGTGCGTGCACGTGCGTGCACCCACACGCATGCATACATGCATGCACACACCATAACACACATGTGGAGGTCAGAGGACAACCTTAAATGTCAGTCCTCACTTTCTACTTTATTTATTTAATTTTAAATTTTTTTATTTATTTACATGAAAGAAAGAGAGAGAATGGGCACTCCAGGACCTCCAGCAGCTGCAGACAAACTCCAGACACATGCGCCACCTTGTGCATCTGGCTTTACATGGGTCCTGGGGAATGTAACCTCCGTTCTTAGGCTTTGCAGACAGGTGCTTTAACCACTGAGCCATCAATTCAGCACTAATTTATTATTATTATTTATTATTTTTTATTTTTTTATTTTTGGAGAGAGACACAGAGAGAGACAGACAGGGAGATGGAGAAGGAGACAGATAGAGATGGGCGCGCCAGCAGTCTCTCAGCTGCTGTGAACGAAATCCAGATGTGTGCGCCCCCTTGAGGGCAAATGCGGCATTGCACCCTTGCGTCACTTTGCATCTGCCTAAACTTGGGACCTGAAGATTGGAACTGCTGGAGATTGGAACCAGCGTTCTTAGGCTTAGGAGGCAAGTGCCTTAACCACTAAGCCATCTCTCCAGTCCAACCCTAATTTTTTTTACCCCATCCTTTCTTCCCCATCATCTCAGAAAAACGTCAGGAAAAGGAGCTGGGTGCAGTGGCACACAGCTTTAATCCCAGCACTCGGGAGGCAGAGGTAGGAGGATCACTGTGAGTTTGAGGCCAGCCTGGCACTACATTGTGAGTTCCAGGTCAGCCTGAGCTAGAGTGAGACCCTACCTTGAAAAACAACAACAACAAAATGGTCAGGAGAAAGGGATGCATGTATGAAAGGAGGAGGAGGCAGGTGGAAGTGGACTTGTTAACTTCCACAGGGAAGGTCACTGAGTGACTTTCAGAGGAGCCAGTTACCAGCAAAGAAGCCCCTTTGTGGGCCCGGCCACTCCGTCCTCAGAAGGCCAGCCCAAGTGCCTCTAACAAGCCTTTCTTTCCCCATTCTCCAGTTTCATTTCATTTTTGGTTAGGGTGACTCAGAGACAGCTAGGTCTTTATAGCGTGGTGGAGTTTTATAAATATATAGTTCATTTTGTACAAGATGCATTTGGAGGGCAGAAGAGTCGCCTCACAATGAACCGTGCTGAAGAAAGTCACCCGCTCGCCTTCTATGTTTAAACATTACAAAAAGATTAACAAAGCCGTTTTCTCTATTTCTATGCCAATTGATTCACTCTTTCTTTCTCTTGGGGGAGTTAAGCAGTCATCTTTTTTTGAGGTAAAATCATATCTTAGAAGAGGGAATAGGAAAGTAATCAAAGTTCTGTCTTCAAGAGGAAGTTTAAACGGTTGAAAAATGACTAATTTCTGAAGCAAGGCTGCGACAGGAGGGCCAGGAGGATTCCGTGGTTAGATTTAGCATTTATAATTAAAGTACCAGTAAATCTTCCTAACTGTGGTATGAGCTCATTGCCAGCATTTCTTCCCACCACTCTAACTCCTTCCTCCTTTTCTTTTTTTTTCTTTTCTTTTCTTTCCTCCCTCCCTCCCTCCTTCCTGTACCACATGCTAAACAATTGCACCACTGGAGCTCGCCCTTCCTTCCTTCCTTCCTTCCTTCCTTCCTTCCTTCCTTCCTTCCTTCCTTCCTTTCTTCCCCTTCCTTTTCCTTCCTTCCCCTTCCTTCCCCCTCCCTCCCTCCCTCCCTCCTTCCCTCTTTCTTTCTTTCTTTCTTTCTTTCTTTCTTTCTTTCTTTCTTTCTTAAATTAGACATTGATTCTTGATTCTACTTTTGTCCAATGTAATGCAAACATTTTGAAACTCATTTTATAGAAGTCATGTATTTCATTTAACAATCTATCACAAACACACTAAGTAATAATTCAGGAACCCTCATGCCCCCACCATCACCCTTTCTCATTTCTCAGGGATAACATTTCTCTTTTGTTAACTTTCTTTCCTTTCTATATTCCTTCAAAACATGCACATTTAGCCTGCTGGCATGTTAATTTTTTTTTCTAACAGATGTGTCTCTCTTTTAGGTGGTTTTTTAATATTGTTTTATTTTCTTTTTAAACTTTGGTCATTTTTCAAAATTGCAAGTATCTAGTTTGTCAAAACTGAGGTGGACAGAATTTTTTAATTTTTTCTTCATTTATTTATTTATTTTTTGTGCTTCCAATTACACAATGTCCCCTAACTGAACAATAGACTCACTTTAAACTGCAGGGAAATGTCCCCCTCCCTGCCCTCCCTGCCCGCATTTCCTGATTGCAAACTCATAGGCAGTTCTCTTAAATCCCAGTGCCAGTCCTTCTCAACCTGGGGCAAGATACTCTTAAAAAATGTTGGGGGGTGAGCTGGAGAGATGGCTTAGAGGTTAAGCACTTGTCTGAGAAGCCTAAGGACCCCGGTTCAAAGCTCGATTCCCTAGTACCCACATAAGCCAGATGCACAAGGTGGTGCATGCATTTGGAGTTCATTTGTAGTGGCTGGAGGCCCTGGTGCGCCCATTCTCTCTCTCTCTCTGCCTCTTTCTCTCTCTGTCTATTACTAATAAATAAACGGAAAAAATTTTTAAAAGGCACATGCCTTTAATCCCAGCACTTGAGAGGCAGAGGTAGGAGGATCGCCATGAGTTCGAGGCCACCCTGAGACTACATAGTGAATTCCGGGTCAGCCTGGGAAATCAAACCCTTGTTAGGCTTTGTAGGAAAAGCGTTGTAACCACTGAGCCATCTCCCCAGCCCATTTTCTTTCTTTTTTTTTAAAGTAGGTACTGGGATTGAACCTATGTAGTGCCACATGCACTCTAGGCAAACGCTTTACCAAAAACTGTATGCTTGGTCCTCTTTTTACTTAAAAAAAATGTTTTTATTAAGTAGAAACTTTGTATGGACACATCACATATTGGTACCGTTATTTCTGTCTTCCCCGCCCCCATTCCACTGAGAGCCTCCTCAGGAGGATTGCTGGTGTTCACCATGGCGTTCTGGGTTATCAGTTCTGTCTCTAAGCATTTTATTTTTGACTGTGTCTCCCTTGGTTGCCCAGCCTAACCTTGCACTTACTCTGTAACCCAGTTTGGCCTTGAACTTTTGATCCTCCTGAGTCGTGTAACTTGATTACAGGCCTGTGCCATCCTGCGTGATGAAGCCGCACATTGTCATTTGTTGAACGCAGCATCAAGAATCTGTGCCGTCCACGACATAAACTAATAACCCACGTGTTCGTTCCCTCCCCTTACCATGTGGTTTTGCAAGTTCACAAACATTGGCTCCTGCTCGGTGTTTCTGAAAGCCCAGGACTTGCAGAGAACCCTTAATTTAAGGCCAGAGAAAATGCTCTGTTCCATAAACGAGCCCTACAATTGTGTGATTGTCTGCAATTGACAATACGATGGTACCACAAAGCCCAAGGAACGAGCCCCTTGGTGACCGTTGACAGTTCTTCTGTTCAAGATCCGTTTAGCCGTGTTGCTGTGCTCATATGGATTTTGTGGTTCCAGTAGTATTTCAGATTAGTTTTAGGGGAAAAAATAAGCAAAAAATATCCAGCAACAGATTTGATAGTCATTTCCTTCGTAGGATCAGTGATTTGCTGTGACATTTTAGAGGTGTCACAATTCTAGTCTTGGCATCTTGGCACACAGAGCAATTTTGGGTGAGTGACTCGGGATCCCTGTCTGTATGGAAAGTTTGCCATCTCTCTTTGTACCACTGAATTTCTCCTTAGAGTGCTCCCATGGGAATGTTGGGGATTCCATGACTTTATAAACAGGAACATAGGGACACAATGAACAGGAACTCTGAGTCACTCAGGGAGCGAGGAGTGACTTTAGGCTGGGTGTCAGGAGAATACAGCGCAGAGGGGAATTGTTCTGTTTCTGGAGCCCAAGATACTTACTAATAAGGACTAAATCTCAGACTAGGGATGAGTGAGGTCAGCTCCTTACACATCCTGGAGCTAGGATGGCCATGTCCATAAGAGGAAAGCCAGAGCTCTGAGGGAGACACCCCAAGAGGTACATTTTTGTGTTGTCACCCAGGCATGCTGCCTTGTGTGTGTGTATTCCACACAGAGAACCCTTCCATACCTTCTCTTAGAGTTTAGTGGAAAGAATGAGGAAGATGGGAGAATGAAGTATATCATATATAAATATGAATATATATTTATATGTACATATGTATAGAGATTTTTATATATATATATATATATATATATATATATATATATATATACATACACACACACACACACACACAATAATTATTTATGTGAGAGAGAGAAAAAAAAGGCAGAGAGAGAGAACAGGAGTGCTGGGGCCTGTAGCCCTTGCAAAGGAACTCCATACACTTGCACCACCTGTGCATCTGGCTCCACTTGGGTATTGGGGATGCAAACCTGGGTATTGGGCTTTGCAGGCAAGTACCTTAACCACTGAGCAATCTCTGTAGCCCCTTTGTTCATATTTTTTGAGGCAAGGTCCCACTGTATGGTCGAGGCTCTGCCTCCCAGTACTGGGGTTGTGGTGTGTTTGCACCATCATGGAACAAGGATAAGTACAGTGAAAGGACTGGCATGTGGGGCTGTGGATGGCGTGGGCGTTGTAAAGACAGAAATGTCATGCTCTTGCAGGGGCTTTATTTTGAGCTATATTATTTGTGAGTACTTAAGAAGAAAGCCCATCTCGTTATTTAGAACCTTCTGGTCGTCTGCAGGCAAGTTTGCTTCTGAATGTGGGCAGTTAGTCCTTTGCTCCAAGGCCAGTGGGATACTTCACACACCTGGATGTGTGGCACGTATCTGTATTCCCAGCACTCAGGAAGGCGAAGGAGGAGGCTCTTGAGTTCAAGGCCAACCTGGGCTCCGTAGCAGGCCCTGTGTTATAAAGGATGGTTGGGGAAGTACTTGATCATACAAAGCTGATTTGTGTGTTCTCTTTAATATTGTGACTCCTTTTTCTGGAAATCATGAAGGAAAAAAGCCACTTTAAGGGGATTATGAACCAGAAATGAGGAGGGATTTAGCAATCGTGAAGAAGCAATGGAACAACAATTAAAAAACCACGTCTGGCACGCTGCATAGACAATTCTTTACCCGGTTGTGTCTGGCTAGACCAGCTGGTTTGGGCAAAGATGATCCACATTGAGTCATCTATGGTAGGTGTTTGAGAAACACTGTGCAGGTGAGAGTACCCAGTAACGCACACACCTCACCTGAGTGTCCCACACACACCTGGAAAGTGTGTGTACATGTAACCCAGGGACAAAAGCATTCTGCTTGCGTAGTGACACTAGGGTGTTGGGCCCCTGGGATCAGTCTTACTGTCTCTGAAATTGTACATTCTGGTGTGACGTGTGGTAGCTGGACACTCCTGCTAGAACTGACCCTCAGGCTGCAGGATTAAAAAGTGGTTCTGTAGGTGCCCTAATGGCAGCTGCGCCTCGTAGGCAATGTAGGTTTCCATTTACCACAGGATGTGTGGACGGGAAGATGGAGATGAGATACTCATTTCTAAGCGTTGATACCCGCAGTATTGACTCAGACCCCTTCTTTATACACTGCCAAGCACAAGTGTTAAAAGCACAGGTTTAGAAAGTAAGCTGGCTGGGTATGTCCGTTCTTCTCTCTAGCTGAATTATCTTGGAAAAGCCCTCCATTCTTCAGTTTTCCTATCTGTAGAATTGTATATAAAAATGAGTCCTAGGGCTGGAGAAATTGCTCGGCAGTTAGGGGGCTTGTCTCCAAAGCTTAACAACCAGGGTTCGATCCCCTGGTAACTACTTCAAGCCAGATGCACAAAGTGGCGCATGCATCTGGAGTCTGGAGGCGTGACATGCAGTGCCCATCCCCCTCTATCTCCTTGCAAATAAAACTATTAGAAAAATAAAAATCAGCCCTAATATCTTAAGGGATCATCTAGAAAACTGAAGTATTGAACACTTGATAAGTGTCAACTGCTTTTTTGTTGTCGTTGTTCATTTTGGGGCAGACCTTTCTGTGAGCTCTGGCAAGGTTGTGTGGGGAACATGGTGGTACAACAAACATGGGTCAGATGGCTTGAATGGCGGAAACGGCTTTGGGTGAAGCTGGGCTAACGCTACTGGTTTTGACTGTTGGCATGCACTCCGCTGGGCCCAAGCTCCTGCGTGGGGCTCCGCCTTGACATTGCCAGTAGGAAGCCTCGGCCAGCGCTTGGGGAGATGCCCTGAGCTTGGGGTTCTGACGATTTGGGGTTCTCTGTTTCTACAGTCAGCCATGCCCCCTTCTGATGCACATTTTTCCCATAAGCAGGTGAATATTTACATTACTCTACCCATGACGCCCTGGGGTCATTCTCTTTGTGTAATTCATTGTGGTGATGTCTGTAGGCAGAGAGGTATTGAAGGAAAGCCGTGGGCTCAGATCCTCATAGAACAAGCAAAGGTACAGGAAGTAATGTATACAGAAAAGAAAGGCCAAGTGTTTGATTTCACTTAATTTGTGGTGCTGTTACTGTTTGTTTTGTTTTGGATTTTGAGACAGGATCTCATTTAAAGACCAAGTTGTCCAGAAACTTCTCCCCTGTTTCAGGCCTGGTTTATAAATGCTTTATTTTTAATTTTTAAAAATTTTTACTTACTTATTTATGAGAGAGATGGGGAGGGAGAGAGAATGGGTGTGCCAGGACCTGTAGCCACTGCAAACAAACTCCAGATGCATGCACCACCATGTGCATCTGGCTTACATGGGTTCTGGGGAACTGAACCTGGCTTCTTAGGCTTTGCAGGCAAATGCCGTAACTGCTAAGCCATCTTTTCAGCCCAAATGTTCTATTTTTGACAATTAATATTTACAAGGCCCTTGCTGCGTGCGAGGAATTGTGTTAATTTCTCAACATATGTTATTTCAGTTTTCCACATAGCTTTCTGTGGTAATTGATGTGTATATGTGTATATTAAGACACAATCTTACTCCTGTAGCCCAGGCTGGCTTGAAACTCACTATGTAGCTTAGGCTGGCCTAGAACTCACAGATAACTTGCCTGTCAAGTGCTGAGATTATAGGTGTGAGTCACCACACCTAGCAGGTAGTTGATACTCATGCCCTCATTTAACAGAACAGTAAATGAAAGGTTCAGGGGTCTTGGAATCAGTAACCAGATTTTTAAATGGCAAGACCTTTGCTTTGTGACTGCATTCCTATAAAAACAAGTTATGTCAACAACAGCTGTCGGGCTGGAGGAGAGCTGGCCCAGTGGTTCAGGCGCTTGCCTGCAAAGCATAAGAACCCCCCAGGTTTAATGCCCCAGGACCCACGTAAAAGCCCAGATGCACAAAATGGTACATGCATCTGGAGCTCATTTGCAGTAGCTGGAGGTGTTGTCACACCCATTCTCTCTGTCGGTCTCTTCTCTCTCTCTGCTTACAAATAAATAAATTAAATAAATAAAAAATGTTTTTGAAGAAAACCCAGAGGTCTCCTGTCCTTTGTGACAGAACCATGCCATGTGTGAAGTAGCCGGATGTACCCCCGTGTCAGAGTTTGGCTTTAAAGTCACATGACCTCCCTCGGGCTGTGTTTGCCACTAATGGGTGGTACTCTTTGGCATGGTACCCATAGTCTTTCAATCCAGAATCCTTTAACGAACGGGGCAGACACATGACAACCTCAAGGACCATTCATCACCCAGACCGAACACTGAGCTGCTCTGGCCAGCATCTTCGGTATCTCCCCAGGCCTCCTGTCTTCAGAAACAGAACAAGCTCCTGTGGCCAATTCCATCTTGGCACCGGGAGAGAGTGACTAAGAGAACATCAGTGGATACAAACGAGAAAAAAGAAAGAAAAGAAAAGAAAGGCATCTGTCAAGCCAATGAAGGGAACACATTCCCCTGACCTCTGGTATTTTTCCTGTGCTCTCTCCAAGGTGAGCTATTAGCTTCTTGACCTTCCTGGTGAAGCCAGTAGGAAGGGGTACTGAGAGCTAAAGTTTGGGGTGAGCGGCCAACTTATTTTCATATGTCTTGGGCGGTTTTCCTGGTGCTTCTCCATTTAGGAAACATTTCCTTCTACTTTTGCCCATTCTCACAGCTTTGACATCCATGTCATTAACAGAATGTCATTTTGCAAGACATTGAATTAGGAGCAGCCAGCAACCAAACATACCCAGCAGAAGAGGCTGGCTCGCGGCCACGTGGCTTTGCATCCCAGAAAAGAACAAAGTGGGGCTCTGAGGGAGGCCTGGCGTGTTTGTGTGTTTGTGTTCCGACTGCGGAGGCACATGGGAGAGGGCAGTTCACTTGTGGGCAGAGCGTGATGCCAAGCTGCTATAGAAAAGCAGAATGCTTTAGAGCTGGGAGGTGTTAAAATGGTCCTGCTGTTCGTTCTGGGCTGAACTAAACTTCTGCTGAGTGTCAGGCAAAAGCAGTTCCATCGTCCTGCAAGTAAACTCCTTTCCCTCTGCAGGGCTGGAGAGGGCCAGGCCAGAGAACCACGGGGACAAAGCTGCTTATTGCTGTGGGTGCCATTCGGCTATGCATCTAAACTCTATGAGCAGGCTGAAATATTTTCACCAAATTAAATATTTCTAGAGGTAGCAAGTTGAACTGAGGGTTTTTGTTTTGTTTTTTGTTTTTTTGGTGTGTGTGTGTGTGTGCGCGTACGCTGGTCCTTGAACCCAGGGCCTCATGCTGGACAAGTTCTCTACCACTGACATATTAATACTCAACCAGCCTGAGATTTACAGGTGAAGCAAATACTATACTTGATCTGTGAGATACAGATATAGATGATATTGATATAGATGCTAGAGATCTAGATAGGTAGGTGATATATAGATATAGCTAGCTATATCTCCATCAAAATAACGTATTAACTGAAGGATATCTCCCAATGAATGCCTATAAAGCTGATGGCCATTTCTTAAAAACAATATAAGTAGGAAATGATAGTTTATAGTAAGTAAAATTTTTCCTATGATCTACCAAAAGAGAAGATCAAATTTTTAGACTTACTCCATTGGATTCATTATAGTTTTGTAAACCCACCACACACACAAGTTTATATTTCTAAGATTCTAAGACTTCTTTTTTCCTCATCATTGATGAATTAGAATAATCCAATGCCAGTAAATTGATTAAAATCATTTTTTACAGTAGCACTTTGAACTTGGCTTTCTGTTTCTTTGGTAAAAGATCTATTAAGTGGTGTCTTTGATATAGTCATTTTGAGTACAAAACATGGGAATTAAACAAACTAAACAGCAGGGTACCACTTGCAACCCCAGTACTTGGGAAGCTGAGGCCTGACGTTCGTGAGTTCAAGGCTAGGCCCTCTCTGGATCGCACACACATGGAAAGGACGAGAATGAGCCTCTTTAGTGTGTGCCTTATTTATTTATTTTCTCAATTCCCCTCTAAGTCTACAGAAATCTTTTTGGTCCCTGTGGACAACCAGAAGCTTGGTTGATGGTCTCCTGGCTGCTTAATCCTGACCTTTGCTGCAGTGAGAAAGCTGGCTGCAGTGTGTCCCCCCTCCTCCAACTTTTACTCCTTGTCATTTTGATGGTTTTTCCTTGGGTGGCCGGCCAGGTGATGGCATCTCTTTCTCCTTCTGGCTAGATTAGACTAGAGGTGTAGGGAGTGAGTCTTTGCAACCCCCTTGTTCATCATTAGCCCTTGGCGTGGTTTCCCAAGATAACAGCTCTTGCATCAGAGGTAATTTACCGCCCTTGTCAGTCTCCTCCACCCCTCTCCACCTCAGGAAGAAGGACCAGTCCTGATTAGATGCCCCCAGATCTTTTCATTATGTCCTAACTCATTCTAAATCCTAATTTCCCATACTTACATGTCTTTCTAGATTCTTTTTAAAAAATATTTTAATTTTTTTTTTTATTTAAGAGAAAGTGAGAGAGAAAGAGGCAGATAGAGAACGGGGGTGCCAGGACCTCCAGCCACTGCAAGTGAACTCCAGATGCATGTGCTACCTTGTGCATCTCGCTTTACGTGGGTACTAGGGAATTGAACCCGGGTCTTTAGGCTTTGCAAGCCAGTGCCTTAGCTGCTGAGCCATCTCTCCATCCCTTACCTTCCACAGTCTCTGTCCTTCTTCCTCATCACACCGTATACTACCAGTGCTGCGTTTTACTGTGTTTATTGCTTGTTTCTCTTCAGAAGGAGGCTCTGGGTTTTGTTTGTTCACAGCAACACTTTGCATTCTTAGACACTCAGAAGCTAGTTTGTTGAATGAATCAATGACGGCCTGGAGGAACTTTGATTTCATGAGCCTCAGGGAAGGCACCAGCTGGTGCCCTTTGGGGAGGAAGCTACTAGGTATAGCTTTGTGCTATATATTTAGGTAAAGTTGTAAAGGAGTAGACCTGAAAGAGTTCAGAAAAAGGTGTACTTACATGAGCAAGGCAAAGTAATTTGGGGAAAAGCCATAGAATGAAGGTAGGGACGGGGCTTGAGAAGTTAGCAATGCCCAGGGGGAGAGTCCAAAGAAGATTTCAGAACATTTCCCTATGTTGAATGATATAATTATTCTCTCAAACAGTTCTTATTAACATCTTCAAGGCTTTTGCAATCAGATTTACAAATGCACAGAGCCATAGATATTTAATGTTGCAAAGAGGAAAGAGAAATGCCCATAGTATGTAATTTTAGTGCATTTAAGAATCCTAAAATATGCCTCAAATGAGTAATCTAAAAAGAAATGAATTAGACCTATATTTATGTTGCCATGGTTAAATCTCAAAAATATAATGCTGAGAAGAAAAGAAAAGTGAGTTCCAGAATGTATATAATGTATATTGCTATAATGTATATTGCATACTAGACTATAATTTATCCAAGTCAGAAACATGACTGTCATGTACAGTGAACATGTCACAGATTTTAACTTACTAATTAGAGCAGCAGATTAAAGCAGGTACAAATGCAATTTTAAAAAGCAATATATATATATGGTTATATACTTTGCATTCAAGAAGTGAATTTGCTTGCTGATAGAGGTAAAACTGGTTCATTGCCTATAATAAGACAGTGCTGTTGAATTGTAAGGGTATCTTTCTATGGAGGTGTGTCCGTGGGCATCGGGGGAAAATTCATGGATAGCATCGTGGACAGCGCATGAAGCAGGTGAGAGGGGTTCGGGCTAGTCCTTAGCTGGTAAGGCTCTTCTTTCATGGCAAGAAGCCTTAGACTCACTGCTCGGCACTGTGTAACCTGGCAGTGGTGGGAGTCCTAGCACTTGGGACCTAGAGAGAGGATCAGAAGTTTGAGGCCAGCCTGGGTTCTTGCTGCCCTGTTTTGCAAAGGGCATAGTGGTGATGGAAGCTGTAGGCCATCGTTCTTTCATTCTTACCTATTTAGGGAGCGGAAATGTCACTGGTTTGGACTTCAGAAAATCAGTGTCTGTCCATCTTTAATCTCTCTTTCTCTCTTTGAGCAGAGCCTCCTCTAGCTCAGGTTGGCCTAGAACTGACCCTTTAGTCCCAGCCAGCCTCATATTTTCTGCAGTCATCTCTCAGCCTCCTGAGTGCTAGGATTAAAAGTGGAGCCAGAAAATCCAATTAATCTCTCTCTCCCCTGTCTTTCTTCTTAAAAATACTTATTTCAGAGACAGAAAGAAGCAGATAGAGAGAGAGAATGGACGTGCTAGGGTCTCTAATCACTGCAAATGAATTCCAGACACATGCGCCACCTTGTGCATCTGTCCTTATGTATGTCCTGGGGAATTGAACCTGGGTCCTTCAGCTCTGCCAGCAAGTGCCTTAACCACTAAGCTGCCTCTCCAGTCCTCCCTCTCTCTTTTCTAATGGTTTGAAACAAATATGACAAATGTTACACTCATCTCAGAGTGGTGGGAACTACTGGATTATTTTTCTTAAAATTTTTTTTTTCCTTTTACCAAAAAGCCCTAGTCTCTTACTCTTTCTCTCATGTGGTCCAACTGCTTCATTATAAAGACATGGAAACCAAAGCCTCTCTCATTTGTAACATTTGTACAGTAATTTCTGCCCCCCCCCAGTTATGTCCAGTTTCCTGTGCTTCAGCTGTACTCTGTATTTTTAATATTTATTTAGTTGCAAGCAGAAAGAAAGAGAGAGAGTAGCCGCTGTGGATCTTTCAAGTCAGCTGTGGGAATTTCCCAACACCCTTGCCTTGCCACGACCAGACATGCCCAGAATTCATGTTCTCAAGGTGAACGTAATTTAAAATTAAGCCAAATTTCAGCTCTTTTGAGTAACTGCAGATGGTCCCAGCCAGCATTAAGATACCTGGCATGGAATGGCTAAAAGGTTCTTCTGTCAGGAGACATAAGCCACATGTACATGATGAACATTTACAGAGCCTACCAGGCCTTCCTTCTGGACCCTGAGCTTAAGGAAACACGTACCCCACCTCCCCCAGCCTTTCTCCTAGGCTGAGGCAGTCCCGAGTTAGGTGGTGAACTACGAGCCTTCAGTTTATCATCCAGGCAAATGGAAGGCCAGCTAGCAGCCGTCCAGAAGTTGAGGAATGGGCTGGACAGATGGCTTAGTGGTTGCAGTGCTTGCCTGCAGAACCTAGCAACCTGAGTTGGATGCCTCAGGACCCACGTAGGGCCAGACGCACAATGGCTCATGCATCTAGAGTTCATTTGCAGCCACCGGAGGCCCTGGCGTGCCCATTCTCTCACTTTCTCCATCTCTCTGCTTACAAGTAAATAAATAAATAAATAATATATTTTTTTTTAAAATGGAGATACAGGCTGGAGAGATGGCTTAGCAGTTAAGGCGCCTGCCTGCTAAGCCTAAGAACACTGGTTCCAATCTCCAGGTCCCACGTTTAGCCAGATGCAAGGTGACGCAAGGGCGCAATGCCGCACTTGCCCACAAGGGGGCGCCCACATCTGGATTTCGTTCACAGCAGCTGAGAGGCTGCTGGTGCGCCCATTCTCTCTCTCTCTCTCTCTCTCTCTCTCTCTCTCTCTGTTACTCTCTCCAAAAAAGAAAATGGAGATGCTACAAGTGAAACCATGTTGGATTTTGATGATGACAATATACTTTAGTGTCCTGTTAAAGTTTTATGTCACCTGCCTCAGGAAAAATCATGCAATTAATGATTACGCCGTCTTGGGGGGCTTTGCTTAACTCCAAAGCTTGTGTGTCCAAACGAGTGACGTTCTTTCTTACACAGAGGCTCCTGTCCCTGCCTACATGGTGCCTCCCAGTCCTTGAGCAAACCCACCCATCTCACTCCAAAGTCATGTCATCATCTCCCCACCTTCCATTCTCTTCAGATCCCAGGTCTTCAGGGTGTACCCAGTGGGCAGGGTTGTACTTCCTGTGCCCTGCACGTATAAGAGCCTTTCTGTGCCTCACATGTGTCCCTGGGTGGTTGTTTGCAGGGAGGACCCAGGGGACTGAGGTCACAAGAGGTGCTGACGTGCGATTCTCAGTCCCTATCCTCATCTATTGCTAACCTTTGTCTTTGACTCCTGCTGTATGGGGCTGTCTTGTTGCTAAACTCTGGTTTTGCAAGTAGGTAGTCTAACCCTGGCAGTCACCTTCTGAATTCAGACATGAACTGAGAGCGTTCTGCCAAGTAAACTAAGGTTTCTCTTGGGCATTTGGGGATGGTAGACGTTGGCTCGGTGTGAGGTGGTGACACCGGGTAGGGGTAGCTGACCATCCTATTCTTCCTGAAGAGCTGCATTGGAGTAGATATTGCATGAGCTCATGGCTGCCTTCTGTCTTTTTTTTGTTGTTCTTTGTCGTTGTTGATTGGTTTTTCAAGGTAGGGTCTCATTCAAGCTCAGGCTGACCTGGAATTCACTATGTAATCTCAAGATGCCCTCGAACTCACAGTGATCCTCCTACTTCTGCCTCCCCATTGCTGGGATTGAAGGTGTGCCCCACCACGCCTGGCAACACTGTCTCATTGTTGTGGTTGTATACGTGTGTCTCTAAGGATGGGAATGGGAGAAAACATTTATAAGGACCGGTGCTTAGATAAGGGTGGATTATGAATTATGAGAGGGTTTTTTAAAAATGCTATACCAAAGTGCTTTTACCATTTCACCTGGTGGGGAGCATCCTTTTTTCCCCCCTTGGGCACCTCTGCCTGAGAAAAAGTCAAAATCACTTAGTCATTCTGTTGAAAGTGAAGGAAATTTTATTTCATCCAAGTCATTTCTTTGCTTACTTTGGGGATTAAATGTACAAGTGTGTTCCAAACACCTGGGGAGGTGGCCCCACCCTTCCATGCAGTACGCTTCTTCTTTCATGGGCAGAAAGCGTGTGGTAACTGGATGAAAAAATAATAATGACAGAGGGTGCACGGCATTGTGCACCAACATCATTATAAATTATATAAAAATGACAGAGAGTGCACGGCATTGTGCACCAACATCATTATAAATTATATAAATAATAATGACAGAAGGTGCACGGCATTGTGCACCAACATCATTATAAATTATATAAATGATAATGACAGAGGGTGCACGGCATTGTGCACCAACATCATTATAAATTATATAAATGATAATGACAGAGGGTGCACGGCATTGTGCACCAACATCATTATTATCATGGACAGCCCTGGCGTGGTGGTGCACCCCTTTAATCCCAGCACTCGGGAGGCAGAGGTAGGAGGATCCCTGTGAGTTTGAGGCCAGCCCAAGACTAATTCCAGCTCAGCCTGGGATACAGCCAGATTCTCCCATGAAAAACCAAAAAAAAAAAAAAAAAAAAAAAAAAAAAAGAATGCTAATAATTATGTTGAGAAAGTACATTAAATAAAAAATATTAAAAATACCAGTACCTATTTTTGTATTATTTAACCTGAATTTAAAAAAATATTTAATTGTTTGAGACAGAGGGAGGGAGGGTGGGAGATTGAGAATGGGCAAGCCAGGGCCTCCTGCTGCTGTAAACAAACTCTAGATGTATGTCTAATTTGTGCATCTGGCTTACGTGGGTCTTGGGGAATTGAACCCAGGTCCTTAGGCTTTGCAGTAAGTGCCTTAACCAACCACTAAGCCATATCTCCAGCCCTTAACCTGAATTTTTTAATTTGCTCAAGCAAAATGGCTAAGATTTCTACAATATAAACCTATCATTTATATATTTTTTGCTTGACACAGACAGGTTAATATATTTGATGGTCTTTTTCTTAAAATGAAAGGTGGCATTAATTTGAATTAACACTAAACATAATGTAAGTATCTTTTTAAAAGCAGACTATCCGATGTAATGATTAGGAATCTAATAGGTCAGATACAATTCTGTATAGATGAGTTGATAATATCATAATCCACCTCCATAATTAAGTATCAAGGGTCTATTCTGCTTCGGGCTGAGTAAACATGCTCTTAATTAAACTCACAGATACTACCAGGGGATGTTGATTGCCGCAGCAAGGGAACGAAAGGATGCAGGCTGACCTGAAGAAATGATAAATATGGCCATGTTGACAAATGGTAATGAGCAGCGAGCATCCACAGATGACTCCCAGATCAGCGTTGCTAAAAATATGGTCTCTAACTATGTAGTAATATCCCTTTCAAATATTATTTTAATTTACAAGACTGGGACTTGGACCTACGACCACACACATGTGAGGCTGGAACGCTACTGCTAAAATATGTCCCCAATCCTTCAAATTTTTTATTTATTTATTTTGTTTTTTTTGACGTAGAGTCTTGTGCTAGCCCAGCCTGACCTGGCATTCACTATATATTCTCAGGGTGACCTTGAACTCACTGCAATTCTCCTACCTCCGCCTCCTGAGTGTTGAGACTAAAGGCATGCGCCACCGCGCTCAGCTAAATTTGCTTTTTTGAATTCTGCCCAAGCTAGCCTTGGACTTACTCTGTAGTCCAGGAAAGCCTTGAATTTCTCCTCTTCCTGCCTCAGTCTCTTGCATATGGGACTAGTTAGTTCTACATCAGGGGTCTGTGAACAAACCCAGTTCAGAAACCTGGCAGAGGAGAGGTTTGTTACGACTTACACACTTACACACTCGGCTCTTAGGATGGTGGTGGGCAGCACAGGTTAAGGGTGTCACACACACTCACAGTGTCCCCAACCCTCGCTGGAGAAGTAGAGGCCATACCTTGCCCACCAATCTGTGCCGAGGGGATGCAAACAGAACCAAATAAAAATCCACTTTAGCATCGTTAGGTTGTGTGTTTGTTGTATTCTTTTAAAAAATATTTTTAGGGCTGGAGAGAAGGCTTAGCTGTTAAGGCACTTCCATGCAAAGCCTAAGAACCCAGGTTTGATTTTTCCAGGTCCCACGTAAGCCAGATGCACATGGTGGTGCATGTGTCTGGAGTTTGTTTGCAGTGGCTAGAGGCCCTGATACGCCCATTTTCACTCTCTCTCTTTCTCTCCCTCTCTGTAATAAATAAAAATAAATCATATATATATATATTTCATTTTTTTTCAAGGTAAAGTCTTGCTCTAGCCCAGGCTGACCTGGAATTCACTACATAGTCTCAGGGTGGCCTTGAAGTCATAGCAATACTCTTACCTCTGCTTCCCGAGTGCTGGAATTAAAGGCGTGTGCCACCACAGTCTGGCTAAATATTTTATTTAATTTTTTAAATATTTTATTTTTACTTATTTATTTTGGAGAGAGAGAGGCAGAGAGAGAGAGAGACAGAGAGAGGGAGAATGGGCATGCCAGGGTCTACAGCCACTGCAAACGACGAATTACAGATACATGTGCCACCTTGTGCATCTGGCTTACGTGGGTCCTGGGGAATTAAACCTGGGTCCTTTGGCTTTGCAGGCAAGAGCCTTAACTGCTAGCCATCTCTTCAGCCCTAAATATTTTATTTTTATTTATTTATTTGAGAGAGAGAGAGAGAGGGAGAATGGGCATGCCAGGGTCTATAGCCACTGCCAACGAACACCAGATGCATGTGCCACCTTGTGTATCTGGCTTATGTGGGCTTATGTGCCTGCTTTGCAGGCAAGTGCCTTAACCACTAAACCATCTCTGCAGCCCTGTCATATTCTTTTGAAGCATGTGAAAGTTACTTGGAAATTCAGCTCACTACTTTACAGCCTCCCACTGGCAGAAGCAGGGAGGGGCACTTGTCTCTCGTCCTTTACGCAGTCACTTCTTTCTGGTTACCGTGTACTCAGCGTACAGCCTAGAGCAAGTATGCCAGTGAGAAGCAGCCATCGCTGGCATTTTTATACACTGTAATGGGGTTTGATGTTTCCGAACCATGTACCTTACTAAGGAATATGAATGGAATGTACAAGATGACAGATGAGCAAGTGTTGGGGTACATTTATCTTAGACTTCGGCTGCACTATTGACAAAAGACACAAATATGGAATTTGTCTAAATAATTAGATTTTTAATTAGTGCATCACTGTAAGATTAACGTCATTGCGCTTCATTGCATGCAATTTTCTGTTAGAAATTTCATGTCAACAAAGATACTACCTGTGGTTTGCTGATTTGAATACTTAATTTATCACTCGTGAGTGAGTGAGTGAGTGTGTGTGTGTGTGTGTGTGTGGTGTGAAACATACTTATGGATGCAAACGCGAGCGGAAAGAGTGCATTTGATTACAGCTCTCCCGGCAGTGAGGGATATCGATGGTGGAGTGCTGTAGGAATCTATTATTGCCTTGAACATCCAGGAAACAGGCCTCTATCAGTAATTCATCAGGCTATTAGCAACCGTGTGATGAGGCGCAATAGAGTATGCAACCCAGTTCATGTAACTTTGGACAGGCTTGTTGGTGCTTATAGCAGACAGCTTCAGGTTCGCTGAGATGAACTTCCAGACCAGGCACAGTTATGGAGGAAGGGATATTATGTATTGAAGCTTACAGATCCAGGGGAAGTTCCATAAAGGCCGGAGAAGCAGCCTGCTTTCACAGGGCCAAGCAGAGAGAGAAAAACCAACCAGCCACCACAGCACACAGAGCAAAACTACAGCCAAAAGGCCACACAGCACACTTCAGGAGCTCCTGCTAGGCACACTTTGCATATCTTTACAATGGAATCTCAAACCCACCTCCACACCTTAACACCCACCCCCAGTGACATTGCCTCTAGCAAGGTGATTGCAGATGCAAACTATAACTAATAAAATACTGAATATATTGGGGGACATATATTCAAACTACCACAGCGCTGTTCTTCGTCTCAATCTGAATTGTTTTTCTTCTTCCTTTTGACAGTTGCCGAACAAGCAACCGGAAAAGCTTGATAGGCAATGGCCAGTCACCAGCGTTGCCTCGACCGCACTCGCCTCTCTCTGCCCATGCAGGTAAGGGGGGCCGTCTGGGGTGTTTGTTTGTTCACTTTGTAGCCCGACCCGTGCCTGGGGACCCCGAGGCAAGTCTTTTCTATCTACCTTGATTCTTCTATTAGTTTCCCACCACATTTTTTTTCTGAAACAACAACTGAGAATTCCTTTGTATACAAGAACCCTTTTAAATTACTTCCTTCTTCATTTCTAAAATTTTCAGTGATGTAAGACATGTTTCCTGTCCAGGACCAGCGCAGATAGAATGAACATTAATTATAAGGGGATTTATTAGATCAGCTTACAGCATATGAGCTAGGAAGTTCAAAAATGGCAGTCTGCAGGGCAAAAGTCAGAGAATCCTTGTAGCTGCTCAGCACATGAGGCTCGATGCTTCAGAAGTGCCAATCCGGTACTGGAGGCTTCCTGGAAAGACGCTGCTCTTCAGTCCATGTCGGGAGGCCGATGAAATTGAGATCCAGTGTCTGCAAACAATGCAGCAACAGGGTAGATAGATGCATGCACAGTGAGGAGCAAGGCAGCCAAGAGAAAGACAGCGTGTGCTCTCAGCGCTCCTGCGTATAGTGCAACACCACAAGGAATGTCCACTCTGGGCTTGGGTCTTCCTTCTGCCAACTCTTTCTTGGAAACACCCTCCCAGAACTGCCCAAGAGGCCTGTCTCTCATTTATTCTGAATGTGATCAAGTCGACAATAGAATTTGATGCTCATATTTCCCCGCTAGGGCTATCTTTAGGAATTGCAGGCATTGGAGGTCCACAGAGAGGGTCAGTGTGCAGAATGACTCAGCAGGTTTCTCTCTGAAATCATGCTCGCCTGTTGCATTGAATAAGGGTCCCGTAAGTATGCAAGAGCTTCCAGTGCTTTCTAGAATTACACAGAAGTAGTGGCATATTCCCCAAATGATATCACCAAGACCATTTCATAACCTTGTTCGTTTCAAGGTAGAGTCTCATTTTAGCCCAAGCTGACCTGGAACTCACTATGGTACTTCCAGATTGGCCCCAAACTCAAGGCAGTCCTCCTACCTCTACCTCTTGAGTGCTGGGATTAAAGGCGTGTGCCACTACACCTGGCCTTCATAAGCTTTTTATTTTGAAGTTCTGCCCAAAGTGACACAAAAAAGAGAAAGGCAGATTCTGACAGAGAAGTCTGGAAGAGTTTGAGGGAACCCCTTGTCCAAGACATTGAAAAATAGCCAAGGCTTTGGCAGGTAGAAATGGTATCGCTAGCATTTGGGATGGGTGTGCTTGCTTGGATGGGAGAATATACAGATGGAAAAGCAGATGAAGGCTGGGAGAGGAAGCAGTTTTGCCTTTTCGGGACTGGGAAGAGGATCTGTATGGTAGGAAGTGGGTTCTAGATGGGTTCTGAGAATGAGCCAGTGGCCCAATTCCACGGCGCCATTGTGCAAACTCTAGTTCCACACTGATGAGGTTCTCAGATGCTCTTGGTTTCAAGGCTAAACACCTTGTTGTCACCGTCCCCAGCTGACAGTCTTTGGTCCCCAAAGGTCTCTATAGTGGAGAGGGGGAGGTGTCTTTATGGTTTCAAGAAAGGAAAGAGGAAGGGCATTTTATCCCCACCCTCATCATAGGTAACAGAAAATGGATAACATCATGGTACTATAAAATGTCCAGAAATGCTTCTCCCAGGGGTAATTTAGGGAAGGGCTTGGTCATAGCTGACCATTTCCTAAACTTCAGTCTTGGGCTCAGCAGTTAAAGGCACTTGCTTGCAAAGCCTGCCTTCCCCAGGTTCAAAACTCGAGCACCCACATAAAGCCAGATGGACAAAGTGGTGTATGCATCTCGAGTTCATTTGCAATGGCAAAAGGTCCTTGTATATCTATTTTCATTCTCTCTCTCTGCTTACAAATAAATAAAAATATTTTTAGGAAAGTTTCTTTAAAAAAAATCCCCAAATAAACAAAAGTGCTTAAGTTTCAATCAGTTGGGAAGTGGGTAAATGAACCAAGTCGCAGTCATGCAGAGAAAACAGATGCATTAGCCCTGCTCACATCTGTATGCTGAAACTCAAGTACAGTATTAGGCAATAAAAGAAAGTTGCAAGAATATTGCTTAAACCATTCATATACATGATGCCACACACTTTGTTTAGGGATCTACGTATAAGATGCTACGTATTATCTAATAATTGCATCCTATAGGCTAATTATTTGGTGACATGTATACATACCTATATATGTATATGTGTTTGTAATAAGACTTTAAAAGAAACATTGTGCCAGGTATGGTGGTACATACCTTTAATCCCAGCACTCGGGAGGCAGAGGTAGGAGGATCACCGTGAATTCGAGGCCACCCTGAGACTACATAGTGAATTCCGGGTCAGCCTGGGCTAGAGTGAGACTCTACCTCAAAAACACCCCCCAAAATAAATAAATAAATGAAATAAAAAAAGAAAGAAAGATGGTAATATGGTAGTGTTACTTCTGAGAGCTGCGAGGAAAGAGTAGAAAGAGGGGTGATCAATATGTAACATATATATTTTAATATTTTAATTTATTTATTTGAGAAAGAGAGATATAGAAAGAGGCAGAGAGAGAAGACAGAGAGAATGGGCACACCAGGGCCTGCAGCCACTGTAAACGAACTCCAGACACCTATGCCCTCTTGTGCATCTGGCAAACGTGGGTCCTGGAGAATCCAGCCTCGAACTGGGGTCCTTAGGCTTCACAGGCAAGTGTTTAACCACTAAGCCATCTCTCCAGCCCTGTAATATATTTTTTAAACAAGGTAATGACTACGCACTTGAATCCTTGCCGTTTATAACTTTTACATTTATATAATGGTAGATGTGTTCAGAGGGTCAAGCCAGAATCATTACTCTATTTTGGGGTTAGAACTGTGTTTCTGAAAATCCTTTTGGTTCATGTAGTACACGGCCCAGTGCCGCCTGGCATGTCAGCAGGTGCCAAGGGAATGATAAATCCTGTTTTGTGTGTATAATTCGGTGGTGAATTTTAAGGCCTCCATCCTCTCTGCAGTGGGTTTAGCCATTTCGTCTCCCTTTCCGTGTGTGTTGCTTAGCCTTTTATTGTGGAGGCTGTTTTCAGTCTAATAACGAGAAGAGACTCTATGTGGTTAAGGCTTTAATGATCCTTTTAATTATTTCCTTTTCTTCGCATTGCCTTAGCTTGAATTCTTTCCCTCAGCATTCATCTTAGAACTTAATCTGGTGGGTGGGACCAGGGAGAGGCCCACGGCTTAGGGTCTGAGTGTTTTCCTTTGTGACAGAGCCGACAGGTTGTTAATCACTCAGAGGCAAAAGTCTTGAGAGCCTTTCTGTGAGAAATGGCATTGATTCCAGTTTGCCGGACCTCTATTTCTTTGTAACAATGAAGGAGGGGAAACAATTTAAATTAGGCCAGCTGTGGTGGTGCACATCTTTAATCCCAACACTTGGGAGGCAGTAATAGGAGGATTGACATGAGTTCAAGACCATCCTGAGACTACATAGTGAATTCCAGGTCAGCCTGGGCTATAGTAAAACCCTACCTCAAAAACCAAAATGAACAAACAAACAAAAAGAAAGTAAATTAACCTAAAAGGCTAGTCCTGGTGTCTCCAAAGTGCACACTGCCTTGTCATTTGCTGTAACTTATCCCTCTGTCCTCCAGTCTCCCTGACCCCTGAGAAACACCATGCTGGGGGTTCCTAGATATGTCAGTGAAAGCAACAGCAACAAAAAAAAAAATCTACCATCTCTCAGCACTTATTAAGCTAAAATATAGAGGTATGCTTTCTGTTTTTCTGAGGGTGGTATTATGTGACATGACCACTCTTCGTTGGCTCACGAGTCTGCTTATCCAATGTCAGTGCCCACGTGAATGATTCATGTCACAAGTCCTCAGATGAAGGGAGATGCACTCTGGCGTGGCTTACGAGAGCCTATCTCCACACACAAAGTAGTGTTTTGAGGGGCAGACCTTCCTGAAAAACAATGAATAGGGCAGTCTCCATTTTTTAAAAGGAAGGTAGAAAAGCCACAGGCTGCTCACACCAGGAGCAGTCTAAGCATGAAATACAATTCAGAAATCCCAAAGGAAAATACTAGTTGTATTTGGTCCAGGATGAAAATTTCTGTGTAATAAGACAGATGAAAAGAAAACAAAGTGTGGAAGATGTTTGCATGGTCTATAAGGGACTGTCTAGCTGATGGTCATTTTAATGTACAAATAGCTTGTTCAAAAAACCAAAAAAAAAAAAAAAAAAGGAAGTAGTGAATGGGCCAATTAAAATTCATATGGGGGTGGTGGAGAAATGGTTTAGCAGTTAAGGCGTTTGCATGCAAACCAAAGGATCCGGTTTGATTCTCCAGGACCCACGTAAGCCAGACGCACAAAGGGCACATGCATCTTGAGTTCGTTGGCAGTGGCTGGAGGCCCTCGCATGCCCATTCTCTCTCTGTCTGCCTCTCTTCTCTCTCTCTCTGCTTGCAAATAAATAAATTTTTAAAATAAGAATTAAAAAATGGTATAGGGGGAACTGGAGAGATGGCTCAGTGGTTATGGCGCTTACCTGCAAAGCCTAAAGACCCCCAATTTGATTCCCCACTACCCACGTAATGTGAGATGCACAAGGTGGCACATGCATCTGGAGTTCATTTGCAGTGGCTAGAGCCCCTGGCATGCCCATTCTCTCTCACATAAATTAAAAAAAAAAAAACAAAAGAAAATGTTTAAAACAAAGCTGTAAGGGGTGGGAGGATGGTTCATGCAATTAAAGACGCTTGCTTGCAAAGCCCGCCAGCCTGGGTTCAATTCCCAAACCACCCACATAAGCCAGACCCCAAAAGTGACACAAGCATCTAATGTTCATTTGCAACAGAAAGAGAGCCCCACTACCCACACAAATAAATAATAAATAAATAAATAAATATTTTTAAAAAACTTTATAAGTAGTATGTCATAGAAAAAGTGGCCAAGGAAAACACCTGATGTGAAACTTTTTTTAAAAATAATAAAGCTTTATTGATTGACAATACATTTAATGCAAGGCATACTTAAATTGTGAATAAATGTACATGTACCATCATGAATTTTCACAAAGTGAACACATCTGTAGCTCTATTTGGATTCAGAAATTCTTTTATTATGTTGGTTTTTGCTTAAAAATTTGTTTTTATTGACAGCTTCTAGAAAATCAAGATATTTTCCTTGCTGCCCCCATTCCCCTTTAGAACTCCAATCTCCATCATATCCCCTCCCTCTCTCCATTAGTTTCTCTTTTAATTTGATGTCATCATCTTTTTCTCATATGAGGGTCTTGCGAAGGTATTGCTAGGCACTGCAAGGTCATGGATATCGAGGCCAATTTCTGTCTGGATAGTTGCATTGTAAAGAGTGGTACCCTTCCTTTGGTTCTTCCATTCTTTCCGCCCCCTCTTACACAATGGACCCTGAGCCTTGGAGGGTGTGACAGAGATATTTCAGTGCTGGGCACTCCTCCATCCCTTCTTCTCAGCACTATGTTGCCTTTTGGGTGATCCCAGTGGTCATCGCCATCTGAAAAGAGAAGCTTCTCCAACCAGAAGTGAGAGTAGCATTAATATGTGAATATGAACATTAAGCGTAGTGCTTTCAGGGAAGCTTGGTGGGAATAATATATAGATTTAGCAAGATAAGAGCAGGCTTTATACCCCTAAGGCTCATGACCGCCCCTGCCATAGACTTTGATTAGGTTTTTCAGTACCAGGTATGTATTCCTTCCCATAGAGAGGGCCTTCAGTCCAATTATGGAGCAATTGGTTTCCCCAAGAGCAGACATGCCACTATTGTACCCGTTCAGTCATTGGGCCTGTATGGCCAAACTTGAATATTCAGTGTCCACTGTTTTCACTGCTGATGACTTCCGACATGAAACTTTGACTGCAATCACACAACAGTTTTAAGCCAATCTAGTGAGAAAGTGTCATTTACCTAGATCAGGGTAAACTTTTGCCACTTGTTAATCCAACAATTGCAAAGGAGGGAGGAAGTGGTCTGTTTACGTATGTGTATCTGTGGCGGTGTAAGTCAGCCAAACACTTGGTCAGTACTGTGCAGTTTTGTTTACAAATCTCCCATGGCCGCAAAAGTACATAGAGGACTTTATCTTACCCAATATTCTCCCAGAACAAGAATTCATGAATATAAGACTGCTTGGAACTTGTCAGCCCAAAGGTAATTTGTTCCCCGTTTCAATTTTAATTTAACTTGCTTTTCAGTAATGGACTGGTTAAGTAATGATTCCTGTATGTAATCCAGCAGCCATAGCCATTATAAAGTGTCATGTTTGGGGTATTGAGAAGATGACCAAAGCAGAGGCAGGAGGATCGCCATGAGTTTGTGGCCACTCTAGGACTACATAGTGAATTTCAGGTTAGCCTGGGCTAGAGTGAGACCCTATCTCAAAAAAAAAAAAAAAAAAAATGACCAAGGTAAATTGTTAAGTTTTAAAAAAATGCCCATTGCAATTTCATTTGTGTGTGTTTTAGAGTGTATGAGTTAATGCATACACTCTTGTATATTTGAGACTATTCATAAGGAATTTGAAAAAGGAGAATTATTAACAGTATTTATTTGAGCGCACAGGAAGGTAGGGAAAGGAAATTAGCATATTCTGCATTGATAATAAAAAATGAAAGCTCTAAAAATAAAACCAAAAAGTAAACAAAATGTCTATAGTAATTTTCACTTGTTATGTTAACAGATGACCACAACTTTAGTGGTGTAAAACGGACTTTGGTTATTGGTCTTGTAAAAATTTGTTGTTGGTGGTGGTGTTTGAGGTAGGGTCTCACTGTAGCCCAGGCTGACCTGGAAACCACTGTGTCATATCAGGCTAGGCTAGAACTCACGGCAGTCCTCCTACCTCTGCCTCCCGAGTGCTGGGATTAAAGGCTTGTGCCATCACGCCCGGCTGAAAATGTTTTTTTTTTTTTTTTTGTTTTACCTTGTACTTTTGGAGAGGTAGGTGTCTTGGCAGGTTTACCTGACTTCCTTGTTTTGGGTATCTTTCGGCCAAAATCAAGGTGTTGGTTGGGCGGGGCTCTTATCTGGAGTCTTGGGAAAGCGTCCACTTCAAGCTTCCGCAGGTTGTGGACAGAGCGCATCACTGCCTTTGCAGGACAGAAGTGATCTTCTGGTCTGGGCTTCTCCTTGGGCTGCTTTTAGCTTCTAGACCATACCCATCTTACATTATTAAGCCCCTTTCCTTCCCTGCCTTCCTCCCTCTTTTCTACTCTCCCTCCCTCTCTCCCACTCTCCCTCTCTTGCCTTCCTTTTGCTTTCTGTTTGCTTGTTTTTGACACAGGGTTTCATGTCTCCCAGGCTGGCCTCAAACTCTCGATGCAGCAGAGACGGCCCTTTGGCTCCTGCTTCTCTTGCCTCCTCTCCTGGAATGCTGGGATTAGAGGTGTGCATGATGCAGTACTGGGGTGCTAGGCACCAAACCCAGGGGTTTATTCATGCTAGGAAAGTACTCTACTACGAACTGGGCTGTAGGCTTGGCCCCAGAGAAAATGCTTTCTTTCAAACAATCCGTGTTTTAAGGTCTTCTGAGTTGGTGCTTCAAGCACATTTTCAGAATCCGTGGGAGGTGGTACGTTTATCTGATTGGAAAACGATGTGCGGGGACCATCTTAAGTTTCCTCCTCCCGCAAAGTCACGTTCATGCAATGTTTTGTGTGTGTGTGTGTGTGTGTGTGTGTGTGTGTGTGTGTGTGTGTGTTTTTGAGGTAGGGTCTCACTCTAACCCAGGCTGACCTGGTATTCACTATGCCGTTGTCAGGCTGGTCTCAAACTCATGGCAATCCTCCTACCTCCCAAGTGCTGGGATTAAAGGCGTGCACCACCACACCCAGCTCCATGTCTTGATTCGAATGGGCAAAGTAAGGGCTCTAAGACTGGTAATTAACCATCACACTAGACCAGTGAATAACTGAGACCCAAAGCACCAGCTTTTGGAATAAAAGTACTGAGACATAAATCCATCCCTGCTGAATAAAACACTTGGTCCAAGCCGGGTGTGGTGGCGCACGTCTTTAATCCCAGCACTCAGGAGGCAGAGGTAGCAGGATCACTGTGAGTTCAAGGCCACCCTGAGACTACATAGTGAATTCCAGGTCAGCCTGGGCTACAGAGAGACCCTCCCTCAAAAAACCAAAAAACAACAACAACAACAACAACAAAAAAACACTTAGTCCTTTCCATTGTTTCTTCAGATTTGTTCAGCTGGGAATTGGCAGGCAACCACAGTAATTAATTCATAAGAGATTTTCTGGAGGAAAGGCAGTAGGATCACTTTTCTATTAGGAACTGTATAAATTATCACTATTATTTTTGCACATGTATGTTTTCATCTTCATGTGTGTAGAGACATATGGATGTGTGCATATATGGAATCCAGAGGTCAATGTCAAGTATTTTCCTCAATTTCTTTCCAACTAATTTTTTTCAAATGAGATATATTTTTAATTTATTTTTGATTTTTAAACTTTAAAAAGAATTATTGACAATGTCCATAATTGTAGACAATAAACCATGATAATTCCCTCCCTCCCCCCACTTTCCCCTTTACAACTCCACTGTCCATCATATCCCCTCCCCCTCTCAATCAGTCTCTCTCTTATTTTGATGTCATCATCTTTTCCTCCTATTATGATGGTCTTATGTAGGTAGTGTCAGGCACTGTGAGGTCATGGATATCCAGGCCATTTTGTGTCTGGAGGAGCATGTTGTAAGGAGTCCTACCCTTCCTTTGGCTCTTACATTCTTTCTACCACCTCTTCCACAATGGACCCTGAGCTTTGGAAGGTGTGTTAGAGATGTGTCAGTGCTGAGCACTCCTCTGTCACTTCTTCTCAGCATCATGGTGCCTTCTGAGTCATCCCAAGGTCACCACCATCTGAAAAGAGAAGCTCGGTCCCTCTCTGTTGCAACCACCTTATCTGTTTTTTAAATATGATTTTCATTTATTTATTTGAGAGAGGTTGAGAGGGAGGCAGAGGAAGGGAGAGAGAATAGACACGCCAGGGCCTCCAGCCACTGCAAACGAACTCCAGACACATGTGCCACCTTGTGCAGTGGCTTATGTGGGTCCTGGGGAATTGAACCTGGGTCCTTTGGCTTTGCAGGCAATATCTCCAGCCTGACCTTATTTATTTTTTTTATTTTATTTTATTTATTTGAGAGAGAAAAAGAGGCAACCGCATGTGTGTGTGTGTGCACGCACGCACATACACACACGGGGGGGGGGGGCGACGGAACAGGGGAGGGGAGGGGAATGGGTACACCAGAGTCTCTAGATGCTGTAACTGAACTCCAGATACATGCATCTGTCTTACGTGGGTATTGGGGAATCGAACCTGGGTCCTTAGGCTTCATAGGCAAGTGTCTGTAAGCCATCTCTCCAATCCACAATGTGATTTTTGACTGTAATAGTAATGGTGATTATTTGTGGAAAAGAAGAGAAATGAATAAATAATAAATCTTCTATAAATGCCCTTCTTAGAGGCGTGCGTTCCTGTTCAGCTAGGCAGGAGGGCAGAGTAGAGACCAAGCAGGCATTCCAACAGCTTTTGCACACAAGCTGTTTCTCCAGTCTGATGGTTTCCATGCTGCACAGAGGAGAGCTTATGACGTGTGATCGTCATTTTCTGGGGAGATCAAGGTCAGTAAAGGTGGGTGACCTTTCATTGCCAGTGGAATGTTTCTCTCGGGTAAGGCGAGACTCAGGCAGAGTGATGGTTTGCGTTTGTTTCCTTTATTTTGTGTCGCTCCTTCTAAAGCCTGCTGCAGGTTCTCCTTATGTGAACTATTGTGTACCAGACTCTGAACCTACTTTCTGGACCCTTACTACTTAGTCCACGCAGCAAAGCAGTGGCCTCCTTCCGCTGGGCAGATATGCTAACGCCAGGAGAATGCCAAGGTTTCTGTGCATCACGCGCCTACGGTGCCATGGTGAATTAATTGCTAGCCATGGTAGGAAGTAAATTTCTTGGTGACCCATATAATCACTTTTATTTATTTATTAAATATTTTATTATTTGTTTATTTATATGAGAGAGAGACTGAGATATGCAAATGAGGGTCTCTAGCCACCGCACATAAACTCCAGACACATGCACTCCCTGTGCCTCTGGCTTTACGTGGGTACTGGGGAATTGAACCCAGGTCTTTAGGCTTTACAGACAAATAGCTTAACCCTTAACCCTTCTCTCCAGCTACATTTTCTGTAAGTAGTTTTTTTTTTTTTGTATATATGTTCAGATGTGCATGTGTACACATGTACATAGAGAGGTCAGAGGTCAACATCTGCTCTCTTCCTCAGTCACTTTCCACTTTTTTTTGAGGCAAGTCCAACAGACTGCCCCCCCTTTTTTAATGTGAGAGAGAGTGAGACAAAGAGAGGGAGAGAATTGGTACGCCAGGGCCTCTAGCCACCGTAATTGAACTCCAGATGCGTGCGCCACCTTGTGCGCATGTGCGACCTTGTGTGCTTGCATCACCCTGTGCGTCTGGCTTATGTGGGATCTGAAGAGTTGAACTTGAGTCCTTAGGCTTCCCAGGCAAGCGCCTTAACCTCTCAGCCATCTCCCCAGCCCCACTCTCACTTTGTGAAACAGGGCCTCTGACTGAGCCTGTCACTTACCTATTGGCTTAGTCTAAATAGCCATCCAGCCCTAAGGACCATCAGCCTGTACTTCCCCAATATGGGGACTGCATGTGTGCACTACCATGCCTGGCTTTCATGTGCACTTTACCTACTGAACCCAGTCCCCAAGCCCCCATAATCATGTTCTTTAAAATAATATGTCCCTTGAAAATACTACATTCTTAACGTTTTTGACTCTGAAGGGAGCTCTAACCCGGTCCGCCCTCCTTGTACAGTTTCACTTCAGGTTGGTTCACGTTAGATAATCCTGAGTTTATCTCGTGCAACGAAGCACACTTCACTATCACATGACCTTGAACTTCAGATAATTGTATTCAAACCTTCAGTGAGCCCGAAGACGAGAACCCTTAACTTGGTGCACGTATGAAGGCTGTGTCATTTCAAAGTACGAATGGTGGTTCTTTGATTTCAAGTATTTCATCGGCCAGCTTCTTCCTCTGAACTATGGAAAATGGCACCTTTCTCTTACATGCTGTGCTTTCCGCTTGTGTTTCAAGCCTTTGCCTTGGTGTGCTGGCCAACTATTGGCTTGCACAGTGACACATCTTGCCCTTCCTGCTTAAGGAAAAGAATGATAAAAATCAGACAGACTGACGTCAGTCTGTATGTTTTCTTAGGTTTTGATTTTGCTCTGTATTGAATCACTAATTGGGTGTATATACCAATCTCATTATTCTTTGTTCATTCCTTTAGGCAGATCCGTTTGCCCTTAGACCTCCATTTGTCATTTTGGTCCTTTGAGCAGACTGTAATATTTACATGCAATCTACCTGTAATAATAATTGAGTGACTGACATCTTTCCTAGTCCCCCTCTCTGAGCTGAGAAGATTTTCCCCAGCATGGCCTTTGTGTTACCTTTTTATTCCTGTCCTTCATTTTAAGTTAAAGCTATTGGAAGATAACTCCTAATTTTAATTTTTCAACCTCGCCTCTGCTAACAAAAGTTTTTTATTTGTTTTAAAAGCATGAATCCCTAGGCAGCCAGTTGTAAAAATTTTACTTCTCCATCCATCAGAAGAGCTTTTCTTCCTGTTTGGTTGAAGTATTTTAAATCAGTATTTTGCAGTCCAGAGAAAGAGGTGGGGGAGGGAGCAGGGATGGAGAAAGACAATGTGTGTGCGTGTGCGTGTGCATGCTGTGAGCACACGTGTGTTTATTTCTTATGACTTGTCTTTGGTTGCTGAAACCCCAGTTGGGTCTTAACTACATACTTTTCAAGTTCGATTTGACAGTGCTTGGTGAAAGATTGGATGTGGGGCGAGAGGGAGTTGGTCAAAGGTGGCTCACCAAACGTCTTGCTGAGCACATGAAAGGGGACGGGGGCATTTCCCGTGATGGAAGAAACAAGAAAAACAGATATCTTTGAGTTCACTTCGCCCAGACCGAAATTAGCAGGTGAAACATCGAGTTTGCTTATGTCCATGCTGAGCTTCAAGGTCCACAAGCCCCTGAGCGAATAAACAGGCAGTTGCTTATACAGATCTGTGCCTGAATGCTTGAATCTGTATTGTTCACTTCAGGTTGGATGAGATGCCAGAGGCGGGCGTGGTGGCGCACGCCTTTCATCCCAGCACTTGGGAGTCAGAGGTAGGAGGATCGCCGTGAGTTCGAGGCCTCCCTGAGACTACATAGTGAATTCCAGGTCACCCTGGGCTAGAGTGAGACCCGACCTCAAAAGGGAAAAAAAAAAAAAAAGTAGGAAAAGCCAAGAAATCATTGATGGGAGTATGAAGTGAGTGAGCAGAGCCATCATGTGTTTTCAGGTCCTGAGGAGACAAATGGCCAGCAGGAGACTGAGTGGCCACAACTTGAGAGGCAGGAGGTAAAGGGAGCTTGAAGTGTCATAGCATCTGAGAGAAGGCAGGTAAAGTGTGTGTATGTGTGAGCCATCAGGCACATCACAAATATGTGCTGAAAGAATAGCCATTTAGGGCTGGAGAGATGGCCCAGTGGTTAAGGTGCTTGCCTGCAAAGCCTAATGATCCAGGTTCAATTCCCCAGCACCCACATAAAGCTATATGCACAAAGTAGTGTGTGCATCTGTAGTTTGTTTGCAGCAGCTGGAGGCCCTGGTGTGCCCATTGTCTGTCTGTCTGTTTCTGCTTGAAAATAAGTAATAAAATAGAATAGCCATTTACATAAAGATGCCCATAGCTTTACTTAACTAATAATGCAACATACACCTTAATATAAGACCAAGACTGCCCTGCCAAAAGCCCCACATACCACCCCATCCTATTTTAATTTTTTTTTTTTTGGTTTATGTTTTTTCTTGAGGTAGGGTCTCACTTTAGCCCAGGCTGACCTGGAATTCACTATGTAGTCTCAGGGTGGCCTTGAACTCACAGCGATCCTCCTACTCCTGCCTCCCGAGTACTGGGATTAAAGGTGTGCGCCACCATGCCCAGTCCTATTTACTTTACTTGGAAAATAGTTTTAAGAAACCATGTTCAAAATGGAATGTTTCAGCACTGTTAAAAGTGGAGAAGGGTATATATATATATATATATATATATATATATATATATATATATATATGTATATGTATATGTATATGTATATGTATATGTATATGTATATGTATATATATGTATGTATGTGTGTGTATATATATATACATGGCCTTCCAAAGGCTTTAATAACGTAGCAGTCAAGGTGAGAGTCATCCACAACTCTCACATCCTCAGTCAGGCCGGGCAGCACTTACTCTCAGGGAATCTGAAATTGTCTGTTTTGGTAGAAAATCTTGATGTTACCTTTTCTGTGAGTAAAGAGATCCTTATAAATTTTAGAGAGGAAAGCCTTTTTTTCAAGGCAGTCTCTATGTAGCCCAGTCTGGCCGGGCCTGGAACTCATGGTAATTCTCCTGCCTCAAACTCCCAGTGCTGGCTCTTTAGGCTTGTGCTAGCAAACCTGGCTTGGGAAAATCCTGGTAAGAAACTTGAGACTCAAAATGATCATCATTATTATTATTATTTTTGAAAATTACTGAGATGGGAGTAGCTTTATTTTTAAATGTTGTAAAGTATTATAATTAAATTAAAATGGCTTGTTAACTTTGGATTGATCTCTTTAGAGTTACATGTCATGAGTATATAATTATATTTTTATACACACACACACACACACACACACACACACACACACACACACACCTCCCCCTACATAGATGATTGTTAGATAGACAGACAGACAGACAGAGAACAGAGTCAGAGGACTAGGGAGATAGCTCAGGGGCAGAGTCCTGCCTTGTGAACAGGAAGACCTGAGTTCAATCCCCAGTACCTATGTAAAATGCTGGGCATGGTAGTAGCACTCTAGGGGCTAACACCTGAGGTTTTCCTCTGGTACATGGAACTCACACATACATGCAAAAGCAAAAATAAATAGATAAATAAAATACCATGAATGCTCATATGTTCAATATATCAGCACATGGGACAGCATGCATGACATTATTATTATTAATTATACTACTTCTAGTCCCTGCGAGTTTACATATGCACAGTAGGAAGTGCAGACTTTTCTCGTGGACTTGTTTGCGAATGGGCAATTGACTCATGTCCCAGCTGCATCCATTGTCTGTGCTGAGCACTCCCCCACACAGTCAGCTGTGTTCAGTCTTTGCTGTAGCTGTGCGAGTCTGTGCTCACTCTCCCAGGACATGATGGTCCCAGAATGGACAGCTTTGCTGAACTGTCACAGTGCTTTTCTGTGGCTTTGGCTTTTCTGCTCCCGTGGTGGTTGGCGCTCTCCCTTCATGAGCTGATCATCCCAGAAGTTGATTCGGAAATCCTCTGCTGGGGCTGGAGAGATGGCTTAGCGGTTAAGGCGCTTGCCTGCAAAGCCAAAGGACCCAGGTTTGATTCCCTAGGACCCATGTAAGCCAGATACACAAGGGGGGGTGCATGCATATGGAGTTCGCTTGCAGTGGCTGGAGGCCCTGAGTACCCATTCTTTCTCTCTCTCAAATAAACAGTATATATATATATATATATATATATATATATATATATGTATATGTATATGTATATGTATATGTATATGTATATGTATATGTATATGTATGTGTGTGTGTGTGTATGATATCCTCTGCTGTATGTAAATGTGGACTGTCTTCCTTAAGCTATGAGCTGGGGCAAGAATGTGTGGATTGTAACTCCGTAGAGATCCAAAGAGTTGAAGCAAGAGGACACGTTAACACAGGGCATGGCCAGCTGTCTTCACTCTGTACAATAAAAGTAGTCCATAACCTATTGGGCATTCTTTAAAGAAGCTTATATTTCTGTTATTTTAAACTCAAGTACATATGCTAAAAAGCATTTTTCTTTTCTGGTACGATTAAGTATCATCTATACCAGGGCTGTTTCCGACACTGAACTCATGCACGCTGGCATGCTTGTAATTCCAGCCTTAATGACGCGTGCATGTCGATGTTGGAATTTATTGCAGCCCGATGGATGTGTGAGCACTGCTCTACAAAAGCTATGTAAATTGCAGGCTTTTCAAGGTCTAAGCTTTTATGTTCGGAGTTACACTGGGTGATTACAGAGATCAGGGTTGAAATGCTGCAGTGTCCGTGCCTGGTGGTGGGAGCCGTCTGAAGTGCAGAGTTCCAGCGTGGCAGAGAGGCCCACTAAGGCACCTCCTTTGGAGTTTTGATTTCCCCAAAGGCAAAAGGAGAGGAGTGGAGAAAAGTCAGAGGAGCGTGTATATAAGAAAAATGGTATTTAGAGGAAAAGTTGCCTGTTGCCCGAAACATACTGGAAATATTTTAGGTGTTTTAAAAAACTTTTTTTTCCAATTTCCAAAAGCTGTGCATATTCAATATAGAAAATTTCCCTAATATGTGAAAATATAAGGAGTATAAAAGAATTTATAGTCTTATCTACCATTCATAATTAGCTTCTTAACTTTGGGCATATGTTTAAAGATGTATATTTTACATAGTTATTCCTATAAGACTATAGCATGTCTCTCTATACACATATGTAAGCATCAGTCTCTCTGTAGACATTTATGTACGCAGGTATATGTGCAGAATCATAGATACATTTTTGTATTCACATTGTTGTTACATTTAGAGTATTTTTCCATCTCATTAAATCTGTTTAATACATTATTTTATTTTATTTTATTTTATTTTTGATTTTCAAGGTAGGGTCTCACTCTGGCCCAGGCTGACCTGGAATTAACTATGTAGTCTCAGGGTGGCCTTGAACTCACGGCGATCCTCCTACCTCTGCCTCCCGAGTGCTGGGATTAAAGGCGTGCGCCACCACGCTTGGCTAATACATTATTTTATGAATGAGCCGTAACTATCTCCCCATAGTGAACAGCGTATTTATTTGCAGTGGTTTGTTCTTCCCGGCTATGTTACATGGAACAGCATAACGCGTAAACATCTGTGGTCAGCTCTAACTAGCTTGCTGGCTACACGCGGGGCACTGGTGTTTAAAGGGCTAGCCTTTTATCATCTCATATTTGTGCTCTTGGGCTGTCTATTCTTGTCTTAGATTTTTAAGGGCCCAGAAGCCAGAGATTGTGCCCACAGGAACTGCTCCTGAATGCTTGCTGCAAATGACATTTAATAAGCACTGGGAATGTGTTGTGGAGGCACCAAAATAAGCTGACACCTATCTGAGTACATCTCAGTGTGCGTGCTCTTTCCACTGGAACAATAGAGGCTTGTGTTCAACTTCCAGGAACCTCAGGCTTAGTGACGTCATGGTGGCCTGGCCGTGTTCTTGAGGCCAGCAAAGACGGACTGACTGCATGTGGCCGCGGTCTCGCTCACAGTCTGTTCTTCCCAGACACCGAGCAGTGCCCTGTAGAGTAGAAAGCTCTTGCCTCCTTGTAGTCCAGGGCTTTTGTTAGCACGTGCTCTCCCATCTTGAGCTCTCTAACCAGGATAATGGGCTAAGGGTGTAAGTAAGAGGTGCTGGGTTCAGGGGTGGATCTGAGTCTTTTTTCCGCCCTTTCTCACGTTGACAGTGTTGTATGGGGGTCTTTCAAACCCCTTCTCACCCACCCACTGGAAGTAGTCAAGCTTGTTCTCGCCGTTGCATCTCATCTTTTAAACGTGAGCAGAGCTCACTCACAGCATTGTAAGGTTCAACATGTTGAGTGCTTTCTAAAGCATTGCTTTGACCCACTTGACTTTGTTCCCAAAAGCCCCCAGAACGCCGTAGCCTGCGCAGGGGAAGCAAATGGGAACATAGGCTTCCTGGAATCTGAAACTGACCTGTTGCCAATGGAATGTGATTCCCACGAACCCGTCTCCGTGGGCACATGCTGGCAGTAGTCTGTGGTGATTTGCGTTTTGGCATGGAAACCTCTGGAGATCTCTTGGCTCTGGTATAGAGAGCTGATCTGGAGAACTAATGGCCTTGTAAAAAAATTCAATTCCAGCTGGGCGTGGTGGCACACGCCTTTAATCCCAGCATGCAGGAGGCAGAGATAGGAGGATCACTGTAAGTTCAAGGCCAACCTGGGACTACAGAGTGAATTCTATGTCAGCCTGGGCTAGAAGTGAGGTCCAACCTCAAAAAACAAATAATAATTAATAATTAAAATAAAATAAAATAATAATTCCAGTTGGAGCACAACCTCAGTAGTTCCATAGGGCTGCCTCAGAGATAGAGTAGGGGTGTTCTGAGCATGGGGTCACATCCCCTCACCCCATCTTTGCTTCACCCAGAGTGCTCACTCAGTCTGTCATATTTTGGACCTAGAGTCATCTTTTCTTGAGCTAAAGATGTGGTGCAAGCCTACGCATGCATGTGCTTAGCATGTTTAAACCTGTTCCAGGGACTGGAGAGATGGCTTATGGCTACAGGCACTTGTTGCAGAGCCACCCTTATGACTTTGGTTCCCCTCAGTACCCGCATAAATCCAGATTTGCCAAATGGTGCGTGCGTCTGGAGTTCATAGGTGATGTGGCAAGAGGCCCTGGTGTGCCCATTCTCTCTCTCTCTCCTTCCCTCCCTCTCCTTATCTCAAATAAATAAATAATATTTTTTAAAGTTGCTGCTTCAGGAAACTAAGACACAGTACATCTAAGTGATCTGCCCATTCCCTCCCACCCCGTGGCTTCTTGGTGCCTGAGGCACCTCTGAGCCCTGTGCCCAACTTCCCAAGTCCTGGGCCAGCTGACTTTCCAAGCAAACACCTTTAACCACAAATCCATCCCCCAGCTGTTCCCCACAAAGCATCTTAAGTAAGCCAAAAATAGAAAATGAAGGAAATTCTTTAACTGGACAAATCCTACTTACTCAAGAGATCAATAATCTGTCTTGAGAATGGGCACGTTGTGGCATCCTTGAAATGGAAAGGAAAGAGATGGTGAATGGTCACACTGACTCTTGATGTCTTTATTTCAGTAGGAAATGTTGAGCGTTACACCTGTCAGCAGACATTTCATTTGCCGGTTTTGCTTTCCCAGAGAAGAGAACCCAATGAAAATTCTCCTTCCTCTTCTGCAGGGCCAGCCAGACTTAACGTAGAGATGTACGAGTGTCCCCTGACAGCAGATCTCACGTCAGCAGTGCCAGTTTGTTGTGGCCGTGTTTTGTGGGGTTACTTGACTCCACCCCTCATTTCTGTTGCTGACAATGAGAAGCAGTTATTTCTTCTTACGCTATGGGGTATTAACCAGGTCCACCCTGAGTCTGTGTGTCTCCATCCTGAATTCTACGTACAATTCCATGTCCTGAAATCGGCACTGCTAACAGGGAAGAAGTCACAGCATCTAAATGTATTGACTACACGAACGTGCCTTGAGTAAGCTCCCGACTCACAAGTCTTGTGCGTTTGCTATTTAATCATGCGCGTCCTTAAAAAATACCTGGTTACAGCCTGCATAGCACCCAGTTTATAAAACTGCAGTACCACTGGAGACTAAGATATGCAAATGAATGGCCGTGTCTTCAGTAGGCAAAACTACCAACCTGATGTCACAGAATCTCCTGCCAGTACGGGCTGGGTAACATCCAAAATAGACAGGCGAACGAGGTGGTTTCAGCCCGTCTATATTATATTCTAGCGTCAGACAATTATTATTTGGGCCAACAACTAAAATACCTGGTCTTCCTCCCAAGAAAGATGTTTGGTGAGCTGGCCAGAGTGAGCCAACGGCCTCTCTGTTGGATTTGAGGAGCTATGCTTTCTAGTGTTAAACATCCGAGGCTAGCTCAACCTGAGCTTCATTTGTTAATTTGTAATAATAGGATTTTGGGGGAGAGGACAAGAAAAATGGAACAAAGTGATGAAAGTTATAATTAATGAAAAATACTAGTGATGAACATTTTGACAGGTGGAAGTAAAATGAGCGTAGATGGTGAAATCAACACGCAGAATGGACTTGGCTGTACCGTGGCTTTAATTTTTATTTTTAAGCCATAAGAGAAAAGTAGCTAGAACATGTGAGACAGAGCGAGAGCAACTATGGACTGGTGACAACATACGATGTATGCACCTCACTCTGTGCCTTCCATGGTGACACAATGATAGTGTGGTCAAAGGATCCCGTATATTTAAGGACAATTAAATTGTGCTTGCCATATGTCATTTCTAATAACATTACAGTGGAGGCTTCAACAAAGACAGGCTATAAAATCCTACTGAGTAGGTAGGAAAAGGCACATTTGGAAGGGTTCTTTCAGATGTAATGTAATAATTCATGAACCCTAGAACTCAAAAGCTTGTTACTTTAAGACAAAAGGCCGGGCGTGGTGGCACATGCCTTTAATCCCAGCACTCAGGAAGCAGGGGTAGGAGGATCGCAGTGAGTTCGAGGCCACCCTGAGATGACATAGTGAATTCCAGGTCAGCCTGAGCCAGAGTGAGACCCTATCTCAAAAAACCAAAACAAACAAACAAACAAACAAAAACCAAAAACCAAGACAAGACTTGGAGGCTCGGCAGAAGCCTTAAGAAGTGAGCAAGGCACCAGAAATCAGGCTGTGTTCCTTTTGAACTTGTGAATAAGGTAAAATAAGGCATTCACATGTATTTGTTAAATATTTGAAGATGAGGCTTACCTGTGTGAAAAGCAGAGATTTCCTCACATACAAATGAAAATATTAGAATATCAGGAAGTAAGGCGATTACCAACCTACTAAACTTTGAAGTAAAAATGTTAAGATTTAGTAGACTGGTATAAGAATTACTGGGCTTGGGCTGGAGGGATGGCTTAGTGGTTAAGGTGCTTGCCTGTGAAGCCCAAGGACTCTCTAGATCCCACGTAAGCCACATGCACAAGGTGACACATGCACAAAGGCACACATGTGCACAAGGTGGCGCACACGTCTGGACTTGGGTTATAGTGTCTAGAAGCCCTGGCGTGCCAGTTCTCTCTCTCCCTCTCAAAAAAAAAAAAAAAAAAAAAAAAAAAAGCTGACTTTTTTTTCTGGGCCATATTAATACACCATAGCACTGGGTCAACAGCTCATCTAAATAGATGTTGAAAAAGCACTTGATAAAAGTGAACATCCATTTCTACCAAAGAAAAGTGTTCAGAAAATGGGAATGAGTGAAGAACTTCATAATGGTGTGAGCCATGCATCTTAGATTAATGGTCATTATCTTACTTTAGTCACACACTGGAAGCATTCTATTAAATTTGTCCTCATTAATATCTAACTTTGTTCTCGAAACTCTTCACAGTCAAGCAATATATAAAACTGAAAAAAATGTATAATTCAGATGTTAAAGTTTGCTATATGCATATGATATAAATAACCCAGAGAATTCAGTATGCAAGTCTTAAAATTCATAATAAATGAAGCCGATTGCATACAAGTTGACTGTATAGAAATTAGTATTGTTCTATATTCCCTGTTTGTGACCATTCAGAATAATCAAGGAAGAAAGAAATGAATTTACTTCATGTTCGTTTTCATACCCATCACCCCATCAGGCACCTCAAACAGCAGGGGGAAAAAGGGGGGGGCTCAGAACAGCCAGAAAGAGACTAGAAGGTTTCTGTGAAAATGAAGCAGAACTTACCTAAGACCTAAGCTGTTTTGAATAATGAAGAGACATGTCAGTTCATTAAGAACAGGCTGCATGCTGCACTTCTCATCAGAATGTTCATGAGTGTGTATTTATGTGTTTGTCTAGCTTAGTGTATTCATGATAGTCACCTAATGCAATTGGCTTAGTTGAAGCAGAGGAGGAATGACATAGCTCAAAGAACCTTCAGGAAAACGAGAGAGAGCACCCTGGGGGCCACACAGCCTGGAATATGCCCTGACCACAGCACGTCCCCTGAGCAGAGGGAGGCTAACATTGCTCTTCCTCCAACCCCATTTTTTGGTCACCTATGTAGCTTCCTTTCAAAGACCTCACCCTGCCTTCTTTGAAGCCAAGGTTTGGGCTTAGCTAGACAACTCCATGCCTGTTTGTAAGTACTGAAAGGCAGATGTGGGAACACCCATCTTTGTGATGGTGTGGTGACATGGATATTTCGATACGCTGAGGTCAACTTTGTTGTTTCACAGACCATGCTACTTTATAGCGAGCACTCTAAAAATAGTCCAAGTCACATGAACTATCGTTTGCATCTCATGAAATGTAATTTAAGAAAATAGAAAGTTCTCAGCAATGCACAGGTCATGCATTGTTTGTAATAGAACAAAACTGGAATTTACCTAAATATTAAGGAAGAAGGATGCTTAAATTGTAGTCCTCTGGTCAAGAAGCCTTGCCATGCCCATGCTCGCTCTCTCTGTGTGCTTCTTTCTCTCAAATAAAAAAATTTTCAAAAAATGAAAAAAGAATAATTACATTGGAGCTGAGAGCACAGCTCTGAGGTAGAATGTGTGTTGAGCATGCTCAATCCCTGTCACCAAGGGGGGAGACCAAAAAATGTACTCTAACTGGAACCTAGGTATAAACAGCAGAACAAAAAATATGGTTTATAATATATTTTTATATTTATTTATTTGAAAGAGAGAGAGAGAAAGAATGGATGCACCAAGACCTCCAGCCACTGCAAACAAACTCCAGGTGCATGTGCCACCATGTGCATCTGGCTTACGTGGGTCCTGGGGAATTAAACCTGGGTCCTTAGGCTTGCAGGCAAGTGTCTTAATTGCTAAGCCATCTCTCCAGCCCTATACCATAATTTAAAATCCATAAACTCACAGTGCCAATAACAGGCTAACAAACATTCATGGATTAGCATTGCGTGTTTATAATTCGGTGTATTTCCCAAGTCCTCCCCCGTGACCATGTGTTACCGTTAATATCAGGTTTTAAAAGGTTAAAGTGAGCAGTGCCTTTTCTATGGGTTTTGAATGTTTTAGCAGAAAACTCCCAGGTGTGTCTTGCTCAGCTCTGGCCATCTGCCTTGAGTTTAAAGCACTTAAACAGTTTTATGGGTCGTGTTTCTCAAGATCAGCAGCAACACTCAGGTTTTCCCCTCAGTTCAATTGAGCCTTAGCCCTCGATGGTGATGTGTGTTGGATGCTCCGATCTTCGACCTGTGGTCCACCCAGAACAGGCACCTGTGGAGGGCAGTGTATGGCCACAGTGGAGATCAGAGTGTTCTTCTGTGACACCTACTGTTGAAAAAAATGCCTTGTCCTTTTATCTGAGTTCACTGCTCTTGGAAAGCACTCCAGAATATTTAGTGAAACGTTCTCCTGCTTTAGCTGTTAAACTTATTCATTAAAGGCTGGGTGTGGTGGTGCACGCCTTTAATCCCAATACTCCGGAAGCAGAGGTAGGAAGATTACTGTGAGTTTGAGGCCAGCTTGGGACTACAGAGTGAGTTCCAGGTCAGCCTAGACTAGAATGAGAACCTAACTCTAAAAATCTAAAATAAGGATGGAGAGATGGCTTAGTGGTTAAGGTGTTTGCCTGTAAAGCCAAATGACCTTGGTTCAATCCCTTAGGACCCACATAAGCCAGATGCATAAGGTGGTGCATGCATCTGGAGTTCGTTTGCAATGGCTGGAGGCCCTGGGATGCCCATTCTCTCTTTCTCCCTCTCAAATAAATAAATAAAAATAAAATAAATAAAAAAATCTAGGGCTAGAGAGATGGCTTTAGGGGTTAAGGCACCTGCCTCCTAAGCCTAAGAACACTGGTTCCAATCTCCAGCCGTTCCAATCTCCAGGTCCCACGTTTAGCGATATGCAAAGTGACGCAAGGGCACAATGCTGCACTTGACCACAAGGCGGCGAACACATCTGGATTTTGTTCGCAGCAGCTGAAACACTGCTGGAGTGCCCATCTCTGTCTTCTTCTCCCTCTCTCTCTCTCTGTCTCTCTCTTGTCTCTCTCCAAAAAAAAATTAAAAATTAAAAAAAAATCTAAAATACATGTGTGTATATATTATTCATTCAAAAAGTCCTTCAGGGCATGCTGCATATACTTTTTATATGTACACATTAATTGTACAATTATATATGTAAATCGGAGGCCAGCAGTAGAGGCAGAAGGATTTCTAGTCTGAGGCCAGCTAGGGCTATGTAGTGATTGTCTTGTAAAATAAAATAAAATACACATATAGTACATATATTTACATAGGTTAATCAAATACAAATTTTTAAATATCCTAAAAATTATTTTGTGTGATGGTTCCATGCTTGTAAATGCTCTGAGCCAAAGGAGAAAAGTTGAGTTTTTCTTGCAACATCTGTGTATCATAAAATGAGGATGCTAACCTCTCAGGAGACACCTCACCCATTTTCCACCCGAGAGCACATTTTTAATAATGGGCTTTTTAATCACGCCATGAAATTATTAGCTAATCTGACAATTGAAATTTCTTATCTTGCAATTGTAGCTTAATTAACACCCAAACGTGGGTATCGTGATTCACTCTCTTTCCTGTATGTCTAGGTAAAACAGCTGCGCTCTTATACCCTGGGAAACTCCGTTAGGTCTGACACTGCCCAGGTTAAATGGACCGGGTGCCCAGGCTTCAGCGCTTCGTGTCCGCAGTGGGCGACCCCTCCCCCATCACCCCCCAGGGGCCAAATCCAGCGACATCTTTGTTTTTAAAAATATGTGATTCACCCTCAGCATCCTGCATTTCTGACCACAGGGTCTGCCCATCTCCTGGTGCCCTCATGTTTCCTCACCCGGCCCCGTGCTTTGAGTTAAGTGCCCTCTTCCCCCAGGGGCAGATCCACTGACCTTTGCCACGGCTTTATCTTGGGGCCCATGGGAACTTTCTCCTCAACGCGCAGGCTTGGGTTCTGCATCTGTGCCCAGAAGCACCTCAAATCCCACTGGTGCCCAGTACCAAATTCATGATCATCCATTTGGCTTCTTCTGTCAGCATCTTCTCTCTCTCTCTTTTTCTTTTCTTTCCTTCCCTTTCTCTCCTCTCTCCCCTTTCTCTTTATTTTCTTGTTCCCCTCTTCTCTCTTTCCTTCCCTTCCTTCCTCTCTCACTTGCTCTCCTCTACATCCCCTTCCCCTATTTCTTTTTTCTTTCTTTTTATTTATTTATTTTTTTGCTTTTTTGAGGTAGAGTTTTACTCTAGTTCAGGCTGACCTGGAATTAACTATGTAGTCTCAGGGTGATCTTGAACTCACAGCGATCCTCCTACCTCTGACTCCCGAGTGCTGGGATTAAAGGCGTGTGCCACTATGCCTGGCTTTTCATTCTTTTTAAAATATCTTTTATTTATTTATTTGAGAGAGAAAAAGATAGAAAAAGAGAGAGAATGGGCATGGCAGGGCCTCCAGCCACTGCAAATGAACTCCAGATGCATGCCCCCCCCAGTGCATCTGGCTTACGTGGGTCCTAGAGAATTGAACTGGGATCCTTTGGCTTTGCAGGCAAACACCTTAACCACTAAGCCATCTCTCCAGCCCCTTTTCTTTTCTTTCTTTCTTTTTCCTTTTCTTTTTTTCTTTCTTTCTTATTTATTTATTTATTTGGTTTTTCAAGGTAGGGTCTCACTCTGGCCCAGGCTGACCTGGAATTAATTATGTAGTCTCAGGGTGGCCTTGAACTTACAGCGATCCTCCTACCTCTGCCTCCCAAGTGCTGAGATTAAAGGTGTGCACCACCACACCCAGCCCTAACCCCTTCTTTTCATTCTTGTTCCCCACTTCTCTCTCTCCTCTCTCTCTTATTTCCTTTCTCTCTCCATTCTTTCTCCTCTCTATCCCTTCCCTCTTTTCTTCTCATTCTCTCTCTCCTTCTCTCTGTACTTTTGAGACAGGTTCTTAGATTTCCCAGGCTGGCTTCAAACTCCTATGTAGCCAAGACTAACTCTGAGCTCCCAAACCTCCCCCCCCAGCACCAGATTACTGGCATGCACTAGCACACCCACTCTCGAGTTAATCTTGTGACACACTTCCCATTTCCCCTCAAAGTGTGTTAGATCGAGTCTTTCACCCACTGCTGAAACCACTGCTTCCAGATTTTTGCAAGAAATGTAAACTGAGATTCAACTTCTAAAAATAGTCTTTATTTTAAAAATGTTATTTATTTGCAAGGAGAGAGAGAATATATATATGGGTGCACTAGGGCCTCTAACCAGTGCAAACAAACTCCAGATGCATGCACCGCTTTGTGCATCTGGCTTTACGTGGGTCCTGGGGAATTAAACCCCAGGTTGTTAGGCATTGCAGGCAAGTACCTTAACCACTGAGACATCTCTCCAGCCCTATTTATTATTTGAGAGAAAGAGGCAGATAGAATGTGAGTATGGTGCACCAGGGCCTCTTGTCACTGCAAACACACTCCAGACACGTGTGCCACTTGGTGCATCTGGCTTTAGGTGGGTACTGGGGAATCGAACCCAGGGGTCATCAGGCTCTGCAAACAAGCTCCTTTAAACCCCGAGCCATCTCTCTAGCCCTTTAACTATGTGTTTTAACCAAGGCCAAACATTCGTGATTCACCTTGACTTGGAAGTGGATGGTTCCCACAGGAGACCCAGGAATCCCAGAAGGTGACTATTTAGGACTGAATCCTGGGCTGTGCCTCGGGTCCACCAGTGGTGAAGTCGGGGGGGGGGGTGGCTGATTCCGCCGCCCTATACGGTGGAAGGATTCCTACACAGTGTGTTCCTAATTCCTGGCTCAGATTAGTAACCTGTGGAGCTTAAAAAAAAAATAAATAAATAAACAACCAAGGCCCAGGCCAATTAAATCACAACCCAGGTATGTGGCTTGGCACCAGTGTGCATCTTTGTTAAAAGCTCCCGGGAGATTGTGAAACATCGTGAGGTTAGCCAGCGACTCAGTCTGTGAAATAACCATTTTCTTCAAGCGGAATCTAAAGTAGTGTTTGTGAAACTCGAATGCACACCGGACTCCCCAGGAAGCTTTAAAAATGACGGATGGTCACCCCCACCTCCTCCTCCCTCTCACTTAATTGGTTTGCAGTGTGGCCTGGGCTTTGGGCTTCCCACGTTCCCCGGGCTATTTTAATGTGAGGCCAAGGTTAAGATCACTGTTCAAAGGCTAAGGTTCCCCAGCTGTCCTGTGCCTGAGACCCACCTGGAGACCTTGATAAAGTAAGCGCTGTGTCTAAGTGAAGAATCATCTGGAATTCTGCCCGGAAGGACCTTTCCACCTGGCCCCAAATGTTATCCGTCATCATCTCCTCGCCCTTCCTCGGCCACCTTAGTGCTCTTTGAGGCCGCTGCTGTGGCCTCCAGTTACCCCAGATTTGAAGCCTTGGGTGAACCACAGATTCTATAAGCTGGTACACAATCATTAAGTCCGTCTCTTAACTATTTGACAAAAAAATAAAGAGGTAACCTGGGCCAATATAAAATGATCATGTGGGCACATGTGCAGAGCATAACAAGAATGCAGACCTGAATGGATGCATGCATATGGATATATTTTCTGGAAGAAGGAATGATGAAGTAACCGTAGTTTTGCTTCTGATAGTCATTTGTTGACGTTAGACCGGATGCTGTAATTTTAACTCTCCTCACAAATTAAAATGTCTACACTGTCACATAGATCAAGTTACAGGCATTCTGTCCACGGCAATACAGGGACACGCATAGCACATGTTCACATGTTCCATTCGTGAAGTACTAGGCAGTGATTATAGTGAAAAGTGAAGTGGTTTGAACAAGTGATGGAAATTGACAGAGCTTGTACAGGTGGCATTATGGTTGATGAAGGGCTTCCTTCCTATAATGGTTTTCCTTTAAAAAAAATATTTTAAAAATCTTAGCCCCAAAGCGTACGAGTGATACATAGTTGAGCAAATGGCCCTTTTTTCGGGGAAAGGAGAAGTCGTGGACATGATTGGATGTTTAGCAGAGCGGGGTGATGGGATTTGTAAGATAGAAAGACCATTTACTAAGTGCTGAATTAGGGTACGTGTTGATCGTTCAGAGCCAACCTCTTCAAAAAACCCTGGATGAGCCCCACCCCCCAGAGCAATCAAAAGGAAGAAATGTTAAGACAAAATAGAGGTTGCCCCTGGCATCCTTACCACATAGTAAGCTCATCCCCTTCCCTCCACTTGTTACTATGGTCTCTGCCCCGCTGCTAATGGAATGCAACCTGTGGTTAGAGGATATAACTTAAGTGCAGGTTGAGCTCAGGCAGAGTTTCTTTGGGCATGATCCCAGCTTCTGTCCCCCGGGGAAAATAAACTCTCTTGCACTCTAGTGACTTTTGGGCAGAGGCCGTTGGTTACATAGTATGCCCTTACCCCCCATACACGAGCTTGCTTTCCAAGATTTCAATTATCCAGGATCAACCACAGTTCAAAGATAGGAAATGGAAAACCCCGAAGGAAATGGTTCGTAAGTTCTTAATTCCTCTTCTTGGTGTGCCACGTCATGCTGTCCTGCTGCATCTAACCCCTCTGAGGCACGTGTCCATGCTGAATGCATTCTCTGTCCCGTAGTCCCTTCCAGATCCGCTTTGAGCAGCATCACAATGCGTACATTCAAGTAACCTTTATCTTCCTGAAGCATGACCTCAGAAAGATACTGTGGTACCAAAGCTGGCAATTAAGATAAGCCAAAGAAAATCTGCGAAGTTTCATTTAAGTGGGAAGCTGAAAAGACTCCACGTATTACAGTAACCAAAAAAGAAGCCATATTTTATGATACAAGTTATTTGTGGTCATGTCAGTCGTCTTTTAAAAAATTATTTTATTTTATTTATTAGAGAGAGAGATAGAGAGACCTTTGCTGTATTTTATTGATTCATGAGAGCACAGGTAGGCAGTTTGGGGTATGGGAATGCTGACAGGTTAGGACCCACTTGGGATTGTTATGGAAGGGAGTTGAGGTGTGCGCATGGTTTTGACATACTTAGAAGTTGGAGGGAGATGTCTTTGTCAAAGGTCGTTGAACTAGTATATCTAAGAGTGGGAAATTAAGTTTCTGAAAGCAATGGGGAAGTGAATGGAAATTCTAACACCTCCTGGTTAAGAGCTCCGAGGACAATAACAAGTTTGGAGGTGATGCATATCACACAAGGAAATCTTGAGGCATGTTTCTCAGAACCTCTTCCTTTAAAGCCAATAGGGTCTGGACCTCAGCACTTTGAAGGCTTCCTGAGTATCATTCATCGATTGTCAAGAATGAAAAGGGAAAGTATGAGAAAAATACTAAAGGAGAAGGAGGAGTCTCAGAGCCTGAGGATTTCCAAGATCTGTAGGATTTATGAGAATGGAAATTCAAACTTCTGGCTCGTTAGACGCTCATCCCATTGCATATTGTTTTATTATGAAGGTATAGTGTCTGATCAGATTTCTGGGCTTAGAAACTGAACAATAATTATTTAAAAGGAAAAGAAATTATCTTGCGTCTTTCAGGTAAAAGTCCCACATTCTGGATTCCCAAGGGACCATCTATAGCTTGTATTTATTTGAACTAGAAGGAGCTGATGGGAAAAGGCTTCTTCTGAGGGGAACCTGTAGATTACATTTAAGAAGTCCTGTGTCCCTGCCCCATTACGTTTCAGTTCATCTGTTCTGCCATGAAATCAGCCAGCAATTGTAGCACATAGTCCAAGGAGAACTAATTTCCTGATAACATCCCTGCTCTCCTCTCCCAGGCAGAAAGAGAAGTTCTCCATATCTAATTATGCTAACGGATCGAAATCCCTTCTTGTTAGATTAAAAAGAGATAACACCACGCATACATTTCTGCCTTTTTAAACTCAATCCTCTGCAGATTCAGGGACTAATTAATTATCTAAGATTAATAGAATGAATCAAGTTTCCTGTAATTGCAGGGAAGTTAGGAATCTCTGTAACAGTGTCCGTGTGCTCGCTTCCTCTCCCCCGACCTTACTTACATATGCCATTTAGGAACCTTCAACAGAGGGGGAAAATGATCTCCTCTCTTTAGCTGGAATGATGGATTGCTGGAGACGAGAGGAAAACCAACGGTGAAAAATCAACTTTCCTCATCACTCTTGACGTTCGCCATCTTGACTTGGGATCACCTTGAGATGTGACACCAATTCAGAGTAATAAGGAAGGGTCAAAGAAAAGCTAAAACATTCTCAGGAACCCATTATAGCACATCTCTAAGGGATTCGTGTCAATGCCACCGCATTTCAGATACAGGGCACAGATTCCAGAGGAATGGCTTCGTGGGATGAAGACAAAAAGATGTGTGTGAGCGTCTGTGACACAGACATTGACCCCTCAGTGGGTCTCGCTTCCACCCCTGCATCTTTTCCACCCTGCAACCTCATCACTCCCTCCTTAGAAAGTGTTACATACACAGCACACTTCCCGCAAAGCCCTGTTGTGAGATAGTGTGTTTTCCATGTAGCCAGTATTGAGGGGTTTTTTAAAAGTAATTCTCATGCATCTAAGGGCTTTGGCTCATGGAACGTTTTCTTTAAATGGGTAAAGTTCCAGCACACATTTTGCAAGATGACTGGAGGATGGGTCATGTGCGTCTCTGCTTCGGTCAGTAGATAGTAGCTGTTGATAGCTTATTACTTGAATGTGGTCCAGCAGCTAGCCTAGTGTACTGTGTATGAGAAGACTTAATGCTAACTAATTGAATTAGAAGCAAAAGCAATGTGTTTCTAGTTCACTAGATGTGACCAACTAAGGGAGGCACTGAGAACTCCCAAGACATCTTTGTGTTCCTACGTGGGTAATCAGAATTTATCCCTCATGACATTGAAGTTCATAAATTAGTGGAAGTTAGAAGTGGAATAGAGTATGCCCATCATCATGAGTTACTCACCTTTTAAATTTCATTTTATATATGTATTTATTTATGAGACAGAATGAGAGTGGATGGACATACCAGGGTCTCCATCCAGCACAAACTAACTCCAGATGCATGTGCCACCTTGTGCATCTGGCTTTACGTGGGTCCTGGGGAATCGAACCCTTAACCACTGAGATATCCCTCCAGCCCTTTACTATATATATATATATATATATATTTTTTTTTTTTGGAGAGAGACACAGAGAGATGGGGGGGGGGGGAGAGGAAGACAGAATGGGTGCACCAGCAGCCTCTCAGCCACTGTAAACAAAATCCAGATGTGAACAAAATCCCTTGTGGTCAAGTGCAGCATTGCACCCTTGTGTCACTTTGCATCTGGCTAAACATGGGACCTGGAGATTGGAACCGCTGGAGATTGGAACCAGTGTTCTTAGGCTTAGGAGGCAGGTGCCTTAACCACTAAGCCATCTCTCCAGCCCTCTTTACTATTTTTTAACCTGTGATGGTGACTGGAGACAGAATAATTATAATTATTACCCAAATTTTAATTTTTAGCCTATGGAATTTGTCATCTGTGTAAATCTTTTGTATTCATTGGTTTGTGTGTCTGAAAAACCTGAGACATTAAAGTCGTCATGCATTAAGTAGTGTGAAGTAGAAAAATGCTGTTTGTTCTAAAATATAATAAGAAAACTATAATGGAACTATAACAGGCGACATGTGTGTCATCTATGACAACTTTATACTAAATGTAACTTCGATATATATCATTGCGTACAACGGGGAATGTGAGTGTGTTATAATATATTTAGAACGAGTGAGGTGGAGGCTTTATAAGTCACCCAGCCTAAAGCCTATCTTAGTATTCGGATTTTGCTCTTATTTCTGTCCCATACTTCCTAACCATGTCCCCCTCAGTCTCTCTATCTCAGGGAATCTGTCCATTTGCTTAGTCCTAAAATCTAGAACCCTGCTTGTTTGATTACTTCCCTGCCTCATTTTATGCAGTCCTATTATTATTATTATTTATTTATTTGCAAGGAGAGAGACACAGAGAGAATGGGTGCTCCAGGGCCTCCGGCTGCTGCAAGCAAACTCCAGATGCAAGCACCACCTTTTGCATCCGGCTTTATGTGGGTACTGGGGAACTGAACTCTGCTCATTAGATTTTGCAGGCAATGCCTTAACCTCTGAGCCATCTCTCCAGCTCTCAGTCCCATTTTTTTTTAGCACACCCTGTTGCCAGTGCCTCCCTAAGATTTGTATTCACCACGTATCATCTGTTACTTTCTGCTTCTTGTATATGCTGGCCACTTCCTGACTGGCCTCCCTGCTTTCTCCTGCCTGTACACAGTCCATTGGCACAGAATAAAAGGAAGTGTCTTTGTCATGTCATTCCTGTTTTGTCAGTAGAGGATTAACAATAGTTTGCTGCATGACTTAATCAAGCAGTTCATAGGGCAGGTTTGATAAGGCCGAGAGAACCCACGTTATAAGAAAACCTTAATGTGGCGTGCATGCTGTGCTCTGTATTCTTGAACACCCAGGCTTATTAATCTAGTTCTGTCTGTTGGCCTACAGTGAGCATGTCACAGGTTACCCAAAGACGTTGCCACTGACAGCTAACAAAGGATGCTTCTTGACTATGTAGATCCTCCACAGCTGCCTACGTTTAATTACTATTCTGCACTTAGATCTGGAGGGGAGCCAGCTTCTGAGTGACAGGAAGATCTCTGACTCTCTCCACTTGTCACGTGGCAGGGTCCCACGGGATCCACTCAAAGTTCTCTAATGACTTGAGCTACGATTTCACCAAGCTCATTCCATTTGAGGTTCCTGCACAAGCCCCTGGCGGTCATTTTGTCTGTTGCCATTCAGGTTGTAATGAGGTCCTGGGTCTGGTTCCGTGAAATTTGGTCTTCATGTTTGGAAGCAGAAGCCATGAGTTGTCAAGGGGCTGCAAAGCCTTAACAAGTGCCACACCGATTGTTTTGGTGTGAAACCTCACAGCTCATTTAAGGGGATCATTGCTAATGACATTGCGGATTCAAGTGGGGGCTCCCTGCTTGGTCCGCCAGGACTTTCAAATGGCAGTGATCATTAATTCTTGGATTCCCTCTGTCCTGATAGAACATTGAGGCCCCAGCAACTATCATTTTGTGAACAGACAGCTATTAAAAGCACATTAATAATCTATAGTGGGTAAAGCATATGCCTTTTAAAAAGATTTGCAGCTTGTTTCTCTGTGGCGACGACACAGGAGTCCTCCAACCTAATTACAAAGCAATCAAACAATTTAATTAATCTGGAAATCACTTTCTTAACAATAACTGCCTCTCAAATGAGACGCCCCGTGTAGTGCTGCTAGGTAACACGTGGCTTGGGTACACGGCGCCTGTCTTAGCTTCTCCTCTGCCCCTTGGGGACCGTCACGTTAATTACCTACTTGAAGCCTGACCACAGCCGAGGCATACGTTAGCAGGTCAGCCGTGATACCAGCCGTCCATAAGGTGTCCGAGCACTCCAACTTCCCAGAGCCTGCACATCCCCAGAGCAGCAGGATGTGAGTTATAAGCAAGCGCTGCACATATGGGCCGAGAATTAACTGGCGCTGCTTTGGAGTTCAGAGTCTCTCTGGTATTGCTCTGCAGATGGGTGGATGGATTCAGAGAGCCGCGCTGCTAGCAGTGAAGGTCATGTGTAGGACTCCCGTTTCAATCCACCTTGCTCTTACCCTGGGAAGTGTGCGCATGTGCACAGTCGGTCAGGTCTTTGTATGTGAGCTAAGAGCCTAGACAGCGTGAATTCTAATTGATCAGCCCTAAGTTAGCAGCATTCTCCTCCCTGTTTAACGAAATGGTGTCCCCAGATCTTTAGCGACCAAATAGAAATCAATTTTTATTTCAAATAAGAACAAAGACTTTTCTGTCATATTTTTTTGTTGTTCAAGGTAGAGTTTTGCACTAGCCCAGGTTGACCTGTAATTAGTCTCATGCAGGCCTCGAACTTGCAGCAATCCTCCCTAGGGCTGGGATTAAGGACGTGCCCTGCCATGTCTGGCAAGAACAAAGGTTTTAAGATTAACTACTTCATAGCTAATCTACTAATCTTATAATTTTTCCCCAAGGAAAATTGAATTTTCTGTAATGCAGGACACAAGAGTGTCCCTTTTTCTCTGTTACAACAGCACTTATCTCTCAAGATTCCCCATCACTGGCTTAGTTGGCCATTCTATTCTGCCAGTCTATTCACAATGGGCACACCAGAACCCTTAGTACATTCTCCTCTGCACTGACTTGTTTCTTTCTGTTATAACATTTTATTTATTTATTTTGGGAGACAGAGGAGACGGGAGGGGGGAGAGGGGATGGAGAGAGAATATGAATAGGTGCGCCAGGGCCTCCAGCCACTGCAAATGAACTCCAGACACATGCACAACCTTGTGCAGCTGGCTTTATGTGGGAACTGGGGAATCGAACCTGGGTCCTTTGGCTTTGCTGGCAAATGTCTTAACTGCCTCTGCATTCATTGGCTTATTTCTAACCCATCACCAATCACATTTGCTGTGCTTACCAGAATACTCTTTGTGTAGCCCTGGCACATGCCTGTGCAATGCCTCTTCTTCCTCCAGTGTTTTGTTTCCATCTGCACTCATACCTGGCTGAAACATCTGACATCATTCTTTTTCATTCTTAACCGTACCCCTAGTTGGTGCCAATGAATATAATTCACCACCCACCGGCTTTACCAGTCTGAATTCGTTTCAGCCAGAGAGCAGAACTTGTCTCTGGTAACCAACTGCCCTATTCTATGAGGGCTTTGAATTTCTTTTATTTTTTGACACTCCCTGAAGTCTCCTTCTATTTCTCCCTTTACCCACAATTTTCTTCATGGTCTTCCAACTGTGACATAGTCTCTTGTCCTTAAAGAATTATCAGGTTCTCTAGCCTACCCCACTCACGTTCATTTTCTCTGGCATCTTATGTTCCTTGAGATTCACAGTGACAATACAGTCATAATAGCAACACGTGACGGCTTTCCCCATCTTTCTACACACTCCCCTACTCGAGGAAACCTGGTAGAGACCACACATGCAGCAGCGATCTTTGAATATTAATTTATCTAGTGATGCTGCTGCTGACTTGGTAGACGTCCCCTATGTGATGATAGTGTTGATGATAGTGCCTGACAACGCCTCTCTGAACACGTCTAGCTCGTAAGCAACACATGACTGTGTGTTATATACGTAGTTACTGTTCATCTCAGCTTCTCTACTTACATGAGGAAAAGAAAGATCTATGACTATTACAGTATGCATGCAGATGGTTCTGTAAACTTGCTGTCGATGATGTGGGAATTTGGGGTTGGGTTTTATAGGGATGAAGGAATAGAAGAGGAGAAAATGGGAAATATTGAGCCCAGCATGTGAAGGCAAAAATCGAGAGATAATTAGTGGCACTCTTGAATTCTTCTGTACGTGTGTGTGTACATGTGTGTGTTCTGTATGTGTGCAGGCGTGTGTGTGTGTGTGTGTGTTCTGTATGTGTGCAGGCTCGTGTGTGTGCATGTGTGTGTTCTGTATGTGTGCAGGCTCGTGTGTGTGCATGTGTGTGTTCTGTATGTGTGCAGGCTCGTGTGTGTGTGTGTGTGTTCTGTATGTGTGCAGGCTCGTGTGTGTGCATGTGTGTGTGTGCGTGTGTGTGTGTGCAGGCTCGTGTGTGTGTGTGTGTGTGTTCTGTATGTGTGCAGGCTCGTGTGTGTGCGTGTGTGTGTTCAGTATGTGTGTGTGTGTGTGTGTGTGTGGGGCAGGCCCCGTGTGTGTGCATGTGTGTGTGTGCGTGTGTGTGTGTGCAGGCTCGTGTGTGTGTGTGTGTGTGTGTGTAGGGGGCCCCCGTGTGTGCGTGCGTGTGGACACCAGAGGTCAATGTTAGCTACTTTCCTTAATTGTTTTCCACCTGTTTTTTTTTCTTTCAAGGTAGGGTTTCACTCTAGCTCAGGCTGACCTGGAATTCACTATGTCATCTCAGGGTGGCCTCGAACTCACGGCGATCCTCCTACTTCTGCCTCCCAAGTGCTGGGATTAAAGGCGTGCACCACCATGGCCATGCCTGGTTCCACCTTGTTTTTTGAGATAGGGTCTCCCATCAAACCTGGATCTTCCCAGTTTGGATTTGGTTAGATTAGCTAACCAGCCGGCCTCTGGGCTCTTCCTGTCTCTGTCTTCCTGGATGACAGGCATGTGTTACCACACCCAGCTTTTACACAGGTGCTTGTGTGGCAAAAACTTTACTGACTGAGCCATCTCCCCAGACCCTGTCTTAATTTTTTTTTGGGGGGGGGTTTCAAGGTAGGGTCTCTCTCTAGCCCAGGCTGACCTGGAATTCACTATGTAGTCTCAGGGTGGCCTCAAACTCACAGTGATCCTCCTCCCTTTGCCTCCCGAGTGCTGAGATTAAAGGCATGCGCCAACATGCCAGGCTCTTTTTGAGATAGAGTCTCACTCTAGCTCAGGCTGTCCTCAAACTCAACATGATCCTCCTACCTCAGCCTCCCTGAGTGCTGGGATTAAAGGTATATGCCATTGATTAAAACAGGAAGCTCTGGGCTTCTGTCTTTTTTTTTTTTTTTGGTTTTTCAAGGTAGGGTCTCACTCTGGTCCAGGCTGACCTGGAATTAGCTCTCAGGCTGGCCTTGAACTCATGGCAACCCTCCTACCTCTGCCTCCCGAGTGCTGGGATTAAAGGTGTGCACCACCACGCCCGGCCTTTTTTTTTTTTTTTTTTTTTTTTTTTTTTTTAAGAGCAGAGTTAACCTTCTTTGTCTCTCTGTCCATCCATCCTCAGGGTAGAAGGTCACCATGTTCTACAAAACATTATAGAAATGTTATTTGGCCTCCTATGGACAAGTCATTAAAATCTGTAAAGAAAAAAAAAAAAAAAAAAAAAAAAAAAAAAACTGTAAGGTCTGGAGAGATGACTTAGCGGTTAAGGTGTTTGCCTGCAACGTCTAAGGACCAAGGTTTGATTTCCCAGTACCCATGTAAAGCCCGATACACAAAGTGGTACATGTGTCTGGAGTTCATTTTCAGGGGTTGAAGGCCCTGGCATGCCCACTCTCTCTGCCTCTCATCTCTCTATCTCTCTCTGCTTGCAAATGAATAAATAATATTTTTTAAAAAGATTTTAAGTTCATCCCTTTTCATTTTGTTAAAATATTATTTATTTTAAAGTATTATTTATTCTTGAAATATTATTTATTACACTTGCTTCACAGGCAAATGATTTAACTGCTGAGCCATTTTTCCAGCCCTCATTTTGTTAAAATATTTTAACCAGCTCTTTTCATTGTTCTCATTGATCACATTGGAAACTCCGGAATTCAGTGTTTTCTTTTCAGAGACTAGGAGTTGGAAGCCATATGTCCTTGGTCTTTTCTCATTCTCATTGAAAGCGGCAGCAGGAATTATCAGAATGTCTTCCTGGTACTTTGTTCTCTGCAATGTGTGAGCAAAGTGAATATTTTCCCAAATTAAAAAACAATCCATACAATGATTTCTGGCATTAGGTCATCCCATTTAGGAAACAAAGTTTCTTAAAAAAATTTATTTACTTGATATAGAAGGAAAGACAAAGAGAGAGAATGGGTGCACTGGGGCCTCATTGCAAAGGAACTCCAGATGCATGCACCACCTTGTGCATCTGACTTTATGTGGGTGCTAGGAAATCGGACCTGGATCCTTAGGCTTTGTAGGCATGTGCCTTAACTGCTGGCTCATCTCTCCAGCCTGAAAACAAAGATTATTTATTTATTTATTTATTTATTTATTTATTTATTTATATTTTGGTTTTCCGAGGCAGGGTCTTGCTGTAGCTCAGGCTGACTCGAACTTTCCAATGTATTCTCATGGCGACCCTCCTACCTCTGCCTCCCAAGAGCTGGGGTTCAAGGCGTGCACCACCACACCCGGCTTAAAGATTCTTTTTTTTAGCCACCTTGAAATTATCAAGATAGTTAAGGATCATAGAGAGGACTATACGAGGTAAATCAGTGCTAGGAGACTGAAGGAGGTTGAAAGAAATCAAAATCACTTAATTTGGCTGTGTAGATGAATAGACAAAATGAGCCCTTGGTTCCTAGGTGGCAGAAACGAATCCATTTCTCCAGGGGCCCAAAGACCAGTAGATGCAAAGGCATGATAAATTTCATTGTAGCGGGGGAAACTGCCTCTAGATTTTCAATCCATAAAGAAAGGGCTTCTCAGCACTTCCCCGCTGAATGGCTTTGATTGTGCTGTCTGTCATAAAGTTAATAGCATCTGGTGAAGACAGCACTATAAAATTTGCAACCTTAAGTTAATTGAAAAATTTCAGTGGAGATGTCGCCTGGTCCAGAAGTCCTCAAGGTAACACTAAACTTACACTTTTAATGTGTTTGTCTATTCTTTATTTTTTGCACACTGGGTCATAAATTGTTTACGTTTACAGCTCGGTGCTGACTTGACTGTGAAAACCCGTCTTCCTTACACCTGATTACAAGGGCCATGTTCACTGAGAAGCCAGCCATGTGGCCACCGGCTTGCTGTCAGGGATAAAGCGCGCACGTCTTTGGGTTTCTGTTCCAATTTTCAAGAAAGTGGAGGATTTCTTTGTAGCCTTTTCTCACCTCCTTACTGAGACAAGCCATGATCGGAAGTGGTCCTCGGACAATTCTGCCAATCTAATTAAACATGCGGAGGGAAGCAGCGTGGTGTGGAGTGTCCTGAACTTGCCTCGCCAGCTGCCTGCCAAGCCACGTCAATGATCAGCGGGAGGCTGAGTGGGCTAATAGAGAAAGTATCAGGTCCCCCGGGAACTGCCCTCCTTCCACGGAGCAATCAGCGCCTCTCCGCCTTGGAGGGATTTGGGGAGACGCATGCTGCCATCTCTGGCTGGCTGTGGCTTTTAGAAGCCGCCTGGCCAGTCACATTCCAGCTGCTCAGGGGCACGGAAATTGTTGAAGAAAATATTGACAAGGGGTTATCCTGCTGGGCCCCTCTGGTGATGCTAAGATCTGGGAAATTTTAGAAAGAGGTTCAGATGGCAAGATTCTCCCCAGGATTTTACAACTAGTTCTGACATATCTGTCTTTGAAAAATGCCTGCTTGGAAATAGAGCATTTATGTTCAAGAACGTGGGCATTTTATTAATGCTGTCTCCCCCAAATAGAAAACAACCCCCAATGGAAGCATGTGTTTGTCATCCACCTGTCCTGCTCTCTGAAATGTTAGAATCTGGAAGATTAAACTAAGACACTTATCTAGTCCTTATTCTAGAGAACTGCAATATGTAGGCTCTTAAACAACCAGAGGACCATGGGTTAGTGATCTGGGTGTGTGTGTGTGTGTGTGTGTGTGTGTGTGTGTGTGTGTGTCTGTCTGTCTGTCTGTCTGTCTGTCTTACCCACTTGGCAAGCTGTACTGGTACTCGGGCACCCTTCCCCCTAGATCCCTGTTCTAGGCAAAACTAAAACATTATTCAAGGAAATAACATTTATTTTTAAAAAATGTATTCATTTACTGGCAAGCAGAGAGAGACGGAAGACAGACCAACAGAGAGAATGGGTGCACCGGGGTCTCTAGCCACTGCAGCTCGACTCCAGATGCATGCACCACTTTGTGCATCTGGCTTTACTTGAGTACTAGGGAATCAAACTCGGGTCCTCACACTCCACAGGCAAGTGTCTTAACTGCTGAGCCATCACTCCAGCCCTGGAAATGTCATTCTGCAGAGGTGTAAAGAAACCAACTACTTAAAGAGAAGATCCCGTATGTGGATACTGGTTCAGAAACAAAAATCATGTTGTACGTGTCTCTTTTTCTCTCCACAGGTAACAGCCCTCAAGATAGTCCAAGAAATTTCTCCCCCAGTGCCTCAGCCCACTTCTCGTTTGCGCGGAGGTAAGAGCTGCTTATGAGGGGAGCAATAGGTGGTGGGTAGGGGTCCTGATCTCCCACCCTCCTCCACTCTTCCCACCCTTTTGCCTTTTGAGGTCCTGTTCGTTATCACATGAGGCCTTTCCCAAAACTCCTGGCCAAATTACTTTGTTAGAACACATCTGCTATAATGGTTTTAATAAGGACTTGTGCTTTGTGTTAGAATGATAGGTCCCTCTTGGCCCAATGGTACATGGTGAACGCCCCCTGGCCGTGTTTTCTCACATCTGTAGAACATGCCTTTTCCACGATTCATCTTCAATAGATTTTTGTAGCATTTTCTGCACGGATGCTGTAGAGGCCCTGTTTATCTGTGTCCTGGTACTAGTTCTTGTGGTGGTGGTGTGCTGGTGAATTTTTGTCGAAGTGATTTTCTTGGGATTACAACGTGTGAGCTCAGAGATGCCTCCCTACTTGAGAGTATCAAGCCAGCAAGTTAAGTGATTCCTCCAAGAAAAAGCAGTGTTTGGGGTACCATGGTAGTTTTCTCTCTCTACCTAGAATCGAGCACCAGATGTGAAAATGATATGCCTGTGCTCTTGGGACGCTGGGTGAAGAAGTGTTCTCAGAAAGGCCTGGCATCCGAGCTCTTCAAGGCTGCTGTCGTACTGTGGGCTTAGCCATCGCTTGGGTTCAGCATGTCCCGTCAGTGTCCTGTCCCCAGTCAGATTCAGGCCTTCACTCCTCTCTCATATATGCCTTGTCCTCCTCCATCCAAGAAATACACAGAGAACACAACGTGCCCCTTTAGTCAGGCCCCACGATATTCAGGATAAATTTATTTTGTGGTTTGATTATTCGGGTTGCTGATTTCCACAGAGACTATCCTGGAGTGGATTAAAGTAGCACTTAATGAACTATCTAGGTGCTGTGACAGCTACTTCTCTCAGTGCTGTGACCAAATACCTGAAAAGACTTTGGCTTCTAGTTTGAGGGGATGAAGTCAGCCATAGTCGAAAAGCCCTGACAACAGGGTCAGGAAGGAGCTGGTTCCATCCAGTCCACAGTCAGAAAGCAGAGAGCAATGCTCAGCTAGTCTTCTTTTTTTTTTTTTTTAAAAAAATGTTTATTTATTTATTTGAGAGAAAGAGAGAATGGGACATACACTGCAAATGAACTCCAGACACCTGCACCACCTTGTGCATTGGGCTTTACGTGGGCATTGGGGAATTGAACCTGGGTCCTTAGGCTTCACAGGCAAGCGTCCTAAGCGCTAAGCCATCTCTCCAGCCCCAGGTTTCTCCTTTTTATTCACTCTGGGACCCAAGCCCATGGAATGGTGCTGCCCACATTAGGATGGGTCTCCCCACTATGAACCTGATGTAAAAACTTCCTCACAGACACGCCCAGCTTTGCATTCTAGGTGATTCTAGAGTCAGTCAAGTTCACAACCAAGAGCAATTACCCCAGTACATTAAAAAATTCATTCGTTCTGACACACGTGCCAACCTGCCAGTCTTACAGTGTGCACTCTGGTCAGCATGTGATGTATTTTATATTTTGAAAGCCAGAGAAATGGATTTTCAGAATTCTGTATAATTAAGATTCCAGCAGCAGTTTCAGAATACCATGTAATTAAAATTCCATTATCAATCTGAAGCCAAACAAAAAGTGTTTATTTCACTGCTTGACCATCAGATGCTCACTGCCTCTATGTATATAACTGTGGGGAGGGCATGAGAGGGGGTCAGAAGCCATCTCCAAGGAGCCTGCTGGGACTCACACTCGGATTGTTCCTAATTCCAACTTTTATTCTTTTGTTTCCCCCTTTTAAGTACTCCAAAGAAAATGTCAAAATGAACTGGCCCCGGAAAGTCTGTTTGCCCAGTGAATGTAAATTCTTTAAGGTTCACCATTCCAAGTGGGGAAAACGATCATATAAAAGTCGATAAACAAGTGCCCTCCCAGTCTTTAAAAATGGGAGAAATGCATTTAATTACCTTGAGTAATAAGGAAAATGCAAATCTCATTACAGCATGCATTAAAACATGACAGAAATCATAGTCCCTTAATCCTGCCAGATTTATAAAAATGAAGAGAATCTAATAATTAAGTGGGTGATTGAAGGACAGATGAATCCAGTTTCTGTGCTATAAAAAAAACCACACACACACAATCCCCCAAGCATGCTAATTCCTAACAAATAAGCCATACACTGTGACAGGAGATTATCACAGGAGACCTGTAGTTCATTTTGTATGAGCTTCCAGCTGGGAGTCCCTCCACACTCTTCAAAAAGTATTAATTTAGATGGACATGAGCGATCATCTTCGTAAATTTTTATTCAAGTAAATAGAACCTTGTGTTCCTTATGAAAATTAAAATTGGCATTTTCTGTTTAACATCTGGGTCTCTTTCCCACTTTCGAGCTGGTATGCAATCAGGAAACACGCTGGTTCTTTGGGGGGGGGCAGTGTTCAGTGCCTTCTGTTTATTTGCTGTGCATTCTGCAGCCTTTAAGAAGGAATGCCAGTTTAAGATTCTCACATTTTATTGTTGTATAAATTTAGCCCACTTGAGGAGATTCTGCTTTATCTTTGAAATTCCTTCAGGCTTATTACTCTTTGCTGGCCTTTCTTGTTCAGTGGGATAACATGTTCCTGGTTACCATGCCTGTGGTATGACAACACGATGACAGTCTATAAAGTGTGATGACACCCACATAGCGTGTTTTCTTAGAATTGATTCAAGAGTGAAACTGTCAAGCTAAGTTTTACATATTTAGTTTTTAAAAAGGGGAAAACAGGGCTGGAGTGATGGCTTAGCGGTTAAGGCGCCTGCCTGCTAAGCCTAAGAACACTGGTTCCAATGTCCAGTGGTTCCAATCTCCAGGTCCCATGTTTAGCCAGATGCAAAGGGACGCAAGGGCGCAATGCTGCACTTGACCACAAGGGGGCGCATGCATTTGGATTTTGTTCGCAGCAGCTGAGAGGCTGCTGGCAAGCCCATTCTCTATCTGTCTTCCTCTCCCTCTCTCTCTCTCTCTCTCCAAAAAAAGGGGGGGGACAAGCACCCTAGTAACCATATTCTGTTTGAAACAAGGACAGCACCTTTTCCCATTGCTAATTACAGTACATATAATACACAAAATCCAGGATGCGCCCGACCTGGAAACCATTGGAACACCATTGAAACAGCATGCTGCAAAATGCTTCAGACTAACTTTTCAGATGGAGAATGCTCAACAGTTGAGTCTATGAAAAGACTTCAGGGACTAAATTCCTAATTGAAAACACCTCGAGTGCCAAGAATTGTGGATGAGGGCTACTCTGCATGCTCGATGTACAATTCACCCAGTGTGGATAACTGAACGTTTCCCCCGTGTGGAAAGATGAAGATGGAAATGCCTTCCCTTTCCCGGAAGTTGGGGAGCTTGCACTTTATCAATTGCTTTCACTCTCTTTGGCTGTCCGGTGCCCTTGACAAACGCTGTCAGACTGTCCCGGTGGCCTGGTTGTTACCTGCCACATTAAGCTTCCAAAAATATTTTCACAAGCAGATTACCAGAAAAGGTTTGCCTGCTGACTTCAGCTCTTGGCGTTCCTTGCTGGACGTGGGCACCCAGAGCAATTTCCTGTCACGTTTAGAATTCTTTCTGGGGTAGTTTAGTTGGTCCTATCATATTGATGTAGCTAATTTGATTCAACATACACTACAGATTACAACGTATCACCCGAGGTGGATGGAATTATTGAACAACTCTCTCTCTTCTTCATACAGTTAAAATAGGGTGATATGAGAGCTTTTCATTCTTGGTCGTATGCTACATTAATCTTAATGTTTGTGTGTGGATTTCTTTCTTTTCTTTCTTTCTTTCTTTCTTTCTTTCTTTCTTTCTTTCTTTCTTTCTTTCTTTCTGCCAATCTTTTTGTGTCCTATGTTCCCATCGGATGTTTTTCCTTCTTAATGCAACATTGAGATTTCAACCCACAAGGAAAAGACTCTTAAAAAAAAATCCTGTTGCTTTGAGAAGGAGTCTTTCCTTCAGAGAGCATTTTCTTGGTAGCTATTGCACAGAAAAGCAAACATCCTTAGTGGGCTCCAAATCGCACTTGCATGATGGCTTTCTTGCAAAAAAGGGCATGTTCTCTCTTAAGTACTGTGTGTAGCATATATAGTAGCTTCTGATGTGCGGTTGTCATGGCAATGCAAACGCAAACGTCCTTTTGCTCCATTTGAGTCAACAGACACAGACAACTTAGGGAACTTTTATGAGACATAAATTATTTCCGGTCGATGGCTGCACAGAGGCCTGGGCATTTTCTTGTTTAAACATCTCTCTAGTTGTGTGTTTTCTGAGCTAAGCAAATGTAATTTATGCTTCAGAACTAATAAGAACATATCTCCTCTTGGAATTGTTCATCCATCTGAAATACGCTCGCTGAGACCTGAGGGAAGGGACAGTAAATGAATCACAAGAAAACCAGGGTAGGGAAATTGTGTCCCCTCACTCTTTCCAGAGGCCAGTTTCTGATAATTGCTATTCAATGGACTGAATAATTCTTCTAGAATCATATCCTTTCGAGTTCAGAACTGGAAGTGGTTAAAGGTATTGGTTCAGGCATTGGTTTTAAAAACTTTGATAAGTGGCCAAATAATGCAGGATCCACCTCTATCTGTTTGATAGTTGGATAATTATTTTCCTTGTAAATATTCAATATTTTCAATTGTCTAAAAATGTGTTAAGCAATATATCATTGAGTTTTCCCAATTCCTTTTCTCTGGTATATTTATAAGCATCTTATTTTGCTTCTTTTTTCTTTTCTAAATACTTGATTCCATTGTACTCCAATCACGATCACAGAAATGACAGGTAAATGGTATTCAAAATCTTAATATTGTAATAGTTCTGTGATTTGCCCACTGGATTTTCTCCATCTTGTCTTTGTGGACCATTCGTATTTACTGGCAGTAACATCCATGACAGCCTGTAAGACTGTTTTCCCTTGAATGTCGGGCTAAAATGCAAGGTTTTTTTTTTTTTTTTTTTCATCAATGTGCAACTGTGGGTTTTCAAGTTCAAGTCTAATGCTGTTGAATTAAGTGACTTCAACTTGTTGTGAGTGTGTCTCTGGCAAACCCATCCATCGTTGTCTTTCACTTGATAAGTTAACATAACCATGGGTTATGGAAGTTCTATGCATGATACTTAGTGTATCTAAGAATGGAATACTGCTCTTTATAAAGAGTACTTTCCTGATTTTTCCCCTTGGCAAGTTTGCAAATACTTCTTTCCCCAACATGTTATGATTTTTAAGGCATGATCCTACTTGAGACATCTAAGAAAGAGCTAGGGTGCCAGAGAGGCTGGACCGCTGCGCCAGTACCTCTTGTCCCAGGGGCAGGATTGCCTGGACTGCTGCAGTAACTCATCTGAGATCCTTCTGGTGACCTTGGCTTATCCTTGGAGGCAATTCAGAAAGCCACCACCACTTCATCATCATTTGAGGCTGAAAACCATTCTCTTTAGGAAGCCCATGACAAATCAGTCTCAAGACTGGAGCAGCGTTTTCTCTTTATATTGGCTTCTAGTCCATGCTGAGATGTTTTCCTTCCGCCCTTACAATGACTGGTCAGAATCAGACCCACGCTCAGAAACTCGACAGGTGGCCTTCCTCCGACAACATTTTACAAAGCCAGGCCATGCCAGGAGGCAGTAACTCTTCCCAGAGCCTCATCTCCAGACAGTCCCTTCCTTGCTGCTAATGTTATTGCCACCTAAAGATTGCAGTAGCCGGGGGCCCACCTCCCACTCCAGCTCGTTGTGTGATCAAACACCAAATGGAAAGTGTTTAGGAGGTTCTGGGTCTTCCTCCTGGCTCTTGCACCCTGCTGGAATCCCGGCTCTTGTAAAGATCATAGATCGATCACACAGTGTTTTCCCTCCCTCCCTTCCGTTTGCATTCCTTTGAAACTGCTGAGTCTGACCGTTGTAATTATCCCCGGTATTCATTTTGTCAAAGTGTATTAGCGAGAGATCAATACTATGGACCAACCCATTCACGTTCTGGTTGTTGGGATACATCGATTTTATTTAAATAAAAGTCTAGTGTTTGTTTACCCTGACCCTGGCTGAGCATTCCATGTCCTCACAGACTGTGTGCATGTCATTCGTTTGTCAAAAAAGGGTCTGTTTCCTCGAGGTCCTCTGGGGTCACGTTGTCTCAATACTCCAGGGTTGGCCTAACTCAACTCCCTTTGTCCACAGGACCGATGGACGCCGCTGGTCTCTGGCCTCCCTCCCCTCCTCTGGCTATGGGACAAACACACCCAGCTCTACCGTCTCTGTAAGTGCCTGATTATTAATATTATTATTTCTGCTCCCATACAAGCACAGAGCTCATCCTTAGCTGCCGTTTCCTCTGGGTGTTTCCTGGTAGGAAGAAAATAAACCCCACACATCTATCTCTCTGTATAAGAGATGTGTCAAGGGTTGATCTAACAAACATTAAAAAAAGGATGCGTGCTATCTCTGCAAGCTCCTAAACTGTGGGCTATGAATTGTTGAAGGCCCGGGATCACAAAATTGGAGGAGTTGGAAACTTTCATTTTCATGCCATGTAGTGTAGTTTTTTTGGTGGGGGAAACATTGCTTTGGTTCCGTGCTCGTGACACTAGTGCTGAAAATGCCACTAAGCTTCCATCAACTTGATCTTTCCTCTTGGTGGTTTAGATACAAGCTTGTTTGGTTTTCCTCTTCAAAGAACCAAAAGAAGAAAAATTACCTTGAATTTGTCTATGCCTTCTAGGTACAAAGTTTTTTAAAGAGGGGCAAGGAACTTAGTAGAAGGTATAAAACCATGGAAATAAGATAGAGAAATAAGAAAACTCTTGCCCCAAAAGATAAAGCTTTGTCAGTAGAATAGAAACAAGCATGCCTGGCTGAAGATCGTGGGGTTGGGGGTGTCTATGTCCATCTGCCTTTGGAAACCAGGCGCCCATTTAGACAGGTCTAGGAGATCACAAGTATTCAAGAAATACCCAGCGAGGTGGCCCGTATCCCCCTGTACTGGCCAGGAATATGGACCAATGTCTCATTCAATTTCATCTTTGTTTTGTCAAAATCGGTGGGTCATAGTTTAGGTATCTCCAGCTGTCATGCAGGCCTGCATGGAGCTAAGCACTTAGGTGTAGAATAATAACTGACAAGATACTGTCATTTGGTAGATAAGATAACTGCCTTCAGCATTGCCTCTTCTTATTTATTTCTAGAAGCTGGGGTGTAATGTGGGTTTGTTGTAATACCTCTAAACCCAAATTGTTCATATCTGCTGGGTCATCTTTGTCATCTCCTTAGAGTAATGTCTTTCAGAGAGGTTCCTTCTTTTCTGGCCATTATTCCATTTTGTTGCGTGAGGTGCATTCCTGTGCATTTGGGTCATTTTTTTGAGAACGCACCTTTCAGTCTGGAGTAGTGTCTGTGGTCCCATCAGTAATCCTAGATGGGATCAGTGGATAAAATTGCCACTAAGCACCACTATCCTTGGTTGCCATGACAGCAAGCCATCATTGGTTATTGGCCCACATCTCAGATGTTGAAAATCTGGGACCATCATGCAAACGTTGAATGCTAAAATGAATCCTAAACAGAGTCATTTTAAAAGCTTTAAGGGCTCGCCCTTTCCACGACCCGTGGGTGTCTAACTAGGGCTAAGCCACCAGCGGACAGAGGATGTGGTTCTGTAGCTTTCTCATACACACTCTCAGTTAATCTCCCCTATGCTAAACACTGAAATGCATATCTCCTGACGCAAATTGTTCGTTTTCAGCTACATTACCTTGAATTGCCTTCAGTCAGGGCTATGACAGTTCAGATGAGAAATGTCTCTTTTGTTAAAAAAGAAAAAAACAAAAAGAACGAGAGAAAGTATGAGATATTCATTCTTTCTGTCTAATAAATCACGTGTCATTTATAAAGAGTGAGGAAACAGAATCAGACTATTGGGTATAAATAATTTTGAAGTAATGTTTTTCTAAATACTTAAGATGAGGTGGGTACTAATGTACTGTCTGGAAAATGCATGGGGTCCTGGAGATGCACCCTATGATGGTGGCACCTTTGTGGGCCTCATTTTATCGATTGACCACAGCCTGAGGCACAGAATTAGGCGAGAGGCCAATCGCCCACCCCTTTATTTTGTCCATACAGATACAGCAAATGGTCTAGACTCTAGTGTCACAGCTCCTTTTCAGGATTTTGAATGACATTTCTTAAGTCCTATGGATAATCCACCTGACCTGTCCTTTAGTTATAATGGCGGCAGCTTCCTCGGATATCCATATGTTCCTAAAAGAAGAAGTCCCCCTGAGACCATGTTCATGTGCATGCTCACAGAGATTTCTACCAGTCTTCTCTCTGCGCTGATTATTTATGGAACAAGTTGTTATGTCCTTACTCGTCTCAGTATTCCTATTTTCCTTCAAAATGAAATTTTAGGTTCCGTGCTTGCTCATTTTGTCAAAAACCATAGGAACTGGGGCTGGAGAGATGGCTCAGTGGTTAGGGCACTTGCCTGCAAAGCCTAAGGACCGGGATTCATTTCCCCAGTACGCACGTAAAGCCACGTGCACAAAGTGGAGCATGCATCTGGAGTTTGTTTGCAGTGGCTAGAGACCCTGGTGTGCCCATTTATTCTCCTTCTCTCTCTCTCTCTCTCTCTCTCTGTATCTCTGCTTGCAAATAAATAAATAAAATTTTTTATAAGCCAGGAATTACTGAATCTGTGGACTGTGGCCATTATCACACAGGTCAGCTACTTCCCCTTGGTAGTTAACTGGACGGAACAAGTGAAAGCTATACTTCCTGTATCTCACTTTCTCTCCATTTCTGTCCTTTAAATATTCAGGTTCCATTTTGTATAAAGCGACTTAGTTGGAACTTAAGTTTCCTACTTCTAATCAGATTAATCTTAAATTTTCATTAACTATTAGCCTTTTAGCCAACCAACAATTTTATTTTTAAAAGACAAATATAGATTAAAATATATAAAATTATAAGTACTCTGAAAGCGTAGTTTAAAAGTCACAGATAATTGTGTTGTTAGCTGAACTCAAGGACTGCTCATGCTGGACTGTAAACATTATTATATTTTTATCTATTGGCTATCTCAGGAACTGCAAAATTGCCAAAATGTTAAAAATACTATATTCTGAAATTGGAAAGATTTTGTCATATGAAGTTAATCATTCTCTCCCAGAGAATATTTAGTATTGTAACTTCTTCCAGTATCAAATTTCACAGTTTAAGATTAATTTGTGGAACTTTTCCTAGATAATATTCGGCGCATAATTTTTAATTTTGAAATAAGCAATATGGAATTGCAGTAGTAGGAAGATGGTCCTCCATCTAGTTCTTACCAGATAAATTATTTTCTGTTGAGGGAAAGACTGGAAAAAAAAAGATAGAAGTACCTATGAGCATGAGGTATAGCTATTAAATCATATAACTTTTAATAAATAACAAGCAGAATCTTATGCATGCACACGAACACTATCCTTTGCAAAGTGGCTATCTTGAGAGACTAAATGTTTATTTGAATGATGCCGTTACTCAGAACATGTATTTGGAACTCTAATTGCTTGGAGAAGCAGCATCGGAGGTTTCGGTGTAAATCTTCATCCGCTGCCAGTGAATTTGATGCATGGCGTGATCAACCCTCATATGCAAACTAGCTGGGCAGTGGGGCTCGCTCACACCACACTTGGGGGAATATGAATGAGACTTAGTTTATTGGAAAACTTTCAAACCAAACTTTTTGAAGTTCTTCTAAAACTTCTGCTCCAGGGATACTTTGATCAGCAGAGGCGTCTTTTCAGTAAGCACATGAGAGCCAGGTGCGGTGGACATGCTTGTAGTTCCACCACCTGCGAAAGGAGGCTGGGTGGTGGTGGCGCATGACTTTAATCCCAGCTCTCAGGAGGCAGAGGTAGGAGGATCGCCGTGAGTTCGAGGCCACCCTAAGACTACATAGTGAATTCCAGGTCAGCCTGAACTAGAGTGAGACCCTACCTTGAACCCCCCAAAAAAAAAATTATTTATTTAGTTTGAGAGAAGACACAGAAAAGAGAGAGTGGGAGGGAGAAGAATAGGTGCACCAGGGCCTCCAGCCACTGCAAAAGAACTCCAGACACATGCACCACCTTGGGCATCTAGCTTACATGGGTCCTGGGGAATCGAACCTGGGTTCTTAGGTTTACATGCAAATGTCTTAACTGCTAAGCCATCTCTTCAGCCCAACACTTCTAAGTATTTGTTTATTTATTTGTTTGTTTGTTTTTTGGTTTTTCAAGGTAGGGTCTTACTCTAACCCAGGATGACCTGGACTTCAGTCTGTAGTCCCAGGCTGGCCTCAGACTCACAGTGACCCTCCTACCTCTGCCTCCCTGAGTGCTGGGATTGAAGGCGTGCGTGTGCCACCACACCCAGTCCTGAGATTTTTTTTTATTTCTGCTGAAACTGAACTTGTACTTCTCTATTGTCCAACGTGCCTCACTTTTGGGGTAGCATTTCTTTTGAGTCAGCTCCATCCTTAATTTTTTTTTTTTGTTTTTGTTTTTTATTTGAGAGAGACAGAGAGAATGGGAGTGCCAGGGCCTTTTCAGGAGCTGTGAACCAACTCCAGATGCATTCTCCCTCTTATGAGCTTGTACAGCATTGCATGCTTGCGTCACTTTTGTGTCTGGCTAACCGTGGGACCTAGAGATTTGAACAAGCATTCTTAGGCTTTGCAGGCAGGCGCCTTAACGGCCAAGCCATCTCTCCAGCCCAGCCTTCATTTTGCTGGCCTTCAGTTGTCCCTAGGTGCCCTGTGATCATCGTGATGTCATTTGGGCTCAGCTTATTTCTGTGTATACCGTGCCTGCCCTCTCCCCACACAGGTGCTGAGACCTTCTTTCCAGACACGCGTGCAATCTCTCAGTGTCTCCTTGGCTGCACTGATGCCCATATTCTCACGGAACACTGCCTTCGCTCAGTTTATCCTGTTCCACTCTTAACACAGGCGCATCCCCTATGGCGATATCCACTAATGCTCATGTTACAACACACTTTTCCTTAGCTTAACTGAGTCTACAGTCACACCACCCTGTTTGCTCTTCCTGATCTCAGAAGCTGAGGGTTAAGCTGATTAGTACTGGGATAAGAAATTTAACTGGGGTCAACATTTTGTTAAATATGCCATAAGCCATTTAAATAAAAATAGATTCCAGGCTGGAGAGATGGCTTAGCGGTTAAGGCGCCTGCCTCCTATGCCTCAGAACACTGGTTCCAATCTCCAGCGGTTCCAATCTCCAGGTCCCACGTTTAGCCAGACGCAAAGTGACGCAAGGGTGCAATGCTGCACTTGACCACAAGGGGGTGCATGCATCTGGATTTCGTTCGCAGCACCTGAGAGGCTGCTGGCACGTCCATCTCTATCTGTCTTCCTCTCCCTCTCTCTCTGTCTCTCTCCAAAAAAAAAAAAAAAAGTAGATTTCACTATGTTTTATAAAGTATTTTTTTTAAATGCCATGGAAAGATTGGAGAGATGGCTTAGCAGTTAAGGCACTTGTGTGTGAACCTAAGGATTGAGGTGCAAGACCCCAGAATCCATGTAAGCCAGATGCACATGGTGGCACATGCATCCGGAGTTTGTTTGCAGTGGCTAGAGGCCCTGGCATGCCCATTCTCCTCTGTTTCTCCTCTCTCATAAGTAAATAAAAATAAAATAAAAGGACTGGCGAGATGGCTTAGTGGTTAAGGCACTTGCCTGTGAAACCTAAGAACTCAAGTTCAAATCTCCAGGTCCCACGTAGCCAGACTCACAGTGACACAAGTACACAATGTCTCACATGCATCACAAGGGGTTGTGTGCATCTGGAATTCATTTGCAGCAGGCTGAAGGTCCTGGTGCACCCATTCTCTCTCTCTCTCAAAAATAAAAAATAAATAATATTTTTTTTTAAATGCCACTGAAGACGTCCCCCTTTTCCTTTCTCCTTCCCTCCCCAGAGGACCATGCTCTGAGGTCTTTGGTGTTAGTTTCACTCTAATATCATCGGTCTGTAATGATTCATGGGAAACTCTTGAGCTTGGTGTTTTGTGGAACTAACTTTCACTTTTGGCAAGCTAACAGGGTCTCTATAATGTACACAGTAGCCCAGCAGAAAATGGACCAGCAACTCATAATCCAGAAATAATATAATATTTCCATAGTAACCTGAACCAACATTCCTACCGAGCGGATTAAATAAAGATTTTAAATAACTTCCCATCACTTCAGTTGATGCTTTGATACCCAAGCAATTATTCTAAACTTAAGGACGGCCTAGGGAGCGTTTGGAAATCTTGGATACAGGAATGTGGACGCTGATCTACCTGTGAGAGCGAGGAATAGTTTTTTGTTTGTATGGTGGTTGGCTGGCTGGCTGCCTGGGCTCCTGTTCTAAGGATCAAAGCTGGAGTCTCTACCACTGAACCATACCCTCCGTCTTTTGTACAATTTCTTTCTTCTGTTTGCTCATTTCTGTATCCTTGCTGTTTTGACCTCTGCTGATCTCCTGCTGGAGCTGATTTTATTCTTTTCCCAACTAACTGAAGAGGCTTAGTTTGTTTTATATCCTTTATTCACAGTGAAAGTATTTAAGACTACCTGTTTACTCAGAACACTGCACTGCTTTATCTCCTAAGTCTTCCATGTCGTGCTTTCATTTTTATGGTTTATAAAATAATCTCATTATGTTAGAGAATCCTTTTTGTCTCAGCATGTACTTAGTAAGGCATTTTATAACTTCGAGGTGCAAGGATCTTGGTAAGCTGTGGTCGCTAATTTCTAGTGCTCCCGCACCACAGCACTTCAGTGTTTATGAAAGATGCTCTTTTGTAATGACAGATTGCAAAGGGGTTTTAATGAAAAGCCTTGCTAGGACTGACATGTTCAAATGAGTGGTGTCTTCAAATTACACTTTTTCTAGCCGTGTTTCCTCTTACAAATTCCAAAATCGTTTTTACTCATAAGCATGGATTACTGACTTCACCAGTCACTAAAATAAAACAACCTGTTCCTTGTTTTACTGTGACATATCTCATTGTTTAAGTGCCACGTGGTTCATCTGCTCATCTCCCACCTTACCAAGGTTCAGATGTTGAGTGCGATTGTCAGCGAGTAAATCTACCAGAAAGAGAGGGAGAACAAAACCTTTTGGCTACTGAAGCTATTAAATAAAGAAGTGATATGGTTAGGCCAATAAATAAATGAAAGGAAAGGAAAGGAAAGGAAAGGAAAATTCCAAATGTCAAAACCGTAGCATTCTCCAGTCAATTCTCCATGGCACACATTGGTAGAATTTACATCAAAGGACAACATGCTTTTACTGAGGGAGGTTTCATTATCTCATTTATTATTCCACTGCATGTAATTATGTTATTGATACAAACGTCCCAGTGTGTGCTTAGGAACAGGGGCATCGGCAGGGCTTCCCTCTTCGGCCGGGAACAAGCCCGTCACACTCTCCTTCCAGGGGGTTGCTGCCTTGCCTTGCTTTTTCTGGGTTTTGTCCATTTCAGAAGCAGGGGTTTTTCCAGAGAGGAAACTGTCCTTGGGAAACTGTAGGAAAATGGGTGACATCTAGCGAGAATATTGACCGTTTGTAAATATTTATTTACTTATTTTAGAGAGACAGAGAAAGAATTGGCAAGCCAGGGCCTCAGCCACTGCAGTCGAACACCAGACACTTGCGCCACCTAGTGGGCATGTGCGACCTTGCGCTTGCCTCACCTTTGTGCATCTGGCTAACGTGGGATCTGGAGAGCCAAACGTGGGTCCTTAGGCTTCGCAAGCAAGCGCCTTAACAGCTAAGCCATCTCTCCAGCCCAGAATATTGACCTTCTAGGGCATCAAAGTATAGATTTAGGCGACAGTTACTGTCATTGTAGCTTGAACAGGAAACAATGTACCATGGTGACGTCACCCCGAGTTGACCCTTTGCTCTTGTAACCATTTCCAGAGGATCTTCGGGAAGTCTTCTCACTCTGCTCTGTCTTGTTTCAGTCATCCTGCTCCTCCCAGGAGAAGTTGCATCAGTTACCATTCCAGCCAACACCAGATGAATTACACTTCCTGTCCAAACACTTTTGTACCACCGAGAGCATCTCCACGGAGAACAGATGTAGGAACACCCCCGTGCGGCCCCGCTCCCGAAGCCTCAGGTGTGTAGACCCAACCAAAACTGTTACTTCCTGGGATTGTCTGTTTTCCATCATTTTGAGTGAAGAGCCCTTTCTTTCATATACTTTCATTGATCTGTCATAAATACAGCGTGATTTCTTTTTCCAACTACCAGTGGCATTGTTAATTACTGTTAAAAGGCACCATACTATTCCTTTTTTTTTTTTTTTTATGGTTTTTCGAGGTAGGGTCTCACTCTGGTCCAGGCTGACCTGGAATTAACTATGTATTCTCAGGGTGGCCTCGAACTCTCAGCGATCCTCCTACCTCTGCCTCCTGAGTGCTGGGATTAAAGGCGTGCACCACCACGCCCGGCTCATACTATTCCTTTTAAAGTGTCCACACCTTGCTAATTGCTGCTTATAGTTGGTGGTTTGCTGGCCTGAGAGAAGTACGTACTTATAGAAAAACGTCTGATCTTGGAGATTGTGAGGCCATCTAGTGATGGGGCAAAAACAGTTAGTTAAAACAACTGTGTGAAGTGGAAACTTTGGTTGAAAAGGAGAGAGAACAAAAACAGGAGGATACCTTGCTAGATTCTATATGTCAAAAGTCCATCCTGGGGGCTGGAGAGATGGCTCAGTGGTTAAGGCGCTTGCCTGTAAAGCCTAACGACCTGGGTTCAATTCCCCAGTGCCCACATAAAGCCAGATGCACAAAGTGGTGCATGGGTCTGGAGTTTATTTGCAGCGGCTAGAGATCCTGGCACTCCTATTCTCTCTTCTTCTGTTTCTCTCTGTGTGTCTCTCTGCTTGCAAATAAATTGATTAATCAATTAATTTTAAAAAAGTCCATCCTGGTCCTTTTATTATTTCTTCCCACCATAAGTCTCCCTCCCTCCAGGATTCTGAGTAGTTCTGTGTTTGACAAGCATCGTCCTCGTGACCTTGAGCAGGGACACTCAGTGTTTTAGTTGGACCTTGTTTCAAATCATGCGGATGGATCCCAGTTATGACTTTGGGAAGCAGACTTTCCAGTTGAGTCCTGTTCTGGATATTTATGAGCAAGTGTATGGGGTCCCCTCCCACAGAAGGGTAGGGAGGGGGCCCAACTTACTCCCTCCATGCTCAGCTGCCTCAGCCCAGCACAGCCTGTTGTCCCAATGCACACAACGGCTCTCACCTGCCACCTCTGCTCGAGCCCCTTACTCATTGCGTTTGTTCGAGCAACACCCTAGGAAGGTGCTGGCACCTGGGAAAGCCCTAGCTTTGAGTGCAGTGACTCCCTACATCTGAAGACATGCTGATAGTGACTGACAGTTCAAGTCCCAGGAGCCAGGAAACAGGTCTGCACAGAAGGAGGAATCAAATGGCGATTCCCCTCTTCCTTCTCCAGCACTAAGATGAGACCTCACTGCTATAGAGTCGGTCAGCATTGATCTGTTAAAGCTTTCTTACTAAACAGCAGCTTGAGTGTTCCTTAAGTGTTACAGGTGAACATGGAAGATGACTGGGGGTGGGGGTTGTATCTTTTTATCATAACCTAATAAATACCAAAGGAATCTACATGGGATAATGGTGGGACATGTTATTTTGAGATATAGAACAAGATCACCATTAAAAAAAATTAATTTATTTTTTATTGACAACTTCTTTAATTGTAGACAATATCCCATGGTACTTCCCTCCCTCCCCCCACTTCCCCCTTTGAAACTCCACTCTCCATCATATCCCCTCCGCCTCTCAATCAGTCTCTCTTTTCAGTTTGATGTCATCATCTTTTCCTCCTATTATGATGGTCTTGTGTAGGTAGTGTCAGGCACTGTGAGGTCATGGATCCAGGCCATTTTGTGTCTGGAGGAGCATGTTGTAAGGAGTCCTGCCCTTCCTTTGGCTTTTTTTTTTTTTTTTTAACTTAGACACTATATATATTTTTAATTTTCTTTAAGAAATTCCTAGAGTATTTAACATAAGCCATATTGACCCCAGAAGATGAGAACCCTAAAACAGTGTAATCGGATCCTGTCAGAAAGGACACAAAGTGAGCATTGCATAAAAGAAAGAAAGAAAGAAAGAAAGAAAGAAAGAAAGGAAAGAAGGAAATAAAGAAGAGAAAGAATGAAAGAAACAAAAGTTGTTTGCTTCTGTTTTGGATTGCACATAACGCCTACCTCAGCATCCCAAATAAATATTTACTAGGCTAGAAAATGGATTTGCCCACACCACCTGTGCCACGGAAGACTCTCCACCCTCTGCAGTGGTGTGTGGCAAAGCGCAGGTGTGTGATAAAAGTGTGAAATGACACGGTGAAATGTGTCCTAGATGCTGCTGTTGGGAAGTCACCCTGTTTTGTCTTATGCTGCAATTCAATTAATTGCAGAGTACATTAATTACACAGACAAGCGCATACTACACACGGCATATAATCTCAATTTCAGAACATTCTCTAAATGAGCATTGTTAACTAATTATTGCATGGCCTTGCACTTGAACTTGCTTTCAGAGCCCTACCCAGTGTGTCTCTGGTGTTGCAGGTTTGTGTACGCGTATACTAACGAGTGGCTTTGTAGGGTATGACGTCACACCAAACACCCTGTTCGTGTGAAAGTTACACGGTGCTTCCAGTGCAGAGGACAATTTATAAATAAAAGGCTTATTTTCATCTCGTGCTGTGGCAAGTTTAAAAGGGTTATTTGTTTTGCTTGCAGCCCTGGACGTGCCCCTGCCTGCTGTGACCATGAAATAATTATGATGAACCATGTCTACAAAGAGAGGTTCCCAAAGGTAACGAATGGAACTGAAGATGACTAGCATCAAGAGTGACCAGGCAACATAGGTTTAGCATCTGTAAGGGGCTTTTGTTACAGGAAGTCAGGGGCCAATCCGATAATGACTTGCATTAAGCAGTACTGGAAGTCTTCTTAGAGAAAGAAAATAACCAGACCAATGTGAAGCCAGGGACTGCTGTGAACGCATTACTGTGGGCTGTTCTCTGCTGCTGGTGGGCACCCACCGTGTATGTGCAGGGACGAGGGTAGTAGGAGTGTCTGCTGTCGAGGGTTTTGCATCCTTTGGACTCTGAGCACCCACGTTCTGAATCTGCTGTGGGATTATCAAGTACAGAAGCCATAGATTTCTGTGCCCTGAAATTATTCCTCTTTTTAAAAATATTTTATTTATTTATTTATTTGACAGACAGGGAGGGAGGGAGGGAGAGAAAGAGAGAGAATGGGCACACCAGGGCCTCCAGCCACTGCAAATGAACTCCAGGCGCATGCGCCCCCTTATGCATCTGGCTAACGCGGGTCCTGGGGAATCGAACCTGGGTCCTTTGGCTTTGCAGGCAGACGCCTTAACTGCTAAGCCATCCATCCAGCCCTGTTCCTCTTTTTTTAAACTTCATTTTCCTTTACCCAGCTCTTCAGCTGTTACCGCTCTGGCCCCATGGCTGTAGAGCACAGGAATGAAAGCACAGCCCGATTGGTAAAGGGTTCTTGCCAGGTCCCTTGGGTGCCCTGCATCCTTGTCACTCACCTGTTCCACATCTTCCCATCCACGTGGAAGTTAAGTACAAGGGGCAAAGGCCACCTCTCCATGCCATTCCAGATCCTCGCCCACTGCCTTTGTAGCTTTAGACGTGAGAACAAAGGGGCATTGCTGGCTTCCTAAACCAGGACTAGAATACTTATTGTTTATGAAGAACCTGGCAGCGATGTCATTGATTAGAGCTGTCTTAGTTTATCACATGTCGCTTGCCAGGGAAGCTGATATTGAGTGTGTTTAGTTAATGGAAGTTCAGCAGGTAGAGGAGGGTGGGGTGGGGGCAGGAGGAAGGTAGAAGAAGGAAGTCTCCCTGCGTGCAGAGTTCCCCTGAACCAGGAATATTGATCAGCCCACGGGGGATCAAAGAACAGGCGAAGAAAGATGAGAAGGATGTTTTAGATCAGATTTTTACCAGGGGAATCCCCTTGGCCTTTGAAAAGAATGCAGCTCTTGGAGAAAAGGATAAAGACAGTATAGATGGGCACCTAGCATGGAAATCTTGCCAAGAAAACAAACTCTTGGCTCACACTGTGGACCTCCCATTCTGAGTTGTGAATATTTCCACGAGATACTTCACGGGCTGGAGAGGTAGCTCAGCTCAGTGCATAAAACACTCCCCGAGCATGCGGGAGTGCCCAAGTTGAAACTGGCAGATTCCCCATAAAAATACAGAGCTGTTGTGGCCTTCTATAATCCTAAAATACTGATGCTGACTGAGGTGGGAGGAGGAGAGAAGAGAATTTTCTTGAAAAATCATGATGAATTCAGCAAACAACAGTAGAGCGAGAATCTAGGGCAAGAATCCAGAGAGAAAAACCCTGCCTCAAACAAAATAAAAAGGCAAGGATTGCCCCAAAAGGCTGTCTTCTGACCTCCATACACATGCCGTGGCATGCACATGCCTGCACGCACGCACCCACAATGTGCACATGACATACACACAGGAAATAAATAAATACATAAGTAAACAAAAGAAATATTTTATTTGAAAGAGCTTAGGATCTAACATAAATGCATAATAATTCACAAATCCCCATCGAGTTTCTTCAGGAAGCTTGCATGGACTGCCTTACATTCAATAAACAGGATGTCAAAAGTGGGACTGCCAGGCGAGCGTGGTGGCACATGCCTTTAATCCCAGCACTCTGGAGGCAGAGGTAGGAGGATTTCTGCGAGTTTGAGGCCACCCTGAGACGACATAGCAAATTCCAGGTCAGCCTGGACCAGAAGGAAACACTACCTCAAAAACAAAAAAAGGGGGGAGGGAATAACAGCCTAAAGTACTCATTTTCATTCAAATGTTTATCGTTTTTATTTCACACAGTGAAATAGGAGCCTCTTCCTTCTCCTCCCTCTCCTTGTCTTCATTTTTTAAAGCATTTAGTTTCCAGGGGAAGGTGCAAAGATTTCCCATGTCCCTCCCAGGCTCACGTGTGCACAGCCTCTCCCCTCATCAGCATCCCCATCAGAGTGGTGCCCGTGTTATCAATCAGTGAGTCCCCGTGGACTCGGCCTTATCACTCGGTCCACATTTACACTCATTCTTGGTGTTGTTCAGTCAGTGGAATTGAACAAATGTATCGTGACACGTGTGTACCGTGATGCTATCCTTGCAGAAGTGAGGTTTCTTGTAACTCGTTCGTTCCTGGTGCTGGGGATTAAGACCAGGGTCTGGCTCATACTAGCCATGTTCTCTCCCAGGAAGACACACATGCCCCAGAGCACAGTTAATTGGGATTCATATAGGTCTGTAAAAACAAAAATGTGAGGGCAGCCTGCAGTTGAATTCTTCGTGTGTGTGTGTGTCTCCTGTGTGACGCTGTCTGCTCTAAACAGGCCACGGCTCAGATGGAGGAGCGTCTGAAGGAAATCATCACCAGCTACTCCCCCGACAACGTGCTCCCCTTAGCAGATGGAGTGCTCAGCTTCACTCACCATCAGATTACCGAACTGGCTCGAGATTGCCTGGACAAATCCCACCAGGGTCTCGTCACGTCGCGCTACTTCCTCGAGTTGCAGCACAAATTAGATAAGCTGCTGCAGGAGGTAGGAACCACGTGCCCTGCATCCCAACCTTCTGATTTGTTACGCGTTTCCCCTGGACCAAAAAAAAAAAAAAAAGATGATTTGCTTGCAAATGGTAACTATGAGACGGAATTCATATTCTAGGGAAGCAAAGGAGAAAGGAAGGTGGAGGAACCTACCTGACTGGTATTTGGGGTGTGTGGATTGTGGTCATTATGGGTAGCAATGAAAGGTTAATGAAATCACCTGTACAGGAACCTGGGGACCCAATAATCTATGACTCGAGGATGAGCGGATTGGGTCGGATTTTGAAGCAGCCCATACCCTCTTCCCCAAACAGTTGCAAATTGCCTGTGTGGATGGGTGTCATTTGATGGTCCTATCTACTTCTAATATCTAAAAAAACCCTAAATGGAAAATGGCTTTTTCCACGCTGTATGTCCTCTTAATTAACCCACACATGGTGTTTGGTTGTAAATGGCAACTTATATTTTCATTAGTGTCTGTTCTCCCTCGAACAAAATATCCAATTTCCAAAATGACAGATAAACACAGGACCCATATCTGCCTAACACTTATATGCCTGGCTCCTGATAACGCCCAGGACAGGGAAGGAAATACGTGTGGTAGAATCGAATTAGTGCACGATTCTGCTCTTCTGACTCAAAGTGATAGGCTACAGTCTATAAGGAAAACCTATTTAGCCTCTACATTTGGATTTATAGTCTTTTTGTATCTCATATGGGATAAATTATGCCCATGTAAATATAATATAATCATAGGTGGGTTTTTTTTTTCCTCTCAGAAAGAATACATAAATACAGAAAATGGAAGGAAATGACTAGCATCCTAATTTTTTATTTTCTAATTTTTGAGAAATCCCTCCATCCTTGGCCCCTGCAGGATTTGCTTCTGGCAAGATAAGAGTCCCCTCTGCCTTGCAGCTGCTAGTTTTCCTCCCTTTCCCATCCAAACTTCTCAACACAGTTTTCTCTGCTGTCTCAATTGCTTACATGACAACTTACTGCAGTCTGGTGCAGCAGTGTCCCTTCCACTGTGTGGGGTGAACACATTCACATTTGGCTTTGGTGGTTGTTAATTTCTAACTTGGCACAGACCAGCTCCCCCTGTAGACTAAATGAAAATGAGTGTACAGGAAAATGACGGGGTGCTTGCTGTAAGAGTTGTTGGGGGCTTACCCTCAAGCAGCTGTACTTAGCTCATCTGATCACAGTGCACTGGTCTATGGGCCACACTTAGACTGGCACTGTCCTGGAATATGAGGACATCACCTTCTGGCCAACAGCAGCAAGAGAGTGTGCCAAACACTGGCCAGGGGGAAGCTGGCTATAACACCCATAAGCCCGCCCCCAATAATACACTGCCTTCAGGAGGCTTCAATTCCCAAATTGCCACCAGCTGAGGACCTAGCATTCAGAACACATGAGTTTATGAGCGATACCTGAATCAAACCACCACAACTGGTATCTATCTCACAGTTTTCTTTTTAAATATTCCTCACATTTCCCCTCTGTTCTATCTATCTATCTATCTATCTATCTATCTATCTATCTATCTATCTATCTATCTATCTATCTATTGCCTTGTTCAAATCCTCCTGTTTATTGATCTTTTTCCCTCCTGTCCTAACCCCTCAAATTCATGCTTCTGTGTAATTCCCAGGTCAGTATAACTCTCTTCACTATTCCATTCTGCGTAAGGTAAAAACTATACCTTCTCACTCAGTGCATTTAAATCTTTTTGGAGTGGGGGCGTGGGGTAGGTGAGGGAGAATCTCATATTGCTATCAGACAGTGGGCTGTTGGGAATACTTGAGCCCTTCCTTTCTAATTCCTTGGTGCCTAGCTCAGGATTTGGGCATATTTTGGCATTTGTGGATTGCTCAGTAACTATGGGAAGAAGGGAGAAAAAGCACGCCAAAATATTTGATTCATTGTGATAGAGCATGGAGTCATCTAACTCTGCTGTTCCTTTTAATCAAATTACCTTCCAGAAAGATGCTGGAAGCAGCATGCTTGTTTCTTTCTGTTTCCAAGAAGAGCCTGAGCATGTGTTTATACAGTGTTACACTTTAGAACAGAGCCTGGGGAGAAGCTCTGGTGCCAGTTTTTGTGATCTCCTTCTCCCTCAGTTCCATCATAGTACTCGGGAGATCACCATAATGACCAGCTTAGTCCTGTGTTTTTATTCCTTTCTAGGCATTTCCCGAAGAGACTAGAACTGATATCCAGAACTCTCTATACTGAAATCACCCATGTACTTTGATTTATGCATGAGAATTAAGAATAAATCTTGAGGGCTAGAGAGATAGCTCAGTGGATAAAGTTCTTGATGCTCAAGCCAGGGGTACCCAGGTTCAATCCCCAGACCCCAGAAAAAAAGGCAGAAGCTGTGGGAGGCTGATGGTGACATGAGAGGCAGAGATGAGGGTTTCCTGGTAGTTCATGGGGGAGCACAGTAAAGAAGGAAGGGCAGAGCAAGAATCCAGAGAGAGAAAAACCCTGCCTCAAATGAGGTGGAAAGGCAGGACTGGCCCAAAAGTGATTCTCTGACCTCCACACGCATGCCATACACACCGCACTCACACAAATAAATCAATATAAATAAGTAAATCCTGGTGTTTCAAAGGTCATACCAATAGGCCCTATGACAGATGTAAATCACAGGATTTTGGATACATTCTCTATGCACGGGAGAAGCGTGTGGCTTCAAAGTCATTGTTGGGTAGGATAAGGGTGATTTCTTATGCATCTTCACCGATACATTCAGTCATGTTGGAAAAAAAAAATTCAATCTGCCTTCAGAGTCACATTTACAGAGTCTGTCCTGAGCTGGGGCTATCCTGTCTCAGAGAAACATGTCCCTTCTAGATAGAGCAGATCTGTGGGAACTTACGTGATTTGGTTTCCCTGACATGCAGTTGTCACTTCCCAGCTGTGGCCTTCTGTGCCCAGCAAGCTTCTCTCCCAGCCACTTTTCTATTGTCAGTCTTTTGCATAACCTAAGGCAAAATTTCCTTGGGTTTGGAACAGCTTGATTTAACTGATGCCTTTTAGAATCTGAGGTCGAGGTCAGTTCCTGGTGAATGCTTTTATGTCTGCAGTGTCTTTTGCAGAAGTGTATTTACTCAGTGTAAATAAAATATATAGGATGCTCTAACCTATCCTCAAGTCTATTCATAGTATTTTTATATTTTAAAATACAGACTTGAGGAGGCCACTAGCACCCCCTTTGGTGTGGGTTACAAGAAACCTTTCAACAATATCTCTTCTCAAACTGTCATTTCAATGGTGGCTGTTTTAACAAAGCTCTTTCTCCTCCATAATTTAGTAGATAAAATATTATTTGAGCTACTATAACTCATGTATTTTGGCCATGGATGTGACTTATAATTGTTAGAAGTAGGAAGTTGGGTGCATGCCTTTAATCCCAGCACTCGGGAGGCTGAGTTAGGAGGATAGCTGTGAGTTCAAGGCCAGCTTGTGACAGTATAGTGAATTATAGGTCATCTTGGACTAGAGCGAGAGCCTACCTTAAAAAATAAAAATAAAACAAAACAAAAAAGTAGGAATTTGGTATCAACTGGTTATCTTCATGGTTTTTGAAAGGAAATCTTTGTAATTTGAATTGACTATTTCTCTTTGAAGAGGCCAACAAAATGTGCAAAAACATTTTAGGCATTTATTATACTTGTGAATTGATAAAACAATAATTATTAATAAGATGAGATTTTTTTTAGTATGCAGCCCAAATTATCATTAAGAAGTTGGGTGGTTTTTTTGTTTTGGGTTTGCCTTTAAAGGTTCCTATTTAATTTAAGGTAGACCATAAGGAAGATAAATAATTACATTTCTTAGCAGTTCAAACTCTCTTTTGTTGCAAAACAAACATTGGGAGAAAATTTAAAGACCCTTTTTCAGTTTGAAACGTATGCTATTTTTGTGGATATAGGACACAAGCTATTCTGCAGTTATTCACCAATTGTCATTGTCCATAGACTTTTTTGAATTTTAAATGTGAGTCATTACACTGTTATCTGTATATGTTTTCTGTACCTGTGAATTGGAACATAGCCTTGGATTGGATATCTTAAATGCTACAAACATATTTTCATAATTTTTGTCTTCAACCTGTTTTGTGGGTGGTACTTGTCACTGGTAAACACCTTCAAGAATGATTATAATTGATTTTTACTGTATCACATTATATCACACTGTGCTACTTTCTCTAATCCTTAGAGGAAAGTATATCCTAAACACTTGAAAACTAAGAAAGCCTAAAAATGAGCATGTGTCGTTTACATTAAAATGTTTATCCTGAGCCAACCATAAGGTGATGTTCAGATTTCTTCAAGAAAATATCATTGACAATTTCAACGATTGTTACCAGTTTTGTTGTCAGTGTGTGAACTGAATCCATATGATTCAAGAATAAACAGTATTTGATTAACATTTGAAACAGCATTGCATGCATCTCACATGTGATAAAATAACTAATTCCCAGGCTAATCGTACTGTATATGTGAACATTTCATGAGTGTGGTAAATGCTCAGGATAACAAAAGTAGCCTTTTCTACTTTAGCATTTTTTTTACATCCTGATGTTTCATCAGGAAAGTCCAGGTTCTGGGGCTGTAGAGATGGCTTAGCGGTTAAGGCACTTGCCTGCAAAGCCTAAGGACCAGGTTTGATTCTCCAGGTCCCACGTAAGCCAGACACAAGGTGATACAAGTGAGCAACGTTGCACATGCACACGCATCTGGAGTCAGATTACAGCTTCTGGATTAGCTGCCTCTGCTGGTATCCATGAAGTTAATTATCACAGACTCTTAATGTCCCTTTTCTTCATGGTTTTTGTTTTATTAGTAAGGTCCCTTGCATTTGATTTTTTTTAAACACAATAAATCAATTTTGCTGCTAAAATTTAGCTAATAGAGCTATTCAAAGATGTCTAATGGTGTCCATTTATGTTAGGATAATGTCCATTTATCAGTCTTTTAAGAGTGTTTTCTAAATCACTTAACTTCAAATTTTCGCAATTAGCATGCTTTGCTGATTTTCTTTTCCATTTCGTGGAGCCACCCTGTACCATCTTTCTGCTCATTGCTCTTTCATAGGCTCATGATCGCTCTGAAAGTGGAGAACTGGCATTTATTAAACAGCTAGTCCGAAAGATCCTAATTGTTATTGCCCGCCCCGCTCGGCTATTGGAGTGCTTGGTAAGTCGCCTTGCAACGTGACCAGGTTCTTTATAGTGAACTGTAAAAAGTAGCAGCCATCGGAAAGCTCCAGTTTCATTGCGCTTCAAACACCAGCGCTAAATGGAAAGAGTCAGGGGGAACCACAACTTGTGGGTGTTTATGATGGCACCCAGACGTGCCTTGTCCTTTCTGAGCATCAGGAAGGATTCAGCATTTGTGCTTCTGTTAAAGTGGTAGTCGTATCACACTCCGGTCCAACATGAAGGGGGGTCATGAAACGATGCACTTGACTTATGTCAGCCTAATCTCTTATGTCACAGCTTGTTTGAAATGCGTGCTGTGCCTCATGTTCTTGATGGGCCTGAGACAGAGAGAGAGGGAAGTCCATCAGGGATAGGTTAAATTTCAACCTGTGGCCATTGGTGTACAAATCACGCTAGGTTAGAAACAAGTGACCATCAGTTTGAAAGAACGTTTTAAGGCATCGTCAAGGACTTGGAGGAACGGGGCTTTTGGAGATGAGTTAACTGTGGTTATTCTAACTTTTTGTCCAGTGATCATTTTTCTTGTTTTGAGACTTTTGATGTGGGGGCTGGAGAGATGGCTAAGTGGTTAAGGCTCATGCCTGCAAAGTCTCATGACTCACGTTTGATTCCCCAGTACCCACGTAAAGTTAGATGCACAAAGAGGTACATGCATCTGGAGTTTGTTTGCAGTGGCAGGAGGCCCTGGTGAACCAATATTCTCTCTCCCCTCCTTCTTCCTCTGTCCCTTCATCCCTCCTTGCAAATAAATAAAATTTTTTTTAAAAAATAACTTTTGGTTTGAGGCTGGGCACTTGTCATGGAAGCAAAAGTAACTGCATTTGGATCTCCAGACTCCCTCTAAAACGTCATAAACTGCATCGGGCTTCTGTAATCCCAGCGAGATAGAGGGTAGAGATGAGAGAAGTTCCCAGAAACCTGAGGGCTGGTAGCCTAGTGAAGAGAGAAGTGAACATGAGAAACCCTGCCCCAAACAAGTGGAATGAGAGGGCTGACACCCCAAAGCTGTCGCCTGACCTCCACATGTGTGCTGTGGCACACTCATGCCTGCATAGACACATCATGAAAAGAAGCCTTTTGGCTTCTGAAATTTTGATATTTATACTTTATTTGTTTTCCTTATTATTTATTTGGCACAGAAAGAGAGACTTGAGAAAGAAAAGGTATATGGGTATACCAGGGCCTCTTGCCACTGCAAACAAATTCCAGCTACATGCACCCAAGTGGTGCATCTGGCTCCCCATGGGTATTGGGGAATCCAGCCCGGGCCACTAGGCTCTGCAAACAAGTATCTTTAATCTCTGAGCCATTTCTGCAGCCCCTGCTTGATATTTCAATCAAAACTATCAACAAGCATGATGCTTTGGACATAAGAGTTATTTTAAGAGACTATGAATGTAGCCTAAAAAGTCACCTTTAACTTCCACTCACTGCTCAATTCCTGTTACTTGTAAACCTTGTAATTCAACACGACATATATGTCTGCATGGTTGTAGGTGCTTTGGTTTTATTCTTTTTAAATTAACATTCATAATGTTTTATGATATGGAACTATTTGTAGCTTCCATAAATACCCACCAGTGCCTGATGAGACACAGCAGGGGGAGAAGGCGGTAGGGAGAAGGGCTTCACACCCAGTGCAGGACCCTTGTGATCTCAGAATCAGATGCACCGTTTGGCTCTGAAAGGGGGATAGCAGAAAGCTATCATAGTTGCCTCTATAAAGAGAACCGGGTATCTGGCAGGTACAGGCAGAAGAAAGACTTACATTTTACTGTATCTCCTAGTATAACTTGTGAATTATGTGCTAACTGCAGTCGTTTAATTGGGGGCAAATGCTGGTTAGCATTTAAAAATTATTTTCCTCTGGACAACAGCAGCAGATATGCTAAGAGAAGATATTGTCTTAAAAGAAGAAATGGAGAGATTGCTTAGTGGTTAAGATGCTTGCCTACAAAGCCAAAGGACTTAGGTTCGATTCCCAAGTACCCATGTAAAGCTGGATTCACAAGGTGGCCGCGTACATGGAGAAGTGAACATGGAGTTCATTTGCAGTGGCTAGAGGACCTGGCATGCCCATTTTCTCTCTGTGTTTCTCTCAAATAAATAACTACATAAATAAATTATTTTTTTGATAAAAGAAGAAGAAATGATGAGGGGTCAGAGAGACAAGAAACCACTTGTTTTGCATAAGCACTTGAATTTGATCCCCAGGACCCAGAAAAAATGGCCAGACATAGTGGAATTTATTTGTCATTCACGTGTAATTCCAGTGAGCTCCAGGCCAATGAGAGATTGTGTCTCAAACAAGGTGGTTAGTGATTGATGAATAACACCCAAGGTCATGCTCCATATACATGTATGTGCGTGCGCACACACACACACACACACACACACACACACACACACATGACATTATTCTTTTTTAAAAAAGTGTTTTTATTTGAGAGAGAGAGAGAAAGGCAGATAAATAGAGAGAATTGGTGCCCCAGGGCCTCTAGCTGCTGCAAACCAACTCCAAGAGGCATGGGCCACCTTGTGCATCTGGCTTATGTGGGTCCTGAGGAATTGAACCTGGGACCTTTGTCTTTGCAGGCAAGTGCCTTAACCACCAAGCCGTCATCTCCAGCCCACAATGTGAATTTTGACAGTAACCACTCATAATCAGGAAAGAAAAATGTAAACATATAGTTTCTCTAAGATAGAAACAAAGGGGCTTAAAAAGTGGCTTTGGAAATGTTGCTTTAGGTCCAGTTCAGAGCTCAGTGAAACTGGAGATTTGGAGCCTCGCATCTTGTGCCCACAGTTTGCACGCGTGCCTTGTCAGTCACTCTGGGTGTCCATTACGCTGCTTTGACTTCAATTGTAACAAGACACACTCATCCTTTGCAAGCCTGAGTGACTGTCCAGTGAATACAGAGATTCCAAAGTTGCCTCTTCAGGAAATAGAGAAAAGTTCACAAAGGAAAAAAATCCCAAGAAATGTAATTGGAAATTGCAGCAATTTAAATAAAAAATACATTGTCCATGCTTTAAATTTATGAGCACGATTCTTTACCACACCTCAGTTCATGGTATCTCTGTAGAAAGATGTGATCCTGAAAAACATTCTTACGTGCAAACTGCAAACAGCAGATAAACAAAGAAAATAAATTGCAAAGGAAAACATATTATTAAAGTGCTATATACAACAGGTATTTTGAAGCTGCTTTAATTTTCTAGTTTTCTTTCTTTATTTTGAGAGAGAGAGAGGGACCACCCGTGCACACCAGGGCCTCTGCTTATGAATTCCAGATGCATGCGCCCCCCCTCCCCATGCATCTGGCTCATTGGGGTACTGGGGAATTGAACCTGGGTTCTTAGGCTTCGCAGGCAAAAGCCTTAACTGCTAAGCCATCTCTCCAGCCCCAATTTTCTATTTTTGTTAATGCTTATATTATATGAATATTGGTATATTTTAGTCAATAAAAATAGTAACTTTGAAATGTTTCCTTCTACTATTTTACACTGCTTTCTTTTGAAAAATCAAACTTAAAAGTAACACACAGCCAAAAAGGAAGGAAAAAAGGAAATCAAGTCTAGTAGGCATGGGGGCACAGAGGTGGCAGCATATGGTGGGCACAGCCCCTCAGAAACTGAAGTGGAAGGGGGTTACCTGAACCCAGGAGTTTGGGACTAGCCCAGGCAACACAATGAGGCATGTGCTCAAAAAAAGAAAAAAAGCTTTTTTCCCCCAATGATATCTATTTAATTTTTTTATGTTCAAGTAGAAAGAGATAGAGAGTCAGTCAGAGAAAATGGGTGCACTGGGGCCTCCTGCCCTGCAAACAAACTCCAGACGCATGTGCCACCTTGTTCACATGGCATTATGTGGGTACTGGGGAATCGAACTTGGATCATTAGGCTTTGCAGGCAAGCTCCTTAACCACTGAGCCACCTCTCCAGCCCCAGTGATATCTACAGCTTTAGCTCCTTCAAAGTTACATTACCAGGAAATAGAAAACCATCATGATCTTTAGGCCACCAGTTGCGCGGATGCACTACCTTAAAACGAATAGGGTTCAAATAGGAAGCGAGACCTTTATCATCTCTGAAACCGTTTGTCTCCTTTCTGCATGACTAGTCTATAGCCATGCGTATCTACGAGTGTTACTGTGAATGAGAGGCGTGGGTAACACTTCAGACCATGTTGAATCCAAGGAGAATTAACCTGGGCCTGTCTCCTGCCAGGAATTTGATCCTGAAGAATTCTACTACCTACTGGAAGCAGCAGAGGGCCATGCCAAGGAAGGCCAGGGCATCAAGACGGACATTCCCAGGTACATCATCAGCCAGCTGGGGCTCAACAAGGACCCTTTGGAAGGTGAGTCCTGGAGGGAGCCGTCTTTAATTTGCCCTGACCCCGAGGCCTCTGAAGAACTTAGTGGCCAGCCTTTATTGTCCTGTGGGGGTTACAAAGGTCCCTGTGGAGGACCAGTTGTGACTGGCAGGAAACAGCTATAAGTTGAGTCAGAGAGGTAAAGGCTCCTGCAGCTGTGTGTGTGTGCGTGTGTGCGTGCGTGCCGGAGAACGGCAGGCAGCCCCATCAGGGTTAGGATTTCTTCTTTGCTGCATCCTGCTCCTGCACAGCTCACTGGGGTTTTCCTTGAAGACCTTTCATTTTGAAAGTCTCTAAAGAAATGAATTATCATTCACTTAAAATTGACATTTAAATTTAATTTGGGAGTAAAGCAACTGATGGTCAATTACTTTAAGTTGAATGAATTATTGGTAGATACATTTTTGCTTGTCAAAAGCAAGTATGAAAACAGGTAACATATGAGAGCCTTTTAAAGGACTTATGGTTGGTTCAAATAAAAAAAAAAAAAAAAGATATAATTCGGGCTGGAAAGGTGGTTTAGTGGTCAAGGTGCTTGCTTACAAAGCCCAAGGATCAAGATTCAACTCTCCAGAACCCATGTAAGCCAGATAGATATACATGGTGGCGCATGCATCTGGATTTCATTTGCAGTGGTTAGAGGCCCATTCATATTCTCTCTCTCTTTAATAAATAAAAAATTAAAAATATTTTTTAAAATGATATAACTCAGGGCCGGGTGTGGTGGCAGAGGCAGGAAGGATTGCCGTGAGTTCAAGGCCACCCTGAGACTCCATAGTGAATTCCAGGTCAGCCTGGGCTAGAGTGAGACCCTACTTCAAAAAACCAAAACCAAAACAAACAAACAAACAAACAAACAAACAAACAAAAGATATAATTCTATTGAAGAAAGAGAATAGGAAAGATCCTGTGGTAATTTTTCAAAAAACGCGTATCGCTGGCCCCTCCCTGTCCATTTCCTGTTCATTCGTGAAATTGTTATTTGTAATATGTAGGCTATACTCTACCCAAAAGGACTCATAAGAAACCATTGACTCCTTCATTCAAAGTTGTCTTGCTGGTTCATTAAACTGAATTCGCAGACAGCATTTATCCGGCTCAGTGGTTTGTCATGGAGGTAAATGTTGGCACAGAGATTTTTTTTTTTTTTTTTTTTTTCCATCTAAAGCCAGGGAACCTGCTGCTCTCTGCCCTCCCTCTCTCTCTGCTTTGTTTACTCTCTCGGCCCTTGTATCCCTCTCTGCTTCCAGTGAAATGATGCATGCATTACTGGGAGATAATGCCAGATAAATTTATACTGTTCTGAAAGCGATACCACAACAGATCCATCACTTATCAGAGACTGGTGGCTGCTTTTCTGAAAAGTTCCCTGGGGAGAGATTTTCCCCTATGGCTTTTAAATTACCATCTTTACCTTTGTGAATCATGAGTCTTCAGAAATGGTTTAAATCAATGAAATAAAAAGGGCAGATGTTTAATGGTATTTAGATGAGTTTTAAAAAATCTCTTCAGGCATTACAAAATGATAGCTTAGCTTCCTGCCTCAAACGCTGACTCTTGGTTCCATCCCATTACTACCCACTGCTTACCAATAATATGGATTTCTCAGATAATAGTTATTTAGCCGAAATTCTATTTAAAACAGAACCATCTCTTAATTTATTTTTTTTATGAAAATAATTGGAGTGGGGGAGGCTGTCAAAGCAGATTATAGTGAATCTTCACGCCGGTGCAGTTAAGGCAATGTCAGCTGTTGAACTGCAGTGAACGAGCTCCGCAAGGTCTCTCACCGGGCATTAAGTGTGTAGGCAGAACTTTGGTATGTAAATAAACCTGGGGGCCCATTAATATATTTTAATAGAGGCTTTAAAAAGTTCGTTGTGATGTTTGATACACTTGGAGTTTAGTAATATAAGTTTATCGCTTGAAGATTTTTTTTTTTTTAATTTTTAACTCGTAACACTCAGTTTTCTTGATTTATTCTGAGGATCATTTAATCTCTTTGTTAACGTTTTGAGATGTGAATTCCCAGGTAATTCAGTCAATGATTGGAAATCTTTACCCACTTTGCTTCCCTTCCTTGTCAGTATCTAATGGGAAAACTCTTTTTTTAAAAAATATATATATTTTTATTTTTATTTATTTGACAGAGAGAGAGAGAGAATGAGTGTGCCAGGGCCTCCAGCCACTGCAAATGAACTCCAGACGCATGCGCCACCCTGTGCATCTGGTTAATGTGGGTCCTGGGGAGTCAAACCTGGGTCTCTTGGCTTTGCAGGCAAACGCCTTAACTGCTAAGCATCCCTCCAGCCCTGAAGGAACAACTCTTAACATTGTCCTTTGGTGGGCGTTGGTGAGTTCTGGAGCTGAACTATGACCTTGACTATGAAGTACATGAACCACTTTGGGCCTCCGTTCCTTCTATAATGAAAAACGGGAAAATAGTATACATTTGTCGGCTTGCTTTCAGGATGATGTAAATCTCCTTCTTTTTCATTGTTTATCTTTATTTATTTATTTACAAGCAGGGAGGGAGGAGACAGACAGAGAATGGGCGTGCCAGGGCCTCTAGCAGCTGCAAAGGAACTCCAGACACATGTGCTCCCTTGTGCATTGGGCTTATGTAGGTACTGGGGAATCGAACCTGGGTCCTTTGGCTTCTCAGGCAAGCGCCTTAACCACTAAGCCATCTCCCCAGTCCTAAATTCCCTTCTGTAATTGTGCAACATAATAGTTGCTTAGTGAAGATGAGATGCCATTACTGTTGTATTTTTTAAATATTTTATTTACTTATTTGAAAGACAGAGAGAAAGGCAGATAGAGAGGGGCAGAGGATAGGCACACCAGGGCCCCCAGCCACTGCAAATGAACTCCAGACCTACGCACCACCTTGTGCATCTGGCTTGCATGGGTACTGGGGAATTGAACCCTGGTCCTTAGGTGTCACAGGCAAGCGCCTTAACTGCTAAGCCATCTCTCCAGTGCACTGTTGTATTTAAACAGAAACTTTTATCTCTCTCACTGAGAGCCCCTCGAGCCAAGTAGGTTTCCCTTTGTTTCAGAGCATGTGCATGTAAGGCACCAGTCACAGTGGAAGCTGGACTCACTTTAACGATGCGAAGAATGGGGACCGTTTGAACTACGCCCATTTTCATTCTGGAAATTCCCCTCTACCTAAAATTGGAAAGTTAGTGGCATTGTCCAGCTATTTCAGAACCTGGAATATGTGCATTCTTACTGAAGGCAGGACTCCAGTATGATTTTGCTCCTTATCTTTTATGAATAATAACCTCCCCAAAGGAATGGTTGTATTTATTCGCATATATTGATTAGGCATGATATACTACTCAATCCTTGAACAAAGCAGTATATTCAGATCATATTCACACCCCGTTTTCCTCTGCTGTTCCCCTCGGACTCCTGCCGATCCTCTTTCTCTTCCCAACTAGTTTTCTTTCTACTTTCATCCTTGTTGGGGTAGGGGCACCCCATTACATTTTTTTAAAGAAAAATAGTTATTTATTTGCAAGCAAAGAGAGAGAGAATGGGCACCAGGGCCTCCAGCCACTGCAAACGATCTCCAGATGCATGCGCCAATCTGGCCATCTGGTTTTACATGGGTATCGGGGAATCAAATCCAGGTGGTTCAGCTTTGCGGGCAAGTGCCTTAACCACTGAGCTGTCTCGCCAGCCCCCACACCCCTGTTACATTTTATGAGGGTTTCTCACAGGATCTTAGATGAAGGATTCTTCCCAGGAGCATGGTCCCCTCTCAGTGACCTACGCCACCAAAGAAAATGTCTCTGTCTCCCCCAGTGACGAGTAACTGTCTAAAGCTACTCAGGGAGGGTGGGGCTTCATGCCCTCCACCCCCACTCCCCTTCACAGGATATTGACAGGCTCAGCCTGGCATGGATCTTGTGCCATTACTGTGATACGTTAGGGCAATAGCATGCTTCAAAAATAGTGTCCTAACTATGGTCCAGGAGGCGGAGGAGGAAGTGGGGGTTGTGGTGGGAGGAGCCAATATCGTTGTTGGGAAGGTGATGGCCGCATTTTGTTCACTTTGCAAAGTGACAGCCGTAGCTCCCCCACTGGGGACTGTATCCTCTTCACACATGGGTTTTTGACCAGGCTCACGGCACCACATACGAATTACCTCCCGTGGAGAGGGCCCAGGTCCACTCAGAGCGCAGCTGGGTAACCCTGATTAACGATCTGCCACTCTTGCATCGGTGCCTGGCAGGTCAGTAGTGAGGCACACGGAGGTGGAGTAAGAATTTTGTTAGTAACTCTCCCCGACCACCTGCACAACGCCCTGTGGCACTGAATGCCAGCCAGCCAGGAAGGAGGGTGCTTCAGGTGTCTGTGTTCCCCAAAACATGGGCACGTAAGATTCTTCCTACAGAAACATGCAGCTAAACTCGGACACATTTTATTCTCCATGTTTAATTTTAAAAATGTAGAAAATGCTTTTGGAGAAGGTTCTCATGTCCTTTATTAATAGAAACATGGCTTAGGGCTGGAGAGATGGCATAGAGGTTAAGGCACGCCCTTGCCTGTGAAGCCTAAGGACCCAGATTCAATTCCCCAGAGCCCACGTAAGTCAGATGCACATGGTGGCACATGCATCTGGAGTTTGTTTGCAGTGGCAAGAGGCTCGGCATGCCCATTCATATTCTCTCTCTGTCTCTCAAACAAACAAAAATAAATATTTTCTAAAAAAACATGCCTTAAAATAGTATGAAAATGAATAGCAATAAATTATGCTTTCTCCTTTACATCCATCAACTCAAGGGTGCTTTCCAGCCTGACTTGAACAATTAGGCACCTTTGTCGCTTTTAACTAGACCACTGGAGAAGCACTTAAGCTGGTGTCAAGTGGATGGTATCCAGCCCAGAGCTGACTACTTTATACAATGCAATTAATACACAACAATCGGCATTTAATGAGCACTTAATTTCTGTTAGTCAATTGCTAAGCGCTTAGCAAGCATTATCATAGATAATACGCCTAAAAGCTCTAAGAGGTAAGTAATACAGTCCGCATCTTACAAGGGAATAGTCTGATGTAACACAGTCATTCGGCCAGTGCCACCAGTGGTAACCACCTAAGCCTCTTCATCTCCAGTCCCCTTGTTCCACGACAGACTCAGTCTTGTGTAGATGTGCGCAAGCGCTGTGACATTGACATGTTACTGCAATACTGTGCTCCAGTCACCAACATGGCTGCTTCTGGACAATCACACATTTCTTTTCTCTCTCTCTCTCTCTCTAATTTTTAAAAATTTTATTTATTTATTTATTTGAGAGAGAGAAGGCAGATAGAGACTGGACACACCAGGGTCTCTGGTCACTGCAAATGAACTCTAGACACACATGGGCCACTTTGTGCCTCTGGCTTTACATGGGTCCTGGGGAATGGAACCTGAGTCTTTTGGTCTGGCAGGCAAGCACCTTAACTGCTAAATCTTCTCCCGGGCCCTAATGACATATTCTTAATGTCCTTGATGGAATTTCTCTGAGAGAGTACAAAGAATTGGGGCAGAATGGCCAGGTGTGGTGGCACACGCCTTTAATCCCAGCACTCGGGAGGCAGAGGTAGGAGGATCACCGTGAGTTCGAGGCCACCCTGAGACTACATAGTGATTTCCAGGTCAGCCTGGGCTAGAGTGAGACCCCACCTTGAAAAACCAAAGAAAAAAAAGAAATGGAGCAGAAAGGGTTCATTGCAACCCGAACCTCCTTTCTGAAGTCTAGCCAGTACACCTTTGCTGTGGGTCGGAACCTGGAAGGACTCACCTCTTTTTGACATCTGATTATAAATCGAGCCGTTTACTCATTCAACCCCTTGCATGCTGGAATTCCTACGTTAGCCAGGGAATGCTGCTTACCGAAGCAGAGGCCCAGTTACAAAGCTCCTCTGTCTGGTATCCAAAGAAATGGGGTTGGAGGCGAGGGAACATCAGGAAAAATTCAAAACTCCAGCCGCTGATTCTTGTCTTTTTGAATAAAGATGAACACTGTGGCTTTTAGCGTGACTTTTTACCTTGCTTTATCTTCAATAATAGAGACCGTTTCTTTTCCTTTCGTTTAGTCCTCGTGTGTAATCGCAGTATCTTTGTTCAGCAGTGCTTTTTTTTTTTTTTTTCACACGTAGAAATGGCTCAGTTGGGGAACTACGACAGTGGGACAGCGGAAACACCAGAAACAGACGAGTCCTTGAGTGTGAGTATCATTCTTGTGGAAATACAACGTGAGGGGTTTTTTCTTTGTTTGTTAGATTTTTGACGTTTGAATTACATTACTCCACAAGTATTCATTGTGCTTCTCTGGACAGGGCAGAAGGCATACAATTTTAGTGCCTTCCTTCTAAGAGAAACAAATTTATTTTTAAAATCTATGCATGCACTAGAACTGGAAACAGTGAGTGTGAATAAGGTCTGGGAGGGAGACCACAAGCTTCTAGAACATACCATACAGATTTGCCTTGGTTTGGCCAGTCTTCAAAGATCTCCCCAGGACATGGCTATTCAGCTAAAAAAAAAAGGAGAAAAAGTAGGCTGTAAGACATGAGGAGTGCTCTATGTGTGACATGTATGTGGGGGCTGAAAGCATAGGAGGTCACGGAGGCCCCAGAGCACACGGGAGACTGGGCACAAGGTTTCTGCTCATGGCCGTCAGGTTTGTCTGTTTTTCTTTATAAAATCAGCGGAAAGCAAAACAGAGCTTTGGAGGAGGGCATAAATATGGGAGAAGAGGGCATCAGCAGGGAGATGACCAGCTCCGAATCCTCTCTTGAAAGCAAGGAAGCAGTTGGGGTACAAGGAAGCATTTGGGGTACAGGGAGCAGGCAGGGTGGCCATGGAAAGTCAGCTGAGGGTGTGGGTCATGGGGCCTGGGGACTCCAGAGCCAGGCTCTAAAATTCAGAGCGTGGAGATCTGAAAACCGGCTCCACCTCTTACTAGGAATTGGTGAGCGGGTGTCTCGTGCTAGGTGAGAACTCAAGCGGACAGGAAGGTGTCAAGCTGGGTTCCCAAGTCTTCCACAGTGGTGGTGGTGGCAATCCTTGGGGAGTGACAGGAGGGACACACTTGTCAGAGTTATGATGACAAGGGCATTCCAGCCTCTTACAGAGGGAGCAAAGGTGCCATTTCTTCCCTCTGTCTGCTGAGACATTTATCAAAAGCACTTGAGTTTATTCCTGTCCCGTGAACTGATCGTTTTTGAGAACTCTCATTTACAATTTTGGAATTTAAGGTATAGGAGTGTTTCTGGTTCAGCACTAAAAGCAGACAGGTATTCCATACCTAAGTCATTTGTCACCTACAATCTGCAAACTGCCACCGACAGAAATAGACATGCTCCAGAGAGGAACCAAGAGGCCACACCCTGCACCAGCATCAACATTTCAGGCCCCGTTCTTTTCTGGCTGATTTAAACAAGTTTTCTTAACTGCGCCGAGGCAAAGTCACAAGGAGCCATAGCTTGGGCTGGCGTGGGGCTCACTGGGTCCCTCGGGTCGATCATGGCTCAGCAGAGTGAACGGTACAGTGTTCATTCAGGCATTACGTGTTGTGCCGTGGTGGTCATTTTCTCAGTGCTAAGCTATTAACTTTATATTTTGTCACCTCAGAGCTCTAATACTTCCCTGAAACTTCGAAGGAAACCTCGAGAAAGTGACTTTGAAACGATCAAATTGATTAGCAATGGAGCCTATGGGTGAGTAATTAATGCTTTTTCTTCTGTTCTTCTCTTCTCTTCTCTTCTCTTTTTGAAGTAGGGACTTGCCCAGGCTGGCCTCAAACTCATGGCAGTCCTCTACCTCAGCATCCCAAGTGCTGGGATTAGAGATGTACGCTACTACAGCCAGCGTGGTGTACTCTTATGTCTCACCATACAATACTTAGTTTTCACTTTACCATACACCAAGTAGATGTTGGGTAGGAACTGTAGGGTTTTATATTTTTATATTGTATTTATTTATTTGAGAGACAGAGAGAGAGGGAATGGGTGCACCAGGGCCTCCAGCCACTGCAAACGAACTCCAGGTGCATGCACCACCCCTTGTGCATCTGGCTTATGTGGGTCCTTTGGCTTTGCAGGCAAATGCCTTAACTGCTAAACCATCTCTCCAGCCCAGAACTGTAGGTTTTCAAAAATATTTCTATTTATTTGCAAGCAGAGAGAGAGAGAGAAAGAGGGCCCATCAGGTTCTCTTGCCATTGCAGAAGAACTCCAGACACATGCGCCACTTTGTGCATCTGGCTTTACGTGGGTAGTTGGGGTATCAATCCAGACCATCAGGCTTTGCAGGCAAGAACCCTGAATCACTGAGCCGCCTCTCCAGCCCCGGAACTGTAGGTTTAGGCTCCTTCCCTGATGAGGTAATGGTCAGCCATTGCGTCACTTCTGCCCGAATACCCTACGGAAGTTACAGCATGTGACTTAGGGGTTATTTTAGAAGCCTAGAGAGAAAGATTTAATAAAGTAAAATAAAATTCTTCTTTATTCTAGTTTGTTACTTAATCTTAAGGGTTTAGAAGTATCTGGCTCTCAGCTGAGATACATATGCAATATAGATTACGTAAAATTATATACATTCCACACACACCCATATCATTTTATATGTAGCATCGTGTCAACCTTGTGGGAAAAATATTTAAATAAGGTGGTTTGAAAATTTTGAGTAATATCTTATATACTCCAGGACTTATTAAAAATTGAATATGATCCTATAATCTTATCACATTAGTGACACTCCTTCCTTCATACTTGTTTTTCCCCTTAAGGAAGAGAGTTGTTGTCTACATTCATGTAAATGCATTCAAATGACACATTTTGGCTCCTAGTGGGCATGAAACCGTTCTTTCTCTTCTTTCTTATTCCTTTATTAATGAACCTTTTCAGAACATACAAAACCAATTGTATTTTTTGATTTCTTATTTTAATGTTTTATTATTTTAGTTTTTATTGGTATATTGCACATACTTATGGGATACACTGTAATATTTCATTGTATGCACAGTCATAAGAATGAGTATAATTAGCATTTTTGTCTCCTAAGAAACATTTATCATTCCTTTATACTGGGAACATTGGGGTTCCTCTTTCTATTACCTGATCACTTTTAGAGGCACACAATGTTCTTCCCAATGGTTAGGGTAAATAGAGACGAGATCCTCCTGAGTTACCACCAAATAGTCTGGGAATGAAAATTAATGAGCACGCTATGACCCGATCCATTTTAGACTGTCCAAGAATTCTGGCGTAATTAAGTATTAATCCCTAGTCCATCTGTGTGTGGAGGGCAATAAATAATCCTAGAGACATTTATTGTCATTTATCTCACATCTGAGCAAATGAGATAAAGCGATTTTTATTGTGCCACAAGGGATATTTCTCCTCACTATCTTTTTCACTTCTAATATTTTCCACACAATTAACTTAACAGAGAACTTAAATATTCGTGAGCACTTTCTGTGCTTTCCTGATTGGTTTTCAGGATTATATGTGAAGTGACATATTTCTTGAAGGCTGATAAATGCTTAAGAACCTGATCCTTTGCAGTTATTTTGTTTTCTTCCTTTGAAACTTTCTAGCATACAGTTATTCATGGCTTTGTTTTTTTAACCTTTTATTTTGTTTTGTTTATTTGAGGGGGGAGGGAGGGAGAATGGATGTGTCAACTCCAGATGCATGTACCACCCTGTGTATCTGGCTTTCCCATGGGTACTGGGGAATCAAACCCAGGTCCTCAGGCTTTGCAGGCAAGCACCTTAACGGCTGAGCCATCTCTCCAGCCCTTCGTGGTTTTGTTTATCAACAGTTGTTTCATACTTCGTCCTCCTGGAGTTCTTTCTTCCCGGGAAGAAGTCTGCACATTGATTTCACGGACACAGAGGTTTCGGCAGTGGAATATTCTGGAATAAGATGTTCTGGGGAAACACCACTTTTGTGAAACTTGGGCATCTATCTTAGCAGGATGTGGAGTTGTAATTGGTTGAGTAAACTCATTTGTACTGCAATTAAACCACTGTATAGTAGATGAGGTGTATCGCACTTTGGGGAATGGCTGGGAATATACAAGAAGTTAAACAAGCTGTGAGTCAGTAAACACCCAGGATGCAGGCCAAGTCATTAATGAGCTGCCAGGCTGCTGGCGGAGCCTCTGCCCCACAAGCAGCCTGCACGAGGGTTTCTTTTTTCTTTCTTGTTCTTCTGCTCTTCTCAGACTTCATCTCTCATTACACTTCTGACAGATTTCCTCTCGCTGTCAATTGGTTTTTATTCGAAATTTGAGTGGAACTACCTACCTCATCCCCCAGCCACGATGCTGGATGCAGACTGGCTAAGACAGGTGGATGACCCGGGTTGCTTGCCACTGTTTTAGGTGTCTGTGTAAGCAGGAGATCCCCACTTACGTCTGGGGCTTAGAGAGGCGTTTCCAAAGGTTGACGGTGCTGGGAGCTAACGCTCTTGTTCCATGTGATGTCCACGTGACGGGGTAAAACACACAGCATCGTTTTCTTGTGCTTGCTGGCTGTTCACTTGACAATGCCAATTTGATAAGCCTGGATGGGTCTCTAGCTGGAAGCTAAGCCCCCCCTTATTCCAGCATGGTACTGGGTAGAACATTGGAAGACACGTACGTGACCAGCATTGACCTGGTCTGTTTGCAAGCTCTGCTCATAAGAGCCTTGGGTGGTAGATTGTCCCCCACACACAAGTGGAATGGTACCAAGATTTTTCATCTACTATACAGTGGTTTAATTGCAGTACAAATGAGTTGACCCAACTAATCAGAACCCTAAATCCTGCTAAGATAGATGCCCAGGTTTCACAAAGCAGAATTCTGTCCCTGTAAATGTCCTTGGACAAAAACATTTTGCAGTCTTAATTAGAACACAGAGGCTCTATTCTCAGCTTTCAAGTTACAACTTCATTTTTTTTTTTCCAGGTAGGGTCTTACTCTAGCCCAGGCTGACCTTGAACTCACAGCGATCCTCCTAACTCTGTTTTCGGAACGCTGCGATTAGAGGTGTGTACCACCACACCCAGTTTACGTGAAATATTCTCAGAGACGAATAATAATACTGTGTTTCTTTTGTGGGATGGAGGTTGAGACACAGTCTTATATAGTCCAGGCTGGCGTGGAACTCACGGTCCTCCTGTCTTGCCATCTCAAATACTGGTGCTCTGTTGCAAATGGCTAAAAGAATAATACTAACTCACGATTAAAACACTAAATTTGAAAGACACAGCATCTCTCTCCCAAGTTCACTTTTCTTTCTGACCTAAATGCCCATTATTTTCTCACCCTTGAAGGGCCAAGTCGTGTTTACAAGAGCCCCTGGAGTGCAGTCTGACACATGCCCCTGTCCACAAGGACTGCCAATCAGCTCTCCTCTTCACTTTCCTCTGAAACCCTCCTTGCTCCCACATGTGGGTCTGGCAGTCTACATTTGTGCACTAGGCTGTCAAAGCCGCATGGTTTCATTGGGAGTTACGCTTCCAGCAGGGTAGATTCACTGGGCTCCAGACCGTCCCCCAACACACATACATCCATTTACCTCATCTCACTCCCGCAAGGACAGAGAGACACACGTGGCTCCCAGAGAACAAAGGCCCCTGGATGCCCTTCCTTGGGACTTCCCAGGCCTGAGGTCAGTGGAGGAAGGGGACACAAGGCCTTTTCCAACCGAGGCCAGCAAACCAAGCAATCGGAGGTGTTACCGAGCATGCTTGCAGCGTATCCTCAGCACTGCTGCCTGCCTGTCGGTTGCTGTCTAGCTGTCTTTTCTCAAGCTCTCTTTCTATGTCTGTTTTCCAGTCAGTCTAGAATATTGGATTTGTCCAAACCATAGCCTGCAGGCTGTGTGATTCCCAAGAAAGCTATGAAAGTGACCCAGCACATTTGTACATGACAATGTCATGTCCCAGTTTCAAAAAGTTGGACATACCTGCTGTGGTGGTGTGATTCAGGTGTCCCTCAGAAACTCGTGTGCGCTGAATGCTAGGTCTCTGGCTTGTGGAAATTTGAGAATTAAACCCTCCTGGAGGCAGTATATTGTTTGGGCAGGCTTATGGGTGTTATAGCCAGCTTCCTCTTGCCAGTGTTTGGCACACTCTTCTGCTGCTGTTGTCCACCCGATATTGGCCAGGAGGTGATGTCCACCCTCTGCTCACACCATCGTTTCCCCTTAAGTCTGTAAGCCAAATTAAACCCTTTCCTCCAAGCTGCTCTTGGTCGGGTGCTTTGTACCAGAAACAAGAAGCTGACTGCAGCATCTGCCTTAGAGAAAAAGTGGAAATGTATTATGTGAGACATTTAATTATTATCAGATAATGAAGTTGTAGGATAAGGCACAATATTTCAGAAGCAGAACAGAAACGTAAGAAACCCAGAATATAAAGCATGTCGAGAGCTAAAGCTTGGTGGCAGCATGCTTGCCGAAAATGCAGAAGGCCCTGTGTTCAATCCCAGCCTTGCAAAATCAAGCCGAATAAGCCCCGATCCTGGCAAACTTCAGCAAGAGCAATTCTAATTAGGAAGGCTGGTGGACTTGGCACCTCGATCCAGATATGTCTGTATGTCCCAAGGCAGGGATTTCTCAAGCTACCTATAGGATTAATTTTAATGGCTTTAGGTTGGTTTCCCTAGGATTGACTGATTATTTTAAGGACATTCTAGCAAGGAAAGGCAGAAAGTCAAATCAAACTTAAGAAATTGAAACTCCGAGACTCCAAATTGAAGCTATATTTTACATAGTGTCTCAAGGAGACCCATCATGATGCTGGTCAAATTGGACCTAAGGCATTTTTTAAAATATTTATTCTTTCATAAAATCTTGTATAATTTTCTCCTTCCTCCACATTCTACTTTTATATGAAAACATAAAACTGGTTTTGGTTTTATAATATTCTGCTGAATATTATGAAATAACTCCTTAAGGAAGAAATGGAGGTCCTTGATTGAAAATCAGAGTGTCGGCCAGATGACAGGGTAAATGTGAAGTTCAGACTGCAAAGCCAAGGGTCCTTGGCGCTGAACTTCATGAGAAATGTTGAAGGACAAGCTAGAAAGCAAGTTGTGATCCAACTTCAGAATAGGAAGCCATCACAGAAAGACACTGTCATTTTCCTTTCAACATTTTGAGCTCTCAATTTTACTTCAAAAACCAGAGCCCCTTATTTCACAGTTCCTCTTTAGTGAGAGGCATTTGTTGTTCACTAGCGCGCGCCTTCCATCTCAGGGAGGGCCAGCTTGCTGTCTGTGTGTCTTCGTGATCTGTCCAGCCACCAACACCTGGTCAGAAACAGCTGACGGTATTTCAGTATTTGTAGGTTCCTGATTTTTACCCCAGTGACTAGCTTGTGAGTTATTAAGAAGTTGGTCAAGGGAAGAAATTTTTAGAAAACTAAGTACCTTCAACATGTAAGTGTAACCAAAATATTTACAAGGGTATTAGGTTTTAGTGGAAGACCTTGAAAGACAGGCAATCCCAGCCATACTCATATAACTTTATAATACCAGCCATACTCATATAATTCTTGCTTATTGATTATCATTTGTGGTGCTGGAGATTGAACCCAGGGCCTTGTGCATGCAAGGAAAATGTTCTGCCCCCAGCTGTATCTCCAATTTACTGACACATTCTCTTCCACATTTAGCTCCTTTAAAGGTGAAGCAGGAATTTGAAGCCATCTGAATGGAAGGAATCTAGATTTTTATGAGTGTTTTCAACTTTTGTGCCGTTCATGCCCAAAATCTTTAGGAATTTTATTCAGTAATTTCTATCTATCAGAACTGTCTGGCTTTTTCTTTGGTTTTGGTTTTTTCGTTCTCACACTGACATTTCTTGTTATTGTGACCCAATATATGGCAAGAAGCAGCTTCAGGGAGAGAGGATATGTTTTGGCTCACAGTCTCAGGAAACACAGCCCCTCTTGTGGGGGTGACCAGGCAGCCGAGGCATCATCTGTCCTCACAGGCGTTTGCTGCATACGTGTTACGTCTTGTGCACCAGGGAACAGAACGCCCTGGGCAGTTAAAATGCTCAAAGCCTGACTCCTTAGCAACCCTCTTCCTCCAGCTAAGCCTCCCAAGAATTGCAGAGCCCCCCTAAACAGCGAGGGTCAAGTGTTCAGACACACAAGCCCGTGGGAGACAGTTCAGATTCAAACCATAATAAATGGTTTAGATATTTAGTTGTTTGGGCATCAGGGTCTCATGTTGCCCAGGCTGGCTTCAAACTCACTATGAAAATAAGGATGACTTTGATTTTCTAATCCTCCTTCCTCCACCTCCCATGTGCTTGAATTAACTAATTTTTTTGAAACTATTTTATTTATTTATTTGAGAGAGAGAATGGATGCGCCAGAGCCTCCAGCCACTGCAAATGAACTCCAGACACATGTGCCACCTTGTGTGTCTGGCTTATATCAATAGGTATTTGGGAATTGAGCCTGGGTCCTTAGGCACGCACCTTAAAACGTCTCGGCCACCTCTGCAGCTATGAACTAACTAATTTTGATGTCAAGAATAGCCAAAGGTGGGATGGGAGGGAAGATGCATTAAAAGCCCAGCTTGTGGGGGAGCCCAATGTGTCATCATCCAGTGGAGGATCCTGAGCTGGAGAGATGGCTGAGTGCTTAAGGCACTTGCCAGCAAAGTCAAAGGACCCAGGTTCAATTGATTCCCTAGTGCCCACATAAAGTCGGATGCACAAGGTGGCGCATGTGTCTGGAGTTCATTTGCACTGGTGTGCCTGTTCTCTTTATCTCTCTCATAAAAAAGAACAACTTCTCAAAGTCATTAATCATGAGGCAAATAAAATTTGATATCATAATAGAGGATCCTGAGTGCATGTGCAAAATATCAGTTGCCCATGTCTTTTTCTTTTATGGTGAGCTGGACCATACCAGATTTCTCAGTGAAGGGGTTTTTTTAAAAAAAAAATTTAATGAGTCTGGTTAAGAGACTTGTACAGTAAAGGAAAAACTAGAGAACCAAAGAAATGAAGAAAGAAGGGGTTAAGGACCAAAGGCAAAATAATTCTCAGAGACAAAAACACAAATGTGTGATTTTTGTGAGCACAGGAAAGGGATGAGAAAATGACAAAAGTCATGCATATTTGAAAGAAAAAGTAATTCTCAATTGGTGAAAGTGAAAAAATGTTAAGATTAAGACACCCTGATATATTGTTCAGCAGGCATTCGGAGACAGTGACATAGCTAGTGGGCAATGCTTCTAAGACCACTTCACCACTTGTTTTAGAGGCATGTCACTGGACATATTTACTGTAGTCAATGGTGGTGGGGGTTTTTGTATTTTTGTTTTGTAAGTTATATGTATTCGGTCAATGCGTTTGGTTTCAGGACAGCATTTGTAACCTATTACACACTTCGAAAGTTGAAGGACCCTTTAGGGGATTGCCTTGTATTTGACCATTGCCTTCTTAAAGCGTTCGAGCCTGTCCTTGCGTGACAGTGAGTGAAGAATGACTCACAGAGGGAGACAGTTCATTTCCCCCTGGGCTTTTACGAGACTCCTGTCCCCACATCATTGCACTCACTTGTCCCAGAGGAGTGTCCCTGAGGGAGGCCGCAGACAGAAATTGAGTGTGATATGGTCTGTTCATTTTGCACTCTAAAGTGGCCTGATGCCTTAGCTGAGGTGGGAGGTGTGAGCAGAACTATCACTCCGTAACTGGCCCCCTGTTGGAACCCTCACAGTGAGCGTAGGCCTGAATCTGTGGTGAAGATACACTGCTCTCTTCTTGCAGAGTGCGGTCGTGCCGCTGTCTCTTATACACTTCTCATTTATCCAGGAATTTCGTGGGAAGTAAAGAGCTCTCAAACGGAAACCAGATACTCGAAGAAGCTGTGGTTCTTTTGCACATCCCAAGGGAATCATTCAGAAAATTATTGCTTTCCTCAGTCAAGCAAATGTGCCTAACATATGTCTAATGCCTGAAAGTGTATAGCTTGTGATCTGTATGTAATTTGTTAATTCGTCCATGTTCTGGATTATGTATTGGAGTGGTTTTTTTTTTTTTTTTCTTGTTTGTTTGTGGAAAAACTGAAAACATCAGCTAGCTCTTGGAAAATAGCTCACCGGAGGGGGACTAAATATGTCCCCTTTTTGTAACAGCATGGATGAATGTAGTGATTTGTGAATGACCTTTCTAAAAGGGACTTTTAAAAGCAAAGTCAGTGTAGCCAGAGGCCGTCAGCCTGGAATGGGGTGTTTCTAAGGTGCCAGCCTTGCTTGTGAGAACTTCTGAGGCCGGCCTGATGGGCTGGGTAGATGGCTCAGTGGGGAAAGTGCTTGCCTTGCAAATGTGAGGACTGGAGTTTGGGTTCCCAGAACCCATAGAAGGGTTGATGCAGTAGTGTGTGTCTGTCACCCCAGTACACCTACAGTAAGCCGGGAGAACCATCCCCCCAGAAGCTTGCAAGCCAGCCAGCTTGATGTAGGCAGCAATGAACGACAGAGCGTCTGTCACAAGGTGACAAGTGAGGACCCAAGGACATGCTCATTTCAGCTAACCCCCCACATCCCCCCCACACAAACTGGAGCACATGGGATATTTCTTGTGAACCCCAATTCTGGTGTTTCCTTTCAGGGCAGTCTACTTTGTTCGGCATAAAGAATCCAGACAGAGGTTTGCCATGAAGAAGATTAACAAACAGAACCTCATCCTTCGAAACCAGATCCAGCAGGCTTTTGTGGAACGCGACATCCTGACTTTTGCAGAAAACCCCTTTGTGGTCAGCATGTACTGCTCTTTTGAAACAAGGCGTCACCTGTGCATGGTCATGGAATATGTGGAAGGTAAGGCAGTCGCAGATGCCAAGAAAGCAGCACCGGTACCTACAAGTCCCTCCTTTGTGTTGCTGGAGTGTATTTGTGCCACACAACAGCCATCTCCACCTTAGGGACCGAAGCCAGGCGATGTGATGGCTGTCTTCCCTGCCATTAGCTTCTGATAATTGCTTGTAAAATGTCTGCTCCACTATAACAAAGGGAAAATTAGTGCTATTTGGGAAAAGGTTGTTTTTCTTTTTTAATGGCTTTTAATCCTAACTACCCCCCTTCAATTGGTCATTAATGTTTGAGCGGAGATAGGACTGTTTTTCTGCTTGGTTTTATCATGTATCATAAAAGTGTTCATTTATAATTAGTCTTCCTAAAAAGTAAATATAAAAATATCTTTTTTAGTGTATGGTTGGAAATTAGAAATTCAGTAAGTCTATTGATTTTAGCACCCCTCCCCCTGTTTTTGTTTCTCTTGTGTGTGTTTTTGAGAGAAGGTCCCCATAGGTAGTCCAGGCTAGCCTGAAACTCATTAATTCTTCTGCCTCCTGAGATTTCAGGAATGGCCCACTACCCCCAGCAGTTTGCTGTCTTCCAATGTTCCAACTAATCTTATTTCTATCCTTTTTTTTTCCCCACTAAATTTCTGAGGCTTTGAGTGATCCTGACATGTTGACATAAAATTCATAAAATGAACAGATTGGCAGCTAAGGCCAAAACACATGACAAAACATCCAGTTCAGCTTTTGTCATTGTTCGAACAGACTCTCCCAATTACAAACCAATGCCAGAAAGTATATAGCTTGTATACACTACAAGAGAAATCCTTTTGTTATGCACTGTAGGTGCTCAAAGCCAAGGCCCACAAAGGAACAGGAGCCTGCATGCTTCTACTCATCCTTCTCTGTACACAGTGGTAGTTTGCTTATTAGCCATTATTGTGATCGTTTTCACAATAATAACTTTTATCACATGTTAGGTTATAGCCTAAATTCTTTCCACAGATTACCTCAGTGAACCCTGACACAGGTATGATGTTAGTAGTAACCTGATATTACAGATGAAGCCACCAAGACCACCTGCCTGAACCTCTAAGAGGCAGTTAGGATCCAGACTCAGCAGCCTTCTTCTGAAGCAGTGTTTTATTCTCATCTATTAGAAACTGGTACCATCATCCTCAAATGATGCTAGTGGTTCTTCCAAATACAGTTCCACTTCAGAGCCAACCTGCTGTGTTGTGAAGACTGCGTCTTAAATCATTTTCCTCCACTCCACCTCTTAATTAGAAACATGATTACATAGCCCACAGTCTCCACTTCTGAATATGATCTGCTTTGAAAATCTTCAATCTAAACTGCTGGACTTCATTAATGCTCCTTGACATGGTTCCTACTAAATCTTTTTTTTTTTTTTTTTTTAATTTTCCTGTGTTTTACAGGGGGAGACTGTGCAACCTTAATGAAAAACATGGGTCCTCTCCCTGTTGATATGGCCAGGATGTACTTTGCTGAGACTGTCTTAGCCTTGGAGTATCTGCACAATTATGGAATTGTACACAGGGATTTGAAACCAGACAAGTAAGCATAGCGATGAAATGTCTTTTTTTTATATTACGTTGAACCTGTCCTTGTGTCTTATGCTACTTAAAAATGCCTCTGTACTGTAAAAGGTGAGTATTTAAACAGTAAAGATGGTAATATTTATATAATTATATAAAGACTCTGCTGCTCACAGTAAGATCTTATGAAATAGGCAACTCTTAGTTTAAAGCCAGAATTAATTTTAGCATGTAAACTTTCAAACAGCAGCGTCCAATATTGCTATCTATTTTCTGGATAATTTTTGCACTTGGCCTCATGTTTCAGCAATCATTCCCTATATGTGATATCATATTCTATCTTTCTCATTCTTTGTTCATAAATTTTTAATTCATGGGAAGTTCATTTTAGCCTCTGATCTGGGATACAGATAAAAATTTCCCCAAATGATAGCTATCTATCTTCCCACCATTTATGAAACATGTCATGCTTTCTGCACGAATATGATCTGCCACTGGAAAAAAAATTACGTGCTAATGTGTAAAGTCTTTAAATGTGTTGAAAATTACATGATGAAATTAACTCATGCTCATTCTAGAAGATTTGGAAAGCACAGGGAAAAGAGAAGAATTTAACCAAATAATAACTAGGACAACTATTACAATTTTGGCATATTTCCTTCCACTAGCACATGTGTGTGTGTGTATGTGTGTGTGTGTGAGTGCTCACGTATATATACATACATATATAAGTTGAGAAAGCGAGAGAGAAAGAAACAGATAGAGGGAATGGGTGTGCCAGGGCCTCTAGCCAGTGCAAACTCCAAATGCATAAGTGGTTACTGGGGAATCGAACTTTGGTCCTTGGGCTTCGCAGGTAAGCACCTCAACTGCTAAGCCATCTCTCTAGCAGCCTTTTTTTTTAAACCTCTTACTACCTTAACTTCTTAATAAACATAACGCAATATACACATTTTTAGATCTGTTGGCCTAAACTGAAAGACTTTAATGTATTCGAATGTAAATGCTTTACAGGTATAATAAATGCAGGTTTTATGCTTACTTTGTAGAAACTTAGCTGGGAGCTGGAACATGAAACAACACATTGTTGTGTCCGGCACCGAGGGATGGCTGCCCATAATTCCTGGTGTATACCTGGGGTTAATTGCCAGCCCTTTCCTCTCCATTTTCTCACTCTGAACATGAGAAGGAGTACATGGGTAGTTCAAGGTTTCAGAATATTGCAAAAGTGATACCATATGTGTTCACTCCAGCTAAGATAGCGGAGTCCTCACTGATGTGAAACATACTCAGCCACCAGATACAAGTGCCTGACATAATTTTATAAGGTTGATGTGCTTGGGAGTGGAAAACCTAAAAAAAAAAAAAAAAATCATTGTTCCCTATGTGCTTCTGTTTCATAGCTTGTTGGTCACCTCCATGGGGCACATAAAGCTGACAGATTTTGGACTGTCTAAGGTGGGGCTGATGAGCATGACGACTAATCTTTATGAGGGCCATATTGAGAAGGATGCACGGGAGTTCCTTGACAAACAGGTAAGCTTGGATGCTTGCATGGGGAAACGACTCTGTGGAGAAACACAAAGCTCCATATTGCCAAGGAAACTGAGAATCCAGTTGTGCAGGCCCCTGGCACGTAAGGGCTGTGGTTTAGAGGTCTGTGGAAGCCTCACATTTAATAAAGTGCAAATTGCTTCTGTTTGTCTCCCCGGGCCTCTTGGAACTGTCCGCTCCCTCCACTTTCCTCCCCTAGCATGATGGTCTATGAGGAAGATGAATGGCCTAATTGCACATGAGTGAGGGTATGAGAGAGACAAATGGAAAACTGTTTTGGTAAGGAATTCAGGAGTCTCAGTAGAGTACTCGTGAAACTCATGATGCATTGTACAATCTCGGGTGCTAAAAGCTGAGCTATGGCCCATTTCCTTTTAAGCATGCCTCATTACCATGTGCCCACAATCTGTTCATCGTGAAGTTACTTAAGGTAAACAGATCCTGACTACCATGCCTTCCTGAAATAACCTGGGAGACAGTAAACAAACAAACAATCTCTAATAGCGAAAGATGAAAAATTCTGTGTTATTTTTCATTTAAAATTATCGATGTTTTTAATATGATAAAGCCACACGAGTTAGGTTCTCAGTTTGAAACTAAGTATTAGCATATATTTTAAGTTCATTGGCACTATAATGTCTGTTCAAGGTCTTTGTTCATGTGAAGTATTTTTTGTTTGTTTGTTTGTTTTCTGAGGTAGGGTCTTGCTCTAGCCCGGGCTGACTTGAATTAACTATGTAGTCTCAGGGTGGCCTCGAACGCAAAGCGATCCACTTAACCTCTGGCTCCCAAGTGCTGGGACTAAAGGCGTGCACCACCACACCCGGCTCTCCATGTGATTCTCTTTAAGGGAGCAGGTGCATGTGAGGCAGGGTTGGTGTGCAGTCATCTTTCTTGCTCATTTCAATTCATGTCTGATGCTCAAATTATTCAAATATTTCCATCATCTTCTAGGTCTGCGGCACACCTGAATACATTGCACCGGAAGTGATTCTGAGGCAAGGCTATGGGAAGCCGGTAGACTGGTGGGCCATGGGCATCATTCTGTATGAATTTCTGGTTGGGTGCGTGCCATTCTTTGGAGACACTCCTGAAGAGCTATTTGGACAAGTCATCAGTGGTAAATATCATCACAATTACCTTTAAGTTGCTGTTGGGAAATAGCTGTTTAATGTAATGTTGCCGCGTGCCGCGGGTCTTTACGACTGAGCTGTTAACCTTTTTCAAGCACTTGAGCCAACGAATTGAAAGAACTCGCTCATCATCATGCGTAGCTGGCCTTTCCACACTCATCTGAGGAAGTTTTGTTAAATGGAATTTGGGAACGCGCTGGTGATGTGTCCAACTTTTATCACGAACATTTTTTTCCCCCAAAAGAAATTTATGTGGGATTTACGAATGCTTTAATTGTCATATGGTCTTTGTTTCCATAGTAGGAAATTGGCACGAGGGAAGAAAAGGTTAATGTGGATAACATTTCCATAAATGGGACAAAAATGGTTAATGGCACAATGAAGAAATGAGCAAAAATGTAATAAACCCTAAAACAAATGTCTGCGAAATAATAAATAATGAGGATGGGAAGGAAGCAAATTGAATCCACAGATTGCTAATGATTTCATCAGTAGTGGTTCTGGTGTAATGTTATTTCTATAACAGCTGTTCATCTTTCATTTAAAATTCAATAACCTTTAGAACTTAACCTGAAGGCTGACCTTAACCATTGTCATATGGCTTAGTAAGTAGGAGCCATTTTCTACCCTACCTGCTGAATTCATAAATTCCCCTGAACCCTAGATGGAAAAGGGTTTTTCAACCTGAAAGTGTCAGGCGTCACCGACATCTCCATGAGCCACCTCTGGCCTGGATTGTGCAGACATGGGCCAGGAACTGAAATGCATGGTACATGTGAAGAGCCCCTTAATGGTACCATTATTTTCAAACATTGGCTCTGCAAGCCAGGCATATTTGTAAACGTTAACAAAGTAGATTTGTTTGAATTGCCCACAGTGTAAAAAAAGAAAAAAAACCCTTTGTACAATATCTGAGCTGTTTATGGATTTATAACTAGGCTGTTTTCTGACACACCAAGGCCTGAATGGCAAGAGGAATCAACTGTTTAATTAACAGGAGCAGCAGATGCCGGCTTCGTGCTCAATGCCTCACGGCTCAGATGCATATTCATGTTTTATTTTCCATATCAGATTTAAAGTACAGCAGAGGGGGCTAGAGGCAGGCGCACACAGAAATAACTTGTGTTTTTATTGCATTTCCACACACAAGAACACACACACCTATCTTCAGGCAAATTCCTTTAGAGTAAGAATATAGTCTAATGTCTATGACAGATTTTAAGCACTCCTATTACTATGATGTCTTCAACCTTAACATTTTGGGTTTTTTTTGTTTTTTTTTTTTTGTCTTTGGAAATGTTATTTTTTTCCTTCTTGGAGCTGAAGAACTTGGTGGGCACAGTCAAATTCTCAGTTGAAACTAAGTAAGAGAAAATTGTACTTTTAAGGTGGTCCCCAGTGGGTAGGCATGCACATGCTTAGAATTTCTGATATCCTCAATCCGTTTAATAACTAGAGAGTGGGCCAACAGGCAGGAGATAATTCTGCCAAAGAAAAATGAAGGCACAAAAGTGAGTGTCAGGCGCTGCTTTTTGACATACTCTCTTCCTGCCTTGGGGAAAGCTGTGCTGTTCATGTCTGGTTGAAGTCATGCCGCTCAAAGTTGACTGTGCAGAAGTCAACCGAATTCCTGAAAGTGCAGATTCAGATCTAGTAGGGCCTTGGCTGGGGGCTAAGATTCCACTAACAGACACCCAGGAGATAGCCAGGCTATGGGGAACTGGACCCTTCTTTAAGCAAGGTGGCTATAAACGACTTACCTTCCTCCCAGATGAAATCAACTGGCCAGAAAAGGATGAAGCCCCTCCCCCAGATGCCCAGGACCTGATCACGCTGCTGCTCAGGCAGAATCCTCTGGAGAGGCTGGGAACAGGTAAGAGAGCAAGCGTTTGGGTTTTGTCAACAAGCAGGAAATAATGCCTTCTGGAGCAATCAGGCTTTCTTTTGTGTTCTGTTTGTTTTTTAATATTTTATTTATTGGTGAGAGAGAGAGATGCAGATAGAGAATGGGCACGCCAGGGCCCTTAGCCATTGCAAATGAACTCCAGACACAAGCACCACCTTGTACATCTGGCTTACATGGGTACTGGGGAAACTAACCTGGGTCCTTAGGCTTTGCAAGCAAGCGCCTGGCCCGCTAAACCATCTCTCCAGCCCTCGTTTGTGTTTTGTGTTTGTATGGGCAACATCTGTTGGTTGATGTAGGGATATAACTGCTACACGTTATAGCAACATTATTTGGGATTTTGGGTTGTGAATCAGTGGAGCCGACACACTGGGAGTGTTAGCGATTGTTTTCGTGCTTTGTAAAGCAGAACCTCGTCTTCGTTGGCTTCAGTAAATAAATCCCCAAGGCATATGTCAATCTTCTGTCCTGAAAAATAGGCATCTTAAGTAATTGGAAACAGGAACACAGATGTGTGGAGCTCTTTTCGTTTTTAATATATGTTCCATCAGCATCTGGCCCAGCAGGCTTATATCCACAGGCTTTGAAATGGATTATTAGTACTCGAATCATGACTGGTATGAGGGCCTGGGCTTGAACCACGCCCTCCCATGACATCACGGAGCACCGTGACCCAAGAAAGCGACGTACACGCTGCTGTCTTGAAGATGGAGACAGGCTGTTAGTTTTGTGCTCAGTGGTTCATTGTTTCCCCCTGTGTTCTGGATAAACTTGTTTTAAAGAGCTCTTAGTATGAGCAGGGTGTGGTGGCGCTTTCCTTTAATCCCAGCACTGGGGAGTCAGAGGTAGGAGGATCACAATGAGTTCGAGGCCACCCTGAGACTACATAGTGACTTCCAGGTTCAGCCTGAGCTAGAGTGAGACCTTACCTTGGGGAAAAAAAAAATAGTATAGGGCTGGAGAGATGGCTTAGTGGTTAAGGCACCTGCCTCCTAAGCCTAAGAACACTGGTTCCAATCTCCAGGTCCCACGTTTAGCCAGATGCAAAGTGACGCAAGGGCGCAATGCCGCACTTGCCCACAAGGGGGCGCATGCATCTGGATTTCGTTCACAGCAGCTGAGAGGCTGCTGGCGTGCCCATTCTCTATCTGTCTCCCTCTCCCTCTCTCTGTCTCTCTCTGTGTCTCTCTCTAAAAATAAAAACTTAAAAAAAATTAAAGTAAATTTAAAAAAATAGTATCAAGTTCATGTAGGCCTGAGTGAATTGGTTTCCATGAGACTAGGATGTTAAATGCACCATCCACTAGCCAGTGCCCATACTTTTAACAGTGAAGCTTGTGGGCTTGATGGGTTGTTAGCTGTGAAGAGATTACTCCTCCCCCATGTTTTCCAAGACAAAAAAAAAAACCCTCATTTGTGGCCTTTCCAGATATTGTCCAAATTTACCAGATTTCCTTGTTGGGGATCCATTCTTCAGTAGAGATGGGGTACTTCATTGCTACAGCACATGACAACACATTTCAGTAGGCAACAGCAAACTATTGCCTGTGGGCCATATCTCACCGCCAACTACCTGGTTTTGTAAATAAGGTTTCATTGAAAGAATTCATGTCTGATGCTCAAATTATTCAAATATTTCCATCATCTTCTAGGTCTGCGCACACCTGAATACATTGCACCGAAGTGATTCTGAGGCAAGGCTATGGGAAGCCGGGTAGACTGGTGGGCCATGGGCATCATTCTGTATGAATTTCTGGTTGGGCGTGCCATTCTTTGAGACACTCCTGAAGTATTTGGACAAGTCATCAGTGGTAAATATCATCAGAATTACCTTTAAGTTGCTGTTGGGAAATAGCTGTTTAATGTAATGTTGCGCGTGTCGCTGGTCTTTACGACTGAGCTGTTAACCTTTTTTCAAGCACTTGAGCCAACGAATTGAAAGAACTCGCTCATCATCATGCGTAGCTGGCCTTTCCACACTCATCTGAGGAAGTTTTGTTAAATGGAATTTGGGAACGCGCTGGTGATGTGTCCAACTTTATCACGAACATTTTTTTCCCCAAAAGAAATTTATGTGGGATTTACGAATGCTTTAATTGTCATATGGTCTTTGTTTCCATAGTAGGAAATTGGCACGAGGGAAGAAAAGGTTAATGTGGATAACATTTCCATAAATGGGACAAAAATGGTTAATGGCACAATGAAGAAATGAGCAAAAATGTAATAAACCCTAAAACAAATGTCTGCGAAATAATAAATAATGAGGATGGGAAGGAAGCAAATTGAATCCACAGATTGCTAATGATTTCATCAGTAGTGGTTCTGGTGTAATGTTATTTCTATAACAGCTGTTCATCTTTCATTTAAAATTCAATAACCTTTAGAACTTAACCTGAAGGCTGACCTTAACCATTGTCATATGGCTTAGTAAGTAGGAGCCATTTTCTACCCTACCTGCTGAATTCATAAATTCCCCTGAAGCCTAGATGGAAAAGGGTTTTTCAACCTGAAAGTGTCAGGCGTCACCGACATCTCCATGAGCCACCTCTGGCCTGGATTATGCAGACATGGGCCAGGAACTGAAATGCATGGTGCCTGTGAAGAGCCCCTTAATGGTGCCATTATTTTCAAACATTGGCTCTGCAAGCCAGGCATATTTGTAAACGTTAACAAAGTAGATTTGTTTGAATTGCCCACAGTGTAAAAAAAAAAAAAAAAAAACGCTTTGTACAATATCTGAGCTGTTTATGGATTTATAACTAGGCTGTTTTCTGACACACCAAGGCCTGAATGGCAAGAGGAATCAACTGTTTAATTAACAGGAGCAGCAGATGCCGGCTTCGTGCTCAATGCCTCATGGCTCAGATGCATATTCATGTTTTATTTTCCATATCAGATTTAAAGTACAGCAGAGGGGGCTAGAGGCAGGCGCACACAGAAATAACTTGTGTTTTTATTGCATTTCCACACACAAGAACACACACACCTATCTTCAGGCAAATTCCTTTAGAGTAAGAATATAGTCTAATGTCTATGACAGATTTTAAGCACTCCTATTACTATGATGTCTTCAACCTTAACATTTTGGGTTTTTTTTTTTTTTTTGTCTTTGGAAATGTTATTTTTTTCCTTCTTGGAGCTGAAGAACTTGGTGGGCACAGTCAAATTCTCAGTTGAAACTAAGTAAGAGAAAATTGTACTTTTAAGGTGGTCCCCAGTGGGTAGGCATGCACATGCTTAGAATTTCTGATATCCTCAATCCGTTTAATAACTAGAGAGTGGGCCAACAGGCAGGAGATAATTCTGCCAAAAAGAAAAATGAAGGCACAAAAGTGAGTGTCAGGCGCTGCTTTTTGACATACTCTCTTCCTGCCTTGGGGAAAGCTGTGCTGTTCATGTCTGGTTGAAGTCATGCCGCTCAAAGTTGACTGTGCAGAAGTCAACCGAATTCCTGAAAGTGCAGATTCAGATCTAGTAGGGCCTTGGCTGGGGCTAAGATTCCACTAACAGACACCCAGGAGATAGCCAGGCTATGGGGAACTGGACCCTTCTTTAAGCAAGGTGGCTATAAACGACTTACCTTCCTCCCAGATGAAATCAACTGGCCAGAAAAGGATGAAGCCCCTCCCCCAGATGCCCAGGACCTGATCACGCTGCTGCTCAGGCAGAATCCTCTGGAGAGGCTGGGAACAGGTAAGAGAGCAAGCGTTTGGGTTTTGTCAACAAGCAGGAAATAATGCCTCCTGGAGCAATCAGGCTTTCTTTTGTGTTCTGATTGTTTTTTAATATTTTATTTATTGGTGAGAGAGAGAGAGATGCAGATAGAGAATGGGCACGCCAGGGCCCTTAGCCGTTGCAAATGAACTCCAGACACAAGCACCACCTTGTACATCTGGCTTACATGGGTACTGGGGAAACTAACCTGGGTCCTTAGGCTTTGCAAGCAAGCACCTGGCCCGCTAAACCATCTCTCCAGCCCTCGTTTGTGTTTTGTGTTTGTATGGGCAACATCTGTTGGTTGATGTAGGGATATAACTGCCACACATTATAGCAACATTATTTGGGATTTGGGGTTGTGAATCAGTGGAGCCGACACACTGGGAGGGTTAGCGATTGTTTTCGTGCTTTGTAAAGCAGAACCTCGTCTTCGTTGGCTTCAGTAAATAAATCCCCAAGGCATATGTCAATCTTCTGTCCTGAAAAATAGGCATCTTAAGTAATTGGAAACAGGAACACAGATGTGTGGAGCTCTTTTTGTTTTTAATATATGTTCCATCAGCATCTGGCCCAGCAGGCTTATATCCACAGGCTTTGAAATGGATTATCAGTACTCGAATCATGACTGGTATGAGGGCCTGGGCTTGAACCACGCCCTCCCATGATATCACGGAGCACCGTGACCCAAGAAAGCGACGTACACGCTGCTGTCTTGAAGATGGAGACAGGCTGTTAGTTTTGTGCTCAGTGGTTCATTGTTTCCCGTGTTCTGGATAAACTTGTTTTAAAGAGCTCTTAGTATGAGCAGGGTGTGGTGGCGCTTTCCTTTAATCCCAGCACTGGGGAGTCAGAGGTAGGAGGATCACCATGAGTTCGAGGCCACCCTGAGACTACATTGTGACTTCCAGGTTCAGCCTGAGCTAGAGTGAGACCTTACCTTGGGGAAAAAAAAAATAGTATAGGGCTGGAGAGATGGCTTAGCGGTTAAGGCGCCTGCCTCCTAAGCCTAAGAACACTGGTTCCAATCTCCAGGTCCCACGTTTAGCCAGATGCAAAGTGACGCAAGGGCACAATGCCGCACTTGCCCACAAGGGGGCGCATGCATCTGGATTTCATTCACAGCAGCTGAGAGGCTGCTGGCGTGCCCATTCTCTATCTGTCTCCCTCTCCCTCTCTCTGTCTGTCTCTCTCTGTGTCTCTCTCTAAAAATAAAAAATTTAAAAAAAATTAAAGTAAATTTAAAACAATAGTATCGAGTTCATGTAGGCCTGAGTGAATTGGTTTCCATGAGACTAGGATGTTAAATGCACCATCCACTAGCCAGTGCCCATACTTTTAACAGTGAAGCTTGTTGGCTTGATGGGTTGTTAGCTGTGAAGAGATGACTCCTCCCCCATGTTTTCCAAGACAAAAAAAAAAAAAAACCCTCATTTGTGGCCTTTCCAGATATTGTCCAAATTTACCAGATTTCCTTGTTGGGGATCCATTCTTCAGTAGAGATGGGGTACTTCATTGCTACAGCACATGACAACACATTTCAGTAGGCAACAGCAAACTATTGCCTGTGGGCCATATCTCACCGCCAACTACCTGGTTTTGTAAATAAGGTTTCATTGAAAGAAAGGCCTTTCCTTTAGCATAGCGTCTATGACTGCCTTCGTGGTACGACAATATAGTGGGATGGTCATGACAAACTGCTTGGTCCTTTTACCTGGAAATTATACATTCCTCATGTTAAGAGAATCTAGGAGGGTTAACGAGGAAATAACTTTTCATTATTATTGTTTTTGAGGTAGGCTCTCACTCTAGCCCAGGCTGACCTGGAATTCACTGTGAGGTCTCAGGGTGGCCTCAAACTCACAGAGATCCTCCTATCTCTGCCTCCCGAGTGCTGGGATTAAAAGGCGTGCGCCACCATGCCCGACTGGGAAATAACTCATGAGTTGAGTGGGCCTTTTCCTTGGAAAACCATTGTACATCAGGTTCAGGGGCAAGTACAGATACCCTCATTTTCTCAGTGGGTAAAGGAGCTTTAAGGAAGCAGAGTTCACACAGACGCAGCTTCTAGAAGCAGTGCCATGTTCCACCCAATGCATGTCAACCCTCATGACTTCCTTGGGGGCACACAAGACAGCGTAGTGGTGGAGTGCCCATCTCCAAGCCCAGCGAACTCCTTGAACTGAGTGTGTTTCTTTCCACCCAGTTTCCTGTCTCACTTGTCTGAAGTGACATGAAAACTTTGATCCCATCCCTTCGACTGCAGGCCATGGAGGATGGGGATAACGACTGTGAAGGGGCAAAATTTTCAGGCATGATTTTTACTCAGTTGAGCCACACACAGGGGCAGAGGTGTTTAAAGATGGCCCTGGACTAATACAAACGTTTCTTTAGATGTCCCTTTACCTGACCCTGATAGAGGGTCTCCCATGATCGGACTACAATTTATTTGGATAGGCACACCTCTTCAGAGGAGGGTCAACAGGCCCAGTCCCTTTAGAGTTTTTCTACCTGACATTCTGCCCCTGCCCCCAAGAAGCTGGGTTCCTTGATCTGGCTTGACCTAGCAAGGCAGGGGCTGCGATGGTGGTCAGCCGATCTGCGTGTATATCTCTCGAATGTTCTAAATCATTCCCTCATTGACTGCTGTTTTCAGTCTCTGACAGCTGAGACGCGAATGCCCTAACAGAAGCCCAAAAGAGACATTTAAGAGACCTGGCCTGAGCTCATTGTCAAGAAGTGATTGCCAAGCAGGCGGGTACAACATGACAGGTCCCGGGAGAGCCAAGAGAATGAGCTTGAGGGGCCTACAGGCCTGACATGCTCTTCCAATGAGAGCCCGTCGTATTGATTGCATATTGAGGTGGTAAAATAATGCGCCGTGACAAATGTGTGAATGCACACTTGCCTGGGAGACTAGAGAGGCTGAGAAAAAGGGTGTGAAGAGCATAATGGATGTTTAAGAAACTTCTCTGTAAGGAGAGAAAACTGCAGGGAAGATGCAAGTTAAGTAGTGCCTGGCCCATTCGACCTTAGATAGGTAGCTCCTGGCAGAGAGGCAACCTCTGTCTAACTCTACGCCACTGCCCTAGTCTGTGAAAACAGGCACATGACCTAGTGTCTGGACTGGTACATAGTAGGAGCTCAAGTCACATGCCGTCACCCATGCTATTTTTTTAACATTTTATTAGCAACCTCCATACGTATAGACAATACTCCATGATCATAAATTCCCTCCACCAACCCCCTCCGCTGAATCCCTTCTTTCTAACTGGTCTTTCTTCTACTGTGATGCCAGCATTTCCCCCTTCCCATGAGATTGTGAACACTGTATTTCAAAGCCCTCCTCCCTTCCTCGGGCTCTTACGTGTCTACCCACCACATTTTCCTGAACCTTAGAGGGTGTGATAGACATGTCTCCCTCAGCGCCGAACGTCCATTCTCATTTCTTCCCAGCATTCTAGTGACTTTTGAATCTCCCCAGTGGTGACCGCCGTCTGAAAAGGCAAACTTCTTTAACCAGAAGTGAGAGTAGCATAGACAGGGGCCTAAGCATAAAATATCCTTTAGTCAGACAGCAGTAGAAGTGCCCTCATCCAGAGCTTTTGGTTAGGTTTTTCAGAACCAGACATGAATTCCCTCCTGGGAAGCGGGCCTCAAGCCCAACCTTTTCTTGACATTTTATATATGTATACAATGCTTTGATCCCCCATCCTATTTTCATATGTTATCTGTTTTTATTCTTTTTACCCATTGATTGAAGTTATTTATTTATTTGAGAATAGGTGTGCCACCTTGTGCACCTGGCTTATAAGGCTACTGGGGAATCAAACCTGGGTCCTTAGGTTTTGCAGACAAGTGCCTTAACCGCTAAGCCAGCTCTCCGGCTTATTCCTATGGGGCACATAGGGCCGAAATAATGAGAAATGAAAGCTTAAGCCCCCCCCCCAGTGCAGATTTCTTGTGGGGAAGACATTTGTCATTGTCCACAGAGATGAAGTAGACTCTCATCAGCCCAAGTCTCAAAGGTGGGGTGACAGGGCAGTAATGTGATCTGAAGTTTCATGTGAGCCCTTGGCCTGGGAGAAATTGCTTCTCTAGATAAAGCCAAACAGGCCAGAATGTGGGTGCAATGTCAGTGATATTATGCCGTAAATGGCAACTGCCTTGCTAGTCATGGGTACACAGCTGGGTTAAGAGTTTGGGGCCTGGAGAGATGGTTAAGCGCTCGCCTATGAAACCTAAGGACCCACTTAAATTAGAGGCACAAGGTGGCGCATGCATCTGGAGTTCATTTGCAGTGGCTGGAGGCCCTGCTGCACCCATTCTCTATCTATCTGCCTGTCTGTTGCTCTCAAATTAATTAATTTAAAAAAAAAGAGTTTGGGACCATTTGTTAGGGACGTGGGGAGGTGCTGCAAAAGACATGTGTATGGCCTCAGGCTACCCAGCCTAGGCCACTGTGGATCCATTTCAGATTCCCGAAGGAGAAATGGCAGAGCAAGAGAAAACTAAAGCTTACTCCCTCTTGTATGGCAATGGGGCTGGTCCTAAGTGTGTTTAAACAGACCTCGGTCCAGCCTTCCTATTCCTACCTTCTGGAGCATTCTAGTACAGTGTGCTCTATTGCTTTTCCATCAGTTCCCATTAGAACTGGAGTTATAATGCCTACCTTGTAGAGCTGTTTTCAATGGGTTAATTACAGGAACTGCAGTACCCAGGCCATCTATGGCTGGGATTCTGACTCCTGATGTAATAAGGAATTTCAGGACCAGAAGCAAAGTTGGAATTGACAAAAGAAAAAGGAGAATACATACTCAAAAAATACTCATAGCTCAGGCATTGTTCAAGAGAGACACAGGTGTCTTAACACTAGGTATATGTGATTTTGTGGTTTTTAAAGTTACACTGCTCAAAGAGTGGAATTTATAACCAGGTTCAAAGAGGGAGTAAAGCTTAAACGTTAAGTTTTTAAATATCTGAGCCAGTTTACGTGGCGTTCCTCAGTACCTCCCTTCTATGAATGAAATTGTGAGATGGTTCTGGTGTGTGGATGAAAGAGCCATGTTGAAGTGGTGAGCGTCAAAGGTCACAAGGGTCGAACACAGATTTTGGTCGTAGGTCTCCTTGTTTCCATTAGCTGTTTTTGTGCTCTGTGTGAGTCCCGCTCAGAAAAGGGAGTATTTCCCAGCGCTGGCAATCTTTATAGGAGTTTTGATTTTGGCAGTTGTTTGGAAATTCTTGACTCTCAGGTCGAGAGAAACATAAGCCCGTGGTGCCCTTAATTTCCCTGTCTTTCCACCAAATCGGTGCCCACATCAGAGCAGAGAGTGTCTGTCCTGCTGGGATGTGCTCAAGCTTGCAACGGGGTGTGCACCCGGCTAGACTCTTGGGGTGAGGCACTTTACCTTCTTTTGAGGTGGTTTCTCCTCACTTATGGCTCTTTTCTCTCCATTTCATTGTTTTCATACCCCTGTTTCCTTTGCTTGCATTTCCTGTCCTATTTCATTTGTATCCCCAAGGGACAGGATGAGAAGAATGGATGACAACTGCAAAAGACAGGGACTTAGATTCCCGCTGGAGGAGCTCCTGGCATTAGCCTTGAGAAACGCCTCTTCCTGGTGCTTTTTTTGTTTGTTTTTTTTTTTTTTTTTTTTTGGATCGATTCTTGGTTATTTCTCTCACCTACTGTATGCTGCAGGCAGGGAGGAGCCTGGTTGTAAGATTTTGTATTGGGTATTCTCATGTCTTTACCTGGGTAATTGTGCTAATATTTTTCATGAGGCCTGCCCTTCAAAATCTCTCTTTAAAAACCATGAGCTGAATTTAAAACATCTCATCAAATTGTATTATGCTTATCTGGCAAAAGAAAAAGCAGCCAGATATTGAATTCATTATAAATCTATCCAACAAGTTTATCAGTTCCTTCGTTAAGGATCTCAGCCATGGAATCTAATTCCTACATATGTTAATGAGCAATCCAATAAAATCGAATGGTAACCATTATATAGTATTTAGGAAAAATTCATTATTATTAGCTCTGCCTCCAGAGGAAATACTGCTGTAAGCCACGGTTTGCACCTTGTTAGGGATTCTTCTGGGGTTGTAATGAGTGAGTGCACCTTGGGCCAACGTGGATCTATGCTCCCAGGTTCAGCGTAATGTGATTTTAAGTGGCCACATCATTAACCCTTGAAAAATGGAGGGAGTCATGGAAAATTAACAAAGAAAAACACTATGCCAGAACAACGTCTGTTAGCAAAACCCGGATCTCCTGCTGAAAATTATGGGATTTTTTTAAGTGTGACTCCCACGACTTCTTTATTTTTCTTATTTTTCCGCTGACAAACGGTTTAAATAGTTCTTCAGACAGTGCTCACTTCTGCTTGGAGGACAGTTCACACCCTCACCTCTGCCTCCCCTGCCTTCCTTTCCAGGTGGCGCCTATGAAGTCAAGCAGCACCGGTTCTTCCGCTCTTTAGACTGGAACAGTTTGCTGAGACAGAAGGCAGAATTTATTCCCCAACTGGAATCAGAGGATGACACAAGCTATTTTGATAGTATGTGCATTGTGTGACATAACAACATATCCTTTGGCCTTTACTTCATACAAATCAGCTCCAAGTTTGAGCTTCTGAACTCATACCTATAATTTCTTAAAACATAATGTTGCGATGATTTGATTTCGTTATGATTTGACTCATAATTAAAATACCTATCATAGGGCTGGAGAGATGGCTTAGCAGTTAAGGCGCTTGCCTGCGAAGCCTAAGGACCCATGTTTGACCCTCTAGGTCCCATGTTAGCCAGATGCACAAAGGTGAGGCAAGCGCAAGGTTGCACATGCCCACTAGGTGGCGCACACGCCTGGAGTGTGACTTCAGTGGCTGAGGCCCTGGAGCACCAATTCTCTTGCTCTCTTTAAAAATACACACACACACACACATATATATACCTATAGTAAAAGCTGAAATTCTGCATAATTAGACTCTTCCCAAACATTTCTCTGCAGCGCGATCAGAGAAGTATCATCATATGGAGACAGAGGAGGAAGATGATACAAATGATGAGGACTTCACCGTGGAAATCAGGCAGTTTTCCTCCTGTTCTCACAGGTTTTCAAAAGTAAGTCGCGTGAGCATCAACAGGTAGTGTCAAGCACAACGTCCCACTGGCCAGTGGCTGGTACTGTAAGCAGCTGGACTGAGCTGTAAACCTGCCTGTCCTTTGGGGGGCTTGCCTGCCCTTTGGGGGGGGGGGCTTGCCGTCTCCCGTGCTTAGAAACTCCTTGTCCTTTAGGAAGGGTGATCTGATCATCAGGAGTTCCTACCCTATGGAAATCCCTGTGTAATCTCTCCATGAATGAACATCGGGCTTGCTTTGTTGTATTGTCCTATTGTGTTTTGAGAAATAGGCTTGCATGCGTCATCATCTTTCTGTGACGAACTTACTAGCCTCTATCCTGCAGTCTAACTACGAGCCTTAGCCCATCTCTTTTAGCTCACAAGAACAAGCCTACGCTCTTTTGTATGCAGGGCCAGAGGGAGAGATGGCTTAGCGACTAAGGAGCTTGCCTAAGGACCCGTGTAAGCAAGACGCACATGGTAGCACATTCATCTGCAGTTTGTTTCCAGTGACTAGAGGCCCTGGTGTGCCCATTCTGTCTCTCTCCATATATTAAATAAATAAAATATTAAAAACTAAGCTCAGACCTGGACATATGCAAAGGTGCTTGGGGACAGTTGACCATAGAATGAAAAAGTGTTTAAGCCAGAGTAATAGAAATGACAAGGTATGTGGAAAAGACAGTAGGAAGTCAAACTCGAATTTTGGAAATGGTGAAAGATGCCTTTGGACAGAGAGGTAAGATTTAAAAACAAAGCAAAGAAAATTGACAGTTTTGTAGCAAAGTAGGGCTCCAGCATACATGGAAATAAACATAGAGAGCACCCTACCTCCCTTTTGTTATTTTCAGTTGCTACGTATTTCGGTTGCCATGGTGTTTTTGCATGATTGTTCTTTAGTTATTTTGTAGGCTTTCTTTGCTACGTGACTACAGAGTGCACCCACAAGTCACCCCACGCTGCCTGCTCTGTTTGTACAAACAGCATAGGGGCAGGGGTTTCCCTGACGACAGTGATCACCAGTCTGTCCTAGAGCCAGGCCAAACATTTTGCTAACACTGAATGGTTGCTCACAGCAACACCTGGCCTATAGCTTCTTAAACCTCACCCTAACACTGGTGCCTCCTATTCACTAACTCTTGCTCTTACCTTAGGAGATGGTAGCAAGCCCAAGGCCCATTCACAAGAGAATAGCAGACAGCCGGGGTTAAGAGTGGGGTGCACTTACGGGGCTCTCTGTGCACACTTGCTACCTCCCACCTTTCTGGTGAGACAGAGGAGATTCAGAAATTTCCTAAGACCTGTTTGTCTAAGCTCTGCTCTCCTGAAGGAATTTCAGGACCTACATAGGAAGGAAGAGGTTGTCTGGTGATCCTTGCCCTCCCCACAACACATCTTCAAGGACATCATTTATTCATCTCACTGGCAGCCTCTAAACACGTTTTCTGTGTTCTTCCATTTTCTGATTTCCATGAAGCCAAAACCAAAATGAGCATTGATTCTCACACCAAGAAACTCCAAAGCATCTATGGATTTTTTAAAAAATATATTTTGTTTGTTTATTTGAAAGGGAGAGGCAGAAAGATAGAGTAGGCCTCGAGTCACTGCAAACAAACTCCAGGCGCATGTGTCACCCTGTGCATCTGGCTTACATAGGTCCTGGGGAATGGAACCTGGGTCCTTAGACTTCGCAAGCAAGCGCCTTAGCCGCTAAACCATCTCTCCCGCCTGATCTAAGGCTTTTGTTTGCAGGTAGAGTCCATGAGACATGGTAAAAGAAGAGGGCTAAATTTATAGCTCTCTACTCTAATAATATATATTCAATCACTCCACCCTTTCATGTCAGGGTGCAAGGAGGCAGCATTGCCACTACTTTCTCTGTACATAGTCCTGGTTTACACTTTAGTCATATTTTCAGAGGATTCCCGTCCCCCCCGACCTGCTCTTTTTAGAAGCTATTAATAAGCAATGATTACTTTTCTTGCAGGTTTTCAGCAGTATAGATCGAATCACTCAGAATTCAGGAGAAGAGAAGGAAGACTCTGGGGACAAAACCAAAAGCACTCCACTGCCGTCCACGGAGACTCTCAGCTGGAGCTCGGAATACTCTGAAGTGTATGTGACACGCCTCCCAAGTCCCCTCATCAGCAGTAGCCGTGGAAGTAGCAGGGCTTCTTAGCATCAGAAACCCCCACGGGGCTTGTTAAAGCACAGGGACTCCGCGCACCTCCAGTGCTTCCAACCCAGGAGGTCCCGGAATGGTTGCCAAGATTGTGTATTTCTAGAGAGTTCCTTGGCCACGCTGCTACTGCCAGTCTGGGGAACCACGTCTTAAGAGACATTACCCTGGCCATCCTGGCTCGGTGCTCCATGGTCCCAGTTTTTCCCTTTCTTTTAACTGAGATGATTCTTGAGTAGCTCAGTGTTGTCTCCAACTCTGCATAGCAGAGAATAGCTTTGAACTCCTGATCCTCCTACCTTCACGGGCATTGTAGACGCACACCACCACCATGCCCACCAAGTTTTACAGAGGTCCTCACATATTTTTTAAAGATTTTATCTTTCTAATTATTTATTAGAGTCAGAGAGAGAGGGAGAGAGAGAAAGTGAGAATGGGCACACCAGGGTCTCCAGCCACTGCAAGTGAACTCCAGACACATGTGCCACCATGTGCATCTGGCTTACGTGGGACCTGGAGAATTGAACCTGGGTCCTTAGGCTTCGCAGGCGTGTGCCTTAACAGCTAAGCCATCCCTCCAGCCCGGTCCTCACATTTTTGAAGCACATACTTTAACCACTGCTATCCCACATCCCCAGCCCTTACATTCCCTGTTTGTTTATTTATTTATTTATTTATTTTGAGGTAGGGTCTTGCTGTAGCCCAGGCTGACCTGGAATTCAGTTTGTAGTCTCCGCGTGGCCTCGAACTCACGGTGATCCTCCTGAGTGCTGGGATCAAAGGCGTGCACCACCATGCCGGGCCTTCCATTCCCTTCTGTTTACCCAGTTCCATCGAATCTCTGCTCTTAACGCAGCATCCTAGTGGCTGTGTGTGACTTCGTTCTTGTATTTAACGTAGGCAACAGTTATCGACATCCAACTCTTCAGATACCGAAAGCCACAGACAGAAACTCGGTTCTGGCCTACTTCCCAAACTGGCTATCTCCACGGAGGGAGGACAAGGTGAAGTCACCCCCTGCCCTGGGGACCCCGAAAAGCCAGTCCTTCCTCCTGAAGAGCGTGCCCAGGAGGATCCCGAGGTCACCACCCCAGCCAGCACCATCAGCAGCTCCACGCTGTCAGGTAAGCCATGGGCACTGCCCACCTGCTCGCCGCCCGCCCTTCTGAGACACCACACGGAGAAATAGCTCAAAGTCCTCTGTGTCCCAGGAGTGGCCAGGCTGTAAGGACAGGTGTTTCCTTGCAGATCTCATGCCACAGCCTTCCTTCTTGGGCACGAGGGGTGCGCTCCTGAGGACGCACCCCACCCACCACGCAGGGCAGGTCACAGGCTGTAGCTGGACCGCAGGTTCTTGGGTGACAGGCAGAACCTGCTAAGGGAGCAGTAGTTATTGTTGCAAAGACGTAGCTTGTAGCTCCGCAGCCCGCTGAGTCACCACAGTCACCCATAAGGGACAGTGTGAAGCCAGTTTCTCCCCAGGCCCGAAGTGGATGGTGGCTTCTGATAAGGTGTACCAAACACACCTTATCCCTGCCCACTTGGGCTCACAACAAGGTGCCCACACTGTGGGGCTTACGGGGCACCTTCTACTGTATCCGGGAGTGAGAGGTGTCCTCACAAGTCTGTGTACGTGGAGTCTGATGCTCCTGAGGTGTGTCTGATTGTTGGGGTGTCAGTCAAGGGTCTCCCGTCTTGTCTCCGGAGTGCTTCTGAAGCAGCCATCCCGTCAACAGGAATGCTGTCTTCCCATGTGTTGAAAGGGCTTGTTGCTTTCTCACTCCTCACTGGCTCTTCCTAGTGGAGGTGTCTTCCTTAGACCATCAGTCTGGGATTTACTTCTCTCAGAGCGTCCTCGAGGTGTGTTAAAAAAATAATAATAATAATCTCAGCCGGGCGTGGTGGTGCATGCCTTTAATCCCAGCACTCGGGAGGCAGAGGTAGGAGGATCGCCGAGAGTTCGAGGCCACCCTGAGACTACATAGTTAATTCCAGGTCAGCCTGCACCAGAGTGAGACCCTACCTTGCAAAACCAAAAAAAAAAAAAATCTCATTTTAAGTTCTATATGCAGAATAGCCTTCTATAGAGCAGTGTGCATTTCAAGGAACCATAGCTGTGGCATAATGGTGCTGTAATCCATGTTTTCATTATGCCATATCAGTGTGCTATGTTAATAACCATAATGAGCCCTCGCCTGTTCATCAACATTTTTAAACTGAATATTCATCGTGGAAGGGATTTTTTTTAATTAAATAAAAAAAAATCTTACAAGCTCAATTTATCTCAGCCTAAAAGTGTGGATGTGTGAAGCTTCACATATGTTTATAGTTGGTCGTGGGGAGAATAATGTCGGGTTTCCTTTTTCTCGCTTGACACCTCCGTTCTGCTTTCACGTTGGATGGTTCTATTAATGGTGAAGGCAGGAGAGTAGCACACTGGAAATCGGATGGTAGCATCCTGTTTCTGTGAGACTCCTGGACACGCTTTCTTTTTTTGTCTTGAGAACCACGTCAGATGTAGCTGTCCAGGTATTTTATGTTCCTGCTTACAAAGGTCTTGTCTGGTTCCCTTTTGCCGACTGGAGTGTCTTTGCCTCCGTTTGAAAGTTATTCTTAATAGACTGGATTGTTTACCATGTCTCAGTATCGTTGGCCCACTTGCTTTCTGAAAGGTAGGAGGTAAAGGGAGGGGAGCCATGTCTAAGCACTTGATTGATTACTTTCATAATTAAAAAAACATCTGCCTGAATCCTACCATGCATTTTGATTAATAGAGTTAAACCACCTTTCTTCCTCCCTCTCTCCCCCATGCACACACTGAAAATAATCAGAGACCTTGGGGGCTGCACAGAATACGGGGATGGGCTGATTTTCCTATAGTGAGGGGTAATTAAGGAACCTGAAAACCGTGACTAGTAAAATTAAATTTGTCGATTTTTTTATATCGCTCCACCATCAAAAGGAAGGGACCCTTGACATTTCGAGAATATTAAGGTGACATTATCCACCATTGGCAGAGATGGAGCAGTTGCTTGTATGCACAGCTGCAAGATGAGGTGGTGCAGGGTTGCAGGATGGGTGAGAGAAAACTGAACATCTATCCTGGCATCTTGGAAAGCACACCTTCATACCTGCTTCTCTCTCTCTCTCTCTCCAACTACATTGTATTCGAATCCTTGAAAACTAAAAGTGTTGAAATTGCGATGGCGTGCTCAAGGGCACCCAACAAATGCCTGTGAGGAGAGCTCGCTTTTTGTCAGCATCATTGCCATTGCTCACATCCACACCAGTTAGGAAGAGACTGGAAATGTGCGGCTCATCCGAAGGCGAGCGTATTGTTAGTGAGATGAAAGTTTTGACTGGTGAGGCAGTTTTGACCCAGTGCTGTAAGTCGCCGACTTCTTTAAGGTGATGGAGTGCGTGATTAGATGAGCATGCACTGCCATAAAGGAGTGGAGACTGTTGACATGCACTGCTGCTTTCATTGTCTAAGTGGCTGTTCCGTGGAGGTCCCTTCCTGTCCCCGTAGCACAGGAGTATGCTGTGCCTACACCCACCATCCAAGTTCTAGGATTCCCTTAGACAAGGCCCAAGAAAAGGTGCATAGTTGAGCACTGTGTTTGAGCAACATGCCAATCAAATAGGTATGGGACATTTCTTACCCAGGCAGAAAATGTCCTATGGTCAGCACTTCCAGATCTACAATGCAAGCCGGGCGTGGTGGCGCACGCCTTTAATCACAGCACTCAGGAGGCAGAGGTAGGAGGATTGCCATGAGTCTGAGGCCACCCTGAGACTACATAGTGAAATCCTACCTCAAAAAGCAAAAAAAAAAAAAAAAAAAAAAAAAAAAGAAGTTCTACAATACATGTACAGTGTGAGGATCTTTGAGTCCAGGGTGGTTATAACAGAATTTAAGAATTCTACTCAATGTCTCGTCAATATAGAATGTATGAGGCGAGCGTCGCTTTTTTCTGTCGGATCTACAAAAATGGATCCTCACTGATTGCCCGGGTCATCGTTCTCTCCCTGGGTGGGTATTCTCTTGAGGTCCTAATGTTTTAGCTTAAAAAGAACCCCAGTATATCTTAAGGGTTAGTGAACAGAAATAAAGGAGCTGTGGCTTGGAGGGCCTGGAGGATCAGCATAGAATAGACCATCTAGATTGAGAGCCAGGGAGGTGGCTTTGGAAGGCCTGGAGGATCAGCATAGAATAGACTGTCTAGATTGAGAGCCAGGGAGGTGGCTTGGAGGTCCTGGAGGATCAGCATAGAATAGACCATCTAGATTGAGAGCCAGGGAGGTGGCTTGGAGGGCCTGGAGGATCAGCATAGAATAGACTGTCTAGATTGAGAGCCAGGGAGGTGGCTTTGGAAGGCCTGGAGGGTCAGCATAGAATAGACCATCTAGATTGAGAGCCAGGGAGGTGGCTTGGAGGTCCTGGAGGATCAGCATAGAATAGACCGTCTAGATTGAGAGCCAGGTAGGTGGCTTGGAGGGCCTGGAGGATCAGCATAGAATAGACCGTCTAGATTGAGAGCCAGGGAGATGTTGTGAATAAGTAACCTGTGTACCGGCCTTTGTGATGTGTGCAGATCTCAGAGTGAATAGAACTGGAGGAATCAGAGACTCTTTCTGTGCTTTTTGGTGACTTGGAGATGGGTGTGTGTGTCCTGTGAAGGAGGTGACAGAGATGGAAGCTTGCAAAGACATTGAATGTTGGTCCATGTGGTCAGCTGCACTTACGATGACCATCGGTGTCCCACTGTGGAGGGGTCAGGCATGCGTCAGTTGGTGCTAGGTTTATCGCATGGCTTTATGAGGGGTCATGGGAGTAGAGTCTTTTTAAAGGGTTCTGAAATATAGACCATGGAAAGCTAGTTATTCCCTCCCGTTAAGTAGAATCGTTAGTTGAGAATCTTCCAGATTGTGGATAAGAGAAGCAAGCCCGAGCGGGCACTTCCTCTGTCTCTTCCTCAGTACTTTACTCAAACCAGTTGTGTGTTTCTGTTTTGACGCAGGAGCCTCACAGGACTGCACTTCCCAGCGTCTGTGCTTGTCTCTCTCTTCCCATCTCCACCTCCCTTAAATCTTCCTGAATGTGTTTATTATCCCTTCTTCTTTGTACAGTTGGCAGTTTCTCAGAGCATTTGGACCAGATCAATGGCCGCAGCGAGGGTGTTGACAGTACAGATAATTCCTCAAAGCCATCCAGTGAACCCACTTCTCACATGGCCCGACAGCGATTAGAAAGTACAGAGAAAAAGCGAACCTCTGGGAAAGTGACCAAGTCCCTTTCTGCCAGTGCTCTGTCCCTCATGATCCCAGGAGGTAGAGAGACATCTCGACTCGCATGACATTGTGTAATGTGTGCATGTTTCCCCCTCTCCCTGCCCTCGGGCTGGAATGCTGATTGAGGCACAAGATCAGATCGCATGCAGCAGGCACAGGTGGGGTCTCCAGAGCTTCTGCCTGCACATCCCAAAATTCCCTCAGGACCCCTGGGGCTCCCCACGAGCGTGTGAGTCACTTCCAGCACTCTTTGTAGGGATTCAGCCCATGAAAGGAAGCCTTGTTTTTCTTCGGTTTTCTTTCTTTTCCTTTTTACCATCCTCCCCCCCCCCCAAGTGAAATAAGTTTCCCTCCCTAGATTCCGTGTCATTTCTACCTTACAGAGCTCTTTGCAAGCCTGTGTGTTGGAACGCTCGGCATAGTTTTGCCTCGTTTCACGGGTGAGGCAATAGACGCAGAATCTCCAAGTTCTACATCCGTGCAGAAGAGAATATCACAAGGGGTCTTAAAATGAGAAGTGTTCCCAGTCCTGTGGGTTGCCCTGTGTTCCTCCTGCTGGGAAATCAGTCTCAGCATTGTTTTGGAAAACTGGACTTAATCGCGGTTGTGTTAGATCGCAGTGTTTTTCCACAACCTGATTTTTCATCTACTGATCTCTAAGTCCGTAGTCATGCCACTGGCACAGATGAAATACACTCTGCTGGTCATAACCTCTCTATAGTGATGGGAAGAATGTAGGCTATGTTCATACACGGCAGTGTTTCCCTTTTTTAAAATTTCATACTTGTGCAAAAAAGAATTTTGACATAAATCCATGATCTTAAGGGGCTCAGTGGTCATTCTAGCAGAATCCTTTGCTGGGCAATGTCCCCTTTAGGACCACAGAGCAGTACCTACCTCTGTGGTCTGTCTGCATGATGGCCCTGCAGAAGGTGAAGTTGGCCCCTGGGCAGCAGGGAAAGGAAGTTTAATAGCCCAGTCCAGTTTTGCAAGCAGGCGAGATAGCCTACACTTTGGAATGGTGGGGGAGTCACTGCATTTGTGGGTGTAAAGACCAGCATGGGGTTAAGGACACAAAGCCTGGTGTCCCCCCAGTCTGCCTGTGTGTGTGTCTGCTCCACCCTTCTCCCATGTGCATGTCATAACGTTCCCTGTCTAACAGTGGCCTCTGGATTAGACAGAGGTAATAGCAAAGAGAAGCTCCATGCCCTGTGAAGTCAGAGTAAACGAACAGGGGTTCACTTTGCTTTTCTTTGAGCAGCGTAAGACTTGAGACACCAGAAAGTACGGATTGTTTAACCTCACTGTGACCACATTGGGACCTACCATGTCCTGTGAGTCCCCCAGAGCACTGGGCATAGATATTCAAAGAGCAGTTTGCTTGCGAGAGCAAGTGGCATTGTTTTAGAATATGAGCTGTTCTGCTCTCAAAGTATGTCTCACTTGCTTTACCACCTTATGCATCCAGCTTTACGTGGGTACTTGGGAATGGAACCTGGAGCCGTTAGGCTTTGCAGGTAAGCGCCTTAACCGCTGAGCCATCCCCCCAGCCCCGATGCTTGCTTCTTCATTGCAGATATGTTTGCTGTTTCTCCACTGGGGAGTCCAGTGTCCCCCCACTCCCTGTCCTCGGACCCTCCTTCTTCACGAGACTCCTCTCCCAGCCGAGACTCCTCCGCAGCGTCGGCCAGTCCCCATCAGCCCATTGTGATTCACAGTTCGGGAAAGAATTACGGTTTCACCATCCGGGCCATCCGGGTGTACGTGGGCGACAGTGACATCTACACAGTGCACCACATTGTTTGGGTAAGACCAAAACCCTCAGTCTCGGAAGCTCTCATTCCTGCCCACGGGCTGCAACCTAGTCGAGGGCCAGTGTGTTTGCGGGTCACGTGGCGCTTGGGGCCCGTTTTCTTTTCCCTTTGAGCGTGGGGCAGAATGGGATTTAGCCCAGACTCTGCCCAGTTTCTGTATTTCCCCACTTTGACTGTGTCTAGCAGATTGGTGTGCAAAGGACTATATTTTTAAAAATATATATTTATTTATTTGCAAGCAGAGAGATACAGGCACAAAGAGAGGAAGTGGGCATGCCAGGGCCTCTAGCCACTGCAAACTCCAGATGCATGTGCTGTTAGTGGGTTTACATGGGGAATCAAACCTAGCTCATTAGGCTTTGCAGGCAACACCTTAACTGCTGAGCCATCTCTTCAGCCCCCAAAACTCTTTTTTTTTTTCCTGAGGTAAGGTCTTGTTCTAGCTCAGGCTGACCTGGAATTCACGGCAATCCTCCTACCTCTGCCTCCCGAGAGTGGGATTAAAGGCATGAGCCACCACGCCCTGTTGTTTTTCTTTGTAATTTTTAAATTTATTTTTATTTGACAGGGAGGGAGGGAGGGAGGGAGAGAATATGCATGCCAGGGCCTCTAGCCACTGCAGACGAAGTCCAGATGCATGCGCACCTTGGGCATCTGGCTCACGTGGGACCTGGAGAATCAAACCTGGGTCCTTAGGCTTCACAGGCAAGCACCTTAACTGCTAAGCCATCTCTCCAGCCCCATTGCTGATGTTTTTTTTTGTTTGCTTTGTTTTTAAAAATTACATTCTCACTTCACTTGATTAAGGAAACATAAGATTTTTCTATTCTCTTACTATCTGAGCACTTAGAATCATTTGTGAGTTGGCTCAGGTTTGTTACTAGTTTGCTCACAACTGTCCACTCTCCTCTGGCCTTCAGAATGTAGAAGAAGGAAGTCCGTCCTACCAGGCGGGGCTGAAGGCTGGAGATCTGATCACACACATCAACGGGGAGCCCGTGCATGGACTCGTCCACACGGAGGTCATCGAGCTCCTTCTGAAGGTACCGTTTGCGTCTGTCCGAGCCGCGCAGAGCAGGCAGCGAACTTGTGAACTTGAATCACGAGATCCATTGCTCTGGGTCATCCCTGGAAGGGGGTTCAGTAGTTTTCATGGAAGGCAAAGCTATTGGGAATTCTCTCCCATTGTGCAAGAGGATCCTTGTGCCTCCATCCTGATGCACTCCACCATGGAGGTCTATAAAAACAGTGCTTGTGGCAATCACCAGGTGATTTTCCTCAGGAGCTTTCAACGGGTTCTGTCGTGGCTTTGAACTGTGAGGTCAGCGGTTCCTTTGAAAGATGGCAGTGTAACTCAAGACACAAGAGCTATGAACGATAAGTGGAAGAAGGGTTCTAGCAGTTTGGAGGCTGGTTTCCCACTTGACAGGAAATCATGAATGGAATGAGAGAGAGACAGTGTGCACACTCATTCTCCCAGGCACGTCTGTTGAGACATTTGATTCGCCGCCTGCTGACTCTAGAAATAGAAATGCGTAGATGCAAAGGTGGGTGAGCCTGAGTTAGATCTTACGTCCTCTTAGGAAAAGGATGATGTGTGTGTGATGAGAAATGCAATCGCTCCTCATAGGACTTTTGCAGTGTCTTGCTTCCTGACTTCTACAGGCTCGGGGGTGAGTTGTAAAACCAGCCAGGTATGTGAACCTCAAAGAGCCCAGAGCTCACTTAGCAAGACAGAGGATAGAGAGAGAACCACATTCACGGTTCAAATCACGTTTGAGATCTTGGAGACGTTGCTTGTTCTGTGTTCTTGTAAAGTACAGGACGTGTGTGTGAGAACCCAGCAGAGGGCGGGAAGGACAGGCTGCATGCATTTGGAGAGAACATTCTGAGTGGGGAGAGCCGTCTCAGGAAAGGAAGTGAGGAAGCTGAAGGCATTGCAGGGAAGGGGGTGTGCAAGTCTTTCATAACCAATGCAGACTTTCCTTCTCAGCCACTCCCCAGCTTACACAAGTGCTTTTGAGGGGATTTGGCACGTGGCCCAGAGTCAAGCATCAGTGTCTATATTCTAATGGCTACTGTGACCTGGTATAGGATGATATTGGTCTTGATTAATTTACAGTGTCACTGTGGATTTGAGGGCTCATACGTTTGTGAAATCACAATGAACCATGGGGCTTTCCTTTCCGTGCTATCCAATGGCTACCTTGAGAGGACAGGACTGTATGGCTTTATTTTTTTAAGAGAGAGAGACAATTGGCAGGGTGTCAGCCACCTAGTGGGCATGTGCGACATTGCCACTTTTGTGCGTCTGGCTTACATGGTCCAAAGTCAAGAAATGTAGAGGCTCAGGAGTCTCATAATGACTTCACTCAGGGTCCTTGATTCTGTGCCCCATCTCTGGCCCATAGATCTATCCATTGTGGATAAGTATCCAGGGAAGTGGTCGGTTTTTCTGTCTCTAAAATGCTCCCCGATTTTGTGTAAGAACCCACCTTGGCCTTAGATGCCAGAGGATGATTCATTCTTTTGGTTTTTGGCCTCATTAACTCACTACATAAGCTAAAAGACCTTAAATGGTTATATATATGGTCATATCTACATAGAGCGATATTTCTTGCCTTCTACTGTCTTCCTAACAGTAGTTTATTATGTATAAGATGGCTCCTGCCCAAAGTGTTTTTTGTTATATATCTGCTCATAAAACAAAACAAAATTGAAATATAGAAAAGGAATGCATATTTATTTTCCCAAGGCCTAATGAATCACATTCATGATTTATTTTCTATTTTAATATGATTCTGCATTTCTGGCAACATGTCTTAGCAGAATCAGCTGGCCCTCCACGTACCATTTTGCCTCTTTGGGGAACTATGGGCCATTGGAAATGCATGAGCTTGGCACTGTTCTCAAGCTATGGCGTATTCTGTCACCCATCCAAGCCGCCGATCCTGCCTTTGGTTCATAAATGAAGCAGTGACTAGCGCAATGAAACAAAGAGGATGTAAGGGATTTAATTATCATCCCAGTGAACTGTGAAATCGTGCAGTTTCTTCCGAATTTAACTAGCAGTTCTTGAACAAAGAGCATCAGCAGTGCCTTACCCTCGGGGTGGCGGATCTTTCCACCCTGTTCTAAAGATTCCATGAGCTAAGGGCTGGAGAGATGGTTCCGCTCCCATGGAGAGCCTGATGCAGTAAGTAAGTGGCACCTGCGTCTGGAGTTTGCCATGATGGGAAGTCCTGGTACACTCTATGCACTTGGCAGGGCTGGAGAGATGGCTTAGCAGTTAAGGCACTTGCCTGAAAAGCAAAAAGACCCAGGTTCAATTCCCCAGAACCCACGTAAGCCAGAAGTGTGTGCATCTGGAGTTGGTTTGCAGTGGCTAGAGGCCCTGGCACACTTATTCTTTCTCTCTCAGACTGGAAACATGCTAGAAGTTGGGACTATTCTGTGTGGGCCTTGAGAGATGGTCGGGGGGTCAGTGTATGGAAATAGGGATGCAGGACAATCTAGGCCAATGGGTAAGTATAAGGGTACAGTGGGCATTGGTGACTTACCCACGGCCTCCTGATAACTGGCAAAGCTAGAGAATTTGACTGCAGCTGTTGTACTCACTTCAGCTGTATTAAAATAATTTCCCTCCCACTGTGCACTAATCACAAAAGAGATTCAAGTAAAAGTGAACTACAGTGGTCACAGAATTTCTCTAAGATCACTTAGGCCTGGAGCGAAGTAGCCATATGCCATGTGGAGCAATTCAGAAAGCACCTGCTGTAGCTGTGTGCGTCCACCAGGTGGCAGGCTTCACAACTGGCACCTAATTACTCATACCTCACCTCCTTTGTGTGTATCCCCTTCGACTATCTATATGGTGCATGAACATGAAGCAAATGAGTTGTCTTTCAAAAGAGTCAGACGTAGAACAAAGGCAAAAGTGAGCTTGGGTTTTTTCACAGCCTGGTGGTATTCTGTGTTGGCCAGGCCCGTTTCTTACCATTTTCCAGTAAGAAATTGTTCAGTATTTGTATTGATTGGGTGCTCTGACCACCGCTGTGATGAACACCAGCTGGGCACGGGTTCGTCTGCTTATCTCACAGTTCTGGAATGTGTTGTCACCTGTAATACAAGAATGACAGTCCCTTTTTACGTCATGGGTGGTGAAGCAGCCCTCATATGTTGGTTGTGAAAATGGCTTCAAAATTAATTTGTGCTTCTAAGACACCAGATGGTGTCGGTAACTTCTCTCTCATAAAGATATACAGGAATTGGTGGCACACTGTGAGGTTGAGGCCAGCCTAGGCTAGAGTGAAACCCCACCTCACAAACCAAAAATAAATAAACGTTGGGGGCTGGAGGCCCTGGTGCTCTCATTCTCTCTCTGCCTGCCTGTTGCTAATAAATATTAAAATAAACCAAAAAGTTGGAACCAGGTATGGTGATGCATGCCTAGAATCCCAGCATTCTGGAGGCTGAAATGGAAGGATTGCCATGCGAGTTCTAGGCCAAACCCTTTAATGGCACATCTTCTTTTCCTTTTTCGGAGGTAGGGTTTTGCTCTAGCCCAGGCTGACCTCAAACTCAGAGATCCTCCTACCTGTGCCTTCCAAGTTCTGGGACTAAAGGCATGCACCCCCACCCCGCTAAATCTTACATTAGCTCAATTTTTTCACTTCAAAAACATCCTATCAGATTAAATGTCTTGCAATTGCTAGTAAATAACTTTTATTTTCAGAATGAGGGAAACTTGCTGGCGTTTGCCACAAATGTGTTATTAGTCATGGGATTATCTGTTTTAAATGATGTCTAAAGAGCTGGGAAGGCAATAATACAATACTATGTCTTCTCAATACTAAACTCAGGGCGGGGCGTAAAGAAATCTAAATAACTACTGAAAAATCAACTCATAAGAACAGGGGAATAGACTATTTCTGGGGCGAACTTAAATTTAATTATGTTATGAAGCCAAAAAAAAATCATGTTGTTAGTGAAATGTTTCAAAATTACATAAAGTGAAAACTATAAGACTATAGTAATGTTAAAATTGTGCATGTAATATGCATGCATTCATATATGTATTTATTTATATGTGCCTAGGCTGAGCATGTAGCTTAATGACAGAGCATTTGACGAGTATGTGTGAGGACCCGGGTTTGATTCTCACCCTAACCTCCCGCCCAAAAGACACTGAGCAGGAAATACTGAAATATTACTGGTGGTCAAGGCTTTTTGTGTTTAGACTCCCCTCCCCTTTTTAATAGCAGGAAACACGTTCTAATCACAGAGACTGAAAGGAGCTGTTACAACTGTGATCCGGTTTTGCAGTTCTCAGAACACTTAGCTTTAAGCAGGACTAAGTGATAAGAAGTCCAGCCGCTAGATATATTTTTCAGGTAAAGGCCTTAAAAACGGCTCTTCTCCTACGACTTTGTACTCTCAAGTTTATCAGAGCCATGTGTGACTTTGAAAGGACGTCTTTCTCCCCTGGTTATTATGAAATTCAAAAAGAGGTCATGGATACCAGAGTCACTGCCCTGGGCCCCCAATGGCCTAAGCGCCATCCCTCGAGCCTTGCCTGGCAAGCCCCTTCCCAAGATCAAGAGAAAGGACACGGCAGCCCGCCTGGAATCACCTTAGCCTGTGTGACCTGCTTAAAGAAGGCCTCTCCTACTGGCTGGCATGGACTTTCCAGCTCCACAAGCTGACGGGTTTTGTGACAACAGGAAAGGAACTCTCCCCAGTCACTGCAAATAAAAGTCACGCTCGGTTTATTCCTCTCTGATTTCTAGGCCAAACGCGCACACAAAATGGAGAGAGAAGGAAAACAGATCCACCGAGTCCAGACAGTCACTGGGCACACTTATATTCAATACATATGGATGAGGAGAGCTGGTATTTATAGAGCCCTTCCCATGTGTCACACGCGGGGACAAAGGCTTTCTCTACAACTCCGCCAGTGAGCCCTAAGAATGGCAGGGTTCCCCCATTCTCTAGTATAGTCAGGGGGTGGGCAGCCGTGTTCAGGTTGTGTGGCTAAAGCGACTTTCCGCCTTGCCTGCCATAATATGCTTATCAGTTTTATTTGTCTTTGAATCTCTTATCACGGACCTGCTCTCGCTACTCCCTCTAATACCAACTCATCTTTTCCACAGAGTGGAAATAACGTGTCAATCACCACTACCCCGTTTGAAAACACGTCCATCAAAACAGGACCAGCCAGGAGAAACAGCTGCAAGAGCCGGATGGTGCGACGGAGCAAGAAGTCCAAGAAGAAGGAGAGTCTGGAAAGGTGAGCACACTGGTCGTCCTCGTAAGTGGGTACTCACCCACCTTGGAGAAAACACCCTCCGAATTCAATACTCATGAGCCAGAAAGATCTATGTCCTCATTTAAAAGAAAAGAAAGAGTTCTGCCGTCTCCTTTCTGTTTTTTCGCAGTAAGGTCTCACTCTAGCCCAGGCTGGCCTCAAACTCACAGTGATCCTCTTACGTGCCTGCCCCGAGTGCTGGGATTAAAGGTGTGCACCACCATGCCCAGCTGAAAGGATTTTTTTGTAAATTCTACATCATGTCAGAAGAGTGGGACTTGAGGAACTTGAGCACCAGGCAGTTTTTCAGATGAAATCTGGCTTTAGAAGGTTCTTGTTCTTGAATGGTTTTCTTTTAATGCCAGAGACTCCAAACCAACTCTCTCTCTAAACCTTCTAGATGAGCTTAGAAGAAGAAAGGATTTTTCTAGCTTGCAAAATCTCATGGGGTTGACACATTGTACACAGCAGGAGCATTCTGTGCATGGGGTGGCTGTCCTTTTCCTTCAACCTTAGTGTCTCATCCTATTGAGACTTTTATTATTTATTTATTTACAAGGAGACAGAGAGAATGGGTGCACCAGGGCCTCTAGCCACAGCAGTGAACACCAGATGCGTGAGCATCTTAAACATGGAGCCATCTCACCAGCCCCACATTAAGATTTTAAATAGAAATGTAGAAAACAAAATAAACACATGGATTGTTCATTACCTCAAGGAAAAACAGTTTACACACAAATGAAAACAGAACTATGCTCCCCATAAACCAGTCATGATGCCAAATAATCCAGGAGCCATTTTCACTAGCCCGAGTTTTTGGTTCAGCTGTGTTGGGAATAATAGAAAAGGCAGAGCACATGGAGTCGGAAGGCAATTGTATGAGAGTTTAATTTTTTGTTTTTAAGTACTTGGGACTGGGCCTAGGACTTCATGCTAAGCAAGTATCTGCCACGGAGTTATATCTCCAGCCCTCTTTATACTTTCTTTTTTTTTTCTTTGAGATAGGGTCTCACTGTTTCCTTGGCCAGCCTTGAGCTCGGCATCCTTATGTCTCAGCCACTGAGTAACTGGGATTAAAACCTGTATTGCCAGGCCCTAGCTTCTCATTTTTTAAAAATATTTTTATTTTATTTATTTGAGAGAGTTGAGCACACCAGGGCCTCCAGACACATGCACCACCTTGTGCCTCTGGCTTACGTGGGTTCTGAGGACTCAAACCTGGGACCTTAGGCCTCCCTAGGCAAGCACCTTAACTGCTAAGCCATCTCTCCAGCCTTAGCTTTTCTCTCTTTTTTTAATTTTATTTTTCTATTTGTTTTTATTTTTCTGAGGTAGAGTCTCACTCTGGCTGACCCGGAATTCACTATGTAGTCTCAGGGTGGCCTTGAACTCACAGTAATCCTCCTACCTCTGCCTCCCGAGTGCTGGCATGCGCCACCATGCCCACCTGAGCTTCTCATTTTTTATAGTAGGAAATCAACAGGTAAATCCTATCACTGGAAAAATTAAAATGTCAGTTTCAGCTCATAATTAGTCCTACAGACAAATGGGGGCAGATAAGAGGAAAAGGTGGTTTCTCTGGGGATTTGAGAGAAATCCGAGGGTTGAGTTGTAAATGCACTTTGGAGAAAATGCCAAATGGTTCTATAAACTTACAACTTCTGATAATATTACACAAACAAGTTCTAGGACCCTTCCATTCTTTCAGGTTGTATAGAATAAATTGTGAAATACCCTGAGAACCATCTGTTGATGCTCACCAGGACTGGCCCTGGCCTCTGTGATAAGAGAACTTCATACAGCCGCCAGCACATATAAACTTTGCACATCAGCCTTTTTTTTTTTTTTTTTTTTTTTTTGCTTTCTCATGTGCTCATTGAATGATAAATGCACTTTTGTATCTGCTTCCCACTGATATGACAGGCTTTGGCCTCACCTGGCTCTGTTTTTATGGAGACATGCAGACTCCATTTTGTGAGGCATATTTAAGCACAGCAAAGAGAGAGCCTCTGCCCAGAACGTCACAGTTAAAGATTTCTATAGCCAGGGGCTGGAGAGATGGCTGAGGGGTTAAGGCACTTGCCTGCAAAGCCTGAGGACCCGAGTTCAGTTCTCCAGTATCCACATAAAGTCAGATGCACAAGGTGGTGCACGCATCTGGAGTTTGCTTTTAGTGGCTGGAGGTATGCCCATTCTCTCTGCTTGCTGATAAATAAAAATATTTTTTAAGGGCTGGAGAGAGATGTCTCAGCAGTTAAGGCGCTTGACTGTGATGCCTAAAGCACTTATGTTCAAATCTCCAGGTCCCACATTGGCGCAAGTACACAATGTCGCACATGTGTCTGGAGTTCATTTGTAGCAGCCAAAGACCCTGGGGTGCCCATTCTCTCTCAAAAAATAAAAATAAAGAAATACTTTTTAAAAAGGCGTTCTATACCCAAACCAATACGAAATCTATCTCGGGAATAAAAGCCACAATCTCTTGATTAAATCACGTCAGTGTACGGGGCCTGTTCACAGAGTGAATGTTTTTAATATTTCATAATCGTCCTGGAATCAGGCTATCCTTCGGTGACGAGAAAGTTGATCTGGCTGACCTTGTGTTGAGCTGTAGTCTGGGGGTGGGGGTGGGGGTGGGGGGGGTTGGGAAGTGTCTTCTGATCCGGGTGTTCCTGTCTCAACTCCAGGAGACGCTCTCTCTTCAAAAAGCTAGCCAAGCAGCCCTCCCCTTTACTGCACACCAGCCGAAGCTTCTCCTGCTTGAACCGGTCCCTCTCGTCGGGAGAGAGTCTCCCCGGTTCCCCCACTCACAGCTTGTCGCCCCGCTCTCCAACCCCCAGCTATCGCTCCACCCCCGATTTTCCATCCGGTGAGTGGGTCTCTTGGCCTGGAGGGTGGAGAGGGGGCTCCTGGGAGGTAGATAACAGACAGCACACACAGGGAGGCACAGTGGAGTCACTCTGATGATTAAAATGAGGCAAGTAGTGGGGCTGAGTCTTGCTGGCAGTGAGCGGGGGCCGGGGGATCCTGCCCCAGCATAGTGAATTGCTGGTCACCAGGCCTTAACCTCGGTCTGGGCAGGAAGCTATGACCCTCTGTGTTCTGCCCACAGGTACCAACTCCTCGCAGAGCAGCTCCCCAAGTTCGAGCGCCCCTAACTCCCCAGCAGGATCTGGTCACATCCGGCCCAGCACCCTCCACGGCCTGGCCCCCAAACTGGGTGGCCAGCGATACCGCTCGGGCAGGCGAAAGTCCGCAGGCAGCATCCCGCTGTCCCCGCTGGCCAGGACGCCATCCCCGACCCCCCAGCCCACCTCCCCGCAGCGCTCACCGTCCCCGCTGCTGGGCCATTCGCTGGGCAGTGCCAAGATGGCCCAGGCCTTCCCTAACAAGATGCACTCCCCTCCCACCATCGTCCGGCACATCGTGAGGCCCAAGAGCGCCGAGCCGCCTCGCTCCCCGCTGCTCAAGCGAGTTCAGTCGGAGGAAAAGCTGTCCCCCTCCTACAGCAGCGACAAGAAGCACCTGTGCTCCCGGAAGCACAGCCTGGAGGTGACCCAGGAGGAGGTGCAGAGGGAGCAGGGCCCGAGGGAGGCCACGCTGCAGAGCCTCGAGGAGAACGTGTGCGAAGCCCCCTCGCTCACCCGGGCCAGGCCAGTGGAGCAAGGCTGTCTGAAACGCCCTGTGTCACGGAAGCTTGGCCGCCAGGAGTCTGTGGATGACCTGGACAGGGACAAGCTGAAGGGCAAGGTCGTGGTGAAGAAACACGAATGCCACCAGAAGTCCCAGGGCCTCAGCGGTGACTCGGAAAGCCATGCGCTCTTCAGGCTCGAAGAGAGGGACAAGAAAGTGTACCCCAAGGGGTTAGAAAGGTCAGGTCACTTTGAAAGCAAGGCAGCAGAGGCCTCATCTCTGGGCAGCCTATTGAAGGATGCACTTCACAAGCAGGCCAGCGTGAGGGCTGGCGAGGGGGCGACCTCAGAGGGGACAGCGGCCGGGACGCACAGTCAGGGCGCAGGTGACTTCAAACGGGCCACCCCTTCCTGCACCCTGCAAGACGGTGTGTGCCACGTCTCAGATAGGTCCCCTCCTGGGAAGGGTGAACACCCAGAGAAGGCGCCGCTGGCCAACGCTGATCACCTCCGAAAGAAAATGTCACTGGAGGACAAAGACGACAACCACTGCTCCATCCTGAAGCCCAAGAAGACATCCAGCCCCCACGAATGTCTGCCGGGGAACCCAGTGCGGCCTGTGGCCGGTCAGCAGGAGGTCCTGCCCATCTCCGAGAGCCGGGCGTTGGTCAGCAGCACCCACACGCACACGGCTCAGATGACCTCTGTCTCCTTTGTTCCCCTTAAGACCTCAGCCGGGCGAGTGGACAGCAATGGAGCGGAGAAAGCAGGCTTGGTGTCTCCCGAATCTCCTGCCAGAAAGAGTCCCTCTGAGTATAAGCTGGAAGGCCGGTCCGTCTCATGCCTGAAGCCCATCGAGGGCACGCTGGACATTGCTCTCCTGTCTGGACCCCATGCCTCCAAGACAGACTTAGCTTCACCAGAGCCCACACACAGCCCCAGCCCTGGCGTCAGCACGGGGCCCTCAGTGCCACCGGTTCTTCCTGGGAAGAAGGGGGACCCCCCTGCCAACCTGAAGGAGCCTTCCTCCACAAGCCTAAAGGTGACGAAATCCTACCTGCTTGAGCCTCGGTTCCTGCCCCCTGGCCGGGGTCACCAGGACTCCGAGTCAAAAGCAAACAGGAAACTTTCCAATCCTGTTGCTCAGAGCGCAGTGACACTTCCAGAGAGCAGCTCCCAGCAGAGAGAGGGCACTCCTCCAAAACGTCAAGACCGGCCCACCGAGGCCAGGGTCTCCCCGGACACAGGGCAGACCCCACGCAGTGGGTGCACCCCGCTCCCAGCAGAACAGGCCCCCGCGAGGGAGAAGCCATGCCTGAAAGAACCATCTGAAAAAGCCCTTGCTCTAGCAAGAACCGAGAGGTCCTCGATGAGGGCAGACATGTACAGAGACCCCCGTGCGGAGCTGGGCCCTCCGGAGACTGCTAAAGCCAGTGACAATTCCAAAGGCCTCCCTCCCGGGGGAGGAACCCACCTTGACTTCTACACCCGGGCACAGACAAAGCACAAAGGTGTCGGCCGAGAGGAGGTGAGGTCCCTTCCCAGGGAAGATACCGCCTTGCACTCAGCTGGGATTCTTTGCGAAAAGGAAGTGGCCAGGCTAAGAAGCGGCATGGAACCCAAGCCAGAAGCTCCCGCTGCCAGGCGCCCTCCACAGCCACCTGGCATGGACAGTGAGAAGAGTGAAAAGCTGTCTGCCTTGCCTCCTTTAGAAAAACAGGCTCCCAAAGAGCTGTCCAGCCTGGCCCCTCGCAGTTCCCCAAGCTCCACCTCCACCAAGGAGCCCGGGAGCAAACCCAGTGCTCCAGAACCTAGCACCAGTCTCCCAGAGCATCCCAGATCTGCGGCCGCTGCTGCCCACAGTGACAGCAGCTGCCCCAAGGCCCCTCCTGTCCCCGGTCCCAGCCCTCCAAAGTCCAAGCACCCGACAGATCCCCCTCCTCACAGAAACCAAACGCTGGGGCCCCGAGAAGCAAAGAGCCTGTCCTTCAACCCCTCACTGGCTTCAGCAGAGAGGACGAGTTGGGTGTGGCTCCTGCCATCGTGGGCGCCCACAGCAAAGCAAGCGATGTGGCTGGCCGAGAAAAAGGGGGAGTCACCGTTGCGCCCCACGGGGAACAGGGACCTCTGGATGCCAAACTGAAACCCAGCGGTGCAGGGTGTCCCCCAGAGATGCAGGAGAAACGTCTTCCCAGACAAGAGCACCCAGGATTCAGTGAGGCCGTAGACCCGAAACTTCCCACTGCCAGTGAAAAGCAGAGTTTGTCTCCAAAGCACCCCAAACCATCCACTGTGAAAGACTGTCCTCCCCTATGCAGACAGACAGACAGACACCCAAGTCAGCAGGCCACCGCCGGAGGAGACAGGAAGATGGAAGGGAAGAAGGACCCTGAAGCACTTTATGGTTCAACAGCAGAGGCTTGCAAGGTGGAAGCGCATGGTGACCCCCGGCCAAAGGGCCCGGAGGCCAAGGGGAAGGGGCCCTGTGCTCAGAAGGCCCTGGCTGAAGCTAGCAAGCCCAGCACCATGAAACGGTCGCCCTCAGCCTCTGCACAGAGTTCTGTCCGCACAGCTGCTCCTCCAGAAAAATCTCTCAGCTATTCGGCCAGCTTTCCCGAGGCCCAGCCAAGAGTGCAAGAGTCCACCTCAGCCAGCAGCCACCCCTCGTCCACCAAGGCCAACGGGAGCACCCCTGAGCCGCCAGTGCCCAGCCTCCGGGACCATAGGAAGTCCCAGTCCGGTGGGGACGGCCGAACCCAGATGACCAAGAGTGACTCTCTGCCTTCCTTCCGCCTGTCCACCACTGGCCTGGAGTCACACCTGCCAGACACCCAGGTGCCCAGTGGAGGAGCCGGCCACCGGGACAGGGCACTGTCGGTGACTGCCACCACTGGAGAACCCAGAGGGCGAGAGCCACTGCCAGCCAAGAAACAGAACGTGGGCAGGGAAGTGCCCAGGACCCCCCCAGCCCCAAGCACAGACCGCCCTCTCCCCTTTTCCTCCGAGAAGGACTTCGTGGTGAGGCAGAGGCGAGGCAAGGAAAGCTTGCGCAGCAGCCCGCACAAAAAGGCCTCCTAAGTGTGCCCACCCCCCATTCCTTCATGAACCACCCTTTTCGAAACCAGCACTGTGCAAATGCCCACCAGAAAGAGCGTGGAGCCTCACTGCGGAGGGGCAGAGACAGAAAGCAGGAACGTCCTTCCACATGCCTCCCCCGTGGTTACCGGTCAAGGCAGATCAGTGTGTGTAGAAAAGCTTGCCTCCCCAGCGGAGGGCTGCGGAGGAAGGGTGCTGTCTGTACATACCTCGCGATGTGTTTGGTTTGGGATGTAGTCTTCTGTAGGTGAAGATCTTCGCTTTCTACTAACCTTACTATAGTCATGAAGCGAAGTGGTCAAAACAACAACAACAAAAAAAAAAATAGCGATCCATCCATCCATGTTCACGTATGTGCACATCCACCTACATGTTTTTGGTCTGTGGTTGGTTTTAAGAATATTGGAAGGCTTCGTTTTTTTATCAGTAAAGTTAAAGATGAAAGAAATCCCTGAAGACTGTAGATTGTGAGTGTTTAATGTGCATTTAAACCAGAATTTCTGATAGTACTGTATTTGGAAACCTGTATTTCCAGATCTGAAAGCAAGAACCCCTCCACCCTGCTGCAGTTGACACCCTCCCCTAGGAATGTCTGGGACAAAGGGAGCTGGGTTATTTCACAGTCACCGGCGGTAGGTCCAAAAGACCCTTGTCTATCTGGTCTTCACCTGACGACAAGCAGGAACTAGAAACACATCCACTTCCTGTTCTGTCTTCCCCCTGCCCTGACCCTAAGGCCTTTCTGCTGTGAGTCCAAGAAGCACATGTTTATGGTAGTTCTGTACCAGCTCTGCTCTTGAATAAAAAGGAAAAAAAAAAATTACTGGTCGTACACAAGTCTGCTAGTACTTAGGTTGAGTGATAACATTGGGCATTGGAAGAGGGTTAAATTTGCTTTTTTTTTTTTTTTTTGGAGGAAGAGGAGGGGGGTGGATTTGGGCATCATAGCCCTTACAAAGGAATAATCAGGACATCAGATACATTTCAATACATAGCTGGGGCCTTATGTTATAGGATGAAGCTTGCTGTTTTTAGCAAGTTCCTGGGATTCACATTCATTTCTGAGGCATCAAGTAGCTCCATCCGTTTCATAACACGATCTCTTTATTTGTATGCAAAAAAAAAAATACTGTCTTAATAAAAAAGAGCATTTTGTAACAGAGAGATCGGAGCTACTTGGTGCTTGAATGTGACCATCCTTTTTACTTTTGCTAAGCCTTATTTAAATTTTGTATACCATGAGATCTGTAGAACTTGTCAAATCATTTTAGTGCTAAAGGGTGTTTGAGTTGTTTTTGTTGTGACCGTTTTGGGGTGGCTCTCGCTGACTTACGTACTGGCACTAAATGGCAATACAGAGAAATACTTACGAGATGCTTGCTGTCCATAGCAAGAGGAAAACAATTAGCAGTAAATAACTAATTTCACACCAACCCTGCCTCAGGGGGATGGCTCGTGTATTTTCATGCTATCAAGTTGTTTTTTGGAACACAGCATGATCTTTTGCAGCCCTGAGGGTTTGAAATCACCCAGAATGGCTGTAAACACTCCACATACAAAGGCACTGCTCTCTGATGGCTTGGTTGTCCTTTGTTATAAAATGAGTTGGCAATAGAGAAAAAAAACAAAAAAACAGGCTCATCTTTGTCCCTATTCTCCCCCATACAGTTGTAGCCATTCTACATTGTGAAATTGTAGAACAAGCATTTCCACAGGAACTTAAGTGGGTTTCAAACATGGTCTCAAAACTTATAATGCATATGTGTTTGTAGACGTCTGTCTACACTCTGACATCAAGACAGGAATGTCCAGGAGGCAGTTCACGGTTTACAGCTTTTACATTTTAACTGTCAAGTTTTCTTTAAAAGCACACTAGCTGCTTGTTTACAAAGGATATTTTTATGTATATTTTGTATAGTGTATTATCATTTTGCCAATTTTTTTTTTTTTTTTTTTTTTGCATTTTGGATGAGTAAAAAGTACTTAAGGTTGCATACATGTGATTCCTGTTCGTCGTGTTGTACGCCTCTCCAGTCAGCTGGTAAAGAAATTCTCCTAACCGTGTTCTGTCTGGTCAGTCTCCGTGTGGTGGTGAGACGTGCTCCTCGCTAGACCTCCCAGCTGTAGACTTACCAGCCTCAGAGTTCGTTAGGATCTGTGCAATAAAGTGTTTGCAGTCTTATTTTCTCTAAGAAAATCCCCCCCTATGGATGTCATAATTGTTGTATATTGAACAAATATTTATACTTATGCAGTTGCATAACATTGAATAAAAATTTAGCATGAAAAATAATGACTAAGTGTTTGAGTATACACCTACGCCTACCACTTCCCAAATTATTTCCGATTCCTCCAGTGATTTTGGTGAGTAGAGTACTCCATTCTTCAAAATTAGATTTGTCAACTTCTGTTTGGAGAATGTACCAGTTTACACATTGATTTCCCCTCCTTAACCACAATCTCAAGAAAAGAGATGCCATATTTATCTCCCGTTGCTCTCCTAAGACCAGCAACTCCCACCCTCTGTCGTCCTAAGCTTTGCTGTCAGCATCTGTTTTGTCCCCTCCCCACCCTTGCTGACCAGAAAAGAGGAGTTTGTACTTGACACCTGGTCGGCATGCTTCCCCAGCATTAGGATCTGGCTTCTACCCACCACACGATCAGCGTGGCACCGAGGGTTTTCCACCACCACCCGGATGAGTGCAAAGCCCACTACCCTCCCTACAGACTCCTCTCCTAGTTCTCAACCTATTTTTTTTATTTTAAAAACATTTTTATTTGCAGGCAGAGAAAGAATGGGCACACCTCTACAAATGGACTCCAGATGCATGTGGCACTTTGTGCATTTGGCTTTATGTGGGACCTGGGGAATGGAACCTGGGTCGTTGGGCTTTGCAGGCAAGCCCCATAACCACTGAGCCATCTCTCCAGCCCCTCGGCCTGTTTTTAATTGCTCCTTTCTTCTCCTCTTGAATACAGTGTGTCTTGGGACTTCCTCTTTGCTGGGCATGTCTGCATTTGCTCCCTGGCATTTGCTGTCATTAGCATACTGTTCCTTATCGTCCCTTTAGTCAGACCCTAGGTTTCTGTCAAAGTTCTTTCTTTGCATTAAAAAATAATAATATGCCGGGCGTGGTGGTGCACGCCTTTAATCCCAGCACTCGGGAGGCAGAGTAGGAGGATCGCCGAGAGTTCGAGGCTACCCTGAGACTACATAGTTAGTTCCAGGTCAGCCTGGACCAGAGTGAGACCCTACCTTGCAAAACCAAAAATAATAATAATAATAAGGGATGGAGAAATGGCTTAGCAGTTAAGATGTTTGCCTGTGAAGCCAAAGGATCCTGGTTCTATTCTCCAGGACCCATGTAAGCCAGATACACAAGGGGCACGTGCATCTGGAGTTCGTTTGCAGTGGCTAGAGGCCCTGCCATGCCCATTCTCTCTCTGCTGCCTCTCTCTGCCTGCAAATAAATAAAGATTTTAAAAAAATACTAGGTTCCGCCAAGTTCACAAAACTTTCTTCTATGCTAATTCTCCCCTCACCCTGACACACACCCTTCTGCAAGAGCAATTTCTTAGGCCCTCCCCTAGCTGAGCCCAGTGGCATCTGACGTTTACCTGTTGCCTCTCTAGTCTTCTTCACAGTGTCCCTAGAAAGATGTTCCTCATTTGCAAGCGCACTGTGTTACATTCCTGCTTTACACTTAAGTGGCTCCCACTGTTTGTTTATTTTATTTATTTATTTTTAGACAAGCCCAACAGACTGGCCATTTTATTTAATGAGACAGAGAGAGAGAGAGAGAATGGGCACGCCAGGGCTTCCAGCCACTGCAATCCAACTCCAGATGCACATGCCACCTAGTGGGCATGTGCAACCTTGCACTTGCCTCACCTTTGTGTGTCTGGCTTACGTGGGACCTGGAGAGTCAAACATGAGTCCTTAGGCTTCATAGGCAAGCCTCTTAACTGCCAAGCCATCTCTCCAGCCCTTTGTGTTTTGTTTGTTTGTTTTTTTAATTGTTGTTGTTTTAATAAAAAGTCTGCCTCTTTAAGTATGCTCTTTGTCTTTGAGAACATCTTTCTTTCGCTACACGTAACTTCCTGATGCTAAGTGATTTATAAAAGGAGGTTTATATAGTTCACAGTTCTGGACACTGAATGCTCAGGATTGGATAGTCCCATCTGTTCGGCTTCTGGCCAAGGCTTCATCACAGAGGGTATTTTGAGGGTGGAAGTACTTGAAGAGAAATCACATAGCCAGACGGGGAGCCAGAGGGATTCGGGCACCAGGCTGCTTCTTTCTTTCCCTTTTTTCAAATTTTTTTAAATTTGAAATTCACCCTAACTAACTGAAGTTCCAAAAGAACTACAATAATCACAATAATTCCTTCCAAGGGTGGCACTCTTAATAACTTAACCACTTTTTACCGGACCTTACCTCAATATTGCCCTACTGGACACTAAACTTCCAGCACATGACCAAAGGGGAACACATTCAACCACAGATACCTACAAGGTAAGTATGCTAAGCTCAGGTACCCCAAAAAAGCCTTTCCTGACAAACAACACTTCCCTGTACAACTCCCCAATGGAGTTCACTGTATTATTTTGGAATCATGCATTTCTATATATGTATCTTTATACAGAGGTCTTAATTTTTCTTAGATCACATATATGGGAAATACCAGTAAATATTTACTGAACCAAAGTGACAAGCCTGTGACAAGCCTGTGACAAGTGTTCCAAAGTGTATGCTTGATGCAAGTTTGATTTAATCTGCATATCACTTCAGTTATGTGTTGCTTCATTACAGACACAAGGAAATCAAGATCCGTAAAACCAAAGTCAGCCAGTTGTAGTGGCGCACGCCTTTAATCCCAGCACTCGGGTGGCAGAGGTAGGAGGATCTCCGTGAGCTTGAGGTCACCCTGAGACTACATAGTGAGTTCCAGGTCAGCCTGGGCTAGAGTGAGACCCTACCTGGAAAACACAAAAACAAACAAGCAAACCGAAAAAAAGGGCTGGAGAGATGGCTAGCACTTAAGGCGCATCCTGCAAAGCCAAAGGACCCAGGTTCGATTCCCCAGGACCCATGTAAGCCAGCACAAGGTGGCACATGCATTGACTTCATTTGCAGTGGCTGGAGGACTTGGCATGCCCATTCTCTGTCTCTCTCAAATAAATATGTAAATAAATACAAAAAAATTTAAAGAGAACAAAAACTACTAAAGAACTAACTAGGGGCTGGAGAGATGGTTAGGTGGTTAAGGCACCTGCCTGCAAAGCCTAAGAACACCCGTTCAAATCTCCAGGTCTTACATTTAGCCAGATGCAAAAGTGACACAAGTGCGCAATGTCACACATGTGCACAAGGGGGCGCACGCATCTGGAGTTTGTTCCTAGCTGCTGAGAGGCTGCTGGTGCACCCACTCTCTGTGTCTCTCTCTGTGTCTGCCTGTCTTTCTCTCTCAAAAAAAAAAAAAAAAAAAAAGGACTAACTAGGCCTGACCCTGCATAACTTTCAAACTCAGACAAGATCGGGAGCGTTCAGGGTGGCTGTCGAACGAAACTAATGATGTCCAAGATCGTTACTTGAACTTCTGTACTTGACTAGACAGCTCACACGCTTGCTTTCTACCACTAGGCAAGATTGGCTTCTTCCCTCTCTTTGCAAAATAAGTCCTAAGTGGATAGGAAGTGGACATGTGGCAATAATATTGCTGCCGGGGTGATATAGTTAGTTCTCTGACCAAAGGAACTCGGCTCTGTTAAACCTCAGAGTTAAAAAAAAAAAAAAACGCCGGGTATGGTGGTGCATGCCTTTAATCCCAGCACTCAGGAGGCAGAGGTAGGAGAATCGCCACCCTGAGACTACATAGTGAATTCCAGGTTAGCCTGAGCTAGAGTGAAACCCTACCTCAGAAAACCAAAAAAATAAAAAAAAAAAAATAAATAAATAAAACCACAATTATGGAAACGATCATTTTAATGGTATTTGAACTCATGCTCTGAGAAAGAGTTCAACCTTCACCTTAATGGACAAAGCTACCAAAGCTACCCAGCACATACATACATACATATATATACATACATACATACATACATACATACATACATACATACATGCCTCAGAGCCAATAGCCACAGCAAGAACTGTTCACCAGCAAGTTTCAAATCAACACACGACTAGTGAAATGAATGGAGGATTAAGTTCTAATAGTACTACCTTGGTCCAGAGTGGGTAATATGAAAGTCATTAAAGGACAGACAACTAGACTGACAACCTTCTGTCAGCCTGGCCACTGGGACATTCCTTAGGATACAGTTCCAGCACACACACAATGTTATCTTGTCTGCCATCTTTAAATCCAAATGTAGTTACACTATTTCCCTGCCAAAATGTACAGGTGACGTATTGTCTTTAAGCCCAAGGAATCGTTGATCTCTAATAATGTAAGTACAGTGGGGATATGTTGGTTGCTTTCTTATTTCTATTAACAAATACCTGATCACAAGCAACTGAGCAAAGGAAAGTATTTTTGGCATAGAGTCCATCAAGGGGGAAAAGGCCTGACAATCGTGGGAAGCCAGCGATACCTTCTAAGCGGGAAGTAAAGGACAGGAAACAGCTCGCGGTTCCGGCTAAAACACTTCTAGACTCTCGCCTCACTGACAGACGTCTCCCAGCAAGGCTCTACCTCCCAAGGGTTCTAGAACCTTCCACCACATGGCTCCCTCACTGAGAATCACATGTTCAAATCCATGGGCCTGTGGGGCAGGGCTACATTCGGGCTACATTCAGACTACCACAGGAAGGTAGCTTATAGAAATCATGTTATCTTTGGGTGTAGGATGGGAACTGAGTAGAGGTAGGGGGTGTGAGACCACTCATAACTGGGGATAAGCATAAAGAAAAGAAGAAATCTAACAGTAGGTAGGTGGGTTGCTGCGAGTTCTGGGCCAGTCTGACACTACATAATGAATTCCAGGTCAGCCTGGGCTAGAGAGAGAGACCCTACTTCCAAAACAAAACAAAAATAAAATTAGTTTGGGCTAGAGAGACAGCTCAGCTGTTAAGGCGCTTGCCTGCAAATCCCAGTGACCCAATTTTGCTAACCCAGTACCCATGTAAGTGCCCGTGTAAGTACCCTTGTACAGCCAGATGCAAGAAGTGGCCCAAGCATCTGGAGGTGGCTTGCAGCAGCTGGAGGTCCTCATGCATCTGTTCTCTGTCTTTCTCTGCTTATAGATAAATAAAAATGTTTTTTAAAAAGGTAAGGAGAAGTGAGTAGGCCAGAGCTTCCGGCTTGTGCCCTACCTCCCAGTTCCCTGGTCCTTGGTACCCCAGCTGCTGGCATTGGGAGGCCTGGACTCTGCACGTGTGCTGTGGAAGCTGACCTTTTGCCGCCCGCTTCCAGACTGACCAGCCCCTGGGTCCTCAACTTCCTGCGCCAGAGGGGGCATGCACCATGGTGGGAGCTGGCCTTTGGCCCCCCAGTTTCCCCTGTGCTGAAGAGCACACGCAAGCAGAGCAAGTGGGTTTGAGCTCCCGGTTCCCCAGGGACCCTTGGTCCACTTGCGACCTCCACAACCTGTGCACCTGTAGTTACAACCCCTTCCTACTCGAATCCAGTTCTAGTTTAAAACAGAACAGTCACTCACGACCCTGCAAGCACAAATAGTTGCTTCCTCTTCAATAAAATACGACCTTAAGCTGGACGTGGTGGTGCACGCCTTTAATCCCAGCACTCGGGAGGCAGAGGTAGGAGGATCGCCGAAAGTTCAAGGCCACCCTGAGACTACATAGTGAATTCCAGGTCAGCCTGGACCAGAGTGAGACCCTACCTCAAAAAACCAAAAAAAGATCTTTACCCCAAGATGGGTAGACCACAATGGAAAGAAAGAAATAGAAAGAAAGAAAGAAAGAAAGAAAGAAAGAAAGAAAGAAAGAAAGAAAGAAAGAAAGAAAGGAAGGAAGGAAGGAAGGAAGGAAGGAAGGAAGGAAGGAAGGAAGGAAGGAAGGAAGGAAGGAAGGAAGGAAGGAAGGAAGAAAGGAAGGAAGGAAGGAAGGAAAGCAAGGAAGGAGAAAGAGATCTCCACCAAGGATACCTAATCCACAATGGAAGCTTCCAAAGAAAACAGAGGAAACAACAGAAATTGAACCAAAATGAAACCATGACAAGCAATGTGACCCTGGCCTAGTGAATTGCTGAACTGGAAGCAAATCACGAAAAACCAACAATCACATAAATGAACAGAGTTGTCTCAGTGCACACAGCTTTGCAACTAGGCTTAACTTAATTGAAAATTAGAGAAACATCAGGGCTGGAGAGATGGCTTAGCGGTTAAGGCGCCTGCCTCCTAAACCTAAGAATGCTGGTTTCAATCTCCAGCGGTTCCAATCTCCAGGTCCCACGTTTAGCCAGATGCAAAGTGACGCAAGGGCGCAATGCCGCACTTGACCACAAGGGGGCGCACACATCTGGATTTCGTTCACAGCAGCTGAGAGACTGCTGGTGCGCCCATCTCTGTCTGTCTCCCTCTCCCTCTCTGTCTGTCTCTCTCAAAAAAAAAAAAAAAAGAGAAACATCAAAAAGAGACAAATAAATTAAAGGTGAGTCAGCAAACAGAGGATGTCAAAAACCAGCTGAATAAGTTTAATGAAGACATGATCAAATGTAAGAATGAATTCCAGGAAGCATCAAGAAAAATAAGCCCTCAACTTGAAATTGGACCTCGAAAAAAAAAAAAAAAGAGAGAGAGAGAGAGAGATGGACACGATGCAAAGCAGCACAATATAAAACAAAAGTCACATAGAGCTTTAAAAACCTCTCTAGACCCCTCACTAAGAGAGCCTCTCATGTGGAGGCAGAACCTCTGAGCTGGAAGACAGAACAGAAGAAACGATCAGGAGCCCAAACACTTGGCTAAATTCAAAAATCATGCAAACAGAGGCTGGAGAGATGGCTTAGCAGTTAAGCGCTTGCCAAAGCCTAAGGACCCAGGTTCGAGGCTCGATTCCCCAGGACCCACGTAAGCCAGATGCACAAGGGGGCGCATGCATCTGGAGTTCATTTGCAGTGGCTGGAGGCCCTGGTGTGCTCATTCTCTCTCTCTGCCTCTTTCTCTCTGTCTGTGGCTAATAAATAAATAAATAAATAAATAAATAAATAAATAAATACAAAAAAAAATCATGCAAACAGAACGTGAGGGAATTGTGGGATACCCTAAAATTACCAAACATTTGGATCATGGGTAATCCACAATATGAAGAAATCCAGTCCAGAGGCATAGAGAACAGATTCAACAAAATTGAGGAAATTTTCCCCAATCTCGCAAAAGAGAGGCCCATCCAGATCCAAGAAGCTCACAGAGCACCAGGCAGAGAGAACTAAAGAACAGACTCTCCAAGGCACATAATCATAGTTAAAACTCTGAACAAGGAAAACGAAGAGAAGCTGCTGAAGGAGACCGCAAACAGGACCAGATGAACAGCTCCAGTACACCACCTGCAGGCTCCTGCACAGCCTCCCATCCCCCAACCGCCAGTGCGGAACCTAGGGAGAACACATTTCACCCCACCCCCACCAGCTGCAGGGCATCCAGAAGAACCACTCAGAACACCAGATCCACAGTGCAACAGAGAGGGAGTGAGGTGGGGACTCAGCATTGATCGGAAGCCATCCCAAAAGGTAACAGGGCCTGCTTACACAAAGCCAGATATACAGGTCTGTGCTGGAACTGATTATCTTTCTCTCTCTCTCTTTTAAAATATATTTAATTTATTCATTTGAAAGAGAGAAAGAGGCAGAAAGAGAGAAAGAGACAGAATATGGGTGCACCAGGGCCTCTAGCCACTGCAAATGAACTCCAGATGCAATCGCTGCCACCTTGTGCATCTGGATTACGTGGGTCCTGTAGAATCAAAATGGGATCCTTTGGCTTAGCAGGCAAACGCCTTAACCGCTAAGCCATCTCCGCAGCCCCTCTCTTTCCATGTCAGGAAAGGTTACATGTTACATACTCTTGGTTGGCTTTACCGTTCTCAAATAAGCTGCATTTTGGTGTTGACTATTGTTGCTTTGATGCGCCCTGGTTCACAGAGAGAAATTTTGTCTTTTTCTTCTGCCATTATTGGGTGCAGAGGCTGAGTTGGCCCCAGGCTGACCTGGAACCCATTTCAGACCAGAAATCTCAAACTCCCAGTTGACAGGATTAAGAATTTGGGGCACTACACACTTTTAGGGAATTTGGCTTTGTTAAGTTATTAGGACACAAAGCCAATCTTAACAAATACAGGAAAACTGAAACAATTCCTTGCACTCTAACTTATCACAATGGGGTCAAGCTGCAAATCAACAGCAAGAAAAGTTATAGAGCATACACAAAACCATAGAAATTAAACAATACACTACCAAATGATGAATGGGTCAATGAAGAAACCAAGAAGGAAATTAAAAGTATATAGATTCAAATGATAATGAGAATATAACATACCCAAAACCTGGGACACAACAAAGGCAGTTTTAACGGGGAAATTTACAGTTTTTGGTGCCTATATTAAGAAGTTAGACAGATCTCAAGTAATCAACTTAATGCTTCACCTTAAGGGCTTGGAAAAAGAAGAACAAGGCAAACCAAAAATCAATAGACAGGAAGAAATAATAAAGATTAGGGGAAAAGAAGGCTGGAGAAATGGCTTAGTGGTTAAGGCGCTTGCTTACAAAGTCAAAGGACCCAGGTTCAATTCCCTAGGACCCACAAGGGAGTGCACACATCTGGAGTTTGTTTGCAGTGGCTGGAGGCCCTGGCATGCCCATTTCTCTGTCTTCTGCCCTGCCCCCAACCCTGCATCTATTTCTTTCTCTCTCAAAGAAAAATTAAAATAAAAAAAAAGATTAGAGTAGAAATTAATGAAATACAAACCAAAAACCAAAAGAATAAAAAGACTCAATGAAACAAAGAGTTGGTTCTTTGAAAGGATAAACAAGATTGATAAACCCTTAGCAAATCAGACCAAAAGAAAGAGACACAAATTAATAAAATTAGAAATGAAAAAGGCGCCATTACAACAGATACCAAAGAAATTCAGAAAATCATAAAGACGTACTTTCAGAATACATACTCCACTAAATTTGAAAAGTTTGAAAGAAATGGATAATTTTCTTGATTTATATGACTGTTGCAGTCAGGTTCGCATTGCTGGCTGAAATCACCTGACCAAGAGAAGCTTTTGGGTAAAGGTTTATTTTGGCTTACAGACTTGAGGGGAAGCTCCATGATGTCAGGGGAAAACAATGGCATCAGCAGAGAGTGGACATCACCCCGTGGCCAAAATAAGGTGGACAACACAAATGGAAGAGTGTGCCAAACACTGGCAAGGGGACACTGGCTATAATACCCATAAGCTCGCCCTCAACAACACACCACCTCCAGGAGGCATTACTTCCCAAATCTCCCATCAGCTGGGAACCTAGCATTCAGAACACCTCAGTGTGTGGGGAATACGTGAATCAAAGCACCATGATGACCTACCAAAATTAAACAACTATGGATAGCCAAGCAGACCCCCCACACACACACACCCCAGCTGAAAAACATCCAGGTCCAGATGGATTCACTGGTGAATTTTACCAGACCTTCATGGAAGAACTAACATCAATGCTTCTCAAACTTTTCATAAAATAGAAAAGGCAGGAATTCTGCCAAACTCATTTTATGAAGCCAACATCAACTTGATACCAAAACCAGACAAAGATAGAATAAAAAAAGAAAAGTACAGACCAATCTCCCTCATGAACATAGATGCAAAAATTCTGAACAAGATATTGGCAAACAGAATACAAGAACATATCAGAAAGGTCATTCACCCCACCCAAGTAGGCTTTATCCCAGAGATGCAGGGATGGTACAACATACACAAATTGATAAATGTAATACACTATATAAATGCACTGAAGGACAAAAAAAAAAAAAAATCACAAGATCATCTCAATGCAGAAAAAAGCATTTGACAAAGTCCAACATCCCTTCATGATAAAAGTCCTACAGAGACTGGGAATAGAAGGAACATATCTCAACATAATAAAGGCTATTTATGACAAACCTACAGCCAACAGAATACCAAATGGGAAATAACTTGAAGCTTTTCCACTAAAATCAGGAACAAGACAAGGGTGTCCATTTCACCACTTTTATTTAATATGGTACTGGAAGTCTTAGCTATAGCAATAAGGAAAGAGACACACATAAAAGGGGTACAAATTTGAAAGGAAGAGATCAAGTTATCATTATTTGCAGATGATATGATTCTATACATAAAGGACCCTAAAGCAAACTGTTAGAGCGGATAAACACATAGCATGATACAAAGTAAACACACAGAAATCAGTAGCCTTCCTATATACTAACAACAAACGTGCAGAGGATGAAATTAGGGAATCACTCCCAGTTACAATTGCCTCAAAAATAAATAAATAAAGTACATTGAGATAAACCTAACCAAGGAAGTGAAGGTTCTGTACAATGAAAACTTTAAAACACTCAAGAGAGAAGTTGCAGAAGACACTAGGAAAAGGAAAGACATCCCTTGTTCTTGGATTGGAAGAAGCAATATGGTGAAAATGTCAATTTTACTAAAAGCAATCTACACATTCAGTGCAGTCCCCATTAAAATTCCAACGGCATTCTTCACAGAAATAGAGAAAACAATCCTAAAATTCATCTGGAAGCACAAAAAATCTTGAATATCTCAATCATTTGAGCAACAAAAGTAAGGTGGGTGGTATCACCATACCTGATTTTAACCTATATTCCAGAGCCATAACCACAAAAACAGCATGGCATTGGCACAAAAATGGACACGTAGATCAATGGAACAGAATAGAGGACCCAGATCTTAATCGAGGCAGCTACAGCCACCAGATCTTTGACAAAAATACTCATTGGAGAAAAGACATCCTCTTCAACAAATGGTGCTGGAAAACTGGAAATCTATATGTAGAAGGAAGAAAATATATTCTTATCTCTCTCCACGCACACTAATTAATTCCAAATGGATCAAAGACCTTAATATCAGACCCAAACCTCTGAAACTGCTACAGAAAAAATAAGGGAAACCTTTCAACATATTGGCATAGGCAATGACTTCCTGAATAGAACCCCAATTCCTCAAGAAATAAAACCACTAATGAAACACTGGGACCTCATAAAATTACAAAGCTTTTGTATAGCAAAGGACACTGAATAAAGAGGCGACCTACAGAATGGGAGAAAAATCTTTGCCAGCTATACATCTGACAGAGGATTCATGTCTAGGATACACAAAGAACTCAAAAAACTAAATAAGAAATCAAACAGCCCAATTGAAAAATGGACGATGGAACTAGAGTTCTCAAAAGAAGAAATACAGATGGCATATAAACATCTAAAAAAATGTTCTACATCCTTAGCAAATGCAAAGGAAATGTAAACTAAAACTACTTTGAGATTCCATCACACTCGTCAGAATGGCTACCATCAAGAAAATAAATGACAATAAATGCTGGTGAGGATGTGGAAAAATAATAACCATTCTACACACTGTTGGTGGGAATGCAATCTGGTACAGCCATTGTGGAAATCAGTGTGGAGGTTCCTGAGACAGCTAACAATAGATTTGCCATACGACCCAGCTATAGCACTCCCAGGCATATATCCCAAGGATGTCCATGTTTACTGCTATTCTATTCACAATAGCTAGGAAATGGAACCAGCCTAGATGCCGCTCAACTAATGAGTTGATAATGAAGATGTGGTAATTTTTACAATGGAGTTCTAGTCAGCAGTAAAGAAAAATGGAATTATGAAATTTGCAGAGAAATGGGTAGATCTGGAAAGGATTATACTTAGTGAGGTAATCCAGGCCCAGAAGGCCAAGCACTGCATGTTCTCTCTCATACATGGATCCTAGCTACAAATGTTTAGACTTGTATGTGAATTGGAATAAAACTTGGTAGCAGAGGCCAGTAAACTAGAAAGGGGATATAAAAGGGAAAGAAATGGAGGGAGGAGGGACTTAAGGGCATATATATGAAAACAGATTACTGGGGATAGAAAGACCTAAGTGAGGACAGGGGAAGAGATTGAGTAAAGGAAGGGTGGAGGTGGGGTTAATGAAAATCAAAGAGGGTATGAATAAGTCATATCAAAACCTACTTTTTTGGACAATGGTACATCCAACAGCCATAGGCTGTTACTAGAAAATTTTCTGTGCCAGGGATGGGATACCTTCCAGTGAGTTGTTGGCCAAGGGGTTCCCTGATGCCCCTAAAACATTACAGACCATTGCCAAGGCTCTTGGTTTCTCACTAGGAATAGATGGTAAGACCCTATTATTGAAGACTCCATATGCTTGGACTGCAAGGTCACTGAGAGATCTTGCTGGAGCTCAGCTGAAAACCTTCTCCCTGTAGACCAGCTGGCAGAAAGCTGGAAAAAGCTATGCTGCATGCAGCTCCATGGGAGAAAGAAAAGTCAACAGAAGACACTGCAAGCCTTAAGTTTGGCCAGCCAGGCCAAATGAGCCAACACATGCAATAGTGGCATGTCTGTTATGGGGGATACAAATTGGAAAAGAAGTCAAGGTAGCCTTATTTGCACATGACATGATCCTATAATAAGTGACCCCGAAGTCTCCATCTCAAAACTTCTAAAGGTGATAAGTTCCTTCAGCAAAGCAGTAGGATACAAAATCAACACACAAAAATCAGCAGTTTTCCTAAACACAAAAGACAAATATACAGAGAGAAAAATCAGTGAGGCTGTCCCATTTTCAATAGAGACACACACACACACACACACACTCGAATACTTTGCTTTAACACTAACCAAGGATGTGAAAGACCTATACACTGAAAACATAAAATCACTCAAGAAAGAAATTGAGGAGGACATGAGAAGATGGAAAGACCCTTCCATGTTCCTAGACATGTAGAATTCATATTGTGAAAATGTCAATCCTACTGAAATCAATATGCAGATTCAACACAATATCAATAAAAAAAATCCCAGAATAATTCCTTCACAGAGATAGAGAAAACAATCTCAAAATTCATATGGAATGGCAGAAAGGCCTTGGGTATCCAAAAATATCCTCAGCAAAAGAAACACCATAGGGAGGTATCACCCTATGTGATTTACAACTATATTACAAAGCCATAGTAACAAAAACAGCATGGTCCTGGCACAAAAGTAGACATATAGACCATTGGAACAGAACAGAAGACCTAGCCCTTCATTCAAGCAACCATAACTACTTAATCTTTGACAAAGGCCCCAACAATGATCCCTAGAAAAAGGATAGCATCTTCAATAAATTAGATAATCACATGTAGAAAATTGAAACTAGACCCACTCCGCTCACCATGCACAAAAATCCACTCCAAATGGATTAAAGACCTCAACGTAAGACCTGAAACTATTAATTGCCTGGAAGAAAAAGTAGGGGGAACTCTTCATGATATAGGAGTAGGGAAAGACCTCCTGAATAATACCCTCATAGCCCAGGAAATTACTCAATCACCTAACCAGTGGGATCTCACAAAGCTTTAAAGCTTTTGTGCAGAAAAACATACCATAAACAGAGTCAACAGACTACCCACAGGATGGAGAAAATCTTCACCAGTTATACCACTGACAGAAGTCTAATATAAAAAATCTACAAAGAACTCAAACATCTAAACAACAACAAAAAAAAAATCAAACAATCCACTCAAAAAGTGGGACAGGGATGAAGGCATGGCTTAGCAGTGAATGCACTTGCCTGCAAAGCCAAAGGACCTTGGTTTGATTCTCTAGGACCCACCTTAACCAGATGCACAAGGGGACACATGCATCTGGAGTTCATTTGAAGTGGCTGGAGGGCCTGACATGTCCATTCTCTCTCTCCCTCACCCCTCCCCCTTTCTTTGTTAAATAAATAAATAAAAGTGGGGCAGAGGGCTGACGAGTTGACTCAGCAGTTAAGGTGCTTGCCTACAAAGCCAAAGAACACATGTTCGAATCTCCAGGTCCCATGTAGCCAGATGCAGTGACACAAGCATGCATCTGGAGCTTGTTCACAGCAGCTGAAAGGCCCTGGCATGCCCATTCTCTCCCCCTCCCTCCCTCTGCCTCACTGCCAGAAATAAAATAATAATAATAAATGGGGCAGAGAACTGAATAGGGAATTCTTAATGGAAGAAGTACAAATGGCTAATACTCACAAGACCCTCATAATAGAAGGAAAAGATTACATCAAATTAAAAGAGAGACTAATGGAGAGAGGGAGGGGATACGATGGAGATTGGCATTCTAAAGGGGAATGGGGGAGGGGAGGGAAATATCATGCATTTTTGTATGTAAGTATAGAAGTTGTCAATAAAAAAATTTTCATTAAAAAAAAGAAAATGTTCAACATCCTTAACTGTCAGGGGAATGCAAACTAAAATCTATGAGCTTCTACCTTACTCCAGAGTCAGGATGGCAATCATTTAAAAAAAATCAAATAATAGGGCTGGAGAGATGGCTTAGTGGTTAAATGCTTGCCTGTGAAGCCTATGGATCCCCGTTCGAGGCTTGATTCTCCAGGACCCATGTAAGCCAGATACATAAGGGGGCGCATGCATCTGGAGTTTGTTTGCAGTGGCTGGAGGCCCTGGTGCGCCCATTCTCTCCACCCCCCCTCTCTACCTGCCTATTTCTGTATCTCTCTCTCTCTCAAATTAATAAATAAATAAAAATAAAATATTTTAAAAATCAAATAACAATAAATGTTGGTGAGGATGTGGGGATAGAGGAGCCCTCATTCACTGCTGGTGGGAGTGCAAGTTTGTACAACCACTGTGGAAATCAATATGGAGACTTCTGAAAAAAAAATGAAAACAGAGCTACGAGCTGACCTGGCCATTCCTCTATTGGACATCTATTCTAAAGGCTCCTCTATTCACTGCAGAGACATTTGCTCACCCAGTTTATAGCTGCTCAAGTCACAATAGCTAAGAAGTGGAGTCAACCCAGATGCCCATCGTTTGATGACTGGACAATGAAAATGTGACACACACGCAGGAATTCTACTCAGCAGTAAGGAAATGGGATACAAGAAATGTGAAGGAAAATGGATGGACTTGGAACCGATCATACTAAGCAAACCCCCACAAGCACAGAAAGACAAACATGTGGATGTTCTCCCTCGTCTGTGCTTCCTATCCGGGAACATCTTGAGCTGCAGGCATATCTGACAGGAAACTCTAGGGTCAGCCAATAGGAATGTAGAGGAAGGGGAATGGGAGGACAGGGGGAAATACACACAAAACTAAATCCAAAAGGAATTGGTACCATAGAAGCTTTTCTCCTGGATAGCAGACTAAATGATATGACCCTCAACAGGAGTGTGCAGGGACTGTCAGGGAAGAAGGGTCCTGGAAAGTGTGGGATGAAGCCTAACCCTCAAACATGTGGGGCTGGCTTGTAACTCCCAGTATAGATATCAGACACAACCCACATGGAGCTATTGATCAGAGAGAACCGCAAGGTCCCCAAAACAAGACAGGCTTCTGTCTTAGCACTCGCTTACCCACCCGAGGTAAAAGGTAAGACCCTGTTGCTAAAGACACCACATACTGCTAACACAGAACATTGAGAGAGATCTGGATGTAACTGGAAGGAAGCCAGTCTCCAGATGGTCGACCCATATAGCGCTGGAAAGTGTGACATGAGCTCCTGTGTGCTAATGGGGGACACTGCTATACTAACGGAACCAGCCTGACAAGGTGAACACATCTGTGCATTAGTGGCACCCAGCCAGGTAGGTAACCAACAGCTCTCTGATAGATTAAGAGATCTGCTCAGTCAAGAGGAACCCTTAGCTGGAACTGGGAACCGAGGCAGAATCCTATGGAGACCAAAATTATGGACCCCAACAAGAAGCTCCTGCTAATCGTTAATGAAAAGAGAAGTTACACCCATCAAAATCTCTTATTTAACAATGCTTATCCCATTGAACCTATGCTGACCTCAGTCTCCTTTGGAGAATCAGTTTTTCTTTTTCAGAAGGCAGCTAGAACTGAGGAGATAAACCACCCCTCGCACATCTGCCAGGGCCCAGGGGAAACCACAGAGGAACTGGTGAGATGAGCAAGAGTGCTGCTTCCACGGTGAGCCTGGCAACCTATGCCAGGGCGATGGAGACATACATAGGACATTCAAAACACACCAAGGCAGAAATCCAGAAGCTATTGAGAGATCAAACACTAAAATAGACTTAAACCACACCCACCACGACTCAGGGAATTTTGTAGAAAAGAGGGAAGGAAGAATGTAAGTGCCACAGGGTGGAAGGGAATGTCCAGAGGCCCTGCCCCCTTACAATAACCTCGGGGCGGGAGGGGGGATGCCAGCAATCCCACTGAGGAGGGCCCTCAGTGGAATGGGGGCAAGGAGGATGGAAATGATGGTACTAACATATGATGTGTCCATACAACTTTCTACTTAATAATAGAAAAAAAAAGATAAGGGGAAATCACGTCTTTGCAAAAAAGGAACTCTAGTCTACATACAGGGTAATCACTGGGCACTCAGTAGCCAAGCCGAGCAGGGTTTTCCCCATACGTCTCGTGGGAATCCCACACATTCTAATTCTGAAGAACACCGAGCATCTAACAAGCTCTCCAGGGTGTCAAATGCTGCTGTCTGCTTGACCACACAGAGGAACTGGAATGTGAAAGCTGGGGTCCAGGCAACTGTAATTGTTTAAAAAAAGACGACGAAGACCTGTCAGGTGATTCTAATGTGCAATCAAGAGTGAAGAGAGCAAAATGGACACTTAATTTCACACCTAGGAAAACTCCTACCGTCTATCAGAGCTCACACACAGAGCTCAGGCTATTTCCCATGTAAGCGCCAGTCCAGTTACTTAGACACGGGTGACTTTTCTCAAAGCGTGGTCCTCAGACCGAGTGTATCTACATTGTCTGAAATCACGATAGGAACTCCAGATCTCGGCTCCCACTGCAGACCCACTGATTCCTCACAACAGCCAAGTTGTTAGCCCATGATAGCTTGAATTGTTCTCTGATCCCAGCTTTCCAAACATTCTAGAAAACACTGCAGTTACCCATTGCATATAAAACTCCCGGGCCCCGTCTCAATCTCTAGGAAGAGACCTGGGAAGTGGCTTGTCATCATTGGATGGGAGGAAGGACAGACAACGCATGCTAACCGTGTGCTGAAATTTGCCTACAGCCAGTGTGTGACAATTAGAGCTTCTTTAAGCCCTTAGCTATAGGAGATTCATCCCTGGCAAGAAGGAAGTATCTTAAACATCTGTTTGCCTACCATATATGCTTCACACTAGATCATGTCCCCATCTGCCATCATATTTGAACCTGAACACAATTCTAAAATCACCAGGTGGTGCATCGAATCTTATAGGTGAAGAAAAAAGTGTCCCAGGTATGCTATGACTTTTCTAAACACAAGCGAGTGTAATATAATTGAATTCCTATGTTGGCTTCACTGTGAATAGCCTAAAACACCCAAGGTCTCCTTCAACACACATGCATAAAACAATGTGTCAAACACTGTTACCAATTTTATAATTGGTAGAAAACCATAACACACATACACAAAACCCTGCACACCAAGTTCTAAGTTACAAATTTTATGATTGGCGATGAGTAGAAAACCCAAGTGAAGGAAGCTGATCATTCTCTGTAACACAGCTCGTTCACTAGTTCTGATTAATCTCAAAGCAATTTCGCATTGAGTATTCACAACACAAACGAATGAAAACAAACAGCTATGTTAACTACAGAAATTTGCTTCCTTCATTAGAAACCAAACTTGATGGCAGGGTAGGTCTAGAAATTTCATTTCTCTCCTACTGGTATGTTTGACTCATGTCTGAAGACAGTGGTTTTTGTGTTATTCCTCCACGCCTTCTCTTGGTTAATACTGTACATGCCGCCTCCTAGCTGCAAAAACTAGAAATTGGTGGTGTACATCCTTAATCCCAGCACTCAGGAGCCAGAGGTAGGAGGATTGCTTTGAGTCTGAGGCCAGCCTGAGACTCCATAGTGAATTCCTGGTCAGCCTGGGCGAGCATGAGACCCTACCTCGAAAAACAAAAACAAAAACAAAAAGCAAATCAGGACAGGCCTGGTGTGGTGGCACACTTTTGCACAAAGCAGCATTTGACAGAATCCCAAGATGATGACGTCCAAATGACAAGGTCATTGTATCCCTTAGCATCATCCAATGACGGTGCGCCATCAATCCTGTTAGAAGGAAAATTCCTAGCCGGACGTGGTGGTGCACACCTTTAATCCCAGCACTCAGGAGCCAGAGGTAGAAGGATCGCCATGAGTTCAAGGCCATCCTGAGACTATCTAATGAATTCCAGGTCAGCTTGGGCTAGAGTGAGACCCTACCTGAAAAAATAAAAAAATAAAAAAAATCCTTAGACCAATTAGGGTTAGTGGTGTTTATGTGATCAAAGCAAAACACAACTGCATTGAAAACCAGGCAGGTTGGAGAACTCCGAACAAGGCGATCAGGCAGCATTTACAGCAAGGCATAGAAAAGTTAATTTGCTGCAGCTTAATTAACAAGTCAGTTATAATGTAACACGTTATCAACAGCCCGAACATCTGGCTGCAGGGTCTTCAGTAACCAGAGCTAGGATTGAACTATTCCTGCTGTGGTCTGGTAGTTTCAGTGCAAGGTGCCCAGGGCAGATCCAAGACTTTCCGTAAGCTGGCCATAACAGATTGTCTCCTTTGTTTGGCTTCCTCCCCACTAACTGAGAGTCTGACGGAGGTCCGTGGCATCAGCATCACCCTCAGAGGCCATCATCTGTCCCTGGACTATGGATCTCAAGATGGGGCATTTGAATTGTCATTCCAGACAGAAAGCAGTTAAGCGTCCACAGGTGGTTGCACAGAAAACTTAAGGCTCCGAGAGAGCACCGAGCACCACTGAGACTGGTAATATGGCTAGAAGCAGAAAGAAAACATACAAGGTTAGAGCGTGCTTCTTAGCGAGGGTCTTTCAGATGAAAAAGCCAGTCAGGTGGACTCGAGGATGTGCCAGATGAGTTCTCTACTTATTTTATTTTATTTTATTTTATTTTATTTTATTTTATTTTATTTTATTTTATTTTTTATTTATTTATTTATTTTTGGAGAGAGAGACAGAGAGAGACAGAGAGAGGGAGAGGAAGACAGAGATGGGCACGCCAGCAGCCTCTCAGCTGCTCTGAACGAAATCCAGATGTGTGCACCCCCTTGTGGTCAAGTGCGGCATTGCGCCCTTGCGTCACTTTGCTTCTGGCTAAACGTGGGACCTGGAGATTGGAACCGGGTTCTTAGGCTTAGCAGGCAGGCGCCTTAACCGCTAGCTAAGCCATCTCTCCAGCCCCCTGTCTACTCATTTTATACAGTCGATTTAATTTTGTTGGAACTGAGTCCCTATAATAGCCAATGCATTTACCAGGTAGTGAACAAAGTATCGAGACCAGCAACTTTACATTTGCGCTTAGCAAGTAATCTCTGCTTTGCAGGTGCTGTGTGTCCTCAGTGTTTGAAAGGGTGGTTATTAGTATTATTTTAGTTTTTCGAGGTAGGGTCTCACTCTAGCCCAGGCTGACCTGGAATTTACTATGTAGTCTCAGGGTGGCCTTGAACTCATGGCGATCCTCCTACCTCTGCCTCCTGAGTGCTGGGATTAAGGTGTGTGCCACAATGCCTGGCTTTGAAAGGGTGCCTTTTTAACTACCAGCTTTGTGAGGAAGACCATGGTGGAGGGGAAACATGACAGGAAGAGACAGCCTGAGTCACATGGTCTGATCAACAAGAAGGAAGCAGAGACACAGCAAGGACAGATAGTGGGGCAGAGTTATAAAAGTTCAAGTCCTGCCCCAAGTGGCGCGTTTCCTCCAATAAGGCTTGACCTCCAAAAGTTTCTGGAACCTTCCAGTATACCATCACCAGCTGAGGATTAAGTATTCAAACACATGAGTCTATGGAGGGGCATTTTACATTTAAACCACCACATTCCACCTTTTACTTCCCCCCCACACATGGCCATCACATGATAGGAAAATGTATTCAGGGCTGGAGAAATGGCTCAGCAGTTAAGGCTCTTGCCTGCAAAGTCTAACAATCTGGGTTTGATTCCCCAGGACCCACGTAAAGCCAGATGCAAAAAGTGGTACATGCATCGACAGTGTGTTTGTTTGCTGTGGCGGGAGGCCCAGGAGCACCTATTTCCTCTCATTCTCTCTCACTCACTCACTCACTCACTCACTCTTCCTCTCCCTCTCTCTGCTTGCAAACAAAAGTTTTTTTTTTTTTTTTTTTAAAAAATGCACTCAGTTCAACTTTAAAAGTCCCCATAGTCTTCACCTGATCCATTACTGTTCAAAAGCCTTTGGTGCCATCTGAAGGTCAAGACAGAAGAAGTCGTAGATGAAAATAAAAATATCATCCTAAGTGTGAAAATCCAGGCTTGGAAAAGACAAACATCCAATATTCTCTCTCCTATGTGAACCCTAACTTTATATAAATAAATAAGGGGATCTGAAAACGGCTATGGGCTATGAAAGTGGGTAAGAGGCCATACAGGGGAAGTAAAGGTGTTGAGGAAGGGGAGGGGGAGGTACAGGACACGTGTGGCATGAAAGCAGAATAGTGACTGTGCTGTGGGGAGCGCGAGGGGGGAGGGGAAACACAAATAAATTTCATTTGAGAAATGCCATATCTATCTTGAAAAACCAAACAACCCGATGTGTGTGGGTTTTTCAAGATGGGATCTCAGCCGGGCATGGTGGCACACACCCTTCATCCCAGCACTTGGAAGGCTGAGGTAAGAGCATCACTGTGAGTTCAAGGCCAGCCTGAGACTACATAGTAAATTCAAGGTTAGCCAGGGCTAGAGCGAGACCCTACCTTGAAGAAAAAAATAAATAAAATCCTAGGCTGGCCTAGAATTCACTATGTAGTCCTCAGGCTGGCCTCAAATGCAGTGATCCTCCTGAAACCCCATTTTTTATACCCCACTAATAAACTTAATTTTATTTATTTTTATTTTTTCTTAAATATTTTTATTTATTTATTTGAGAGAGAGAAACGGAGAAACAAAGAGACATATGGAGAGTGGGCATTCAGGGCCTCTAGCCACTGCAAATGAACTCCAGATGCATGTGCCCTCTTATGCATCTGGCTTACGTGGGTCCTGGGAAGTTGAAACTGGATCCTTTGGCTTTGCAGGCAAATACCTTAATACACTACATACCACTAAATACCTTAATACACCTAAATACCACTAATACACTTAATTTTAAAAGGCAAAAGAGGGCTGGAGAGATGGCTTAGTGGTTAGGATGTTTGCCTGCAAAGCCAAAGGATCCTGGTTCCACTAGCCAGATGCACAAGAAGTTCATGCATCTGGAGTTCATTTGCAGTGGCTGGAGGCCCTAGCGTGCCCATTCATATTTCTCTCTCTCTCTCTTTTTCTCTGCCTCTTTCACTCCCTCAAATAATAAAATATATTTAAAAGGGAAAAGAATATATATTTCATATGTTAGTTTCACCCACCCCTCCCCACCAAAAAATACCCGTTATGCCTTACTTTGCTGTACATAAATGCCTATTTCTAAACAGTGGGGAAATTCAATGCCCACACTCAACAATAGAGTTTTATTTGTTTTTGACTGAATGATCTAATAGTTAACATACATTATAGATCAAGTAAATTTGACAGACATTTAGAGAACTTTCTGTCCAATAGCTGCAGAATGCATAATTTTTTCATTAGAGCATGAAACTTTTTTTTAGAATAGACTCTGTATCAAGCCACACAACAAATTATAAAAGAAAGTTGAGGCACCAGTTCTCGTATGAGGCAGATGGTGGAGAATGATGGGGGTGAGAGTCAATCAATACATCAAGAAGAGAGAGCCTAGGGGGAAGAGATGGCTTAGCGGTTAAGGCGTTTGCCTGCAAAGCCTAAGGACCCATGTTTCACTCTCCAGGTCCCACGTAAGCCAGACACACAAGGTGAGCCAAGCATGCAAGGTTGCACATGTGCACAAGGTGGTGCATGCATCTGGAGTTCTATGGAACTAGCAGCCAATTCTCTCCTTCCCTCTCTCCAATCTTTAAAAAAGAAGGAGGATGAGGCAGAGGTAGGAGGATCGCCGAGAGTTCGAGGCCACCCTGAGACTACATAGTTAATTCCAGGTCAGCCTGGACCAGAGTGAGACCCTACCTCGCAAAACCAAAAAAAAAAAAAAGAAGGAGGAGGGGCTGGAGAGATGGCTTAGCGGTTAAGGCGCCTGCCTCCTAAGCCTAAGAATGCTGGTTCCAATGTCCAGCGGTTCCAATCTCCAGGTCCCACGTTTAGCCAGATGCAAAGTGATGCAAGGGCGCAATGCCTCACTTGACCACAAGGGGGCGCACACATCTGGATTTCGTTCACAGCAGCTGAGAGGCTGCTGGTGTGCCCATCTCTGTCTTCCTCTCCCTCTCTCTCCAGAAAAAAAAAAAAAAAAAACAGAAATAAGGAGGAGGAGGAGAGAGAGGTGACTCTACCAGGAGATGGGTCACCTCCAACTCATCTGCCTGGGCTCAGAAGTCACTACAGAGTGAGCTGTGACACGAGTTCTGATGTCACAGCTAGCCTGAAAACCAGTTCCCCAGGACTAGTGACACATACTGCGGCCTCTGAAACTTCATAAAAACAGAGACCCAGAGTCTACAGAGAAAGCAACACTACATCTTGCCTATCTTGTCCACCGAGGCTTAGGGAACATCCTAGAAGAGGAGGCAGCAAGATTGTAAGAACCTCAGGATGGAATAGCCTGAGGCGCTGTGCCCCACTGCACCCCTGCAGATGGGCTGACTGAGGAAGCCTCCTGGTCTCCACCATGAATACCAGTGACCCCACCTAAGACGACCCTCACCAGATGGGGTGGGGTGAGAAGGTCTAAGAGTACCTTTTATTTAAAAAAAAAAAAAAAAAAAAAAAACAATATTTTTCAGATGGACGCAGAACCTGAGAAGAGAATCAGCCCATTAATCCCAGCAGGGCACCAGCTGAAGGAGGCAGAGTAAGGAGGAAATGAGCAAGCCATGAGTTCAAGGTCACCCTGAGAATGAGCAGAGAGCTGCTTTCTTAATTCCAGGTCAGCACAAGGCCAGAGACACAGAGACACTCAACTCCTACCAAACCAGAACCAAAAACAAAACAAAACAAAACAAAACAAAAAAAAAAAAAAAAACAATATTTTCAGATGAGGGGCAGAAGATTCAGAACCTGAGAAGAGAATCAGCCCATCGACATTGCCTCTCCCCAGGGCACCAGCTGATAAGGCAAGACCCACAATGGGGGAAATGAAGGCAAGACCATCTGCTTTCTCATTGAACCTGGTAATTAAAAACCAACTAAAAGGCTGCTAAGGAGATATTTTTATTTATTTAGAGAAAAATCAACTCCTACCAAACCAGAGATCCAGGGACACAGAGGCATCCAGCCACAAAATGAACTCCAGACAATAGCGCCTTGTAATCTGAACCCAACATAGCTCAGGGAAATTCACGGAAGGGGGGGCAGAAAGATTGTTCTGAGCCATGCTGGGATTTGGGTGCACCATTATGCACAGAAAAATTTTGCCTCTCCCCCATAACTGATGGATAAGATTTGACTCTCCAGGGACAAGAGATGCAAAATTGCCAGATGCATGAGGAGCGACATTCATTAACAAACATATGGGGCTTGGAAGTGGAAATTTGAAAGGCCCTCAAAAGCTGAATGCCCAAATTCTCTTTCTTTCTCTCAAATAAATAAATAAAATATATTTGAGAAACATTTCCTAGATTGAATCATTTCATGTCTAGTACCCAAGTACACCTAGCTTCCCCATACTGTGTGATTCCAACATGTCCTGCTCAAGGGTCTGAATCGAACCTGGGTCCTTAGGCTTTATCAAGCATTAACCACTAAGCCATCTCTACAGCCCATTTCACAGTATTTTTTAAAATTTAAACAAAACAAAAACCCTTCCTTGGGCTGCAGATAGCAGTTGAGGTCACTTTTTAAAGTAGTTTTTTTATTTATTTGAGACATAGAAGAGGCAGATAGCTATGGAGGTCACCTTTTTTAAAGTCTTTCTTTTTTTTATTTATTTGAAAAAAGACATAGAAGAATCATTTCATGTCCAGTATGAGGTCACTTTTTTACTGTATGATTTTATTTATTTGAGACATAGAAGAGGCAGATAGCTATGAGGTCACTTTTTAAAGTATTTTTTTATTTATTTGAGACATAGAAGAGGCAGATAGAGTGTGAGTGAGTATGGGCACACTCAGGCTTCCTGCCACCACAAATGAACTCCAGACACATGTGCCACTTTGTGCATCTGGCTTTACGAGAGTCCTGGGGACTCCAACCCAAGCCATCAGGCTTTGCAAGCAAGTGCCTTTAAATGCCGAGTTGTGTCTCTAGCCCCAGCACAATATTTGAATTGAATAAATGGAAACAAAAAGAGCAGATGCTCTCTGCTTATCATGTGACTGGAGCCACAGAGGCATACAAACAGGTCAAAAAGGGGTCCCCTGAAGCTGGAAGGCGTTGCTGGAAAGTGGAGGAAGAAGAGGAGGAAAGTGAACTCCTGGAGGCAATGGGGACAGGAAAGAGAAGCGGTGCTGGCTGCACAAGAGGATTGTGGGGAGACGGCCTCTGGGAGGGCGCTAGAGAAGAGCACTCCAGACCCAGCAGCAGACAGTGGACGTGCTTGCACAGCACTGGG